>JAUIMM010001300.1:1095000-2504130 GCA_031769625.1 Taudactylus pleione
CTGCTGCCTTTGCAAACGTTTGAGAGGTTCCCAACACCTTGCCAGAGGACAAGAGATGCCTGCTGATTTGCCAAAGGTCTGAGAGGTTCCCAACACCTTACCAGAGGACAAAGAGATGCCTGCTGATATGCCAAAGGTCTGAGAGGTTCCCACTGTCTTACCAGATATCTGAAAGGTGCCCGCTGCTTTGCTGGAGGTCCAAGAGATGCCTGATGATATGCCAAGAGGTGCCCACCATCTTGCCAGGGGTTCAAGAGGGGTCAGTCTCCTGTTGCAAGGTTCCTGCCCATATCTTTGGGCATGAGGCTCCATCTGCCCACACCTCCTAGCACAACGTTCTTTTTGTCCACGCCTTCGGGGCATAAAGGTTCTGTCTGCCCACTCCTCTGGGCACAAGGTCCTGTCTGCCCTTGTCTCTGCACATGAAGTCCTGCTAGTTAGCATTGCCAGTTCTGTTGAGCCTACCAAGGTCTCAAGTCCTGTAATTGATCCGGTTCGGGCATCCTGCTGATTTGTGTGCCCAAAATGGGCTTCCTGACGAGTTGTGTGCACAATTCAGTGCCTTAAGGATGACTGCTGCCCCATCTGGTGTCCCAAGGATGACTGCTGTCCAGTCTGGTGTCCCAAGGGTGACTGCTGCCCATTTCAGTGTCCAAGGGATATCTGAAACCAATCTGGTGGTTCCAGTGTCTGCTGTCAATCCAATGGTTCCAGTGTCTAATACCAGTCAAGTGGTTCAATTGTCTGCCACCAGTCTGGAAATTCCAGTGTTCTGTGTCACCAGTCCGGTGGTTCCAGTCTTATCTGTTGCCAGTCCGGTGGTTCCAGTCTTTTGTCTGCCACCAGTTCAATGGTTCCGGTCTCATCTGCTCAAAGTTCAGTAGTTCCAGTGACTGCTGTCCATGGACAGAGTCCAGTAACCGCTGACCAGCTTTAGAGTCCAGCGTCTGCTGCCCAGCCTTCGGATTTGAATCCTGAACAGATTCAGGAGTCCTTTCTAGAGTTGGTGCACCCATACATTTTCTGCTTGTGCCACATCCCAATGGTCTGCTGTTCTGGGTCTGCAGACTTGGTACAACATCCATCTCAACTCCTAGTTGCTTATGCCTCTTTAGCTGCTTACAAAAAGAAGTATCCAATTAAAACATGGGATTTTCGACTCTTATTCTGAAGGTGAATTTATGGATGATGCAAGATATAAAATACATACAGGGGTATTCAATATGGGTGCGATAACATCGTTTTTGCGTTAATATCAGAGGTATGACGTCATTATCACAGGTTTTAGTTTTACACCCTATTCAATTTCAAAGACTTATCGCAGTTTTGAAAAGTCTTTGATAAAAAAACGGGGATAACTTTTCACCATTGAATAGGTGTCGAAAAAAAGTGCAGAATTGGGGTTTAGGGGTGCAGGCTTAAAAAAAATAGCCTGCACCCCTGGGAATGACATTTAATAAAGAACTGTGTCAAAAAAAGTAAAAAAAAAAAAATAGGGACACCCCAAAAAAATAATAAAAAAATTGGGGTGAAAAAAAAAAATGGGAAAAAATTGTTTAACAATAGGGAAATAGGTTCAGGGCTATTCTGCAAGTATGCGGCACATGTTTTCTAGAATAGATTTATAGCGGCAGGTGCACAAATGCAGAATTTTTTAAAAACTTACTTTAGGGACTTAAACATATGGTAGTACCCATTTTCATGTACCCCAAATTTGATGGGACCACTTAAAAAAACGAAAAAAATAACCTAAGTGCTCTTCTGCATCACTTCTTCAATGTCGGGAAAAAAACACCTGCTGCAGCTATTTAAATCCCCGACTTTCAATTAAAGGCTAAAACGGGGGTACCCATAGTGTTCCCCCATGTTTTTACAACTTTAGGGGGGTCTTACAATTATTTTAAGGAAAAATTCATAACTTTACGCAAATCCAACTTCGGAGTTTCCCGTTTTCGTTCATTTTATATTGAATACGGGGATAAGCGGGAGCGCGCACCATACCTTAAAGCAGAAAAAACTCCGATATGAAACGTTAACTTCGACAGTGAAGTTAACGTTTCATATTAAATACCCCTGATAGTCGCATATTGCCTAGACATGTTTTCTCCCAGGAGGAAATCTGGGTACATCCAGACATGTTTAAAAATTCCAAAATAAAGGTAAAAAGAATGAGGAGATGATCCCTAAAGCATCTGGAATCCGCCTTCTGATGGGGCACATGATGTTAGGAATTGTTAGGAACGACTGGCTTCTCACACAGCTGTCCAATATTTGTTTTATATTAAAGAGTGACCGTTATTTGACAGGTATAGTTCCTGGGGACTTCTGGATTAGTAGATACTGTAGAACCTGAAGCTGCTGTACCAGTTATATGCTTTTATTGCACAATAACATACAATATGTTGCTAATTTGTTTTTATCTTGATATCTTATTTCAATCGTTTGAATTCTCTTCATTTTTAAGAGCTCTCAAGTGCTAGAGAATACGCTGTACTATTGGACTCTGATTGAAGAGGGATGATGTCAGAGCTGAACATCTGAGGTCAAGTTCCTATTGAACCAACCTGCTTGAACTGCACAACAGAATGTCCAGCAACTGAAATTCCCAACATAATCACAGACAAAAAGAGCAACGGATTGTTCATATCAAGCTATCATCAGTCTCTTATCGGTGGGAAAAAAAATAGAAAAGTCAAACATTCTGAAATTTATTGAAAATTAAAATGGATGTTAAAAAAATTAGTTATCTGATAAAAATAAAATAGCATACACTGAAGCTGCTAGCCAGTTAGCAATAGTATTACACAGCACAAAAAGTGAAGGCAGGCAAAGTTTATTCACCTAATTGTCTGTATACATTTAAAATTGAGCAGTCCTTGAAATGGCCTCTAAAAATGAGTCTTTTCTTGAAGATCCACCTGAAATGTATGTAATAAAAAGCGTAAAGTGTCACTTTGAAGTAGAGATGTGCAGTTCGGTTCTCCAGAAATCTGAATCCATCTGAATTTTGTGAAATTGTGATCCGGAGAAATCCGAGTCGTGGTTCTGATCTTTCCGCCGTTTGGAATTCGGGTTTTAAATCCGAATTTCAGGTTTTAGGTTGCAAAATTACATGATTTTAGCTGTTTTTAAAAACATTTTATCTACATTTTTTTTTAAAAAAGACCCACCTCGATCAAAAGCCAAAACCAAAACATAAAGATGAATCCAGATCAAAAACAAAAATACGGCCGTCCGAGCACATCTCTACTTTGAAGTCTATCCTAGTCATTTGTTAAGATTTCTGCTCTATTCCTAAATGTTCCTGAAATACAGTGCCGTGGGCCTATTCAGAGGTAGTCGGTAATGACGCCTCGCTGATATGCAAATTTCAGCCTTCCCCTTGTGTATTAGTGTCCGTCCGACAGCAATAATGTTCTGAGACAATGTCCGTGGACAGTGCAAATCTGAAGGTGGTCCCAAACAATCTACCATCTTCGCACCATCGCGTTCACCACCAACCCGTGGCAAGCGCAGTGTCTCCTTCTGAACTCCGGCTATACACTAAACATGACCTCTGTACTGTAACTGCGGCTTTGCATTTGGGAATGCAGCCGCATTTGCTGACACTCCTGGGACACTCCCATAACACGCCCATGAGACCGCCTTTTTTAACGCTCACTTCAGGCCACCTCCCAGTCCCCGCAAAATAACACCCATGGTCATGCCTAAGCTGTTTCTAAGGCATTCACTCAAGGTGATGAAGGCGCTGTAAGGGTTTTTAGTAGGGATGTGCACCGACCCCCGTGTTTTGGTTTTGGATCTGTATCCCCTTCAAGGTTTTGGTTCTGGATTTGATTTGCAAACCACCCTCAAGTATTTTGGTTTTGGATCTGAATTTTTTCAATAAAAAATAGATAAGTTTTAAAAACAGCTAAAATCATGTAATTCATGCAATCCAAAAACCGAAATTCGGATTTAAAATCCGAATTTCTGAACCACAAAAAGATCAGAACCATTACCCGGATTTACCCGGATCTCCTCAGGAGATTAGAAAGGCGACTCGGATTTACCCGGATTCACAAAATTCGGGTGGATTCGAATTTCTGGAGAACAGAACTCCACATCCCTAGTTTTTAGGATTTTTCGAGCATGTGCAGTAGCAAATAATCGCACAAATACGCAAACATCAGCTCTGAATCAGGTCGGAAATGTCGTAACTATATTTATATAATAATAAAATAGTGAGGAGACTTCTGTACGGTCTTTATTGACAGTCACTGTTTTGAGTTTGAAGCTTGTCAACATATTGTTTGATGTCTATCTAGCTAATGCATTTGACTGTGAAAAGCAACTGGGATTGGCAAAGTGCATCCCATTAAAAGTCCATCATTGTGGCTACATAACTATGTGCCTTCACTGGCAGAGCATATATTTAGCAGGGAATAACTGGGATCCACTCAATGCCTCCTATCGAAAGCTGAAAAATGTTTTCCCTCCCCACAACTATGTAGTTCACTGTAAGAACGGTTGCATGCCCTTAATGAAGCAATTGTTTAGTCATGTATACTGGCTTACTGCGGATGTTTTTGCATGATGCTGTGGAAGTCTGATTTACTCCTTTATGCTAATGCCGGCTTCCATAAGCCTAATGCAAGGATCTGTGCAGCTTCAAGTGGGAAGTTTCTTACCGTCCACAGCCGCAAATGTCATCTATTGGTACATGTACAGCCCTTGCATCATGCTAGGTACAAGAGATCCTTCTGAAACAGGATTCCCTCCTTTAAATGCATGATGCAGCATAGTATGGAACTACAGTCCCATGCACACAACACTCCCATGACACTGACATACAGTAACAGCTCCATGCATTGTGTAATTATCAATCATGTCTGTTTTCTGAAATGTCACCAGGTGGATGCAAGTAAAGGTCAGAATAAGCAGAACTACAACCATATAATAATAATAATAATAATAATAATAATAATAATATTAATAATAATAATTTTATTTATATAGTGCTTTTCTCCCGTAGAACTCAAAGTCGCTTTACAGACATCAGAAAACATTGTGTTGTAAAAAATAGAAAACCACAGAGATAATTAAAATCAACCGAAAGATAGAGAGCACGATAAGCATATTTCTGGGTTGGTGCAGACATTTTGGGAAATAACTTCCATGGGTTATATATTCCACCCACAAAAAGTACCAGATGAGGCAGCCATCTTGTGCAGGATTACCCTGGGTGGAATAGGTTATGTCTAGAAGAAATGACACAAAATGGGTGGGTGCAGCGTCCTAACGCTAGCAATAGGGTCCCACCATAGTAGTCATGTCCCTGTATTTTTCCTCCCATCCACGAGTGTACCAGGTATGGCAGCCATGTTGAGCATACTACGAAGGTTGCACTGTGGGAGATAAGCCATACAAGGACCCTAGGCATATATGGGAAGACTGACACGTGTGAGGCAGTATGATATACCCTGTGTGAATAGATCCACATGAAGTACATCCTGCCCATGGAGGATGCACATCAGTGGAGGTATAGCACACCAGTATCAGTATAGCATACAGTGAAGGTATAGCACACCAGTATAGCATATAGTGAAGGTATAGCACACCAGTATAGCATACAGTGGAGGTATAGCACACCAGTATAGCATACAGTGGAGGTATAGCACACCAGTATAGCATACAGTGGATATATAGCACACCAGTATAGCATACAGAGGAGGTATAGCACACCAGTATATCATACAGTGGAAGTATAGCACACCAGTATAGCATACAGTGGATATATAGCACACTAGTATATTATACAGTGGATATATAGCACACCAGTATAGCATACAGTGGAGGTATAGCACACCAGTATATCATACAGTGGAAGTATAGCACACCAATATAGCATACAGTGGAGGTATAGCACACCAGTATAGCATACAGTGAAGGTATAGCACACCAGTATAGCATACAGTGGAGGTAAAGCACACCAGTATAGCATACAGTAGAGGTATAGCACACCAGTATAGCATACAGTGGAGGTATAGCACACCAGTATAGCATACAGTGGAGGTATAGCACACCAGTATAGCATACAGTGGAGGTATAGCACACCAGTATAGCATACAGTGGAGGTATAGCACACCAGTATAGCATACAGTGGATATATAGCACACCAGTATAGCATACAGTGGAGGTATAGCACACCAATATATCATACAGTGGAAGTATAGCACACCAGTATAGCATACAGTGGATATATAGCACACCAGTATATCATACAGTGGATATATAGCACACCAGTATAGCATACAGTGGAGGTATAGCACACAAGTATATCATACAGTGGAAGTATAGCACACCAATATAGCATATAGTGGAGGTATAGCACACCAGTATATCATACAGTGGAAGTATAGCACACCAGTATAGCATACAGTGGATATATAGCACACCAGTATAGCATACAGTGGAGGTATAGCACACCAGTATAGCATACAGTGAAGGTATAGCACACCAGTATAGCATACAGTGGAGGTATAGCACACCAGTATAGCATACAGTGGATGTATAGCACACCAGTATAGCATACAGTGGAGGTATAGCACACCAGTATAGCATACAGTGGAGGTATAGCACACCAATATAGCATACAGTGGAGGTATAGCACACCAGTATAGCATACAGTGAAGGTATAGCACACCAGTATAGCATACAGTGGATGTATAGCACACCAGTATAGCATACAGTGGATGTATAGCACGCCAGTATAGCATACAGTGGAGGTATAGCACACCAATATAGCATACAGTGGAGGTATAGCACACCAGTATAGCATACAGTGGAGGTATAGCACACCAGTATAGCATACAGTGGAGGTATAGCACACCAGTATAGCATACAGTGGAGGTATAGCACACCAGTATAGCATACAGTGGGAGGAAGTACATAGTACAAAACAGGGAATAGCAAATACAGCAAACAGTGATGCAGTTCGGGCGTGAGATTTACGGGTGACTGAAACATTTGTAATATGAAATACACTTAATGAATAGATACATGTGTTTGTTCATCCTGCCCAAGAAATAACCATCCGAGGCAGCCATCTGGGGCGCACTGTGTTACATCTGGCAGGGTGTGCACGTCCAGGTGGAATAAGGGGCATATTTAAAAAAAAACTGGTGACAGCATTAAAAGTTAAAAACCATGGTAAAGTTAATCAGAAATTGTAACTAATAGAGTAATCTGCAAAAAGCCATGCATGGGCACTTGGAGTTCCAACAGCTTCTGGGGATTATCAGTGACCAGAAGAAAGTTGACCAACAACACTCATTTCCATCGTAACAGCATGGAGCTGGTCAGTGTAGGGAGGGACCCTTTATTTGGTGATTTGGAGGAGGTGATTTCCCCTTCCCCGCTGTGTAAATGCCCAGGGAGTACATTTATTAAACATCTGTTTTTTTGTCAATTCAAAACCAATGGGCATTACCGGCAGTTTAGTGACTAGAAATTTTTACTAAGCATTAGTTTTTATTTTCATTTTAAAACCCCCGTTGATGCCCCTCAGTTTTGAAGCCCCTATCCTGCTGCAAACCTGCCAACAAACCGATGAGAATCCACCGTAAATCTGATACGATTTTCCAGCACTGCACAGATCAATAATAACTGTGCAGGCTTTTATGTAACAAAAAAATGGGAAAATCTGTAAAGTGTTAAAAATAATCAGTATGGGGGTCCTCAGTAAATTGATAACCAACCATAGATATCTTAACCCCCGCTGGGAGTGAAAAATACGGGGGGGAAAAAGCGTGAGGTCCCTCCTATATTTCACCAACCAGCATTAGGCTGAAACAGCCAGGACTGGTGACACTATAGTAGTTAGATACTTTGGCAGATACCTCATTTAGGTTCTGTTCTGTCTTCCTTTGCTAGCCCATATAAGAATAGGTTGACCTTTTTAACCATGCAGGTTAAAAGCAAAAGAAAAAATAAATGCAGTAGATAAGCCTGGGGATCACAGCATTAAGCTTTATTCCATCTGTAACAAGTTGCATTTAATCAAAACTTCTACTACTGTAACCATCATGCAAAATAGCAATATTTCTACTAAAGCCAAAATGGCTTAAATGGTTCACCTACTATAATCCCACTAAAACCACTGTAAAGGACAGGATTTTGTGTTTTCATCTGTGCCCTACTAATCCTTAGTAAATAGCACTAGGTACATTACTATACACATTTTAACAACACACTGTAAAGGCCATCAAAAGCAGGAACAGTAAATAAATGGCTACATTAGAGCACAACGTGTCCCGTAGTTAATGTTCACAACATGACCTGTACTCAATGTCAATGCCGTTTTTCTCTGACCTGAGTCAATATTAAAAAGACATCTTTTCAATTTGAAAAATTTACCCTCAACTAAGCTGTAATCAAAAGCTAAAAAGTGTTTTATTTATCTTTATGTTCTCTAGTTTTATGTTTTTTCACATTTTGTACCTTTTTTTGTTTGGACTTTTAACATTTGTGTAGTGACTAATGGGTATATTTAGTAAGATCAGAAACAAACAGGTAATAATTTTCAGCACATTTTTACATTCTTTGTTTCTCTATAACTATATTAAATTATTGTAACTGCTGGGACTGTCTATGCAAAAAAAAACCTGCCCTGGCGAGGAAAAATTGCTCCCAGAGGCAGAGTCGTCAAGAGGGAGGAGGGAGTGGGCACTAATTACCCGGGCCAGGGCACGTTGGAGGGGCCCGACAGGAGCCCAGGTCTAACGCTACAACCCCTCCCTCTTACTTGTCAGCATCCTAGCATACGCTGCTGTGTGCTGGGTTGCAGTGGGAGACTGCTCGGCTGCTCTTCTCTGCCCCTGGATTTGCGCCGGGTTGAGGAGCTCAAATCGCTCCCCCCTCCCCAGGCGGAAAGGCTCCAGCGATTAGGCCACGCCCCCTTCTCTCTACGCCTATGCCCAGAGAAGAAAACTAAACCCTCTGTGCAGGCACCTACTCGCGCACACTTAGAACTGGTCTGGGGGACCCACTAAAGCCCTGCAATCCCTTATTTACTCCAGTGCCGCCAGGCATGACGCCATCCATAGATGCCGGTAAGCTTTTGAGAAGAGCTTCGCTTCTCTCATCTATATAAACATCATTGAAACCTATGGGGGCAGCAAGACTGTGCACAAACAAATGATATAGCAGAGAAATTGATGACTTCCCACAGAGCCCCCACTTTGCACCAATCCCTTCTAGCACCCGCAAATGACAGAACTTTGACATACATGTGTCAATGTGCCCGTCCTTACCTCCTTGCACATAAGCAATCCTATGTTAGTCCATCCCTATCCTCCCTGGTAAAGCCTCTCCAGGTACACGGAGGTCTAAAGGTACCCACACACATTCCGACTTTTCATTCAATTAGGCCGATTTCTACGAATCATGATGACGAATTGGGTAAAAAAAGTACAAATCGTGAGTTTATACTCACAAGCACGATGCCGATGCGCATCCCCGCTCATCGTACCTCGCATCCTCTGATCTGCCATGCTGTAGGGCAGATTAGCCAACCATGAACACGATGGAAGCCGATCATGAGGGGTTTGTTCCCTCACGACGAATCGTAGGATTCATGGCACAATGCGGAATTTGACTGACAGGAGCCTGGACACGCCCCATCTTGTGCAGCATCGTGTATGGAGCAAGACAGTCGCACATTGAGGAGCCTGCACACTGGATTCTTGTTTTGGACAATTTTTGGTGAGTATTGGTACAGTTTAAATACAACCACACTGACCACCAATATGTGCTCCCCACTGCCCACCAATGTGTGCCCCCAGGTAATAAATGCATTACCCAGCCACCGCCTGCTGGAATGAGGCGGGCGGTGGCTGGGTCATGCATTAAGCTCCCACTGCCCACCAATGTGTGCCCCCAGATAATAAATGCATGGCCCAGCCACCGCCTGCCATATTGAGGCAGGTGGTGGCTGGGTCATGCATTTAAGCTCCCACTGCCCACCAATGTGTGCCCCCAGGTAATAAATGCATTACCCAGCCACTGCCTGCCGTATTGAGGCGGGCGGTGGCTTGGTCATGCAGTAAGATCCCACTGCCCACCAATGTGTGCCCCAGGTAATAAATGCATGACCCAGCCACTGCCTGCCGTATTGAGGTGGGCGGTGGCTGGGTCATGCAGTAAGATCCCACTGCCCACCAATGTGTGCCCCCAGGTAATAAATGCATGACCCAGCCACTGCCCGCCGTATTGAGGCGGGCGGTGGCTGGATCATGCATTAAGCTCCCACTGCCCACCAATGTGTGCCCCCTTACCTAACCACGTCATGGGGCCACCTAATGATTAATTAGAAAACCAATCAACTTTTTTTTAAATTAATAGACAAAAATATTTAATCAAGATAAACAAATACATTCCAGGAAGATTATTCATATTGAAATAACATATTATATTAATAATAAACATGTTTAAAATCAATTCAATACAGATAAAATAAAAATACTTTTTAAGTAATATAACAAAAAATAAATAAACAAAAACACATTTTACAAAATAATCACCATACATTACATTTAAAAACACACATTATTTAAAGGTGGGAGTGTTTTACCTTTCAGTCTCCAGCTGTTGTGGAACTACAGATCCCAGGATGACCTGCCACCCACCTTTGGGAAATAACAGCATGTTAAAACTGTTTTTAGGGCATCCTGGGATCTGTAGTTCTACAACAGCGACAGGCCCAAAGGTGGAAGACCCATGCTGTCAAATAAAGAAAAACATTATATTACCAAGCAATGAACACATGACATTCCTGTAAAAGAAAACACGATTACAATACCATAACAAACCTTTAATATCCTGTAAAAAAGAAAATATTAAAACATTAAAAATGTGAACTATAACAACATTACATTTTTAAAACCTGTAAAAAAGAAAATATTAAAACATTAAAAATGTGAACTATAACAACATTACATTTAACAAAACTATATACACAAATATTTAAATGTCCATTTTTTTTCTTCTTCATAGATAATGTCCATGGATTCTGAACATGAATTCATTACAGGATTCATTGAAATCCTGCACTGGAAAGAGTGTCTGTGAAGGATCAGTTCTCGGAAGTACCACAACAAGTCGCACAAGTTGGCCGTACTAGAGGAACCTTTGGTGTATACGAAAAAATACATATCTGATGCAGACCTGAAAACTGTACGGCAAAAGATTCAAAATCTCAGGACAGTGTACAGTAAAGAAAAAAAGAAGGTGGATGACTCCAAAAAATCAGGAGCGGGCACAGATGATATATATAGTCCTGCGCTGTGGTACTACCATATGATGTCATTCATCAGTGAACAAGAGCCTCAAAGGGAATCTATCGTCTTGATGGCTGAGCGTGAGGGAGAAGAGGAGGTTGCAGAAGTCTTGGTAAGTAGTGACAGTTTAAACCAAAATCCTTAATGTTTTTGTTGTTAAATCCCATATGTCCAATTTAGTCAGTAGTTCACAGACAGTCCTCCTGCCATGGTACAGTACCTGGTCCATTAATATAGGTCATGTACTCCTCCCTCACTTCTTTGACATGTGCGGTGGATGTTGTTGTAGTTGGTGGTGCAGACACAGATGTCAGATGTTCAATGTCCTCCAGGGGTCCTACATCTTCTGGTCTAGCTAGGACTGGTCCTCGTTGAGTAGATTTTCTTCGCAGAAAGTTGTGCAGCACACAGCATGCCATCACGACCCAGTCTATCTTCTCCACACGTAGATTGATGGTGGTGTGGAAAATGCGGAAGCGGTTTCTCATTATTCCAAACGCATTTTTCACAATGCGCCGTGCCCAGGATAGACGGTAGTTGTAGATCCTCTTCTCTCTGGTTAGGCCCCTCTGTGCAAATGGCTTCATTACATGTTCATGTAATGCAAAAGCCTCGTCTGCAACGAAAACGTAATTTAGGCCGTGCTTTGTCTGGTCCAGTGAGGGCAGGTTGAGGGTTTTGTTGGCGAGTCTCTGGTAGAAAGCAGTCTTTTTGAAGGACCCACCATCCGAAGCACGCCCATTCTTGCCGACATCCACAAACAGAAATTCGTTGTTGGCATTCACCACTGCCATGAGAACGATGCTGAAGAATCCTTTGTAGTTGTAGTAATATGATCCAGTGTTGGCAGGTGGGTTGATGCGGATGTGTTTCCCATCGATGGCTCCTACCGCGGTTAAGGAAATTCCAACGTTGTTCAAAATCTTCTGTGATGCTGGTCCTTTCCTCCACGGTGTTAGGAAACTGTAAAAATAGTAAAAAAAAGGGGTTAAAACATGACTATAATATTTTTTATATCTTTTTTCCCTATATAGACTCCCACCCAAGACCCTGATTTAGCATCCACACCGAACATGAGGACAATTTTTTCCAAAACGCAGAATGGCTGCTACAGAAACCCTCAGGTGCAATAGATGATTTCACAGCTCATGTGAACAGCACATTGAGAAATATGGATACAGATATCCAAAGAAATTTTCTAAGGTTAAACTACGACCTGTTGAGTCGCTGTATGAGCAAAAATATCTCAAATTCTACATACATTGCAGACCCAATGCTATTTTCCCCTGCCCCAAATAGGTATGTCCACACCCCCTGCCCAGTTAGATATTACTCCCCCACCAAGCACCCCAAGCACCAGCACGACCTTGTATAATGCTCTGCTGGATGCAGCGGATGAGTCGCCCCAATATACAGAGATGTAAATTGTGTCTTGCTTTTAATATCACCAAATTTCATAGGGTGGTGATGACGCCATTTGGACAAGGTCACTACGCACATGGCACAAGTACACATTGCTGGAAGCCGGGGCCACAATGTGTACTTGTGCCATGTGTGTATTGGCCTGTTCAAAGTGGCGTCTGACCCACCCTATCACACACAGCCAGCTACCTATTAGAATTCATAAAATTTGGTTATAATGTTCTTTTGTGAAATTGTTATAAAAAAAGGATATTGCACACAGTTTAGTGCACACTTTCAGTTGCCTGCAGGTCAGTGCACATTGTACTAAATGAAGGCTATTTCTTGCTTTATATTGAGTAAAAAATAATTTAAAAAAAATTCTTTACACAAGAAACCAGTGTATGGTGTGTTTTTTTTTACTTACCTTGCAATACTGGTACTGCAGCACTTTAACGATGGCTTTGCAGGTGTCCGGGATGATGACGCCCAAGGACTGAGGTGAGATGAGTGTCCCAAACTTCAGGTCTTCAAATTACCTTCCTGTAGCCAGGTACCTCAGGGTAACCACCAGTCTGTCTTCAGCAGGGATTGCCATCCGCCACCTTGTGTCCTGTCTCTGGATGTGGGGGGTCACCAGATGCAGCAATTCCTAGAAGGTGGCGTCATCCATGCGCAGGTAGTTCCGATAGTCATGCACTCGTCCTTCTTCGCTGGGCTCTCTTCAGTGGCGTAACATAAATTTTGCTCCCCCATGCCAAAAAAGTTTCAGGCACCCCCCCCCCGCCCAAAGATCAAACACACCCAAAGATGACGTTTAAGGTGTGTGGTTACATGATACAGCAACGTGCCTTGCACATTATGACACACTAAGTAATGCCACTTATAACACAGTGTGCCACACCGGAATGCCCCTTACAATACATTATGCCACACAGCAATGCCCCTTACACATGCCACACAATAATGCCACGTATAACACATAATGACATACAGTAAAGCCCTTATAACAAATTTATGCCATGCTGTAATGCCCCTATTTCCCATTATGCCACACTGTAATGCCACATACAACACATTATGCCACACAGTAATGCTACATACAATACATTATGCCACACAGTAATGCCCCTTACACATTATGCTACACAGTAATGCCCCTAATAGCACATTGTGCACACAGTAATGCCAAATACACATTATGCCAAACAGTAATACCTATTATATCCCACCCTGGCAGATCTACTTCACCAACCCTCAACTCTGCTCCTGCCAGTCTGTCACCTCAGCTCAAGACAGGTTGCACAGTTTTTATGTCCGTGTAGAACCAGTTTATTGGGAACATAGTTTATAACCTGTAAACTGTGTGTATCAAGTTAGTGCCCCTTATACAGTGCCCCCTGTAGTTGTGCCCCAAAATGCAATGCCCCTATACTAGTGCCCCTTATGCAATGCCCCCTGTAATAGTGCCCCTTATGCAATGCCCCCTGTAGTAGTGCCAATTATGCAGGGCCCCCTATAATTGTGCCCATAAAGTAGTGCCCCCTGTAGTTGTGCCCATATGCAGTGCCCTTTGTAGTTGTGCCCCTTCAAGTAGTGCCCCCTGTAGTTGTGCCCCTTCTAGTAGTGCCCCCTGTAGTTGTGCCCATTTTAGTAGTGTCCCCTGTAGTTGCACCCAGTAGTTGCCCCCTGTAGTTGCCCTCAGTAGTGAGCCCCCTGTAGTTGCCCCCAGTAGTGAGCCCCCTGTAGTTGCCCCCAGTAATGAGCCCCCAGTAGTGAGCCCCCTGTAGTTGCACCTAGTTGATCCCAATAGTGAGTCCCCTGTAGTTGCCCCCAGAAGTGAGCCCCCTGTAGTTGCCCCCAGTAGTGAGCCCCCTGTAGTTGCCCCCAGTAGTGAGCCCCCTGTAGTTGCCCCCAGTAGTGAACCCCCTGTAGTTGTCCCCAGTAGTGAGCCCCCTGTAGTTGCCCCCTTTTTCTCATGGCACTCAGCAATATATGGAGTAGAGGCGCCTCCTATTTTCCAGACACATGGGGAGCTGAATCTGAGATGGGTGCAAATTTGCCTTTTTACTACCTAATGCTCATGCCAATTTTCAATGGAGTAATAAGAGGATTCATGTGACTTTAATCAGGAAGCCATGCCGCCTACTGTTTTCCTATCCACAATCGCAGCCATCACCATTAGTAACAGTACTTGCACCAGTCCCATTCTAGACGCAAGAGATCTGTCAGAAAGGGGCTTCTCTGTGCGACCAGAGAGAAAAGACCCGTGCTATCGCATAGCCACTGCCCAGTTTCTGCCCCCAAAACGCCCATGTCACACACAGCGAGATCCGTCTGACTCGTAATCGGACATAGATATGCTAAAATGCGTAACTTCACTTCTGCGCATGCACTGTATGCTAGTACTCGATATTCACGTCTGTGAAAAGAGATGCGTCCAATTCAGAAACAGCCCCAGGAAGTTTTACAGTCATTACTGCTACAATGTAACACTCCTGCCTGGACCTTGTATCACTTATCGGAAGACACTTACAGATGAGTCCACTTACATCTTACCTCCGTGCGCTACATGTCGCTTTGAATATAAAGCATAAGTGCAGTGCAACTCGGTAGCGCTGAGCTTCTTTTCATGCGACTTTTTACCTGCAAATGCGTCTAGCGAATAGGACGCACAAGCAGCTTCTGCTGATTAAAATGATATGCGGCGTGACTATACTCTGTGTGCCATTGCGGGTGTATCTGCATGTGAAATGCTACGTTACAGTGTCACAGCCCCTGACATTATAACGTAGCATTTTGAATGCAGATACACACAGAATATAGACATGCCACATATCATTTTCATCAGCAGAAGCTGCTTGTACATAATTTTCCAACTGCTCTGCAAATAAGACGCATTTGAAGGTAAGAAGATGCATGAAAAAAAAGCTCTGCGCTACTGAGTCCCACAACTAGAAGGGCTGTTTAATGCGCAAGAATGTAAGAGAGGAAGTAAGATGTATGTGGACACATCGGTACCTTGCCACAGGACCTTCAGCAGCTTATGTTAGTATTGGTCCCAAAAAAGAAAACTTTGCTCTTTATTTTTTTCCGAACGTGGCAACCTGCCGTGAATGGGTCAATAAGAGCCTTCTATTAAGTATAGGCAATTCAGTGATTTCTTTCAGCTCAGTCATACACAGCATTTGAAATATATTAAGGTTAAATTGTGGCTTTACCTGCTCTTTAAGTTCCCATTTAAAATGTAATTTTCGTATAGATGGATCTGATCTATAACGTCCAATTTACCTTGATATCCGCCAGCATCTGCCTAAACCGAAGAGCATGAGATATTGATTTAAATAAGCTTGCAATTGATAGTTCCTAACACATGGCTTAATTGACATAACAACACA
This sequence comes from Taudactylus pleione, assembly GCA_031769625.1. Classification (NCBI taxonomy): domain Eukaryota; kingdom Metazoa; phylum Chordata; class Amphibia; order Anura; family Myobatrachidae; genus Taudactylus; species Taudactylus pleione. Next base: position 1,111,118 of record JAUIMM010001300.1, read on the forward strand.
AGGAAAGCAATCCAAGTGAACCGCTGACCTTGTGAAGTATCATTTACTGAGAGCAAAGGAACTAACCCCCAAATATCCTGAAATAGAGGGTGCAGATTCTGGCCACAGTGATACAGTATTTACCTACATCCAGAAATATCACAGCAAGGCTTTCTAAAAACAAACACATTTTTTTAATGGATTCTGTATATATTAAATTATCGTGAGCGATTTCCCTTGAACTCTCCCCGGCAGCTTGCCGGCACTCCAGGACACGATATGGTACTAAAAAGTGTCCAATTCGACAAAAGATCTAACGTGCGTCATTAACGATTTGCAAATTGTTAGATCAAACACGATATATATCGTTAGCTTACCAAACACCTGACAATGATCTTCAAGATTTCAGCAAAATTGTAATAATGGGTGGGACTAACTAGGGGTTGTATAAAGCAGGGCGCCATTTTAGCGTGCAGGGATATGTCAGTCAACTGACGCGGATTGGACGGTAGATCGTTAGTGCCAAAACATGAACGATCTGCACAAAATCGTGTACGAGACAAATCTTGCCTGCTGTAGGCAATATCTGAAGATGCGATGTACGACCTCGGGTATGCGCATCGGCATTGTGATCGTGAGTGGAGAATCATGATTGGACATATTTTACATGATTTGTCGTTCCGATGTGTCTAAGGGGTGTAGATACTAAGCAGTGTTATGAGACAGAGTGAAAGTGATAAGAAAGTGATAAGGTACCAGCCAATCAGCTCCCAACTGCCATCTCACAGGCTGTGTTTGAAAAATGACAGTTGGGAGCTGATTGGCTGGCACCTTATCACTCACTTATCACTTTTCACTCTGTCTCCTAACACTGCTTAGTAAATAGACCCCGAAATCAGGCGAATCGTGCAAAATATTCTCTAGCGTGTATGCACCTTAAGGATACATTTTATATACCTAAAAAAAAATAAAAAAGAACTACCTGGCTCCTTAAGATTTATTTATGTACTCCAACTAAGAGCCGTATTCAATTTGAGCAGACCCGCAATACTTTTCTGCCTCCCGGACTTTTCGCCTACTTCGCCTGTTTAGCAGGCGGAAAAGTATCGCACTCGTCCCCGCGTATCCCCGTATACAATTTGAAAGTATGCAAAAACGGTACCCGGCAAAACTGAAACAAGTGGAAAGTCATGTCAGATTTGGGGAAATCAGCCTGACACCCCCCAAAAGATGCTCTGACATGGGGGTTCCCTATGGTTTCCCCCGATTTGGCTTGCTGAGGCATTTGGTGTTTTTAAAAGGGCTCAGTAGCTGCTAAATAGCGTTTTTGAATAAGTGGTGAAGAATAGTATTCAGGAGGTTTTTTTCCTGAAAATAACTTATACCAGCAAATTCGGGGTACTTGAAAATGGGGGGCAGCATATTTCAAAGTTGCTAGAGTTAAGTTTAAAAAATCATGAAAAATCCACCTGCCGCAAGCTCCTGCAATGAAAAAACACATGGGACATACTTGGAGACCCCCCAGGAGTCTAGTTCGCTAGTTTTTAACTTTGTCCCCCAACTTTTTTTTTTTTCGTCCCCAAATTAAGTGATTTTTTTGGGGGGTGTTCTAAAATGTTTTTTTTTTTGACGCAGTTTCCCTTTGGGGGACTGTCTGAAGGCTGCACGGGGGTTCCCGCAACTTTGTACCCCAAAAACCCAATTCTGCACTTTTAACTGCCTGCTATTCATAGGCGATACTTTTTCGGCTATTAAATTGCATTGAGGCGGAAAGTCTTTCAAATTGAATACAGCGATACTTTTCCGCCTGGCGAAATGACGCCATCCAGATTTTCGCTCCAAATTGAATACGGGCCTATGCTTCTGTTTCTGCAGCGCTTCCTTCCATTTTGAATGTGATTTTGTTACTCATCACAAGCATAACAGCGTTTACTAACGTCATATGCTTAAAGAAAATCTATCCCAGTGGGGAGAGATAAAGCACCAACCAGTCATTTTACAGGCTGTGAGGTCTAAGGGGGTCATTCAGACCCGCTCGCGAGCAGCAGTACGCTCGCAAGCGGATCGATGTTCCCCACTGCGCATGCGCACGACGGAGGGAGCTCCGTCGTGCGCATGCGCGAGACCCGGGGAGCGACGGGCTTTCCATCGCTCCGGGTCTCGCACCAAAGGGGGCGTGCTGTCGACGTTGATTGACAGCACGCCCCCTTTGGTGGGCGTGCCTGCCAGACGGAGGCGTTCCCATGGGAACGCCTACCGTCTGAAGCCGGCCCCACTGACATCACTAGTGATGTCAGTGGGAGTGATTTTGTCTCTGACAGAGCCAAAATCACTCCAGGGCTTGTGGCAGGGAGACCCTACCGCAGGGTCTCCGTCGCAAGTCTTATGGTCGCGATGGTCAAGACCATCGCGACCATCTTTTTGGCCGCTCGCATATGCTGTGGGTGGTGACCCACAGCTATACGAGTGTCCAGGAGGACGCTCCATTTTCATGGAGGAGGGCCCTGATTCAGAGCAAGCACTCTGGTCAGAGCGTCCGGCTCTGAATCAGGCCCTATGTACTAAGCCTTGGAGAGAGAAAGTAGATGGAGATAAATACCAACCACTCAGCTCCTAACTGTCACTTTCCAACAGCCTGTAAAGTGGCAGTTAGGAGCTGACTGGTTGGTACTTTACCTCCATTTACTTTATCTCTCTAATGAGATCGCAGCTGTGATTTGATATGCAAGGCAGCTGTGAAAATATGCTAATAGTTACAAAGTTTAATCGACCATAGGGACGCCTACCTATGCCTTCTCATGTGCGCATGACGTAAATATTGGTAACTTCGATGCACATCAAGCAGCCATCTTGCTCTTGCGGAAATTCTGACCAGCTGCAGATTAGGCAGCTCTCCTGACACACAGCACACCCATGTAACGAGTACACCCATGTAAGGAGCACATCCATGTAACGAGCACGCTCATGTAATGAGCACGCCCATGTAACGGTTTGAAACGGTCAGACATACCTGCGTTTTATTGACCACCCCCCTGTTACCACCCCCAAACTCTGACAAGATATCACTCACTTAGTGCTGGAGTCCTCTGTGTGTCTGTAATCGCAATGTGAACGCTGCGCACGTGCAGTTCGGCTTGTACGCATGTGCAATGGCAAACAATCGCCGGATATATGAGTATGTAATCAACTTTGCGTCCATCTCTGAATCAGATCCTTAGTACATAGATCCCTGTCAGGGGTGTATCTATAATGGGTGCAGGGGCCCCCGGGTCCAGGGGTGCCGCGCACCGCACACCCTGCACCCATATTATTTAAAACTCACCTGTCCGTGGTCATGCATCGGGTGTCAGCGCTGCACAGAACACCGGAAAATTGGCGCCGCGGTCATTTTTCCGGTGTTCTGCGCATGCACAGTAGACTCCGGGCATACTCTGGTGCCCAGAGTCTACTGCTTCTGCAGTATCCGGCCAGCCGCGTCAGTCAGCTCTCTCCACGGCTTCATAAATCTCCCCCACACTTTACACACTTGAGGCAAGCCAGGACTTATGAAAATGGCTTTATACGCTTTCCAGCAGTGAATATACAGGACTGCTGCAGACTTAGGAGCGCAATTAGCCTCATTTAGAATTGAAAAAGCTGCATGAAAAATTGCGTCTTCTTACAGTACATGCAGATTATTGATTGTCAACTATAGAACACGCCCTTACACTAGGTTATGTTAAAATGCCACCACCCCGGCCCATTCCACCCATCCAGACACAAGCTGGTATAATCAGGGGCGCGCGCGATACTTTTTCGCCGGCAAAATCTCCGATGTGCGGCGAAAACTTTGACACGCATAGATGGCGAAGTTTACGTTTCATATTGAATACCCCTCATAGGGCCTGATTCAGAGCCGCTCGTAAGCAGGCGCTCGTTCGTTCCGAGCAATGTTTGCCCAACTGCGCATGCGTACGGATCGTAATACGCATGCGCGACCCAGTCAGTGCGGCCGAAAATCGTTTGTTCGCTAAATAGCGAATGCCTGCTAATATGAGTGACAGGAGGAGGCGTATGTGGGTGGTAACAGGGGAAGGTGCTTGAAAACGGGGAGTGGAGATCAGAACACAGGCGTGCTTAAAGGTCAAAACGGGCGTTTTATGGGTGTGCATAATTAATACAGCAGCGTCATTGACCACGTCACTGGGTTATTTTATAGTCAGAACTGCTCGCAAATTTGTGGTAGGAAAAACCAACCACAAGAATAGCGAGCAGTTCATACGCTGGTCGGTGTACTCGATTAATCTAATAAATAGCGGACATGACGTATGATGCGAGCGGCCAGGGGGTGTTTTTATCAAAAAAACGAGCGCATATTTTGTTCGCTCGTTCAGACATAGAGGCGGCAACAGATCGCAAAGAGCGAACGGTTCATTTGAATAGCCACCCCCTTTTTCTGACCGAGCGAGCGCTAATAGCGACCGGCTCTGAATCAGGCCCATAGTCTTCTATGGGTAACGGCATCAGGAAGTTGGCGTTACCCACCACAAACCAAGCCTCGGTATACATTGCGCTCCAGGACTTGGTGCATATAAGAAATGGGGTCACAACCACATTTCTCCCCTTCCTGCATTCCCCCTACAGCCTGTAAAGTGACATTTAGGAGATGATCGGTTAGTACTTTATCTTCATCCACTTTAGACTAGAGATGAGCGGTTCGGATTCTGTGGAATCCGAACCGCTCCGAACATTGGGGATCCGAGTCCACCCGAACCCTGTTCGGGTGTTCACCGCCTGACTCGGATCCCCGTTCGGGGCCGAACGGCGGCCGCCTGATGTCGGATTCTCACTAGAGAATCCGACATCAGGTCTCCTCACGTGTAGGGCAGAGCGCAGTGATAGCGCTCTGCCCTACACAGACACAGACACACAGCCGCCAGCGGCAGCTGTGTGTTTGTTACAGCAGCCAATGAGAGTCACACAGACTCTCATTGGCTGCTGCACGGAGGGAGCCGGCTGGAGCTCACACATGAGCTCCGTCTTCCGACTCCCTCCTCAGCGTGTGACAGAGCGGACGGCGCGGGAGCGGGGATACAGGTAAGTTTTTATTTTTTATTTTTTTATTTGTGCAAGGGCCGGGGGCACTACTGGGGGGGGTTTGCTACTGGGGGGGCTATACTACTGGGGGGGCCATACTACAGAGGGGCCTGCTACTGGGGGGGGCTATACTACTGGGGGGGTCTGCACTAGTGGGGGGGGTCTGCTACTGGGGGGGCTATACTACTGGGGGGGCCATACTACAGAGGGGCCTGCTACTGGGGGGGCTATACTACTGGGGGGGGTCTGTACTACTGGGGGGGGTCTGCTACTGGGGGGGGCTATACTACTGGGGGGGCCATACTACAGAGGGGCCTGCTACTGGGGGGGCTATACTACTGGGGGGCCATACTACAGAGGGGCCTGCTACTGGGGGGGGCTATACTACTGGGGGGGGGTCTGCTACTGGGGGGGCCATACTACTGAGGGGCCTGCTACTGGGCGGGGGGCATACTACTGGGGGGGCTTACTACTACTGGGGGTGGGGGCTGCTACTGGGGCAGCCTACTACAGGGGGGGCCATACTACTGGGGGGCCCATACTACAGGGGGGGCTACTACTGGGGCAGCCTACTACTGGGGGAGGCCTGCTACTGGGGCAGCCTACTACTGGGGGGGCCATACTACTAGGGGGGCCATACTACTGGGGGGGCATACTACTGGGGGGGCATACTACTGGGGGGGCCTGCTAATGGGGGGCATACTACTGGGTGGCATGCTAATGGGGGGCATACTACTGGGGGGGCCTGCTAATGGGGGGCATACTACTGGGGGGCATTCTACTGGAGGCACTGCATTGTGGACCCTACTACTAAGGGGACTGCATAGGGGTCACCACTGCTGGGGGACATTGTGTAAGGGACACCGCTACTGTGGGCATTGTGTAAAAGGGTCACTACTGTGGGCATTGTGTAAAAGGGGCACTACTGTGTGTCGTAACATAAATAAGAGACACTACTTTATGGTGTAATGTGAATCAGGCCCTATGTGCGGTGTAATGCTAATGAGATTGTGCACTGTGACTCCTAGGGCCGTAGCACACTTTGTAAACAAGTACTGTGACTCTGCTGGCCGTACCCCACTGGGTGGGTGCACTACTTTTCATTTCTGCCACTGCTGTGTGGCAATGTGTCATAGATGTGCTTTATACTGTGGTGTCTGTGTCGTTGTGCCGCTGCTTTGTCGCTTAGTAACCAGTCAGCTCACTGCAACCTTTGGCCAATAATGTTGAAAACAATATTATAAGCTGTGATATGGTCTAAATTGACTGGAAATTAATGTTATTGAGGTTAATAATACTCTAGGAAGAAAAAGAAGACCAATTTATGTGATTTTAGCTTTTTTTGTCAATTTTTGTAAAAAAATCCAAATCCAAATCCAAATCCAAAGCCAGTCACCGCAGTTTGGCAAATCCAAATCCAAAGCCGGACGACGAATTAGAACCAAATCCAAATCCGGCAAAAATGGTCCGGCGCACATCCCTACTTTAGACCCATTTGTCAGCAGATAAGGTGACTGCCCCAACCCACTGATTGCCCAGTCCATGCCCAGCTAGTAAGCCTTTATCTTCATCAGCATAGATTATATTTTCAAAAAAAGCATTTGCCTGCTATGCAAACCCCCCTGTACATTTCCACTGGATATGCTATTCCTGCACCTGATCGTTAGCCAAGTGTGAATGCCTGAAATTCATGTGCTGATTCCGGGCCCATATGTCAGAATAAATGGAATAAAGATCACTTTAATGCAGAACTTAGTGATGTGGTGCTAGTAATTGTTAAGCAGATTAATAGAGCAGGGACGGTGTTCCATGCAATAGGCAGGTAGCATTTCAGCACAGCTTAGGGACACATTAGCAACAGATGATCTGTGAAGAATATTCCGAATGTCAGGGCATATTTAGGAACCTCATTGGTTCTCAAGAGGACACAGATGTAGTGGAAGTCCCCAGCTGGTAGCTAAGCACACTGTTATATACAGCCTGCTGCCTGAGATTCCAGCAAAACCAATTTAAATGTGCATTTCAGACTGTCCGTCTCATGCTGGAGATGTGCAGGTTTGTTAGGTCACATCTATTCTTTACGTTAACGTTCGCAATCCTGATGTCATTGTGGGTGTGCGTGTCATCAACTACCAACATGGGTTTATAACATACTGCACATGAGGTTAACTCTTTGCAGACCACGACCATATCATGTATTTAGGTTCTGCATGTTAGAGAGGAATGCTTTACGCTGCCTCTATTTACCTCAACTGTCAGGCACTAGGACCCAGAGTGGCAGAGCCCGGAGGCATGACCTCCTACCTGAGCTGCTGCACATGATCAGCTCTCCGCTGCATCTATCTCCTCCGCGCTTATAGCAAACAGCATGATCCTGAGTAGTTCCAAGTGTGGAAAGCCCACAGAAACCCCACAAGTTCCACTATGGTAACACCGCTCAGTATATTCAAGATCCCGTTGCCACCACTGCACATAATTGCCCAGTGTATGTGTACTAACAGGTGTACCACAACACCCAGCAACCCTTATAAAGCTCCTGGTGGCAACTGATTGTTCTTTGTATCCTGTACATTCTACCATTAACCATTTGTTGCCTGTATCTACCTGGTACACTGGGCCGGTGCAAGGTTTCTTGGCACCCTAGGCATTTCTTCAGCCTTACCCCCGCCCCCCACCCTCGATAGCTACACAAGCCCTTATACAGTGCCCCCAGTAGTGCCTGCAGTAGTGGTCCCCCCTATGCAGTGCCCCTTATACAGTGCCCTCAGTAGTGCCCCTTATACAGTGCCCCCAGTAGTGCCCCTTATACAGTGCCCCCAGTAGTGCCTGCAGTAGTGGTCCCCCCTATGCAGTGCCCCCAATATAGTGCCCCTTATACAGTGCCCTCAGTAGTGCCCCTTATACAGTGCCCCCAGTAGTGCCCCTTATACAGTGCCCCTAGTAGTGCCTGCAGTAGGGTCCCCCTTATACAGTGCCCCCAGTAGTGGCCCCCCTATGTAGTGCCCCGAGTAGTCCCCCACCTATGCAGTGCCCCTTATATAGTGCCACCAGTAGTGATCCCCTGATACAGTGCTCCTAGTAGTAGTCTCCCCCCCAGCAGTGCCCCCATTAGTAATCCCCCCAGCAGCACCTCTAGTAGTAGTAATCCCCCCCAGCAGTAATCCCTCCGTATGCAGTGCCCCCAGTAATGGTCCCACCAGTGCAGTGCCTCCAGTAGTAGTAGTCCCCCCAGCAGTGCCCCTAGTAGTAGTCCCCCCCAACAGTGCCCCTACTAGTAGTACCCCCAGCAGTGACCCCAGCAGTAATCCCCCCTATGTAGTGCCCCCAGTAGTAGTCCACCCAGCAGTGCCCCCAATAGCAGTCCCCCCCCAGCAGTACCCTTAGTAGTAATCCCCCTCTATGCAGTGTCCCCCAGTAGTGGTCCCACCAGCAATGCCCCCAGTAGTACCCCCAGCAGTGCCCTTAGTAGTAGTAGTCCTTTCCCCCCCAGGAGTGCCCTTAGTAGTAGTCCCCCCCGGCCAGACACTCACACAACCATGAAGGAGAAAAAAACTCCTCTTACCTGAATCCACGCTCCAGCATCTGCTCCTCCGTCCGGTGTCCCCCGGGCCGGCCCACTCTGCATGATGTGAGAGACATCATGATGTCTCTCCCATCACCCACTGCGGGAGCCGGAAGACGGAGCTCGTAAGTGTGCCCCACCCCGGCTCCGTCTGACTCTCATCGGCGCCGGTGGCCAGGGCCACCATCAGGGGGGGGACTGCCGGGACTGGAGTCCCGGGCCCGGCCTCTGGCGGCACCGAGGGGGGCCCGCCAGGGCCTGCCCACTACCACACCTTTGCAGAGCCTGCAGCCTGAATTACCCCCTTGAAGAGAGGGAAGAGGGCCCGGCCGCCACTGCTACCGCCCACCGAACCGTCCCCGTTACTACTGATGGAGCTGGAGAAGGCAGCCCGGCCCGCTCGGGCCACTCCTCCACCAGCTTATAGTGGCACAGTCAGACTCCAAAACAAGCTTTCAATAAAGCTTGTTTTGGAGTCAGCACGCGTGACGTCACGCGCACCACTAGAGGACGAGGTCGACTTCGGAGGAGCCGCAGATCAAGAAGAGGAGCTGCAGTGGACCGTGGAGAAAGTAGCCGCCGCCGGATCTCATCGCGAACAAGGTAAGTGGGGAAATTGCGCAAAATAACCGTGGGGGAGGTAATAAAAAAGGCAGGAGTCAGACCGTGGACGCTCCGCTGACCCTGCACAGACTGAGTGAGGTGCATTCAAGGGGGGGGAGAGTGAAGTGCATTCAAGGGGGGGGTCAGAGTGAGGTGCATTCAAGGGGGGGAGAGTGAGGTGCATTCAAGGGAGGGAGAGTGAGGTGCATTCAAGGGGGGAGAGTGAGGTGCATTCAAGGGGGGGGAGTGAGGTGCATTCAAGGGGGGGGAAACTGAGGTGCATTCAAGGGGGGGAGAGTGGGGTGCATTCAAGGGAGGGAGAGTGAGGTGATATATATATTAAAAAAAGGTAGGGTGCACCGCAAACCGAATGCAAACCCTGCCTATTCTGTCAGCCCCGGGCCCCACAATTTCTGATGGCAGCCCTGCCGGTGGCTGTGTGTTTGTTATACTAGTAGTGTAGTGCGGATAGCACTTATGTGCCATCCACACTACCGCCCTGCAGCTGCCTAAGTTTGCCTAGTGGCAGCACCGGCCCTGCTGGTTTATAACCCATCACCTTTTTAAGTTGATCTGCTGCGTTGAATAGCCTCAGTCACGCACCGCTGCCACCTACCATTGTAGTGTCTGACAGTACTGCACACTCTGCATTGTTCTGTTCATTCCGCTGAGTACATGTATTAGGGAGCGATGGGTGTTAGTGGCCGTGCCTGTCCTCCGCTGCCTGCACTATCAGCAATCTCTTTTTTGTAGAGGTTCAAAATCAATAATGACTGCGGAGGCCAGACTCCCCCCCTGGGTGCAGCACAATGAGGGCGAATGCAGGGTAGGGAAGTTCTGGAGATGTCCATTGGTGAGTCACCCATTGATGGTCACCAACGGTGCTTAACATCGAAGAAATGAAAGCAGCGGGAGAGGAGCTAAGCTCTGTTCCTCCTGCGCCAAAGGATAAAAACGCGAGTTTGCTGGCTGAGACTTAAGCTAGGTACACACTGGAGCAATGGGCATTCGTTCCGCCATCGTAACAAATGCCCGGTAACTGTGATTGTGCATCCATACTGGACAACTCTAATAAACGAAGTAACGATCACCGTTGTCATTAATTAACAATGCTTTGGCCGCTGGCAATATTGCTAGGTTTGATATGCAGCACATCAAACCTGGCGACCGCCGCTTGCATCCGTGGGAGCGCGCAGTCGCCTGTACACACTGAGAGATGTAGGCGATACGTTGTTACAAAACAGCATATCGTCCCGACATCGCTCCAGTGTGTACCTAGCTTGAGACTGGCACCTACACAAGTACAGTATGCACTCCAAACATTCTATAGGACTCACAAAGCAAGGCTTGTTAGATAGATAAAGACAGGTGTCTAAGCTGCCTGACTCTCAACCCACATTGTTTTAGGGTTTGCCAAATGAAGACTGGGGTATATTTACTAAAGTGAGAGTTTTTACAAGTGGAGATGTTGCCCATAACAACCAATCAGATTCTACTTAACATGTAACTAGCACCTTCTAGAAGATAATGGCTAGAATCTGATTGGATGCTATGGGCAATATCTCCACTTCTAAAAACTCTCACTTTAGTAAATGTACTCCTGGGGGTAAGTAATGTTATGTAAATAAATATGTAATGGGGACAGTATATACTATATAAGTAGATAAGTGAGTTGAATTGATAAAATTAAGTAAATACATACATTAAGTAATTCACTGCTCAGTATAGAGTGATGTTATCACAGCGCAAAATAATATATATATTCCCATCTCATAGTTACTGTGATCTGTACAGAAGTCGTTGTTAGTGTCAGTACATGGGGAGCAGAACCTACTAATATAAGGCTGCTGGTCTCATAACCTATTAGGCTTAGCAGAACAGCAGTAGTGAAGATGTGCAGTGGAATGACACTGGGTGGAATTAAGTAACTAGTCCCACTAGATAACAGTCACTGCACTATAAGGTCTTATTAGGGGGCTATTTACTAAGCAGTGTTAGGAGACAGAGTGAAAAGTGATAAGGTACCAGCCAATCAGCTCCTAACTGCCATCTCACAGGCTGTGTTTGAAAAATGACAGTTGGGAGCTGATTGGCTGGCACCTTATCACTTTCTTATCACTTTTCACTCTGTCTCCTAACACTGCTTAGTAAATAGACCCCTATATGTGTTGTGCAGTTGTTTGGTGCTGATGGCGGTTAGTCCACACGTGGTACAGTTTATCCAGGTCTTAGGTTCATCAAACCAGCTAGAACAAGTAGCATTAGACACAGAGATATAACAGGTGTACAAATAGTAGTATTGATGCAGCCTGGAGCATTAGGGTATTGCTGGGCATTGTAGTGCGCCGGGCGCCAGAGCGGTAAAATCACCAGTGGATGGTAGCACTATGCCCCTCTTATGTAGCGATGGTGATATAGTGTACTTGCAGCACTATGTGGGTTCTGCAGGGATGGTATAGCTGTGGGAGTCTTAGAGGCGCGTCCGTTTACTAGGAACGCCAAAGGAGGAAAGACGCACAAACAAGTCACACATGCGCAGTAGCCTCCTGCTGAGCTCTGGGAGCACCATGGGCACCGAGAGGGGGGGGAGCGGGTACAGTTTACACAGGCCCGGGCTTGCTAGAGGGGCCCGACGGGGCCCGGGTCCGGTGTCGCCACCCCCCTCCCTCACAGCAGCTCAGCACACAGCTTGTGCAGTGCTACAGCAGCCGGAGCAGTCTCCTATGGCTGGGGGGGGGTCTACGTGGCGCTGCAAAAGTGGTTTGTTTATTTACTTTTTGGCAAGGGGGCGTGGCCATGCCGCCCGCAATTAGACCACGCCCTCTCCTTTACCGGGGCCCGGCCGGGCTCTCTACGGCCCTGGGTAGCACCGAAACACTACTCATCCAACAGAAGTAACGTGAGTGGCTGATGCAGCAGCTATAGTATTGTTGTACAGTATATTTCTGGCAACAAAAAACAGGGTCTTCTCTAAGTAATGAAATGTAAATGGGAGGCCTGCATGCATCGGCGAGATTGCGGCGAGAATTTCTCAAACATATTCCATATTCAGGGCTAAATTATGTCTTAAATAATCATGGGAGTTAGGGGACATTAGCCATATATTTATTACATAGATCACATTTGGCTTTATTTTACATATTAGGGGTATTTTCTCTTGTATTCACGTCTTTATTAGGGGTGTGCACCGGCCACTTTTCGTGTTTTGTGTTTTGGTTTTGGATCTGGATCTTTCTTCGTGTTTTGGATCTGGATTGGTTTTGCCAAAACCACCCTTCCGTGTTTTGGGTTCTGGGTTTTGTGTTTTGGATCTGTATTTTTTTTAAAAAAAGCATAAAAACAGGTAAAATCACAGAATTTGTGTGTTTTTCTGCTCCTATGCTATTATTAACCTCAATAACCTTAATTTCCACTCATTTCCAGTCTATTCTGAACACCTCACACCTCACAATAGTGTTTTTATGTCCAAAAGGTTGCACCGAGGTAGCTGGATGACTATGCTAAGCGACACGAGTGGGCGGCACAAACACGTGACCCATCTAGGCGTGAAACTGCAGTTGCAGACAGGATGGCAGTTTGAAAAACTAGGCCCCAAACTGTACATAATGCAAAGAAAAAAAAGAGGTGCAAGATGGAATTGTCCTTGGGCCCTCCCACCCACCCTTATGTTGTATAAACAGGACATGCACACTTTAACAAACCAATCATTTCAGCGCCAGGGTCTGCCACACAACTGTGGCTGAAATGATTGGTTCGTTTGGGCCCCCACAAAACAAGCTGGCAATTAATGTGTCCCTGCACAAACTGGCTCTACGGAGGCAAGATGTCATCCTCATCCTCCTCATCCACCGATTCCTCACCCTCTTCAGTGTGTACATCCTCATCCTCACAAAGTATTAACTCGTCCCCACTTGAATCCACCACCACAGGTCCCTCTGTACGTTCTGGAGGCTGGTCTCCCTGGAAGAGCTGATAATTAATTTTGATGAACATCATCTTCTCCACATTCTGTGGAAGCAACCTCCTATGCCTTTCGCTGACAAGGTTCCCGGCTGCACTAAACACTCTTTCGGAGTACACACTGGAAGGGGGGCAACTCAGGTAAAATAGAGCCAGTTTGTACAGGGGCCTCCAAATTGCCTCTTTTTCCTGCCAGTACAGGTATGGACTGTCTGACATGCCTACTTGGATACTGTCACCGATGTAATCCTCCACCATTCTGTCAATGGTGACAGTATCATATGCAGTGACAGTAGACATGTCAGAAATTGTTGCCAGGTCCTTCAGTCCGGACCAGATGTCCAAACTTGGTCCTGCCTGCCCTGCATCACCGCCAGCGGGTTGCTTAGGATACCTAAGTTTTTTCCTGGCAGCCCCAGTTGCGGGAGAAAATGAAGAAGGAGCCGTTGACGTGTCACATTCCGCTTCAGCTGACAGTGTGTTCACCAGCAGGTCTTTGCACCTCTGCAGGCTTGTGTCGGCCGGAAAGAGAGACACCACATAGGCTTTAAACCTAGGATCGAGCACGGTGGCAAAATGTAGTGGTCTGATTTCAACAGATTGACCACCCTGGAATCCTGGCAAAGCGAATGAAGGGCTTCATCCACAAGTCCCACATGCCGAGCGGAATCGCTCCGTCTTAGCTCCTCCTTCACTTTCTCCAGCTGCTTCTGCAAAAGCCTGATGAGGGGAATGACCTGACTCAAGCTGGCAGTGTCTGAACTGACTTCACGTGTGGCAAGTTCGAAGGGCTGGAGAACCTTGCACAACACGGAAATCATTCTCCACTGCGCTTGAGTCAGGTGCATACCCCCTCCTTTGCCTATGTCATAGGTGGATGTATAGGCTTGTATGGCCTTTTGCTGCTCCTCCATCCTCTGAAGCATATAGAGGGTTGAGTTCCACCTCGTCACAACCTCTTGCTTCAGGTGATGGCGGGGCAGGTTCAAGAGTGTTTGCTGGCGCTCCAGTCTTCGGCACGCAGTCGCTGAATGGCGAAAGTGGCCAGAAATTTTTCGGGCCACCCAAAGCGTCTCCTGCACGCCCCTGTCGCTTTTCAGAAAGTTCTGCACCACCAAGTTTATTGTGTGAGCAAAACATGGGACGTGCTGGAATTTGCCCAGATGTAATGCCCGCACAATATTGGTGGCGTTGTCAGATATCACAAATCCCCAGGAGAGTCTAAGTGGGGTAAGCCACTGGGCGATGATTTCCCTCAGTTTCTCTAAGAGGTTGTCGGCGGTGTGCCTCTTACTGAAACCGGTGATACACAGCGTAGCCTGCCTTGTAACGAGCTGGCGTTTCTGAGATGCTGCTACTGGTGACGCTGCTGCTGTTGCTGCGTAAGGTGATACATCTACCCAGTGGGCTGTCACAGTCATATAGTCCTTAGTCTGCCCTGTTCCACTTGTCCACATGTCCGTGGTTAAGTGGACATTGTGTACAACGGCATTTTTCAGGACACTGAGGACACTTTTTCTGACGTTTCTGTACAGTCTCGGTATCGCCTGCCTAGTGAAGTGGAATCTAGACGGGATTTGGAACCGGGGACACACTACCTCCATCAATTGTCTAAATCCCACTGCACTAATGGCGGATACCGGACGCACGTCTAACACCAACATAGCAGTCAAGGCCTCAGTTATATGTTTTGCTTCAGGATGACTGCTGTCGTACTTCATCCTCCTCGCTAAGGACTGTTGGAGGGTCAATTGTTTAGTAAAAGTAGTGGTGTTCATACTTCCTCTCTGGGATGATGAACGACTCCCAGCAGTAGCAACAGCAGCAGTGGCAGCAGGAGGCGTAGCAATGCAGGATCCTCTGGAGGAATCCCGGATAGGAGAGTCAGTCATGCCAGTGACATGGCCTGCAGGACTACTTCTGATCCTGACTAAGGAGGAAATTGACGAGGAGGGAGTTGACGGTGTGGTTTGCAGGCGCTTGGATACAACAGGACAACGGGATTTAGGTGTCCCTGGACTGCTTACGGTCTTAGCCAAAGTTTCTGAACTTGACAGTAACTTTTTATGAACGCGCTGCAGGTGCCGTATAAGGGAGGATGTTCCTAGGTGGTTGACGTCCCTACCCCTACTTATTTCACCTTTACATATGGTACATATGGCAAGACAGTTGTTGTCCGGATTTGGATAGAAATATTGCCAGACCAAAGAGGTGGAATGTTTGGTCTTCTGCCCAGGCATGACCGTGATGGGCTTTTTCATCCCACGGACAACAACTGTCTCCCCCGGAGCCTGATTTAAACAAACCACATCACCATCAGAATCCTCCTCGCCAACTTCCTCCTCAGCGCCAGCTACACCAGTATCCTCATCCTGTTGTACTTCAACAGTGACATCTTCAATTTGCATATCAGCAAGTGGACTGTGGGTGCTCCTTTCAGCACTTGCAGGGGGCGTGCAAATGGTGGAAAGAGCCACCTCTTCCCGTCCAGTGCTGGGAAGGTCAGGCATCGCAACCACCACCACACTTGGACTCTCCTTGGGGATTTGTGATATCTTCTTAGAAAGCACAGTTCTTCGCTGTGCTTTTGCCAGCTTAACTCTTTTGATTTTTTTAGTGGGAGGAGGGCTTCCATCGTCATGTGAAGCTGAACCACTAGTCATGAACATACTAGGGATCGACCTTAGCCGTTCCTTGCCACTCCGTGTCGTAAATGGCATATTGGCAAGTTTACGTTTCTCTTCAGCTGATTTAAATGTTTTTTTCAAGGTCATTTTCCTGAACTTTGTCATTTGGGATTGTATGTGCCCTCTATTATGACATCGGCCTTGGCAGACGACGTTGATGGCATGTTATCGTCTATGTCATGACTAGTGGCAGCAGCTTCAGCACTAGGAGGAAGTGGTTCTTGATCTTTCTCTATTTTATTGTTATCGGAGAAAGTTTGGTCCTCCATTTATGTTATATCGATTTGATATATACGTGCGGCTAAACACAGAAAATATTTTTTTATTTTTGCTGGAGAGTAGTGCACTTTGTGGGTTACACCAGCCTTTAAGAAATGAGCTAGCCGGTTCTTTACTTATGGGACACAGGCGCACGCTTGGCGCTGCTCCTTTGTTGATGCACGTGCGGCTACTGCGCACACAATTCACAAACACAGAAAATAATTTTTTTTGGGGTTTGGACTGGAGTGTACTTTCGGGGGTTACAGCACCCTTAACGGTCAAGCCAGCCGGCCCTTTACTTATGACACAGGCGCACGCTTGGCACTACTTTGTTGATGCACGTGCGGCTACTGCGCACACAATTCACAAACACAGAAAATAATTTTTTTTTTGGTTTGGACTGGAGTGTACTTTCGGGGGTTACAGCACCCTTAACGGTCAAGCCAGCCGGCCCTTTACTTATGACACAGGCGCACGCTTGGCACTACTTTGTTGATGCACGTGCAGCTACTGCGCACACAATTCACAAACACAGAAAATAATTTTTTTTTTGGTTTGGACTGGAGTGTACTTTGGGGGTTACAGCACTCTTTAACGGTCAAGCCAGCCGGCCCTTTACTTATGACACAGGCGCACGCTTGGCACTACTTTGTTGATGCATGTGCGGCTACTGCGCACACAATTCACAAACACAGAAAATAATATTTTTTTGGGTTTGGACTGGAGTGTACTTTGGGGTTACAGCACCCTTTAACGGTCAAGCCAGCCGGCCCTTTACTTATGACACAGGTGCACGCTTGGCACTACTTTGTTGATGCACATGCGGCTACTGCGCACACAATTCACAAACACAAAAAATATTTTTTTTTTTGGTTTGGACTGGAGTGTACTTTGGGGGTTACAGCACCCTTTAACGGTCAAGCCAGCCGGCCCTTTACTTATGACACAGGCGCACGCTTGGCACTACTTTGTTGATGCACGTGCGGCTACTGCGCACACAATTCACAAACACAGAATATAATTTTTTGGGGGGTTTGGACTGGAGTGTACTTTGGGGGTTACAGCACCCTTTAACGGTCAAGCCAGCCGGCCCTTTACTTATGACACAGGCGCACGCTTGGCACTACTTTGTTGATGCACGTGCGGCTACTGCGCACACAATTCACAAACACAGAAAATACATTTTTTTGGGGTTTGGACTGGAGTGTACTTTGGGGGTTACAGCACCCTTTAACGGTCAAGCCAGCCGGCCCTTTACTTATGACACAGGCGCACGCTTGGCACTACTTTGTTGATGCACGTGCGGCTACTGCGCACACAATTCACAAACACAGAAAATAATATTTTTGGGGGTTTGGACTGGAGTGTACTTTGGGGGTTACAGCACCCTTAACGGTCAAGCCAGCCGGCCCTTTACTTATGACACAGGCGCACGCTTGGCACTACTTTGTTGATGCACGTGCGGCTACTGCGCACACAATTCACAAACACAGAAAATAATTTTTTTTTTGGTTTGGACTGGAGTGTACTTTCGGGGGTTACAGCACCCTTAACGGTCAAGCCAGCCGGCCCTTTACTTATGACACAGGCGCACGCTTGGCACTACTTTGTTGATGCACGTGCGGCTACTGCGCACACAATTCACAAACACAGAAAATAATTTTTTTTTTGGTTTGGACTGGAGTGTACTTTGGGGGTTACAGCACCCTTTAACGGTCAAGCCAGCCGGCCCTTTACTTATGACACAGGCGCACGCTTGGCACTACTTTGTTGATGCACGTGCGGCTACTGCGCACACAATTCACAAACACAGAAAATAATTTTTTTTTTGGTTTGGACTGGAGTGTACTTTGGGGGTTACAGCACCCTTTAACGTTCAAGCCAGCCGGCCCTTTACTTATGACACAGGCGCACACTTGGCACTACTTTGTTGATGCACGTGCGGCTACTGCGCACACAATTCACAAACACAGAAAATAATTTTTTTTTTGGTTTGGACTGGAGTGTACTTTGGGGGTTACAGCACCCTTTAACGGTCAAGCCAGCCGGCCCTTTACTTATGACACAGGCGCACGCTTGGCACTACTTTGTTGATGCACGTGCGGCTACTGCGCACACAATTCACAAACACAGAAAATAATATTTTTTTGGGTTTGGACTGGAGTGTACTTTCGGGGGTTACAGCACCCTTAACGGTCAAGCCAGCTGGCCCTTTACTTATGACACAGGCGCACGCTTGGCACTACTTTGTTGATGCACGTGCGGCTACTGCGCACACAATTCACAAACACAGAAAATAATTTTTTTTTTGGTTTGGACTGGAGTGTACTTTCGGGGGTTACAGCACCCTTAACGGTCAAGCCAGCTGGCCCTTTACTTATGACACAGGCGCACGCTTGGCACTACTTTGTTGATGCACGTGCGGCTACTGCGCACACAATTCACAAACACAGAAAATAATTTTTTTTTTGGTTTGGACTGGAGTGTACTTTGGGGGTTACAGCACCCTTTAACGGTCAAGCCAGCCGGCCCTTTACTTATGACACAGGCGCACGCTTGGCACTACTTTGTTGATGCACGTGCGGCTACTGCGCACACAATTCACAAACTCAGAAAATAATATTTTTTTGGGTTTGGACTGGAGTGTACTTTGGGGGTTACAGCACCCTTTAACGGTCAAGCCAGCCGGACCTTTACTTATGACACAGGCGCACGCTTGGCACTACTTTGTTGATGCACGTGCGGCTACTGCGCACACAATTCACAAACACAGAAAATAATTTTTTTTTTGGTTTGGACTGGAGTGTACTTTCGGGGGTTACAGCACCCTTAACGGTCAAGCCAGCCGGCCCTTTACTTATGACACAGGCGCACGTTTGGCACTACTTTGTTGATGCACGTGCGGCTACTGCGCACACAATTCACAAACACAGAAAATAATTTTTTTTTGGTTTGGACTGGAGTGTACTTTCGGGGGTTACAGCACCCTTAACGGTCAAGCCAGCCGGCCCTTTACTTATGACACAGGCGCACGCTTGGCACTACTTTGTTGATGCACGTGCGGCTGCTGCGCACACAATTCACAAACACAGAAAATAATTTTTTTTTGGTTTGGACTGGAGTGTACTTTCGGGGGTTACAGCACCCTTAACGGTCAAGCCAGCCGGCCCTTTACTTATGACACAGGCGCACGCTTGGCACTACTTTGCTGATGCACGTGCGGCTACTGCACACACAATTCACAAACACAGAAAATAATATTTTTTTTGGTTTGGACTGGAGTGTACTTTCGGGGGTTACAGCACCCTTTAACGGTCAAGCCAGCCGGCCCTTTACTTATGACACAGGCGCACGCTTGGCACTACTTTGTTGATGCACGTGCGGCTACTGCGCACACAATTCACAAACACAGAAAATAATATTTTTTTGGGTTTGGACTGGAGTGTACTTTGGGGGTTACAGCACCCTTTAACGGTCAAGCCAGCCGGCCCTTTACTTATGACACAGGTGCACGCTTGGCACTACTTTGTTGATGCACGTGCGGCTACTGCGCACACAATTCACAAACACAGAAAATAATTTTTTTTTTGGTTTGGACTGGAGTGTACTTTCAGGGGTTACAGCACCCTTTAATGGTCAAGCCAGCCGGCCCTTTACTTATGACACAGGCGCACGCTTGGCACTACTTTGTTGATGCACGTGCGGCTACTGCGCACACAATTCACAAACACAGAAAATAATATTTTTTTGGGTTTGGACTGGAGTGTACTTTGGGGGTTACAGCACCCTTTAATGGTCAAGCCAGCCGGCCCTTTACTTATGACACAGGCGCACGCTTGGCACTACTTTGTTGATGCACGTGCTGCTACTGCGCACACAATTCACAAACACAGAAAATATATTATTTTTTTAGCACTTGGGGGGAGCACCCCTGATGGACAGAGCACCCCCTGGACAACACTACAGCACCCCTTTAGGACTGGGACACTGCACAGGACTTTGGAGTGGACACAGCCCCTATGGAGAACTGACTGCACAACATAGTCCAGCCAGCCCCTATGGACTTTGAAGTAGTGGACACAGCCCCTATTAACAACAGCAGCACAGCACAACACAGCCAGCCCCTATGAACTTTGAAGTAGTGGACAACAGCAGCACTACACTACACTACACTACACAGCCCTAACTCCCACCCTCCCTCTTCACTGTCCACAGCCGAGTGAGAATATGGCGCCGACGCGGGTACCTTATATAGGATCCAAAACCCGCGAGACTCGGAAGGCGGGATGATGACGTTTTGCCTCGATTTCAGATCCGAGTCAGGCGGGAAAAGTCGAGCCTGACTCGGATCGACTCGGATCGGGGGGGCTCGGGGGGGTTCGGATTTCAGAAATCCGAACCCGCTCACCCCTAGTCTTTATGTTCTGTTTTATTGTGCAGTGTTGATTTGTCATAATTTTCATTATGAAGAGTAAAAAGGAGAATTAATATTTGGGACATATATGGGGTAAATGAATAGGGGTATGAATGGCTTGTAGAAAAAGGGCACCAAACTGCTCTCTTGCCTGAGGCCCCATTGGGGTTTTAATCCAGCTCGGACTGAGTATCCATGTTCTTTTCACTGTGCTCACCATGTATACTAGCAAAGCAGAGCTTCCCAAACTCGGGCCTCAAGGCACCTTAATGCTCCAGGTTTTAAGGATAACCATGCTTGGGCATTTAATTAGTATCTCAGGCTTTTTATTTAAGCATCTGTGCTCAACCATGGATATCCTTACAACCCGGACTGTTAGGTTGCCTTGAGGACCGAGCTTGGGAACCTCTGTGTGCCTTGCATTATTATGCAAGTCAAGTATTCATGTTCAGTACAAAGTGCTAGCCATATATTGGCATTGTCTCCTTACAAAATAAATGTTCAACCCCTTCTTGAGTTCCTATCGCCCCCTTATTCCTTCCTGAATCCATACTTGCCTGCTCTTCAGGAACAATCTGGGGACTCACAATGAAATGAACAAGGTAGGGTGAATGTAATTATGCAAAATACCCTCCGCCCCTTCGCCACCTCTTAATAATGTCAGGATTGGCCTTGTCCAATCTTAACGGGGTCTGATGATGAAGCCACGCCCCCACAGTGATCAGCTGCTTCCTCCCTCCAGGAATTCTCCAGGATGTTAAATGTCTTAAACACCCACCCTTAGCTGACAAGAGCCACCAGACTGTGCTCTTTAACAGTAATTAGCACAATTATTTTGAGTGTCCAATGGTTGGATTTCTAAGTGCATCATGAATGGGTCACTGGATAGATTCCCTATTCTCTATACTTTACGGATTGGAATAGAGAATCACCTTGATGGATACAATGCCTTATTCAGTCAGTTCAGAAATGTATTAGTGCTTCTGCTTTTAGCTGGTGACTAAACGCTGGCCAAAATCTGTCCACTCGTGCAGTGCAAATGTAAAATATCATATATGGTTAGTGGCTGATTAAGATTTCAACTCTATGGGGTCTATTTACTAAGCAGTGTTAGGAGACAGAGTGAAAAGTGATAAGGTGCCAGCCAATCAGCTCCCAACTGTCATCTCAAAGGCTGTGTTTGAAAAATGACAGTTGGGAGCTGATTGGCTGGTACCTTATCACTTTTCACTCCCTCTCCTAACACTGCTTAGTAAATAGATCCCTCAGATCTCTAGGTTGCATACTATAGTTTGTCTGTAGCGCTAGTTCCCAAGAGCAGGTGGCATTTGTAAAAGGTAATTAGATCCTGGCCAGAGTCTGATTACTGCCTCTGTGCCCTGGGGCACGCAGATAACAATAACACCTATTTGCATAATAGAAAGCACCTTTTGGTATTCTTAGGAAGTTCAGTAGAAAACAGACTTAACTTTCCCTTAGAAAAAAAAAGTAATCGCTGGCAATCTGTAGCCGAAATGCAAATAGGAAAAGATGAATCAACTCTACCTGTGTTTAAGGATAAAGCACAATTTCATTAATGGATTTCACTTAATGAGAACTGGATTCGGAACAGTCAGATTAAGTGAGGGATGACTAATCTGCTTGTTACAGCCTTAAATTACTTATTTAGAATCAGTGTTTTAATTGCTTTTAGTCTTGCAGCAAGTAATAAAGTACACGGACGGCATGAAACCTCCCACTAGTAAATGGTACTTGCAAATGACAAATTGGACACAAAATATTATATCACTTCCAAGCTGCTGCGGAGTCTGTTCCCTATTTATGATATTAGATTGGAAATCGAGATGAAAGTGCACTCACAAGGATTACAGTTATGGTACCTGTCATGTTATATTTACTTAACTTTTACAAGTTACTCTTGCACTCTCTGGTTTTCATACAGATACAGTAGACACTGTAGACCAGGGACGGGGAACCTTTTTTATGCCGAGGGCCATTTTGATATATATAACATTTTTCACGGGCCTAATGCAGGCCACGCCCCATCCGTGTACAGTCACACGGGGCGGAGCCACAATCATCGGTGATTACAGCGATGGGAGCAGTAAGGGCAGCGGTTTGACCGTCTGAAGCGTTCTAAGGATGCACCAGGCGGCACTGCTGCATAGATTCTGGCTGCAGGGTATCATTCTAGGCACACTGCTGGCCAGATGAGGCTAGCAGAAAAAAATCTCAGAGGTCCAGATCAAATGATACTGCAGGCCTTATATGGTCCCCGGGCCTGAGGTTCCTCGTCCCTGCTGTAGACCAATAATGCACAACTGTTTTTTTCATATCTGTGGGGAATTACAAGTGACTTGGGGGCCTATTCATCATCGATAAATGGCCCAGTAACCATGTGGAAACGCTAGTTACCACATCTAGGGATGCGAATAGAGATCCGAGCAGATCCCTCCACTGCCTTCTCACTACCTTTCCGGCAGCTTTGCGCATATAAGACCTCGGGTCACGCATGCGTAGCCGCGCCGATATGGAGGAGGTAAGTAACGCAGCTACTTCCATAGCTGTGATACTAACTGAGGGGACAGCTGCTTTTTGGAGCAGCTGTCCCCACACTGGAGCAATGCTGAATTGCTCCAGGGCAAAGATTCCCCCGCTGAGAGTTGGATTCTTAAGTATCCCTCGCAGCTAAACCATTCTTTAATCATCGGTGGCCATACGGCCTCCAATGATGAATAGGCCACTCAGTGGTGTATTTATGAAAGACAGCATTTTTTGTCTGCAATTTGCAGCGATTAGAGATGCCTGATTTATTGCTACATGCCAGGACAGTGGTTCCAATGCCAGGCTGCCCTGGCAATCCTTTGCTGCAGTATAAGCGTCTACTTCCAGACTGAGCTCCTCTGCACTTGTATGAACTAAGGATGGCCATCGATAGTTAAGAACCATCAATGGTTAACTACCGATTGTCAATGGTTTTGCCATCGATGTCACAGATCCAATGGTTCTCCGCCATCAATGGGTCACTGGGAACCAATGTTTTTTTCTATTTTCGAACACAGAGCATAGTCCGACCCCCGGTGAACCACTAAGCCCTAGTTCCAATGCTGTTTGGCCCATGACCCACTGTGCCCCTAATAGTGGCAATCATGTGGTTTCAACGAAATATATACAATAAAAATAAACATATACAAGTAAATAACTAAATATACGCTCACAAGGAGGTTAACTAATAATGCAATGAACTTCTGAATACGCTTCCAGTGCTTTAAATAATACTTTATCACCTAATAACAACTGTTGCTTTCTGAAAATGTCTTGTTCACTAACAGTAATCGTATGTACTTAACTGAATATGTGTTTGCCTTTAATATATGTCCACTGGTAATACTTACAGTCACTGATAGTTTCTACAGGTGAACCTAACGTTGAGTGGGTAACCCGAGTAGGTAATAGTAAATGGTGCAGTGCTGTTTACTAAAATAAAAATATGGCACAAATAAACAAACTCATGAGGTGTCCTTTTGGTATGTAGTCAGGAAGCCGGTGGTCAAAATGCCGACCGACGGCTTCCCGACTGTGAAATCCCGGCATGGGACTAATGATAGGCATCTAAATAGTGACTCCTATAATCAGCATCACACCGAAATCCCGACGCCCGGCATACCGAATGTAAGTAAGCCGGGCAACAGGACCTGTTAGCCGCGGGGGGGGGGTTAGGTTTAGGGACTCCTGGGTGGACTTAGGGTTAGGCACCCCCTGGGAGGATTAGGCTAGGGGAAGGGGGGGTTAGGGTCAGGCACCCCTGGGCGGAGGTTAGGGTTAGGCACTGGGTGGAAGGTTAGGGTTAGGCACCCCTAAGGGAGGGTTGGGGGGGGAGAGGGGAGGGTTAGTTTTAGGCACCCCTGGGGGAAGATTAGGGTTAGGCACTGGGGGGGAGGTTAGGGTTAGGCACCCCTAAGGGATGGTTAGGGGGGGAGAGGGGAGGGTTAGGATACTCACCAGGTGCCATCGGGATCTTCATCTGTCAGACTTCCGGTGTCAGTATTTCATCCCCCGGGCTAGGTCATACCGATTCCGTCCTTTTAACTGTGGAGGTGTCACCTGCTTGTGATTTGTCCATAACACAAAAATAAGATACTTGTATATATGCAATAACTGGAACTTTCTCAAAAATGGGGAGATATATCAAACCTTTGAGAAAGAAAAAGTTGAGATGAATGATAGCTAGAAGCTGATTGGTTTCTATAGGCACGCACCCCCATCTCTCTGTGGATAGATCTCCCCTCAAAGCTTGAGAAGGATTTCTATAGCAGCTTGCCCTCAGAATGCAGACACTATAGGGATGTAGATAAAGCTCAAAGTTCCTTGTCTCTGTCACTAGATCATTAGGTAATGAACTACAATGTCCAGCCTCTCTCTGCAGTATTTGTATATGAATCTCTCCCATTCTGCTTGGTTGCTTCTGATTGGCTGAGCTGTGACTGGGTCGAGGCTGGCTCTTGTGATGCCTCCAGGGAGGTGTCCAGGCCAATCCACACTACTGCCAGGGAGGTGATGTTGCCACGGAGGTGTGCCAGGCCAATCAACACTACTGCCAGGGAGGTGTGCCAGGCCAATCCACATTGCTGCCAGGGAGGTGTACCAGGCCAACACACACTACTGCCAGGGAGGTGATGCTACCAGGGAGGTGTTCTGGGCCACCTGACACCTCTGTGCTGACAGTCGGTCCAGAATGCCATTCCTGATGATATCATTCTTTAAAGGCACTTCATGAGTGTAATTGTCTTCCATTCCACTTGGAAAGTAGCCCTGTGTCTATCTCTATTGATGGAGGTATAATAGATAGATAGATAGATAGATAGATAGATAGATAGATAGATAGATAGATAGATAGATAGATAGATAGATAGATAGATAGATAGATAGATAGATATTGCTTAGGGTTTCACTCAGTGTTATTTTGACTAAGGTCCATGTTGGGACTTATATAATGATGATTTGTATTATGGTATTTGCTGAATAAAAACCTGCTCATTATTTAAAGTCTGGTGAGTGCACCCCTTTTTTTCAACTTTTTTCATCAGGGATACTACTATATATTCCCGTGGATAGTCATCCCTGTAAATATTTCTTTTACACATGAGTGTGGAACTAAAATAGATATATACAGTCAGGTGCATAAATATTGGGACATTGACAGAATTTTCATATTTTGGCCTCTATTCACCACCACAATGGCTTTGAAATGAAACAAACAAGATGTGCTTTAACTGCCGACTTTCAGATTTAATTTGAGGGTAATTACATCCAAATCAGGTGAACGGTGTAGGAATTACTACGGTTTCTATATGTGCCTCCCACTTTTTAAGGGGCCAAAAGTAATGGGACAAACTAAACAATCCTAAATCTAACTTTCACTTTTTAATACTTTGTTGCAAATCCTTTGCAGGCAATTACAGCCTGAAGTCTGGAACGCATAGACATCACCAGACGCTGGGTTTCATCCCTGGTGATGCTCTGCCAGGCCTCTACTGCAAATGTCTTCAGTTCCTGCTTGTTCTTGGGGTTTTTTCCCTTCAGTTTTGTCTTCATCAAGTGAAATGCATGCTCAATTGGATTCAGGTCAGGGGATTGACTTGGCCATTGCATAACATTCCACTTTTTAGCCTTAAAAAACTCTTTGGTTGCTTTTGCAGTATGCTTCGGGTCATTGTCCATCTGCACTGTGAAACGCCGTACTGTGAGTACTGAAGCATTTGACTGAATATGAGCATATAATATTGCCTGAAACACTTCAGAATTCATTCTGCTGCTTTTGTCAGCAGTCACATCATCAATAAATACAAGGGAACCAGTTCCATTGGCAGCCATACATGCCCACACCATGACACTACCACCACCATGCTTCACTGATTAGGTGGTATGTTTTGGATCATGAGCAGTTCCTTTCCTTCTCCATACTCTTCTCTTCCCATCACTCTGGTACAAGTTGATCTTTGTCTCATCTGTCCATAGGATGTTGTTCCAGAACTGTAATGGCTTTTTTAGATGTTGCTTGGCAAACTCTAATCTGGTCTTCCTGTTTTTGAGGCTCACCAATGATTTACATCTTGTGGTGAACCCTCTATATCCACTCTTGTGAAGTCTTTTGACACATATACACCTACCTCCTGGAGAGTGTTCTTGATTTGGCCAACTGTTGTGAAGGGATTTTTCTTCACCAGGGAAATAATTCTTCTGTCATCCACCACAGTTGTTTTCCGTGGTCTTCCACGTCTTTTGATGTTGCTGAGTTCTCTGGTGCATTATTTCTTTTTAAGAATGTTCCAAACAGTTGATTTGGCCACACCTAATGTTTTTGCTATCTCTCTGAAGGGTTTGTTTTGATTTTTCAGCCTAATGATGGCTTGCTTCACTGATAGTGACAGCTCTTTGGATCTCATATTGAGAGTCGACAGCAACTGATTCCAAATGCAAATGTCACACCTAGAATCAACTCCAGACCCTTTACCTGCTTAATTGATAATGAAATAATGAGGGAATAGCCCACATCTGTCCATGAAATAGCTTTTGAATTGATAGTCCCATTACTTTTGGCCCCCTAAAAAGTGGGAGGCACATATAGAAACCGTTGTAATTCCTACACCGTTCACCCGATTTGGATGTAATTACCCTCAAAAGAAATCTGAAAGTCTGCAGGTAAAGCACATCTTGTTTGTTTCATTTCAAAGCCATTGTGGTGGTGAATAGAGGCCAAAATATGAAAATTCTGTCAATGTCCCAATATTTATGCACCTGACTGTATATATATATATATATATATATATATATATATATATATACAAATAGAAGAAGAGGGGGCGCCCAATAGTGCACAAACTTATTTTAATTATTAAACCTCAGTGCGCATGACAACTAGTGCCCATACCTAAAATATAACTGTGTGGGCTGATTACCACGTGATTCAAAACAATGTCCACCAGGCAGTGCACCACCTACTGTCACCATGTCCTCTGGTCTCATATCCCATGTCGTCTTCTGCTGGATTTAGATAGAGATCAAAAAGCGCCAATAGTGGGCAGAGTCCCAATAGATGAAAAGGGGATGTTTGTATAAAGTGCAAAGTGCCTAGTTAGGGTGCAACACCAACGCGTTTCACTGCCTATTGGCAGCTTTTTCACCTTGAAACAGCGCTACACCAGGAATACCATTCTGCATTTGGGACCTTTTACAACAAAGACCATCGCTAACTAAGGGTACCGCTGGATCGTCCCTCAAGCCAGTAAAGTCGTTGTTTTCTCAAACTGGAGCACTTTTATTGAACTGAACTTTGATTGTTCCTGCCAAGGGTGCTTGCTCTTCTTTTGTGAGAGCTCTAATTTAGACATGCATGTCCACATTTGATCATCACACGTGCCTATATTCATTTGTTCACTTATTAGTGAAGGACGAATTGTTTTATTAATTGTTGCGTGCTATTAAATTGTGATATTTAAATTTCACCTAGCGCTGCTTTAGCCATTTTCATTTATGTAGGAGACTGACTATCTCCCATTCAGCAGCTGCTTGGAGAAGTAACTCTTGACAGCGCCGTGTTTTTTAGTATTTTAGCATTTAACTATAAAGTGTCCATTGGTCAGTCATCAGTCTGGCACCATATATAGGAAGGGATACAAATGGGAGACCCCTGACAGGTAATGTACAAAACGCGTTAGGTGGCCTCTCAGCCATCCATTCGTCACCACTGGTCCGGTTCTGGATGCTGTATTGCTGCCTGACTGTCTTATGAAATAAGCCTGTACTATTATTTGACTGTGTAGGAATCTTTCCTGAAATTAATAAAAAGCTCGCTCACTGTGTTGTTAATGATTTTATATGCATGGCGTGTTCGTTTTTTAATTTAGGAAAGGTCACATGATTGCCTGAGTAAAGAAAATGTACCTTGAGAAACAGTGTTGTAAGCAGTTGTATCAGATGGGCTGCGGTCATAATCCCGGCAAGTGGGATGTCGGTGCTTAGTATACCGGCGCCGGTGTCTTGACACCTGTCAGAATCCTGGTGACGGCATTCTGACCATCGGAATCCCGAAGGGAAGTAGTGGGGTTTGGGGGAGAGTTAGGTTTATGGGTTAGGGTTATGCACTAGGGGGAGGGATAGGGTTAGGCTGCAGGGGGGAGTGTTAGGTTTAGGGGTAGGGTTAGGGTTAGGATACCTACCGACAGCTGTTGGTATCCTAACCCTGTTGTGATACGGGCATCTGGTTTTTGACCCCCGGGATCCCGGGCGCTGGCATCCCGTACCCAACCCATATCAAATAAGTCTATCATTATCAATTAGATGTACAGGGATTACTCACTTTTTTATTCTATGGAATTTAGTACAGGTACTATACCATGAGTGCTCTTTATTTCTTGTCTTTTAGATATATTTATGTGGTTTTCACCCAAACGACACCAGAAACATTAGTAACAATGAATTCAAATTCATTACACTCCAAATTGCTCAGTATAACCAGGGCCGCCAAGAGCCAAGGCTGGCCCCTGTAATAGGGGGCGTGGCCTAATCGCGGGAGGCGTGGCCATGCCCCCTTTGCCGGAAAAAAATAAAAATAAAAAATTTGCAGCGCCGCACGGCGGGGCTGCGTGCCGGGGAGGGGGCGCTCTGAGCCCCCTCATCCCGGCGCAAAGCCAGGGGGGGCGGGATCAGTGTGATCGCTCCCCCGCACAGGAATAGGAGACTGCTGTGTGCTGGGCTGCTGTGAGGGAGGGGGAGCGGCGCCGGACCCGGGCCCCCGCCGGGCCCCTCAGGAAGCCCGGGCCCGGGTAATCTGTACCCGCTCCCCCCCCCTCTCGGCGCCCCTGAGTATAACATACAGAAATAAGAAGCCAGCTGACTTCCCCATTACAGCAAAGACAGATTTTCCGCTTTTCAATGTCTACGTCCGACTTGTGCTATAAGACATAGTTTAATTAGTGCAATTACTGTGATCCCTTGAAGGATCAGACCTTGGCTCTCAGCAGCAGCTTGCCAGCAAGAGTTTATGATTGATCTACACCCTGTTCCTCCCTGCTCAATTATTTCTATATTCACTAATACCAAGCTCTGCGCTTCATGCCACACATGGGATTAAATATGTTTTGACTCACGATCTACAGTATGTATGGACAAATTCTACATAGTAGAAAAAAATAAATGATATTCAAAGCTTTAAAGTCCTAACACGGTAGAACGCAGATTATCCAAAGGTTATATATCATAAAAACATGATGTACGGGAACCCAAAATATTTATTTGATGATATATTAGCCCATAAAAGCTCAATTACAACATAATATGATGAAACCGCAACATATATGCATAGTTTAATACAGTACGTGAACGTTTAACCGAACAAACTGAACTAACCTAGGCCCCAATTAGATTTGATCATCGCTGTTCTGTGGAAAGTTTACTCATCCTTCTCATTTCTCCACCTCTTGCTCTTTGGTAACAATGGCCCTCATTCAGAGCCGTACGCTCTGAGCAGAGCGCACGCTCTGAATGAGGGCCGGGCTCCATTTTCATGGAGCGTCCTCCTGGACGCTCGTATAGCTGTGGGTCACCACCCACAGGCTATACGAGCGTGCTTTTTGATGGCCGCGATGGTCTCGACCATCGCGACCATCGAAATTGCGAGCCGGAGCCTGCAGTTGAGGTTTTCAACCGCAAGCTCCGGAGTGATTTTGGCTCTATCAGAGCCAAAATCACTCCCACTGACATCACTAGTGATGTCAGTGGGCCGGCTTCTGACGGGAGGCGTTCCAGTGGGAACGCCCCCGTCAGGGAGGCACGCCCCCGGCACGCCCACCAAAGGGGGCGTGCTGTCAATCAACATTGACAGCACGCCCCCTTTGATCGGACACAACGAGCGAAGGACTTTCCTTCGCTCGTCGCGTCAGGCGCATGCGCACGACGGAGCTCCCTCCGTCGTGCGCATGCTCAGTGCATAACATCGACCCACTTGCGAGCGGACAGCCGCTCGCGAGTGGGTCTGAATCAGGCCCAATATCACATCTCTTACATTCTGGGCCCCCACCTCTTCGGCAGCGCAGAAGATTCTGGCTTTGTGCCAGAGTCTACTGAGCATGTGCAGGTCTTCAGGAACATGGCGCCGGTGCTTTGTTCCTGGAGACGTCTCTAGTGCACATGCACAAATCACCTGGAACATGGCCGTTGCTCCATCTTCCCGGTGAATTCAGTAATGCAGCATCGGTCGGCGTTGGACTCCAGAGAGGTAAGTATAATATTCATATGGGTGCCAGGTGTGCATGCCTCCATGGATCCAGGGGCCTGTGTGCACCTATTATAGATACGCCAATGCTTCAGCTTGCTGGACATCACCCTTCACTACTTTATCATCTTTCATTTTGACTATTGTAATTACTTTCTCTCCAGTGTCCTTTCACCCCACCTCTATCCTCTTTAATCATTCCTTAATGCCGGTTCCACTCTAGATTGATCTTCTTCTCACAATACTCTGATTCTGTCTGTCTCCACAGTCTAGCAATCCCTACACTGACTTCCTAGTCCCTTCAGGATTCAATTTAAACTCCCCACCCTCACCTACAGTTCTCCACCTACCTAAATCTCTAACCTATTCTTCCAGCACACTTCCTGCCCACTTCAGTTATCCGGTGACCATTGCCGGTCCTACCCACTGATAACCACCTCTCACTTTCACCTCCAAGACATCTCCCACTCTGAGCAAAATTTATTGAACACTGGGCCTAATTCAGACCCGCTCGCGAGCACTGCGCACTCGCAAGCGGGTCGATGTTAGCCCAGTGCGCATGCGCACGACGGAGGCAGCTGGGGCCGGCCCCACTGACATCACAAGTGATGTCAGTGGGAGTGCTTTTGGCTCTGATAGAGCCGAAAGCACTCCAGGGCTTGCGGCAGATGAGACCCTACCACAAGGGTCTCGTTGCAAGCCCGATGGTCGCGATAGTCTTGACCATCGCGACCATCTTTTTGGCCGCTCACTATAGCTGTGGGTGGTAACCCACAGCTATGCGAGCGGCCAGGAGGCCGCTCTAAAATCAGGAAGGACGCCCCTGATTCAGAGCGAGCGCTCTGTCAGAGCGTCCGGCTCTGAATCAGGGCCACTGTCAGACTCTTTCCTCAGCCAACATTCCTTCAAATACTCCTATAAAACTTAATTATTCACTCTAACCCAGGGGTTTCCAAACTTTTTTGAACCACGGCGCCCTAGAGTATCAGAATTGTTTTCGCGGCACCCCTGGGCCAAACGTCTGTTATTGAGAAACTCAGAAAAAAAGTACTGTATAAAGTGAAGTAAATGGTGCTTACCTGTCATCCTTAGGTTCAGCTATGTGGTGGTTTACAGGTTTGTGCTTCTGGTTGTCCTCATATTTACATTACATTGACCATAAATAATTTGATTTGGTGCTGGACCACCAACCTGAGGCACCAAAGGTATATGCAGGGTGGGTTTCCGGTTGCCCAACCACTTCCCCCCTAGGCCAGCAGCTCAAGTCATAACCACAGGAGCAGCAGCATATAATATGATTCTACTAGAGCTGCAGCCACAACATGCAGTATAAGGGATGGAATGGACCTGCTGTACATACCCAGTGGCAGCAATTTCTCCTACCAATTCTGCTGTGTATGGATCTTATAGGCAAAACCTATTTGTTTGCTATAAGTGTTTGTGTAATATGAAATGGAGGTCAGTCCACATAAACGTTCTTAACTAGTGTGATTGTGTATTGGTAACAGTGGTAAACACAGGGTTAATGCAGTAACAGCAGTAGGCATTATAATAAAGCACTGTGACACTCTAAACACAATGGCGCACACCAGGTTTGCACATGTTCATAAGCACTACTGGCTGCCATGGTGACGTCAACGCTGATGGCATGTCACGGCCTGGGAGGAGACAGCACAGTAGGGAGCGCTCCTTTCTCCAACAGATCTGAGCACCCAATCGGCACACCTGACATAGAGAGACCAGAGAGCAGCTGCCAGAAGAAGAGACAGGTGCCTTACCATGAATTGGGAGAATGTGGACTTTAAAATCTCAGTTCTGTCTCCTGCATGTAATATGTATTATGTACATGTTTTTAATATGGGATGTTTAACCTTTTCCTGACAGCCTATACTACAGACCATCTATAGCGTTATTTTTTATTTGGTATTACTTACATTATCCAGTGTATAGGAGATATGTGTACATACAGTATATGTCTAGGGCTAGTTTCTTTTTCCAATCCCCAAAACTCCCGGATTTGCTCCAAATCTCTGCAGAGTGTGAGGCTTGGATAGTGGAATGACGCGCACATCTATAGCCTATATGTGGAGGACTGGCCCTATTGCCGCTCACTGGGATATTTTTTCTTGTTATTTAATAAGATCATTATGACATACTAGGCCTGATTCAGTGCTGGATGCTATTGCAACTGTGACTGCGTCTCTATGCTTATGCCGCGGTCGATGGGCTCCCTACTGAGACTCTCCTTGGCTGTGGCGCTATTCCGTCGCTCTGTATGCATCTGTCCCACCATGGGAGTTTTCACCAGCCCCACGGGAGGCCCAGACTGTCCATCCGATTATGGCCGCCGGCGCCAATGCAACTGCGGCAAAGGCGACATGCTCATGATATGCCTGAGTCTGGCTAGCCACCCATTACCTCCCAGGAATGTCCTCTGAAATTCCTCTCGTCAAATTTATTCTGCGTAACTGTCGGGACGCATGCACAGTGCGACTCGTACACAAGCACAGACTTAAAACATCGTCCACTTGCGTGTGGCATCGACAATGCATCCCACCTCTAAATCAGGCCCATGGTATGGTCAGAATATCATGTTTGCTCTTAGAGCTAGATTCAGACCCGCTCGCTTGTTGCATTCGCACGCACCCAGCGTATGTAAATCTGGCAAAGGCAGACGATCGCACGGCAAGGCATTAGCACGCCCAGAATGTCTTAGCGTGCGATTGCTCTGTGTATGCAGACGCCCACCAGCCTGTCTTAAGACGCCCACTTGCGCACATCATCTCCAGGAAGTGTATGCAACCATCGGTACCATCGGGTACTATCGGAAGTGAACGGAGCGCTTGTAGCTGACCATATCCTACCGCAAGCACTGCGAGCACTTCAGTATAAAATCCAGCCAGGAGATATGTACTATGACGCTGCATCTTAATTATGCACGCCTCTGAAACGGCATTGAGACGCTCAGGCACGCCTGCATTCACACCTCCACTCCCCCACGTTCTCAGACCAAACCCTGTCACCACCCACAAACGGCTTCTCCTGTCACTCACTCAGCTGGGCAGTCTATGCGCAGCGAGCGAATATTTACCGATCGCTCGGGGCTGGTTCGCGCATGGGCACTGCAATGCATACGCAGAATGCAAAAATCGGCTGGCTGCGTGTGAACGCTTCCTAGCGAGCGGGTCTGAATCGGGCCCTTAGTGCATAAATTAGACATATGAACTTTTCCAACAAACTTGTTCAATATTATTCCGAGATAAGATTCCCAAATTGACCAAAATCAGAGTTACCAACCTGTGGGCTATAACTTTTTTATATTCAGACTGGCAATTTCCTTCATATGCATCATGATAAATGCAGGTACTGGGATGCCCAGCTGAAAGCAGACAGCTGTTCGCAATTTAATATTTTTCTGCTGAATGGAATGACGAACAATAATTTCCAACTGTGTCATATTATATAGTATCAACAGCTGGGTGATAATCACTCACTGATACCTGTGCAACTGAAAGATGTCAGATATGTGCAAAGCAATAGGATATAGCGCCAGAGGGAAGCCGCTGAGACAGAGGTGATATAATCATTGATGGATTAGAGTAGAGAAGTGCGAGTCCGGATTTCTGAAATTCAAACATACTCAAACTTAGGGGTTTCCGAGTAGAGCCGGGTCTAGGTCCGGATTCACTTTTGATGAATCGGTTCGAACAGAGGGCTTGATTCAGACCCGTCGCTAGGCTGCGTTCACTCACAACCGGGTGATTGTTGCAAACTGCACATGCGTTTAAGCCGCAGTGCGCGTGCGCGAACCAGTCACTGCGATCGGGAGACGATCGCTCTCTGCATATTGTCACAGCACTAGTTTGAGTGACAGAACGGGGCGTCTGTGGGTGGTGACTGCGGCAGGTCTGTGTAAACGGGGTGTGCTTGCACTAGCCTAGGCATGGCTGGGCGTTTACACCAACTTAAGAGTGTGATTAATTAAGACGCAGCGTCAGCTAATACGTCATACGAGAGAAATAAAGGCAGCGGTGATCGCAGTGCTTGCGTTAGCCTAGAGTCTACCTTACGCACTGCGTGGTGGTTCGATGTCGCCCGATGGTACCAGTGTTTTCATACACTTCCTGAAGATGACTCTGAAAGTGGGCGTCTTTACTCCAGGCTGCTGGGCGTCTAACTTCACCCGACGATCGCACGTTCAGACATAGGAGGCGTCCTCATACCTTAGTGTGCGATCGCATCATTTGCATATTTTCTTTCCTTAAGGCAGCACACGAACGCAGCTTAGCGAGTGGGTCTGAATGAGCTCCAGAGATTTGGATCTGTTGCCGATTTTGTAACTCGGGTTTTAGATTTGTGCATTTTATCTGTTTTTATTGATTTTTAATCTATTTTTTTTTTTAATCCGAATCCAAAATCAGAACACTTGAGAGTGGTTTGGCAAAACCAAAACACGAAGATGAATCCAGATCCAAAACCAAAACACGGGGGTCCATCCACATCTCTAGATGAGTGATAGTGTCAGGATTCAGACTGGGATCGGCTGTTACTCACCACGGTGCCGGCTTCCCCTGACTAGCCGCGCAGTCAGACGGCGAGTGACATGCTGAGTATTATCCCCGGGGGCCCTGTTGACTTCCACGCAATCCTACATATCAGACCGCGGCGGCGGTCATGGGCACAGCCATATTGTCTGTCTCACCGGATCGGACCCTCCACCAATGGTAGCCTGGTCACCTCTCAGCTGACTCTCTCCTCCAATGAATGGCTACCTAATATGCGCATCAACCCAGGATTTTTGGTCGGTGTAAACGGATCAACCCGTATCCGACCCGGCTGGATTGCAGGGTTGAGCATGGGTCATTCCCGTGTCACCCTGCAGTGTAAACGGCACGACTCAGGTCACGATGACCCAGGTCGTGCCGCATGCCCCCAGATTGTCTGGCTTCAGTGGCGCTTGGAGATTACATCATCTCTAAGCGTCCACTTCCGGACTGACCAGAACAGAGTAGCACACACTACTCGCCCTCCGTGCCTCCGGACTGCTTCGGAGTAAGGTAAGGGGGTCGCAGAGGGGGAGCGAGAGTAAGAAGTGCTGTTCATCTGCGCTGGAGAGCCAGGTCAGTGCTGACCCAGCTGCGGTGTGAACGTGCCGCCGCAGTGTAAAAGCTAATAGTGTAAAAGGGGGTCTGTCCTGGATTTGATCCAGGTTGGAAACGTGTTCCAAATCCCGGGTCAGACCCTGGACTTTGGTGTAAAAGGGGTATAAGGGTATAAAGCAGGACTCCAGGAAAGAGGAAGTCACCTGGACAACTTCTCTTCTCCAGTAGCTGCTAGTTCCAGGCTCCACGCTGTTGTATCCTCAGTGCGCTTCACCAGTCTCTGTGATACACTTCAGTGGTATTCAACTTCAGTCACCAGTGGCGTAACTATGGAGGGTGCAGGGGGTGCGGTTGCTATGGGGCCCGCTGGCCCAGCGATCGCACCCCCTGCACCCTCCATATGCCGGGCGCCCACTGAGATTGTGTTACCAGCGGATGCCCGGCTCCTATTCAAACCCCCGACGGCAGCCGGAGGACGGAGCTCACTCCGTCTTCCGGGTCCTGCAGTGCACTATGGGAGTGATGTCATGACGTCACTCCCATTGTGCCGAGCAGCGGGCGCCGGGGCGGACGGCGGCTTCACAGGAGTGGGGATAAAGGTAAGTGCTTTTTGTGTGCGTGCGTGTGCGCGCGCGGGGGTAGGGGGGGGGCAGCTACTGGGATCTCGCTACAGGGGGGTCACTACTGGGGGCAGCTACAGGGGGCTCACTACTGGGGGCAGCTACAGGGGGCTCACTACTGGGGGCAGCTACAGGGGGCTCACTACTGGGGGCAGCTACAGGGGGCTCACTACTGGGGGCATTACAGATGGCTCACTACTGGGGGCAGCTACACGGGGCTTACTACTGGGGCATTACAGGGGGCTCACTGCTGGGGGCATTGCAGCGGGCTCACTACTGGGGGCAACTACAAGGGGCTCACTACTGGGGGCATTACAGGGGGCTCATTACTGGGGGCAACTACAGGGGGCTTACTACTGGGGGCACTGCGTAAGGGGCACCATTACTGTGTGCATTTAATGTTTTAGGGGAACTACTGTGGTTATTGTGTGAGACCTAAGTTAGGGGGGCCCCTTAAAAATGTTGCTATGGGGCCCAAAAAGTTCTAGTTACGCCTCAGTCACTACCGATATTTTTCAGGAATATTCAAAATCGGTTACTCCCGATCCTCTTCAGTGGTATTCAACATCAGTCACTACCAATATTCTTCAGGAATATTCAACATCGGTCACTACTGTTATTCTTCAGTGTTGTTCTACATCGGCGATTACCGATATTCTCCATTGATAATCTCAAGCCACTCAGTTGTCTTTCTTATCTCCCTGTCAGTTGCTAATTAATGTGTTCCTGATCAGAGGACCGCAACCTGCTCATTGGGCGCAGCTAAACCCATATCCCTATTGGATGGGTCACTGGTGAAAACCACCAATGGGTTAGACTCCGCGCCCCTGGTCAGGTCTCGTCAACACCCAGAAATAGCCGATGAGGAAGTCGTATGTACTTCCTCCTCATCTACTGCTGCCTCCCCACCTAGTCACCCCGACTCCCAGTCCTCTGACTAGAAACATCAAGGGCCAGGTCGTGACAGATAGCATTTAGGGGTAGCCAAAGGGATTAAAGGGACCTAGATTTTTTATTTATTTCTGTATAGGCATAGACACAGGGCAGGCAACAGAAATCATGGGGCACAGTACACCCATTATTTTACCCCCACCCCCATCCTTGGATACTGACAGGTACATGCCAGCTGCTTCAGAGTCTACTTTACCTATATGTGGTTTGTCTGGGGAACCTCCATGCCCCCACAGTATCCCTCAATGCCCCCACAGTGTCCCTCCATGCCCTCACAGTGTCCTTCCCTGCCCCCAGTGTCCCTCCATGCCTCTACAGTGTCCCTCTTACTGTTGCAGTGATGGGCAGGGGCCCCGTACATGCCAGCACCCTGCTGATCACTGCAGCAGAAGCAGCACAGGCAGCAGTTACACTCCAGGGCTCCCTAGGACCTCATGGCCTGGTATAGTTGTACCCCTAGGCCCTCCCTGTCACCAGGGTTTGCCTAGACATAACAAAAAAAATTAAATACTTTTGCAATTATACAATACAGGACATGTGCCCTGATTTTTATTTTTAGTATAACGTTTTACTGTATGCAGAGAAGTATTGGCACATACTGTAGATGGCCTCCCTTGCATAATGATAAGACTTTTACACAATCTTGTCATGTGGATGTAAGAGGCCAGTAAGCGTGATATTTCAAATGAGGTTTGAATGTACAATATGAAGGGGTTGTGTTGTTGAGGGCTTTGTAAGATGAGGGTGAGTAATTTGAAAGTGATTCTGGAGAACATGGGCAGCCAGTGTAGGGATTTTCAGAGATTTGGGGTGGAAATGGGACAGTGAGACAGCAAGATCAGTTTTGTGTGCTATGGGCCTGATTCAAAGATGAACGCTACTGCGATTGCTGCGGCAATTTTGTATGGAATGCAGCAGCGAAACTATGGTAATTGTCCCAAAGATCACCCGAGCATAGGGTCGTCCACTGCTGCCTTCTTATCTGCAAACGACGTCGCTTACCTGCGGAAAAATCGTTAACATTGACGCACATCGGACGGCCATCTTGCCCTTGCGGCAGGTCTGGCCAGCCGCAGACTCGGCAGCTCACCTGACACGCAGAGGGCTCTCATGCTGCGTATGCAATCGCAGTGGCCATGAAACGGCGTTCAAACAGACAGACACGCCTGCGTTTTTCTGACCACCTCCCTGTTACCACCCCCAAATGCTGACAACCTGTCACTCACTTTGTGATGGATTACTCCATACGTCCGTAATCTCAATGCGATCGTTGCGCACGCCCAGTGCAGCTCATATGCATGCACAATTGCAAACAATCCCTCGATCTGCGTAAATATCAGGATTGCGTAAATCTCTGAATCAGGCCCTCTGTCTGTATATTTCTTAGCGAAGAAAGCGATACATAGAGCAGCTTGCCTTCTTCTTGTATTTGTGTGTTCGCAGTACTATACTGACAGGATGATGATGATGATGATGCCTCAGGCCCTTCTTCTCATGCTGCTGGAAGGGATACATCTACCCAGTGGGCTATTATGGTCATGTAGTCTTTTGCTTGTTCAGTATCACTTGTCCACTTAACTGTAGAAGTAGATAGTACAGTAGGTACAATGGCAGTTTCTAGGAAATTAATGACTTTTAAACTCCTGGTACCACTCAGGAATTCCTGTTCGTGAGAAATTGTATAGAGATGCACCTGGGAAGTGAGAATTTAGGGCAGCACAGACGGTGTAATGGTTAGAATTACTGCCTCACAGCACTGAGGTCATGGGTTCGATTCCCACCACAGCCCTACCTGTGTGTAGTTTGTATATTCTCCCTGTGCTGCTGGGATTCCTCCGGGTACTTGGATTTCCTCCCAAAATATACTGGTAGGTTAATTGGCTCCCAACACAAATTTACCCTAGTGTGTATGTGTGTGAGCTTGTGATAGGGAATATAGGCCCTCATTCAGGGCCGTACGCTCTGAGCAGAGCGCACGCTCTGAATGAGGGCCGGCCTCCATGAAAATGGAGCATCCTCCTGGACGCTCATATAGCTGTGGGTCACCACCCACAGGCTATACGAGCGTGCATTTTGATGGCCGTGACCATCGCGACCATCGAAACTGCGAGCCGGAGCCTGCGGTTGAGGTTTTCAACCGCAAGCTCCGGAGTGATTTTGGCTCTATCAGAGCCAAAATCACTCCCACTGACATCACTAGTGATGTCAGTGGGCCGGCTTCTGACGGGAGGCGTTCCCGTGGGAACGCCCCCGTCAGGGTGACACGCCCCCGGCACGCCTACCAAAGGGGGCGTGCTGTCAATCAACATCGACAGCACGCCCCCTTTGATCAGACACAACGAGCGAAGGACTTTCCTTCGCTCGTCGCATCTGGCGCATGCGCACGACGGAGCTCCCTCCGTCGTGCGCATGCTCAGTCCAGAACATCGACCCACTTGTGAGCGGACAGCCGCTCGCGAGTGGGTCTGAATCAGGCCCATAGATTGTAAACTCCACTGGGGCAGGGACTGATGTGAATGGCCAAATATTGTCTGTAAAGTGCTGCAGAATATGTGTGCGCTATATAAATAACTGGTAATGAATAATAATAATCTACTACAACCTTATGCACTGATAACAATGGTCGGACGCAGATCCAATGCTAACATTTCTGTCATGGTATAATTGATACACAGGATGCTTTCATAGGTATGCGGTCAAGATGCCAGCACACAGTCAATATACAGATGTCAGAATCCCGATGCCCGTCAAATGCCGACGCCGCCACCCCGAAGATATCAAGATATGGATGTTGGCATCCCGAAACCCGACATCCCGAAGGTAAGTATGGGGGTAAGTATGACAGTTAGTCGGGGGATGAAGGGGTTAGGTTAGGCTACGGGGGGGTTTAGGGTTGGGCA
This sequence comes from Taudactylus pleione, assembly GCA_031769625.1. Classification (NCBI taxonomy): domain Eukaryota; kingdom Metazoa; phylum Chordata; class Amphibia; order Anura; family Myobatrachidae; genus Taudactylus; species Taudactylus pleione. The sequence goes on from JAUIMM010001300.1 coordinate 1,151,506, forward strand.
CTAGCGGGGGAGGTTAGGGTTAGGCAGCCCCCGGGGAGGGTTCGGTTTAGGGTGCGGGAAGAGGTGGTTAGGGTTAGGCTGGGTGGGGGTTTAGGGTTAGGCAGCCCCTGGGGAGGGTTAGCTTTAGGGTGCGGGAAGAGGTGGTTAGGGTTAGGCACCACCAGCAGATACATTTTTAAAAATACTTTATCCTAATTTTATAGTCCTGCAACTTTAACAGCTCCACACTCCTTTGGGTTATAATATACTATTATGGTTGTGCCTTTACATCTACCGGCACTGTACTTTCTTCTGTCTGATTTTTAGACATTTTAACTGAACTGTTCCTGTATCTCACGCTCATCACTACTACAGCTACATAATTCTCTCCTCTACCACCAGTTTCCACCTCTTTCCTCCCTCCACCTTCTCCTCTGTCTTCCTTCATCCCATCATGTACTCTCCACTGCATCTCCCATAACTCCATTATAATTAACTTCTCTTAGACCATGGTCCTGCTACATCACCACTAAGCCTTGCACCGTCCCTTTCCTCCAAGTTACCTCTCCTCTTCTCCACCCACACCACACTAAGGCCCTCATTCAGAGCCGGACGCAATTAGCGCTCGCTCGTCCTGAAAATAGGGGTGGCTATTCAAATGAACCGTTCGCTGTTTGCGGTCTGTTCACGCCTCTAGGTCTGAACGAGCGAACAAAACTTGCGGTCCTTTTTTGGCAAATTACGCCCCCTGGCCGCTCGCATCCTACGTCATGTCCGCTATTTATTAGATTAATCGAGTACATCGACCAGCGTATAAACTGCTCGCAATTCTTGTGGTCGGTTTTTGCTACCACAATTTTGCGAGCAGTTCTGGCTATAAAATAACCCAGTGACGTGGTTAATGACGCTGCTTTTTTAATTATGCACACCCATAAAACGCCCGTTTTGACCTTTAAGCACGCCTGCGTTCTGATTTCCACTCCCCGTTTTCAAGCACCTTCCCCTGATACCACCCACATACGCCTCATTCTGTCACTCAAATTATCAGGCATTCGCTATTTTGCGAGCACATGAATTTCGACCGCACTGACTGGTTCGCGCATGCGTATAACAATTCGTACGCAAGCGCAGTTGGCCAAACATCGCTCGGAGCGAACGAGCTGCCGCTTACGAGTGGCTCTGAATCAGGCCCTAAACCTCTTCCTTTCCCACCACCTGCTGACACCCTTCCTCATTCAAAAGCCCACCACATACCCACACTCTCTTCATCCCCTGCTCTAAATCAGTCTCAAATTCCACACTACAGCAACCATAATAATCTCATTCTTCTGCTCCACTTAACTCTGTCCCTCTCTCCTGTGCCCTTTGGAAAGCCAGTTCTGTCTATAATCAACTGGTCCCTGTCCATGACAGCTTCATCTCCAACTCCTTGAATCTCATAGCCATCACCAAATCCTAGATTTTCCCATCTGACACCACTGCAATTATCTCCTTTGGGAGCCTCACACTCTCTTACACACTCTGGCCTGGAGGTTGCCATGTTGGTGGTGCTGGGGTCCTTCTATCCCCTCATCACTCCTACCAATTCTTACCTTCTGTAGTCTCCATTTCATTCTTTCAATTTGACGCTCCATGATATTCACCTCTTCCAACTTCCTCGAGTAGCTGCCTTTTTTCGTCCCCCTGGCTTTAGCTCAAACTTCCTCGATAACTTTGCTTCCTGGCTCTTAATCTTCAAATGGGCTCTCAAGACCCATTTCTTCCTCTACGCTTTGCAGCGCTCATCCTAACCCACTACTCCATGCTCCTTCCTCACTATCTAGCCCATCTGTATCACCCCTGTTTTTCAGCCTCTCCCCTTTAGAATGTAAGCTCTCACGAGCAGGGCCCTCTTCCCTCACGTGCTTCTCCTTGCCTTATTTATACTTTCATTTACAACGGCACCTATCACTTGGATGCTGACATCCTGCTGCTTATTTTAAGTGTTATGCAACAATGTTTATAAATCATCTATTTGTCCTGCATTGTTTGTACTGTTACTAACTGTTTTTCTTGTGTGCTCATTTATGTACTGTGTAAGGCGCTGCGGAACCCTTGTGGTGCCATATAAATAAAGGGTAATAATAATAATACTGGCCCCTGTCAGGATTCTTCACGATTGGGATTCCGGCGTCGGTTTTTGAACCGCCTACATCTCATCCACCGGCATATCTTACCAATTACGCTTTCATACTTGGTTTCTCTTGTCAAAGATTACTTTACAGATAATTGTTTTCCAAACTCTGCTTCTTCGTCCCCTTCTGTATTGGAGCTCTAACAGCATTAGTAGATGTATATAAGGCAAAGATTCATCCTACAAATCATGGATTGTATTTAGGGGGTCAATTTATTTTTGCATGCCCAATTTCATATTCAGCTTCATTGTTCTTTACAAGCACTCATGTAACTGTTTTATAGGTAACACTACACTCGGAGCTACAAGGTGATGCATAGGAACTTTCAGAAGATCATTAACTGTGTTGGGAATTGTCGTACATGTCAGTGCAGTAGCAGAATCACTACTAGCTACAAGTGTCCATAGCCTGAGCCTTTATGTCAAAAACACCTAGGATTGGGGACATTCCTTATCTTATACTTTCTTCCTACCAAGGCTGGACTGCCACCTGGCACTTCTAGCAAATGCCAGAAGGGCCGATGGCCTGATGGGCTGGTCCAGTCTGAAAGTCTGGGCAATCAGCTCCACCTCCCGGTGCTTTTCTCTGCCGGGATAGTGAGAGATGGGGGGGTGCCGTGAGGACATGCCCCTTTGGCACAAGTGCACGCTCCGTAGGTGCACACAGAGGGGACTGCCTGGGCTGATCTAGAGCCCCAGTCTGTCCCTGCTTCCTACATTATCCTTTTGACTAGTAGATGTTAATAAGATCTACTACTGCTAGTACCAGCCATGGGATGGTCCTGTTCTACAGATTGATCTGTAATTCACACCAAGACTAAAGCTACTTGGAGTCTTGGCTACTTGTAGCAGACACCACATCAGGTAAATGCACAATGAGAAAAGGAAAGAGAGAAATGTTACCTTGCAACTCAGAGCAGACACTGCCCCCATAGCATTCAAGTACAAATACAATAGATTAATTTAGTGGGGTTAATGCACAGTAGCCTTTTGCTGCTTGGTAATACAGATGTATTTATATATAGATATTACAATATTTTCTTCTTTTTGTGTGTATGTGAAGGGTGGTAGGGGCTAGTCTTGGTCAGCTACTCCAGTACATATTGATCACCTTCAGCCCCTTCAAAGCTCTGTAACCCTTCCTGTAGCCAGAGTTATACTTATCAGCACCATCTGTACAGGTTATTAAGTGTAAAATGGCAACTACTCAAGTACACAACAATTGTCTTCAGCTTCTGTTTCCAACACCCCGCTGATTACACCAGGGCCGTAACTAGTGCGAACTGGTGCATCTTATGTCCTTATTTAAAAAATGGGGGGGTAAGGCTCTATCTGGTACAGGGCAAGAAGTCTAGTTATGGCTCTGGAGTACACCTACAGTATCACAACTACACCCCTCAATAGCCTTTCAAGTGCACAATGGTAGCTAGTCCAATACAAGGTACAAATGGACTGAATAAGTATATGTAGTTAATAAACTACAATACCCGGCGCTCCAAAATAAATACCAAAACTTATATAATCCACCTGCTGGCTAGTAGCAATCTTTGATCTAGTTAAGACCAAAAAAATTGTATCAACCTGAAAGCAACAAACTGTGTAGCTACTGCGCAATGTGGATAATGATACTAAATATCTATACAGAAAATAGATCGCATTTGTGCTCTCTGTTGAAATGAATAGAAGACTGGATAAATAAGAATCTCTAATATCCAATGAATACACAAATATTAACAAACATGATCACAAACCAATAAATTACTGTTTCTCTAGATGACAATGTATATTGATATGCCAATAAATGTTTGAGTGGCAAATCTGATAGAAATGGTGTCAACTAGATAGAAATCACATAGTGAACACATGAATTAGAATAAAAGATATTGATAAAAGGGTGCTGGCGTCCCAGCTCCAATAAATAAAAATATAGAAATTTGCTTGATCTCTAAATTACCAATGGTAAATGCTCTAAGCGTGGCCACGCTATTGGTATACATACGGTCCCATGGAGATGTTCACAGTCATATCAAGTGATGTCCAAATGGGTGTGATGTGGAACTCATGGGATGCGGTGGTATCCGCTGATGGTACAAATCGGGAGAACTGATTTAATGCTCTTCTGATCCTCCAGCAAATACTGCAAACACAAACAGCAAATACCGCTGTGTATATGGCGTGGAGGGCTTGCTGGGCGATATGTCCTCCAGTCACTCCTAGCACAAACACATGTAGTGGTGCGGCGGCTCCAGCCGCTAGATGAATAGCAAGCAAAGTGTATGCTGTGAATCAGCTGATCGGCAGGTCCCGCTGTGCAAGTAGCGGGTAGGGCTTGCTGGTCAATTAGTCCTCCAGCAGCTCCAATCCCGAGCACGTCTGTGTAGGAGCGGCTCCGGCCTCTGGCTGGGTAATCAGCAAAACTTGCTGAGCAAGTAGGCTTCAGCTGCTGTAGCGGTGTGCCTATTCCCAATGGCCGTAGCTGCATCCTTCGTAAGGAATAAGTCCCAAGTTGATAACTGGATATAAAAACTTTGGGCTGTAGAGTATTCTGGATCTCCTGGAAAGCACTTGGTGGCTCTGGACCAGCAGCTGAAGCCTACTATTTTTTCTTTTATATAACAGCTTAATAATGGGGGTGCAATCAGGGAGATTGCTGAACTCTTCAGGGAGTCAGGGAGATTGCAGCTATTTCAGGGAGCATCCCTGACAATGAGCATCCCTGACAATGAGGCAAGTATGACGCAGACTTGTGTTCTGTGCTGAATCAGCCCTGAGAGAGGGAATGAACAGTTTAACTATGTTTTGCCTTCAGATAAGGATTTTGCCGGAGGAACCAAGTAGTGAGTAGGTTCTACTCAGTACCCCAAAATTCACCTCTGTTGGATTCTTCTGCATCCGAGCCACTTATCTCTAGCAAAAATGTCATAGCAAATGTAGATTACTACCCAGTATTATTCGCCCCTTTATCTAAAGTCAAATTTTATATTTTAATTTTAAAATGCTGCTTATTTTAAATTGATGTCTTAGGGCCTGATTCAGACCTGCTCGCAAGCGCTATGAGCTCATGAGCAGATTGATGTTAGGCCACTGCGCATGCACACGCCGGAGCCGGCTCCGACATGCGCATGCTTGAGACCCGGCTAGCGACGGGCACTCCGTCGCTCCGGGTCTCGCACCAAAAGGGGATGGCTGTCGATGTTGATCGACAGCTCGCACCATTTTGGAGGTGTGGCATGGGGGTGGCTTCACAAATGGAGGCGTTCCCATGCGAACGCCTGAAGTTTGTGGGCGGCCCCACTGACATCACCAGTGATGTCAGTGAGAGAGCTTCCATCTCTATTAGAGCCAGAAGCTCTCTGGGGCTTGTGGTCCCGAGACCCTACCACAAGGGTCTCGTCGCAAGCCCGATGGTCGCGATGGTCTTGACCATCGCGACCATATTCATGGCCGCTCGCTATAGCTGTGGGTGGTCACCCACAGCTATGCGAGCGGCCAGGAGGCCGCTCTAAAAAACCAGAAGGCCGGCTCTGATTCAGAGCGAGCCCTTTGTCAGAGCGTCCGGCTCTGAATCAGGGCCTCTGTTTGAATCAGCAATCAACAGTGTCTGATATGTAACAAGTGAAATTGCTCTTACTATAAGACCTACATCATTCTGGCCGCTCGCAATAGCTGTGGGTGGTCACCCACAGCTATGCGAGCGGCCAGGAGGCTGCTCCAAAAATTTTTAAAAAAAACGCCCTGATCCAGAGCGAGCGCTCTTTCAGAGCGTCTGGCTCTGAATCAGGGCCTTAATTCAATCATCACAGTGAGAGATGTGCTTCTATATTCATTATTCATATTCTTCTGAAAGTGCTTTTCTGAATCAAATATGCATGATAAGTGCAAAAAAAATATCCTTCTGTATTTAAAATATGATTGCCAATACATCACACCAGGCCTTTGTTGAGTAGAATATGGCTATGTAGTTACTCACTAACCATGAAAAACTTCCTCTCCACACCTTGGTGGAATATCCCTGGAAGTGCCAACCAATCAGCTTCTAACTGTTGTTTTCTAGCACAGTCTGCGAAATAACAGTTAGAAGCTTATTGGTTAGTAGTACACTATCTCTCTCCACTTTATCTCTCCAATTTTTGATAAATCTCCCCAACAGGGACATTCTAGCAAAAGGGGGAGCTGCAGAATTTGCAGATATGTTCTAGCCAGGAAAGGATCAGTTGTGTATACAGGGGTGTTCTTGGATTGGATTGGAACAGGTTAATTTACAGGGCCCTTGCAAGTACAGTATGTTCTATCAAGGTGTATAGACACAAAAACATTGACACACAGGTCCATACCTGGGCGCAAACAGCCGCAAGTGGCATCACAAAACAGTTTGTGTGTTTCAGGGAACTGTGCAATCTTTTTACCTTTTTTTAATTCCGCTTGCTAAAAAACAGTCTCCTAAATGGTTCAAACTGCAAAAAAAATAAAAAAAAATACTGCAAAGTACTAGACTAAAAATAGATATTCTTATCCTCATAATTCAAACATAAAGGTCAGAGAGATTATTCAAATGCATCATTCTCATATAACAGAGACAGTTTATTACAAGATCCAAAACTGAGAAAGTCTTAAAATATAATCCTTTGGTAAAAAAAAAGTAATTTTATAACTCTGATCCTTTTAAAGCTTCTGTTCAATTGAATGACTGTTACCATGGAAACAAGCCATTAATTGAGACAAAATGTGTTGGGTTTTCTTTTCCAGTATGAACGTGTGTACTATGGACTGATTTTCACTGTAATTCCCATGTGAATAAAGGTGCCAAACACCTTCTTTTTATATCAAGAAAGATATAAGTGACAATATGAATGTATCCTGTCATTATATTTACACAAACTGCATCTCAGGGAAGACGAAGAGACAGAGATGAATTCCTGTTTTCTTTTCTGTCAGATTTGAAGATAATAATTGGAATATGTAGGTATTTGTTTGAATATATATGTAAAAAAATATATATATTATATAAATATAAGTATATATAGGGCTGCCATCACAAATTGTGGGGCCCAGACTGACAAGAAAAGGCAGGGACTTCCCCAAACTTATTCCTTATTTGTACTCATTTTATTTTTTTATCCAAATCTCTCCAGCTCTGCAGTGTCTCCCTAACCCTAGCCACCAGTTAAGCACCCTTCTGTCTCTCCAGCCCTGCGGTGTCTCCCTAACCCCAGCCACCTGTGAAGCACCCTTCTGTCTCTCCAGCCCTGCGGTGTCTCCCTAACCCCAGCCACCTGTGAAGCACCCTTCTGTCTCCCCAGCCCTGCAGTGTCTCCCTAACCCCAGCCAGTAGTGCAGCACTCATCTGTCTCTCCAGCCCTGCAGTGTCTTCCTAACCCCAGCCACCAATGAAGCACCCTTCTGTCTCCCCAGCCCTGCAGTGTCTCCCTAACCCCAGCCAGTAGTGCAGCACCCATCTGTCTCTCCAGCTCTGCAGTGTCTCCCTAACCATAGCCAGCAATGCACACCCTTCTGTCTCTCCAGCCCTGCAGGTTCTCCCTAACCCCAGCCACTAGTGCAGCACCCTTCTGTCTCCACAGCCCTGCAGTGTCTCCCTAACCCCAGCCAGTAGTACAGCACCCTTCTGTCTCCCCAGCCCTGCAGTGTCTCCCTAACCCCAGCCAGTAGTGCAGCACCCGTCTGTCTCCCCAGCACTGCAGTGTCTCCCTAACCCCAGCCACCAGTGAAGCACCCTTCTGTCTCCACAGCCCTGCAGGTTCTCACTAACCCCAGCCAGTAGTGCAGCACTCATCTGTCTCTCCAGCCCATCAGTGACTTCCTAACCCCAGCCACCAATGAAGCACCCTTCTGTCTCCCCAGCCCTGCAGTGTCTCCCTAACCCCAGCCAGTAGTGCGGCACCCATCTGTTTCTCCAGCTCTGCAGTGTCTCCCTAAACACAGCCAGCAATGCACACCCTTCTGTCTCTCCAGCTCTGCGGTGTCTCCCTAACCACAGCCAGCAATGCACACCCTTCTGTCTCTCCAGCTCTGCGGTGTCTCCCTAACCACAGCCAGCAGTGCAGCACCCTTCTGTCTCTCCAGCTCTGCGGTGTCTCCCTAACCCCAGCCAGAGGTGCAGCACCCATCTGTCTCTCCAGCCCTGCGGTGTCTCCCTAACCCCAGCCAGTAGTGCAGCACCCATCTGTCTCTCCAGCCATGCAGTGTCTCCCTAACCACAGCAAGCAGTGCAGCACCCTTCTGTCTCTCCAACTCTGCAGTGTCTCCCTAACCCCAGCCAGAAGTGCAGCATCCTTCTGTCTCTCCAGCCCTGCAGTGTCTCCCTAACCTCAGCCAGAACCATTCTTTCTCTCCAGCCCTGTGGTTTCTCCCTAACCCCAGCCAGCAGTGCAGCACCCATCTGTCTCTCCAGCCCTGCAGTGTCTCCCTAACACCAGCCAGTAGTGCAGCACCCATCTGTCTCCCCAACCCTGCAGTGTCTACCTAACCACAGCCAGCAGTGCAGCACCCTTCTGTCTCTCCAGCTCTGCAGTGTCTCTCTATCCCCAGCCAGCAGTGCAGCTCCTTCTGTCTCTCCAGCCCTGTGGTTTCTCCCTAACCCCAGCCAGCAGTGCAGCACCCATCTGTCTATCCAGCCCTGCAGTGTCTCCCTAACCCCAGCCAGTAGTGCAGCACCCATCTGTCTCTCCAGCCATGCAGTGTCTCCCTAACCGCAGCCAGCAGTGCAGGACCCTTCTGTCTCTCCAACTCTGCAGTGTCTCCCTAACCCCATTCAGAAGTGCAGCACCCATCTATCTCTCCAGCCCTGCAGTGTCTCCCTAACCTCAGCCAGAACCCTTCTGTCTCTCCAGCCCTGCAGTGTCTACCTAACCACAGCCAGCAGTGCAGCACCCTTCTGTCTCTCCAGCTCTGCAGTGTCTCCCTATCCCCAGCCAGCAGTGCAGCATCCTTCTGTCTCTCCAGCCCTGTGGTTTCTCCCTAACCCCAGCCAGCAGTGCAGCACCCATCTGTCTATCCAGCCCTGCAGTGTCTCCCTAACCCCAGCCAGTAGTGCAGCACCCATCTGTCTCTCCAGCCATGCAGTGTCTCCCTAACCACAGCCAGCAGTGCAGCACCCTTCTGTCTCTCCAACTCTGCAGTGTCTCCCTAACCCCAGCCAGAAGTGCAGCACCCATCTATCTCTCCAGCCCTGCAGTGTCTCCCTAACCTCAGCCAGAACCCTTCTGTCTCTCCAGCCCTGCGGTTTCTCCCTAACCCCAGCCAGCAGTGCAGCACCCATCTGTCTCTCCAGCCCTGCAGTGTCTCCCTAACCCCAGCCAGTAGTGCAGCACCCATCTGTCTCCCCAACCCCGCAGTGTCTACCTAACCACAGCCAGCAGTGCAGCACCCTTCTGTCTTTCCAGCTCTGCAGTGTCTCCCTATCCCCAGACAGCAGTGCAGCATCCTTCTGTCTCTCCAGCCCTGTGGTTTCTCCCTAACCCCTGCCAGCAGTGCAGCACCCATCTGTCTATCCAGCCCTGCAGTGTCTCCCTAACCCCAGCCAGTAGTTCAGCACCCTACTGTCTCCCCAACCCTGCAGTGTCTACCTAACCACAGCCAGCAGTGCAGCACCCTTCTGTCTCTCCAGCTCTGCAGTGTCTCCCTATCCCCAGCCAGCAGTGCAGCATCCTTCTGTCTCTCCAGCCCTGTGGTTTCTCCCTAACCCCAGCCAGCAGTGCAGCACCCTTCTGTCTATCCAGCCCTGCAGTGTCTCCCTAACCCCAGCCAGTAGTGCAGCACCCATCTGTCTCTCCAGCCATGCAGTGTCTCCCTAACCACATCCAGCAGTGCAGCACCCTTCTGTCTCTCCAACTCTGCAGTGTCTCCCTAACCCCAGCCAGAAGTGCAGCACCCATCTATCTCTCCAGCCCTGCAGTGTCTCCCTAACCTCAGCCAGAACCCTTCTGTCTCTCCAGCCCTGCGGTTTCTCCCTAACCCCAGCCAGCAGTGCAGCACCCATCTGTCTCTCCAGCCCTGCAGTGTCTCCCTAACCCCAGCCAGTAGTGCAGCACCCATCTGTCTCCCCAACCCCGCAGTGTCTACCTAACCACAGCCAGCAGTGCAGCACCCTTCTGTCTTTCCAGCTCTGCAGTGTCTCCCTATCCCCAGACAGCAGTGCAGCATCCTTCTGTCTCTCCAGCCCTGTGATTTCTCCCTAACCCCAGCCAGCAGTGCTGCACCCATCTGTCTATCCAGCCCTGCAGTGTCTCCCTAACCCCAGCCAGTAGTTCAGCACCCTACTGTCTCCCCAACCCTGCAGTGTCTATCTAACCACAGCCAGCAGTGCAGCACCCTTCTGTCTCTCCAGCTCTGCAGTGTCTCCCTATCCCCAGCCAGCAGTGCAGCATCCTTCTGTCTCTCCAGCCCTGTGGTTTCTCCCTAACCCCAGCCAGCAGTGCAGCACCCTTCTGTCTCTCCAGCTCTGCAGTGTCTCCCTAACCCCAGCCAGCAGTGCAGCACCCATCTGTCTCACCAGCCCTGCAGTGTCTCCCTAACCCCAGCCAGTAGTGCAGCACCCTTCGGTCTCCCAAACCCTGCGGTGTCTCCCTAACCACAGCCAACTGTGCAGCACCCTTCTGTCTCTCCAGCTCTGCAGTGTCTCCCTAACCCCAGCCAGAAGTGCAGCATCCATCTGTCTCTCCAGCCCTGCGGTGTCTCCCTAATCCCAGCCAGTTCCCTACTGTCTCTGCAGCCCTGCTTTCCTCTCATCTCCACTCTCCAGCCCTAGACAGCCCCTGCTTCCACATAACATGCAAGTAACTTACCTCTTTCTTCTATTCTGGCTACTCCTCATGCGCTACAGCTCCTCTCTCTTTTAGCTGCGTGGCACAATGTCATGATGTCATGTGCACTGGGGCTTTATCACACATTTACTAACAAAATTTTTTACATTTTTTTTGAGTATTAGTAAATGTGTAACATTGATTTTTTTACCAATATTGATAGATTTTAAAATCGACATTTAGTCAATATACCCCTAAGTTTTTGTGGGATTGTTATTTTTTGTTTGCTGTTTGTTTTTTGGTCTGATTTTAAACTCAACAGTTAGAAACTTTATGGCTTATTTGAAAGTAAGTGTGGGATACAAAATTGAACTGCTCCTGACTGCCAGACAAAGTACCGTTCCTAAACTAATACAGAGTAATGCTAACTTATTGCACAGGAAGAGTAAATTTAGAGAAAAAAAATGTTTAATTGAAATTCTTAGTGATGCGAAGCATGGTGAACTTTTATCATTCTTGCAACACATGAAGTGCTTATTTTGGTTAGTTTCCAGCTAATAAACTTCTTTGCTCATCTTTCACACCTTTGTACCTGCACATAGTATCTCCTGGGAACGAGAATCACATGTGACTTATCACCTAAGCTCTTTGCTAAAAACAATCAGGCAGCCATCCCAGTGTTTGCTAGTCCCAGGGGCTTGCTTTCAGTATCTGCATGTTTTTGTGGTGAAAAGCTACTGCACAAATAATTTTGTCAGGGTCAGGACAGATATAGACTAATAAAACACATTGAAATAACTTTTTAGTTAAATGTGTATTATGTGTAGAATATAGTCCAAATTGCTTTAGGATACCCTGTGCAAGATAACGACAGTCTACCACATCTTGATCTGCCCAGGCCACACGCTGACCTACTGTACAAAGCATGATGTTATTAGATGAGACCAAACCTCAAACATGTAAGCTGTGGTATTTTTGGACCCATAAAGCTTTGGACAGAGACTAAATTCATGACTTTTCATATATGTATATGGCAAGGCTTAAATTTACATAAATCCATACAAGTGAACAAATTAAAATATTAGATAAACTGGTGGGAATATCTAAGATTATGGGGTTTCTTTTGACCCAAAATAAAACAAGATACTCCAAGTATATTTAAAAGAAGAAAATAGTTTATTTGCAATCAGTCAAATGCAGAACCATAAGTGAGGATAAGATAGGCAGACATATAGTTTAAGAATGTGAAAGAACTTCTTGAGATGTTACTTAATGGCTTCAAAGTTACAATGAATGCATGAATGCAGACATATTCACTAATAGTTATACCGAAAATGATGTCCGCAGATCTCTAACATTGCAATATGATATACCTTATACCTTATCAAGCTATTTTTTACTAGCTGTTAAACTTCGTAAAGTATTTGATAAAGTTGCACGGTTTTATGATGAAAAGATATATTGACGATATTTATTCTCTCTATTTATCTATTCTCTCAGTTGCAGTGGTTAAATGTGTCTTTATGTGTACTACAAAGACTGCTTGAGAATGTGTCCTTCATTAAATATTGCACAATAGTACATACAAATGACCATGTGTTTCAACAGGGTTGAGTATGGGATCCCAGCGGTCGGGATGCCGCCAGTCAGAATACCGACAGTGGCATCCCAAAAGTGAGAATCCTGACTCCCTTAAGGTAAGTACCCTAACCATCTCCCTCTCTCTACCCTAACCCTCCCTCCCCAGTGCCTAAACCTAACCTCCCGCCTACTGCCTAAACCTAACATCCCCCTCCCCGCACCCTAAACCTAACCCTCCCCCTTAGTGCCTAACACTAACCGCTAACCCTAAACCTAACCCTCCCCTAACCCCTGATACTTACTTTCAGGATGCCGGCAGTTGGGATTCCGACACCAGTATTCCAAAATGTATTCTACATCACAAACATTATTCTAATTGTCAGACTATATATTGCCTTTAAACTGGACAAGGTGAACAACACCTCCCCCTTTTTAAAGTTTAATAGATTTTAACAAGCTCCATCACAGTACAATGTCTCTTAGTAAGTGCTTTAAAAATGTAAACTTTTAATAATCAGAAATGCATTTCTCATTCAATTGTTGATGACAAATATAACATGGTTTCCTAAGCGATTCTGCAAGAGCAAACAGCAGTATCAGATCATCAAAACATTTTTTATTCATCTTACATCAAACAATATACAGTACACAGTTTCAAAATAAATGACCTTTTCCATTCATTGCACTAAGTATTACCTATAGTTTGTATTATAACAAACTCTCTCAATTGTATTTCTTGCTTGTTTATATAAGGGTTCAGTGTTCCCTTTAGAATTGATTAGCGTCTGATTTTATATATAGGTTTTTTTTACAATTGTGTTATATTTGCAAATGTCATTAAAACATTACTCAACAAAAGTGTAAGAGAGTTTTATACCTGCTTCTTTAGTAAGCTGGCTTATTTTTTCAGATTCAACTTTTCTTCAAAATTATTTTCTTAGGTTCTTTTTACATTAGTTTCCGGATTTCCTCTTAACCAAAAAATAAAATAAGACACTCACAGTATATTTAAAATATTTTACTTGCATTTAAATGCAGAGCAAGTTAGAAAAACCTAGGTAGGCATATTGCTTATGAATGTTACAGATCTTTGTAGATGTTATAGCATGGCTTCAAAGTTACCATGAATGCTAAATGTTTACATAATCTATGAATAGTTATACTGAAAATGACATCCACGTCTATAAATCTCTAACCATTGTAGCATGGTATATTTGCAAACGCTACTTTTGCAAGTTACAAGTCAAACTTAAGGCACGTATCCACTACACAAGAAAAATGAGTGACTAAATGATTATGACATCATTATCGTTAAATCGTTCATTAATTCTGCAGTGAATATGCCGGTAACGACCAGTGATGCGCGCTCCCGCTGGTCATTGTCGGAATTTGTCATCGCCTGTACATTGTTGCATTCTGTGCATGCGTGAACTAGCTATTGCGATCGCAGTGACTATGCAGATTCATCACAGAGTGATTGACAGGAAGTGCCTTTTGTGGGAGGCTATGGGGGGCGGGTGAACGCAGGTGTGCTAATGCACTTCAATGCCATTGCAGGGGCGTACATAAATTATCCACTGTGATGGCATACGCAGGCTGAGGCCTGATAGCATGTGTGGTTTTTAGCAATTTCTAGCAATTTCTGAGTAAGGTCAGAGCTTGTGCAAGTGTGCGTTAGGCTGCGATGGTACTCGATTGTACCGATGGTTTTGCAGTCTTGCTAAACATTACGGATGTGTGGTAACTAAAGTGGGCGTCCTTGTGTAGTGCTACGAGGTAATAGCGATCGCAATTAATTTGCATATTATCGCAGTTGAACTGTGTGCGTAATTGCTATTGCATACGCATTATCGTACGGTGGTAAATTGGGCCAATACTACAAACAAATCAGCACCTGACTTAAATAAGGTATTAACCCCTTGCTTTTTTTCCATTAGTTAAGGAAAAGTTAACTCTTCTTATCCTACTCTGGGTAATACTAGATAAAAACCTAGAAACACCTATATTGTGTCTTGTAGTTGATATCTTCTTATAATCTGCAACAGTTTAATACAGTGTAACATTCTGACACAATCTCAGCTAAGGGAATTCTGGGCCTGATTCAGACCCGCTCGCAAGCGCTCGCAAGCGGGTCGATGGTGGCCCAGTGCGCATGCGCACGACGGAGCCGGCTCCATCGTGCGCATGTGCGAGACCCGGATAGCGACGGGCAATCCGTAGCTCCGGGTCTCGCACCAAAGGGGGCATGCTGTCGATGTTGAGTGACAGCACACCCCCTTTGGTGGGCAGGCCGGGGGGGTGGCTGCCCAAACGGAGGCGTTCCCATGTAAACGCCTCCGTTTGGGGGTGGCCCCACTGACATCACGAGTGATGTCAGTGGGAGAGATTTCGGCTCTTTTAGAGCCGAAATCTCTCTGGGGCTTGCGGCCACAAGACCCTACCACAAGGGTCTCGTCGCAAGCCCGATGGTCGCGATGGTTTTGACCATCGCGACCATCATCATGGCCGCTCGCTATAGCTGTGGGTGGAGGCCGCTCTAAAAAACCAGAAGGCCGGCCCTGATTCAGAGCGAGCGCTTTGTCAGAGCGTCCGGCTCTGAATCAGGGCCTCTGTTTGAATCAGCAATCAGCTGTGTCTGATATGTAACAAGTGAAATTGCTCTTACTATAAGACCTACAAAGATATTATTACACACAGGGATATTTATTTGAACAGCACAATGAAATGGGGATATTACTAGGGGCACCTAGCGGCTCTTTATAATCACTGAATTTGTGTATTTACACATTTTTCAAGCAATCTTTCTCTCTCATTTATCAGATTTCACTATCTAAGTGGGCTGGGTACGAGATGCTGGCACTCAGAATCCCGACAGGGTTAGGATACCGACAGCTGTTGACAGGGGCGGCTCCAGGGGTGGGGCTGCAGCGCAGTCCAAAATTCAAATAGGAGAGCCACACCAACTGCCACTGAGTCCCAGCTATTTATGTTTGACAGCGTTTGGAGTGGCAGTTGGTGTGGCTCCCCTATTTGAATTTTGTACTGCGATGCAGCCTCACCTCTGGAGCTGCCACTGGCTGTCGGTAAGTATCCTAACCCTTCCCCTAAACCTAACCTCCCCCCGCAACCTAAACCTAACCTCCTCCACTAGTGCCTAACTCTAACCCTCCCCCCAGGGGCATATCTATAATGGGAGCAGGGTGTGCGGTGCACATGGGCCCAGCACTGCACACTCTGCACCCATATTATCTATTACTTACCTCTCCGAGGTCCCACGTTGGGTGTCTCAGCCCTGCACAAAATGCCGGAAAATGACCGCCGTGGCCATTTTTTCGGCATTTTGCGCATGCGCAGTGAGGAAATCGCCGGGAAAATCGTGACCATGCCGTTTCTCTAGTGACCTGCACATGTGCAGTAGACTCTGGGCACACTCTAGTGCCCAAAGTCTACTAATGCTGCAGTCGGCGGTCAAACACGTCAGTCTGCTGCCGTCCGCCGGGGAGAGAGGAGGGGGCCCCGGACGGGGAATGAACACGGGCCCCTTCCTCTCTTAAAATGCCCCTGCCTGCCCCTAGTGCCTAATCCTAACCCTAAACCTCCCCCTAACCCCACTAGTTACCATCGGCATGCAAGCAGTCAGGATGCCAACGCTGATATACCAACACTTAAGTGAGTATTAAAGGAAAAAGGAAATAAAGAAAGAAACCTAAACAATAAAATTGATTAAAAAATGTTGCATACATTTTACTGTCGTTTGGGGATAGTAAATCTACGTCATGTTAGGGGTCTATTTACTAAGCAGTGTTAGGAGACAGAGTGAAAAGTAATAAGAAAGTGATAAGGTGCCAGCCAATCAGCTCCCAACTGTCACATTTCAAACACAGCCTGTGAGATGACAGTTGGGAGCTGATTGGCTGCACCTTATCACTTTCTTATCACTTTTCACTCTGTCTCCTAACACTGCTTAGTAAATAGACCCCTAAATCATATATAGTGTATTTTTTCTTATTATAGGGTTTGAGTTTACTTAAGCAAGCAGCCTGTCTTTTTTCCTTACACAATTTACTCTACCGACTACAATATTAGCATCACATCCTAGCATCCTAGGAGAGTTAATTGATTTTAAACTCTATTTAGCAGGATGTACCCTCACTGTGTAAGGAATAACCTATGAATACAGAACTCTAGTACAGGTAAAATCTACAAAATCCACTAATTTTATACAGCCAACTCTCTGCAGCGTTTGGACTATATTAGTGAAAAATAAAATACATTTGAGAGGTGGTCAGTAGAATAATGACTGCAAATTATTATAAATGAACATTATTGCTATTAATAGTAGGGACAGAAAAACTATGAAATGCACAAGTCTGCGTGTTTTTGACCAATTTAATAAAATCAAGATCCAAAAACAAAATGGAACATAGGGCCTGATTCAGAGCCGGACGCTATTTGCGCTCGCTCGTTCCGAAAAAGGGGCCGGATATTTAAATAGAGCGCTCGCTCTTTACGGTCTGTTGACGCCTCTATGTCTGAACGAGCGAACGAAACATGCGCTCGCTATTTTTTAAAAAACGCCCCCTGGCCACTCGCATCCTACGTCATCTCCGCTATTTATTAGATTAATCGAGTACATCGAAAGGCGTATGAACTGCTCGCAGTGCTTGTGGTAGGATTTTCCTCCCGCAATCATGCGAACAGTTCAGGCTAAAAGACAACCAAGTGACGTGGTCGATGACGCTGCTTTGTTAATTATGCACACCCTTAAAACGCCCGTTTTGACCATTTGGCACGCCTGCGTTCGGATCTCCACTGCCCGTTTTCAAGCACCTTCCCCTGTTACCACCCACAAATGCCTCATTCTGTCACTCAGATTAGCAGGCATTCGCTATTTTTGCAAGCACACAATTTCCGACTGCAATGACTGGTTTGCGCATGCCTATTACAACCCATACGCAAGCGCAGTTGTGCGAACATCACTCGGAGTGAACAAGCGGCCGCTTACAAGCGGCTCTGAATCAGGCCCATAGTTTTAGAACCAATTCTAAAATAGATAGATAGATAGATAGATAGATAGATAGATAGATAGATAGATAGATAGATAGATAGATAGATAGATAGATAGATACTAGCTGATGTACCTGGTTTCACCTGGGTAGACCTTAGATATTTACTGTTTCCATTTCCATCTCACCACTCCAATAACACATTAATCCTTCACCTCTATGGTAATGCATTCCCTCACTCATTGCTATAGTAAGACATCACCCTCCCTCACCTCTGTAGTAACACATTTCCCTCCCTCACTCATGTTGTAACACATTCGACATTCCCCACCCTCACCTGTGTAGAAATATAATCCCTCCCTCACATCCTTAGTAACACATTACCCTCACTCACACCTGTAGTAACTTATCCCCTCCCTCACTTCTGGAGTAACACATTACCTCATTCAACCCTGTAGTAATACATTCCCCTCCCTCATCTGTGTTGTAACACATTTCCCTTCCCTCACTCCATAGTAACACATTTAACATTCTCATCCCCTCCCTCAACTGTGCTGTGTAGTAACACATTCCCCTCCCATACTTGTGTAGTAACACATTCCCCTCCCTCACCACTATAGTAACACATTCCTCTCTCACTGCTGTTGTAACACATTTGACAATCCCCTTCCTCACCTGTGTAGTAACACATTTTCCTCTCTCACCTCTGTAGTAACACAGGGCCTGATTCAGACCAGCTCACTATCTGCGTATGCTCGCTGGATGCGTATGCAAATTTGTCAAAGGGACGCCACGGGAAGAGAACGCTCGCCAAGGCATAAGCACGCCCACCATGTCATAGCGAGTGGCCACTTTGTCTGAGCGTACGCCCAATTGCACAGGCAGAGCCGCCCACCAGCACCACGTCATCTCCAGGAAGTGTATTAAAACATTGGTACATCGAGCACCATCGGATGCTAACGCAGTGCTTGCAGTTGCTTTACCCTACCGCAAGCATTGCGCGGAAATCAGTGTAAAAAAAGGCAAGTGACGTGTACTATGACGCTGCCTGTTAATTATGCACGCCTCTAAAATGGCGTTGAAACACTCAGGCACGCCTGCGTTCGCATATCCAACCCCCCCGTTACCACCCACAAACGGCCTCTTCTGTCACTCATTATCCTGGGCTGCCTTTGCTGGGCGAGCGAGAGGGTTGCAATCGCAGTGTGTAGTTTGCGCATGCGCAGAATGAAGCGTGCGCATGCGCGTACGCAAAACATCGGCCCGCTTGAGAACGCACAGCGCGAGTGAGCGGCTCTGAATCAGGCCCACATTTCCTTCCCACACTATTCAAATAGGGGAGCCACACCAATTGCCAGTGATGTTTGGCAGCACTTGGTGTTTGAATTCTGAAATGTGCTGCAGCCACAATGAGTCACTCATGCAGGACATTGCATAGGGGGAGTACAGGGGTTTGGGCTGGATGTTGAGGAGTCAGTCAGTATATAAGGGTGTGTATTAGATTTACATATGTTTTATTTCACTGTGCAGACTAAATACCTCATGGTGAAATTTGTGAAATTCAGTTATGTAAGTCAGGCCATGAATTATGGAGTGGCCCTGCCTGTCATACACTTAGCAGTATTAAATTAGATTTTTCAATTCCCACTACAGCTTGCTTTCTGTACTCTATAATCATTTTTGTGATAACAGCTGGTATTCAGTCAGTTGAAAAAGGCAATCGCATTGGCGTTCCTGCATCCCTGGCTCATGTCAGTATTACCGCATAAAACAATAGAAATGAAGAAATTGAAGTCATAATATTCTTTATTTAAACTATTATACCGTGGCTATAACAGAAGGGGAATAATGTATTTTAGAAAAACATAACATAATGTTTGTAAAGTATGTAGATTGCTATTAGAATGTGGATAAATCTTTGTGAAATCTCGCAAAACCAGTTTGTGGGGGCAGTGAGACTGTGGGGTGGCCACAACCCGGCCAAGATAAGGCTGAAATTACTAAGGAACAGGCTCAGAA
Organism: Taudactylus pleione; assembly: GCA_031769625.1. Taxonomy (NCBI): domain Eukaryota; kingdom Metazoa; phylum Chordata; class Amphibia; order Anura; family Myobatrachidae; genus Taudactylus; species Taudactylus pleione. Next base: position 1,171,023 of record JAUIMM010001300.1, read on the forward strand.
ATAAAGGTATAATTCCCCCTTATAGGGACCACTAGCCCCATTCTATACAGTACTGGTCCTCTCCCTGGCACCTCTGGAGGAAAGGGTGTCAGCAGGGCAGTTTCTAGGGTTTGAGGCTTCCAGTGCGAGCAGTCAAAATGCGCCCCCCCCTCCCCCAAGAAGCAGTAATATTGTGGAGTGGGCGTGGCCTCATCATGAGGGGGTGTGGTACCACAGTAAGGGAGCGTGATCTCGAAAGACTACAGAATGTAAGCCACTGTGACTACTGAGCCCAGGGGTGTCTAACCTGTCAGAGGCAAAGCACTGAAAAATATATGTAGCTAAATAAAAGACAGACAGCATGCGCGCGCCTCCGCTCAAAAAATGGGGTATGGCCTAGCTGTCACAAGCCCACGCCGCATTTCTGTGTGCATGCCTTTGGTGTGACATTTGCAGAAGTATGACCTTGCATCACACTAGTTTTTAGTCGCGTTGGGAGCGAGCCCAGCACATTGAAAATACAAACCAGATCCACATAAATTACACTGTAATAAGCCAGATACACATAAAGTACACTGTAATAAGCCAGGTCCACTTAAAATACACTGTAATAAGCCAGATCCACATAAAATACACTGTAATAAGCCAGATCCACTTATAATAAACTGTAATAAGCCAGACCCACTTAAAATACACTGTAATAAGCCAGGTCCACATAAAATACACTGTAATAAGCAAGGGCCACATAAAATACAGTCAGGTCCTCATAAAATACACTGTAATAAGCCAGGTCCACATAAAATACACTGTAATAAGCCAGGTCCAAATAAAATACACTGCAATAAGCCAGATCCACATAAAATACACTGTAATAAGCCAGATCCACATAAAATACACTGTAATAAGCCAGATCCACATAAAATACACTGTAATAAGCGAGGTCCACATAAAATACACTGTAATAAGCCAGGTCCACATAAAATACACTGTAATAAGCCTGGTCCACATAAAATACATAGTAATAAGCCAGATCGACATAAAATTCACTGTAATAAGCCAGGTTCTCATAAAATACACTGTAATAAGCCAGGTCCACATAAAATACACTGTAATAAGCCAGGTCCTCATAAAATACACTGTAATAAGCCAGGTTCACATAAAATACACTGTAATAAGCCAGGTCCTCCTAAAATACACTGTAATAAGCCAAGTCCACATAAAATACACTGTAATAAGCCAGGTCCACATAAAATACACTGTAATAAGCCTTGTCCACATAAAATACATAGTAATAAGCCACATCGACATAAAATTCACTGTAATAAGCCAGGTTCTCATAAAATACACTGTAATAAGCCAGGTCCACATAAAATACACTGTAATAAGCCAGGTCCTCATAAAATACACTGTAAAAAGCCAGATCCACATAAAATACAATGTAATAAGCTAGGTCCACATAAAACACATTGTAATAAGCCAGGTCCTCATAAAATACACTGCAGTAAGCCAGGTCCACATAAAATACACTGTAATAAGCCAGATCCTCATAAAATACACTGTAATAAGCCAGGTCCACATAAAATACACTGTAATAAGCCAGATCCACATACAATACACTGTAATAAGCCAGGTCCTCATAAAAGCCACTGTAATAAGCCAGGTCCTCATAAAATACACTGTAATAAGCCAGGTCCACATAAAATACACTGTAATAAGCCAGGTCCTCATAAAATACATTGTAATAAGCCAGGTCCTCCTAAAATACACTGCAATAAGCAAGGTCCTCCTAAAATACACTGTAATAAGCCAGGTCCTCATAAAATACACTGTAATAAGCCAGGTCCACATAAAATACACTGCAATAAGCCAGAACCTCATAAAATACATTGTAATAAGCCAGGTCCTCATAAAATACACTGCAATAAGCCAGGTCCACATAAAATACATTGTAATAAGCCAGGTCCTCATAAAATACACTGTAATAAGCCAGGTCCTCATAAAATACACTGTAATAAGCCAGGTCCACATAAAATACACTGTAAAAAGCCAGGTCCTCCTAAAATACACTGTAATAAGCCAGGTCCTCCTAAAATACATTGTAATTAGCCAGGTCCTCCTAAAATACACTGTAATAAACCAGGTCCTCATAAAATACACTGTAATAAGCCAGGTCCACATAAAATACACTGTAATAAGCCAGGTCCACATAAAATACACTGTAATAAGCCAGGTCCACATAAAATACACTGTAATAAGCCAGGTCCTCATAAAATATACTGCAATAAGCCCGGTCCACATAAAATACACTGTAATAAGCCAGGACCTCATAAAATACACTGTAATAAGCCAGGTCCTCATAAAATACACTGTAATAAGCCAGGTCCACATAAAATACACTGTAATAAGCCAGGTCCACATAAAATACACTGTAATAAGCCATGTCCACATAAAATACACTGCAATAAGCCAGGTCCGCATAAAATACACTGTAGTAAGCCAGGTCCTGATAAAATACACTGTAGTAAGCCAGGTCCACATAAAATACACTGTAATAAGCCAGGTCTTCATAAAATACACTGTAATAAGCCAGATCCACATAAAATACACTGTAAAAAGCTAGGTCCTCATAAAATACACTGTAATAAGCCAGATCCTCATAAAATACACTGTAATAAGCCAGGTCCTCATAAAATACACTGTAATAAGCCAGGTCCACATAAAATACACTGTAATAAGCCAGGTCCTCATAAAATACACTGGAATAAGCCAGGTCCACATAAAATACACTGGAATAAGCCAGGTCCACATAAAATACTTTGTAATAAGCCAGGTCCTCATAAAATACACTGCAATAAGCCAGGTCCACATAAAATACACTGTAATAAGCCAGGTCCTCAGAAAATACACTGTAATAAGCCAGGTCCACATAAAGTACAATGTAATAAGCCAGGTCCTCATAAAATACACTGTAATAAGCCAGATCCACATAAACTACACTGTAATAAGCCAGGTCCACATAAAATACACTGTAGTTGCCAGGTCCACATAAAATACACTGTAATAAGCCAGATCCACATAAAATACACTGTAATAAGCCAGGTCCACATAAAATACACTGTAATAAGCCAGGTCCACATAAAATACATTGTAATAAGCCAGGTCCTCATAAAATACACTGCAATAAGCCAGGTCCACATAAAATACATTGTAATAAGCCAGGTCCTCATAAAATACACTGCAATAAGCCGGGTCCACATAAAATACACTGTAATAATCCAGGTCCTCATAAACTACACTGTAATAAGCCAGGTCCACATAAAATACACTGTAATAAGCCAGGTCCTCATAAAATACACTTTAATAAGCCAGATCCACATAAAATACACTGTAATAAGCCAGGTCCACATAAAATACATAGTAATAAGCCAGATCCACATAAAATACACTGTAATAAGCCAGGTCCTCATAAAATACACTGTAATAAGCCAGGTCCTCATAAAATACACTGTAATAAGCCAGGTGGACATACAATACACTGTAATAAGCCAGGTCCACATAAAATACACTGTTATAAGCCAGGTCCTCATAAAATACACTGTAATAAGCCAGGTCCTCCTAAAATGCACTGTAATAAGCCAGGTCCTCATAAAATACACTGTAATAAGCCAGGTCCACATAAAATACAATGTAATAAGCCAGGTCCTCATCAAATACACTGTAATAAGCCAGGTCCACATAAAATACACGGTAATAAGCCAGGTCCTCATAAAATACACTGCAATAAGCCAGGTCCACATAAAATACACTGTAATAAGCCAGGTCCACATAAAATACACTGTAATAAGCCAGGTCCTCATAAAATACACTGTAATAAGCCAGGACCACATAAAATACACTGTAATAAGCCAGGTCCTCATAAAATACACTGTAATAAGCCAGGTCCACATAAAATACACTGTAATAAGCCAGGTCCTCATAAAATACACTGTAACAAGCCAGGTCCTCATAAAATACACTGTAATATGCCAGGTCCACATACAATACACTGTAATAAGCCAGGTCCTCATAAAATACACTGTAATAAGCCAGGTCCACATAAAATACACTGTAATAAGCCAGGTCCTCATAAAATACACTGTAATAAGCCAGGTCCTCCTAAAATGCACTGTAATAAGCCAGGTCCTCATAAAATACACTGTAATAAGCCAGGACCACATAAAATACACTGTAATAAGCCAGGTCCTCATCAAATACACTGTAATAAGCCAGGTCCACATAAAATACACTGTAATAAGCCAGGTCCTCATAAAATACACTGCAATAAGCCAGGTCCACATAAAATACACTGTAATAAGCCAGGTTCACATAAAATACACTGTAATAAGCCAGGTCCTCATAAAATACACTGTAATAAGCCAGGTCCCCATAAAATACACTGCAATAAGCCAGGTCCTCATAAAATACACTGCAATAAGCCGGGTCCACATAAAATACACTGTAATAATCCAGGTCCTCATAAACTACACTGTAATAAGCCAGGTCCACATAAAATACACTGTAATAAGCCAGATCCACATAAACTACACTGTAATAAGCCAGGTCCACATAAAATACACTGTAGTAAGCCAGGTCCACATAAAATACACTGTAATAAGCCAGATCCACATAAAATACACTGTAATAAGCCAGGTCCACATAAAATACACTGTAATAAGCCAGGTCCACATAAAATACATTGTAATAAGCCAGGTCCTCATAAAATACACTGCAATAAGCCAGGTCCACATAAAATACATTGTAATAAGCCAGGTCCTCATAAAATACACTGCAATAAGCCGGGTCCACATAAAATACACTGTAATAATCCAGGTCCTCATAAACTACACTGTAATAAGCCAGGTCCACATAAAATACACTGTAATAAGCCAGGTCCTCATAAAATACACTTTAATAAGCCAGATCCACATAAAATACACTGTAATAAGCCAGGTCCACATATAATACATAGTAATAAGCCAGATCCACATAAAATACACTGTAATAAGCCAGGTCCTCATAAAATACACTGTAATAAGCCAGGTCCTCATAAAATACACTGTAATAAGCCAGGTCCACATACAATACACTGTAATAAGCCAGGTCCACATAAAATACACTGTAATAAGCCAGGTCCTCCTAAAATACACTGTAATAAGCCAGGTCCTCCTAAAATGCACTGTAATAAGCCAGGTCCTCATAAAATACACTGTAATAAGCCAGGTCCACATAAAATACAATGTGATAAGCCAGGTCCTCATCAAATACACTGTAATAACCCAGATCCACATAAAATACACGGTAATAAGCCAGGTCCTCATAAAATACACTGCAATAAGCCAGGTCCACATAAAATACACTGTAATAAGCCAGGTCCTCATAAAAGACACTGTAAAAGCCAGGGTCACATAAAATACACTGTAATAAGCCAGGTCCTCATAAAATACACTGTAATAAGCCAGGTCCACATAAAATACACTGTAATAAGCCAGGTCCTCATAAAATACACTGTAACAAGCCAGGTCCTCATAAAATACACTGTAATAAGCCAGGTCCACATACAATACACTGTAATAAGCCAGGTCCTCATAAAATACACTGTAATAAGCCAGGTCCACATAAAATACACTGTAATAAGCCAGGTCCTCCTAAAATACACTGTAATAAGCCAGGTCCTCCTAAAATGCACTGTAATAAGCCAGGTCCTCATAAAATACACTGTAATAAGCCAGGTCCACATAAAATACACTGTAATAAGCCAGGTCCTCATCAACTACACTGTAATAAGCCAGGTCCACATAAAATACACTGTAATAAGCCAGGTCCTCATAAAATACACTGCAATAAGCCAGGTCCACATAAAATACACTGTAATAAGCCAGGTCCTCATAAAAGCCACTGTAATAAGCCAGGTCCTCATAAAATACACTGTAATAAGCCAGGTCCACATAAAATACACTGTAATAAGCCAGGTCCTCATAAAATACATTGTAATAAGCCAGGTCCTCCTAAAATACACTGCAATAAGCAAGGTCCTCCTAAAGTACACTGTAATAAGCCAGGTCCTCATAAAATACACTGTAATAAGCCAGGTCCACATAAAATACACTGCAATAAGCCAGAACCTCATAAAATACATTGTAATAAGCCAGGTCCTCATAAAATACACTGCAATAAGCCAGGTCCACATAAAATACATTGTAATAAGCCAGGTCCTCATAAAATACACTGTAATAAGCCAGGTCCTCATAAAATACACTGTAATAAGCCAGGTCCACATAAAATACACTGTAAAAAGCCAGGTCCTCCTAAAATACACTGTAATAAGCCAGGTCCTCCTAAAATACATTGTAATTAGCCAGGTCCTCCTAAAATACACTGTAATAAACCAGGTCCTCATAAAATACACTGTAATAAGCCAGGTCCACATAAAATACACTGTAATAAGCCAGGTCCACATAAAATACACTGTAATAAGCCAGGTCCACATAAAATACACTGTAATAAGCCAGGTCCTCATAAAATATACTGCAATAAGCCCGGTCCACATAAAATACACTGTAATAAGCCAGGACCTCATAAAATACACTGTAATAAGCCAGGTCCTCATAAAATACACTGTAATAAGCCAGGTCCACATAAAATACACTGTAATAAGCCAGGTCCACATAAAATACACTGTAATAAGCCATGTCCACATAAAATACACTGCAATAAGCCAGGTCCGCATAAAATACACTGTAGTAAGCCAGGTCCTCATAAAATACACTATAGTAAGCCAGGTCCACATAAAATACACTGTAATAAGCCAGGTCTTCATAAAATACACTGTAATAAGCCAGATCCACATAAAATACACTGTAAAAAGCTAGGTCCTCATAAAATACACTGTAATAAGCCAGATCCTCATAAAATACACTGTAATAAGCCAGGTCCTCATAAAATACACTGTAATAAGCCAGGTCCACATAAAATACACTGTAATAAGCCAGGTCCTCATAAAATACACTGGAATAAGCCAGGTCCACATAAAATACACTGGAATAAGCCAGGTCCACATAAAATACTTTGTAATAAGCCAGGTCCTCATAAAATACACTGCAATAAGCCAGGTCCACATAAAATACACTGTAATAAGCCAGGTCCTCAGAAAATACACTGTAATAAGCCAGGTCCACATAAAGTACAATGTAATAAGCCAGGTCCTCATAAAATACACTGTAATAAGCCAGATCCACATAAACTACACTGTAATAAGCCAGGTCCACATAAAATACACTGTAGTTGCCAGGTCCACATAAAATACACTGTAATAAGCCAGATCCACATAAAATACACTGTAATAAGCCAGGTCCACATAAAATACACTGTAATAAGCCAGGTCCACATAAAATACATTGTAATAAGCCAGGTCCTCATAAAATACACTGCAATAAGCCAGGTCCACATAAAATACATTGTAATAAGCCAGGTCCTCATAAAATACACTGCAATAAGCCGGGTCCACATAAAATACACTGTAATAATCCAGGTCCTCATAAACTACACTGTAATAAGCCAGGTCCACATAAAATACACTGTAATAAGCCAGGTCCTCATAAAATACACTTTAATAAGCCAGATCCACATAAAATACACTGTAATAAGCCAGGTCCACATAAAATACATAGTAATAAGCCAGATCCACATAAAATACACTGTAATAAGCCAGGTCCTCATAAAATACACTGTAATAAGCCAGGTCCTCATAAAATACACTGTAATAAGCCAGGTCGACATACAATACACTGTAATAAGCCAGGTCCACATAAAATACACTGTTATAAGCCAGGTCCTCATAAAATACACTGTAATAAGCCAGGTCCTCCTAAAATGCACTGTAATAAGCCAGGTCCTCATAAAATACACTGTAATAAGCCAGGTCCACATAAAATACAATGTAATAAGCCAGGTCCTCATCAAATACACTGTAATAAGCCAGGTCCACATAAAATACACGGTAATAAGCCAGGTCCTCATAAAATACACTGCAATAAGCCAGGTCCACATAAAATACACTGTAATAAGCCAGGTCCACATAAAATACACTGTAATAAGCCAGGTCCTCATAAAATACACTGTAATAAGCCAGGTCCACATAAAATACACTGTAATAAGCCAGGTCCTCATAAAATACACTGTAATAAGCCAGGTCCACATAAAATACACTGTAATAAGCCAGGTCCTCATAAAATACACTGTAACAAGCCAGGTCCTCATAAAATACACTGTAATATGCCAGGTCCACATACAATACACTGTAATAAGCCAGGTCCTCATAAAATACACTGTAATAAGCCAGGTCCACATAAAATACACTGTAATAAGCCAGGTCCTCATAAAATACACTGTAATAAGCCAGGTCCTCCTAAAATGCACTGTAATAAGCCAGGTCCTCATAAAATACACTGTAATAAGCCAGGACCACATAAAATACACTGTAATAAGCCAGGTCCTCATCAAATACACTGTAATAAGCCAGGTCCACATAAAATACACTGTAATAAGCCAGGTCCTCATAAAATACACTGCAATAAGCCAGGTCCACATAAAATACACTGTAATAAGCCAGGTTCACATAAAATACACTGTAATAAGCCAGGTCCTCATAAAATACACTGTAATAAGCCAGGTCCCCATAAAATACACTGCAATAAGCCAGGTCCTCATAAAATACACTGCAATAAGCCGGGTCCACATAAAATACACTGTAATAATCCAGGTCCTCATAAACTACACTGTAATAAGCCAGGTCCACATAAAATACACTGTAATAAGCCAGATCCACATAAACTACACTGTAATAAGCCAGGTCCACATAAAATACACTGTAGTAAGCCAGGTCCACATAAAATACACTGTAATAAGCCAGATCCACATAAAATACACTGTAATAAGCCAGGTCCACATAAAATACACTGTAATAAGCCAGGTCCACATAAAATACATTGTAATAAGCCAGGTCCTCATAAAATACACTGCAATAAGCCAGGTCCACATAAAATACATTGTAATAAGCCAGGTCCTCATAAAATACACTGCAATAAGCCGGGTCCACATAAAATACACTGTAATAATCCAGGTCCTCATAAACTACACTGTAATAAGCCAGGTCCACATAAAATACACTGTAATAAGCCAGGTCCTCATAAAATACACTTTAATAAGCCAGATCCACATAAAATACACTGTAATAAGCCAGGTCCACATATAATACATAGTAATAAGCCAGATCCACATAAAATACACTGTAATAAGCCAGGTCCTCATAAAATACACTGTAATAAGCCAGGTCCTCATAAAATACACTGTAATAAGCCAGGTCCACATACAATACACTGTAATAAGCCAGGTCCACATAAAATACACTGTAATAAGCCAGGTCCTCCTAAAATACACTGTAATAAGCCAGGTCCTCCTAAAATGCACTGTAATAAGCCAGGTCCTCATAAAATACACTGTAATAAGCCAGGTCCACATAAAATACAATGTGATAAGCCAGGTCCTCATCAAATACACTGTAATAACCCAGATCCACATAAAATACACGGTAATAAGCCAGGTCCTCATAAAATACACTGCAATAAGCCAGGTCCACATAAAATACACTGTAATAAGCCAGGTCCTCATAAAAGACACTGTAAAAGCCAGGGTCACATAAAATACACTGTAATAAGCCAGGTCCTCATAAAATACACTGTAATAAGCCAGGTCCACATAAAATACACTGTAATAAGCCAGGTCCTCATAAAATACACTGTAACAAGCCAGGTCCTCATAAAATACACTGTAATAAGCCAGGTCCACATACAATACACTGTAATAAGCCAGGTCCTCATAAAATACACTGTAATAAGCCAGGTCCACATAAAATACACTGTAATAAGCCAGGTCCTCCTAAAATACACTGTAATAAGCCAGGTCCTCCTAAAATGCACTGTAATAAGCCAGGTCCTCATAAAATACACTGTAATAAGCCAGGTCCACATAAAATACACTGTAATAAGCCAGGTCCTCATCAACTACACTGTAATAAGCCAGGTCCACATAAAATACACTGTAATAAGCCAGGTCCTCATAAAATACACTGCAATAAGCCAGGTCCACATAAAATACACTGTAATAAGCCAGGTTCACATAAAATACACTGTAATAAGCCAGGTCCTCATAAAATACACTGTAATAAGCCAGGTCCCCATAAAATACACTGTAATAAGCCAGGTCCTCATAAAACACACTGTAATAAGCCAGGTCCACATAAAATACACTGTAATAAGCCAGGTCCTCCTAAAATACATTGTAATTAGCCAGGTCCTCCTAAAATACACTGTAATAAACCAGGTCCTCATAAAATATACTGTAATAAGCCAGGTCCACATAAAATACACTGTAATAAGCCAGGTCCACATAAAATACACTGTAATAAGCCAGGTCCACATAAAATACACTGTAATAAGCCAGGTCCTCAAAAAATATACTGCAATAAGCCCGGTCCACATAAAATACACTGTAATAATCCAGGACCTCATAAAATACACTGTAATAAGCCAGGTCCTCATAAAATACACTGTAATAAGCCAGGTCCACATAAAATACACTGTAATAAGCCAGGTCCACATAAAATACACTGTAATAAGCCATGTCCACATAAAATACACTGCAATAAGCCAGGTCCGCATAAAATACACTGTAGTAAGCCAGGTCCTCATAAAATACACTGTAGTAAGCCAGGTCCACATAAAATACACTGTAATAAGCCAGGTCTTCATAAAATACACTGTAATAAGCCAGATCCACATAAAATACACTGTAAAAAGCTAGGTCCTCATAAAATACACTGTAATAAGCCAGGTCCTCATAAAATACACTGTAATAAGCCAGGTCCTCATAAAATACACTGTAATAAGCCAGGTCCACATAAAATACACTGTAATAAGCCAGGTCCTCATAAAATACACTGGAATAAGCCAGGTCCACATAAAATACACTGGAATAAGCCAGGTCCACATAAAATACTTTGTAATAAGCCAGGTCCTCATAAAATACACTGCAATAAGCCAGGTCCACATAAAATACACTGTAATAAGCCAGGTCCTCAGAAAATACACTGTAATAAGCCAGGTCCACATAAAGTACACTGAGATAAGCCAGGTCCTCATAAAATACACTGTAATAAGCCAGATCCACATAAACTACACTGTAATAAGCCAGGTCCACATAAAATACACTGTAGTAAGCCAGGTCCACATAAAATACACTGTAGTAAGCCAGATCCACATAAAATACACTGTAATAATCCAGGTCCACATAAAATACACTGTAATAAGCCAGGTCCACATAAAATACATTGTAATAAGCCAGGTCCTCATAAAATACACTGCAATAAGCCAGGTCCACATAAAATACATTGTAATAAGCCAGGTCCTCATAAAATACACTGCAATAAGCCGGGTCCACATAAAATACACTGTAATAATCCAGGTCCTCATAAACTACACTGTAATAAGCCAGGTCCACATAAAATACACTGTAATAAGCCAGGTCCTCATAAAATACACTTTAATAAGCCAGATCCACATAAAATACACTGTAATAAGCCAGGTCCACATAAAATACATAGTAATAAGCCAGATCCACATAAAATACACTGTAATAAGCCAGGTCCTCATAAAATACACTGTAATAAGCCAGGTCCTCATAAAATACACTGTAATAAGCCAGGTCCACATACAATACACTGTAATAAGCCAGGTCCACATAAAATACACTGTAATAAGCCAGGTCCTCATAAAATACACTGTAATAAGCCAGGTCCTCCTAAAATGCACTGTAATAAGCCAGGTCCTCATAAAATACACTGTAATAAGCCAGGTCCACATAAAATACAATGTAATAAGCCAGGTCCTCATCAAATACACTGTAATAAGCCAGGTCCACATAAAATACACGGTAATAAGCCAGGTCCTCATAAAATACACTGCAATAAGCCAGGTCCACATAAAATACACTGTAATAAGCCAGGTCCACATAAAATACACTGTAATAAGCCAGGTCCACATAAAATACACTGTAATAAGCCAGGTCCTCATAAAATACACTGTAATAAGCCAGGTCCTCATAAAATACACTGTAATAAGCCAGGTCCTCATAAAATACACTGTAACAAGCCAGGTCCACATAAAATACACTGTAATAAGCCAGGTCCACATACAATACACTGTAATAAGCCAGGTCCTCATAAAATACACTGTAATAAGCCAGGTCCACATAAAATACACTGTAATAAGCCAGGTCCTCATAAAATACACTGTAATAAGCCAGGTCCTCCTAAAATGCACTGTAATAAGCCAGGTCCTCATAAAATACACTGTAATAAGCCAGGTCCACATAAAATACACTGTAATAAGCCAGGTCCTCATCAAATACACTGTAATAAGCCAGGTCCACATAAAATACACTGTAATAAGCCAGGTCCTCATAAAATACACTGCAATAAGCCAGGTCCACATAAAATACACTGTAATAAGCCAGGTTCACATAAAATACACTGTAATAAGCCAGGTCCTCATAAAATACACTGTAATAAGCCAGGTCCCCATAAAATACACTGTAATAAGCCAGGTCCTCATAAAATACACTGTAATAAGCCAGGTCCTCATAAAATACACTGTAATAAGCCAGGTCCACATAAAATACACTGTAATAAGCCAGGTCCACATAAAATATACTGTAATAAGCCATGTCCACATAAAATACACTGTAATAAGCCAGGTCCACATAAAATACACTGCAACAAACCACTTCCACATAAAATATATTAGAAAAGCTAGATGCACATAAACTCCCTTTTTGAAACCGCATCCACCTCAAATACATTATTAAATCCAGAACCACATAAAACACTTTGAAAAAACAAACACATAATACACACTTCATTCCAGCCCCCTCTCTTACCATTCCAGCCCCCTCCCTTGCCATTCCAGCCCGACAGGTCTTAGGCTTCCCCCCCACTGGCTCTCTGGCAAAAGTGCCCATTATGCAGTGCCCCCTGTAGTTGTCCCCATATGCAGTGCCCCCTGTATTTGTGCCCCTTATGCAGTGCCCACAGTGGTTGTGCAACTTATGCAGAGCCCACAGAAGTGGTGCCCTTTATGCAGTGCACCCAGTAGTAGTGCCCCCACGAGTGGTGCCCCCTATGCCATGCCCCCATTAGTAGTGCCCCCTGTTGTCATGCCCCCATCAGTAATGCCCCCAATAGTATTGGTCCCTGCTGTAGTGCCCCAGTAGTAGTGTCCCCAATAGTAATGCCCCCTGTAGTAGTGTCCCCTGAATAAATTCCCCAGTATTAATGCCCCTGTATCAGTACTCCCAATAGTAATGCTCCCTTTGTAGTAGTGCCCCAAGTTGTAAAGCCCCAAGTAGTAGTACCCCCAGTAGTAGTGCCCCTGGGCCCTGAGTAATGCCTACTAAGCAATGCAGCCAGTAGAAGTGCCCCCTGAGTAATGTCCCCAGTAGTAGTGCCCGGGTGCCCCCAGTAGTGGTGGCTCCCCCGGTAGAAGTGCCGCCCTTGTAATGTCCCTAGTAGTAGTGCCTGGGTCCCCAGTAGTGGTGGCTCCCCCCAGTAGAAGTGCCCCCCTTGTAATGTCCCTAGTAGTAGTGCCCAGGTGCCCCCAGTAGTGGTGGCTCCCCCAGCAGAAATGCCCCCAGAGTAATGTCCCTAGTAGTAGTGCCTGGGTGCACCCAATGGTAGTGCCTCCCCCAGCAGACGTGCCCCCCCCAAGTATTGTCCCTAGTAAGGCTGCCTGCACAAAAAAAAACAGTAATACTTACCTTCAGCCCCGCTCCGGCGTCCGCTCTGCTCGGCTGCTCCTCTGCACTATGGCAAAGACAGCATGACATCCTCCCATAGTGCACACTGGGGGAGCCGGAAGCCGGAGCCTTTGTCTCCGGCTGCTCTGCTCTACCGGACACCCGCTGGTAACTGAATCTCAGCGGGCGACCGGCAGTTCACAGGCTCTTTCTGCAGTAGGGGTCGGAGGCGGCGCCCCTCGTGCGATTGCACGAGTGGCCTGCCCCTAGAAACGGTCCTGGGTGTCAGGGTAATACTAGATGGGGTGACTGAAGCCACACTGTATAATGACACATCTGTATACACTAATACTAGATGGTCCATGAGCCAGTGAAACCATCTAGTATTAGTGTGTACAGATGTGTCATTATACAATGTGGCTTCAGTCACCCCAAACTGCCCTTCTCGGAGCACCTGGTTCCGGGCAGGGCCGTAGCTAGGGTAGTGCGGCCGGTGCCATGGCACAGGGCACCACAGGTCAGGGGGCGCTGTTTGGGCCTGTCAAATTTCTGTTTATTATCTTTCTTGCTTGTAGCTTCCTCTTATTTCATCCCCAGCATCTCCTGGCCTCCCCTATCTCTTCCCTGGCCCTTCCCCATGAAGCCATGTCCCTTTGAAATGTGAGGGGGGCGTCAATGCTCTTTCTGGCACAGGGCATCAAAAAGTCTAGTTACGGCTCTGGTGCCGGGCCAATGTCTTTCTAGCTCAAAATGTGCATCTTAGTCACATAATTAAAACACATATGTAACCCCCCTTTTACCTCTAAGTGGTCACCAGGTTACTAATGCCCATATATTCTACTCCTAATGTACCCACCCTTAGCATTCCTCTAAGTGGTGTACATCCCCATGGTCAGTGCCTCCACCCAGGTTAATTATTTGAATGTGAAAAGGGCTCACCTGGGAAAACCCAGTGATAGGATATATAGTGTGGTGTATAGACTATGTATAGTCACCATACAATACTGTATCATTTCACTTCACATTTACCACCAATGTCTTTTCCTCCCACGGATTCCGCCGCAATGGATCTCCCACTGTAATCACTCCAGTTAAGTAAACACTCAGATTTGCTTGTACTATAGGTTAACACTTTATATAATAGGTATTATGAGTGTATTTAGAACATATTGAGATAACATTCAATACATATGTGACCTTTTGATACATCCATATGCAAATGGAGTAATAATTAGAGTAACATTACAGGAAACATATTACTATAAATGATTATGCCCAGTTAATTAATTTTTGTCCAGATTTTATAGCAGATGAGTGTCCTTATAATGTCCAGAACATCTGAGCAATAATCATTGTGTCATCTAGTGGAGCATGTATGGTTCAGACAACTTTAAACTCCAACTCCAACCTCCTTAGTAGTGTTGATGTATATTACAATCAAATACACTGACATAATATAGTCATTACAGAGAGGTGAAACCAGTGCTATAATAGACCACTTTTGGTTGCGGCTATCCCAGTCTATATGGTAAGATACCCAATCCAATCTCTCTAATCAATTTTATCCAAGGCAATAGAAGGATCAGTGCCTGCTTCTATGTTTATCCTTTCTTCCTTTTAATAAAGGGCTTGATGAATCCTCTGTATTTACATTAACCCTTCAGGGTTTGGATTCTTAAATCTACACTGCTTCCGCTCCCTATGCCAGCTGGCCCTAAGCGGCTGTTTATATACTTGGCTGCTGCTAGTTATGTGTCCTGGTGTGAGTAGTTATAAATATAATGGGTTTACTCACTGCCTTGTGAGAACAGCGCTGCTGCTGCTACTCACGTGGGGACTCTTGGCACAGCTGAGCGCACCGCCTCCTCCCCTCTGACCGCTCTGGAAGGGCTTCCCCTCACTCCAATAATGGGCGCTGCCGGGTTTCTCCCCCAGCGCCTGGTCACAGCTGACGCTGGCAACTTGTCACAGCGGCCGGGTCCGCCCCCGGCGCTGACGCCAGCTCCCGATCAGCTGTCGCCGGCTCCGCCTTCAGGAATGACGCCGGCAACCTGTCACTGCAGCCGGCACCTCCCCAGCGATGACGTCGGTCTCTGGCCATGGCCGGCCTCTTCCTCTACAGCGCCGGAAGCAGCAGCACTGCCTCAGGTCCGGAAAGCCCCTCTCTGGCCTCCGCTCTGACTACTCAGCGCTCTCGCTCCCTAGCGCTTGGTGAGTAGCCAAGCAGGCACGGGAGGGGGGAACAGCAGTAGCTCCCTCTCCGGCTCTGCCCCCCTGCGCCCGGCAGCCCATCGCTGCTCACTGGCCGCCCGGGTCACAGGAGGGCAGGCACTGGAGGGAGGGAACACCAGACTGGCCGGCTGAGCCACCGGCCACTACTACTTATACCCCTGACCAATGCTGAACGTGACCCTTTCCCTGGCCGCGCGACCCTCTTCTTCCCGCCTGCAGCGCAAGCTCCTCTCTCCTGTCCGATAGTCTACCTATCTGACCTGCTCGTGCTCATTCTAGCACATTCCTAACATGTCACGTGCGCTGCTGCTGATGGCTTTACCTCAGTAAGGCCGGGATGTACTAAAGGGAAAATGCCGTAAAAACCCTGAAAACTGGGTTTTTACCGCATTTCCATATGTACTAAGGCCCGGACGCACTTTTATCGGTGCATAGGGTAATGCCAGAAAAACCTGGCATTACCCTATAGACGTCTATGGGCTTCTTACCGCCCCTTGCTCCCGCCGGTTCGCCGCTGCCTCACCGGCCCGCCGTCACCCAGCGCTAGCCCCACTCACCTGCTGTCCATGGTCGCCAGCCTGCGCTCCTCCTGGGTCCTCAGTCTCCTCCTCCTCCTAAGCTTCTTCCGGGTGCAGGGAGGAGGAGGAGCCTGGCGCTTCCTGCACATGTGACCAGCAGGAAGCTCCAGGGGCTTGGAGGGGGCAGGGTCCCATGGAGACCCCGTCACCCGGGGTCGGGTACTTCGCAAAGGGCAGCTCTTATCACAAGAGCTGTCCTTTGCGATACTAATCGCATATGTTAGTACATATGCGATTAGTAAGGTTGCGGTGACCGGCGGAATGGTCACCGCAACCTTAGTACATCCCGGCCTAAATATGATATACATTTAAATAATAAATTTACCTCAGTATGTTAATAATAACACAATACAATAAATGCATATAATACATATACATGTCTCACCAGAATAAACTCCCTACACTTTTGTAATAAATAAATTAATTACAACAATTTACTCTGATCAGACTATATTTTTCCTTATACACAAAGCCCTGTACATCTTAATTACCTCAGGAAAACATAAATACATTTTTTTAAAATTTTACCTCAGACTTGTATATATATATATATATATATATATATATATGAATGAAATTATATATACCTGTTTTAATTGTATATATGAAGTATATTTATATGTAATATATCTCCGTAACCCTAACCAGGGTTACACATATATATCTCAAATGGATGCAAAATGGAATATGCTGGCACTATATACAGTAAATAACTAATAAACACCCCCCCTGCCCAGCATATCCTGCGTTTGCCCCTGGATTGTAGAGCTACAAGTTCCAGCATGCACTGACAGTCTGCCGTCCTAAGTTCTCTATACTTAACCAGTGCTGAAATCCCACAGGTGCTTTACAAAGTTGACATTATTACTATTTGAGTCTATTTTGCCTATTACACTAAAATTTTACCCAAACCTACCAAAAAATGCTAAACCAAGTTATGTAAACCAACCATGTATGTAACTATACCTAATATCACATTATATAGAATAACATCTGCACAAGGTTAGGGCTGCTAAAAGTAGTAAAGTGAGAATGGTATGCGGTCACATTGCCGATGAACGGAATGCCAGGCGTCGATATATACCGACGTTCCGAATCCCGCTGCCAGGCAAAATGCCGGCGACGATATCACGACATTGAACAGGATACCGATGCCGACATCTCGAAGCTCCACAATCCCGATCGTCCAGATGGGTAAGTAATGGTAAAGTCCCCGGGGAAGGGGGGCTTAGGTTTTAAGGCACCACTAGGGGGGAGGTTAGGGTTAGGCACTCCCCGAGAGGGTTAGGGTTAGGCTACGGGAAAGGGGGGTTAGGGATAGGTACCACAGGGGGGGAGGTTAGGGTTAGGCCCCCCCGGAAGGGTTATGTTTAGTGTGCAGGGAGGGGGGGTTAGGGTTAGGCACCACTGGGGGGGAGGTTAGGGTTAGGCACCCCCTGGGGAGGTAAGGGTTAGGCACCACCAAGGGACGGTTAGGGTTAGGGGGGGTAGGGGTAGGTTAGCATACTTACTTACCGCTGCCGGTATTCTGAACCAGCCGGGATCCACTGTCAGGATTTCAGCAGGCGGCTATTCAGACGCCGGCTTATCATACCGATTCCGCGTGAGGATGCCTGGTGACTATCAAAGGAAGAAGATCACTACTGGTCTATTTACCAAAGAGAACTGGGTCACGCATCCACAAATAACTTCCAGGGCTGACTGGTGAAGAGGTAAAATGACTCTTACACCTACCAGCCAGTGTTGCCAGATAGCTGAGTATCACTTAGTAGCTACGGCAATATTCTTCATTGAAAAATTGGGCAATATGTGAATTTTTATTGCTGCAATCACTAGCCTCAGGCAGCCCATGACCTGGATTTTTCCTTTTGGTATCAGAATCAATACAAAATCAAATGAAAAAAAAATGACTAGGCTATATGTACTAAATAGTATATGTAGATATCCATTGTCTAAGAGAGGTGGACCCCTCTTTGTTGGGTGTTGACACAGATTGTGGACCTAGGGCCTGATTCAGACCCAGACGGTATCTGGAATGCGCTCGCTATTGTCTGTGCATGCGTATGCATTTTGCAGTGCGCGTGCGCAAACTACACAGAGCGTTCATTGACCGCTCGCTCGCCCAGCACAGCCAGCCCAGCAGAGTGAGTGACAGGAGAGGCCGTTTTGTGGGTGGTAAAAGGGGCAGTCCAGTAAAAACGGTGGGTTGGATTTGCGAACGCAGGTGTGCCCAAGAGTTCTAACGCCGTTTTTGAGGCGTGCATAATTAACACGCAGCGTCATAGTACTCGTCACTTGCCTTTTTTTTACACTGATTTCCTTGCAATGCTTGCGGTAGGGAAAAGCAACCGCAAGCACTGCGTTAGCATCCGATGGTGCTCGATGTACCAATGTTTTAATACACTTCCTGGAGATGATGTGGTGCTGGTGGGCGGCTCTGCCTGTGCGATTGGGCGTATGCTCAGACAAAGTGGCCGCTCGCTAAGACATGGTGGGCGTGCTTATGCCTTGGCGAGCGATCGCTTCCCGTGGCATCACTTTGACAAATTTGCATACGCATCGTGCGAGCGTATGCTCATACCGTCCAGGTCTGAATCAGGCCCCTAGTCCAACAGTTCCCAGAGCGCAGTTTACCCTAATTGAGCTATATTTACTAAATAGCAAGTTTTCTCAGTGGCGATGATTTTTAAATTGCAATAGTTATAAATGCTAAATCAGGCTTGTTTTGCATTTAAAGCTATTGCCATTTTAAATTGTTATAGAATATCAACGGATTTAGTAAATGCATTTGTCGATTTAACCACGTGAGCACTGGCTGAGACCTCTAAAGTGATTGAAGTGGTAATGGTTCCTCTGGATTTGGGTTGGGGCATAAACAAACACATTTAATGGCAGAATAAGGTGAAAGAACCTGATGAATGCCCCGTGTCCTTCAGGCGGCCTGGGTACGATGAAATAGAAAGTGTCTCTCCAACCCGCTGACATCATGGGCACGTCAGAAGCACAGAGATCAAGGAACAAAAGCTACGCTACACATAGGGCCTGGTTCATGCGCCGTATGAGATTTTAGGGATTTGCATGCACACGCAGTAGCAAAAGAAGATCGCTCAACTCGGCGAACATCACGAGGGACTCAGAATCAAATGCATAGGGACATATTCAATTGGGTGCGAGACTATCCCACACCTGCGAGGTATTTCCTGCAGGTGCGGGATTTTTGATATTCAATTAGGTTCGGGGGGTTTTTCTTTTCCCCGTGTCGGGAGGTTTTTTTTCACACACCTCCAGAGCAAGTATGATTTTTCCTAAAATCGTTAATTTTAGGGAAAATCAGTTTGGACTGGCTCTGGGACCCCGGAAGAGCCCCCCCTTAGGACTAATTAAGCAATTGGAAGTTTCCAATTATCTTAATTAGTCCTTACTTACTCACCTTCTTCAGCGCTGTCTTCTGCATCCAGAGTCGGGAGACAGCTCTTTTTCCGCAGGGTGAGTATGTCAGTGTGTGTGCGGTGTTTGTAAGTGTGTATGAGTGAGTGAGTGTGTGAGTGTGTGTGTGTGTGTCCCGTGTATGTGTGCCCCCCCCAGTGACAGAATGGCTGCTGGGAGAACTACATCTACCAGCTGCCCTTGCCCCTCCCAGCAGCCTCCAGCACCTCCCAGCAGTCCCCGGGACTCCCAGCAGCCCCCTCTCCAGTAAGAAGATAGAGGGGAGGCCACCGGGAGCCGCAGAGACCACAGGGCAGGTAAATGCTTTTTTTTTTCTTTTTGTACGCGGCGCAGGGTTTTCAGAGCTGAAAACCCCGCAAACACAATTTTTTCAATTGGATACCACAGGTATCAGGAGCGCACATACCTGCGGTATTCCAAAATTGGGAGCAAGAGGCGCAAGTTTTTTTCCTCGCTAAACCTCGCCTCCAATTGAATCCTGCCCATACTGGTAAAAATTAGGTACTCTGGGCCTGATTCAGAGCCGGATGCTATTTGCGCTCGCTCGTTCAGAAAAGGGGCCGGCTATTTAAATTGAGCGCTCGCTCTTTGCGGTCTGTTGATGCCTCTATGTCTGAGCGAGCGAACGAAACATGCACTCGCAATTTTGTAAAGACGCCCCCTGGCCGCTCGCATCCTACGTCATCTCCGCTATTTATTTGATTAATCGAGTACATCGAAAGGCATCTGAACTGCTCGCAGTGCTTGTGGTTGGATTTTCCTACCGCAATCATGCGAACAGTTCAGGCTAAGAAACAACCAAGTGACGTGGTCGATGACGCTGCTTTGTTAATTATGCACACCTTTGCACGCCTGCATTCGGATCACCACTCCCCGTTTTCAAGCACCTTCCCCTGTTACCACCCACAAACGCCTCATCCTGTCACTCAAATTAGCAGGCGCTCGCTATTTTGCGAGCACACGATTTCCGACCGCAATGACTGGTTGGCGCATGCGCATTATGACCCATACACATGCGCAGATGTGCGAACATCGCTCGGAGCGAACGAGCACCCGCTTACGAGCGGCTCTGAATCAGGCCCTCTATTAGATTTAAAATGTCTCTGGAGATTTAAAGCATGGAAATTATATCTATTGCTTAAAATAATGTTTGAAATGAAAATGAGGAGATGTGCACGGAAGAAGAGAAACGATAACTGTTCTAGGTTCCAATTATTTTTTCATATAAAAAAAAACAAGTTCAAACATTTTATTTCCCTTTTACCATTGTCCTGCTGATGTGAAGTCCTGAATTTCTGATTAGCATACATGTGTTTGTATCACTGAAAACGTTCTTCTCACAACAACAGAATTCGCCAGTTCAGCAGTTTAGGTTATAAATGCAATGAAAGCAAAAAGCAAAAAAACAAAGAAAAAACATTTCAGCATTTCAAAGCAATACTTCACAAACAAGGAACAAACTTGTAAAGCTTCAATGTGTAAGAAAGGAAAGTTCTGCTTATCTAGACTAAACATACTGTACCTCGTGCTTCGTCTAATTTCACTGCCGCAGACTAATACAAAGGGATCCTACATCACAGTCACGTTCAAAGCTTGTTTCAAAGACAAAGAACAATATTTTGACAAATGTTTATAGAGACATAGTCACCCATATAAAGGTAGGTTGTGTTAAGGAAATTATTGAGGACCTCTGTAATTTACATGGTCACAGATGGCTCTTTATATCTTACTTATATCTAGGGCAGCTCGCTAGCAATGCTGAAATAATTCCATCAAACCAAGGACCACTCTTCTTACCTGCACCAGGTGATTTTAATTAGTATAGTTCCTTTGCATTGCAGTACACACACTTAATAGGCACTATACAAGCTAAGTCCTTGATAAATGTATATAATGTGTCAGTGTTAGGGAAGTTAGGGACACACTTGATTAGGTTCACCGTGACGTGGTAGGTGGGCAAATATCTTTGGCCAAACATGTACTAAGAACCTCTATATATAACACCATGTTAATTGATAGCTTATTATATATTTTTTATATTTTCTATTCTTAGTACTTAGAGTGTGCATCAGCTTCCCCCCTTTTTTCTGCAATAGAACTACAAGTCTCAGCATGGTAGCACCTCTGATAATGTTGTAATTAGGTTGTGCAGCCCATCCCCCCCCTTTTTTTCCATGTATTTAAGGTACACTTGAAGGTGAGACCCCTTCTCCTGGGCTAGCATGCCTCCTACCTGCCCCAGGTGATTATAATTAGTATTGGTCCTTGCATTGCAGTACACACATGTATTGGGCGCTATTACAGGCAGTTCCTAGATAAATTTATACAATGTGTCAGTATTAGGGATTTTAGGGACCCACCTGCTGTGGTTCACCGTGAAGTGGTAGGTGGACAAACATCTTTGGCCAAAAATGTACTAAGAACCTTTTTATAAAACCATGTTAATTGTTGGAGTTTATTACATATATTTTGATCGGGATGCAGTCAGGAAGCCGACGGTCAAAATGCAGACCGCCGGCTTCCCAACTGTCTAATCCCGGCAGGGGTCTAATGACAGGCGGCGAGATCCCGACACCTATCATTATCCCTATGCCGGGAACCCAACACCCAGCATACCGATCAAAGGTGAAAGATATTGAGTGTACACACTGAACGATATCGTTAATGATATCGTTCATCCTGCCGCATCCCTGAACTTTCTGAAGATATCGTTCAGATTGTCCTAAATGTTCGCACGACCACAAATATCGTTAACGCTCCACAGGAGCGTGCATCGTTGGTCATTTGGTGCGTACTGTGAGGTTGCAGCCTAGGATGGCCCATTACTCACCACAGCGCCGGCTTCCCCCGATCCCTCGGGTGGTCAGACGTCAGGTGCGGCGGCGAATTGATGCGCTGAGCATTATACTAAGAGCCATGTGGACACCCATGAGCTGCGTTGTACCTTGGTTGCTGTGGTTGCCGTAATGGACGCAGCCATGACAGTTCACATCACCTGACTACCCTTTACCCAGATGCTGTCCACCAATGATCTGCTGTCTTAGGGTATAAAGCCAGTCTCCGGACAGAAGGAAGTTGCCTGTGCAACGTTGTTGCTACCTTGTGTATACTTGCTGTTACCTCATTCTAGGTTCCCTATGTGATTTCAGCAAGTCTCAAGTGCCAACTCCTTGTGCAACATTGCGTCCGAACATCTTGCCTGTGTGCAATACAAGTACCACCTACTGGCACAACATTGCGTCAAGTACCCGTTTCCAGTGTACAGTTACAAGTGCCACTCCTTGGCACAACAGTGCGTCCAAGCACTTGCCTACATACCAGTACAAATACCAGTTTCCTATGCAAAGTAGGGGTGAGCGGGTTCGGATTTCTGAAATCCGAACCCCCCCGAGCCCCCCCGATCCGAGTCCGATCCGAGTCAGGCTCGACTTTTCCCGCCTGACTCGGATCTGAAATCGAGGCAAAACGTCATCTTCCCGCCTTCCGAGTCTCGCGGGTTTTGGATCCTATATAAGGTACACACGTCGGCGCCATTTTCTCACTCGGCTGTGGACAGTGAAGAGGGAGGGTGGGAGTTAGGGCTGTGTAGTGTAGTGTAGTGTAGTGCTGCTGTTGTCCACTACTTCAAAGTCCATAGGGGCTGGCTGTGTTGTGCTGTGCTGCTGTTGTTAATAGGGGCTGTGTCCACTACTTCAAAGTCCATAGGGGCTGGCTGGACTGTGTTGTGCAGTCAGTTCTCCATAGGGGCTGTGTCCACTCCAAAGTCCTGTGCAGTGTCCCAGTCCTAAAGGAGTGCTGTAGTGTTGTCCAGGGGGTGCTCTGTCCATCAGGGGTGCTCCCCCCAAGTGCTAAAAAAATAATATATTTTCTGTGTTTGTGAATTGTGTGCGCAGTAGCCGCACGTGCATCAACAAAGTAGTGCCAAGCGTGCGCCTGTGTCATAAGTAAAGGGCCGGCTGGCTTGACCGTTAAGGGTGCTGTAACCCCCAAAAGTACACTCCAGTCCAAACCAAAAAAAAAATTATTTTCTGTGTTTGTGAATTGTGTGCGCAGTAGCCGCACGTGCATCAACAAAGTAGTGCCAAGCGTGCGCCTGTGTCATAAGTAAAGGGCCGGCTGGCTTGACCGTTAAGGGTGCTGTAACCCCCGAAAGTACACTCCAGTCCAAACCAAAAAAAAAATTATTTTCTGTGTTTGTGAATTGTGTGCGCAGTAGCCGCACGTGCATCAACAAAGTAGTGCCAAGCGTGCGCCTGTGTCATAAGTAAAGGGCCGGCTGGCTTGACCGTTAAGGGTGCTGTAACCCCCGAAAGTACACTCCAGTCCAAACCAAAAAAAAAATTATTTTCTGTGTTTGTGAATTGTGTGCGCAGTAGCCGCACGTGCATCAACAAAGTAGTGCCAAGCGTGCGCCTGTGTCATAAGTAAAGGGCCGGCTGGCTTGACCGTTAAGGGTGCTGTAACCCCCGAAAGTACACTCCAGTCCAAACCAAAAAAAAAATTATTTTCTGTGTTTGTGAATTGTGTGCGCAGTAGCCGCACGTGCATCAACAAAGTAGTGCCAAGCGTGCGCCTGTGTCATAAGTAAAGGGCCGGCTGGCTTGACCGTTAAGGGTGCTGTAACCCCCGAAAGTACACTCCAGTCCAAACCAAAAAAAAAATTATTTTCTGTGTTTGTGAATTGTGTGCGCAGTAGCCGCACGTGCATCAACAAAGTAGTGCCAAGCGTGCGCCTGTGTCATAAGTAAAGGGCCGGCTGGCTTGACCGTTAAGGGTGCTGTAACCCCCGAAAGTACACTCCAGTCCAAACCAAAAAAAAAATTATTTTCTGTGTTTGTGAATTGTGTGCACTGTGGCTGCACGTGCATCAACAAAGGAGCAGCGCCAAGCGTGCGCCTGTGTCCCATAAGTAAAGAGCCGGCTGGCTCATTTCTTAAAGGGTGGTGTAACCCACAAAGTGCACTACTCTCCAGCAAAAATAAAATAATATTTTCTGTGTTTGTGTGCGCTTTAGCCGCACGTATATATATCAATATAACATAAATGGAGGACCAAACTTTCTCCGATAAAAATAAAATAGGGAAAGATCAAGAACCACTTCCTCCTAGTGCTGTTGCTGCTGCTGGGAGTTGTTCATCATCCCAGAGAGGAAGTAGGAACATCACTACTTTTACTAAACAATTGACCCTCCAACAGTCCCTAGCGATGAGGATGAAGTACGACAGCAGTCATCCTGAAGCAAAACGTATAACTGAGGCCTTGACTGCTATGTTGGTGTTAGACGTGCGTCCGGTATCCGACATTAGTGCAGTGGGATTTAGACAAATGATGGAGGTAGTGTGTCCTCGGTTCCAAATCCCGTCTAGATTCCACCTGCATCCTCAAAGCAGCAGCGACAAGCGTGCGTCTGTCTGTTAAAGGGTGGTGACACCCTCAAAGTGTGCTACACAAACAATTAAAATATTGTTCTTTTTTTTTCTGTCTTTGTGAATTGTGTGGGCTGTAGCCGCACCTGCATCCTTAAAGCAGCAGCGACAAGCGTGCGTCTGTCTGTTAAAGGGTGGTGACACCCTCAAAGTGTGCTACACAAACAATTAAAATATTGTTCTTTTTTTTTCTGTCTTTGTGAATTGTGTGGGCTGTAGCCGCACCTGCATCCTTAAAGCAGCAGCGACAAGCGTGCGTCTGTCTGTTAAAGGGTGGTGACACCCTCAAAGTGTGCTACACAAACAATTAAAATATTGTTCTTTTTTTTTTGGTCTTTGTGAAATGTGTGGGCTGTAGCCGCACCTGCATCCTTAAAGCAGCAGCGACAAGCGTGCGTCTGTCTGTTAAAGGGTGGTGACACCCTCAAAGTGTGCTACACAAACAATTAAAATATTGTTCTTTTTTTTTTGGTCTTTGTGAAATGTGTGGGCTGTAGCCGCACCTGCATCCTTAAAGCAGCAGCGACAAGCGTGCGTCTGTCTGTTAAAGGGTGGTGACACCCTCAAAGTGTGCTACACAAACAATTAAAATATTGTTCTTTTTTTTCTGTCTTTGTGAATTGTGTGGGCTGTAGCCGCACCTGCATCCTTAAAGCAGCAGCGACAAGCGTGCGTCTGTCTGTTAAAGGGTGGTGACACCCTCAAAGTGTGCTACACAAACAATTAAAATATTGTTCTTTTTTTTTTGGTCTTTGTGAAATGTGTGGGCTGTAGCCGCACCTGCATCCTTAAAGCAGCAGCGACAAGCGTGCGTCTGTCTGTTAAAGGGTGGTGTAACTCTCAAAGTGCTCCAAAAAATAAAAAACTATTTTTTTAATGTGTTTGTGACTTGTGTGCGATGTAGCCGCACCTGCATCCTTAAAGCAGCAGCGACAAGCGTGCGTCTGTCTGTTAAAGGGTGGTGACACCCTCAAAGTGTGCTACACAAACAATAAAAATATTCTTCTTTTTTCTGTCTATGTGAATTGTGTGGGCTGTAGCCGCACCTGCATCCTTAAAGCAGCAGCGACAAGCGTGCGTCTGTCTGTTAAAGGGTGGTGACACCCTCAAAGTGTTCTACACAAACAATTAAAATATTGTTCTTTTTTTTTCGGTCTTTGTGAAATGTGTGGGCTGTAGCCGCACCTGCATCCTTAAAGCAGCAGCGACAAGCGTGCGTCTGTCTGTTAAAGGGTGGTGTAACTCTCAAAATGTTCCAAAAAATAAAAAACTATTTTTTAATGTGTTTGTGACTTGTGTGCGATGTAGCCACACTTGCATCCTCAAAGCAGCAGCGACAAGCATGCGTCTGTCTGTTAAAGGGTGGTGACACCCTCAAAGTGTGCTACACAAACAATTAAAATATTGTTCTTTTTTTTTCTGTCTATGTGAATTGTGTGGGCTGTAGCCGCACCTGCATCCTTAAAGCAGCAGCGACAAGCGTGCGTCTGTCTGTTAAAGGGTGGTGACACCTCAAAGTGTTCTACACAAACAATTAAAATATTGTTCTTTTTTTTTTGGTCTTTGTGAAATGTGTGGGCTGTAGCCGCACCTGCATCCTTAAAGCAGCAGCGACAAGCGTGCGTCTGTCTGTTAAAGGGTGGTGACACCTCAAAGTGTTCTACACAAACAATTAAAATATTCTTCTTCTTTTTTCTGTCTTTGTGAATTGTGTGGGCTGTAGCCGCACTTGCATCCTCAAAGCAGCAGCGACAAGTGTGCGTCTGTCTGTTAAAGGGTGGTGTAACCCTCAAAGTGTGCTCCACAAACAATAAAAATATTCTTTTTTTTTTCTGTCTTTGTGAATTGTGTGGGCTGTAGCCGCACTTGAATCCTCAAAGCAGCAGCGACAAGCGTGCGTCTGTCTGTTAAAGGATTACATCGGTGACAGCATCCAAGTAGGCATGTCAGACAGTCCGTACCTGTACTGGCAGGAAAAAGAAGCAATTTGGAGGTCCCTGTACAAACTGGCTCTATTTTACCTGAGTTGCCCCCCCTCCTGTGTGTACTCCGAAAGAGTGTTTAGTGCAGCCGGGAACCTTGTCAGCGAAAGGCGTAGGAGGTTGCTTCCACAAAATGTGGAGAAGATGATGTTCATAAAATGAATTATCAACTCTTCCAGGGAGACCAGCCTCCAGAACGTACAGAGGGACCTGTGGTTCCAGCAGGGACGAATTAATACTCTGTGAGGATGAGGATGTACACACTGAAGAGGGTGAGGAATCGGTGGATGAGGAGGATGAGGATGACATCTTGCCTCCGTAGAGCCAGTTTGTGCAGGGACAGATAAATTGCCAGCTTGTTTTGTGGGGGCCCAAACGAACCAATCATTTCAGCCACAGTTGTGTGGCAGACCCTGGCGCTGAAATGATTGGTTTGTTAAAGTGTGCATGTCCTGTTTATACAACATAAGGGTGGGTGGGAGGGCCCAAGGACAATTCCATCTTGCACCTCTTTTTTTTCTTTGCATTATGTACAGTTTGGGGCCTAGTTTTTCAATGCCATCCTGTCTGCCACTGCAGTTTCACGCCTAGATGGGTCACGTGTTTGTGCCGCCCACTTGTGTCGCTTAGCATAGTCATCCAGCTACCTCGGTGCAACCTTTTGGACATAAAAACACTATTGTGAGGTGTGAGGTATTCAGAATAGACTGGAAATGAGTGGAAATTAAGGTTATTGAGGTTAATAATAGCATAGGAGCAGAAAAACCTACAAATTCTGTGATTTTAGCTGTTTTTATGCTTTTTTTCAAAAAAATACAGATCCAAAACACAAAACCCAGAACCCAAAACACGCAAGGGTGGTTTTGGCAAAACCAATCCAGATCCAAAACACGAAGAAAGATCCAGATCCAAAACCAAAACACAAAACACGAAAAGTGGCCGGTGCACACCCCTAATGCAAAGGTACTTCTTTTAGAAGTATATCTCTTGGGCCATTGTTATATTGTCTCTATTCACACGTATCAGACACCTGTCCAAAGGGCTGCGACCTGCCTGCTGGGTGCAGCTTAAACCCATATCCCACTTGGAGGGGTCACTGGTGAACAACTCCCAGCTGGTTAGACTCCGCACCATTGAACAAATCTCGTCAACATTTGAAATTTGTGGATGAGGAGATCATATATACAGGCCCCACGCCTCCTCCAGGGACCTCAGCTTCCATCCCCTCAGTAAGTGATTTCACTAAGCCAAACGTGACACATACACACTGGACGATATGAACGATATATCATTAAACGATATCGGTATTGTTCATATCGTTCACTTTTATTGTCTAGTGTGTATGCACCATTACTCTTTACTAATCTTAAATGATGCTCCAACCAATCAGTTCCTAACTGTCATATTTCAAACACATGATAGTTAGGAGCTGATTGGTTGCAGCACCATTTAAGGTAAGTAATAACAAGAATATCACTCGTTGATAAATCTGGGCCTAAAAATGTAGATTGGAGGCAGATTCTCAGGCACCCTGGGACCTCTCATGGAGGTCCTGTACCAGTACAACTCCGGACTCCTCTATCCTCTTACCTCACAGGTGGTCAGAAACAGGATAAGCGTGTGTAGAAGTTTCCACACAAAATTTGCATTTGCACGAGAGGCTCTTTGACACCCGCACAGCTTGTCTGATCAGTTAAGTCACAATGAATTGCTTTTGTTAGTAATAGGTAATGCTAATGAAAAGTACTGGGAACAAAAGTGTTTTGGCTGGGTTTTTTAAACGATATTGCCGATAACGACACGTCGCTACGAGAATTTTGTTTAATCGGCTAGATCGTTAACGATGCATGCTCCCGCAGGTCGTTAATGATATCCCCAGTCATCTGTATTTGCAGCATGACCTGGGGATATCGTAAGCGATGCCATGGCCCTACTACCCCCTCCACCCCCCCACCGCCATCATTCGTCGTTGCCGACATCGGCATGTGTGTATGCACTTACCGATGCTGGTGCTCCCGCCGCTGCCTATATCGCTGGGCACACTGATCATTTAGTGTGTACCCAGCTTAAGTCCATTAATTCGACAGAGTGGGGTTGATATTTCCAAAGATAGTGCCAGCATATAGTGTATTTGTAGAATTATGGGACAAATGGACTTCTGCAAATGGGCCACCTCCAGTTTTAAAAGCCTCTGCATCTGTTAGTAGTCATTTTATCATGGATGCCCGAGGGCTGGTGCAAATGCATCCATGTCATGCCCCCTAAGCCCTCTCTTTCCTTCTCCTCCTTTGAGGTTCACTCTATCAGTCTTTTCCATCCAATTCAGCTTCATGTAGCAGTCATCTTTTGCCCCACCGGCCCCAAGTCACACTTCCTACATAACTTTGCATGGCTACCCCATTTTCTGTCCACTGGTTTTCCATCTCTGATGCTAGGTGACTTTAATATCCAACTTGATAATCTCCTGTAAACTCTTGCATCCAGAATCATCCATCTCCCTCTAATCTTCTTTTTGCCTTAAACAATGGAGATCCTCCAGTGTCGTCCCTGAGCTCCCCCCACTTCCATTCTAGCTGTCATACCCTGAATCTAGTCTTCTCCCACTTCACAAATTTCCACTTCCCTCTATCTGACCACCATCTTGTCATCCTTGTGCCTCTCCTCTTCTCCCTTTACGCCTTCTCCCTTGGAAAACTCATCAATATGCTGATGACACACTAAATTCCCTTTTCTTCCCTGACCTCTTTCTCTCAGTCCTCACTGGGTCCTTTTCCTGCCTCTCTACCATGACATTCTAAATGTCATTCTAAATGTCCCAGCATTTTCTCAAACTAAGCATCACCAAAACATAACTCATCATCTCACCCCGTCCAGGGCCCTCTTTCATTATGTTCCTCTACAGCACTATTCTTGCTCACTACAAAAGGGGCGGCTGTCAATGGTGATCGACAGCTCCCACCATTTTGTAGGCGGGGTGGGGGGGTGACTGGCCAAATGGAGGCCAGCCACCCCCCTGGCCTGCTGTTTTTGGGCAGCCCCACTGACATTGCTTGTGATGTCAGTGGTGAGTTTCTGGCTCTATTAGAGCCGAAAGCTCACTGGGGCTTGCGGCAGACGAGACCTTACCACAAGAGTCTTGTCACAAGCCCCAATAGTTGCGATGGTCCTGACCATCGCGACCATCAACCTGGCCACTCGCTAAAGCTGTGGGTGGTCACCCACAGCTTAGCGAGCGGCCAGGAGACAAGATTTTAAAAAGGAAGTGGCCACCCTCATTCAGAGAGAGCGCTCGCATTTTGCAAGCAGCTCTGAATCAGGTCCTTTGTGTGCTAGTCCTTCATTGGTAATAGGTTCACTGAGCACTATGGGAGCCATTTGCTTTTGTTGCCACATAGGAGTCCAAATCCAAAAAATGAGCCATTGAGGACATTTCTTCAAGCTTCTAAAATACCTTATTTGATATGCCTGCTTACTAATTTGATCTGATACGCATATTAATTATCATTTTCCATTGATATTTATGAAATTACTACACTAGAAGGTGTTAATTTCTCACTCATTTTTAGTACTGTCTGTGTGTGTATATGAGCGGGTCCGGTTCTCAGATCCGAGGTGAGAACCGAGCTGGGCTCGGGTTTTCCCGCCTGATTCGGATCCGAAAATGAGGCATAACGCATCATCTTCCCGCTGTCGGATTCTGACAGGTTTTGTATTATATAAAGGTCCCCGTAATCAGCACCATTTTCACCCCGGCTGTGGAGAGAGAAGCTAGCAGACGTAGTCAGTCACTGTCAGTCACTCAGTGTGTGTGTCCAGTCGGGGTCTTGGCCTGAAGGCTGCTGCTGTGCTGTCCATAAAGGGGCTTAGGCTGCAGTATATGAAGCGGGGCTTCCTTCAGTGGCTGCTGCAGCTGCTGTGTCACTTGTCTTGTCACTAACTGTGGCTGCTGCTGTGTTGTTGTCCTGTCCATCAGGCTAGAGCTGCAGTCCATAAAGGGGCGCTGTGTTGTCCAGGGGAGGTGCTCTGTCAAATAGGGGTGATCTTCCCCAGTGTAAAAAAAAAAAATTACTTTATTTCTTATTTTGTGTGTGTGCATTAGCAACTTAGCTGCACTATTATTGTTCGGTGACACTGATGCAGTTTATCGTCCATGTATTTGTGACTCTGCAGGTGGTCTGTCCGCACTCGACAGGGGTGCTTTGTTGTTCATAAAATAGGGGTGCTGTCTGTGTTGTTCATCAAGGGGCTGCTGCCTCATTTAAGGGTGCTCTTCCCCAGTGTGCTTTTTTTTGTGTGTGTGCGTTAGCAACTTAGTTGCGCTATTATTGTTTGGTGACACTGCCGGCCACACCGCAGTTTATTGTCCATGTACTGTGACACTATAAGTCATAGCGCAATGTGTTATTCTTAAAAAATCTTGTGACTCTGTAAGTGGTAGCGCAGTCTAGTATTCAACTTTTCACTTCTTTCCTCTATCATGAATAAATGATTAGTCTGCAGACTGACTACAAGACCACAACAAAGTGCTAAATAACATGCGTTATATATAAAACATAATGACATCACTGTAAGTGGCTGCGCAGTGTGTTATTCTTTTCTTATTCATAAATAATCTTGTGACACTGTAGTGGTAGCACAGTGTGTTACTCTTATTCATAAATAATCTTGTGACACTAAGTGGCAGCGCAGTGTTTTATACTTATTCCTAAAAAATC
Organism: Taudactylus pleione; assembly: GCA_031769625.1. Taxonomy (NCBI): domain Eukaryota; kingdom Metazoa; phylum Chordata; class Amphibia; order Anura; family Myobatrachidae; genus Taudactylus; species Taudactylus pleione. Next base: position 1,203,266 of record JAUIMM010001300.1, read on the forward strand.
TTGTGACACTGGTATCGCAGTGTGTTATTATTATTCATAAAAAGTCTTGTGACACTAAGTGGCAGTGCAGTGTGTTATTCTTTTCTTATTCAGAAAAAAATCTTGTGACACTGTAAGTGGCAGCACAGTGTATTATTTTTTTTATTCAAAAATAATCTTGTGACACTGTAAGTGGCAGCGCTGTGTTATTCTTTTCTTATTCATAAATAATCTTCTGACACTGTAAGTGGTATCGCAGTGTGTTATTCTTTTCTTATTCATAAAAAATATTGTGACACTGTAGGTCATTGATACCGCAGTGTAATATTTAAAATTAGTACAAATTGATGTGTGTGCTGTACCCCACTTCATTCATATTTGTTGAAATTGAGAACGATCAGTTGAGAGGAGAGCAGGAACCACATACTAGTGCTGGAGCTGCTGCCAGTGCCACCAGTCATGATGATACTTATCCATCTACATCATCACTAAAGCCGATCCCCAAGGGTATACAGGGCTTAAGTCAGGGCATCTAAAATCAAGAAGCAATATTTTACAGTGGTAAAGAAAAAACATCAAAGGGAAAGTTAGCTGCAGAAAGACATAAAATTGGTAATATGCCAGTTTCACCACATGAAGTGGCAAGGAAAGGCTTAGGCCTTGGCCTTTATTTATGACTTGTGGTTCTGCCTCTTATGATGATGTAAGCACAAGTAAACATGCTGACATAGAAATCGAGGATGATTCTGTGGAAGTGCACCAGAATGAGCAGGATATTTGGGTAGCTGATGCTAATAAGGATGTTGTTGATGAGGATGCTAATGATGAGGATATTGTTTGTGCAAATCAGGCCCTAGTGGAAGAAACAGTTATTGCCCATTATAAGGAAAAACCAATTGTCACGCCAGGGCACAAGACTAAAAAATTTACTTCTTATGTGTGGAATTATTTCTACCCAAATTCGGAAAACAATTGTCAAGTCATCTGTACCCTTTGTAAAGCCAGAGTAAGTAGAGGTAGGAACCTTAACCATCTAGGAATCTCCTCCCTGTTACATCATCTGCAGCGCATCCATCCAAAAAGTTTTTGTGTTTTCTGGTGACTCACCTGCATCACCAGTGGGTCTTTTGGGAAAGTTTCGTTTTTTCTCGGCAGATGCACTTGCTGGAGAAACTGAAGGAGAAACCATCACTGCATCACGTGCCACTTGAGCTGACAATTTTCTTACCAACAGCTCTTTGCATCTCTTGAGATCTGTGTCCAGATGTGTGGGAAGAAGAACACATATCTGTGGTTAAGTGTACCAATAATAAGTTTTTTGGTTTTTTTTAAATGTCCCTGTACAGGTTGGGAATTGCTTTTCTAGTGAAGTGGAATGTTGATGGGATTTGGTAGCAGGCACACAGTACCTCAATTAACTGTCTAAAACCCACTGAATATTTGGCGAATATTGGACGCACATCTAATACCAGCATAGATGTTATAGCATCAGTGATCCGCTATGCAACTGGGTGACTGCCCCATTGCAAATGATTGTTTAACAGTCAATTGATTTTTTAAAGTACTACTAGTAGTCTTCCTGGTCCCCTTCTGGGATGAAAATCCACTCCCAGCAGCAGCAGTAGGCATAGCGCTCAAGGATTCTACTGGGGCAAGGACTGATGTGAATGAGTAAAATATTTTTTGTAAATGCTTCCCCTCCTCCCTCATAAATTTTCTTTGGAATCAAAAAATTTTATAAAATTTACTATTAATCAAATATTTCTTTCCCTGCCTTCAACTACATACATACTCCAACTCCTTCAGGCCTCGTGAATAATAAAAACATTTGTTTCCTGATGTGCCATGTTGGAAGTTGAACTGCTACTGCTGCTGCAATCTTTGATATGCAGTTGCTGAATGCCAAAAATGTCCAGAAATGTTTATGGCCACAGACAGCATCTCCTGCATTCCCCTTTAATTTAAAAAAAATATTCTGAACCACCAAGTTGATTATGTGGGCAAAACATGGGACATATTGTTCACCCATGCTCTCCCCTCCTCCCTCATAAATTTGCTTCGCAATCAAAAAATGAAATTAAATTTACTACCAATGAACACCTCCTGCACCTGCCTTCAGCTACATACATACTCCAACTCCCTCAGGCCTCTTCATTAATGAAAACATGTTTCCTTATGTGCCATGTTGGAAGTTGAACTGCCACATGTTTATATCACCCACTGCTGCCACTTAGCTTAGTCAGCCAGCTAGCTTGGTGCAAATTTTGGGCCTAATTTTGTGCTGTACCCCACTTCAATACGAATGAAGTGGGGTACAGCACACACATCAATTTGATGAAAACAATATTGTGAGTTGTGAGGTGGTCAAAATTGACTGGAAACTAGTGGAAATTAATGTTATTGAGGTTAATAATATCTATAGGAACAAAAAAAACTAATTATGTGATTTTAACTGTTTTTATAAATTTTTGAATATTACATTTTTTATATACTACTTCATGGTCACATTCTTCATTTTTTTTATAGCCCGAATCTAAGTGGTATTGTGGACGTCAGGACAAAGTGAATTACGTCCTTGGTACAAGCACTTTATCTCTGGGATTATCTCTGGGATTATGGTTCTCTATTGAACACTAAAAGCTTTCACAAGCATGCTTCACTTTACTTTTCACCTTGAGTGGTTTTTCTTTGTGTTACACAAGAGTGCAGTGTATTTTTCTCATGCACCAATACTTTATATGGTGTGGAAGTCACCCTAAAGGTTATTTGTCTAAGGACACTTTTTTCTAATGTTTATATATATTTTTTGTCTTCTGGATGCTGTTTACTTTGAGATAATTGTGATTCTCTAGGAAGAGACCTGTGAAAAAATCTCAGCAAATACACTGAGACTTCATTGTACGTTTGTATTTTTAGTATTTTTTAAAATCACCATTTTAGAATTAATATGCTGCACTAGATGGCGCTGTTTTCTCACACTTTTTAAATGTCTTACCTTTGGACTGCTGGAACAATGGTCTTATTTGGAGATTTAAAAGCTGCCACCCTTATCAGGGGAAGTGTTTGCGCATTATGTGGACTTAAAAGACTGCATTCACCACATTTAAGGATTGTTGTGTTCATATATATATATATATATATATATATAAATATATATATACTGTGTGAAATAAACAGATAAATAGGCAGACAGACCACCTAGGAGAGTGGTCCCAGGATCCAAATTTGTCAGGGGATCTATAATTCTTATGAGGAGCACTTGTTATTGGCTACAGTATCACCGGAGAGGGATCCATCCCCGCCAGGCTGGACTGTACACATAATGCAATTAAGACAAAAGTTCTGATACAAAAATGGACAATGTAGTCTCAAAAGGATTAGGCAAGAGTGTGGCTACAGAGCAGCTCCTGTGGTCTGATACAGAAGTGGGAAATGCAGTCTCAGGATTGTCAGGAAAAAGTGTGATCAAGAATTGAAGCAGAGGTTTGGTTCAAAATGAAGGCAATTAACATGGGAACAGCCAGAGAGAATACTCAGGAAACATAAGTGAAAACTGATACACAGGAAAGAAAATCACAGAGACAAAGATCAGCAGCTAGTTTCATGCATACTAAACAATCACCTAGCAGTGAGTGCTAGTTCCGACCTTGGTAGGGACCAAGGTAATAGGAGATGGCTAGAACAGCTGCACCTGTGCACTACACTCCTTGGGGTCTTGGAGAGACTAGAGCAAGTTTCCTGTGGCTGATTGCTATAATCTCCTTCCATTGCAAATCTGCATTCTGTTAGGACTTGCAGTCTAGCCAGAGCCTTGCACATCTACAGCTATCTGTGATCAGTGGACTCATTAGTGGAAAAATGCAGTGAGCTAGGTTTCAGGCTAAGGAGGGGAAGGGGAGAATTCAAATCAATTTTAGACAGGTGAAAAAGGGAGGCAGCCTTGGGCTTTAATAGCCTGAGGCTATTAAATTAAACTCCCTTTTTCACCCGAATCCCTTTCTAACGAGTGTTAGAAAGGGGCGTTAAGTGCAGTTAACAGCTGTTAACTCATTAAAGGTGTCTATGTACTAAGCCTTGGATGAAGATAAAGTCAACGGAAATAAGCTACCAGCCAACCAGCTCCTAACTGTCATTTTTCAAACACAGCCTGTGACATGGCAGTTAGGAGCTGATTGGCTGGTACTTTATCTCCGTTCACTTTATCTCCATCCAAGGCTTAGTAAATAGACCCCAAAGTCCGTGGAATGTTCACAGACTTACGCGCTAACTGGGTGTTTTCACCAGTTAACTGCAAACTTATAGGGGATTTCTGTACAGGTCTCATGAGACCCAAAAAGAAATCCCCATAAAATTGGGCTAATTGAATAGCTGCTGGTGAACAATTAGCACCCGTTAACTTAACAGGGCTAATTGAATTCCACTCTAAATGCATTTGTTGGATTATCCTTATTAACTGTAGATGCTTATCATGGAACAAAAATAACCTAATGTTCTGGTGATTGCCGGTTTCATAATCATGATCTACATCTTTAAAGCTGGAGAGTGAAATACTTTTGCAAATAAAAATAGCGATTTAAGTAATTTGATTGTGATACTTTTAGTAGCTAAGAATATTGGAAATCTTTGCAAGGCCCTTTCGCCTGGGAGATAATGAAGAGGGCTTAGGAATCTTTCTTACAGGGATTGAAAAACAATGACAGCTAAATGCGTAAACAACACATAATACTTTGTCCTTGATTTTAGCAGACATTAGTGTGTTTTCCAAACCTGCCAGCATCATTGTATGAGTTAGTGAGCTTTTTTCATAGAAGTGTGCTATATATTACTGAAGGTTAACACTTTTGGGAGCTGCAGGCAACATCAAAATTGATGCAAAGCAAAACGAGAGATTGTCAAAAAATGTGTATACAGGTTGAAATTTGGGCACTCGGCATCAAAGTGCATTTAATAGGCTTTAAAATGCATATTAAATGCGTAAAATTAATTCATTTGCACGAGGCCTAAGAGTTGGAATCTTGAAATGATTCACATTAGAGTCTGAGAATAACTGCAAGATTGACATAACAGCTAACATATGGGAAAGAAAAACTTTTCAGGGAAATGCGTTTAACTGCAATGTAAAAGTTTTATCAGAGGGGAACTGGGTGGCCAGCAATGCAGTCAAACTAGGGATGTGCGCCGACCCCCATGTTTTGGTTTTGGAACTATATCTCCTTTGAGGTTTTTTAATTTGGATTTGGTTTTGCAAAACCGCCCTTGCGTGTTTTGGTTTTGGATCTGTATTTTCAAAAATTGATAAAACTGCTAAATCACATATTTTGGCTTTTTTGTTCCTACAGTATTATTAACATCAATAACATTAATTTCCACTTGTTTCCAGTCAATTTTGACCACCTCACAGCTCACAAAATTGTTTTCATCCAGTTTAGGCCCAAAAGTTGCACCAAGCAAGCTGGCTGACTAAGCTAAGTGGCACAAACATGTGGCAGTTCAACCCCCAACATGGCACATAAGGCAACATATGTTTTCATTAATCAAGAGACATGAGGGACATGGAGTATGTATGTAGTTAAAGGCAGGGAAAGGAAGGGTTGATTCACAGTAAATTTAATTTAATTTTTATTCCGAAGCAAATTTATGAGAGAGGAGGGGAGAGCATGAGTGAACAATATGTCCCATGTTTTGCCCACAAAATCAACTTGGTGGTTCAGAATATTTTTTTCAATTAAAGGGGCATGCAGGAGATGCTGTCTGTGGCCATAAACATTTCTGGACATTTTTGGCATTCAGCAACCGCATGTCAAAGATTGCATCAGCAGTTGTAGTTCAACTTCCAACATGGCACATCAGGAAACAAATGTTTTTATTATTCAAAAGGCCTGAGGGAGTTGGAGTATATATGTGGTTAAAGGCAGGAAAAGGTAGGGTTGATTAGTAGTAAATTTTATTTAAGTTTTTGATTCCGAAGCAGATTTATGAGGGAGGAGGGGAGGCATTTACAATTAATATTTTACTCATTCACATCAGTCCTTGCAGTCAAAGCTTCTCGGTGATTCCAAATGTTTTTAAAGAATCAAAGCTGGAGATGATGTCTGTGGCAGCACACAAAATGGAAGCTATGAACAGTAAGGGGGCAGAGGGATTTGAAAGTCTAGTACTAAACATCTCTTATCATTCTGGGATTATGTATGGGAAGCCTGGGAGGGGAGGAGGTAGAACATCTCCAGATACCATCCCAAAATAGCATGGCTGTTTTGATCAAGGAAATCCAAGCCTGCCAGGTTGGTATTTTAAAATCAAGGTTGAAAAATGGCATTAGAGAATTTTGCAAGTATGCCTATTTGTGATTTTAGTTGAAATAAATACAGTATGAAACTAAAAAAAAAAGGGAGCATCACAGCAGTGGCATAAAAGCATGACATCTATGAAACATTTGCCACACAGCAGTGGCAGACAGGATGGCAGTTTAATAAACTATAAAATAAAAAATGTCAGGCAGCAATGCCAAGAAAAGCACAATATGCAAAGAAAAGATGTGCAATATGGAATTGTCCTTGGGCCCTTCCACCCACCCTTATGCTGTATATAGTAAACAGGACATGCACAGTTTAACAAACCAATCACTTCAGCGACAGGGACTGCCAATTGTGGCTGAAGCTATTGGTTTGTTTGGGTCCCCACAAAATAAGCTACCAATGGGCAGCTGACATTGCTGGCAATGAAATCTCCATGCACAAACTGGCTGTACAGAGGCAAGATGTTGTCGCCATCATCATCCGATGCTCCACCCTCATCAGTGTGTACATCATCTTCACACAATATTAATTCGTCCCCGCTGGAATCCACCAACAGGTGCCTCTGTAATTTTTGGATGTAACTGGCGGTAAAGGTCTTCCTCATGAAATTTATAGTTCATTTGAATGAACATCATCTTTTCCACATTTTGAGGAATTAGCCTCCTACGCTGATTGCTGGCAAGGTTCCCGGCTGTGCTGAACACACTTTCTGAGTACACACTGGAGGGTGGGCAGATCAACTGAAGCAAAGCCAGTTTGTGCAAGGGCCTCCAAATTGCCTTTTTTTCTGCCTGTAGTGAAATGGACTGTCTGAGTTGCCTGTTTGAACACTATCATTAAAATAGCCCTCAACCATTCTTTGAATGGTGACCATATCAGATGGACTCATGGTAGAGGTCTCATTAATTGTAGTCAATTCTTTTAGACCTGACCAGATGTCAAAACTTGGTTATGTTGACTCATCTGCATTACCAGTGGGTCTTTTTTTTTAAAAGAGGAGCTATCGTTGCATCACGTGCCAATTGAGCTGTCAATTTCCTTACCAAGAGCTCTTTGCATCTCTTCGGATCTGTGTCCGCTGGGAAGAAAGGCACGATGTATGACTTAAACCTAGAATTTAGCACTGTCGCCAAAATGTATTGATCTGATTGTAAGATCCTGACAATTTTGGATCCTGACGAAGTGAATAAAGTCCGACATACTTAGCGGAATCGCTTAGTTTCAGCTCCTCCTTCAGTTTATTAAGATGCTTTTCCAAAAGTCTAATTAGGGGAATTACCTGACTCAAGCTGGCAGTGTCTGAACTCACTTCACAGGTAACTACTTCAGAGAGTTTCAGCACTTTGCACAACACAGAAAGTATATTCCACTGAACTTGAGTAAGGTACATCCCCCCTCCTCTTCCTATGTCATGGTTTGTTGTGTAGCTTTGGATGGCTTTTTGATTGTAAACACACCAACATTGACGCAACATCGGTCGCACACATTTGCGGTAACCTAGGGTCTACTCTAGCTACTCTCCTCAAATCCAACTAAACATGGCCTCTGAAACACTGAATATGTGATTGAGAATGTGGCAGCGTTCCAAGACACCCACCTAACACACCCATGAAACGGCCCCCTTTTTGCGGTCACTCTCAGTGTCCACCCTGATATGCTCAGGGATCGCAAACTCCTTCTCAAGTGTTAGCTATTCCATACACAATTGCGAATGACATAAGACACTTCAGTATGAGTGCGTGCAGTATAGTTTTTCTGGACTTTACATGCATGTGCACTAGCAAAACATCGCTCAACTGCGAGAACATCGGAATACAGTATCGCCTCAATCAGGACCACAATACATAGCCACATGCGATGACTAATGCTAACTGTGGTGTCTCAGTATACAATCTAACTTGTTTCTGCGGTCAGTATACAGAACAATCCTATTTCTAAGGCCAATATACACTTTTGTACTGAGGGCCAATATACACTGTAATCCACTTATAGTAGCTACTTTACATATTGCAGTAAACGTCTTTCTAGACTGTGGTCCTCAACTTGGTGGTTAGTATACAAAGCATACCTCTTAATGTGGCCAGTATATAGTGGATACCCTGTCTGGGGGCTAGATATATAAGTTAGACCCCCCCCTTTCACGGTGTAATTGTGCAAAAATAGGAACATAACGTCACAAAACATGGCCGCATTTTTCTGCTTTCACCTGTCTTATAGCTAATGACATGCCACCATCTACTATTAGCCAAAGTGGCATAATAGTTACAAAAATACCAGGTGGCATGTACAGTAGCGTAGTCACAGAAGCGGTAATATGCAAATGCTAGTTTCAGCCTTTCCTTTGTGCCCTAGCGAGTGCTGGACTGTGCAAGTCTTCAGACACCCACTTTCAATGCACGTGGGCAGTACAATTCTGCCTGTGGGTCCAAGTTTTTTCTACGTTACGCAATAGAAGGCTATGGGCTTCTTTTCGGGATGCCCCCTGGCAGGGATCCTATCGGATCCTTTCCGGCTTTCCCCACATCACGTGCGCCATTCTGCGCATGTGAAGAAGGACGACAGAGAGACTTCTGGGTCATAAACTCTGAAGTCCCTCTATCCCAAAGGACAGTTCTTACCAGGAGAGCTATCCTTTGTGATTTTCTATGTACCTGATAATGGGTGGTATGTACAGCACCGTGGATGCGATGCTTAGTACATCATGCCCTATATCTATATATCTATTTATCTATCTAGATATATATAGATATATACAGGGCCATCAGACCCAGGTCTCCACTGGGCCCCTCCAGCAAGCCCAGGTAATTAGTACCCGCCCCTCCCCTCTTGGTGCCCCTGGTTATATATAATATATATATACATAAGATAGATAGATAGATAGATAGATATGAGGCGGGGTGTGGCCTGGATGGGCATAGAGTAGGGCGCTACCTGGTGTCTGATCACCTCCTGCTGCCCTGGGTGTGAATCTGACGGGTTCCTGTGACAGTGTGTTGCTCCCCGCCATTCTGCTCGTAGCCAGGCCTCTGTCTCCTGTGAGTTCTGGGTGCCATCTTGGTGTTCACCTGCCGGCTTATCTACAGTCTCTGGAGATTTCCCCCATGATGGCCAGCTTCTGTGTGCAGGGGGAAGACTCCTTAGTCCCGCTAGTGTGTGGCTGCTTCCCTCTGGTTGCCTGTAGTGCTGCCTCACCGTCCGCACCTCCTTGGTGCTGCGCCAATCTTCCCTGCTGGTCTCTGTATCAGACATCCTGGCTGCTGTTTAAGGAGCTGTTGTTGCTCTTTGTGCCTGTCTCCTCAATGCTGATCCTTTCGATTTCTCCTGGCCAGTTTGATGGAAGCCTGTGGTTCCTGGAGTTTGTTCAGTCAGTGTTGACCTGTCCTGCAAGAAACAAGGTCCTGCTTTGTCCCTTTCTGGTGCTTTTATTACAATTTTGACCCTCAATCTGGTGCAGCCTTATAGCCCTGTTATCTGGTGTGGTACACCCTTCTGAACTTTAGTTCTTTGATACCTGCCCAGTGTTGGACTGGGAAATGAAGGGCCCACTGCGGGAATGCAGTGATAGGGGACCGTGCTTAAGGGTTGTGGCCAGCCACCACAGACACTTGGCTAACTAATAGGCAAATCTTGTTGTAGTTTCTATAGAAAAGAGCCAAGCACCCATGTTGATCAGTGGTCCTACACCACCAGGTAACTGACCATCGAATACAGTAACAATGTATGATTTGAGGTCTGGAACCTGACACCTAGAAGAGGAGGGTGGGCCCTCAGGCAGTGGGGCTCTCCGGGGATTTCCTCTGTACCCCTGTGGACCAGTCCAACCCTGTACCTGCCTCCTACTCTGATCCTCCACCCTGCTGTTATTTAATTTCCTTGGGCATTATGGATCACCTTTTGCAAGCTATCATTGCAGCAGGACAACAGTTATCGATTCGGATTGAGGCGCTACATGTGGATTTATCTCATATGCATCAAGATTTCTACTCTCCATTGGTACCACATGTGGAGACCGTGCATTATGTTTCCTCCCCTGTAGCCGGTACTGCTTTTGACAATGTTAGGCCGATATCCTTAGCATTGTGGGGAGCCACTCATTGCTATAGACGAATGGTTGGACGTTTACATGATAGCCAGTTTTCCTGTTCCAGTATCCTCAATGGTCCATTACTTTTTCCTGAATTTTATATATCCTTTGTTCGAGGGTGGTTGGACACAGCTTTGTTTCCTATAAAGCTTTCTATCCTGCCAGATGCGCCACGGCTCCAGGATTTGCCGTTGTTCTGTTCTGTGTGCTTCTCTGTTTGTCCTTGGATGCGCTGGGGACGGGACTGCTCCTCTCTTTACATTCCCTTGAGGTGAAGGCATGGCCGGATTAATAATCTGTAGTCCATTATTTTGCCATACCATTTGATCGATGTCTTTACCTTTTTGTACTACCGTATTTTTGTGTATTTAAAAAAAATATATATATGGTTGATTTCATGCTCTTTTGAGATATATATATATATATATATATATATATATCAGTTCTTATTTTAAGGGAGAAATCTGCCCTACTTAATTATGTATATATTGAGCTCTTTATCTAAATGTTTTTATATAACTCATTATTTTATGGGATCACCCTATTATGGTATGTTTGGTTTAAGGTCACTTGTTCATTTAGTTGCCTACTCTATTTTGATTATGGCCATTTATATATTCGCCCCAGTCAAGTATCCGATATTTATCCCTTATATCGAGGAAGGGGGGGTGTTAGAGTTAGTTTAGCATATTTAGGGGGGGCATCATGGGATCCAGGTGTGCCTGAGTTGGGGTTAGGTTACACAGGGTAGGGGTTATGGGGGAGGTTTGCTTTGGGTGTATTTGTTTTGTTTAGTTGTGTTATTTTAGTAGATGTGGTTAGCTTTTTTTTTTTATTTATTTTATTTTTACAAATTTTACTAATTAGATATGTGGTAAGTGTACCCAGATTCTATACTGACAGGGTATTTGTGTAATATTTCCTACGGGGTTTTTTTATGTCTTTTATATAACCTCTTGCTCCGAGGAGCCGAATGGCACCTCCTTCTTCTTTTATTTGGGGTATTCTGTTCTGGATATTCTGTCTAGAAATTGTACTCTGTCTTAAATGTCTATGTATGCCACATTTCTTTCCATGTTTGCCACATTTATTGTCATTGGGTTTTTTTGTTGGGTGTGTATTAAAATTTTTTATAAAAATTACTCAATTAAAAAAAGATAGATAGATAGATAGATAGATAGATAGATAGATAGATAGATAGATAAATAGATGATAGATATAAGATAGATAGATGATAGATAGATAGATAGATAGATAGATAGATAGATAGATAGATAGATAGATAGATAGATAGATAGATAGATAGATAGATATGAGATAGATAGATAAATAGATATAAGATAGATAGAGATAGATAGATATGAGATAGATAGATAGATAGATAGATAGATAGATAGATAGATAGATAGATAGATATGAGATAGGTAGAAAGATATGAGATAGATAGATATAAGATAGACAGATAAATAGATATAAGATAGATAGATATATAGATAGATAGATAGATAGATAGATAGATAGATAGGTAGGTAGATAGATAGATAGATAGATATGAGATAGATAGATATTTAGATAGATAGATGGATAGTTAGATATGAGATAGATAGATAGATAGATAGATAGATAGATAGATAGATAGATATAAGATAGATAGATAGATATGAGATAGATAGATAGATAGATAGATTGATAGATAGATAGATAGATAGATAGATAGATAGATAGATAGATATAAGATAGATAGATAGATATGAGATAGATAGATAAATAGATATAAGATAGATAGAGATAGATAGATATGAGATAGATAGATAGATAGATAGATAGATAGATATGAGATAGGTAGAAAGATATGAGATAGATAGATATAAGATAGACAGATAAATAGATATAAGATAGATAGACATAGATAGATAGATAGATAGATAGATAGATAGATATGAGATAGATAGATAGATAGATAGATAGATAGATAGATAGATAGATAGATAGATATGAGATAGATAGATAAATAGATATGAGATAGATGGTAGATAGATAGATAGATAGATAGATAGATAGATAGATAGATAGATAGATAGATAGATAGATAGATAGATAGATAGATAAGCTGCAAACACTCATACCTTGCAATTTTTTGTAGATCTGTTCCTGCAATGAGTTACATTCATCACTGTCAATGTGAGGTTCCAATAATCTTTGATAACATCTTTCATGCCATGATTTTTCTATAGCATTTATCTATGTTGCGCTGATAATCTCCCCTAGAATCGGAACGTTTACCTGTTATGTGAGTGCACTGAGAAGACAATATGTTGCTTTCCCAGCTTTGTTTTCAGAGACAGGATTGTGCCCATAGAATATCATTTGTTTTGTCAGCCTTTCCAATGTAGTCAAGGAAATAATTGGCTTCTTTGAATTGAACCATATTATCTGCCACCGGTTCTCCACCTGCAAAGAGCTCATCACTGCGCACTCCACCAGCTTTATCTCTCAAAAGCAAAGTGTTCAGGAATAAAAGCAAAAATGTTGACAGAATAGAAATACGCTGCTGCCATCTGGGAGTGATTCCAGCTGTTCAGTAGAACCATCCATCATACGAGCGCACGGAAGAACAATACCTGCAACTCCAGAATATCAATTCCTCTATTCTTAGTGGTGTTATACTTCTGCCAGTACAAGGTGAGCGTATTGTGAGTAACTGGCATGTGAATGGGGTTTACAGCGCAGGTAAAGCCTCTACTTGACATTAATATATATCAAATGTTGTCTATTCCTGAGATGAATGATGGGAACAAAATAACTGGAGTGTTTATTTTAGGCAGAATTTGTCCACAACGCTCTTTAGTTACAGTAGGTTATGGGGCCGATGTACTGTATACGTGTGACTCAGAATCAGACCCATATAGATATGTCCCCATACATCTATCCTCCCTGCGCTACATATTGCATTATACGTAACGCCTGAGCGCCATGCGACACGGTAGCACTCAGCGTCTTTTCTCCCTTCAAATGTGTCTTATTCGAAAAGTGATGTGAATAGGATGCCCAAGCAGTGCCTAAGCCTAACCTCCCCTCCCTGCACCATTAACCTAACCCTCCCCCCTAAGTCCTAACCATAACCAACCGCCTAGTGCCTAACCCTAACCCTCCCTCTAACCCCAGTACTTACTGGCCAGATTCCGGTGGTCGGGATGCTGGTGCCATGATTCTGACAGGTGTTGGGATTCCGGAATCTCCATTCTAAGCACCGGCATCCCAACTGTCAGGATTTTGACCGGATGCCGGGTCAGGCAGAGTGTGTAAGGGTTCTGTTTTTAACTCAGCAGAAGACATGCATGTGTGTACGGTAGGTTGGATGTGGACGTGCACACCAGTGTGATTACATTTTTGCTACTATATATAGCTTCCTAAATATGCTCATAACTTTATTAGAAAACATAATCGCAATGACAACATCCTCTGTTTTCATCAGGGGCCAGTTCCCCCGTTCCCATGTCCTTGTGAAACATAGAGCTCTGCCGACCAGAGATCTCTATCTGAGGAATTGGCGCGCATATACGTCAGCTCTGATTGTGAGCAATGTAGAGACAAAGCTATCTACGAATCAAAAAAATATATTGAGTCCATTTTTGTCTTAATACTCAGCAACCCTGCCTGTAGGCTACTGGCCAGGGGTGGTCCAGCTTAGTGGCGCCCCTCCACTGGGTGACACATGGTGCGATCAGTGGAGTGGTGCGCGCTTGGCAAAGCCGCGTCCCTGTAAAAAGGGGGCGTGGCCTCGAATCCCCTGTTTTAGTCTCTCCGGGGGGTCCCAGAGATGCGGACTGCCCCTGGGTATCAGTCTATTCCTACTGCCGGCTCCCTCACCCTTCCCTTGGCAGGTGACACAAGGGTGCAGCCTGCACCCCCCTTGTGACGCTACTGGTCCAGCTGCAGGAATGTGTATGTTCTAACTACATATGGACAAATCCGCATACAGCACTGTTCATGCAATGCGAGCTGCTCCTCTCCAACCTGCATCAGCCTCAATATCTGAAGATTGTATTAATCATCTCTGCCCATTCTTCTGCATAATTCATGTGACCTTTCACGATGATCTCTCTTTTTCTGTTTCCTGCACCCTGCAATTGTCACGATCAATTTTTTTCATGTTTTTGAAATTTTTGGTTATATGTTTTCTTTGCCTCTGTGATTTGCTGTATTTGCATTTATATTCATGAAATCATTTCCTCCGTGTGCCACTGTTGCTCTGGTGTTCCCAATGTTTACTGTGTCAGCCTTAGCGCAAGCATTGCTGCCAACGTTCTACAATAATTTCTAGGGAGAATTGAAGCACGTCACCCATCGCTACACTAAAATCCCCATCTAGACGTATTTAGAACATTTAGATGGGGTGCATTTTTTTTAAATATAAAAATACCCCTGTTCTATTAATATTAATGTGCATAGCTCAGATAGTAACCATGGGTTGGGTACGGGATGCCGGCACTCTGGATCTTGGCGGTCAGAATTCCGATGCCGACATCTCGACAGGGTTAGGATACCGACACTTGTCGGTAAGTAACCTAACCCTCCCCTTCCCTCCCAACTACCTAAACCTAACCCACCCCCGCAGCCTAAACCTAACTCTCCCCCCCAAGTAACTAACCCTAACCCTCCGATCCCCTTCCCACTGCCTAAACCTAACCCCCCCTCCCCGCAGCCTAAACCTAACCTCCCTCCCCACTGCCTAAACCTAACCCTCCCCCCCTAGTGCCTAACCCTCCCACTAACCGACTACTTACCTTCAGGATGCTGGCACCAGGATTCTGACAGGTGTTGGATTTCCGTATTATATCTATATCCCATAAGAATATATAGTGATCTATAGTGTATAGAATAAGAGGGATTGTACTGATCAATGATAAACATAGTAATAGTTTCCAGGAACACGTGTTTCCGGTGACAAATCTCTGGGCATCTCCCTGGCAATAAGGGGTAGTTGGCAGCTATAACACTGGCCTGCTCTAGCCTGCTTAAATGTAAGATGCGGGTATCTACTGTATCTATTGCCTTGTGGCACCACTAAGCAGTCTACTGTCTCTGCTGTAACAGCCAGAATATATTGCTAGAGCTCTGGGCTGGCTGCATGTTAGAGACGTCCAGTCAGCATCACGTCAGCCGCTGTAGTAATACAAATCTCCCAGTCTGCACATCATGAATGATGGAGATGAATAGTGCACAGCGGGTGTATCAGCCAAATATTCCCTTCTATTGCTCTAACAGTTTGTTCAGTGAGGAAGAACATAAAATGCATGTAAACGGCTGTAAATTATGATGTTTCATTTACACAAACAAGTCTGGTCCAATGCTATCAGAGAAAGAAAAGGCAGCACGGCTTATATAACCTTAATGTACCTCTGGGAAAATTGTGCGATGAATCCAAACTCTGATCCTGTTATTAAAAAATAAAAAAAAGTTTCCTTTAAAGTGATCTGTTACTTTTTAGATTGTAAGATCCTGCGAGCAGGACCCTCCTTCCTCATCTCTCATGCCTCCAAATTGCCTCACTAGATGAATGGTCATGTGCTGTAACTATGCCCTACACTTGTGATTATGGAGATATGTTGTATTGTTACTTTGTTTTGTATCTTTGCTCTGTATGCTCAGCACTGCTGTGTTACATTATAAATACATGTTAATAATACCTCTATATAAAGCCACATAGATGTCTTTAATCATGAAATAAGTTTAGATTAGTTGGTACTTTATCTCTCTCCACTGTGTCTCTCTCCAAATTTTGATATATCTCTCCCTCAGTGACATTTGTAAATATATATACGTCACCATTAAAAGATTACTCTAAGGGGTCTGTTTAACAATGCCCCAGAAATTAGCATTACTTAGCACTGCGTATCATGGCGATTTAGAATGCTTTAACAAGGCTATTTATTAAGGGGAAGGTCCCGGGACACAGGCTCCGAAAAGAATCTGTCCCAGCGAAGGCTAAGTAGTGTGATAACCAGCACTATTACTTTCCTTATGGTTAGGGTTAGGCACTATGGAGAGGGTTAGGCTGTGTGGGGAGGGTTAGGGTTAGGCTGCGGGAAAGGTGGGTTAGGGGGAGGTTTAGCGATTAGGGTTAGGATAGTTACCTAATTGGGTCAGGATTCTGACTACTGGCAGTCACTGTCGCTATTCTGACCAGCGGCATCCCGACAGCCAAGTTCCCGTACCCAACCCATCAAGGATACCTACTGCAGACATAGGAGCGTATTAAGAGAGGAGGGGACAGTGTACATTGCCCTTCCGGGGCCCCCTCCTTTCTCCCCGGCGGCCACCAGCAGACTGAAGGCTGACCAGTGACTGCAGCATTAGTAGACTCTGGGCACTAACCTGTGCCCAGAGTCTACTGCGCATGCTCCCGCCATTTTCCCGGTGATTTCCTTACTGTGCATACGCAAAACACAGCAAAAATGGCCGCGGCGGCCATTTTCATGTGTTTTGTGCATGGCTGAGACACCCGATGTGGGACCTCGGAGAGGTAAGTAATAGGTAATATGGGTGCATGGTATGCGGTGTGGGCCCCCCCTGAATGCAGGGGCCCTTGTGCACCGCACACCCTGCACCCATTATAGATACGCCCCTGTGCATACGGTACCCCTGTACTAAATAGTCCCAATACTCTAATACTGTTTTCGTAGCATTTACCACAGTTTTATGTTATAAATAGGCCCCTAAATCTTGATTTGGACTCTTAAGAAGATGATGGACTTTTGAGGGGGGGGGGGGGTTTTAATATTTGTTTACTCGTGGAATAGACAGCTCCAAAGGCTTCTTCACTGTCACTTTCATAGCCAAACAGAAACACATTCTACCGATACAATTTCTTCCGCTGGATATGTAAACCGGCTGGAAACATCTGAAGAACTAATAAAAACAACTAAAAAAATGTATCTCAAAGAAAGGGTACATTAAGGCTTCGTTATACAGCAGCCAAATAAATGTTTTATTGTTTACAAAATCTCCATAAAAATATTGTTGTCTCTGCAGCCATTAGCCTTTTGCATTGTTGTACACAGTGTCCTAATACTGGATGTTCTTTTTTTTGCTAGTTTAAGGACATACAAATCAATGGCACTGTACAGTTTTGTCAGGGGCTGACACAAACAACAGAAAAGCAAAAGTTGGGGCGTTAAAGCAGAAGCTGAAGCCAGGCAGGAGAACTATATTGAATATTGTAGGGAAAGCCAGAGCAGAAACGGTTTTGAGCAATTCTTCATCATGGTGCAACAGTGCCATCTGCTGGCGAAACAGCAATATGCACAGAAGCTGTTAAGTAATATTTTTAAGATAGTAATTATTTGAGTAATTTCTAAAATTCAGACCTATAATGGGGAGATCCATCAAATCATTTTAATGTATTCATAAATGCAAATATACAAATGGATGTAAAGAATACTGGGCTCGATTCAGACCCGGTCACAAGATGCGAACGCTCGTTCCCAGCGTATGGAAATTCGGAAAAGTGATGGCATAGCAGGCGATCGCGCGACAAGGCATTAGCACGCCCACTATGTCTTGGCATGCAATCGTGTATGCAGACACCCACCAGCCTGTCTTAAGACGCCAACTAGTGCACGTCATCTCCAGGAAGTGTATGTAACCATCGGTACATCGGGTACCATCGGAAACGAACGCAGCGCTTGAGGTAGGCTATACCCTACCTCAAGCACTGCGATCACTTCAGTGTGAAATACAACCAGGTGATGTGTACTATGACGCTGCCTGTTAATTATACATGCCTCTGAAACGGCGTTATGTCAGGCACTCCTGCGTTCACATCTACACTCCCCTGTTTCTAGTGCCCCCCCCCATGTTACCACCCACAAACGGCTTCTCTTGTCACTCTCTCTGCAGGGCTGTCTATGCGCAGCGAGCGAACGCATCCCGAGCTTTCGCACTAGCTCGAATACTGCGATGCATACGCTTGTGCAGAATGCGAACATCAGCCAGCTACGAGCGAACGCTTTTTAGCGTCCGGGTCTGAATCAACTCCACTGTGCGAAAGCTGTGATACTGTAGCAAGCTCCAGCTGTTGTTGAATGGAATATTTTAATGAGCAAAAACATTTATAACAGTGGTTGAATACTTATAGACTTTTTGGGGCTAATGTAATATCCTGTGAGGCTAACTGCATCCTGCAGGCTACAAGACCCTTTATACATGGGTGGATTAAGGACCTGATTCAGACCCACTCGCTAGATGCGATCGCTCGCTCCCAGCATATGCAAATTCGGCTAAGTGATGACATGGCAGGCGCTCGCTCGGAAAGGCAGAAGCACGACCACTTCGTTTTGGAGATCGATCATTTGTCTATAGACGCCCTTTATCTTATGTAGAGACGCCCACTAGCACACGTTATCTCCAGGAGATGTATTAAAACATTGGTACATCGAGGACAATCGGAAGCGATCGCAGCACTTGTAGTTGCCTTACCCTACCGCAAGCACTGCGAGGTGACGTGTACTATGATGCTGCCTGTTAATTATGCACGCGTCTGAAAGGGCGTAGAAACACTCAGGCACGCCTGCGTTCGCACCTCCACTCACCCGTTATTAGAGTCCTGCCCCTGTTACCACCCACAAACGGCCTCTCCTGTCACTCATTACCCTGGGCTGTCTTTGCTGGGTGAGTGAGCGGATTCCGATCGCTCTGAGTAGTTCGCGCACACACAGAACGAAGCGTGCGCATGCGCGGTTGCTTAACATCGGCCGCGTACGAGCGAGCGGCCGCTTGCTACCGGGTCTGAATGAGCTCCTAAGAGAGGAGGAAGCCCGTGTACAGCCTATGTGTGGGCCCTCTCCTCTCTCCATGCTGCAATTGTAAATAGACTCCTGCACTCCAGAACCTGCCAGGTTGCCAGAACCTACTGCACATGTGCGGGTCTCATGTTCCCAGTGGCTTCTGTACTGCGCATGCACAAATCTCTGGGAAAATAGCAACCGCAGCATTTTCCCGCACTGCACACTCCCCACCTATTCTCATAGGCGTGTGGAGACGCCGGCACAGGGGTGCCGCTTCGGCAGTTACCCCTTCTACGGCTCATGGACTACTCCGCCCCCCCCTCCCTCCAGGACATACGCTTCTCAACTGGACTTACCTGGCCATCCAGGTGAGTAGTCTGTGTCCCTTTGGGAGGTGTGGACGGGGTTGTCCATGACCCGGAGGAGGGGGAAGTGCCGAAGCAGCACCCCCTGTGCCAGCATCTGAGCACGCCTATGCCTATTATAGATATTGTACTATTTCATAGTCATGGGTTTTTAGTCTGTCTGTTGTATCTTTTTTAACTGGTGTTGGCAAATGTAATCTATTTTATACTAAATGAAACTCGGCATTTGGGGCTGTGTGCTAAATGGATACTTAACTACAGGCTGAACCATACTTGCCAACTCTCCCTCATTGTCAAAGAGACTCCCTGAAATAGTAACAATCTCCCTGACTCCCTGATTGCACCTTATCCCCATTATGAAGCTGTTATATTAAAAAAAACAGAGATATATACATTCAGATGGGATCACTAGTATAATTTCCCTGCATTGGTTATAAGGCACAATGATCCCTATGGCTACATGTATTTTCTTAAAAGTATCAGTGTGTTTTCACCAATAAGTAGATCTTACTAACTGCTTTGGGGCTCAATTACATTTGGATATAAGTCAATTGTATGACACGCCTCTCAGATGTAGCAGTACACACCACTTTACCGCCACGCTCATAGGTGCTGCTTTCACAATCTCCCTGAAATGCTTTTTCAAAAGTAGGCAAGTATGGGCTGAACCTGGGGTACGGCCGGCAGCATCACAGTGCTTATACGGATACACTGGGGTACGGCCTGCAGCATCACAGTGCTTATACGGATACACTGGGCTACGGCCTGCAGCATCACAGTGCTTATACGGATACACTGGGGTACGGCCTACAGCGTCACAGTGTTTATACGGATACACTGGGGTACGGCCTGCAGCGTCACAGTGCTTATATGGATACACTGGGGTACGGCCTGCAGCATCACAGTGCTTATATGGATACACTGGGGTACGGCCTGCAGCGTCACAGTGCTTATATGGATTCACTGGGGTATGGCCTGCAGCGTCACAGTGCTTATATGGATACACTGGGGTATGGCCTGCAGCGTCACAGTGCTTATATGGATACACTGGGGTACGGCCTGCAGCGTCACAGTGCTTATATGAATACACTGGGGTATGGCCTGCAGCGTCACAGTGCTTATATGTATACACTGGGGTACGGCCTGCAGCGTCACAGTGCTTATACGGATACACTGGGGTACGGCCTGCAGCAGCACAGTGCTTATACGGATACACTGGGGTACGGCCTGCAGCGTCACAGTACTTATACCGACACCCTGGGGTACGGCCTGCAGTGTCACAGTACTTATACCGACACACTGGGGTACGGCCTGCAGTGTCACAGTACTTATACCGACACACTGGGGTACGGCCTGCAGTGTCACAGTACTTATACCGACACACTGGGGTACGGCCTGCAGTGTCACGGTACTTATAACGACACACTGGGGTACGGCCTGCAGCGTCACAGTGCTTATACGGATACACTGGGGTACGGCCTGCAGCATCACAGTGCTTATATGGATACACTGGGGTACGGCCTGCAGCATCACAGTGCTTATACGGATACACTGGGGTACGGCCTGCAGCGTCACAGTACTTATACCGACACACTGGGGTACGGCCTGCAGTGTCACAGTACTTATACCGACACACTGGGGAACGGCCTGCAGTGTCACAGTACTTATACCGACACACTGGGGTACGGCCTGCAGCGTCACAGTGCTTATACGGATACACTGGGGTACGGCCTGCAGCGTCACAGTGCTTATACGGATACACCGGGGTACGGCCTGCAGCGTCACAGTGCTTATACGGATACACCGGGGTACGGCCTGCAGCGTCACAGTGCTTATACGGATACACCGGGGTACGGCCTGCAGCGTCACAGTGCTTATACGGATTCACTGGGGTACGGCCTGCAGCGTCACAGTGCTTATACGGATACACTGGGGTACGGCCTGCAGCGTCACAGTGCTTATACGGATACACTGGGGTACGGCCTGCAGCGTCACGGTGCTTATACGGATACACTGGGGTACGGCCTGCAGCGTCACAGTGCTTATACGGATTCACTGGGGTACGGCCTGCAGCGTCACAGTGCTTATATGGATACACTGGAGTATGGCCTGCAGCGTCACAGTACTTATACCGACACACTGGGGCACGGCCTGCAGCATCACAGTGCTTATACGGATACACTGGGGCACGGCCTGCAGCATCACAGTGATTATACGGATACACTGGGGTACGGCCTGCAGCGTCACAGTGCTTATACGGATACACTGGGGTACGGCCTGCAGCGTCACAGTGCTTATACGGATACACTGGGGTACGGCCTGCAGCATCATGGTGCTTATACGGATACACTGGGGTACGGCCTGCAGCGTCACAGTGCTAAACCTTCTATCGGATGAGGTGTTGTCATGTGTGCAAACCACTTATCATACTAACATAAAATAAAGACACTGAGACGTGGATTTGGCAGATAACTTGATGGCGATTTATTGGAGCAATAATAATTATTATTTATTTAAGGATGTATGGTGGCAAAGAAAGGACGGCCAGAAATCAGCCAGATCTGCTATGCCCACACACAAACAACAAAAGGCATAGCAGGCGTAGATCGCCCAGAGTGCATACACATAACCATGTAACTCATATCATCAACAAAAGGTAACGCTCACCCCCATCTTGACTTCCCACCCGTTTAGGTGGTGATACTGCCCCCCGTTAGGTTGGTACAGCCAACTACCAGTCAACGAAGGGAGCGCCCTTAAATCATAATTGCACCCGGACTGGCGACCTGCCGTTCTTTCCCGCCACCCAAAACCAAACCCACAACATACCAAAATTTATAGGGGAGGGAGGGTGGGGAATCTGGAACAAAGAGGCTTTGGCCCACATTTTTATCCCACTATATAATGTTCCTGTTACAAACCCGCCCCTGCTTGCCATAGGCTAACTCCCACAAGTAATTTGCATACATGCCTGCCCCCATCCTAGAGGTTTAAAACACCTCTTTTCTTATGCAATCTTTCGGTTTCTCTAAACCTTCTATCGGATGAGGTGTTGTCATGTGTGCAAACCACTTATCATACTAACATAAAATAAAGACACTGAGACGTGGATTTGGCAGATAACTTGATGGCGATTTATTGGAGCAATAATAATTATTATTTATTTAAGGATGTATGGTGGCAAAGAAAGGACGGCCAGAAATCAGCCAGATCTGCTATGCCCACACACAAACAACAAAAGGCATAGCAGGCGTAGATCGCCCAGAGTGCATACACATAACCATGTAACTCATATCATCAACAAAAGGTAACGCTCACCCCCATCTTGACTTCCCACCCGTTTAGGTGGTGATACTGCCCCCCGTTAGGTTGGTACAGCCAACTACCAGTCAACGAAGGGAGCGCCCTTAAATCATAATTGCACCCGGACTGGCGACCTGCCGTTCTTTCCCGCCACAGCAAGGTTCTGCTTACAGAACCGCTGCACCGCCACCATACCAAGTACTACCCCAATAACGCCAACTCCTCAAAAAGATCCCCAATAAACAATGACAAACCCTCCTCTGTTAAATGAACTCCATCAGGTCTATACATATAACTAAATCGAAATTGAATGTTCTTATGGTAAATGAAACGGCCATAATTGGCCATCACAAATTTGGCAACTGCGAAATTAAGTTCCTTCCTAGCTTCGTCATTAGCAGGAAAACTCCTAACCCCACGCCAGACCTGTCGAGGTACAATGCAAGACCAAATTAATTTACACAAGGGCCAGGCCGATAGCACCCTCGCCAAATCGTTGACAATATCAACTCGTAATTCTACAGTGGACATCTGCCCTAAGTCGTTGCCTCCTAAATAAGCCACCAAAATACGTGGCCTACCAAAAAGCCTTGCATACTCTAACAGTTTAGGACAAAAGGAATGCCATCTCATACCTCTGGAACCTATCCAACGGACCCTAGCTGAATATTCAAAAATTGGAGCTTGATCTGAACTCAAACCTAGCAGCCCAGAAAATATATGAGTGGCCTATAACCCAAATGTCCTGCGTGTCAAAGAGCAATCCTAAAGGTGGAGGAAAGCAGTAAATAAAAAATTAGTAATTGTCATAAAACAATAAAATTTTATGGTGTATTAGTGGGATCTGATAGAACATAAGTGAGTATCTGCCAAAAAGAAAAATTTTCTATTGGTCGCCGACTTTACTATTTGAAGTGGCTGAGACAAACAGAAGACACAAAGGGGAAGAATGGGTGGGGGGGAATTGGGAAAAAACAGGTGAACTCGGCAAGAGGTAAAATAAAAACCTGCTGAGGGATGGACTATGGCCTAATTAAATGATTGAGAATAGCCGAATTGTATCCGTCAGTTCAGGTAAAAATTGTAAAATCCCTCAAGACTCCCATTGCCAGCAATGGCGAGTAGCTAGTCCCGAGTAGGACAGACAGGGGTAACAGACAAGACAGGACAGTACATGAGACAAGACAAAAACCAGGCAAGCATAAACTATAAACGTAACCGGAACAGACTGTGAAATGACTTTAAAACAAAGGGCCTTCACGCCTAGGTCGAATGTAACCTTTATAACTATCCGATTTCCAACGTCCTAGGGCCTTAATTTCTGATGCCGAGAAACCCGCAGCTGCCGCCGAAGTTGCGGCTCCGATCAGAAACGAGTGTGTACCAAAATCTTGAGGCGGGAGGCCTAAAACTGATACACACCTCTTCAAAAAACAACCAAACTGGTATTTGGTAAGCGGAGTCCTGTCCATATGCATGAGTCATGAACCAGGAACATCCGGCCGCAATAACTCATACCGCATAGCTAGTGCCACGGGGCAGATCTGTTCGTACCTAGATGGACCCAACGAGATCCACCTACCCCTACCAGTCTGGTCGGTCTTTGACCGCCGAATCCTACAGAGAACAGACCTCTCACTGACCAGGATATCCGAGAGGAGCATGGCGGCATCAACCCATTTGGATGATGCCACCAGCTCCGATACCCTCAAGGTGCCGTGAAAAGCCTCTGAAAACACCACTTGAATCAGGACCGCCTCATACGCAGTAAGAGCCACTCCGAGAACCGCCCCTAATACTGCCGGAAGCAGATGAGCATCCACAGGTCTCCTACGGTCAGCTACTGGCCGGGAGACCCGTGCCCAACCCTTTAAAGCCTTCACAATCAGAAAACTTTTAGTAAAGTCAGGTTGGCCCTTCAATTTACAATAAAATGCAATGCCCCCCAAAGAGCGCGCAACAGAAGCCCTGGATCTGCCAGCCAAATGGAGACTCCAAATAAAAGAAAGCATCGAACGATGCTGACTCTTACCTGCCTGTTTGCTGCTACGGGAATAATCTTCCCATTCATTCCATGCCTGCCGATATGCTCGCAACGTGGAGGGGGCTAAAGACTGTTCTGCTAAGCCCTCCATGCCGGCTTGATCACCTGCCAAACATAAGAGGGGCAAAGCACAACGTCAGCACCAGGGGCCACAGATCGGGACCTAGCCCACTGGAAACGTGATAACGCATCGTCTATCTCATTCTCCACCCCAGGAACGTGTCTTGCCTTAAACATGATGTTACAGCGCAAACATGTGAGCACAGCTGCGCTAGCAAGCGCAAAACCAGCAGGGAAGCCGCATGTTGCTGATTGTATCGCATGGACCACGCCCAGGTTGTCACACCTGATAATGATGCTGCGATTGCGTAACCATTCCCCCCAGATTTCCAAGGAAACCATTATGGGAAAGAGTTTGAGAAGGAGTAAGTCCTTAGTCAAACCCTTTCCCACCCATTCTTCCAGCCAACGGCCAACGCACCAGGAGCCATCAAGGTAACATTCGAACCCTGTGGTGCCTGCTGCGTCGGTGAACAGCTGCAGCTGCAAATTGTCAGCGGCTGGAGACATCCACAACCGAACGCCATTAAAATCCCGAAGAAACGAGACCCAGACAGAGAGGTCCTGCTTAAACTCTGAGGATAAACGTAGCAAATGTCTCGGTTAGTGACACCAGCCGTGGCCCTTTCCAATTTACGTGAAAAAGCTCTGCCCATTGGAATTACTTTACAGGCCCAGGAGGGATTGCGCCTGCCGCAGGGTAATTCTACTGGAAGCCGTGCATTTCGCTATGGCATTACGCAACTTGACAGGCTTATCGAGAGGAATGCGACAAGAACCCGCCGAGGTACAGATCTCGATACCCAGGAATGACAAGGGGAAGGGCCCTCCGTTTTGTCCGCAGCAACGGGAACTCCAAATGAAAAAACAGCGCTCGTAAAGAAAACAAAAGATAACTGCATCTGCCTGAACCGGAAGGGCCGACACACAGAAAGTCATCGAGATAGTGGGCTATTCCATGACTACCGCAAAAATTAAATAAATAAATTCCGCGCACCAGTGTAGGAAGGTGCTAAAATGCTCGAAAAACGCACAGGACACAGAACACCCCATAGGCAAGCATTTGTCTATGCAATATCCGTTGTCCAAGCTAAAAACCCATAAACTGGAATGACTCTGGGTGCAAAGGAAGTAGACGAAAAGATGACTCAACATCTATCTTAGCCATCAGTGCGCCCGGACCATAACACCTAATGACGTCCAAAGCATCGTCAAAAGACTGGTACACCACCGAGGAAACCTCAACTGGTATGGCATAATTTACTGACGAGCCTGGCGGATAAGACAGATGTTGCATGAGCCTGTATTTTCCTGGAATTTTCTTGGGAACCACTCCCACCGGGGAATTCACAAGATCCCTAATGGGGGTTCTGCAAAAGACCCTGCAATGCGCCTGACGCTAACCTCGCCAGCCACTTTTTCCCTAAGAATGTGAGGCAATTCAAAGGCAGACTTCAAATTTCTAGGCGAATATGTGTCGACATCCCTGCAAATAGGTAAACGAAAACCAAAACTGAAGCCTTTTAACGAAAATTCTGCGTCCTGCAGAACCGGGTACCAACTCAACCATTTTGCTATCGCTGTGACACGGACAGGGGATGGAACTTTACTTAGCACTTGTGCCTTTTGCTGGCTGTGCAGGCTGCTGCTGGGCACCCCCCTTGAAACACTTGGCAACTGGGTGATTGCCACCACATCGCAAGCAGAGGTGACGAAAATGACATTTTCGTCCCTGCGTACAGGTGGAATTATTAAAGGCGAAGCATTTTCCCCAGACGCCTGCTGTTAGCCCTGACGAACTGAACTAGCTGCTTTGCTCGCGTTGTACCCCTCATAGGCAGGACGCGAAGGCTGCGTGACCTCCAGCAATGTATATTTGTCAAAGTAGGAGCATAGCTGAGAATGGAGCTTCCCGGTGATAGCTGCTTGGGGCAGTGATTGCAATAATAAGCTGTGCACCCTGTAGAAATTCACTGTAGCACATGTATTCTGTCTATTTTGTAAGTTAAATGCTCAGAATACAGTATATAATACAATCTCCTCTATTGGCTGATAATAATGATTCAAAGGAGATAAAAGCTAGATCTAAGGTGCTATAGATAAATAAAGCAGTGTCAAAGCCATTACCCCTTACTGTCAGATAACGCATCACTAAAGCATTCTATTCCCCCAATGATACCTCAATGCCCAGCATAATACTGACACTGTTTGCTGCAACTGTTTTCTACCATTAAGAGGGCATAATCAGCACTTAGACCAGCTATAAAATACATCATACGAATGTACTGAATGATATAATTCTGGCATATACAGGACCAGCAAACACAGTAAGTAATTATATGTAGAAGTAGGGCCATCCTGTCTGAGCTGAATCTTTTTATTTCATGTGCCGGCTCCTTTACAGATCATATGAGCAAGTTGGGGAATCTGGGGGGAGGGCAGAAAAAGAAACCATGCACTGTCCTGGAAACAGATGCACAGATTGGTCCCCTTATGTACTGGATGGTGTATTATCCAGTATTAATAATTGATCCAATAGGTGATCCATATCAGTGCACCCCGTACAGTGCATGTTTTCCAGATCTAGTTGGTGCACAACAATATTCATTACTGGCTTTTTAACTTTTTCTACTGGCTGACACATTTAAAAGATCAACAGGGACTGTAGTGCTAGTTATTTCATTTGTGACACTGAGGGGATCCTAAAAAACATGCAACTTTAGTATTATATGCTATTTCTATTGTAGTCATCATGGTGTGTGCTGAGGGGGGGTTCAGGCAAGGCACTCATAAACCCCTCCTGCATTTGCCTATGGTGCTGGCCACTGCAGCCACAAAGATGATATTGACCAGGGGCATTAAGGACTGAAGGGAAGCACCCCTCCCCACACTGGCACACCTTCCACAAAGCTGCTGCAGCCTGAGGGGGGATAGAACTATCAATAGGGGAACCACACCTGCAGCTCCTAATAACATGGGGGCACTGTGGAGCCAGGGACCAGGGTCTGGGGAGGCTCATTACTAGGCAGGACATAGCTACACCCACCCCCAGCAGAACAAGAAATCAGAAAAGACACTGATTGAGGACAGAAAGGAAAAGTAAAAGCAATGATATGAAGTAAATGAAAAGAGACTAAATACAATAAGGAAAAGGAGGAGAGAAGAAGAGAAGAAGGAGAAGCACTAAGAGAGTTTTATTAAGGAAAATGACAACTGACAAAATGCACTTCCCTGTCCTGGAGGAATCTGGAACCAAGAGGCTTTGGCCACACTTTTATCCCACTATATAATGTTCCTGTTACAAACCCGCCCCTGCTTGCAATAGGCTAACTCCCACAAGTAATTTGCATACATGCCGGCCCCCATCCTAGAGGTTTAAAACACCTCTTTTCTTATGCAATCTTTCGGTTTCTCTTATACGGATACACTGGGGTACGGCCTGCAGCGTCACGGTGCTTATACGCATACACTGGGGTACAGCCTGCAGCGTCACAGTACTTATACCGACACACTGGGGCACGGCCTGCAGCATCACAGTGCTTATACGGATACACTGGGGCACGGCCTGCAGCGTCACAGTGCTTATACGGATACACTGGGGTATGGCCTGCAGTTTCACGGTGCTTATACGGATTCACTGGGGTACGGCCTGCAGCGTCACAGTGCTTATACGGATACACTGGGGTACGGCCTGCAGCGTCACAGTGCTTATAAGGATTCACTGGGGTACGGCCTGCAGCGACACAGTACTTATACCGACACACTGGGGCACGGCCTGCAGCATCACAGTGCTTATACGGATACACTGGGGCACGGCCTGCAGCGTCACAGTGCTTATACGGATACACTGGGGTACGGCCTGCAGCGTCACAGTGCTTATACGGATTCACTGGGGTATGGCCTGCAGTGTCACAGTGCTTATATGGATACACTGGGGTATTGCCTGCAGTGTCACAGTGCTTATAGGGATTCACTGGGGTATGGCCTGCAGCGTCACAGTGCTTATATGGATACACTGGGGTACGGCCTGCAGCATCACACTGCTTATACGGATACACTTGGGTATTGCCTGCAGTGTCACAGTGCTTATACGGATTCACTGGGGTATGGCCTGCAGCGTCACAGTCCTTTGATGGATACACTGGGGTACAGCCTGCAGCGTCACAGTACTTATATGGATACACTGGGGTATTGCCTGCAGTGTCACAGTGCTTATATGGATACACTGGGGTATGGCCTGCAGCGTTACAGTGCTTATACGGATTCACTGGGGTATGGCCTGCAGCGTCACGGTGCTTATACGGATTCACTGGGGTACGGCCTGCAGTGTCACAGTGCTTATACGGATACACTGCGGTATTGCCTGCAGCGTCACAGTACTTATACCGACACACTGGGGCACGGCCTGCAGCGTCACAGTACTTATACCGACACACTGGGGCACGGCCTGCAGCATCACAGTGCTTATACGGATACACTGGGGCACGGCCTGCAGCGTCACAGTATTTATACCGACACACTGGGGCACGGCCTGCAGCGTCACAGTACTTATACCGACACACTGGGGCACGGCCTGCAGCGTCACAGTGCTTATATGGATACACTGGGGTATGGCCTGCAGCGTCACAGTGCTTATACGGATACACTGGGGCACGGCCTGCAGAGTCACAGTGCTTATACAGATACACTGGGGTATGGCCTGCAGCGTCACAGTACTTATACCGACACACTGGGGCATGGCCTGCAGCATCATAGTGCTTATACGGATACACGGGGCATGGCCTGCAGCGTCACAGTGCTTATATGGATACACTGGGGTACGGCCTGCAGCGTCACAGTGCTTATACGGATACACTGGGGTACGGCCTGCAGCGTCACAGTACTTATACCGACACAATGGGGCACGGCCTGCAGCATCACAGTGCTTATACGGACACTCTGGGGCACGGCCTGCAGCGTCACAGTGCTTATACGGATACACTGGGGTACGGCCTGCAGCGTCACAGTGCTTATACGGATACACTGGGGTACGGCCTGCAGCGTCACAGTGCTTATATGGATACACTTGGGTACGGCCTGCAGCGTCACGGTACTTATACGGATACACTGGGGTACGGCCTGCAGCGTCACGGTGCTTATACGGATACACTGGGTTACGGCATGCAGCGTCACGGTGCTTATACGGATACACTGGGGTACGGCCTGCAGCATCACGGTGCTTATACGGATACACTGGGGTACGGCCTGCAGCGTCACGATGCTTATACGGATTCACTGGGGTACGGCATGCAGCGTCACGGTGCTTATATGGATACACTGGGGTACGGCCTACAGCATCACAGTGCTTATATGGATACACTGGGGTACGGCCTGCAGCGTCACAGTGCTTATACGGATACACTGGGGAATGGCCTGCAGCGTCACAGTGCTTATACGGATACACTGGGGTACGGCCTGCAGCGTCACGGTGCTTATACGGATTCACTGGGGTACGGCCTGCAGCGTCACGGTGCTTATATGGATACACTGGGGTACGGCCTGCAGCGTCACAGTGCTTATATGGATACACTGGGGTACGGCCTGCAGCGTCACAGTGCATATATGGATACACTGGGGTATGGCCTGCAGCACCACAGTACTTCTACCGACACACTGGGGCACGGCCTGCAGCATCACAGTGCTTATACGGATACACTGGGGCACGGCCTGCAGCGTCACAGTATTTATACCGACACACTGGGGCACGGCCTGCAGCATCACAGTACTTATACCGACACACTGGGGCACGGCCTGCAGCGTCACAGTGCTTATATGGATACACTGGGGTATGGCCTGCAGCGTCACAGTGCTTATACGGATACACTGGGGTACGGCCTGAAGTGTCACAGTGCTTATACGGATACACTGGGGCACGGCCTGCAGAGTCACAGTGCTTATACGGATACACTGGGGTATGGCCTGCAGCGTCACAGTACTTATACCGACACACTGGGGCACGGCCTGCAGCATCATAGTGCTTATACGGATACACTGGGGCACGGCCTGGGGCGTCACAGTGCTTATATGGATACACTGGGGTACGGCCTGCAGCGTCACAGTGCTTATACCGATACACTGGGGTACGGCCTGCAGCGTCACAGTACTTATACCGACACACTGGGGCACGGCCTGCAGCATCACAGTGCTTATACGGATACACTGGGGCACGGCCTGCAGCGTCACAGTGCTTATACGGATACACTGGGGTACGGCCTGCAGCGTCACAGTGCTTATACGGATTCACTGGGGTATGGCCTGCAGTGTCACAGTGCTTATATGGATACACTGGGGTATTGCCTGCAGTGTCACAGTGCTTATAGGGATTCACTGGGGTATGGCCTGCAGCGTCACAGTGCTTATACGGATACACTGGGGTACGGCCTGCAGCATCACAGTGCTTATACGGATACACTGGGGTATTGCCTGCAGTGTCACAGTGCTTATATGGATACACTGGGGTTTTGCCTGCAGTGTCACAGTGCTTATACGGATTCACTGGGGTACGGCCTGCAGCGTCACAGTCCTTTTACGGATACACTGGGGTACAGCCTGCAGCGTCACAGTACTTATATGGATACACTGGGGTATTGCCTGCAGTGTCACAGTGCTTATATGGATACACTGGGGTATGGCCTGCAGCGTTACAGTGCTTATACAGATTCACTGGGGTATGGCCTGCAGCGTCACGGTGCTTATACGGATTCACTGGGGTACTGCCTGCAGTGTCACAGTGCTTATACGGATACACTGGGGTATTGCCTGCAGCGTCACAGTACTTATACCGACACACTGGGGCACGGCCTGCAGCGTCACAGTACTTATACCGACACACTGGGGCACGGCCTGCAGCATCACAGTGCTTATACGGATACACTGGGGCACGGCCTGCAGCGTCACAGTATTTATACCAACACACTGGGGCACGGCCTGCAGCGTCACAGTACTTATACCGACACACTGGGGCACGGCCTGCAGCGTCACAGTGCTTATATGGATACACTGGGGTATGGCCTGCAGCGTCACAGTGCTTATACGGATACACTGGGGCACGGCCTGCAGAGTCACAGTGCTTATACGGATACACTGGGGTATGGCCTGCAGCGTCACAGTACTTATACCGACACACTGGGGCACGGCCTGCAGCATCATAGTGCTTATACGGATACACTGGGGCACGGCCTGCAGCGTCACAGTGCTTATATGGATACACTGGGGTACGGCCTGCAGCGTCACAGTGCTTATACGGATACACTGGGGTACGGCCTGCAGCGTCACAGTACTTATACCGACACACTGGGGCACGGCCTGCAGCATCACAGTGCTTATACGGACACACTGGGGCACGGCCTGCAGCGTCACAGTGCTTATACGGATACACTGGGGTACGGCCTGCAGCGTCACAGTGCTTATACGGATACACCGGGGTACGGCCTGCAGCGTCACAGTGCTTATATGGATACACTTGGGTACGGCCTGCAGCGTCACGGTGCTTATACGGATACACTGGGGTACGGCCTGCAGCGTCACGGTGCTTATACGGATA
Organism: Taudactylus pleione; assembly: GCA_031769625.1. NCBI lineage: Eukaryota > Metazoa > Chordata > Amphibia > Anura > Myobatrachidae > Taudactylus > Taudactylus pleione. The sequence continues at coordinate 1,235,768 of JAUIMM010001300.1, forward strand.
CACTGGGTTACGGCCTGCAGCGTCACGGTGCTTATACGGATACACTGGGGTACGGCCTGCAGCATCACGGTGCTTATACGGATACACTGGGGTACGGCCTGCAGCGTCACGGTGCTTATACGGATTCACTGGGGTACGGCCTGCAGCGTCACGGTGCTTATATGGATGCACTGGGGTACGGCCTGCAGCGTCACAGTGCTTCTATGGATACACTGGGGTACGACCTGCAGCGTCACAGTGCTTATACGGATACACTGGGGAATGGCCTGCAGCGTCACAGTGCTTATACGGATACACTGGGGTACGGCCTGCAGCGTCACGGTGCTTATACGGATTCACTGGGGTACGGCCTGCAGCGTCACGGTGCTTATATGGATACACTGGGGTACGGCCTGCAGCGTCACAGTGCATATATGGATACACTGGGGTATGGCCTGCAGCATCACAGTACTTATACCGACACACTGGGGCACGGCCTGCAGCATCACAGTGCTTATACGGATACACTGGGGCACGGCCTGCAGCGTCACAGTATTTATACCGACACACTGGGGCACGGCCTGCAGCATCACAGTACTTATACCGACACACTGGGGCATGGCCTGCAGCGTCACAGTGCTTATATGGATACACTGGGGTATGGCCTGCAGTGTCACAGTGCTTATACGGATACACTGGGGTACGGCCTGAAGTGTCACAGTGCTTTACGGATACACTGGGGCACGGCCTGCAGAGTCACAGTGCTTATACGGATACACTGGGGTACGGCCTGCAGCATCACAGTACTTATACCGACACACTGGGGCACGGCCTGCAGCATCATAGTGCTTATACGGATACACTGGGGCACGGCCTGGGGCGTCACAGTGCTTATATGGATACACTGGGGTACGGCCTGCAGCGTCACAGTGCTTATACGGATACACTGGGGCACGGCCTGCAGCGTCACAGTACTTATACCGACACACTGGGGCACGGCCTGCAGCATCACAGTGCTTATACGGATACACTGGGGCATGGCCTGCAGCATCACAGTGCTTATATGGATACACTGGGGTATGGCCTGCAGCGTCACAGTGCTTATACGGATACACTGGGGTACGGCCTGCAGCGTCACAGTGCTTATACGGATACACCGGGGTACGGCCTGCAGCGTCACACTGCTTATATGGATACACTGGGGTACGGCCTGCAGCATCACAGTGCTTATACGGATACACTGGGGTACGGCCTGCAGCGTCACGGTGCTTATACGGATACACTGGGTTACGGCCTGCAGCGTCACGGTGCTTATACGGATACACTGGGGTACGGCCTGCAGCGTCACGGTGCTTATACGGATACACTGGGGTACGGCCTGCAGTGTCACGGTGCTTATACGGATTCACTGGGGTATGGCCTGCAGCATCACGGTGCTTATATGGATACACTGGGGTACGGCCTGCAGCGTCACAGTGCTTATATGGAAACACTGGGGTATGGCCTGCAGCGTCACAGTACTTTTACCGACACACTGGGGCACGGCCTGCAGCATCACAGTGCTTATACGGATACTCTGGGGTACGGCCTGCAGCGTCACAGTGCTTATATGGATACACTGGGGTATGGCCAGCAGCGTCACAGTACTTATACCGACACACTGGGGCACGGCCTGCAGCGTCACAGTGCTTATACGGATACACTGGGGTATGGCCTGCAGCGTCACGGTGCTTATACGGATTCACTGGGGTACGGCCTGCAGCGTCACAGTGCTTATACGGATTCACTGGGGTACAGCCTGCAGCATCACAGTGCTTTTACGGATACAATGGGGTATGGCCTGCAGCGTCACAGTGCTTTTACGGATACACTGGGGTATGGCCTGCAGCGTCACAGTACTTATACCGACACACTGGGGCACGGCCTGCAGCGTCACAGTGCTTATACGGATACACCGGGGTACGGCCTGCAGCGTCACAGTGCTTATATGGATACACTTGGGTACGGCCTGCAGCGTCACGGTGCTTATACGGATACACTGGGGTACGGCCTGCAGCGTCACGGTGCTTATACGGATACACTGGGTTACGGCCTGCAGCGTCACAGTGCTTATACGGATACACTGGGGTACGGCCTGCAGCATCACGGTGCTTATACGGATACACTGGGGTACGGCCTGCAGCGTCACGGTGCTTATACGGATTCACTGGGGTACGGCCTGCAGCGTCACGGTGCTTATATGGATGCACTGGGGTACGGCCTGCAGCGTCACAGTGCTTCTATGGATACACTGGGGTACGACCTGCAGCGTCACAGTGCTTATACGGATACACTGGGGAATGGCCTGCAGCGTCACAGTGCTTATACGGATACACTGGGGTACGGCCTGCAGCGTCACGGTGCTTATACGGATTCACTGGGGTACGGCCTGCAGCGTCACGGTGCTTATATGGATACACTGGGGTACGGCCTGCAGCGTCACAGTGCATATATGGATACACTGGGGTATGGCCTGCAGCATCACAGTACTTATACCGACACACTGGGGCACGGCCTGTAGCATCACAGTGCTTATACGGATACACTGGGGCACGGCCTGCAGCGTCACAGTATTTATACCGACACACTGGGGCACGGCCTGCAGCATCACAGTACTTATACCGACACACTGGGGCATGGCCTGCAGCGTCACAGTGCTTATATGGATACACTGGGGTATGGCCTGCAGTGTCACAGTGCTTATACGGATACACTGGGGTACGGCCTGAAGTGTCACAGTGCTTTACGGATACACTGGGGCACGGCCTGCAGAGTCACAGTGCTTATACGGATACACTGGGGTACGGCCTGCAGCATCACAGTACTTATACCGACACACTGGGGCACGGCCTGCAGCATCATAGTGCTTATACGGATACACTGGGGCACGGCCTGGGGCGTCACAGTGCTTATATGGATACACTGGGGTACGGCCTGCAGCGTCACAGTGCTTATACGGATACACTGGGGCACGGCCTGCAGCGTCACAGTACTTATACCGACACACTGGGGCACGGCCTGCAGCATCACAGTGCTTATACGGATACACTGGGGCATGGCCTGCAGCATCACAGTGCTTATATGGATACACTGGGGTATGGCCTGCAGCGTCACAGTGCTTATACGGATACACTGGGGTACGGCCTGCAGCGTCACAGTGCTTATACGGATACACCGGGGTACGGCCTGCAGCGTCACAGTGCTTATATGGATACACTGGGGTACGGCCTGCAGCATCACAGTGCTTATACGGATACACTGGGGTACGGCCTGCAGCGTCACGGTGCTTATACGGATACACTGGGTTACGGCCTACAGCGTCACGGTGCTTATACGGATACACTGTGGTACGGCCTGCAGCGTCACGGTGCTTATACGGATACACTGGGGTACGGCCTGCAGTGTCACGGTGCTTATACGGATTCACTGGGGTATGGCCTGCAGCATCACGGTGCTTATATGGATACACTGGGGTACGGCCTGCAGCGTCACAGTGCTTATATGGAAACACTGGGGTATGGCCTGCAGCGTCACAGTACTTTACCGACACACTGGGGCACGGCCTGCAGCATCACAGTGCTTATACGGATACTCTGGGGTACGGCCTGCAGCGTCACAGTGCTTATAAGGATACACTGGGGTATGGCCAGCAGCGTCACAGTACTTATACCGACACACTGGGGCACGGCCTGCAGCGTCACAGTGCTTATACGGATACACTGGGGTATGGCCTGCAGCGTCACGGTGCTTATACGGATTCACTGGGGTACGGCCTGCAGCGTCACAGTGCTTATACGGATTCACTGGGGTACAGCCTGCAGCATCACAGTGCTTTTACGGATACAATGGGGTATGGCCTGCAGCGTCACAGTGCTTTTACGGATACACTGGGGTATGGCCTGCAGCGTCACAGTACTTATACCGACACACTGGGGCACGGCCTGCAGCGTCACAGTGCTTATACGGATACACTGGGGTATGGCCTGCAGCGTCACGGTGCTTATACGGATTCACTGGGGTACGGCCTGCAGCGTCACAGTGCTTACACGGATACACTGGGGTACGGCCTGCAGCGTCACAGTGCTTATATGGATTCACTGGGGTACGGCCTGCAGTGTCACAGTGCTTATACGGATACAATGGGGTATGGCCTGCAGCGTCACAGTGCTTTTACGGATACACGGGGGTATGGCCTGCAGCGTTACAGTGCTTATACGGATTCACTGGGGTATTGCCTGCAGCGTCACAGTGCTTATACGGATACACTGGGGTACGGCCTGCAGCGTCACGGTGCTTATACGGATTCACTGGGGTACGGCCTGCAGCGTCACGGTGCTTATATGGATACACTGGGGTATGGCCTGCTGCGTCACAGTGCTTATATGGATACACTGGGGTACGGCCTGCAGCGTCACAGTGCTTATATGGATACACTGGGGTATGGCCTGCAGCGTCACAGTACTTATACCGACACACTGGGGCACGGCCTGCAGCGTCACAGTGCTTATACGGATACACTGGGGTATGGCCTGCAGCATCACGGTGCTTATACGGATTCACTGGGGTACGGCCTGCAGCGTCACAGAGCTTATACGGATACAATGGGGTATGGCCTGCAGCGTCACAGTGCTTATATGGATACACTGGGGTATGGCCTGCAGCATCACAGTGCTTATATGGATACACTGGGGTATGGCCTGCAGCGTTACAGTGCTTATACGGATTCACTGGGGTATGGCCTGCAGCGTCACAGTGCTTATACGGATACACTGGGGTACGGCCTGCAGCGTCACAGTGCTTATACGGATTCACTGGGGTATGGCCTGCAGTGTCACAGTGCTTATACGGATACACTGGGGTATGGCCTGCAGCATCACAGTGCTTATATGGATACACTGGGGTACGGTCTGCAGCGTCACAGTACTTATACCGACACACTGGGGCACGGCCTGCAGCGTCACAGTGCTTATACGGATACACTGGGGCACGGCCTGCAGCGTCACAGTGCTTATACTGATACACTGGGGTACGGCCTGAAGTGTCACAGTGCTTATACGGATACACTGAGGTATGGCCTGCAGCGTCACAGTACTTATACCGACACACAGGGGTACGGCCTGCAGCATCATAGTGCTTATATGGATACACTGGGGTATGGCCTGCAGCGTCACAGTGCTTATACGGATACACTGGGGTATGGCCTGCAGCGTCACGGTGCTTTACGGATTCACTGGGGTACGGCCTGCAGCGTCACAGTGCTTAAACGGATACACTGGGGTACGGCCTGCAGCGTCACAGTGCTTATATGGATTCACTGGGGTACGGCCTGCAGTGTCACAGTGCTTATACGGATACAATGGGGTATGGCCTGCAGCGTCACAGTGCTTTTATGGATACACGGGGGTATGGCCTGCAGCGTTACAGTGCTTATACGGATTCACTGGGGTATTGCCTGCAGCGTCACAGTGCTTATACGGATACACTGGGGTACGGCCTGCAGCGTCACGGTGCTTATACGGATTCACTGGGGTACGGCCTGCAGCGTCACGGTGCTTATATGGATACACTGGGGTATGGCCTGCAGCGTCACAGTGCTTATATGGATACACTGGGGTACGGCCTGCAGCGTCACAGTGCTTATATGGATACACTGGGGTATGGCCTGCAGCGTCACAGTACTTATACCGACACACTGGGGCACGGCCTGCAGCGTCACAGTGCTTATACGGATACACTGGGGTATGGCCTGCAGCGTCACAGAGCTTATACGGATACAATGGGGTATGGCCTGCAGTGTCACAGTGCTTTTACGGATACACTGGGGTATGGCCTGCAGCGTCACAGTACTTATATGGATACACTGTGGTATGGCCTGCAGCGTCACAGTACTTATATGGATACACTGGGGTATGGCCTGCAGCATCACAGTGCTTATATGGATACACTGGGGTATGGCCTGCAGCGTTACAGTGCTTATACGGATTCACTGGGGTATGGCCTGCAGCGTCACAGTGCTTATACGGATACACTGGGGTACGGCCTGCAGCGTCACAGTGCTTATACGGATTCACTGGGGTATGGCCTGCAGTGTCACAGTGCTTATACGGATACACTGGGGTATGGCCTGCAGCATCACAGTGCTTATATGGATACACTGGGGTACGGTCTGCAGCATCACAGTACTTATACCGACACACTGGGGCACGGCCTGCAGCGTCACAGTGCTTATACGGATACACTGGGGCACGGCCTGCAGCGTCACAGTGCTTATACTGATACACTGGGGTACGGCCTGAAGTGTCACAGTGCTTATACGGATACACTGGGGTATTGCCTGCAGCGTCACAGTACTTATACCGACACACTGGGGCACGGCCTGCAGCGTCACAGTACTTATACCGACACACTGGGGCACGGCCTGCAGCATCACAGTGCTTATACGGATACACTGGGGTACGGCCTGCAGCGTCACAGTACTTATACCGACACACAGGGGTACGGCCTGCAGCATCACAGTGCTTATATGGATACACTGAGATACAGCACGAAAAAAATTTACTTTTTAACTTTACTTTTTTACATTTTTGAAAACTTTTCTTGTTTGATGGACAACACAGTCCCTAGATGGACAGCACAACATACCCCTGCATGGACAGCACACTCCTGTTTGGACAGCACAGCACACTCCTGTTTGGACAGCACAGCACACACAGCAGCAAATGGTGGCAATCACTGCGGGGAGGGATTTATATGCAATCCAAAACCCGCGAGAATCTGACACAGGATTGACGACATTTTGCCTCGCTGGGAAAACCCGAGCCTGACTCGGATCCTGCTCGCATACACTATGTTCGGATGGGTCCGGTTCTCTAGTTTAAATAGGGGAGGTGATTTGAATATGACGCCAAGCCCCACATCAGCGCTCACTTGACCACACTGTTAAATCCCGCAATGACCTGTGTGCCTGTTCCTATATAGAGAGTAATACCGCTTTTCCACCTAAGTCCCGGGTCTGAACCGAGATTTGGAACACACGGCCTGATTCAGACCTGCTCGCGAGTGCATAGCACTCGCAAGCGGGTCGATGGCCCCCACTGCGCATGCGTACGCCGGAGCCAGCTCCAGCTTGCGCATGTGCGCGACCTGGCCAGCGACGGGTGCTCCGTTGCTACGGGTCTCGCACCAAAGCGGGGCAGCTGTCCATTGTGATTGACAACTTGCCCCGTTTTGGAGGCGGGCAGTGGGAGTGGCTGGCCAAACGGAGGCATTCCCGAAAGAACGCCTGCCATTTGGGGGCGGCCCCACTGATATCACGAGTGATGTCAGTGAGTGAGCTTCCGGCTCTATTGGAGCCAAAAGCTCACTGGGGCTTGCGGGAACGAGACCCTACCACAAGGGTCTCTTCGCAAGCTCCGATGGTCGTTATGGCGATGGTTGGCAGCTTAGCGAGCAGCCAGGAGGCCATCTATAAAAAAAAAACAGGGACACCCTAATTCAGACCGAGTGCTCTCAAAGAGCGTCCGGCTCTGAATCAGACCCACAGTTCCAACATGGGACAGACCACTTTTCCATTGCGGCGCCAATCCCGGTTATTCACAGATCGGCGCCGTTCACACTACATACGGCTGCAGTGGAACACTTCTCCCTGTGCTTGGAGATGACATCACCTCCAAGCTCCGAGAAACCCGGAAGTTCCAATGCTGTAAACGGGACCCGGTTGGACGAACCGAGTTACCCATTTACACTGCAGTTGGGTCGTTCCTGTTTTAAACCCTGGTTGTATTGCCGGGTCACTCCACTCGGGAACCCATCCCTTGCCACTTTTACACTTAGAAGGAACCTGGGTTTTAGCTGCGGTGTAAAAGGGGTATAAGGCACAGGCTGCAGGGAGAACCTCAAAGCTGGGCACCAGCACGACTGAGAGCAGGACGCTGGCCGAGCAGACCGGACTGCGGGGACTACCACCGGTAACTGAAGGCCAGGCTCTGGCATTGCGTGACACTTACATATTTCTCCACAATAACTTTCCTCACTGTAGGGTCTCCCCATCTGCATTGTCGGCAGTCCCTTATCTCACACTTGCAGTTGGAATAAGCGAAGATTATAATGCAGAGATGCCGACATTCCTGCTGCCCCTTCCAGGAGGGGGCAGCCAGATTGGCAAAATCGGGGGCGTGGCTGGTGGTTGCGGGCGGTTGTGGGAGACATGGCCATGCGATCACGTCATTTTTGCCCCGCCCCCGCTACACACTTCCGGCATTGTGAAGCAGGGGGTGAGGCCAAGATGACGCAATTCAGCAAGAATCGTGTCACAGCAGACCCCCCCCCCCTCCCCGCTGCTGGGGATTCTTATGTAATCGCAGGGGTGGGGGCGCAGGAGGGGTCGGCAGCTTGCGGTAGGCCGAGAGCAGCACATGATTTTCAGGGGGGTTCCTGACCAATCGGGAGGGTAGGCAAGTATGTTATAATGCCTTATTAGTAGAATATAAAAAAAAATATGTTACAGTTGATTTGGCTAATAATCAATTGTGTGGTCAACACCGGTCTGTGATGTGTTAAATAAAATATAACCTTTAATAATTACATATTAAAATGAATGATTTTTAATATTGCCAGCGAATTATTAAAATGAAAGACGTGTGATGTAGAAAAAAAAAGTGATTCAAATTTTATTAAATATCTAAACAGCTGTCTACCTACATAACACTAAATAATCTTCACCTTATTCTCCTGTGTGTATTAGGGGTGTGCACCGGCCACTTTTCGTGTTTTGTGTTTTGGTTTTGGATCTGGATCTTTCTTCGTGTTTTGGATCTGGATTGGTTTTGCCAAAACCACCCTTCCGTGTTTTGGGTTCTGGGTTTTGTGTTTTGGATCTGTATTTTTTTGAAAAAAAGCATAAAAACAGCTAAAATCACAGAATTTGTAGGTTTTTCTGCTCCTATGCTATTATTAACCTCAATAACCTTAATTTCCACTCATTTCCAGTCTATTCTGAACACCTCACACCTCACAATAGTGTTTTTATGTCTAAAAGGTTGCACCGAGGTAGCTGGATGACTATGCTAAGCGACACGAGTGGGCGGCACAAACACGTGACCCATCTAGGAGTGACACTGCAGTGGCAGACAGGATGGCAGTTAGAAAAACTAGGCCCCAAACTGTACATAATGCAAAGAAAAAAAGAGGTGCAAGATGGAATTGTCCTTGGGCCCTCCCACCCACCCTTATGTTGTATAAACAGGACATGCACACTTTAACAAATCAATCATTTCAGCGCCAGGGTCTGCCACACAACTGTGGCTGAAATGATTGGTTCGTTTGGGCCCCCACAAAACAAGCTGGCAATTAATGTGTCCCTGCACAAACTGGCTCTACGGAGGCAAGATGTCATCCTCATCCTCCTCATCCACCGATTCCTCACCCTCTTCAGTGTGTACATCCTCATCCTCACAAAGTATTAACTCGTCCCCACTTGAATCCACCACCACAGGTCCCTCTGTACCTTCTGGAGGCTGGTCTCCCTGGAAGAGCTGATAATTCATTTTGATGAACATCATCTTCTCCACATTCTGTGGAAGCAACCTCCTACGCCTTTCGCTGACAAGGTTCCCGGCTGCACTAAACACTCTTTCGGAGTACACACTGGAGGGGGGGCAACTCAGGTAAAATAGAGCCAGTTTGTACAGGGGCCTCCAAATTGCCTCTTTTTCCTGCCAGTACAGGTATGGACTGTCTGACATGCCTACTTGGATTCTGTCACCGATGTAATCCTCCACCATTCTGTCAATGGTGACAGTATCATATGCAGTGACAGTAGACATGTCAGAAATTGTTGCCAGGTCCTTCAGTCCGGACCAGATGTCCAAACTTGGTCCTACCTAAGTTTTTTCCTGGCAGCCCCAGTTGCGGGAGAAAATGAAGAAGGAGCCGTTGACGTGTCACGTTCCGCTTCAGCTGACAGTGTGTTCACCAGCAGGTCTTTGCACCTCTGCAGGCTTGTGTCGGCCGGAAAGAGAGACAACACATAGGCTTTAAACCTAGGATCGAGCACGGTGGCCAAAATGTAGTGGTCTGATTTCAACAGATTGACCACCCTGGAATCCTGGCAAAGCAAATGAAGGGCTTCATCCACAAGTCCCACATGCCGAGCGGAATCGCTCCGTCTTAGCTCCTCCTTCACTTTCTCCAGCTGCTTCTGCAAAAGCCTGATGAGGGGAATGACCTGACTCAAGCTGGCAGTGTCTGAACTGACTTCACGTGTGGCAAGTTCGAAGGGCTGAAGAACCTTGCACAACACGGAAATCATTCTCCACTGCGCTTGAGTCAGGTGCATACCCCCTCCTTTGCCTATGTCATAGGTGGATGTATAGGCTTGTATGGCCTTTTGCTGCTCCTCCATCCTCTGAAGCATATAGAGGGTTGAGTTCCACCGCGTCACAACCTCTTGCTTCAGGTGATGGCGGGGCAGGTTCAAGAGTGTTTGCTGGCGCTCCAGTCTTCGGCACGCAGTCGCTGAATGGCGAAAGTGGCCAGAAATTTTTCGGGCCACCCAAAGCGTCTCCTGCACGCCCCTGTCGCTTTTCAGAAAATTCTGCACCACCAAGTTTATTGTGTGAGCAAAACATGGGACGTGCTGGAATTTGCCCAGATGTAATGCCCGCATAATATTGGTGGCGTTGTCAGATATCACAAATCCCCAGGAGAGTCTAAGTGGGGTAAGCCACTGGGCGATGATTTCCCTCAGTTTCTCTAAGAGGTTGTCGGCGGTGTGCCTCTTACTGAAACCGGTGATTCACAGCGTAGCCTGCCTTGTAACGAGCTGGCGTTTCTGAGATGCTGCTACTGGTGACGCTGCTGCTGTTGCTGCGTAAGGTGATACATCTACCCAGTGGGCTGTCACAGTCATATAGTCCTTAGTCTGCCCTGTTCCACTTGTCCACATGTCCGTGGTTAAGTGGACATTGTGTACAACGGCATTTTTCAGGACACTGAGGACACTTTTTCTGACGTTTCTGTACAGTCTCGGTATCGCCTGCCTAGTGAAGTGGAATCTAGACGGGATTTGGAACCGGGGACACACTACCTCCATCAATTGTCTAAATCCCACTGCACTAATGGCGGATACCGGACGCACGTCTAACACCAACATAGCAGTCAAGGCCTCAGTTATACGTTTTGCTTCAGGATGACTGCTGTCGTACTTCATCCTCCTCGCTAAGGACTGTTGGAGGGTCAATTGTTTAGTAAAAGTAGTGGTGTTCCTACTTCCTCTCTGGGATGATGAACGACTCCCAGCAGCAGCAGCAACAGCAGCAGCGGCAGCAGTAGGCGTAGCAATGCAGGATCCTCCGGAGGAATCCCGGATAGGAGAGTCAGTCATGCCAGTGATATGGCCTGCAGGACTACTTCCGATCCTGACTAAGGAGGAAATTGACGAGGAGGGAGTTGACGGTGTGGTTTGCAGGCGCTTGGATACAACAGGACAACGGGATTTAGGTGTCCCTGGACTGCTTACGGTCTGAGCCAAAGTTTCTGAACTTGACAGTAACTTTTTATGAACGCGCTGCAGGTGCCGTATAAGGGAGGATGTTCCTAGGTGGTTGACGTCCCTACCCCTACTTATTTCACCTTTACATATGGTACATATGGCAAGACAGTTGTTGTCCGGATTTGGATAGAAATATTGCCAGACCAAAGAGGTGGAATGTTTGGTCTTCTGCCCAGGCATGACCGTGATGGGCTTTTTCATCCCACGGACAACAACTGTCTCCCCCGGAGCCTGATTTAAACAAACCACATCACCATCAGAATCCTCCTCGCCAACTTCCTCCTCAGCGCCAGCTACACCAGTATCCTCATCCTGTTGTACTTCAACAGTGACATCTTCAATTTGCATATCAGCAAGTGGACTGTGGGTGCTCCTTTCAGCACTTGCAGGGGGCGTGCAAATGGTGGAAAGAGCCACCTCTTCCCGTCCAGTGCTGGGAAGGTCAGGCATCGCAACCACCACCGCACTTGGACTCTCCTTGGGGATTTGTGATATCTTCTTAGAAAGCACAGTTCTTCGCTGTGCTTTTGCCAGCTTAACTCTTTTGATTTTTTTAGTGGGAGGAGTGCTTCCATCGTCATGTGAAGCTGAACCACTAGTCATGAACATACTAGGGATCGACCTTAGCCGTTCCTTGCCACTCCGTGTCGTAAATGGCATATTGGCAAGTTTACGTTTCTCTTCAGCTGATTTAAATGTCTTTTTCAAGGTCATTTTCCTGAACTTTGCCATTTGGGATTGTATGTGCCCTCTACTATGACATTGGGCATCGGCCTTGGCAGACGACGTTGATGGCATGTTATCGTCTATGTCATGACTAGTGGCAGCAGCTTCAGCACTAGGAGGAAGTGGTTCTTGATCTTTCTCTATTTTATTTTTATCGGAGAAAGTTTGGTCCTCCATTTATGTTATATCGATTTGATATATACGTGCGGCTAAACACAGAAAATAATTTTTTTTTTGGTTTGGACTGGAGTGTACTTTGTGGGTTACAGCACCCTTTAACGGTCAAGCCAGCCGGCCCTTTACTTATGACACAGGCGCACTCTTGGCATTACTTTGTTGATGCACGTGCGGCTACTGCGCACACAATTCACAAACACAGAAAATAATTTTTTTTTGGTTTGGACTGGAGTGTACTTTGGGGGTTACAGCACCCTTTAACGGTCAAGCCAGCCGGCCCTTTACTTATGACACAGGCGCACGCTTGGCACTACTTTGTTGATGCACGTGCGGCTACTGCGCACACAATTCACAAACACAGAAAATAATTTTTTTTTGGTTTGGACTGGAGTGTACTTTCGGGGGTTACAGCACCCTTTAACGGTCAAGCCAGCCGGCCCTTTACTTATGACACAGGCGCACGCTTGGCACTACTTTGTTGATGCACGTGCGGCTACTGCGCACACAATTCACAAACACAGAAAATAATTTTTTTTTAGGTTTGGACTGGAGTGTACTTTCGGGGGTTACAGCACCCTTAACGGTCAAGCCAGCCGGCCCTTTACTTATGACACAGGCGCACGCTTCGCACTACTTTGTTGATGCACGTGCGGCTACTGCGCACACAATTCACAAACACAGAAAATAATTTTTTTTTTGGTTTGGACTGGAGTGTACTTTCGGGGGTTACAGCACCCTTAACGGTCAAGCCGGCCGGCCCTTTACTTATGACACAGGCGCACGCTTGGCACTACTTTGTTGATGCACGTGCGGCTACTGCGCACACAATTCACAAACACAGAAAATAATTTTTTTTTTGGTTTGGACTGGAGTGTACTTTCGGGGGTTACAGCACCCTTAACGGTCAAGCCAGCCGGCCCTTTACTTATGACACAGGCGCACGCTTGGCACTACTTTGTTGATGCACGTGCGGCTACTGCGCACACAATTCACAAACACAGAAAATAATTTTTTTTTGGTTTGGACTGGAGTGTACTTTCAGGGGTTACAGCACCCTTTAACGGTCAAGCCAGCCGGCCCTTTACTTATGACACAGGCGCACGCTTGGCACTACTTTGTTGATGCACGTGCGGCTACTGCGCACACAATTCACAAACACAGAAAATAATTTTTTTTTGGTTTGGACTGGAGTGTACTTTCGGGGGTTACAGCACCCTTTAACGGTCAAGCCAGCCGGCCCTTTACTTATGACACAGGCGCACTCTTGGCACTACTTTGTTGATGCACGTGCGGCTACTGCGCACACAATTCACAAACACAGAAAATAATTTTTTTTTAGGTTTGGACTGGAGTGTACTTTCGGGGGTTACAGCACCCTTAACGGTCAAGCCAGCCGGCCCTTTACTTATGACACAGGCGCACGCTTGGCACTACTTTGTTGATGCACGTGCGGCTACTGCGCACACAATTCACAAACACAGAAAATAATTTTTTTTTGGTTTGGACTGGAGTGTACTTTCGGGGGTTACAGCACCCTTTAACGGTCAAGCCAGCCGGCCCTTTACTTATGACACAGGCGCACGCTTGGCACTACTTTGTTGATGCACGTGCGGCTACTGCGCACACAATTCACAAACACAGAAAATAATTTTTTTTTAGGTTTGGACTGGAGTGTACTTTCGGGGGTTACAGCACCCTTAACGGTCAAGCCAGCCGGCCCTTTACTTATGACACAGGCGCACGCTTGGCACTACTTTGTTGATGCACGTGCGGCTACTGCGCACACAATTCACAAACACAGAAAATAATTTTTTTTTAGGTTTGGACTGGAGTGTACTTTCGGGGGTTACAGCACCCTTAACGGTCAAGCCAGCCGGCCCTTTACTTATGACACAGGCGCACGCTTGGCACTACTTTGTTGATGCACGTGCGACTACTGCGCACACAATTCACAAACACAGAAAATAATTTTTTTTTGGTTTGGACTGGAGTGTACTTTCAGGGGTTACAGCACCCTTTAACGGTCAAGCCAGCCGGCCCTTTACTTATGACACAGGCGCACGCTTGGCACTACTTTGTTGATGCACGTGCGGCTACTGCGCACACAATTCACAAACACAGAAAATAATTTTTTTTTTGGTTTGGACTGGAGTGTACTTTCGGGGGTTACAGCACCCTTAACGGTCAAGCCAGCCGGCCCTTTACTTATGACACAGGCGCACGCTTGGCACTACTTTGTTGATGCACGTCCGGCTACTGCGCACACAATTCACAAACACAGAAAATAATTTTTTTTTTGGTTTGGACTGGAGTGTACTTTCGGGGGTTACAGCACCCTTAACGGTCAAGCCAGCCGGCCCTTTACTTATGACACAGGCGCACGCTTGGCACTACTTTGTTGATGCACGTGCGGCTACTGCGCACACAATTCACAAACACAGAAAATAATTTTTTTTTTGGTTTGGACTGGAGTGTACTTTCGGGGGTTACAGCACCCTTAACGGTCAAGCCAGCCGGCCCTTTACTTATGACACAGGCGCACGCTTGGCACTACTTTGTTGATGCACGTGCGGCTACTGCGCACACAATTCACAAACACAGAAAATAATTTTTTTTTGGTTTGGACTGGAGTGTACTTTCGGGGGTTACAGCACCCTTTAACGGTCAAGCCAGCCGGCCCTTTACTTATGACACAGGCGCACGCTTGGCACTACTTTGTTGATGCACGTGCGGCTACTGCGCACACAATTCACAAACACAGAAAATATATTATTTTTTTAGCACTTGGGGGGAGCACCCCTGATGGACAGAGCACCCCCTGGACAACACTACAGCACCCCTTTAGGACTGGGACACTGCACAGGACTTTGGAGTGGACACAGCCCCTATGGAGAACTGACTGCACAACACAGTCCAGCCAGCCCCTATGGACTTTGAAGTAGTGGACACAGCCCCTATTAACAACAGCAGCACAGCACAACACAGCCAGCCCCTATGGACTTTGAAGTAGTGGACAACAGCAGCACTACACTACACTACACTACACAGCACTAACTCCCACCCTCCCTCTTCACTGTCCACAGCCGAGTGAGAAAATGGCGCCGACGCGGGTACCTTATATAGGATCCAAAACCTGCGAGACTCGGAAGGCGGGATGATGACGTTTTGCCTCGATGTCAGATCCGAGTCAGGCGGGAAAAGTCGAGCCTGACTCGGATCGGACTCGGATCGGGGGGGCTCGGGGGGGCTCGGATTTCAGAAATCCGAACCCGCTCACCCCTAGTGTGTATGTAAGAAATGTCTCAAATAGGGTCCCACCAGTAATTCTTATTAGTTTTATATCTCTAAGAGGATCTACAGTATGAGTGATTACACTGAGATAATGGAAATGTACTTTGTCTGGTGAATAATAACTTTTCCTTGTTTGAAAATAACTGTACAGCGTCTAATCAAGTTCTTATGGGCAGTGTAATAATAATTCATATGAAAATACACCATAAAACAGGGATTCAGGTATTGTGTTAGAATTCATGCTAGATTGTTGTTGGATTAAGATGTTATAATTCGTACAGAGGTTTATGTCTGCTATGGTGGTGCAGCCATGGCACAGGGCACCGCAGGACAGGGGGCGCTGTTTGGGCCTGACACTTTTCCTGTTTATTATCATTCTCACTGGTAGTTTCCTCTTCTTTTATCCCCAGCATCTCCTGGCCTCCCCTATCTCTTCCCTGGCCCTTCCCCATGAGGCCATGGCCCTCTCTCAGATGCACTATATATTATGTCCCTATTTATCCCCAGCATCTCCTGGCCTCCCCTATCTCTTCCCTGGCCCTTCCCCATGAGGCCATGGCCCTCTCTCAGGTGCACTATATTATGTCCCTATTTATCCCCAGCATCTCCTGGCCTCCCCTATCTCTTCCCTGGCCCTTCCCCATGAGGCCATGGCCCTCTCTCAGGTGCACTATATTATGTCCCTATTTATCCCCAGCATCTCCTGGCCTCCCCTATCTCTTCCCTGGCCCTTCCCCATGAGGCCATGGCCCTCTCTCAGGTGCACTATATTATGTCCCTATTTATCCCCAGCATCTCCTGGCCTCCCCTATCTCTTCCCTGGCCCTTCCCCATGAGGCCATGGCCCTCTCTCAGGTGCACTATATTATGTCCCTATTTATCCCCAGCATCTCCTGGCCTCTCCTATCTCTTCCCTGGCCCTTCCCCATGAGGCCATGACCCTCTCTCAGGTGCACTATATTATGTCCCTATTTATCCCCAGCATCTCCTGGCATCTCCTATCTCTTCCCTGGCCCTTCCCCATGAGGCCATGGCCCTCTCTCAGGTGCACTATATTATGTCCCTATTTATCCCCAGCATCTCCTGGCCTCCCCTATCTCTTCCCTGGTCCTTCCCCATGAGGCCATGGCCCTTTTTCAGGTGCACTATCTTATGTCCCTGTATAAAAAATGGGGGGGGTGCCAATGCTCTACCTGGCACAGGGCACCAAAAAGTTTAGTTATGGCTCTGTATGTTTGTAACCCCCAGTCGTTTGCAACAGTTCTGTTACCACTATCCCGCATATTTGCCAACTCTCCCGGAAAGGGGAATCACGTCATCTTGGCCCCATCACCCCCCCCTTTACATTGCCAGTAATCTCGACATTGTCTAGTGGGGGCGGGAGCAGATGAGACGATTGCGCTGCCATGCCACTTCAGCTGCTCCAAGCCTCCCGCAGTGCCAACCTGGCTGCCACCAAAGGTTGGCAAGTACACTATTCTGTGGTTGTTAATTTTAAGTAAGCTAGGAGTTTATTTCTCCCAATAGGTCTGACAAGTGTCGTTACAGGGGTTGGTGACACCCAGTGCGCCTCGTATGTCATGTCCAAATAGGGTCATGGCCCCGCTGGGATGGTGCGTGGCCTAGCAGCACACTCGCAGTTTAATCACTCTGGGGGCGTGCCCAACACTTCAGAAGATACCAGCTGTCCGCAGAGACTCCTCCCACTTTGCCGGCTCCTCCCCAGTGACCGGGAGCCGGGCTCCGCGCAGTAACATCACGGTGCAGCTCCTGGATGACTGAGGCGCTGGCATTTTGGTGATACCCGGTGCAGTCCGCACCCCTCTAGTGATGCCACTGAGTTTGACCACATAGGCTCCCAGGTAGGAAACAGGAAATTGGTTCAATATACCCAGTTCCATTTTCAGGTTTCTTAACACGACGCACATGTCCATCATCAAAGAGTTTTCTGTCTCCTTAGAGAAGACTTAAACAAACACAAAAAAACCTAGGACTCTGGACCTCTTTCAGAGTCTCTCGCAAGATGCGATCGCTCGCTGGCAAAAAGGGGCCAGATATTGTAATGAAGTGCTCACACTGTGTCTCGTAAAGCCGCCCACTATGTTTTAGCGAGCTACGGCAAAGTGCGCTCGCAAGTGTCTAAAGATGCCCCCTTGCCACTCGCAACAGACGTCTTCTCCGGGAAATGAAGGATTAATCGGTACCATCGAGAGCCATCAGAGCTCCTCGCAGCCCTTGGGGTTGCCTTAGCCTACCGCAAGCACTGCGATCAGTGCTGGCTGAAATACATTCAGGTGACGTGTACCATGATGCTACTTTGTAAATTATGCATGCCCTTTAAACAGCGTTTTGGTGGCCTGACACGCCTGCGTTACGCACAACCACTCCCCCGTTCACAAGCACCTTCCCCTGTTACCACCCACAAATGGCCTTTCCTGTCAATCAACTAGCGGGAGTCACTTCAAGCCGTACAAGCGACGGATTTTGTGATCGCAAGGACTCGTACGCACATGCGCACAACGAAGCGCACGCATGCGTGGTCTGTTAACATCGGCGGTGTACGAGCGTGCGTCCCCTTGCGAGAGACTCTGAATGAGGTCCTCTGTCCATCACCCATACTTGCCGACTATCTGGCTGCTCCTTCCGGGAGGGAGCAGCCAGATCGGCAGAACAGGGGGCGTGGCCGGGCGGGCTGAAGGCCGTTTCCGTGTGTGAGGGGGGGGGGCCACGCGATCGCGTCATTTTGGCCCCGCCCCCGCTACACAATGCCAAAATACAGGCATTGTGAAGCAGGGGGCGGGGCCAAAATGACACGAATCGCGTCAGCGGCCCCCCGCTGAAGGCGGTTCATCAGGTACTGACGGGGGGGGAGACAGGGGATCGGCGGCATGCGGGAGGCTTGCCTGCCTTTCCGGGGGGGCGGGAGCTGCACCCGTTTATCGGGAGGCTCCCGCCCGAATCGGGAGGGTAGGCAACCCTGCCATCACCCAGGTTTGAATGGGAACCACAAACTCAGTCACTTTTGAATACATGTAACTCGGTCACCTAGGCGACACAGGGGCCCATACTGTTTGGAGTGTGCACGATACCTGATAGAATGTAAGTTCAGTTTGCTAGAACTCAAGAAGACTGGATGCAAAGCAACCGTGCACAGTCACCAATACGGCCTGGGAAAGTGAGAGAATCAAGCTGTGGACACTTGATCATAAGCATTGTTCATTGAAATACTTGTTACATATTCTGATATGTTCATTGGAACCATTAGGTAACACGATTGATGCAGTGATTTGCATTACTGCCTCGCAGCCCTGAGATCTTGGGTTTCATTTCTACAGAGGTCCTATCTGTGTGGAGTTTGTATATTCTCCATGTGTTTGCATGGGTTTCCTCAGGGTGCTCTAGTTTCCATTCACAACCCAAAAACATACTGGTAGGTTAATTAGATACTGACAGAAAAAAAAAATGAATAAATAAACCCTAGGGCCTGATTCAGCAAGGATCGCTATTGCAATTGCGCACGCAATCGGCCGATTGCTGCATTCTGCACATTCGCATGCAGTGCACGAAGACTTCACTGCGATCGCAGTAACTACGCAGACCCATTGCAGAGTGATTGACAGGAAGCACCGTTTGGGGAAGGTGACGGGGGGGTGGTCGGCGAAACGCAGGCGTGCCAGTGCATAAATTAGGCACTGTGATGCCATACACAGCTTGGGCTCTCACTGCGTGCGATGAGGTTAGCGATATCTGAGTAAGGTCAGAGCTTGTGTAAGTGTGCGTGAGGCTTTGATGTTACTCGATGTTTCCGATGGTTTCGCAGACTTGCTATAAGTATTACGGATGTGTGTGAGGTAAAGTGGGCGTCCTTATGTTAGGCTGCGATGGCATAGCGATTGCAATCATTAGCATATTTTTGCAGCAAGACTGCGTGCGTTTACGGAGCTGCGATGGCAATAGCGATCGTTTCTGAATCAGGCCTCTGGTGTGTATGTGTATGTACATGTGGTAGGGGATAAAGGCCCTCATTCAGAGCCGCACGCTCTGAATGAGGGCCGGCCTCCATGAAAATGGAGCGTCCTCCAGGACGCTCGTATAGCTGGGGGTCACCACCCACAGGCTATACGAGCGTGCTGTTTGATGGCCACGATGGTCTTGACCATCGCGACCATCGAAACTGCGAGCCGGAGCCTGCGGTTGAGGTTTTCAACCGCAAGCTCCGGAGTGATTTTGGCTCTATCAGAGCCAAAATCACTCCCACTGACATCACTAGTGATGTCAGTGGGCCGGCTTCTGAGGGGAGGCATTCCCGTGGGAACGCCCCCGTCAGGGAGGCACGCCTACCAAAGGGGGCGTGCTGTCAATCAACATCGACAGCACGCCCCCTTTGATCAGACACAACGAGCGAAGGACTTTCCTTCGCTCGTCGAGTCTGGCGCATGCGCACGACGGAGCTCCCTCCGTCGTGCGCATGCTCAGTCCAGAACATCGACCCACTTGCGAGCGGACAGCCGCTCGCGAGTGGCTCTGAATGAGGGCCAAAGATTGTTAACTACACTGGGGCAGGGACTGATGTGAGTGGCTATGTAGAACGCTGCAGAATATGTATGCGCTATATAAATACTGGTGATAAATAAGCCAACATCATAAAAGTATATCAATTATCATGTAGGGTATAGCGCAGAAGGTGTAAAGGTTAGTATTACAGCCTCACAGCACTGAGGTCATGGGTTTGATTCCCACTATGGCCCTAACTGTGTGGAGTTTGTATATTCTCCCTGTGCTTGTGTGGGTTTCCTCCGCACTCTGAAAATATACTGGTAGGTTAGTTGGTTCCCCAAAAAAATTAACCCTAGTGTGTAAGTGTGTGATAGGGAATATAGAGTGTAAGCTCCACTGGGGCAGGGACTGATGTGAATGGCCAAATATTCTCTGTACAGCGCTGCGGAATATGTGTGCGCTATATAAATAACTGGTAATAAATAAATAAAATAGCTCCTTCCCCTGTCATTAATGCTGGATTAGTGCTGCACATTTTCCATTAGCCCATTGCTGTGACCTCACAGCAGCTTACCTGCAGCATCATCATACTTTGGGACCTTTCATTCACTGATGTCTTATTAAGGGAATCGGTATGTTACACTGTTGAACCTAAGCCCGGCGGATGAAATACCGCCCCCGGAAGGCCGGCAGATGGAGATCCCTACCCGTCTCCCACCCCCCCATAACCATACTTGCCAACTCTCCCTCATTGTCAGGGAGACTCCCTGAAATAGTAGCAATCTCCCTGTCTCCCTGAAGAGTCTAGCAATCTCCCTGATTGCACCTTACTCCCATTATGTAGCTGTTTTACATTAAAAAAAACAGAGATATATACATTCAAATGGGATCATTAGTATCATGCCCCTGCATTGGATATAAGGCACAATGATCCCTATGCATTTGCTGAGAAGTATCAGTGTATTTTCATCAACAAATAGATCTTACTTACTGCTTTGGGGCTCATTCACATTAGGATGTAACTCAGGTTTAGGACACGCCTCTCAGATGTAGCAGGACACGCCCACTTTACCACTGCGCTCACAGGTGCTGCTTTCACATTCTCCCTGAAAAGCTTTTTCAAAAGTAGGCAAGTATGCCCATAACCCTAACCCTCCCTTCGAGGTGCCTAACCCTAACCTCACCCCCTAGTGCCTAAGGCTAACCTCCCCCCAGGGGTGCCTAAACCTAACCCCCCCTACCCACACCCTAAACCTAACCCCCGGGGGGAGGGGCCTATCCCTAACCTCCCCCGGGGTGCCTGATGCTAACCCCCCCTTCAAGGTAAAAGAGGGAAGATTCTGCACAGAACTTTAGATAAACTCAATAATATATACCAACCATCTAACATTAATGAGCTAATTATATCATCAATTATTATTGGTGGTGCTCCCAAAGCCCAATAGTACATATGTTAAACAACAGAAGAGATAAAAGTAGGGCTACTTTCTGGGGCACTCTTGTGAAATAATTAGAAATGTAATAAAATATAACATCAATAAAATAGTACCATACAGTTTAGTCATAATAGTCAGATGATGTGGATCCATCATCTGTTAAAATCAGACTAAACATAGTGAAATCTGATGGCGAAATGTTAATGAATTCTACATTACACAGGATAAAGCTTGATATAAATTGTTGACACTATGGCTCTCATTCAGACCCGGACGCAAGTGACCGTTCGTACGTTCGGCGTACGTAAAAAAATATTTAAATTCAAGCACACGCTCGTATTTTCGCACGCAGACAAACATCCTCCCCAAACTCAAGCGACCCCTCCTCTAACTAACGAGCGTGCCAAATAGCGAGCGTACATCCCCGAAGTGGATTGAAGGGAACGCACGCACTAGTACTACCCGGAAGTTGGACTGTCAGATTTCGATTAACTGCTCGTTTATTCTGCCTACCTCCCTCAATCGTATCATGCCAATCAATGTATCAATTCGCTAAATTGGTTTGCAATAAACTTTATTCATGTCCGTGTTTGTGTTTGCTCGCAGAATACGTACGGCTTAAACATTCGCTTTTAATTGTCAAAATACATGTTAGCCTCAATTAAATAATTGTTCTATTTGTTTTTCAGCCCGCATATTTCCTGGAGTTCATTTCTTTATTTAAATTTGCTTACGCATGTCACTGCATCAAGCCTATCATAAGTCTCAAGAGATTTCTGGCCCTGTCGAACACATGACTCATACCCTAACCAATAGAATTGCTCCTGTTAATTACCCAAATACATTAGCCAATCATAAAATTTTGGTGCACTTTATCAAAAATGATTTTTAAGAAAAACACCATTGCCATCATGAGAGCCTCCGCATTCACCAGGCGCGAGCTGCTGGTGCTTACGGAGGTGATGGATAGGCGGATCACCAGCCAGCCTCCACCCATCACCAACCGCGAGAAGCGTTCCGCATATGCGGAGGTACGGGCCCGCCTGCGCTCCTTCGGCTCACGCAGCCAAATCGGGCAGCTGGAGCGCAGGTGGTCGGACCAGCAACGGCGGACGCCCCGCTTGCTGGCATGCTTTCGCATGCAGATCGCAGAAAGTACGTTTTATGGATTGTGGTTTTCATGTTTGTCTTTGTGGCCCTAACTGCGTGTGCATGTTTTCCCTGTATTTCATATTTATTCATTGTACTCATATCTGCATGGCCATGTTTTCCCTGTATTTCATATTTATTCATTATCCTCATATCTGCATGGCCATGTTTTCCCTGTATTTCATATTTATTCATTGTCCTCATATCCGCATGGCCATGTTTTCCCTGTATTTCATATTTATTCATTGTCCTCATATCTGCATGGCCATGTTTTCCCTGTATTTCATATTTATTCATTATCCTCATATCTGCATGGCCATGTTTCCAATGTATTTCATATTTATTCATTATCCTCATATCTGCATGGCCATGTTTTCCCTGTATTTCATATTTATTCATTGTCCTCATATCTGCATGGCCATGTTTTCCATGTATTTCATATTTATTCATTGTCCTCATATCTGAACGTTTCGTTTTTTTGGGGGGGCTTCGAAAATGGTTTTTTGCGCGGATTTGTGTTGAAACTAACCACAATTTTGTTTCACATCTTTTAGGGGCCCAGCGAAGACTACGCCGTCATCATCCGGCCAGACGGCGCTCACGGCCACTCTCCCCAACCCCCAGCCAACACTCCAACAACAGTCATTCCCCTATTCCCCACTCCTCCCCAGCCTTCCTAGACCCTCAGGCTGAAATTTCGGGCCTCCTTCCCCTCCGTCCCAATTCCCCCTCTCCTCCAACCACCCCTCTTAGAATTACCCCCTCCCCGGAGTCGGTCATTACCCCGCCCCGATCTTTGGGGAATGGAGGCACCTCCGAGGAGGACGATGGAGGGCCTTCCGGAACTGGCGTTGGATCTTCCGGTATGTTTTTCTTTGTGGTTTTTTATCGACACAAACTGTTTGTATGTAATCATGTGTGGTTCCTTTTTTGGGGGATTTTGGCTACACTTTTGGGGATTTGGGTGATTGCCTTTACCTGTTACTGCTGATTTCAACATACACATATCACACCTGTCGGAATTTGTACATTGGCCTTGTATTTTTGGCCTACACCATTTTAGTTTGATGTGTTTTAATGCTGTATTTATGTTTTTTTTTTTTGTTGTTTTTTTTGGGGGGGGGGTTGGTTTTGGCTTGTTTTTTAATGTGGTTTCAGTATTGTTGTATTAACCCACACACTTTTCTCACCCACAGAGGAACAGAGGCGTCGGGCAGAATTATCCACCTGTGTGGCCCGGATGCACCACAATATAATCGGGGTGCTGGTGGTCCTTGACCGTATGTCGGTCCTCCTTAGGGATTAGTTGTTTTTTTTTTGGCCCATTATCAAAATAAAGTGTTATTTTCGAAGTAATGTTCTGGCTCATTTGTTTTTTCAAAATCACAGATTGTTTACCCTGACATAAGTAGACTGTTCCTGCAAGGATTTCCATTTTTTGACACTAAGAGTGTGTGTTGTATTTGTATGTAAAACAGCCACAAGAAACACATAACAGTAACAATCTCATTTCCCTTTTTTGGTGTAGTCACAATTAGATATTTCTACATTTTACAGGTTCCTAGTTGGTGTGCAAGCTGCTTAGGCCAATCTTACGAAGCCAAATGATTGTACAGGCTTCCTTTGGGTGTTGGTTTGGACCCTGAAAAAAGATTACATTTTAGCTCAACTGGCGTCAGTACTGGATTACCCCTTAGTCAAATGTAACGTGTGTGAACCTGGTTACACTTGCTTGTAACGTTCCAAAAAAGGTACAACATTTCACTCTCAAAACATTTATTCACAACATAACTGAAAAAACAAAGTGGTCACTCACAAACAAAACACACAGTGATAATCACAAATACAACACATACCAACAAAACCAAATAAAAAAAAAACAAATCAAGAACTGGTTGACAAAGGACCATGCCAACATGATTCCACAAATATGGCGTTGCAATATGGGTTCCAGAATATATCCCCAAAATGTCCACATACAGGTTTTGTAAGGGTAGCAGGAAGTAGTCATCGTTGGAGTGCCAAAGATTATGTGAAAAAACAGAAGATGGAGAAAATAAAAATAAATAATTAGATGTTCTCAAACAAACCCGACCACATTAGGTATAAACACTGTTGTTTTGTCAATAATTAACTAAAAAATCTGGCCACCACATCATCGCGTATGGCCCCCCCACATACTGATCTCCGACCAACCTCGGGGGGGCCATCCTCAGGTAAAGCATCCTCTGCCTGCATTGGGACACCACTCCTTATGGCGATGTTGTGAAATATCCCACACAGGACCACAATTTTCGAAACCATATCCGGCAAATACATGAGCTCGCCACCAGAGCGGTGGAGGCATCTGAATCGGCCTTTTAAAAGGCCGATACAGCGCTCCACCACTTGCCTGGTGGCTGTAAGTGCAGAATTATACTCACTTTGTGGCCCTGGTGTGGGAGCCAAATAAGGAGTGAGCAGCCAGGGCATGCAAGGGTAGCCACTGTCTCCTGTGAAAAAGAATAGTCAACATCAGGATCACTCTGTATGAAGCGTAACATTGTTATGTACTAAAGGTCTCCACTTACCCAGAAGCCACGCATCACCAGCTTGTAGGTTGGTTAATTTGTGCCATATCCCTGATTGCCGGATGACGAAGGAGTCATGTGCACTTCCTGGTAATTTTGCATTCAGGGACAGGATCTGGAGGGAGGCATCACATACCACCATTACATTGAGGGAGTGATAGTGTTTCCGGTTTCCATGCCGGTGGCTGAAGTGGTATGTGAGTACCATCCACAACCCCTATGATGTGTGGGAAGCCAGCTATTTGGTAAAAATTGGCCTTGGCCACACTAAGGGCACCCATACCCAAAGGCATTTGAATAATATGATGGAGGTGCTTGAAAAGTGCCTCCATTACTGCCCTCAGGATCCGGGAAAAGGAGGATTGTGAGATGCCCGCCACTATTCCCACCGTTGTTTGGAACGATCCTGAGGCACAGAAATGTAACACCGCCATAAATTGCGTAAGTGGTGGTATTGCTGTAGGACTGTCAATTTGCCGCTCAAGATCACTCTCTATTAATGAGAGAGTGTCTATGATGATTTTTGGAGGAAGACGGTAGCGTCTTAAAACCTCATCATCGGGCATTCCAAAAAGGGTGACACGTGTTCGAAATATCTGGAGCCTTGCACGCCTACGATGCCTATGCCTGGGACGAGATTGAGGTTGGTCGGCTTCCGGGAGCAGGGCCAGAACAATCCGACCCATATCAACCTGAAATGGCAAGATTGGAATGTCAGGCTTTTTACCCCACCCAAAAATAAACATTTTTACTTAGCTTGAAGATACCATCCATTGATGCTTACATGCCGGGGTATTGTCATGATATGTTGAAACTGGAAATAATCACAACATAAATATACATCATTTTATGCTGGCCATGTCTGTTTCAAAAATTTAAGCAAGACAAAACATAAAAGGGGACACACACACATTTGGGCAAAGAGCAAAACGACGTTGCGCACACTATGTCAAATTGAGGCCAAATGTAAGCAACAAATGCTACAGAGAAAACACAAACAATTTTAAGGGATGAATAAGCATTTCACAAAGCGCTAATTAGTTTGCAAATACAAGTCACAATAGTAAGTAGTAAAAATGCGCTAATTAGTTTGCAAATACAAGTCACAATAGTAAGTAGTAAAAATGCGCTAATTAGTTCGCAAATACAAGTCACAATAGTAAGTAGTAAAAATGCGCTAATTAGTTCGCAAATACAAGTTAGAAAAACGCACATAAAAACTAAAACCAAAAAAAAAAAACTTCGGATTTTGAAAATCAAAGGTTACATGTGTAAGGCCAACCAAAGTTGCGTAAAGACAAACAAGAACATTTACAAAACAATTTAACAAATGAACTTACCAAGAGATAATATATAAGAATCCGGATCAAAAGGTCTTTGGGGCAGAGCCAAAATAAAACCTAAGAGAGATGAAATGACGCCAAAACAAATTTAGAAAAATCATAAACAGAAGGAGACACAAATTGAACCAAAGTTTTACTTCCCAAAACTTACCCAAACTGGAAACCGCCAAAAAAAGGAGAAACTAAAAAAAGCGAACGGAACTAAAAAAACGAAGATATCAAAAAAAAAAAACTTCCAAACACGAAAACTCCTACACCAGCCAACAATCAACTCCAACCAACGTAACCTCCAACATTCAAAAAACGCCACCTCGACTCGAGACGCACCAAGCCATAAATAGTGTTTAGTTTCCCATGCAAATTAAGGAGGGATCATAGGAACGCACAATCAATGATGCGGCTGAAAAATAAGGTCGCATGTATAAATACGTCACGAGCCAAAACAAACATTCTGGTGAATTTCTTGTTTGGAGCTCAGATATGGCTACAGACCAGGGAAACAATGGACAACAGTCTGGCGGTAAGTATTTTAGGCATTTTGACTCAATGATTAATTAGAAACATAATATTGGGCAAGTTGTGAATTTGAGAAATCTGAATATTTACACAAATAGGTGAGGAGGATGACATGGAAGAGGCTGCTGGGCCCAGTATTCCGGGCAAAGCTGCCAAAAAGAAAAGGCAGTCACAATTCACAAGAAAGGAGATGGAGGTTTTGATTCAGAAGTGTGTGGACATCCTGCCACAGGCAGACAGGAATATGAGTGCAAGCCAGAAGTGGAGAATGTGGGAAGAGGTAGCCGTGTCAATAGGGTGGGTGATTATGTCCGTCTAGCCCGGGATGTCAAACGGCGGTAAGTAAACACTTGCCCCCCCTAAAACCAAAACCCATTTTAAACAAAAGGATAATGGTTCCAATTTCATCTCACAGATGGGCCGACTTCAAATATCGCCTGAAGCAAAAACTGGCGGACAGGGCTGGGCATGCAAGGGGGACAGGTGGGGGTCCCACCCCTGTGTCATTGGAGTTGACTGATTTAGAAGAGCTGGCACAGGGGTGTGTGCAGCCTGTGGAGGTGTTTGGCGTGTCCAACATGGATACGGACATGCCAGACTTTGCGGCTCCTCATGTTGTCCCAGGTAAATGTTGTGATGTCACCAACTCTGAAATGTTATTGTGCCAATATGTAGATTCTAATGTGAGTCTTTTCTCATTTTTCCAACAGAGACACAGGCGGATGAGTCTGCTCCAGAGGGGAGCCTTGGCCGCAGAATTTCTGCTGGCTCTGCAGGGGAGGAACCAGTACATCCGGCTGAGGACCCTGCAGAAGCCAGTCCAGGGCAATCCCCCTCGCAGGCAGTGTCCCTCCTCACAGAACTCAATTTTAAATCGGATTTCCATACGGAGAGTCTGCAGAGGATGGACGCCAGTCTGGTATGGGTGGCTGAGGCCCTGGAGCAAAATGCTGCGGCCAACGTGACAATTGGTCAGGCCCTGGCGGAAAATACCAGGGCCAACATCCGCATCGCTACTGCCCTGGAGCAGCTCGTTCGCCAGCACATGGTGGAGCCGACCTCCCTTCCTGCCGGAACATCAGGATCCTCCACCTCTGGCACAACATCAGCCAATCCTCCAAATGTGCCTAGCCCTGTGCCTAGTCCAGAGGCCACAACATCTGCCTCTGGACAGGCCAGCCCGATGACATCCCGGACCCGGTCTGGCGCCCTCCCTCCCCCAGCCAAACGGCCGAAAAAACGGTGACACCATTGGCTACTTTTCCCACACTCCTTCTGTGCTTGCCTCATATTCCTTTCTGGCCAAAACTTCCCTCTCCTTTCTTGTGAATTGTTTTTAAATTTTGCATTTCTGTTTACCCAAAAATTATTGTTTGCGCAATTAATAAATATTGTGGAATGAACACTGCCAAAAATGTTTTAGTTAAATATGTGCATTTATTTTTTGTGGGATACCAATAAATTTTCCACAAATGTACGACTTGGTATTCTGACATTATTGTAAAAATGGGTTACATTTAATCCGGGCCCACAAGCCAACAACGTTCAACCTAAAAAATGACACATTGGGAAAAAAGGGCTCGTTAAGGAACATTGAAAACATTACCTAAGGAGGAAAAATCACCTTGCAAACACAAAATGAGGCACCAAACCTAAACATGATGACATTATTGTTACAATAGTCCAAAAAGAACACATTGTGGCCAAAATACACCCCCACAAATGTACGCTAATTGATTGTGTAATCCAGACATTAGCAGCTATGATTTCCACCTGCGTTCGGTTTTGTGCTATCCAAAAAAACTGCTCTCCAAACACATACCAAGCCGGTTTTCAATCCAACACTAATTGATTTTCTGACAAGCCGTGATTAATCGATGCTACATCGTAGAGTGCCGGGACGGAGGAGAAGGCCATCGCCACTGTGGTCGAGTTATCCAGCCCCTAAGCTGTGCGAGCATTTTGAAGGGAAAGAGGATCATCCAGTGACGTATGAGTTGGTGCGAACACATTTGACGTTCGCATTTGGTAATGTATGTACGCCCAAAAAACGCCTCGCCACGCCTGCGTTTTTCCATCTCCTCCCCCGTCAACACCCAAAAACGCTCTGTTCTGTCAATCACATTTGACATGTCACTTCCTGTACGCTATTTGACGAACGAGACAAAAAAAGCTCGCAATCTGCCGTACGCACATGCGCAGTGTAACACCGACGCATGCGCGGTTAGGCAACATCGGAACGCAACGAGCATACTGCGGTTAACGAGCGGCTCTGAATCAGGGCCTATATACTGTAGGTATAGTTAATAAGCACTGAGATATATTTATAATGCTTGGCCGTGTGCAAAAACAATCCCAAGTTTTTATTTTAACCTACAGCACCTGGTATTCCCAGGAGGTCTCCCTTCCAGGTACTAACCAGGCCAATTACTGTTTGGCTTCCAAAATCAGACGAGATTGGGCAAATCAAGTAATGTATGGCTGTAGGTATACTTGTACAGGGAAAATGTTCACCTCATCCATGCTGACTGATAAAGCCCTCCTATGTAAGGGCAAAACACGTCAGAGGACTTCTGCTAAGCGAGCACCTGCATTGTGATCTGGGCACTGGTTTGCCATTCTGGTCCAAATATCCAATACCAGAGGAGACGCGGCAAGTCTTCACGCCGCTCACAGCTACACACATTTACTGCATTTACTGGTCCTGGTCATACAAATACAGCCGGACCACTGTGGGAGCCAAGTGTCACTGCCGGTGCAGGTCCACCTGATCCAGGCGGCCATCTGGAAGGAATCAACGGACCAGGTATAACCAGCGCAGCAGATTGCTGCAATATTGCAGGAGACCGTACATTACTCAATTATCAAGTCTCTATTTTGTGGAGACGGACACTATTCAATGAGACATTTATGTGTGTGCACACCATTCATCACGGATATCTTTTCATTTATACCCCTTTCAATTGAAGTTTTTTTACATCAAATCAAGGACTTTTATGTACATTAAGGAGATTCAATATATACCTTCTGAGTATGGTATGTTCTTGTGGGACAATACTTTATTGAATAACTGATGATAATCTGGATTGAGAGATACATATAGTTCTATTGGAATCGGTATGAAATTCCCGGCAGCGCCTGGCCGACAAAAGCAGAGTTCCCGGCAGCGGAAGCCCGACAGCGCTGGAAATCCCGATCGTCGATAGGTAAGTACTTACTAACCTAACCCCCTAACCCTAACCCTCCTTAGGGGTGCCTAACTCTAACCTTCCCCCCCAAGTGCCTAACCCTAATCCCCCCTCTAAGTGCCTAACCCTAACCCCCCCCTTCCCTGCTGCCTAAACCTAAGTCCCCTGGGGAGTGCCTAACCCTGTCCCCCCCGGGGGTGCCTAACCCTAACCCTCCCTCCCCCTAGCCTAAACCTAACCCTCCTGGGGGGTGCCTAACCCTAAGTCCCCCCCGGGTGCCCTAAACCTATAAGCGGCTGACCGCTCGCGGTGCCCGGTATCCCTTCGATCGGGATGCCGGGCACCTGTCTGCTGGCGTCGGGAAAATGTCAGGCGTCTACATCTAGACGCCCAGCATTTCACCCTCGCCGTGATATGACAGTCGGGAAGCCGGCTGTCGGTATTAATGCAGCCGGCTTCCCGATTGTATACCGTTCTATTTATCAGTAGTGCATTTATCATCAATTTTAATTAACATATTGTGTATTGTTGTTTTAAATGTATATGTACATTATTTTTCATGTGATTAAAACCTAAGGTTTTTGGTAAATCCTGACTGCTATATATCATTTCTGTCATCTCACAATTTGGATGTTTTAGAGCACAGTCCTATCTGTTTTGTTTTCTATTGTATTTCTATTTAGGTGCTCACACAGCAAAACAGAATGGACATGCAGCTGTAGAATTAGATATTCATTAAGAGACAATTAGGCTCTCTATATTTTGATATATTATTGATTGGAGAGATCCAAAGGAGTATAACTAGCACCGTGGTCAATTTTGTCTATATTTTACATATTAATAGTCGCATGACAAAAATGGATGAGGTCACTAAGAAAAATTTCCACAGGCTCGTCTATGAGCTTCTAATTAGGTCACTCAACAGCAATATACACGTCTACATTGTAGACCCACTGCTTTATTCGCCTGTCCCAACTGCCTATGTCAGCCCCCCCCAGCCCAGTTGGAGATTACTCCCCCACCCAACACCCCAACCCAAACCATTTATAATGCTCTGCTGGCGTCAGAGGAAGATTTGCCGCGTTACTCTAAATTTTATTTATTTTTTCTTCTCCTTGCCTGTACTATCACCACATTGTATCACTCCCAATAGGTGCTGGCTCTATGCTATACGGTGGTGATGACACTAATTGGACAAGGTCACTACACACATGGCGCAAGTACAGATTGCTGGAAGCCGGGGCCACAATCTGTACATGTGCCATATGTGTTAAATGGCCTGCTCAATCTGGCATCTCACCCACCCTATCACATACAGCAGTCTACCTATTGGGATTCATAACATTTGGTGCTGTTTTGTACAATTTATATACATTTTTATTTTATATATATAAAAAAAAAAGTAAAAATTATGTTATTGCCTACAGTTCAGTCTGGTTTATGCAGCCTAATTGTCTGTCTTATTATAAAGAGTTTAAATAAAAACCACAGAAAATTTTTTTATTGACAGTGCAGAGCAGTGTTATTGCCACAGTGCAGAGCAGTGTTATTGCCACAGTGCAGAGCAGTGTTATTGCCACAGTGCAGAGCAGTGTTATTGCCACAGTGCAGAGCAGTGTTATTGCCACAGTGCCTGTCAGTTTTTAGAATAAGTAAAAAAAAAATTACAAAAATTTTTTATTGACTACTATGTAGTGTTGTTGCCACACAAATGTTGATGATTGCTATGCAGCACAGTCTTGTTGGCTGTCACAGTTCTGATAAAGAGTTACATTTAAAAAAAACAAAGAAAAAAATAAAAAACTTTTTTTCTTTGACAAGAAACAAATGTGTAGTGTGTCTTGTTTTCTTTACCTTGCAATACTGGTACTGCAGCACTTTAACGATAGCCTTGCAGGTCTCCGGGATGATGACGCCCAAGGACTGAGGTGAGATGAGTGTCCCAAACTTCAGGTCTTCAAATGACCTTCCTGTAGCCAGGTACCTCAGGGTAGCCACCAGTCTCTCTTCAGCAGGTATTGCCCTCTGCCACCTTGTGTCTTGCCTCCGGATGTGGGGGGTCACCAGATGCAGCAACTCCTGGAAGGTGGTGTCATCCATGTGCAGGTAGTTGCGGTAGTCGTCCGGGTTGTTCTCCTTGATCTCCATCAGCAGGGACATGTGAGAGTGAGTATCCCTGTGCTGCAGCCACTCCTTGGTCCAGCATGTTCTTCTCCTCCTTCGCTGGGCCCTCTCCTGGATCACCTTGACCTCAGCTTGGGTGACCAACACTCTATACCGATAGGGATCCATCAGCACAGAATTCAGGAACAGGATAGAATGCAGTTGCACACACTTGCAGGTAGAATACACTTTGTAAAAGGCAAGCCACATACAAAAAGCACAATAGCAATGTACAGGGGTCAGCAGGTATACACCTAGCCTTACTAGTAGCAGAGCACAGTACAATGTACAGGGGTCAGCAGGTATACACCTAGCCTCACTAGTAGCAGAGCACAGTAACAATGGGCCTGATTCAGACCCACTCGCGAGCGGCTGTCCGCTCGCAAGTGGGTCGATGGTCTGCACTGAGCATGCGCACGACGGAGGGAGCTCCGTCGTGCGCATGCGCCAGACACGACGAGCGAAGGACTTTCCTTCGCTCGTTGTGTCCGATCAAAGGGGGCGTGCTGTCAATGTTGATTGACAGCACGCCCCCTTTGGTGGGCGTGCCGGGGGCGTGCCTCCCTGACGGGGAGCCAAAATCACTCCGGAGCTTGCGGTTGAAAACCTCAACCGCAGGCTCCGGCTCGCAATTTCGATGGTCGCGATGGTCACGACCATCGCGGCCATCAAAATGCACGCTCGTATAGCCTGTGGGTGGTGACCCACAGCTATACGAGCGTCCAGGAGGACGCTCCATGAAAATGGAGCCCAGCCCTCATGCAGAGCGTGCGCTCTGCTCAGAGCGTACGGCTCTGAATGAGGGCCAATGTACAGGTTACAGCAGGTATACACCTAGCCTCACTAGTAGCAGAGCACAGTACAATGTACAGGGGTCAGCAGGTATACACCTAGCCTCACTAGTAGCAGAGCACAGTAACAATGTACAGGGGTCAGCAGGTATACACCTAGCCTCACAAGTAGCAGAGCACAGTACAATGTACAGGGTACAGCAGGTATACACCTAGCCTCACAAGTAGCAGAGCACAGTACAATGTACCGGTTACAGCAGGTATACACCTAGCCTCACTAGTAGCAGAGCACAGTAGAATGTACAGGGGTCAGCAGGTATAAACCTAGCCTCACTAGTAGCAGAGCACAGTAGAATGTACAGGGGTCAGCAGGTATACACCTAGCCTCACTAGTAGCAGAGCACAGTACAATGTACAGGGTACAGCAGGTATACACCTAGCCTCACTAGTAGCAGAGCACAGTACAATGTACAGGGGTCAGCAGGTATACACCTAGCCTCACTAGTAGCAGAGCACAGTACAATGTACAATGTACATCAGGTATACACCTAGCCTCACTAGTAGCAGAGCACAGTACAATGTACAGGGGTCAGCAGGTATACACCTAGCCTCACTAGTAGCAGAGCACAGTACAATGTACAGCAGGTATACACCTAGCCTCACTAGTAGCAGAGCACAGTACAATGTACAGGGGTCAGCAGGTATACACCTAGCCTCACTAGTAGTAGAGCACAGTAGCAATGTACAGGTTACAGCAGGTATACACCTAGCCTCACTAGTAGCAGAGCACAGTACAATGTACAGGGGTCAGCAGGTATACACCTAGCCTTACTAGTAGCAGAGCACAGTACAATGTACAGGGGTCAGCAGGTAAACACCTAGCCTCACTAGTAGCAGAGCACAGTACAATGTACAGGTTACAGCAGGTATACACCTAGACTCACTAGTAGCAGAGCACAGTACAATGTACAGGGGTACAGCAGGTATACACCTAGCCTCACTAGTAGCAGAGCACAGTACAATGTACAGGGGTCAGCAGGTATACACCTAGCCTCACTAGTAGCAGAGCACAGTACAATGTACAGGGGTCAGCAGGTATACACCTAGCCTCACTAGTAACAGAGCACAGTAACAATGTACAGGGGTCAGCAAGTATACACCTAGCCTTACTAGTAGCAGAGCACAGTACAATGTACAGGGGTCAGCAGGTATACACCTAGCCTCACTAGTAGCAGAGCACAGTACAATGTACAGGGGTCAGCAGGTATACACCTAGCCTCACTAGTAGCAGAGCACAGTACAATGTACAGGGGTCAGCAGGTATACACCTAGCCTCACTAGTAGCAGAGCACAGTACAATGTACAGGGGTCAGCAGGTATACACCTAGCCTCACTAGTAGCAGAGCACAGTAACAATGTACAGGTTACAGCAGGTATACACCTAGCCTCACTAGTGGCAGAGCACAGTACAATGTACAGGGGTCAGCAGGTATACACCTAGCCTCACTAGTGGCAGAGCACAGTACAATGTACAGGGTACAGCAGGTATACACCTAGCCTCACAAGTAGCAGAGCACAGTACAATGTACAGGTTACAGCAGGTATACACCTAGCCTCACTAGTAGCAGAGCACAGTACAATGTACAGGGGTACAGCAGGTATACACCTAGCCTCACTAGTAGCAGAGCACAGTACAATGTACAGGTTACAGCAGGTATACACCTAGCCTCACTAGTAGCAGAGCACAGTACAATGTACAGGGGTACAGCAGCTATACACCTAGCCTCACTAGTAGCAGAGCACAGTACAATGTACAGGTTACAGCAGGTATACACCGAGCCTCACTAGTAGCAGAGCACAGTACAATGTACAGGGGTCAGCAGGTATACACCTAGCCTCACTAGTAGCAGAGCACAGTAACAATGTACAGGGGTCAGCAGGTATACACCTAGCCTCACTAGTAGCAGAGCACAGTAACAATGTACAGCAGGTATACACCTAGCCTCACTAGTAGCAGAGCACAGTACAATGTACAGGGGTCAGCAGGTATACACCTAGCCTCACTAGTAGCAGAGCACAGTAACAATGTACAGGGGAACAGCAGGTATACACCTAGCCTCACTAGTAGCAGAGCACAGCAGCAATGTACAGGTTACAGCAGGTATACACCTAGCCTCACTAGTAGCAGAGCACAGTACAATGTACAGGGGTCAGCAGGTATACACCTAGCCTCACTAGTGGCAGAGCACAGTACAATGTACAGGGTACAGCAGGTATACACCTAGCCTCACAAGTAGCAGAGCACAGTACAATGTACAGGTTACAGCAGGTATACACCTAGCCTCACTAGTAGCAGAGCACAGTACAATGTACAGGGGTACAGCAGGTATACACCTAGCCTCACTAGTAGCAGAGCACAGTACAATGTACATGTTACAGCAGGTATACACCTAGCCTCACTAGTAGCAGAGCACAGTACAATGTACAGGGGTCAGCAGGTATATACCTAGCCTCACTAGTAGCAGAGCACAGTACAATGTACAGGGGTACAGCAGGTATACACCTAGCCTCACTAGTAGCAGAGCACAGTACAATGTACAGGGGTCAGCAGGTATATACCTAGCCTCACTAGTAGCAGAGCAAAGTACAATGTACAGGGGTCAGCAGGTATACACCTAGCCTCACTAGTAGCAGAGCACAGTAACAATGTACAGGGGTCAGCAGGTATACACCTAGCCTCACTAGTAGCAGAGCACAGTACAATGTACAGGGTACAGCTGGAATACACCTAGCCTCACTAGTAGCAGAGCACAGTACAATGTACAGGTTACAGCAGGTATACACCTAGCCTCACTAGTAGCAGAGCACAGTACAATGTACAGGGGTCAGCAGGTATACACCTAGCCTCACTAGTAGCAGAGCACAGTACAATGTACAGGGGTCAGCAGGTATACACCTAGCCTCACTAGTAGCAGAGCACAGTAACAATTTACCGGTTACAGCAGGTATACACCTAGCCTCACTAGTAGCAGAGCACAGTAATAATGTACAGGGTACAGCAGGTATACACCTAGCCTCACTAGTAGCAGAGCACAGTACAATGTACAGGGGTCAGCAGGTATACACCTAGCCTCACTAGTAACAGAGCACAGTACAATGTACAGGGGTCAGCGGGTATACACCTAGCCTCACTAGTAACAGAGCACAGTACAATGTACAGGGGTCAGCGGGTATACACCTAGCCTCACTAGTAGCAGAGCACAGTACAATGTACAGGGGTCAGCAGGTATACACCTAGCCTCACTAATAGCAGAGCACAGTACAATGTACAGGTTACAGCAGGTATACACCTAGCCTCACTAGTAGCAGAGCACAGTACAATGTACAGGTTACAGCAGGTATACACCTAGCCTCACTAGTAACAGAGCACAGTAACAATGTACAGGGGACAGCAGGTATACACCTAGCCTCACTAGTAGCAGAGCACAGTACAATGTACAGGTTACAGCAGGTATACACCTAGCCTCACTAGTAGCAGAGCACAGTAACAATGTACAGGGGTCAGCAGGTATACACCTAGCCTCACTAGTAGCAGAGCACAGTACAATGTACAGGTTACAGCAGGTATACACCTAGCCTCACTAGTAGCAGAGCACAGTACAATGTACAGGGTACAGCAGGTTTACACCTAGCCTCACTAGTAGCAGAGCACAGTAACAATGTATAGGGGTCAGCAGGTATACACCTAGCCTAACTAGTAGCAGAGCACAGTACAATGTACAGGTTACAGCAGGTATACACCTAGCCTCACTAGTAGCAGAGCACAGAAACAATGTACAGGGGTCAGTAGGTATACACCTAGCCTCACTAGTAGCAGAGCACAGTACAATGTACAGGTTACAGCAGGTATACACCTAGCCTCACTAGTAGCAGAGCACAGTAACAATGTACAGGTTACAGCAGGTATACACCTAGCCTCACTAGTAGCAGAGCACAGTAACAATGTACAGGGTACAGCAGGTATACACCTAGCCTCACTAGTAGCAGAGCACAGTACAATGTACAGGTTACAGCAGGTATACACCTAGCCTCACTAGTAGCAGAGCACAGTACAATGTACAGGGTACAGCAGGTATATACCTAGCCTCACTAGTAGTAGAGCACAGTAACAATGTACAGGTTACAGCAGGTATACACCTAGCCTCACTAGTAGCAGAGCACAGTAACAATGTACAGGGGTCAGCAGGTATACACCTAGCCTCACTAGTAGCAGAGCACAGTACAATGTACAGGGTACAGCAGGTATACACCTAGCCTCACTAGTAGCAGAACACAGTAACAATGTACAGGGGTCAGCAGGTATACACCTAGCCTCACTAGTAGCAGAACACAGTAACAATGTACAGGGGTCAGCAGGTATACACCTAGCCTCACTAGTAGCAGAGCACAGTAACAATGTACAGGGTACAGCAGGTATACACCTAGCCTCACTAGTAGCAGAGCACAGTAATAATGTACAGGGTACAGCAGGTATACACCTAGCCTCACTAGTAGCAGAGCACAGTAACAATGTACAGGGGTACAGCAGGTATACACCTAGCCTCACTAGTAGCAGAGCACAGTACAATGTACAGGGTACAGCAGGTATACACCTAGCCTCACTAGTAGCAGAGCACAGTAACAATGTACAGGGGTCAGCAGGTATACACCTAGCCTCACTAGTAGCAGAACACAGTAACAATGTACAGGGGTCAGCAGGTATACACCTAGCCTCACTAGTAGCAGAACACAGTAACAATGTACAGGGGTCAGCAGGTATACACCTAGCCTCACTAGTAGCAGAGCACAGTAATAATGTACAGGGTACAGCAGGTATACACCTAGCCTCACTAGTAGCAGAGCACAGTAATAATGTACAGGGTACAGCAGGTATACACCTAGCCTCACTAGTAGCAGAGCACAGTAACAATGTACAGGGGTACAGCAGGTATACACCTAGCCTCACTAGTAGCAGAGCACAGTACAATGTACAGGGGTCAGCAGGTATACACCTAGCCTCACTAGTAGCAGAACACAGTACAATGTACAGGGGTCAGCAGGTATACACCTAGCCTCACTAGTAGCAGAGCAGAATGTGCACAGTGGTGCCTGCTTTTTATACCCCCTGGCTAGCCCCTCTTGTTGTTGTTATTATTTGAATTTCCCACCTATCATGAAGAGCCTCTTCTGTTGTTTGGGAAACTCACTATTTATCACGATGCGTATGATCCGATAGATCGTGAGATTGGACGTCAAATTGGCTGCTTTATTGACCTAATAGTGCTCACGACAGGGCTGCCATCAGAACTTATGGGGCCCGGGACTGTCAAAAAAGACAGCCCCCCCACAATCCCAAACACTAACCTTAGTTACCTCCTTCATCTGTTCTGAACTTCTGGGTGCCGCTGCTTCATCCTTAGTCCCTCACAGTAAAAAACACAAAAAGCCCTCAATAGGCGAAAGAGTGTTCTAAAAAGTGGACTAAAAAGTGCACAGTGCTGGGAGATTATATAATATATTATTATATAACCGGTTTACTAAATTAGACAATTTTCATACTCAAAAAAAAGGGAAAAAGATGTCTGCGCAGTCGTCTATACACAAATGTACAGGTGTAATTATTAATATGAATTTATTTAAACATGTAATTAAAACTGCAGATCAATAAAAAAAACATAATATAACATCACATAAAATGCATCACATAAACTTCATTTAGAGTGTACTCATAGGTATATAATTATTAGTTAGAGGTACACTGAAAGAAACATCCCAAACCAATGGTTATAAACATTAGCAAATACAGTGATGGAATGGTGATAGATCCCCTCTTTTTGCAGGTAAAAATGATTAAAGTAAAGTAGCTGTTATAGTCACCAGTGCGGACCCCAATATCGAGGTTAATGTCCTGTGGGTTACCGTGCCAGCGGTATGCCCACCCACACAGAGAGGACTCTGGTATCCAAATGCAGCACTGCTGCGGCACTCACCACCTCCGGCGTATGAGTAGGGGCAAAGTCCGATACCAGGTGCAGTGTACCGCTCTACTGTATGTCCCAAGTGGCCGCTCCAACAGCTGATAGCTCCAACGTGTGGAAAGGAGCACAGTCTGGCTGCTATGTTGGTGTCCCACACTGAAGTGTGTCTCAGAGCTGTGCCGCTCCAGCGGCTGTAAGCTCCGGCGTGTAGAAAATGAAGGTGGGATCCGGCTGATATCACAGCTCACCATGCTGTTGAGCGGAGTGTTGTGGGGTAAATAATTGGAGCTTACAAAGTTTTGCTTGGTATCCAATACACCAAAGGCACCGCTGGTGAACATACAAATAAAAATAGCTTTTTGTGCCAAATGGCTGGAGAAAAGTGATGCACAAATAAAAAGTATTCCACTAAAATCCTTCCTTGACGCGTTTCTCTCATATGTCAGGAGTTTTTTCAAAAGGTAAAGCAGTGTCCTTTGCTGAAAAAGGCAGTCTATTTATCCTGCATCTAATCAATCAATTAGTTATAATTAAATACACCCTTGGAACTGCCACTTTCCCTCAAACAAATATTATCATTTAAAACTGCCTAAAATGCAGGTTAATAAGATTCAATATACAGAAACATAAGGCACAAAAGGAGACAAGTGCAAATCTCATACAGAATATTTCAAATGAATCCAACTGGATATAAATTTTAAAGATCAGGTGAATTCAGAATGCTAAACCCACAGTTAATAATAGAGGAGTATAGACATTAACCCTTCCTTTTATATACCCTCTAGATGTTCTATAAATAGATCAATGTGTCTAAAGACCACCCTACCAGACAGAAAATAAATTAATCTGTACCTGAATAATGTAAAAGTAAAAATACAAAATAAATAAAAATAATAATAATAATAATAATAATAAAAATAAATAATAATAATATTAGTAATAATAATAAATAATAATAAATAATAAAAATAAATGAATGTGATATAATATTGATATGTATAAAAAAAATGATATGTAAGCTCCAATTAATCAAAAATCCATATCTATTGTCTCATTGAGGCCCTCTGGATACATAGTGTGCAGCTGGTGTATTCTAGAATAGGCTATAAGCGGCAGGTGCATTTTTGCTGAATTTTTAAAAATTACTTTAGGGACATAAAAATATGCAAGTACCCATTTTCATGTACCCCAAATTTGAGGGGACCACTTAAAAAAAACGTAGCTTTTTAAATGAATACAGGGATAAAGCGGGCGTGCACCCGATACTTTATCCCAGGAAAATCAGCGATGTGGAGCGAAAAGTCCAGCACGCACTTTTCACTCCAAATTGAATACCCCTATATGAATTTCTACGTGTGCTGAATGGATGAAATACTGGTAATTAAATCCAGTGCTTGGATGTAACAGTGAATCACCGTTCTCAGTATAATTACCACCGCGGCTGGATGATGAGCCTGCCACACACAGAACACACCTGTAGCAGACCCTCCGACAGTCCATGGAAGGCATCAGATCCCGCCGCTCATGCAGTGAGCTGTGCTGGAATCACCGACTCCGGTCAGCAGCATAGAGGGCAGCAGCAGGAACGTGCAGCTTGCTAAATAATGGTACAGTCCCTCATGGTAGTGAATAACTAGTCTTCACACGCCGCGGTGCAGTTCCTCTCTCATTTAGCGACATGGCGTGACGTCATGACGCGCTGGCTGATAAGAAAAGCTTTATTATTGCACCAGCACGTAGGCAGGAGATGGTGCGGGAGAGCGGTTGGGTGGGAATTGACTCATGTGTTTACTTCACTTTTATTGTGCGGCGGGGGTGGTAGTAGGGGGTGGCAGAGGAGTAGCAACGGACAGGCCCCCCAAGTGTTCGGAACCAGGACTCCAGTCCTGGCAGTCCCCCCCTGATGGCGGTCCTGCTCATGACTGCCGAGGAGCTCTCAGGGAGAGTTCAGGGGAAATCATACACGATGTCGGATCGTGAGCACATCGCTATGTCTGTGGGCACCTTTACATATAACAAAACCACTTAATATGGCCAAAGTTCATTTAAATGAATTAAAAAACTAGTATAAAATAGGGCAAAATAGCCTCAAGAAGAACAAATATAAAGGGCCTGATTCAGAGCCGCTCGCAAGCGGCCGCTCGTTCGCTCCGAGCGATGTTTGCCCAACTGCGCATGCATACGGATCGTTATACGCATGCGCGAACCAGTCAGTGCCGCCGAAATTCATGCGCTCGCAAAATAGCGAATGCCTGATAATTTGAGTGACAGAAAGAGGCGTATGTGGGTGGTAACAGGGGAAGGTGCTTGAAAACGGGGAGTGCAGATCCGAACGCAGGCTTGCTTAAAGGTCAAAACGGGCGTTTTATGGGTGTGCATAATTAATACAGCAGCGTCACTGACCACGTCACTGGGTTATTTTATAGCCAGAACTGCTCGCAAGATTGTGGTAGCAAAAACCAACCCCAAGAATAGCGAGCAGCTCATACCCTGTTCGATGTACTCGATTAATCTAATAAATAGCGGACATGACGTAGGATGCGAGCTGCCAGGGGGCGTAGTTTCCCAAAAAACGACCGCAAGTTTTGTTCGCTCGTTCAGACCTAGAGACGTGAACAGACCGCAA
Organism: Taudactylus pleione; assembly: GCA_031769625.1. NCBI lineage: Eukaryota > Metazoa > Chordata > Amphibia > Anura > Myobatrachidae > Taudactylus > Taudactylus pleione. The sequence continues at coordinate 1,277,827 of JAUIMM010001300.1, forward strand.
AGAGCGAACGGTTGATTTGAATAGCCACCCCTATTTTCTGGACGAGCGAGCGCTAATTGCGTCCGGCTCTGAATCAGGCCCAAAGTCCACTAAGCCTTCAGGAATCCATTTAGAATGCAGGGATCCACTTTGTGAAATAACATGTACATTTATCCAGGTATGCAATATAAGGATCAATAAGCCCAAATACTGGCTTTTCAAGCTCAACCTCCTCACCATGAATCAGCCTCACCACCTTGCAGATCTCCATCCCCAGTACTCTGTCCTGGAGTAACAGCGGTGGGAGGGCAATACCTCAGTGAATTACGCTCCCCGTGAGGTGTTTATGCATCCACCTGATGTTGAAGATGGGGATGTGTCAGTGGGAGCAACATATCATCAGCTGGTGTTTAGGGAGGGAGACACAGATGGAGTAGCGTAATAGATCCAAATTGCTTGTATCCATGGAGTCCCGATTGTCCTCATATAACTCACCGGAACCTGTGGCAATAGTGGGCAAGCCTGCAGATACGTCCTTGACATTGACACACAGACACACACAGCTGTTACCCAGTGCCTCAAATGCAACAGTCACTAATTGTCTTACACACACTGCAGTCACTCACTGCCAATACTATATCACATTGCTGGAGTGATAATGACTGATACTGAACTCTGGAATACTGAGTGCCAGGAGTGAACCGTAATACTGGCCCCCGGGATTGAACCGGAATATTGGACACTGGGATTGAACCGGAATTCTGAACACCGGGATTGAACCGGAAAAGCTGGAGCCAGGAGCGCTGGTGATGGAAACTATTCTGGAAATCACTGTGCTGAAGAAATTCTCGATCAGCTTGCAGCAGGATATATCAAAAAAGCACTGGCACCAGCAGACTGCCAGGAAGTTCCTTATATACAGTACACCTGGACCATTGGGGATTGGCTGCTGTGGTTAGCTGGTCTGGGAGCAGCACTCTGAGTGGTGGAAGAGAGCCACGTGACTGAGTCCAACATGGCTGCACCCATACTGAGTTTTGGAGGAAACTCTAGTGTGCAGTCTGAGTACTAGCAAGCTGTGAACGTGTAGAGAGAATAACAGGCACTGAAATGCATCTTAATGATCTACAGTTCAAGTCCAACACTACTATTTGGACTGCAAACATTCATCTAATCATTAATCTGCAGACTTCACAGACAGAAGAACTCTCAGGTAAATAATCCGCCTGGAACATACTTGCCTACTATTGAAAACTAGTTTCAGGGAGATTATAGTTGGTAGTAGAATGCGTAACGTGGCGTGCTGTTAAAGGGACGTATGAAGCTCTGCTCAAGGGTGTGTCTAAGTCCACCTGTGGGCGTACCTATTGCCACTCAGGGCGTGTCTAAATCCACCTGTGGGCGTATCTATTGCCACTCAGGGCGTGTCTAAATCCACCTGTGGGCGTATCTATTGCCACTCAGGGCGTGTCTAAATCCACCTGTGGGCATATCTATTGCTACAGGGCGTGTCTAACTTATGAATATCGTATTGTCGTTACCCCTAAATAATCGCAAGACGCTATTTAGCGTTACCTGTCGCACAATAAATAAGTGCTTTCCAGACCAACTGTGTTTCCAAAGCACAAAAAGTTCTTTTTGCAACAAAAAGTAAGTTACACGCTATGATCTATCACAATTAGCGCGAAGACAATTAAATACAAAAGGTACAGCTTGATACATACGCATGCGCACCGGTCCCAGTAAACAGTCGTCACTCCAGAAGCCTGTGGTCATCCAAGAAGAATGGCTACTGACTGGTACCGGTGCGCAGTTTATATACCCTACAGATCATGATAACAACAATGTAGACAGACAAACATAATTCCATTGGTTCTTGCTCTTGGTCTTTGTAGTATGCTGTAGTTCATAGGACAGTTCACTAGGGGTATGTCCCAATTCTCCACAGTCTCTTGAGATGACATTGTCTTTCTTTAATTGGCTTAAGACACTACATACAGAGTATACATTTAACCAATAATTTCCTATGATCCATAACCATCGAACGCAAGATGCGACTCCCTCGCTGATAGTTTCAGAAATCTGGAAATAAACAGTGGGTCAGTATAGTACCAAACATGCCATGTCTTTTTTATTTTTTTTCAACAAAGTTTTTTTTATTGAAGTAAAATAAATATATGACAGAAAATCAAACATAAGCACATGCATTTAAATAAAATGTTTTACAGAGGAATAACCATTGTCTGGTTTTCAAACACAGTCAATTACCAATGTTTTATACAATGGTAAACAGATAAAATAAAATATAATAAAATAAGATAATACAAAACAGTGCGAGCCCGGGTCTGCAACACCAACTCCCGTATCCAAATTATATAGCATTAAGGGAAATCGGGGGGTCTTGTTCATTAACACGTGTCTCATACCAAAGTGTATGTCTGCAACATTTCCACACCTGGTCTTTGAGTGACTGAGACAATGTGTCTATGTAGCTTTCCCCAGTTTCAAAAAACTTCTCTGTGAATTTTTCTTTTTGAAGCGAGGCTTCCAGCCATTCCATTCGGAAAATGTTAAAAAGTTTTCCAAAAAATAAGGCTAGTGTAGGAGCAGTGGGTTGCAGCCATACTTGTAAAATACATTTTTTTGCTACTGCCGATAGAATAATTAGTAGTTTTCTAACCCCTTGTGCCATTCTAGTGCCTATAGGCATAATACCGAATATTGCCCATTCAGGTGTTAGGGGTAAACAATTCACCAAGTTTCTGTTAATATAATTCCCTATCAGGGTCCAAAACCTCTGTATTATTAGGCATTCCCATAGACAATGCATTAACTCAGCGCTCCACAACGAAGACACGCAGAATCATCTAACAGTCCCATGGCATGTCTGCGATGGGGAGATAAGTATGTTCTATGTAGTATGTTCATGAAAAGTTCTGTATATGATGTTGCTGGCACCAATTTGATGGATAATTCAAAGGATCGTAATAGTTTTTCTGTAGTTAGAGAAGGAAAGTACTCCCCCCATTGCGCCAAACCAACTTTCTGGGTATCGTATTGTATGGGGGTGTGTAAGAATGAATAATGCACTGAGATGGCCTTATATTGGGGGTTTTCTCCTATTAACAAATCATCTAGTCGATTACTATGATCATCTGGAGAGAGTTTCCTAGAAAGATTGGCCACATAGTGTTGGGCTTGTAAGTACGCCAAAGGTGAAGATCCGAGTATTGGATATTTTTCTACCGCTTGTACAAATGTCAGCGGTTTCTTTGAATTACAGTCTATAAATTGTCGAACTGTAGTGAGTCCCTGTCTGTGCCATAGAGAAAAAGGTTGTCCTGCAACCCCATTTTGAAAATTCGGATTGCGTAGATGTAGGGATAAATATGGGTTTAGTGAATATTTGTGGCGTAATATGTGCCATGTTCTTCTAGTGGACATCAATAAGGGATTAGCTTTTATTGTCACAGGTATTTCATCATCGTGTAGATGTAAAAAGGGGATGATGCGCCAATATTCTCTAGGAAAGCCCCTTCCAACCTGGTATTTGCATATTGATCTTTAGTGTGTATCCAGTCTCTCAAGTAGAATAGATGAGCGGCATGACTGTATGCACTAATATTGGGTAGATTAATGCCACCATTAGACCGGAGTTGTTGAAGTTTTACAAGTCCAATTCTTGCTCTCCTACCATTCCAAATAAATGTGCACATTATCCTCTCAATCTCCGTTGTGTCTTTCTTTAGTTAATAAAATAGGGAGTGACTGAAGAGGGTATAAAAGTCTAGGGAACAGAATCATTTTAACCAAGTTTGCCCTGCCTAAATATGAAATATTAAGGTGTCGCCATTTCTCAGTGTCCTCCCTAATACTGCGTAGAATACTCCTTATATTAATCTTGTATAGATTATCATGATATTTGGGCAATTGTATTCCTAGATATGAGATTGATTTAGTCGTCCACTCAATGGGGATCTCCCTTAACCAGGCCGGGCGCGCAAATCCTTTTTTCAAATATAATGCTGTGGATTTCTCAAAATGAACTTCAAACCCCGAAACTGATCCTATTTCTTTTATACGTGTCATCAACGGTCCAAGAGTCCTCCTCGGGTCCGATATGAACAAAAGAACATCGTCTGCAAAAGCGGATATTTTCATAGTTTCTGCACCAATCCCAATTCCCTCAAACTGTGACCAATTTTGTAAGATCCTAAGCATAGGGTCTAATGTTAAATTAAACAGCAGAGGGGAGAGTGGGCAACCCTGTCTTGTTCCCCTGGTTATTGTAAGACCCTCTCCTACAGACCCATTTACCAATAATGAGGTAGTCAGGAGGGTATAAAAGTATTTTATTAGGGATTGGAAAGTCGATCCAAATCCTCGACTATCCAGTATCTCATAAAGATAGGGCCATGAGACCATGTTGAACGCCTTGGTGGCATCTAGGCTTAAAAGCATGGTTGAGGAGTCAGGATGAAGATTAGCCGCCATTACAGCTGCAATCGCTGAGCGAATACCCTTTACTGAGTGTCTGCCTTTAGTGAAACCTAGTTGGTGAGTTGTAAACAAGGAGGTGGAGAATGTCTGTAAACGATCTGCTAATATTTTGGCCAGTATTTTAAAATCGATATTAAGTAGAGTAATAGGATGATACGATGAAGGTAGAGATAAATCCTTATTTGGTTTTGGGATTAGGGAGATGAGTGCTTGATTGCTTAGGGTAGTAAGGGGTGTCTCTTTGTATTTTGCCGTATAGAGCACAAAGCGTCGGTTTCATGTCATGTTGTAAAATTTTATAGTATTCGATTGAATAGCCATCAGGGCCTGGGGATTTATTAAGGTGCATGGAAGATAGAGCTCTGGCGATTTCTTCTTCAGTAATATTGTCTTCCAGCTTCTCCCGTTGTAAAGGAGTGAGACATGGAAATGCTGCCTCGTCCAGTGTTTTGGACATTAGAGTGGGGTCGCCTGGAGTGGCCGTATAGATTTGCATAAAATATTCCTGAAGTTTCTGAGCTATATCTGAGGTTTTAGTGAGCAAAGTTTGTGTTTGAGGATGTTGTAGTGCAGTTATGTGGTGTCGTTTCTTGAAACTTTTTGTCATATTTGCAAGTAAGGTACCAGTTTTGTTACCCCACCGAAAATACTTTTGTTTAGTGTAATCCAGCTTCAGCTGGGCTTGGGCTAATAAGAAACTGTCTAGCATTTTCTTTGAGTCCATGTAGATGACGTGGTTTTCTACAGTAGGGTTTCGAATATAGTCCGCCAAGTCGGATTGCATGGTGTGTTGTAGATCAGTGTATTGAGTCCGAATATGCTTATTTCTTTTAGCAACATACGAGAGAATGTGTCCCCGCATAACTACTTTAGAGGTTTCCCAGAACAAGACAGGGTTATCCCAATGTTCTAAATTGTCATCCATAAATTCCGACCATTTCAACCTTAAACATTTTTTAAACTGTTCAGAATGATAAAGATATGATGGGAAACGCCAAAAAGAGGGGCATTTGTGAGTCGATTGGGACAGAAGAGTCACTGATACCGGAGCGTGGTCGTATACTAAAATGTCTCCTAGCGAGATTGATACAATTTCCGAGAGAAGTGTTGTGGAGAGAGGGATGTAATCTATACGTGAGAAGGACCCATGAACCGCCGAGTGAAACGTGTATGACCTATCAGTGGTGTTGAGAAAGCTCCAGGGGTCTGTTAAGGAATGTTTGGTCAATAGTTGTGGTATATGGGTCCATTGGGAAGCTGATGGGTTAGCTGGTATTGGACACTTATCTATATAAGGGTCTGCGACCGTGTTTAAATCACCACCTAGTATCAGATTATAATTAATCCTATTGTGCAAGAGCTGGGTTATAGATTGATAGAAAGCATATAGGTCAGTATTAGGTGCATATAGATTGAGTAACGTGTATTTAGCTTCATAAATTTGGACATCTAATAAAATATAGCGACCTTCTCTATCCAAGACAGAGTTTAAAATGGTATAAGGTAGATGTCTAGCGAGATTTGGAATGGTAGGAACTGGAAGCCGAAAAAGTCTCCAAGCCAACGGTCACGTAAAGTGGAATCTTCCCCGGCTTTCCAATGTGTCTCTTGTATATAGATTATATCTGGTTTTAATTTTTTAAGGGATGTTAGAACTCTTTTACGTTTAATTGGGGTATTTAAACCTCTAACATTCCAGGAGGTGATGTTAATAGTTTGGGACATTTGGGCATTGGAGTGGTTGGAGTTGGCACAGGTGTTGTCATCTCATCGTTTTAAACAAAGATGTTGTAAAAACATATCTATAAATAATAAGGCTCCCCCCGTCCCAGCCTTCAGGGAGAGTCTTAAAGAAATCTAGTGCAGGATGACCCGGGCTGACACAACATAACATCAATGTACTTACATAGCATACCAATAACAGAATATGCTTCAATCATTTTTCAAAAATTTTCCCATCCAAAATAATATCATACCAAGTCTGGGTATGTTTCCCAGAAATTGGTGGAATCATATACTCAAATATCAGTAAATAAAAAAAAAAACAGTAAAACCATGGAAATAAAGTGACATACTCTGGGCCTGATTCAGAGCCGCTCGTAAGCGGCCGCTCATTCGCTCCGAGCGATATTCGCACAACTGCGCATGCGTATGGGCCGTAATGCACATGCGCCAACCAGTCAGTGCGATCGGAAATCGAGCGCTCGCAAAATAGCGAGTGCCTGCTAATTTGAGTGACAGGATGAGGCGTTTGTGGGTGGTAACAGGGGAAGGTGCTTGAAAACGGGGAGTGGAGATCCGAATGCAGGCGTGCCAAACGGTCAAAACGGGCATTTTAAGGGTGTGCATAATTAACAAAGCAGCGTCATCGACCACGTCACTTGGTTGTCTTTTAGCCTGAACTGCTCGCATGATTGTGGTAGGATAAACCAACCACAAGCACTGCGAGCAGTTCAGACGCCTTTCGATGTACTCGATTAATCAAATAAATAGCGGAGATGACGTAGATGTGAGCGGCCAGGGAGCGTCTTTACAAAATAGCGAGCGCATGTTTCGCTCGCTCGCTCAGACATAGAGGCGTCAACAGACCGCAAAGAGCGAGCGCTCAATTTAAATAGCCAGCCCCTTTTTCTGACCGAGCGAGCACAAATAGCATCCGGCTCTGAATCAGGCTCTCTGTCTCTACAGCGAAACAATGCTAAACAGTGAACTATTGCAAATAGAAAATTTGATTTGTTAAATGTTTCTAGCCAAAATAATTTAGGTCCTAGGTGAAGGGCTTAAATGTGAGTGCTGAGGGGAGCCTCTAGGAGAGTTGCCTGTAATAAAATGATTACGTGCCATCTCTGGATCGTCAAAGACAAGTGTTTGTCCATTCTCAGTAACCCTCAATTTGGCTGGATACAATAGAGCAAATCTTTTATTGCTATCTACCTAAAATTTACAAACTGGGGAGAACTCTTTACATTTCTGTGCCACTGCTACAGAGAAATCTTGGAAAATAAGAATCCGGTGTTCGTCTATCACCAGATTTCTTTGGCGTTTGAAGGTTGACAGAATTTTCTCTTTTGCACGGTAATCTAAGAATTTAGCTATGACCGGGCGTAGTCTACCATTAAATCCCTCCCTTTCCGGACCCAGTCTGTGGGCTCTTTCGATTTGTGGTACTCCTATATCATTTTGCAACTCAAGGGCAGAGATCAAAGTTTTGTCTAGATAATGGAATAATGCTGACCCTTTGACCTGCTCTGGGATGCCTATAAAGCACAAATTATTGCGTCTGTGGCGGTTCTCCAAATCGTCCACTTTCTCAAGCAGCGACTTGTGATACTGTATAGGAATCATGTGATGTTTGCAAAGTATGTAAGTTGTCTTCTATATCACTAGTCCTCTGTTCTACGGCATCTAATCTATTAGTATGTTCAGTTAATCTAGAAAGAGCTGTATCCAGAGAGTATTGTATTTTATCTAATCTATCAAACTTGTCTTCCATTTTTGGCAAGAATTGGTGACATTTTTCGTCAATCATAGGCATAAGTGCTTCAAATTTTTCATAAATTTTAGGCATAATCACATTTAGAAGCATAGTCACCATATCTGGGCTAGTAGACCCAGGGTCACCTTTCCTTGATTTCGGATGTTCAGCAGAATGGGCCCCAGTGGGCGAGGGTGGTGACGTGCCTGATTTTGCAGGGGTTTTATTTGGTTTACCCATATTGCGGGAGGAAGATATTGGTGGTAATGGGGGCAGAGATTTATATACAAATCTTTCCATACACCGTATTTGAGATCAAAAAAGAAATATCAACCTGCAGTGGTGACACTATTCGCTGCAATAACCTATGTAGGCACAAATATTATAAAATACAGATTGCTACAATATTTGGGGAACAGATTGCAATTATAAATATTTGCCAGTAGATGGCGCTATATTCCAACAACTCAATCCACCTATAAACTTTGATATGTAGAACCCACAAAGCAACAAAATGCAATATTATGTGGAAAAGAGCATAAAGAGAAATCAATAATTAATTAAAAAAAATTAGGATTCAAGGTAATATTGAACAGGTGTATCAATAAAGTTAGAAATGGGACAGCACTTTCTCACCACCACAATGTCCACTCTTGTGTGGGTAAGAGAAGGTAGTCCAGCAGCCACCGCTATCTGCAATATCAGAGCTCTCCCCCGAACCAGTGGTCAAGCTGGGGTCATGGAGTAAGGAGCAGTGCAACAGGCTAGTAGGCTGAAGCCGGATCCCCATTTAGCATGCGGTCCGACAGCAGCCAGAGCCCCTCAGATGTACCCACCTCCGGATCCATGTAGCTAGAGGCCGCTGAGGGAAAGGAGGGCCGCATACAGGCCAGGCGTCAGGGGAATCTCCCCCCTCCAGCCGCACACAGCCACAGTGACAGGTGCTGGAGATACTGCAGCCAAGGAGGCAGCTAGGCAGGAAGGCAAACCGGAAGGCAGCCGGTCAAGGGAGCACAGCGGGAGACGACGTGGCTCAGGACCGCTGGAGGAGGAGGAGGCTACACCCAGGCACACCACTGGAGAGCGCGCCGGAGAGTCCCACACAGTAGATGCCCCGATCCTCCTCAGAAGGCACGGGCGTCAGGAGCCGGTGATGGGCGGGCGTCAGGAGCCGGTGATGGGCGGGCGTCAGGAGCCGGTGATGGGTGGGCGTCAGGAGCCAGTAAAAGCCATGGCAGCTCCGGCGGGACCCGGCGGCAGTAATCCAGGATGCCACCACTGCAAACAGGAGCGCGCTGCTCAACTTGTTAAGGCAGCGCCAGCGGGGTCCCCAGAGCAAGTCCGGCGGGCAGACCAATCTCCGATCCGGAGTGCAGCGGCAAGGCAGTGGGAACCAGCACAAAGCTCTCCCCAGAGGATCCAGTTGCCAGAAGGCCAAGGTAAGTCAGGGATGTGACCGGTGCGGGTTATGGATGTGTAGATTTCCTGCCCGCTCCTATCACAGAGCTCACTCCAGGTCTAAGAACCGGGGCAGTCCACTGACCTTGAATACCACTGGATGTTGTTCATTTAGTGTCAGGTCCAGAATACGTTGTTTAAGAAGGGCAGGGTGAGCCTTCACATCCCACGCCAATGTTTTCGCGCCAATTTGCAGGCGGTCATACAGGCCAATTATATACACGGCCAGATTCCGGTGTTTAGTCAAGTCCACAGAGGCAATATATAGCTCTTTTCACTCCTCTCAACTCGTGGAACAAGATAGGGTGGAAGGTGAGATCCTTGGGACCCCAAATTAGGTATATTTGAGTTGATTCTGTTAGCCTCTTGCAGGAGGGTGTCTAAAAAACGGCCATGCTAGATGCCCCGCCCACCGGAAGTCCCAAACATGCCATGTCTACCATGTTGTATACCTTAAATATCATGTACATACATTTCACAACATAATTATATGCTACTAAAACCTCTAATATTATGTTTAATGTGAAGGAACCTTTTATGAGTGTGTGTATATTTATGATCAAATGTAAGTATGCATTGTGTGTCTACATGCAGCGTAAAAGGTGCGCTGTGTGCAAGGGTTGTGTACAGTGCAAACATGCGCTGTGTGTGTGTTTATATTTACAATAGCAACTGTGTATATGTGTGCACGGATTGTGGATACACATGCGATCGTTTAAGTGTATGTATGTGTATATATATATATATATGTGTGTGTGTGTGTGTGTGCAAATGTGCATCAGTGTCATGGATTTATATATATATATAAACATATATTAATATATATATAGCTTTATTCAGTGACTGGTATTATTGATATTACTTCTGTCTAAACTAAGGCCCTGATTCAGAACCGGATGCTCTGACAGAGCGCTCGCTCTGAATCAGGGCTGTCCTCCTTAATTTTTAGAACGGCCGCCTGGCCGCTCATATAGCTGTGGATAACCACCCACAGCTATAGCGAGAGGCCAGGAAGATGGTCGCGATGGTCAAGACCATCGCAACCATCGTGCTTGCGATGAGACCCTTGTGGTAGGGTCTCATTGCCGCAAGCCCTGGAGTGGTTTCGGCTCTATCAGAGCCAAAAGCACTCCCACTGACATCACTTGTGATGTCAGTGGAGCCGGCCCCAAACGGTAGGCATTCCCATGGGAATGCCTCTGTCTCGGCAGCCACGCCCCCGGCACGCCCACCAAAGGGGGCGTGCTGTCACTCACCATCGACAGCACACCCCCTTTGGTACGCGACCCGGAGCGACGGCTTGCCCGTCGCTATCCGGGTCTCGCACATGCGCACAACGAAGCCAGCTCCGTCGTGCGCATGCGCACTGGGCCAACATCGACCCACTTGCGAGTGCTCAGCACTCGCGAGCGGGTTTGAATCAGGACCTAAGTTAAAAAATGACAGACAATGGAGTTGTTCTGATCAGAGATGGCCAGCAGATACTTGATGGAATCACAATGTAATCAAAGGCCTTTCTAGCCTATTTGGAATGTAAATGCTAGTTCCTTTAGGCATACAATGATAGTCAGACTTATAGACAATGGTTTATTCAAAACATTCGTCTGCACCTCACAGTATATGTGTGTTTTTCAATTACTAGTCACAGACATGTCCACAGGACTTGTCTCCTAGCACTGACCAAACCTTGCATTTTTAAATATATATAAAGTCTTTAAATACATATGCGTATCCATTAGCATTTATTATGTAAAGACTTTAACAGTGTACAGTAACACAGCAGTTGTACACAACACCAAAATAGCGCCGTACACAATGATGTTATACTGACTACGCCAGATGGCGTCGTGCAGACAATGCAAACATGGCGTCTTCAGATATTTTCAAAGATCTGATCTCAGCCAATCATCCAGCTTCGACAAACTCCAACTGTGGGCGTATCTATTGCCACTCAGGGCGTGTCTAACTCCATCTGTGGGCGTATCTATTGCCACTCAGGGCGTGTCTAACTCCACCTGTGGGCATATCTATTGCCACTCAGGGCGTATCTAACTCCACCTGTGGGCGTATCTATTGCCACTCAGGGTGTGTCCTGTACTGAAACAGGAGACTCCCGCAAGGATGCGGAAGGATAGGCAAGTATGCCCCTTACCCATACAGTATCCAGCATACACCCCTCATACCCACACAGTGCCCAGAAGATGCATAACCCCCATACCCATACAGTAAGCATAGACCCCCATACCTATAATGTTCAGTATACACCCCCCATACTTACAGACTGCCCAGCATACACCCCCCATACTAATACAGTAATCACCATGCACCCTCCCATACCCACACAGTACTGACACCCTATACCAATGCAGTGCCCAGTATACCCCCACATATATACCATACAGTGCCCAGCATGCACACCCCATACGAATTCAGTGCCCAGCATGCACACCCCATACCCACACACTGACACAGTGCCCAGCATACACCCCCCATACCCATACAGTGATCAACATACACCCTCTATACCCACAAACTCACAGTGCCCAGTATGCATACCCATACAGTACCACCATGCACCCCCCACACTCAGTGCCAGACACACAGATAACAGTATAGTAGTACTTTAATATTCTATACTTGTAGCTCAGCCACACAGGATCTGTCACAGCCCTGTATCGAGCAGCAGAGAGTAGGGATAACTAGAGGAGAGGGTAATTACTGCCCTCACTGCAGAAGGGTGGCGGCCATGTTGCCGAAGCTCTATAATTCCAGATACCTCTCTTTCATATGCCCTCCCCCTGGTGGCCGATGGCAGCAACTGTAGCTAGAGAAGTTGCTCAGTTGCAGGTATTCCCGACAGCAGAGGAATGCAGGGATTTTAGCGGATTTAAATGTATGTGACTGTCTCATCCTGCTTATTGCATCTATATTCTGCATAGAACTTCATGCAATCGTGTGCGGATTTAAATGTATGTGACTGTCTCTCTTGCATAGATTTGTTTGTTTTCCTGTATAGTCTGTATTGGTTAGTGAAGCATAGTTTATGGTATATATCTGGCCTGGTTTTTGCTCCAACTCAGAGCAAGTTATCTCCTTTGATCAGCAGACCAATTGAGCAGGGTTGCCTACCTTTAATATTCTCTTCTCGGGAGAAGCCCGGGTAAGAGAAGCAGCAGGGGGCCGATGGGGGCGGGGCTTGACAATTTGCGTCATTAAGCCCCGCCCCCTCATGGTAAAATTGCCACGATTGGGCACAATTTACATAGGGGGCGGGGCCAAATGCTGTGATTCATGCAGAATCACAGCTTAAGCTCCGCCCCCTTCACGGAGACCCGCGATTGCCGCGGGTATTCTCCTAATTCTGCCCACTTCACTAGGAAGTGGGCAGAATGCGGGAGAAATGCCTACCCTTCCGGGGGTGCGGGGGGTTACCCGAAAAATCGGGAGCCTCCCGCGAAAACCGGGAGGGTAGGCATGTATGCAATTGAGTCAGATGTAGCCTGTCTTAATCAAGGATACCACTGCTTTATATTCAGTCTAGGGGCAGCTGGGGTTAAAGGCACAAAGTGTGATTACAGAACAGTTAATCAAACATTGACCAACATCTAAGGTAATTTCAGATTAAGAAACTGATTGCTTTAAAATTTGTCAAAAAAATAACAAACCTAAAACTCACCATGTTGTACACATTTCTTTTTATCAACTCCCTCCATTGTATTTTCTCTAAGGATATAACATCCCTAACTCTCCCTGCATCTCCCCTCTCTGTGCTCATTGCAGCCATATTGAGTCACTCACCTCCTCTAAAAACGAATGAGCTTTCTTTTCATCATACTGTAAATTAGTGGTGTGCACCGGCCACTTTTCGTGTTTTGTGTTTTGGATCTGGATCTTTCTTCGTGTTTTGGATCTGGATTGGTTTTGCCAAAACCACCCTTCCGTGTTTTGGGTTCTGGGTTTTGTGTTTTGGATCTGTATTTTTTTTTTAAAAAGCATAAAAACAGCTAAAATCACAGAATTTGTGTGTTTCTCTGCTCCTATGCTATTATTAACCTCAATAACCTTAATTTCCACTCATTTCCAGTCTATTCTGAACACCTCACACCTCACAATAGTGTTTTTATGTCCAAAAGGTTGCATCGAGGTAGCTGGATGACTATGCTAAGAGATACGAGTGGGCGGCACAAACACGTGGTCCATCTAGGCGTGATACTGCAGTGGCAGACAGGATGGCAGTTTGAAAAACTAGGCCCCGAACAGTACATAATTCAAAGAAAAAAAAGAGGTGCAAGATGGAATTGTCCTTGGGCCCTCCCACCCACCCTTATGTTGTATAAACAGGACATGCACACTTTAACAAACCAAACATTTCAGCGCCAGGGTCTGCCACATGACTGTGGCTGAAATGATTGGTTCGTTTGGGCCCCCACAAAACAAGCTGGCAATTAATCTGTCCCTGCACAAACTGGCTCTACGGAGGCAAGATGTCATCCTCATCCTCCTCATCCACCGATTCCTCACACTCTTCAGTGTTGTGTACATCCTCATCCTCACAGAGTATTAATTCTTCCCCGCTGGAATCCACAACCACAGGTCCCTCTGTACGTTCTGGAGGCTGGTCTCCCTGGAAGAGTTGATAATTCATTTTATGAACATCATCTTCTCCACATTTTGTGGAAGCAACCTCCTATGCCTTTCGCTGACAAGGTTCCCGGCTGCACTAAACACTCTTTCGGAGTACACACTGGAGGGGGGCAACTCAGGTAAAATAGAGACAGTTTGTACAGGGACCTCCAAATTGCCTCTTTTTCCTACCAGTACAGGTACGGACTATCTGACATGCCTACTTGGATGCTGTCACCGATGTAATTCTTTAACAGACAGACACATGCTTGTTGCTGCCGCTTTGAGGATGCAGGTGCGGCTACAGCCCACACAATTCACAAAGACAGAAAAAAAAAGATTTTTTTATTTTTTGTGGAGCGCACTTTGAGGGTTACACCACCCTTTAACAGACAGACACACGCTTGTCGCTGCTGCTTTCAGGATGCAGGTGTGGCTACAGCCCACACATTTCACAAAGACAGAAAAAAAAAGAAGAATTTTTTATTTTTTGTGGAGCGCACTTTGAAGGTTACACCACCCTTTAACAGACAGACACACGCTTGTCGCTGCTGCTTTGAGGATGCAGGTGGAATCTAGACGGGATTTGGAACCGGGGACACGCTACCTCCATCAATTGTCTAAATCCCACTGCACTAATGGCGGATACCGGACGCACGTCTAACACCAACATAGCAGTCAAGGCCTCAGTTATACGTTTTGCTTCAGGATGACTGCTGTCGTACTTCATCCTCCTCGCTAGGGACTGTTGGAGGGTCAATTGTTTAGTAAAAGTAGTGGTGTTCCTACTTCCTCTCTGGGATGATGAACAACTCCCAGCAGCAGCAACAGCACTAGGAGGAAGTGGTTCTTGATCTTTCCCTATTTTATTTTTATCAGAGAAAGTATGGTCCTCCATTTATGTTATATTGATATATACGTGCGCACACAAACACAGAAAATATTTTTTTATTTTTGCTGGAGAGTAGTGCACTTTGTGGGTTACACCACCCTTTAAGAAATGAGCCAGCCGGCCCTTTACTTATGGGACACAGGGACACGCTTGGCACTACTTTGTTGATGCACGTGCGGCTACTGCGCACACAATACACAAACACAGAAAATATTTTTTTATTTTGTTTGGAGTGTACTTTGGGGGTTACAGCACCCTTTAACGGTCAAGCCAGCCGGCCCTTTACTTATGACACAGGCGCACGCTTGGCACTACTTTGTTGATGCACGTGCGGCTACTGCGCACACAATTCACAAACACAGAAAATATTTTTTTATTTTGTTTGGAGTGTACTTTGGGGGTTACAGCACCCTTTAACGGTCAAACCAGCTGGCCCTTTACTTATGACACAGGCGCACGCTTGGCACTACTTTGTTGATGCATGTGCGGCTACTGCGCACACAATTCACAAACACAGAAAATAATTTTTTATTTGGTTTGGAGTGTACTTTGGGGGTTACAGCACCCTTTAACGGTCAAGCCAGCCGGCCTTTTACTTATGGGACACAGGCGCACGCTTGGCGCTGCTCCTTCGTTGATGCACGTGCAGCCACAGTGTACACAATTCACAAACACAGAAAATATTTTTTTATTTTGTTTGGAGTGTACTTTGGGGTTACAGCACCCTTTAATGGTCAAGCCAGCTGGCCCTTTACTTATGACACAGGCGCACGCTTGGCACTACTTTGTTGATGCACATGCGGCTACTGCGCACACAATTCACAAACACAAAAAAATATTTTTTTTTATTTTGTTTGGAGTGCCCTTTGGGGGTTACAGCACCCTTTAGTGGTCAATCCAGCCGGCCCTTTATTTATGGGACACAGGAGCACGCTTGGCACTACTTTGTTGATGCACGTGCGGCTACTGCGCACACAATTCACAAACACAAAAAAAAAATGTATTTTGTTTGGAGTGCCCTTTGGGGGTTACAGCACCCTTTAACGGACAAGCTAGCCGGCCTTTTACTTATGGGACACAGGCGCACGCTTGGCGCTGCTCCTTTGTTGATGCACGTGCAGCCACAGTGCACACAATTCACAAACACAGAAAAAATATTTTTTTCTTGCACTTAGGGGGAGCACCCCTGACGGACAGAGCACCCCCTGGACAACACTACAGCACCCCTTTAGGACTGGGACACTGCACAGGACTTTGGAGTGGACATAGCCCCTATGGACAACTGACTGCACAACACAGTCCAGCCAGCCCCTATGGGACTTTGAAGTAGTGGACACAGCCCCTATGGACAACAGCAGCACAGCGCAGCACAGCACAACACTACTCTGCACTACACTACACTACACTACACAGCCCAGCCAGCCCTAACTCCCACCCTCCCTCTTCACTGTCCACAGCCGACTGAGAATATGGCGCCGACGCGGGTACCTTATATAGGATCCAAAACCCGCAAGACCCAGAAGGCGGGATGATGACGTTTTGCCTCAATTTCAGATCCGAGTCAGGCGGGAAAAGTCGAGCCTGACTCGGATCGGCCGATTTCAGAAATCCGAACCCGCTCACCCCTAATATATATATATATATATATATATACATATATATACACACACACAGTATATTAATCCAGATAGAATGGAAGAACGGCGGCACTTATACAGAATTACTCCATACAGCGGCGGGTTTTCTTAGCTGCTGCTGTGTGGAATAATTCTGTTCGAGTGCCACTGTCCTTTGAAAAAACAAAAAGAGATAGATATATATATATATATACATACATACATACACACACACACTTTTACAATATAGTCAGCACACCCATCCAAAGTCAGGTCTGTGATTACAAAATACGCACTATAGGGCGTTTTTTTTTTTCACACGATACAGGTGACTTGGTTTTTAAAACTTAAAAGCTTCTACAGGACACGTTGTGTGCACGCCGCAGAGAAGCCAATCACCGCAGACGGTGATTGGTTGGGAGCACCCGTTTGCTCTGGTTGAGGAAGCGCTCTGCGCTGGATTGATCAGGACTGGCTGATCTGGTCTCGGCGCCAGCAGCCAGTTCATGTCTAGTCCGCTCTTATCCCAGGTAACCGGTGGACAAGATGATGGAGAGCAGTGACCTGTGCTGGTGCCTGAAGAGGCTTGGGGAGAGACAGGAACAGCTACTGCTGCCAAAGGGGGAGATGGTGAGGTGCCTCGTTCCAAAGCACCCTGACAGTACCTGGTATACAGTTGTTTTAGTACTGATGGAGTAGGCTGTGGTGTATTGTTATTACACAGCTAGCATGTTTATTATAGCAATTGGTGTAAAAAAAATATCAAATATATTATACTCTAAACCTGTGGTCCCTGTGCCCCTCTCCATGTCTGTACCCTTTCTGCCCTCCCACCTCTGGGGCCCATTCCCCTTCTGCTCTGTGTACTCTGCCCTCCCACCTGTGCCCCTTCTGCTCTGTGTACTCTGCCCTCCCACCTGTGCCCCTTCTGCTCTCCTGTGTACTCTGCTCTCCCACCTGTGCCCCTTCTGCTCTCCTGTGTACTCTGCTCTCCCACCTGTGGTCCCTATTCCCCTTCTGTTCTTCTGTGTACTCTGACCTCCCACCTGTGCCCCTTCTGCTCTCCTGTGTACTCTGACCTCCCACCTGTGCCCCTTCTGCTCTTCAGTGTACTCTGCCCCTTCTGCTCTCCTGTGTACTCTGCCCTCCCACCTGTGCCCCTTCTGCTCTCCTGTGTACTCTGCTCTCCCACCTGTGGTCCCTGTTCCCCTTCTGCTCTTCTGTGTACTCTGACCTCCCACCTGTGCCCCTTCTGCTCTCCTGTGTACTCTGCCCTCCCTCCTGTGCCCCTTCTGCTCTCCTGTGTACTCTGCCCTCCCACCTATGCCCCCTGTTCCCCTTCTGCTCTCCTGTGTACTCTGCCCTCCCACCTGTGCCCTTTCTGCTCTCCTGTGTACTCTGACCTCCCACCTGTGCCCCTTCTGCTCTTCTGTGTACTCTGCCCTCCCACCTGTGCCCCTTCTGCTCTCCTGTGTACACTGCCCTCCCACCTGTGCCCCGTTATCCTTCTGCTCTCCTGTGTACTCCGCCCTCCCACCTGTGCCCCTTCTGCTCTTCTGTGTACTCTGCCCTCCCACCTGTGCCCCTTCTGCTCTCCTGTGTACTCTGCCCTCCCACCTATGCCCCCTGTTCCCCTTCTTCTCTCCTGTGTACTCTGCCCTTCCACCTGTGCCCCTTCTGCTCTCCTGTGTACTCTGCCCTCCCACCTGTGCCCCGTTATCCTTCTGCTCTCCTGTGCACTCTGCCCTCCCACCTGTGCCCCTTCTGCTCTTCTGTGTACTCTGCCCCTTCTGCTCTCCTGTGTACTCTGCCCTCCCACCTCTGCCCCTTCTGCTCTCCTGTGTACTCTGACCTCCCACCTGTGCTGCTTCTGCTCTTCTGTGTACTCTGCCCTCCCACCTGTGCCCCTTCTGCTCTCCTGTGTACTCTGCCCTCCCACCTATGCCCCCTGTTCCCCTTCTGCTCTCCTGTGTACTCTGCCCTCCCACCTGTGCCCCTTCTGCTCTCCTGTGTACTCTGCCCTCCCACCTGTGCCCCTTCTGCTCTCCTGTGTACTCTGCCCTCCCACCTATGCCCCCTGTTCCCCTTCTGCTCTCCTGTGTACTCTGCCCTCCCACCTGTGCCCCTTGTTCCCCTTCTGCTCTCCTGTGTACTCTGCCCTCCCACCTGTGCCCCTTCTGCTCTCCTCTGTACTCTGCTCTCCCACCTTTGCCCTTTTACCCTTCTGCTCTCTTGTGTACTCTGCCCTCCCACCTGTGCCCCTTCTGCTCTCCTGTGTACTCTGCCCTCCCACCTGTGCCCCTTGTTCCCCTTCTCTCCTGTGTTCTCTGCCCTCCCACCTGTGCCCCTTCTGCTCTCCTCTGTACTCTTCCCTCCCACTTGTGCCCCCTGTTCCCCTTCTGCTCTCCTGTGTACTCTGCCCTCCCACCTGTGCCCCTTCTGCTCTCCTCTGTACTCTGCCCTCCCACTTGTGCCCCCTGTTCCCCTTCTGCTCTCCTGTGTACTCTGCCCTCCCACCTGTGCCCCTTCTGCTCTCCTGTGTACTCTGCCCTCCCACCTGGGCCCCCTGTTCCCCTTCTGCTCTCCTGTATACTCTGCCCTCCCACCTGTGCCCCTTCTGCTCTCCTCTGTACTCTGCCCTCCCACCTTTGCCCTGTTACCCTTCTGCTCTCTTGTGTACTCTGCCCTGTTCCCACCTGTTCCCCTTCTGCTCTCCTATGTAGTCTCCTCTCCCACCCCTGTGCCCCCCTGTTCCACTCTCCCCTTCTGCTCTCCTGTGCACTCCGCACTCCCACCTATGTGACCTTCTCCCAATTTCATTATCAGTGCAAAGTATACCATATAGCGCGTTTCTTTGCACGCTACAGGCATAAATTATGATCACCCAGAAACTAGTAGAACCCCAATTTTTTTAATGTGAGGGTTCCCAGGGACCCACATTTCTTTTCTCTCAGCGCAAATATTGCATATACTGAAGTGCCAGTCAGTAGAGATTAAACAACAGAAGCAAGGCAATGGCACTCAATGGACAGAATCGGTATGATTTACCGCCTGACCCATGCCCGGCAGTTCAAATCCCGACAGCGGCAGCACGACAAGGATGAAAATTCCGATCGTCCCCAAGTCCTTGAAAATCATCCAAAAATTTTTTTTTTATAAAAGTCCCAAATCTGTTTAAAACTTCAGGTACACATCCAAAATGATTTGCTGTGGTGACAGAAATTGATTCTGGTGCTTAATTTTCACACAGAACTCTCGAACATATTTACCCATATGAAAAATTCTATAAGCCCCGATCGTTGAAAATCATCCAAAAAATGTTTTTTTTATAAAAGTCCCAAATCTGTTTAAAACTTCAGGTACACATCCAAAATGATTTGCTGTGGTGACAGAAATTGATTCTGGTGCTTAATTTTCACACAGAACTCTCGAACATATTTACCCATATGAAAAATTCTATAAGCCCTGATCCTTGAAAATCATCCAAAAAATGTTTTTTTCTAAAAGTCCAAAATCTGTTTAAAACTTTTGGTACACATCTAAAATGATTTGCTGCGGTGACAGAAGTTGATTCTGGTACGTAATTTTGACACAGAACTCTCCAAAAATATATTTACCCATTTGAAAAATTCCATTAGCCCCGGACCTTAAAATTCAGGCAATTTATTTTTTCAAAAAGTCCCAAATTCAGCTTAAAACTTTTGGTACACATCCAAAATGATTTGCTGTGGTGACAGAAGTTGATTCTGGTGCTTCATTTTCACACAGAACTCTACAAAAAAATATACATCTATTTGAAAAATTCCATAAGCCCCGGACATTAAAAATCGGCCAAAAATTGTTTTTTTCAAAAAGTCCTAAATTCTGCTTAAAACTTTTGGTACACATCCAAAATGATTTGCTGTGGTGACAGAAGTTTATTCTGGTGCTTAATTTTGACACAGAACTCTCTAAAGATATGTTTACCCATATGAAAAATTCCATAAGCCTCGGACCTTTAAAATCGGTCAAAACTATAATTTTTTTTTCAAAAAGTCCCAAAGTCTGCTTAAAACTTTTGGTAAATATCCAAAATGATTTGCTGCGGTGACAGAATTTGATTCTGGTGCTTAAATATGACACAGAACTCTCCAAAAATATATTTACGCATATGAAAATTTCTGTAAGCCCCGGACCTTAAAAATCAGCTCCAAAATATTTTTTTTCAAAAAGTCCCAAATTCTGCTTAAAACTTTTGGTACACATCCAAATTGATTGCTGCGGTGACAGAATTTGATTCTGGTGCTTAATTGTGACACAGAACTCTCCAAAAATATATTTACCCATATAAAAAATTCTGTAAGCCCCGGACCTTAAAAATTGGGCAAAATGTTTATTTTCAAAGACTCACAAATTCTGCTTAAAACTTTTGGTACACATCCAAAATGATTGCTGTGGTGACAGAAGTTGATTCTGGTGCTTAATATTCACACAGAACTCTCCAAAAAAAATATACCCATTTGAAAAATTCCATAAGCCCCGGACCTTAAAGATCGTGCAAAAATCTTCTTTTCAAAAAGTCCCAAATTCTGCTTAAAACTTTTGGTAAACATCCAAACTGATTTGCTGCGGTGACAAAAGTTGATTCAGGTGCTTAATTGTGACACAGAACTCTCCAAAAATATATTTACCCATATGAAAAATTCCATAAGCCCTGGACCTTTAAAATTGGACAAAAATATATTTTTTTCAAAAAGTCCCAAATTCTGCTTAAAACATTTGGTCAACATCCAAAATGATTTGCTGCAGTGACAGAAGTAGATTCTGGTGCTTAATTGTGACACAGAACTCTCCAAAAATATATTTACCCATATGAAAAGTTCCATAAGCCCCAGACCTTAAAAATCGTCCCCAAAATTTTTTTATTTTTTTCAAAAAGTCCCAAACTCTGCTTAAAAATTTAGATACACTTCCAAAATGATTTGCTGCGGTGACAGAAGTTGATTCAGGTGCTTAATATTGACACAGAACTCTCCAAAAATATATTTACCCGTATGAAAAATTCCATAAGCCCCAGACCTTTAAAATCGGTCCAAAAAATATATTTTTTCTAAACGTCCCAAACCTGATTAAAATTTTTGGTAAACATCAAAAATGATTTGCTGTGGTGACAGAAGTTGATTCTGGTGCTTAGTTTTGACACAGAACTCTCCAAAAATATATTTACCAATATGGAAAATTCCATAAGCCCCGGACTTTAAAATACAGGCAAAATTGTTTTTTTCAAAAAGTCCCAAATTCTGCTTAAAACTTTTGGTAAACATCCAAAATGATTTGCTGTGGTGACAGAAGTTGATTCTAATGCTTAATTTTCACACAGAACTCTACAAAAAAATATACATCCATTTGAAAAATTCCATAAGCCCCGGACATTAAAAATCGGCCCCAAAATTTTTTTTTTTTAAAGTCCTAAATTCTGCTTGAAACTTTTGGTACACATCCAAAATGATTTGCTGTGGTGACAGAAATTGATTCTGGTGCTTAATTTTCACACAGAACTCTTGAACATATTTACCCATATGAAAAATTCTACAAGCCCCGGGCCTTGAAAATCATCCAAATTTTTTTTTTCTCTAAAAGTCCAAAATATCTTTAAAACTTTTGGTACACATCCAAAATGATTTGCTGCAGTGACAGAAGTTGATTCTGGTAGTTAATTTTGACACAGAACTCTCCAAAAATATATTTATCCATATGAAAAATTCCATAAGCCTTTAAAATCATACAAAAAAATAATTTTTTTCAAAAAGTCCCAAATTCTGCTTAAAATTTTTGGTCAACATCCAAAATGATTTGCTTCGGTGACAAAATTAGATTCTGGTGCTTAATTGTGACACAGAACTCTCCAAAAATATATTTACCCATATGAAAATTTCTGTAAGCCCCGGACCTTAAAAATCAGCTCCAAAATTTTTTTTTTCAAATAGTCCCAAATTCTGCTTAAAACTTTAGGTACACATCCAAAATGATTTGCCGCGGTGACAGAAGTTGATTCTGGTAATTAATATTGACACAGAACTCTCCAAAGATATATTTACCCGTGTGAAAAATTCCATAAGCCCCGGACCTTTAAAGTCGGTCAAAAAAATATATTTTTTCAAAAAGTCTCAAATCTGCTTAAAACTTTTCGTAAACATCCAAAATGATTTGCTGTGGTGACAGAAGTTGATTCTGGTGCTTAGTTTTGACACAGAACTCTCCAAAAATATATTTACACATATGAAAAATTCCATAATCCCCGGACTTTAAAAATCAGACAAAATTTTTTTTTCACAAAAGTCACAAATTCAGCTTAAAACTTTTGGTAAACATGAAAAAAAAATATTTGATGCGGTGACAGAAGTTGATTCTGGTGCTTAATTTTGACACAGAATGCTCCAAAAATATATTTTCCCATTTGAAAAATTCCATAAGCCCCGAACCTTAAACTTCGGGCAAAAATTTTTTTTCAAAAAGTCCCAAATTCTGCTAAAACTTTTGGTACACATCCAAAATGATTTGCTGTGGTGACAGAAGTTGATTCTGGTGCTTAATTTTCACACAGAACTCTACAAAAAAATATACATCCATTTGAAAAATTCTATAAGCCCCAGACCTTAAAAAGCGGCCCAAAATTTTTTTTTTCAAACACTCCTAAATTCTGCTTACAACTTTTGATACACATCCATAATGATTTGCTGTGGTGACAGAAGTTGATTCTGGTGCTTAATTTTCACACAGTACTCTCGTACTTATGTACCCATATAAAAAATTCCATCAGCCCCGGACCTTAAAAATCAGCCAAAAATTTTTTTTTCAAAAAGTCACAAATTCTGCTTAAAACTTTTGGTAAACATCCAAATTGATTTGCTGCGGTGACAGAATTTGATTCTGGTGCTTAATTGTGACACAGAACTCTCCAAAAATATATTTACCCATATGAAAAATACCGTAAGCCCCGGACCTTAAAAATCGGGCAAAATTTTTATTTTCAAAGACTCCCAAATTCTGCTTAAAACTTTTGGTACACATCCAAAATGATTTGCTGTGGTGACAGAAGTTGATTCTGGTGCTTAATATTCACACAGAACTCACCAAAAAAAATATACCCATTTGAAAAATTCCATAAGCCCCGGACCTTAAAAATCGTGCAAAAATTTTTTTTCACAAAAGTCACAAATTCAGCTTAAAACTTTTGGTAAACATGAAAAAAAAATATTTGATGCGGTGACAGAAGTTGATTCTGGTGCTTAATTTTGACACAGAATGCTCCAAAAATATATTTTCCCATTTGAAAAATTCCATAAGCCCCGAACCTTAAAATTCGGGCAAAATTTTTTTTTCAAAAAGTCCCAAATTCTGCTAAAACTTTTGGTACACATCCAAAATGATTTGCTGTGGTGACAGAAGTTGATTCTGGTGCTTAATTTTCACACAGTACTCTCGTACTTATGAAACCATATAAAAAATTCCATAAGCCCCGGACCTTAAAAATCAGCCAAAAATTTTTTTTTTTTAAAAGTCACAAATTCTGCTTAAAACTTTTGGTAAACATCCAAATTGATTTGCTGCGGTGACAGAATTTGATTCAGGTGCTTAATTGTGACACAGAACTCTCCAAAAATATATTTACCCATATGAAAAATTCCGTAAGCCCCGGACCTTAAAAATCGGGCAAAATTTTTATTTTCAAAGACTCCCAAATTCTGCTTAAAACTTTTGGTACACATCCAAAATGATTTGCTGTGGTGACAGAAGTTGATTCTGGTGCTTAATATTCACACAGAACTCACCAAAAAAAATATACCCATTTGAAAAATTCCATAAGCCCCGAACCTTAAAATTCGGGCAAAATTTTTTTTTCAAAAAGTCCCAAATTCTGCTTAAAACTTTTGGTAAACATCCAAACTGATTTGCTGCAGTGACAAAAGTTGATTCTGGTGCTTAATTTTCACACAGAACTCTTGAACATATTTACCCATATGAAAAATTCTATAAGCCCCGGACCTTGAAAATCATCCAAAACTGTTTTCTTTCTAAAAGTCCAAAATCTATTTAAAACTTTTGGTATACATCAAGAATGATTTGCTGTGGTGACAGAAGTTTATTCTTGTGCTTAGTTTTGACACAGAACTCTCCAAAAATATATTTACCCATATGAAAATTTCCATAAGCCCTGGACCTTAAAAATCAGCCCAAAATTTTTTCTTCTAAAAGTCCCAAAAATTCCATAAGCCCCGAACCTTATAAAGTGGGCAAAAATTTATTTTTTTTCAAAAAGTCCCAATTTCTACTTAAAACTTTTATCACATATCCAAAATGATTTGCTGTGGTGACAGAAGTTGATTCTGGTGCTTCACACAGAACTCTCGAACATATTTACCCATATGAAAAATTCCATAAGCCCCGGACCTTAAAAATCATGCAAAAATTTTTTGTTTCAAAAAAGTCCAAAATTCTGCTTAAAACTATTGGTAAACATCCAAAATGATTTGCTGTGGTGACAGAAGTTGATATTGGTGCTTAATTTTGACACAGAACTCTCCAAAAATATATTTACCAATATGAAAATCTCCATAAGCCCTGGACCTTAAAAATCGGCCACAATTTTTTTTTTCAAAAAGCCCCAAATTCTCCTTAAAACTATCGGTACACCTTAAAAAAGATTTGCTGCAGTAACAAAAGTTGATTTTGGTGCTTAATTTTGACACAGAACTCTTCAAAAATATATTTACCCATATGAAAAATTCTATAAGCCTCGGATCTTAAATATCGGCCAAAAACCAAAATTTTCAAAAAGCCCAAATTCTGCTTAAAACTTTCGGTTTACCGCCAAAATAAGTTACTACAGTGACAGAAGATGATTCTGAAGCTTTATTTTGACACAGAACTCTCGAACATATTTACCCATATGAAAAATTCCATAAGCCCCAGACCTAAAAAATTGGCCAAAACAAAAATTTTCAAAGTGCCCCAAATTCTGCTTAAAACTCTCGGTACACCTTAAATAAAATTTGCTGCAGTGACAGAAGTTGATTTTGGTGCTTAATTTTGACACAGAACTCTCCAAAAATATATTTAAGCATATGAAAAATTCCGTAAGCCCCGGACCTTAAAAATCGGGCAAAAAATATTTTTTAAAAAAGCCCCAAATTCTGCTTAAAACTTTTGGTGCACCTCCAAAATGATTTGCTGTGGTGACAGAAGTTGATTCTGGTGCTTAATTTTGACACAGAACTCTCCAACATATTTACCCATATGAAAAATTCCATAAGCCCCGGACCTTACAAATCGGCCAAAAATAAACACTTTTAAAGTGCCCCATTTTCTGCTTAAAACTTTCGGTACACCTTAAAAAAGATTTGCTGTGGTGACAGAATATGCTTCTTTTTATTTAACTTGCAACAAAAAGATACATACATATATACAAGAATGCATAGATATGGATAAATAAATAATAAATAAATAAGATAAAAAATATATATATATATATATATATATACACAATAACAAAATAAACATAGGTATACACAATATTACCTCATATTATGACCCAAAACCAAACTCAACCTATCCTAATACTAACTATCCAACACCAAATAAAAGTAAGCAAGGATTTTGCAATGCTAACCCCTACCTTAAACTCAACTACTTTATAACACAGCAAACCAACTATAAATAACTATCTAACTTATCAAATCCTACCCACCACCACTACACACCACCTTCAGGTAGATGTATGTAAAACATTCTAAAAAAAACACAAAAAATCATAAAAAGACTACAGGGAGTGCAAAGACAGAAAAGAATCCCAGCCAGACAAGGAGAGACTATCAACCACCCACTCAAGGGGGTTTCAAACGGCCCAACCACTGCGACCACCTGACAGCATCATCTCCCCTTGTCCAGATCCATCATCTTTCTCACCTCTTGCAGAATCATACCCACCACCACATCACAGGGGAGGACCTTCCTTCGAATGGATACCTGACACCATGCATTCAACGAGTGATATCTAACTGCTAAGCTGACTAAAAAAATTGTGGTTAAATTAAAGCCACCGTATCTTCTGACTACCCCATAAGCCCACTCAGGGTAACTAAGACCTGAAAGGCACGGAATACCAATTGCCCTTGAAACTTCCTCATAAACCTTTACATTGAAAGGACACTCAAGCAGGAAGTGGTCCATCGTCTCCTCCACCCCTGGACATTCCTCCCATGGACAACCACATGCACTGGCACTTCGCCACCTGAGATTCCCTCCAACATAAAGCCTCCCATGAAAAGTGAGCCAGGAAATATCTTTGAACTTGGGCAGTAACCTTTGTGAATTTAACAAAGCCAATCCGGCCGAAGCAACATTATCCGGGCAGTCCCTCAGTGACAGCGGAATATGAAAGTGGGTGTGCAAAATTCTTCTCTCCAACTCCCTCCTAGAAAAGTTTTTGACCTCACCCACTCCCATGCCATATCGCTTTATAACCTTCAAGCTCTGGATGACGTAGATCGGGAGGTAACCATGACGAATATGGAAACTTCTCACTTGGCCTCCATCTATCCAAAACCCGAGGAAAGGGAACACCCATGGTCTGAATCCCTTTACCCACCGAGGAGGAGCATCTAAAAACATGCTCCCAATGTTAAGCTTTATAAAAGCTGTAACAAAGAAGATCACTGGGTTCATCATATTTAAACCCCCATCTTTCCTTGGTCTGTAGGTGATGCCCCTCTTCACTATATTGATCCTATTCTTCCACAACAAGAGGAAGAACAAGGAATTCAATCTGGACCACATAGATTGTGCCAAAAAGCACACGTAGCTGACAAACAAAAAGACTGGAATCAGGTAAGCTTTGCACAAGTCAACCCTTTCCCTCAATGATAACCTCCACCTTTTCCAGCTTTCTACCTTACTGGTAGCATCTTCCAGCTTCCTATCCCAATTTAGGGAGGCATAATCTCCATGATCGAATTTGATACCAAGAATTTTAATCTGATCGTTGACCTGAGGGAAGCTGTCCAGAAGGGGAAAACACTCCCCCTCCTCCCCCATCCAGAAAACATCACACTTTTCTCGGTTTACTCTGGAGCACGAAGCCTCAGAGTACTCGCAAATGAGGTGTTCTATGCCACGGGCCTCTGCCTGTGAGGATAGAACCACCGTGACATTATCTGCATAAGCCACCACCTTCAATGCAAACTCCGGACTCAGCTGCACTCCCCCTACAGTCCCGCACTCCACCCTCCTGATAAAGGGATCAATTGCAAAGACATACAGGAGGGGGCTCAGGGGGCACCCCTGACGAACCCCCGAGCCTACACCAAAGGTAGGACCCACCCAACCGTTTACCAGTGGAAAGCTTTCTGCCATACGATAGATTGTCTGTAAATAAATTAACCACCCTCTCTGGAAGACCATACCATCTCAGTAGAGCCCCGAGGTACACATGATTCACTCGGTCAAATGCCTTAGACTGATCCACTTCTCAGCCCTGCACCGCTCAATGGCCTCCCGGACGCCAAACACAGTACTAAAAATGCTACGACCCTTCACCATACAGTGCTGAGAAGGAGAAAGCAACAGCTCAGAAAATTCTGAAAGCCTATTAAACAGTACCTTTGCCAAAATCTTCCTGTCTGTATTAAGAAGGGCTATGGGGCGCCAATTCTAAATACGAGACGAATCCTTTCCTTTGGCCAGTAAAATAAGCACAGATAACCTCATGGAAGGAGGGAGGATTCCCTCATCCAGGCTCTCATTAAACACTTCCACTAGTTGGGGAATCAGGAGGTCAGCAAAGATCTTATAAAACTCAGATGTTAAACCATCCGGTCCTGGTGACTTTTTGGGGTTTAACCCCATTATTGCTTTCCTAACTTCCTCGCCGTTATATCACTAGACAAAGAGTCAAGAGAGGCACCTTGAGAATTCAGACCAGGGGTTCCCCTCAGAAATTCCTCCATCCTCTCCCTGATGAGTGGCTGCTCAGACAGAAGATCAGAATAGTAGGATACAATAACATCCAGAATGTCCTCCTTGTCAGTACGAAGGACACCCTGTCCATCCACCAGTCCTCTGACATGTTTGGCGTCGACTGACCTCCTATAGCTCTGGTAGGGATCAGGCGAGTGGTACATACCATAATCCCTCTCCAAAACCAAGGATGCCAGTCGGTTATATTGGAACTCTTTCATGTCAGCCTTCACTCGGGAGATTTCCCCATCATCTCCCTCCTCAGAGATCAAGAAATCCAATTTCCTTCTCAGATTAATGTAGGTATTTTGCTTTATAAAATTTTTCCTAGCTATGAGACCCCAGATTCTCTTATTACTCACCTCCCACCACTCAGACCTACTCCAGCCAGCCTCCAGAAGTGTCTCCTGAGATTGAAAGAAGACCCTGA
Source organism: Taudactylus pleione (assembly GCA_031769625.1). NCBI lineage: Eukaryota > Metazoa > Chordata > Amphibia > Anura > Myobatrachidae > Taudactylus > Taudactylus pleione. The sequence goes on from JAUIMM010001300.1 coordinate 1,306,794, forward strand.
AAGACTGCCTAACTCTCTTCTTCCAGAAGTTCTGAGTTCAGACACCAAAGGCCCCTGCCCTTTCTGAGGGGTTTCTGAGGCAAAGCTACTGAAAGAAAACCGTGATCGGAAAATTCCACCAACCTCACCCCTAAGGATGAAGTCCTGGAAGTCTCCTTAACAAAAAACCTATCTATCCTAGACCAATGGCTACCACCAAAATAAGCGAAACTCATGAGGTCCGGGGAGTGACGAATATGCACATCCACCAAACCAGCTTGTCTAACCATACTAACTAAAAAATTGGAGTCATAGCCCAGGAGTCTCCTTGAGCCTCCCCTGTCCGTTGGCCTAACAATGGTGTCAAAATCACCACCAAAGATAACCTGCTGGGCTGTAAAAAGAAAATGTTTTATCTCCATAAAGAGACATTTTCTATCATCCGGTGTCTGTGGCCCATACACATTAATTAATCTCACATCTTGTCCCTTTATGTTGACATCCAAAATTATACATCTACCTGCTTGCAATTCAATAACCTTGTGCACAGTTACCATATCAGTAAAAAGGACTGCCACCCCACCGTATGGCTCGGCCGCAAGACACCAGTAAGAAGGACCCCTCCTCCACTCCTGCTTCACCTTGTGGAGGATGTCCAACTTACCTATTCTGGTCTCCTGCAAAAACAAAACATCAACGTCAACTGTGTTAAAAAAAATCAAAGGCCATCATACAAGCACATTCGGAAAGCACGGAAGCCAAATTATTCGTGGCACATTGTATAGGGAGAGGATCCATGTTTCTAGGTTATGGAAAATACAAGACCTTGCTTACTTTTACACAACCACCACCAAACAAACATCAACACTGCACACCAGCCCACTGCGAGCTAGCCACACCGCTGCTTATGGCACCCCCCCCTCCCTTAAACCCCCAGAGGGTACACCACCGTCCTCAGGGATCCCAGGGTCAGGGACCTTGGCCACAAACTTTATGACCTGGCACTGAGCCCTGGGATGAATCCACATTCAGTCTCCTCAATTACCTCAGGCTGGACCACCATTGTCACTTCCATTGCAGCCACCTCCTCCCTTCTTTCCTCCACCCTTCTTTCTTCTGGGACCAAAGCCTCCCTCCTCCCTCTATTTCCATTAATCATCTCCTCCCCCACCTCTGGGACTGATTCCCTTCTTTTCTTTTCGTCCCGGCGCTTCTCGCTTTCTTTTAGGGACCTTTTTGCCTTTCTTCTGCTTTTCTTTGGAACCAGAAAAAGCTCCCCATCCTTCTTTATAATTTCTTCCTCATCAGAGGAAAAGACATCAAATTTATTTGCTAGCACAATTTGCGTCTCAGCATTTACGTCTTTCCTCCCTTTACCTCCCCCTCTAACCTCCTGGAAAGTCTCCTCCATCACCTCCACCCCACCTTCAACACTGACCTCCTTATCCTGTTCCACCACTACCTCGTTCACCACCTAACTACTACCCACCACCTGTCCTAACACCCCATTGTGCCTAGCCTTCGGACATCTACTATAAGGGTGCCCCTCCACCCCACACAAATTGCACCTGACAGTGTGACAATCCCTAGAGCAGTGACCCACACCTCCACACGACGAACATTTCACCAGATTGCACTCAGAACTAACGTGACGGTGATCCCCACACTTAAAACATGTCCTCAGCTGCCCAGGATAAAAACATTGCACTCTGTCTCTACCTATATAGGCAGCTGAGGGCACATTCACACACCCTTTCTCAGTGAATCTTAACTTAATCCCTACCTCCCACACTCCTCCCACATACCCAACATGTGACCAGCTTTTGTCACCCCTGACTCTACATCACAATACCTTTTTAACCAATAAGCAATGTCCTCAGGGGGTAGTGTTTCATTTCTCACCAAAATAGTGGCCTTGACCTGGTCCTGCTGAGTCACAAGGTACACAAGGAATTTATCAAAAGAATCCTTGCATCTGCACGCCTGCCACTTCACCCAGAAAACCTGCAGACCCTGGTACGACAAAAAGCTCAAGTCATACTCCAGGGTCCGCACTGGGTGAATGCAGGCGTGCAGATCAGATGCACAAAACCCCAGGCTAAACACCATTCTGAGGAAATCCTCCTTTTTTGGAGCCTCCCCAGAATCATTCCATTTAAATTGAACAAGGTTGCCAACACATCCAGGCATAGGTGCAGCATACGATACACTATTTGTTTTTTGTCTAGTAACCACACTGGCATAAGACAGAACACCCAGAGCTGATTTAGCCTGCCTCTCACTTCTCGAGACCATCTCCTTTTCTATTGCAGCGGTTGCCACACTAGCCCTTTCAGGGACTAGCATTTTATCCCCATATATAGTTTCAATCACCTTTCTTTGTTCAGCTGAAAGAGACTCTTTATTCAGCACCGGGATTCCCTGTGCCGATATTGGATGACTGACTGATACAGATGATACTCCTGGCACTTCCTCAGGAGAATTATCATGATGGGATTCCCCCTCCATGCCAGCTTCTACCAATACTGCTGCCTGAATCAGCTCAGAATCCGTGGCCTCAGTGCAATCAGGGATAGTAGCTGCCAGTTCCCCCACAGGTACTGTTGCTCCACCTATAGGGACCAGGGGGACTAGGGCAACAATTTGGGCACCCTCACACCCAATCCCCCCAGTCTCCTTTGCATCATCACTTACCTTAGAAACTGGTTCCCCCAGCATCCCCAGACGGCTGAACCTCCACAGCAGCTGAAGACGGAACCTCCTCCTGCTCCGGCTTAACCACCTCTATGTCACTCATAGCGGTAGACTCCGATTTGATCATCTTTTTTTTATTTTCTTTAAATATTCCAAGCGGTCCTTAGCATTGCCCAATGAAAATGATAAAGCTGCAATTTCCTCCTTAAAGGACCATCTGTCCCAGGTAGTGCTAACATTTCTTTTTCTCTTTATTTCATTCAGCTTATTGCTCAGCTTCCTAATTTCTTTTTGAAGCTGATCCATGCTCAAAGCCGCATACACGTCATCCTCTTCACCCACAGACACTAGATCCAGGTCCTCCTCTGTCTTCTCCCCTTTTGCAGCACCCCCCGCTTCACTGCCATGGGGGCTGCCATCTCCCCCTGAGTTGCCTCACTCAGGGGTCCCACCACTGACAGTTTGGGCAGCACCGCTGGGCTAGGGGTCACCATATCCGCACCTCAAGCACCGATCACCAGACCTCCGCCATCTGCCATCTCCATATCCTCCGCTTCACTGCCAGTGAGGGTCTCCATACCCCCCTGAGTTGCCTGACTCGGGGGTCCCTCCACTGGCAGTTTGGAGGCAAAATCCGCAGTCACAGCTCCCATGTCCGCCGCACCACTAGCGGGGGCCACCATCGCCCCCCGAGTTGCATCACTCGGGGGTCCCGCTGCCAGAGGTTTGGAGACTGGCACACTGCTACAATCGGAAAACAATGGGAATAGTTCTGCACAGAATTTACATTATGTTCATGTATTTATTCATTTGTATTTACATGAAAAACAAAACCAGGTTCCCTTGTATCTTTTTATCCCCTCTATATGTTAATAATATTTATCAATTTACATCCTTGGATACAATCCATTGGAAGTATGTTTCTTCATATGAGATACTTGGGTGCTACCTTTCTCATGGTATACTAACGTATACCTATAATGAAAAAAAGGGGGCAAAAAAAAACAAAAGAAAAGACTCTTATGATTTAATAGAAAGTGAGATTAGTTGGTGCACACCAGGAACCATGAATGTAAGGCTAACGTCAAAATTAAAACTTAACTTTTATTTGGCGGTTTATAAATTGCATAAAGTGCAAAATAATATAATATTATGAATATGTACACTAAATTAATCTATACAAATGTTTGCATAATATTATTATATTATATTATTTTGCACCAGATACAGAGGATTATTATTCACCATAATAGGGTGAGGACATGTAACATAGGTGAGCATGTATGTATATGTGTATGCATGTATATACATACATATGTGTGCACGTTTACATGCATACATCCATTTAATATGCAGTTTTTCTCACACAGTAATTAAACATACAAATTAATTTTTTGATTTTGACCACATTAATATTCTCTTTTTCACATTAATGTTCTTTATGCACGATTTTAATTTTATATATTATAATTTGTTCACTTATTATGTTTAATATTAATATTATTAATATTTTATTAATATTTTAAATATTTTTAAATATTTTATGTAAGAAATTATTATTAATATAAATAGGTTTTCACCCTATAATACACATTGTTAGGACTCTATTGAATATGTATTTCTTTTCTATTTCTGCACCATTATATTACTTTATCAATTCTCCATATTAGTTTTAAATATTAGTAAAACATTAATAGTGGGAAATTTTCCAAGTATTATCTTTCCTATATGTTACAATTTATTCACTTTTGTTGTCATATGTTGTCATATGAAACAGTTTATAACTCCTAATAATTAACATATATATATTTTTCATATATTCTACATTTATTTTATACTAGAGAACATGATTTTCCCATTCATTTTTTTTTTTGCCTTAGGGCTAAACAGTATATCTTCTGGAGTACTAATTTTAACATATTTATAGATTTCCTTTTATTCTAGACACAATAGGGAATATTATTTCCCAATATATATAATGTGAATTTGCAAAAAAATCACGTACACTGAAATTAAAAATGCAAAAGAAATTAATTCTCCTAAGAAACCTTCTAGAGTCAATTAAATCTCAGACACACCCCTTGACAATGGTAACTAGGGAATAGGGTATTTAAACCCAGTAACATGTGTGGCTCTGTTTGCCCTGATGAAGCCGGACATCTGGTGAAATGTGCATAGGCAGTTGCACTTACTGTGTCTCCTTATGTGAAAATTTAAAAAAAATGTGTCCGTTTAAATATGTCAATATTTGTGCAAAATAACACAGAGTGAATGCAATGTATTGGCAGAGTGTGTAGTGCTAATTGAATTGAGACTGCAGGTGTTTGTCAGCCCCACGTGAGCATTGGCTAGCTGACCGCAAGGTAACTCTCACTGCAATAACAGCAGAGAGGAATTGCGGAGGGACACACTATATCAGCAGGAGTCCCGAATGTGAACCATGCCGAAAGCCTGACAAAGCTGTTAGACACAATAGAGGCAGGAGAAACTGTCATGCTAACTAGGGATTCTGACATGTGCAGGAATTAACAGCAGCTGGAAATCCACACACTGTGACTTATGGAAGCCATCCATTCAGAACAGGAGGCTATACATGATATTTTAGCTATATGAGCAATGATATATCTCCACAATACTAGAAGATTAGTAAAGAAATTTGCTTGAAGAATCAGTATATATCTCAATAAAAAGAGAAGATTGCAACAGTGTTGACTGAGACAGCTGAGATTTCACAAACAATATAACAAATTTTGAGACAATTGCCACATTATTGGATGGAGTCTATATTGTTGCTATATGTAGCACAATAATAATAATAATAATAATAATAATAATAATAATAATAATTATTATTAATATTCTGAAGGAAATATAATCCAATGGGGTTTTTCCCTTTTAAATCAGAATAAACGTACTGACATACAAACACAAACAATAATTATTAAAAATACAAATAAGAGACACAGAGGTTATGATTTTTATATCACTTTATTTTTAATCTTTTTCATTACTTTATTGATTTTAATCTATTTTTCATGCAATTTATAAACCACCAAATAAAAGTTAAGTTTTAATTTTGACGTTAGCCTTACATTCATGGTTCCAGGTGTGCACCAACTAATCTCACTTTCTATTAAATCATAAGTCATTTCTTTTGGGGGGTTTTTACACTGCTACAATCCTCTGGATCCCCCGCTCTCTGAACTGAAAATTCAGGGGTGTCCAGGACACCTCCTCCGCCTGCCGCTGGGTCCGTCATCATATCCCCTGCACTCCGTCACCCGGGAAAGCACGCCAAAGGGACAGGGGGATCCGGAGCTCCAGCCGCGCACACATGCGGCCTCCGCGAAATAGCGGGTGGATCCCCGGCCTCGCGCTGCAGGGCACCCAATCCTCCGTCAAGCGGGACAGGCACTCCCATGATCACTGGAGCCTCCGGCAGCAACTGTAATACAGAACCCCTGCTCGATCCTTCAGCAGAAGCCCGGGGTCTGCCTCTCCTGTTCATGGTGCTGAAAAGACAGCAGCACCACAGCAAATCTTCAGCATCACAAACAGCACCAAAAACAGCAGGGTCAGCAGTGATTTCTTCCCCAGGAGGAAGCACCCTGCTGGGGAAGCCCTCTCCCTGTTGCCATGTCAGCACAGCTCAGCAGCTCACCACTTCCTCCTAGGACATTCCTCTCCCAAATGATTTGCTGCGGTGACAGAAATTGATTTTGGTGCTTTATTTTGACACAGAACTCTCCAAAAATATATTTACCCATATGAAAAATTCCATAAGCACCGGACCTTAAAAATCGGCCAAAATTTTTTTTTTTCTAAATGCCCCAAATTCTGCTTTAAAACTTTCGGTACACCTTAAAAAAGATTTGCTGCGGTGACAGAAGTTGATTTTGGTGTTTAATTTTGAACACAGAACTCTTCAAAAATATATTTACCTGTATGAAAAATTCCGAAAGCCCCGGACCTTAAAAATCAGCCCAAAAAAATGTTTTTCATAAAGCCCCAAACTCTGCTTAAAACTTTCGGTACACCTCCAAAATGATTTGCTGCGGTGACAGAAGTTGATTCTGGTGCTTAATTTTGACACAGAACTCTCCAATATATTTACCCATATGAAAAATTCTATAACCTTAAAAATCGGCCAAAAATATTTTTTGTTCAAAAAGCCCCAAATTCTGCTTAAAACTTTTGGTACACCTTCAAAATGATTTGCTGCGTGACAGAAGTTGATTCTGGTGCTTCATTTTGACACAGAACTCTCCAACATATTTACCCATATGAAAAACTTCGTAAGCTCTGGACCTTAAAAATTAGCCCAAAATTAAAATTTTCAAAAAGCCCCAAATTCTGCTTAAAACTTTCGGTACACCTCCAAAATGATTTGCTGTGGTGACAGAATATGCTTCTTTTTATTTAACTTGCAACAAAAAGATATATACATATATACAAGAAATATAGATATGGATAAATAAATAATTAATAAATAAATAAGAATATATATATATATATATATATATATATACAATAACAAAATAAACATAGGAATACACAATATTACTTCATATTATGACAAAAAAACAAACTGAACCTATCCTAATACTAACTATCCAACACCAAATAAAAGTAAGCAAGGATTTTGCAATGCTAACCCCTACCTTAAACTCAACTACTTTATAACACAGCAAACCAACTGTAAATAACTATCTAAATTTCAAAACTTACCCACCACCCTTACACACCACAGGTAGATGTATGCAAAACCTTCTGAAAAAAAAATATAAAACAACATAAAACAACTACAGGGCATGCAAAGACAGAAAGAAACCCAGCCAGACAAGGAGAGACTATCAACCACCCACTCAAGGGGGTTTCAAATGGCCCCACCACTGTGACCACCTGACAGCATCGTCTCCCCTTGTCCAGATCCATCATCTTTCTCACCTCTTGCAGAATCATATCCACCACCACATCACAGGGAAGGACCTTCCTTCGAATGGATACCTGACACCGTGCATTCCACGTATGATACCTAACCGCTAAGCTGACTAAAAAAATTGTGGTTAAATTAAAGCCACCGTATCTTCTGACTACCCCATAAGCCCACTCAGGGTAACTAAGACCCGAAAGGCATGGTATACCAAGGACCCTTGAAACCTCCTCATAAACCTTTACATTGAAAGGACACTCAAGCAGGAAGTGGTCCATCGTCTCCTCCACCCCTGGACATTCCTCCCATGGACAACCACGTTCACTGGCACTTCGCCACCTGAGATTCCCTCCAACATAAAGCCTCCCATGAAAAGTGAGCCAGGCAATATCTTTGAACTTGGGCAGTAACCTTTGTGAATTTAACAAAGCCAATCCGGCTGAAGCAACATTGCCCGGGCAGTCCCTCAGTGACAGCGGAATATGAAAGTGGGTGTGCAAAATTCTTCTCTCCAACTCCCTCCTAGAAAAGTTTTTTACTTCACCCACGCCATATCGCTTTATCACCTTCAAGCTCTGGATGACGAATCCGGAAACTTCTCACTTGGCCTCCATCTATCCAAATCCTGAGGAAAGGGAACACCCATGGTCTGAATCCCTCTACCCACCGAGCAGGAGCATCTAAAAATGTGCTCCCAATGTTAAGCTTTAGAAAAGCAGTAACAAAGAAGATCACTGGGTTCACCATATTTAAACCCCCATCTTTCCTTGATCTGGAGGTGATGCCCCTTTTCACTATATTGATCCTATTCTTCCACAACAAGAGGAAGAACAAGGAATTCAATCTGGACCACATAGATTGTGGCAAAAAGCACACGTAGCTGACAAACAAAAAGACTGGAATCAGGTAAGCTTTGCACAAGTCAACCCTTTCCCTCAATGATAACCTCCACCTTTTCCAGCTTTCTACCTTCCTGGTAGCATCTTCCAGCTTCCTATCCCAATTTAGGGAGGCATAATCTCCATGATCAAATTTGATGCCTAAAATTTTAATTTGATCATTGACCTGAGGGAAGCTGTCCGGAAGGGAAAAACACTCCCCCTCCTCCCCCATCCAGAAAACATCACACTTTTCTCAGTTTACTCTAGAGCACGAAGCTTCCGAGTACTCGCAAATGAGGTGTTCTATGCCACGGGCCTCCGCCTGGGAAAACAGAACCACCGTGAAATCATCTGTGTAAACCACTACCCTCAATGCAAACTCCGGATTCAGCTGCACCCCCCCACAGTCCCACACTCTACCCTTCTGATAAAGGGATTGATTGCAAAGACATACAGGAGGGGACTCAGGGGACACCCCTGACGAACCCCCGAGCCTACACCAAAGGTAGGACCCACCCAACTGTGGAAAGCTTTCTGCCATACGATAGATCATCTGCAACCAATTAACCACCCTCACTGGAAGACAATACCATTTCAGCAAAGCCCAAAGGTACTTATGATTCACTCGGTGAAAAGCCTTAGACTGATCCAATGCCAGTAAGTACTTTCCCCACTTCTCAGCCCTGCACTGCTCAATGGCCTCCCGGACACCAAGGACAGCACTAAAGGTGCTACGACCCTTCACCATACAGTGCTGAGAAGGAGAAAGCAACAGCTCAGAAAATTCTAAAAGCCTGTTAAACAGTATCTTTGCTAAAATCTTCCTGTCTGTATTGAGAAGGGCTATGGGGCACCAGTTCTCAATACGAGATGAGTCCTTTCCCTTGGACAGTAAAATAAGCGCAGATAACCTCATGGAAGGAGGGAGGACTCCCTCATCCAGGCTCTCATTAAAAACTTCCATTAGGCGGGGAATCAGGTGGTCAGCAAAGGTCTTATAAAACTCAGATGTTAAACCATCCGGTCTTGGTGATTTCTTGGGGTTTAAACCCACTATCGCTTTCCTAACTTCCTCTGCGGTTATGTCACTTGCCAAGGAGTCAAGAGAGGCACCCTGAGAACTCAGACCAGGGGTTCCCCTCAGAAATTCCTCCATCCTTTCTCTGATAAGTGGCTGCTCAGACAAAAGATCAGAATAGTAGGACACAATGACATCCAGAATGCCCTCCTCCTCAGTACGGAGGACACCCTGACCATCCACCAGTCCTCTGACCTTTTTGTCATCGACCGACCTTCTACAGCTCTGGTAAGGATCAGGCGGGTGGTACATACCATAATCCCTCTCCAGAACCAAGGATGCCAGCCAGTTATATTGAAACTCCTTCATCTGCACCTTCACTCGGGAGATTTCCCCATCATCTCCCTCAGAGATCAGGAAATCCAATTTCCTTCTCAGATTATGGTAGATATTTTGCTTTATCAAGTTTTTCCTAGCTACAAGACAACGGAAAAATTTGCAGATTCTCTTTTTAATCACCTCCCACCACTCAGACCTACTCCAACCAGCCTAACTCTCTCTTATTTCAGGAGTTCTGAGTTCAAATGCCACAGGCCCTGCCCCCTCTGAGGGGTTTCTGAAACATTCAAAGTTACTGAGAGCAAACCGTGATCGGAAAATTCCACCAACCTCACCCCAAGGGATGAAGTCTTGGAAGTCTCCTTAACAAAAAACCTATCTATCCTAGACATTTGACTACCATTAAAGGAGGTGAAACCCGTGAGGTCCGGGGAGTGACGAATATGCACATCCACCAAACCAGCCTGTCTAACCATGCTAACTAAAAAATTGGAATCATAGCCCAGGGGTCTCTTTGAGCCTCCCCTGTCTTTTGGCCTAACAACGGTGTTAAAATCACCACCAAAGATGACCTGCTGGGCTGTAAAAAGAAAAGGTTTATCTCCATAAAGAGACTTTCCCTATCACCCGGTGTCTGTGGCCCATACACATTAATTAATCTCACATCTTGTCCCCTTTATGTTGACATCCAAAATCATACATCTACCTGCTTGTAATTCAATAACCTTGTGCACAGTTACCATATCAGAAAAAAGGACTGCCACCCCACCGTATGGCTCGGCTACAAGACACCAGTAAGAAGGACCCCTCCTCCACTCCTGCTTCGCCTTGTGGAGGATATCCAATTTACCAATCCTAGTCTCTTGCAAAAATAAAGCAACAACAGTGTGCCCCACTGCCAGTACCACTTAGCCAAACAAATGAGCCCTAGGATGACTCCACATCAGTCTCCTCAATTGCCTCAGGCTTGATCACCACTGTCTCCTCCATTGCAACCACCTCCTCCTCCCTTCTTACCACCACTCTCCTTTCCTCTGGAACCAAAGCCTCCCTCCTCACCTTATTTCCATTAACCACCTCCTCCCCTACCTCCGGGACTGATTCCCTTCTTTTCTTCTCGTCCCTGCGTTTCTCACTTTCTTTCAGGGACCTTTTTGCCTTTTTCCTGCTCTTTCTAGGCACCAGAAAAAGACCCTCATCATTCCTTATAATTTCCTCCTCATCAGAGGAAAAAACATCCAACTTATTTGATAGAACAATTTGTGTTTCAGCATTTTCCACCCTCCTCTCCTGCCCTCCCCATCTAGCTTCCTGAAAAGTCTCCTCCATCACCTCCTCCCCACCTCCAACACTGACCACCATATCCTGCTCTATACCCTCCACTACTACCTCATTCACCACCTCACTCACCACCTCACCACTACCCACCACCTGTTCTCACACCACATTGTGACTAGCCTTTGGACATCTGCTATAAGGGTGTCACTCCACCCCACACAAATTGCACCTGACAGTGTGACAATCCCTTGACCAGTGACCCACACCCCCACACAAAGAACACTTCACCACATTGCGTTCTAAATTAACATGACGGTGATCACACTTAAAACGTGTCCTCTGCTGCCCAGGATAAAAACACTGTACTCTATCCCTACCTATATAGGCAGCAGAGGGCACATGTACAAACCCCTTCTCCGACATCCTCAACTGAATTCCCACCTCCCACACCCCACCCCACACCCCAACACATAACCCACCTTCATTGCCCCTGACTCTATGTCACAAAATCTCTTTAGCCAAAATACTATATCCTCTGGGGGCAATGACTCATTCCTAACCAGGATAGTAGCTTTTACCCGGTCATGCTTAGTGACCAAATTGACAACATATTTGTTAAAAGGATCCTTATCTATGCACGCCTGCAACTTCACCCAGAAAGTTTGCAGACCCTGGTACAACAGAAAGCTCACATCATACTCCAGAGTCTGCACTGAGTGAATGCAGGCGTCCAGATCTGATGCACAGAAACCCAGGCTAAAAATCATTTTTCGAAAAGCCTCTCTTCCTGGGGCTTCTCCAGGGGAATCCATTTAAATTGAATTAAGTTTCTCCTTTTACCCACACTCCCAGGCACAGGAGCAGCCGATGGTGCTTTCCTCCCAGATACCGCACTTGCATAAGACAGGGTACCTGGGACTGATTTAGCCTGTCTGTCCTTCCTCTGGGCTAAGTCCTTTTCAATCGCCGCAGCTGCCACCCTTGCCCTCTCTGGGACCAGCAACCTGTCTCCATATATAGTTTCAACAATGTCCCTTTGCACAGCTGAAAGGGATAATTTATCCAGGACTGGCATCCCTTGTGCTGACACACCCACAGGGACAGCACCAACAACAGGACTTAACACACCTGACACTTCCTCAGGTACCAGTTCCTTATTTGTTCTACCCTCCATGCCAGCCTCCACCATCTCCATCACCTGCACCAGTTCAGAGTCAGTGGCATCAGAACACCCCGAAACAGCCACTGCCATGTTTCCTTTACCCTCATCCACCCTTTCAGGTATACCAGCTCCGCCAGCGGGAACCAGAGCAGCTTGGGCACCCCCATCCCCGATCCCCCCAGTCCCCTTTGCATCATCGCTTACCCTTTGGGTTTGGATTTTCCTGCAGCCCTGTCATTTCCACAGCCATAGATGATGCGGCATCCACCTGCTCCAACTTAACTCCTTCCACATCACTCATGGAAGTGGATTATGATCTTATCAGCTTTTTCTTCATTTTTTTTTAGGAACTCTAGCCGATCTTTAGCATTATCCAGGGAAACTGCTAACTCTGCAATTTCTTCCTTAAGGGATTGTCTCTCCCGAGTTTCCATCAGATTCCTTTTCCTCCTCTTATCACTCAGCTTGCTGTCCAGTTTCTTTATCTCTTTTTGCAGCTGATCCATAGAAAAAGCTGCATATACATCCTCCACGTCAGCACCGGACTCCAGATCTTCTTCCTCCGACCACTCCCCTTTTGCAGCGCCCCCCGCTTCACTGCCAGTGGGGGCCGCCATATCCCCCTGAGTTGCCTCACTCAGGGGTCCTGCCACTGACAGTTTGGGGAGCACAGCTGGGCTAGGGGTCACCAAATCAGCATCAACCAGGTCACCACCAGCCGTCACCTCCATATCCTTCACTTCACTGCCAGTGGGGGCTGCCATATCCCCCCAAGTTGCATCACTTGGGGGTCCCACCACCGGTAGTTTGGAGACAGGATCCACTGCTGCTGCTACCATCTTCGCTGCACCGCTAGCAGAGACCGCCATCACCCCCCGATTTGCACCACTCGAGGATCCCGCCACCAGCGGTTTGGAGACTTGCACACCATCTCTGCCCCACTATCCACAGTTGCCGGGACTTCTACCACCGCTGGACACGCTCCTGCCTCCACCGGACCCCCCGCTCTCTGAACCGAAAGTCCAGGGGGGTCCAGGACACCAGCTCTGCCTGCCGCCAGGTCCGCCGGGTCCGTCAACTCCATCAGCATATCCCCCGCACTCCGTCTCCCGGGCAAGCACGCCAAAGGGACAGGGGTGTCTGGAGCTCCAGCCGCGCACACATGCGGCCTCCGCAAACTAGCGGGTGGATCCCCAGACTCGCGCTGCAGGGCACCCAATCCTCCATCAAGCAGGTCAGGCGGGACAGGTGCTGGCAGGCCTCCCATGATCACTGGAGCCTCTGGCAATGGCTGTAATACAGAACCCCTGCTCGATCCTCCATCACAAGCCCGATGTCTGCCTCTCCTGGTCATGGTGCTGAAAAGACAGCCGCACCACAGCAAATCTTCAGCACCACAAACAGCACCAAAAACAGCAGGATCAGCAGCGATTTCTTCCCCAGGAGGAAGAACCCTGCCTGGGGAAGCCCTCTCGCTGTTGCCACGTCAGCACGGCTCAGCAGCTCACTACCTCCTCCTAGGACACTCCTCTCCCAAATGATTTTTGCGGTGACAGAAGTTGATTCTGGTGCTTAATTTTGAAAAAGAACTCTCCAACATATTTACCCATATGAAAAATTCCGTAAGCCCCGGACCTTAAAAATCAGCCAAAACAATTTTTTTCAAAAAGCCCCAAATCCTGCTTAACTTTCGGTACACCTCCAAAATGATTTGCTGTGGTAACAGAAGTTGATTTTGGTGCTTAATTTTGACACAGAACTCTCCAAAAATATATTTACCCATATGAAAAATTCCGTAAGCCCCGGACCTTAAATATCTGCTAAAAAATTAAGGGCCTGATTCAGAGCCGTTCGCTATTTGTGGTCGTTCGTTCAAAAACAAGGGGTGGCTATTCAAATGATCCGTTCGCAAATTGCAGTCTGTTCCCACCTCTAAGTCTGAACGAGCGAGCAAAACATACGCTCGTTTATTTGATAAAAACGCCCCCTGGCCGCACGCACCATACGTCATGTCCGCTATTTATTAGATTAATCGAGTACATCGTACAGCGTATGAACTGCTCGCTATTCTTGTGGTTGGTGTTTTCAACCGCTATTTTGCGAGCAGTTCTGAGTTAAAAAAAACCAAGTGACGTGGTCAATGACGCTGCTGTATTAATTATGCACTCCCTTAAAACGCCCATTTTGACCTTTAAGCACGCCTGCGTTCGGATCTCCACTCCCCGTTTTCAAGCACCTTCCCCTGTTACCACCCACATACGCCTCATTCTGTCACTCAAAATAGCAGGCCCTCGCTATATTGCGTACCAACGATTTTCGGCCGCACTGACTGGTTCGCGCATGCGTACTAAAAACTGTACGCATGCGCAGATGTGCGAACATCGCTCGGAAAGAGCGTACTGCCGCTAGCGAGTGGCTCTGAATGAGGGCCTAAGTTTTCAAAGTGCACCAAATTCTGCTTAAAACTTTCGGTTCACCTCCAAAATGATTTGCTGCGGTGACAGAAGTTGATTCTGAAGCTTAATTTTGAACACAGAGCTCTCCAAAAATATATTTGTATGAAAAATTCCATAAGCCCCGGTCCTAAAAAATCAGCCCAAACATTTTTTTTTCAAAAAGCCTCAAATTCTGCTTAAGACTTTCGTACACCTCCAAAATGATTTGCTGCGGTGACAGAAGTTGCTTTTAGTGCTTAATTTTGACACAGAAATCAACAAAAATATATTTACCCATATGAAAATTCCGAAAGCCCCATTCCTAAAAAATCAGCCCCAAATTTTTTTTATTTAAAAAGCCCCAAATTCTGCTTAAAACTTTCGGTACACCTCCAAAATGATTTGCTGCGGTGATAGAAGTAGATTCTGGTGCATAAATTTGACACAGAGCTCTCCAAAAATATATTTACCTGTATGAAAAGTTCCGTACACCACGGACCTTAAAAATCAGCCAAACATTATTTTTTTTAAAAGCCCCAAATTCTGCTTAAAACTTTCGGTACACCTCCAAAATGAGTTGCTGCGGTAACAGAAGTTGATTCTGGTGCTTAATTTTGACACCAAACTCTCCAAAAATATGTTTACCCATATGAAAAATTCTGTAAACCCCGAAGCTTAAATATCGACCAAAAAATTCAATTTTTCAAAGTGTCCCAAATTCTGCTTAAAACTTTCAGTTCACCACCAAAATGATTTGCTGCAGTGACAGAAGTTGATTCTGAAGCTTAATTTTGACACAGAACTCTCCTACATATTTACGCATATGAAAAATTCCATAACCCCCGAACCTTAAAAATCGGCCAATAATAAAAATTTTCCAAATGCCCCTTTTTCTGCTTAAAACTTGCGGTACAATTTAAAAAAGATTGGCTGCAGTGACAGAAGTTGATTTTGGTGCTTAATTTTGACACAGAACTCTCCAAAAATAAATGTACCCATATGAAATATTCCGTAAGCCCCGGCCCTTAAAAATAAGCCAAAAACTATTTTTTTCAAAAAGCCCCAAATTCTGCTTAAAACTTTCGGTACACCTCCAAAATGATTTGCTGCAGTGACAGAAGTTGATTCTGGTGATTAATTTTGACCCAGGACTCACCAATACTATCACCTGTATCAAAATTTCTCTAAGCCCTGGACCTCAAAACTCGGCCAAAAATCAAAATGTCAAAAGTGCCCCAATTTCTGCTTGAAACTTTAGGTACCTCTGTAAAAATTAATCCCCATGATGAAAGAAGTTGATTGTGGTGCTTAGTTATGACCCAGGACTCACTAACACTATCGCCCAATTTCTCTAAGCCGCCCGCCCTTTAAAAACTGAGCCAAAAATGAAAATTTCAAAAGTGCTCTTATTTCTGCCTGAGTCTTTAGTTACTTCTCCCAAATGAATCCCCATGGTGAAAGAAGTTGATTCTGGTGCTTAATTTTGATGCAGGACTTACCGACACTATCACCCACATGAAAATTTCTCTAAGCACCAGATGTCAAAACTCAACCAAAAATTTCAATTTCAAAGTGCCCCAATTTCTGCTTGAAACTTTAGATACTTCTCCCAAATGAATCTCCATGGTGTAAGAAGTTGATTCTGGTGCTTAATTCAGACCTAGGACACACCGACACTATTGCCCGTTTAAGAATTGCTCTAAGCTCCGGACCTTAAAAATTGAGCCAACAATGAAAATGTCAAAAGTGCCCCAATTTCTGCTTGAAACTTTAGATACCTATCCCAAATTAATCCCCATGGTGAAAGAAGTTGATTCTGGTGCTTAATTTTGACCCAGGACTCACTGACACTATCACCTCTATGAAAATTTCTCCAAGCCTCGGACCTCAGCAAAAGATGAAAATTTCAAAAGTGACCCAATTTCTGCTTGAAACTTTAGGTACCTCTCCCAAATGTATCCCGACAGTGAAAGAAGTTGATTCTGGTGCTTCATATTGACCCTGGACTCACCGACACCATCACCCATATGAAAAGTTCTCTAAGCCCTGGACCTCAAAACTTGGGCAAAAGTGAAAAATTCAAAAGTGTCCCAATTTCTGCTTGAAACTCTAGGCACATCTCCAAAATGAATCCCCATGGTGAAAGAAGTTGATTTTGGTGCTTAATTTTGACCCAGGACTCACTTACACTAATGCCCATATGAACATTTCCTCAAGCCACAGACCATTAAATTCAGCCAAAAATCTAAATTTGAAGACTTCCCCAAATTCTGCTTGAAACTTTAGCTACCACTCCCAAATGAATCCCCATGATGAAAGACATTGATTCTGTTGCTTAATTATGACCCAGGACTCACCCACACTATTGCTCATATGAAAATTTTCCTAAGCCCCAGACTTTAAATCTCGGCCAACAATGAAAATTTTAAAAGTGCCCCATATAATACTTGAAACTTTAGGTACCTCACCCAAATAAATCACTTTTGCCAGTATGAAAATGTATATAAACCCCGGACTTTAAAAACTAAGCCAAAAATAAAATTTTCAAAAGTGCCCCAATTTCTGCTTGAAACTCAAGGTAATTATCCCAAATGAATCTGCATGGTGAAAGAAGTTGATTCTGGTGCTAATTATGACCCAGGACTCGCCAACACTATCACCTGTATGAAAATTTCTCTAAGCCCGGACCTCAAAACTCGGACAAAAATGAAAATGTCAAAAGTGCCCCAATTTCTGCTTAAAACTTTATCTACCTCTCCCAAATGAATCCCTATGGTGAAAAAGTTGATTCTGGTGTTTAATTTTGATCCAGGACTCACTGACACTATCACCCATAAGAAAATTTCTCAAAGTCCAGAACCTTAAACTTCAGCCAAAAATGAAAATTTCAAGTGTGCCCCAATTTCTGCTTGAAACCTCTCCCAAATGAATCCCCATGGTGAAAGAAGTTGATTCTGGTGGTTAATATTGACCCAGGACTTACTGACACTATCACCCATATGAAAATTTCTCTAAGCCCCGAACCTCGAAACTCGGCCAAAAATGATCATGTCAAAAGTGCCCCAAATACTGCTTGAAACTTAAGGTACCTCTCCCAAATGTATCCCCATGATGAAAGAAGTTGATTCTGGTGCTTAATTTTGACCCAGGACTCACTGACACTATTGCCCATATGAAAATTTCTCTAAGACCCGAATATAAAACTCATCCAAAAATAATTTCAAAAGTGCCCTAATTTCTGCTTGAAACTTTAGGTACCTCTCCAAAATGAATCCCCATGGTGAAAGAAGTTGATTCTGGTGCTTAATTTTGACAAAGGACTCACTGACAATATTGCCTGCGTGAAAATTTCTCTAAACCCCAGACTTTAAAACTTGGCCAAAAATGAAAATTTCAAAAGTGCCCCAAATACTGCTTGAAACTTAAGGTACCTCTCCCAAATGTATCCCCATGATGAAAGAAGTTGATTCTGGTGCTTAATTTTGACCCAGGACTCACTGACACTATTGCCCATATGAAAATTTCTCTAAGACCCGAATATAAAACTCATCCAAAAATAATTTCAAAAGTGCCCCAATTTCTGCTTAAAACTTTAGTTACCTCTCCTAAATGAATCCCCATGGTGAAAGAAGTTGTTTCTGGTGCTTAATTTTGACCCAGGACTCACTGACACTAATGTCCATATGAACATTTCCTAAAGCCCCAGACCATTAAACTAGGCCAAAAATGATAACTTGAAGAGTTCCACAAATTCTGCTTGAAACTTTAGGTACCTCTCCCAAATTAATCCCCATGGTGTAAGAAGTTGATTCTGGTGCTTAATTTTGACCCAGGAGTTACCGACACTATCACCTGTATGAAAATTTCTCCAAGCCTTGGACCTCAGCAAAAGATGAAAATTTCAAAAGTGCCCCAATTTCTGCTTGAAACTTTAGGTACCTCTCCCAAATGTATGCCCATGGTGAAAGAAGTTGATTCTGGTGTTTAATTTTGATCCAGGACTCACTGACACTATCACCCATAAGAAAATTTCTCAAAGTCCAGAACCTTAAACTTCAGCCAAAAATGAAAATTTCAAGTGTGCCCCAATTTCTGCTTGAAACCTCTCCCAAATGAATCCCCATGGTGAAAGAAGTTGATTCTGGTGGTTAATATTGACCCAGGACTTACTGACACTATCACCCATATGAAAATTTCTCTAAGCCCCGAACCTCGAAACTCGGCCAAAAATGATCATGTCAAAAGTGCCCTAATTTCTGCTTGAAACTTTAGGTACCTCTCCAAAATGAATCCCCATGGTGAAAGAAGTTGATTCTGGTGCTTAATTTTGACAAAGGACTCACTGACAATATTGCCTGTGTGAAAATTTCTCTAAACCCCAGACTTTAAAACTTGGCCAAAAATTAAAATTTCAAAAGTGCCCCAAATACTGCTTGAAACTTAAGGTACCTCTCCCAAATGTATCCCCATGATGAAAGAAGTTGATTCTGGTGCTTAATTTTGACCCAGGACTCACTGACACTATTGCCCATATGAAAATTTCTCTAAGACCCGAATATAAAACTCATCCAAAAATAATTTCAAAAGTGCCCTAATTTCTGCTTGAAACTTTAGGTACCTCTCCAAAATGAATCCCCATGGTGAAAGAAGTTGATTCTGGTGCTTAATTTTGACAAAGGACTCACTGACAATATTGCCTGCGTGAAAATTTCTCTAAACCCCAGACTTTAAAACTTGGCCAAAAATGAAAATTTCAAAAGTGCCCCAAATACTGCTTGAAACTTAAGGTACCTCTCCCAAATGTATCCCCATGATGAAAGAAGTTGATTCTGGTGCTTAATTTTGACCCAGGACTCACTGACACTATTGCCCATATGAAAATTTCTCTAAGACCCGAATATAAAACTCATCCAAAAATAATTTCAAAAGTGCCCCAATTTCTGCTTAAAACTTTAGTTACCTCTCCTAAATGAATCCCCATGGTGAAAGAAGTTGTTTCTGGTGCTTAATTTTGACCCAGGACTCACTGACACTAATGTCCATATGAACATTTCCTAAAGCCCCAGACCATTAAACTAGGCCAAAAATGATAACTTGAAGAGTTCCACAAATTCTGCTTGAAACTTTAGGTACCTCTCCCAAATTAATCCCCATGGTGTAAGAAGTTGATTCTGGTGCTTAATTTTGACCCAGGAGTTACCGACACTATCACCTGTATGAAAATTTCTCCAAGCCTTGGACCTCAGCAAAAGATGAAAATTTCAAAAGTGCCCCAATTTCTGCTTGAAACTTTAGGTACCTCTCCCAAATGTATGCCCATGGTGAAAGAAGTTGATTCTGGTGTTTAATTTTGATCCAGGACTCACTGACACTATCACCCATAAGAAAATTTCTCAAAGTCCAGAACCTTAAACTTCAGCCAAAAATGAAAATTTCAAGTGTGCCCCAATTTCTGCTTGAAACCTCTCCCAAATGAATCCCCATGGTGAAAGAAGTTGATTCTGGTGGTTAATATTGACCCAGGACTTACTGACACTATCACCCATATGAAAATTTCTCTAAGCCCCGAACCTCGAAACTCGGCCAAAAATGATCATGTCAAAAGTGCCCTAATTTCTGCTTGAAACTTTAGGTACCTCTCCAAAATGAATCCCCATGGTGAAAGAAGTTGATTCTGGTGCTTAATTTTGACAAAGGACTCACTGACAATATTGCCTGTGTGAAAATTTCTCTAAACCCCAGACTTTAAAACTTGGCCAAAAATTAAAATTTCAAAAGTGCCCCAAATACTGCTTGAAACTTAAGGTACCTCTCCCAAATGTATCCCCATGATGAAAGAAGTTGATTCTGGTGCTTAATTTTGACCCAGGACTCACTGACACTATTGCCCATATGAAAATTTCTCTAAGACCCGAATATAAAACTCATCCAAAAATAATTTCAAAAGTGCCCTAATTTCTGCTTGAAACTTTAGGTACCTCTCCAAAATGAATCCCCATGGTGAAAGAAGTTGATTCTGGTGCTTAATTTTGACAAAGGACTCACTGACAATATTGCCTGCGTGAAAATTTCTCTAAACCCCAGACTTTAAAACTTGGCCAAAAATGAAAATTTCAAAAGTGCCCCAAATACTGCTTGAAACTTAAGGTACCTCTCCCAAATGTATCCCCATGATGAAAGAAGTTGATTCTGGTGCTTAATTTTGACCCAGGACTCACTGACACTATTGCCCATATGAAAATTTCTCTAAGACCCGAATATAAAACTCATCCAAAAATAATTTCAAAAGTGCCCCAATTTCTGCTTAAAACTTTAGTTACCTCTCCTAAATGAATCCCCATGGTGAAAGAAGTTGTTTCTGGTGCTTAATTTTGACCCAGGACTCACTGACACTAATGTCCATATGAACATTTCCTAAAGCCCCAGACCATTAAACTAGGCCAAAAATGATAACTTGAAGAGTTCCACAAATTCTGCTTGAAACTTTAGGTACCTCTCCCAAATTAATCCCCATGGTGTAAGAAGTTGATTCTGGTGCTTAATTTTGACCCAGGAGTTACCGACACTATCACCTGTATGAAAATTTCTCCAAGCCTTGGACCTCAGCAAAAGATGAAAATTTCAAAAGTGCCCCAATTTCTGCTTGAAACTTTAGGTACCTCTCCCAAATGTATGCCCATGGTGAAAGAAGTTGAT
Organism: Taudactylus pleione; assembly: GCA_031769625.1. Classification (NCBI taxonomy): domain Eukaryota; kingdom Metazoa; phylum Chordata; class Amphibia; order Anura; family Myobatrachidae; genus Taudactylus; species Taudactylus pleione. The sequence continues at coordinate 1,328,209 of JAUIMM010001300.1, forward strand.
TCTGGTGCTTCATATTGACCCTGGACTCACCGACACTATCACCCATATGAAAATTTCTCTAAGCCCCAGACCTCAAAACTTGGCCAAAAGTGAAAATTTCAAAAGTGCCCCAATTTCTGCTTAAAACTCTAGGCACATCTCCAAAATGAATCCCCACGGTGAAAGAAGTTCATTCTGGTGCTTAATTTTGACAAAGGACTCACCGACAATATCACCTGTGTGAAAATTTCTCTAAACCCCAGACTTTAAAACTTGGCCAAAAATGAAAATTTCAAAAGTGCCCCAAATACTGCTTGAAACTTTAGGTACCTTTCCCAATTAATCCCCATGGTGTAAGAAGTTAATTCTGGCATTTAATTTTGACCCAGGACTCACGCACACTAATACCCATATGAACATTTCCTCAAGCCCCAGACCATTAAACTAGGCCAAAAATTAAAATTGAAGAGTTCCCCAAATTCTGCTTGAAACTTTAGCTACCTCTCCCAAATGAATCCCCAAGATGAAAGACGTTGATTCTGTTGCTTAATTATGATCCAGGACTCCCCCGCACTATTGCCCATCTGAAAATTTTCCTAAGCCCTGGACCTTAAAACTCGGCCAAAAATGAAAATTTTAAAAGTGCCCCAAATAATGCTTCAAACTTCAGGTACCTCTCCCAAATGAAAGAAGTTACTTCTGCTGCTTAATTTTGACCCAGGACTCAACCACACTATTGCCCATATGAAAATTTCTCCAAGTCCAGAACCTTAAAATTCAGACAAAAATGAAAATTTCAAAAGTTCCCCAATTTCTGCTTGAAACCTCTCCCAAATGAATCCCCATGATGAAAGACGTTGATTCTGTTGCTTAACTATGACCCAGGACTCACCCACACTATTGCCCGTATGAAAATTTTAAAAGTGCCCCAATTTCTGCTTGAAACTTTAGGTACCTCTCCCAAATGAATCCCCATGGTGTAAGAAGTTGATTCTGCTGCTTAATTTTGACTCAGGACTCACCGACACTATCGCCTATATACGAATTTCTCTAAGCTCTGGACCATAAAAATTGATCCAAAGATGAAAATTTCAAAACTGCCCCAATTTCTGCTTGAAACTTTAGGTATTTCTCCCAAATGAATCCCCATGGTGAAAGAAGTTGATTCTGGTGCTTAATTATGACACAGGACTCACCGACACTATCACCCGTATGAAAATTTCTCTAAGCCCCGGACCTCAGCAAAAGATGAAAATTTCAAAAGTGCCCCAATTTCTGCTTGAAACTTTAGGTACCTCTCCCAAATGTATGCCCATGGTGAAAGAAGTTGATTCTGGTGCTTCATATTGACCCTGGACTCACCGACACTATCACCCATATAAAAATTTATTTAAGCCCCGGACCTCAAAACTTGGCCAAAAGTGATAATTTCAAAAGTGCCCCAATTTCTGCTTGAAACTTTAGGTATTTCTCCAAAATGAATCCCCGTGGTGAAAGAAGTTGATTCTGGTGCTTAATTTTGACAAAGGACTCACCGACAATATCACCTGTGTGAAAAGGTCTCTAAGCCCCGGTCCTTAAAACTCAGCCAAAAATAAAATTTCAAAGTGCCCCAAATACTGCTTGAAAATTTAGCTACCTCTGCCAAATGAAACCCCAAGGTGAAAGAAGTTGATTCTGGTGCTTAATTTTGACCTAGGACCCATACTATAGCCCTTATGAAAATTTTTCTAATCCCCAGACCTTATAACTCGACCAAAATCGAAAATTTCAAAAGTGCCCGAAATACTGCTTGAAACTTTAGGTACCTATCCCAAATTAATCCCAATGGTGAAAGAAGTTGATTTTGGTGCTTAATTATGACCCAGTACTCACCCACACTATTGCCCATATGAAAATTTTCCTAAGCCCCGGACTTTAAAACTCAGCCAAAATGAAAATGTCAAAAGTGCCCGAAATACTGCTTGAAACTTTAGGTACCTATCCCAAATTAATCCCAATGGTGAAAGAAGTTGATTTTGGTGCTTAATTATGACCCAGTACTCACCCACACTATTGCCCATATGAAAATTTTCCTAAGCCCCGGACTTTAAAACTCAGCCAAAATGAAAATTTTAAAAGAGCCCCAAATAATGCTTGAAAGTTTAGGTACCTCTCCCAAATAAATCCCCATGGTGAAAAAAGTTGATTCTGGTGCTTTATTTTGACTAAGGACTCACTCACACTATCACCTATATGAAAATTTCTCAAAGCCACGGACCTTAAAACTCTTCCAAAAATGAAATTTCATAAGTGCAACAAATACTGCTTGAAACTTTACGTACCTCACCCACACTATTGCCCGTATGTACATTTTCCTAAGCCCTGGATCTTAAAACTCGGCCAAAAATATAAATTTGAAAGTGCCCTAAATACTGTTTGAAACCTTAGGTACCCATGGTGAAAGAAGTTGATTCTGGTGTGTAGCTTTGACACAGGACTCATCCACATTGTAGCCCATATGAAAATTTCCTTAAGCCCCGGAACTTAAAAACTTAACCAAATATAAAAATTTCAAAAGTGCCCCAATTTCTAATTAAAACATTTGGTACATCTCCCAAAAGAATCCCCCAGTTGACAGAAGTTAATTCTGGTTACTAGTTTTGACAGAGGACTCACCCACATTTTAGCCCGTATGATAATTTTCCTAAGCCCCGGACCTTAAAACTCGACCAAAAATTAAAATTCCAAAATTGCCCCATTTTTTGTTTGAAACTTTAGGTACTTCTCCTAAATGAATCCCAATGGTGACATAAATTGATTCTGGTGCTTAGTTTTGACACAGGCCTTGTTCATATTTTATCCCATATGAAAATTTCCCTAAGCCCCAGACCTTAAAAATTAGCAAAAATAAAAATGTTACAATTGCCCCAATTTCGGCTTGAAATTTTTGGTACCTCTTCCAAAAGAATCCCCAGGTTGAAAGTTAATTCTGGTGCTTAGTTTTGACACAGGACTCACCCACATTTAAGTCTATATGAAAATTTCCCTAAGCCCCGGACCTTAAAACTCGGCCAAAAATTAAAATTCCAAAAGTGCCCCATTTTCTGTTTAAAACTTTAGGTACCTCTCCCAAAAGATTTCCCAGGTTGACAGAAGTTGATTCTGGTGCTTAGTTTTGACACACGACTCTCACACATTTTAGCCCATATAAAATTTTTCCTAATCCCTGGACCTTAAAACTCAGTCAAGAAGTTGATTCTGGTGCTTAGTTTTGAAAAAAGACTCTCCCACATTTTAGCCCATATGAAAATTATCCTAAGCCCTGGACCTTAAAATTCGGGCAAAAATGAAAATTCCAAGTGCCCCAATTTCTGCTTGAAACTTTAGGTACCTCTCCTAAATGCATCCCCATGGTGACAGAAGTTGATTCTGGTGCTTAGTTTTGAAACAGGACATGCCCATATTTTAGCCCTTATGAAAATTTCCCTAAGCCCCGGACCATAAAACTAAGCCAAAAATGAAAAGTCCAAAAGTGCCCCAATTTCTGCTTGAAATTTTAGGTACCTTTCCCTAAAGAATCCTTAGGTTGACAGAAGTTAATTCTGGTGCTTAGTTTAGAAATAGGATTCTCCCACATTTTAGCCCTTATGAACATTTTCCCAAGCCCCGGAACTTAAAATTCAGCCAAAAAGTGCCCCAATTTATGTTTGAAACTTTATGTGCCTCTCCCAAAAGAATCCCAGGTTGATAGAAGTTAATTCTGGTGCTTAGTTTTGACACAGGACTCACCCACATTTTAGCCCATATGAAAATTTCCCTAAGCCCCGGACCTTAAAACTCGGCCAAAAATTAAAATTCCAAAAGTGCCCCATTTTCTGTTTGAAACTACAGGTACCTCTCCTAAATAAATCCCTGCAGTGACAGAAGTTTATTCTGGTGCTTAGTTTTGACACTGGATTCTCCCACATTTTAGCCCAGAAAAAAAATTTCCTAATCCCCCGGACCTTAAAACTTGGCCAAAAATGAAAATTCTCAAACTGCCACAATTTCTGCTTGAAACTTTAGGTAACTCTCTTAACTTATGTCACCATGGAGATTCAATTAATTCTGGTGCTTAGTTGTGAAATAGGACTCTCCCATATTTTAGCCCATATGAAAATTTTCAAAAATGAAAATTCAAAAAAAGTGCCCCAATTTCTACTTTAAAATTTAGGTACCTCTACTAAATGAATCCCCATGGTGTCAGAAGTTGATTCTGGTGCTTAGTTTTGAAACAAGACTCTCCCACATTTTAGCCAATATGAAAATTTTCCTAAACTCTGGACCTTAAATCTCAGCCAAAAATGTAAATTCCAAAAGTGCCCCAATTTCTGCTTGAAACTTTAGGTACCTCTCCTAAATGAATCCCCATGGTGACAGAAGTTGATTCTGGTGCTTAGTTTTGACATAGGAATCACACACAATTTCAATCATATGGAAACATTTCCCTAAGCCCCAGACCTTAAAATTTGGCCAAAAATTTAAATTTAAAAAATGCCCTAATTTCTGTTTGAAACTTTAGGTACCTCACCCATATGAATCCCCATGGTGACAGACATTGATTCCAATGCTTAGATTTTACACAAGACTCACCCACTTTTTAGCCCATATGAAAATTTCCCTAAGCCCCGGGCCTTAAAACTCAGCCAAAAATTTAAATTCTAAAAGTGCCCCAATTTCTATTTGAAACTTTAGGTATATTAGACTAAGTCATATTTGCAGATGTACAGTAGACAGTTGTTTATATATACTAAGTTATTGTTGCAGATGTACAGTAGACACAGTTGTTGATATAGACTCATTTATTGTTGATATTATTGGTTCACATATTGTTGTTTTGGGTTAGTTGTTGCTGCTGTTAACTTGTATGTATTGTAGACCCAATTGTTGCTAATGTTGTAAATTGGGCTGTAAATACCATAGACTCACCTATTGCTAAGTTTGTAAGTTAATTTGTTGATGATGTTGTTGGCTTAGGTGTCATAGACATGGTAGACTTAGGTATTGCTAATGTAAATTGTGTTGTTGATGTCAACTCTGTTGAAGGTGTTGACTCAGATGTTGAAAATGTAGATTCAGTTGTTGTAGAATGTATTGGTCCAGTTGTGGATTTTCTAGACTGCTGTTGTTGATGTTGTTAACTTAGTTATTGATGGTGTAAGCAGTTGTTGTCTCAGTCATTGCTGATATTAGCTCAGTTATTGATGTAGTAAAATCACTGGTTGATGTTTATTCAGTTGTTGATATTATAGGATCAAATATTGTTGATGTTGTTTATTCAGTTTTTGCTATTGTTGACTATTTTATATATTGTATACTGTTGTTGGTGTTGTTCATGTTATAAATTGAACTGTTGATGTTACTGGCTCACTTATTGTTGATTTTGTAAGTTCAGTTGTTTTGGATTTTCTAGACTCTGCTGTTGTTGATGTTGTTAACTCAGTTATTGATGATGTAGACTCAGCAGTTGTCTCAGTCATTCTTGTTGTTATAGACTCAGATGTTATTATTGATGTTTTTTAATCAGATGTTGTTGAGTCAGTTGCTGCTGTTGTTGATTCAGATGTTATAGACTCAGATGTTATTATTGTCATAGGGTCACTTTTTGATGTTATTGGTTCAGTGTTTCTCACTGCTGTTGGCTAAGTTATGTGTGAAAAAACAAAATAATTACCATAGGTTTCTGTGTTCATGTCCCAATATGGCATAAACAAGATTAGTTGGTGTTATAGTCTTAGTTGTTGGTGTCACTCACTTTTTTTTTTCATGTTGTCTACTTGCTGTTTGTTGATATTATTGTTCTCAACCAATTGTGCAGCAAATTGGGGCCTAATCAGTAGTATAATCTATACCTTTGTCACAAATATAGATAAATAACCCCTGCAGAATCTGGGACTAACAATGTGAGTATTTGACCTCCTGCCTTGTACTTGGGGATGCTTAATATCATGTAATCCAAGTAACACATGCAGTCTATTCCCAGTCTCCACCTTCCAGTTGTCCCATGATAAGTCGCATTGGTGCCATTAATGAATGGTGTAACACAGCAGTTATTGCAGATATCTCCTGCGCAACATAAGGATTGCCAGTATAACACCATTCCTGTGACCTTTCAAGGAACTGAGATGTTTTCCAATTCATCAAATTTCTAAAAAAGTTAATTTTGGAGCTTGAAGTCTACAGTTATGGCCATCTATAAATGGCGACAGCAGCCACTTTGTGGGGAAGGAAATGGATATAGAGAGATCTTTCCAAATCCCTCCCTGTGTGTGAGCAGCTCATCTTCTTCCTCCTTGTTTATTCAATCTTAATTTATTTTATTATCATTCACACACCCTGGTCATACCCCCTGGTTACACCCCTCGTCACACCCCCTGTTTGGAAATATGAAAATAAAAAGTGGTAACCCTACTATCCTCGCCTCTCACCTCTGCAATTAGGTCACATTTACATTTTTGTACACTCTGAGTCTTTGTTTTTACCAAGAACCCTATCCCCAACACTGCGTATCAATAATGTATTAATACAACTATATATTGTATGTTCTATGCATGGGTAAATGCTTAGTATATGTAAAGAATAAACAGTGAGATGAGGGCAGCCACTGTACCTATAACAAACTACAGTAGGCATGGGGCTGTGTGACATGTCTGCATATTAAGGACTGAGAAAAAAGATAATTCTAATATGATACATGAAGCATCGGACAACCCAGCAAACACATTTACGTGAAGATTAAATGTAGAACAATTATGCTACATGCCATACCTACCTTCAGAATTCTTTGTAGAGCCCCCCTTCCTCTTCACCTAATACTCCCCTTCCTTGGGCTCTGGCAGTTGGCCTAATACTGATGCTAATAAACATTCTGAATTTCTGGAGCACAGTAAGAATAGGAAAAATTACCATATAGTAAGGAATGTGGGTAGTGATGGGAAAACCCAATTGAATGGGTGCTCTACCTGGTTTCCACAGAATCATCAGTCTAGTGACCAAAAATATAGAGGAAGACCTGTTACCATTGGAACCTTAGGATTCTAAGTAAATTCAGTCTGTTAAAATCTTTCTCCTTATGCCCTGTTCCCATTTACTCATATAGATAAGAGGTCATTATGAGAATTCTACAATGCGAAACTCACACACTCATAATAGTCTATAGGTCAGCGGTTCTCAGTCATTTCCCACCTGGTTACCCTCTAGCAGCCCATTGGTGTTTTCTATACCCCAAGCATTTTCAAAACCAAACATTTATAATGAATATAAATCATGTTATCTAAAATGTTTACTGTGCTATATATAAAAGCAATACTCTATTAACAAGAACTATACCCAATAGTAGAATAAATTGTTATTAGATATTTCTCACATATTTTTACCATTTATGAAACATTTAAAATTGACAATAAAACTATAGTGCACATCTGCTTTCTGTTCCAGGTGTCAGGTCTGGATTATTTTTTTTAACCCAGGGTGTAGCAGGAGAAGAAACAGGAATGGGTTTGTAGTATTGGAATGCAGCAGGTTTAATAGGAGTATTATTATTCATGAAGTGGTAATAAATATATAAACTGGCAGAAAAGAAACAAGTCTAAGTGAAGTGAGGCTGAAAACAAATGTCTGGCATGGAAACAAAGTACAATTAATGGTCCTGGAAACAGGTGTCAGGCAGAAAAAACAAAGTCCAATTAGTGAGGCTGGGAGCTGGAGGGTACACAAACCATAGGGTGAGTAACAGGGTATAGCAGGGTAGATGTGGGTATCCAGGAACAGCCTGTGATGGAGACAGAGCAGGAAATGAACCACTGCTGGAACTGCAATTATCACAACGACCTAAGGGGCACAGAGAACTTTCACACAGCTTGCGCTGTGTATACGTTGCACTGGCAACTACAGGGCGTGCTCAACACCCTTAAGTACCATGGGAAAGTTCATGATAGGCTGCTGAGAGTAAACACAAGATGATCCAACATGATTGGCCCATTCAGGTAACATGCCCAAAACCAAGATGGCAACATCCCCATCGTGGCAGTGCTGCCAGTCTTACCTGTCACCACATGGCTTGTACACCTCAGACATCCACACACCTCGCGCCAACCTCCAGGCACCAGCACCCCTACCAGTAGGACCGCGCCGAATCACCCGCATAGGCAGAGACCGCAACTCACCAGGGACACAGGGATAGACTTTCTTATTATGTCATCAGGGTCCTACTGTTCTACATGGGGCTAGAGACCCCTAGGACACTACTTTCTCTGCGTGTCTAATTATCACCTGGATACCCCCCATTACCGCCATTATAGAAAGTAGTTGCAATTTTAAATTGAGGTCAGAATGTACTGTGAATCTGTGCTTGCAGACGGCCCTCCCACCTTCTGTTTGTTTCCTACCCTGTGTTGTGGTAGGAGGCTTTGTGGGTGTGTTGTAATCAGTTTGGACAACTGGTTAAAGCCAAACTTATTAGTTACTCATAGGCTGACTTAGCAACAATGCTTAGTTCAAAGTGTTATAAGAAATTTTAATAGAGAAGACAGAGGTATTCAGGAGTTTAACAAAAGGATAAAAATTCTTGCTGGCACAAAACTTTCACTGTATCTTACCTTCCCTTGCTGGTATATCCACGGCAATCACCTTCTCCTACTCACCCCATGCACTCCCACTTCTCTCCTAGGGATTGTGATGTTATTCTTGCAGTTGGCATATAGGTTCTATGTAGATGTTTCCTGATGGTTTTCCAGTTGTTTGTAGTGAGCTCATCATAAGCTATAAAGCCTTTTAGAGCACTAATATGCCTGGCAAGTGCCTCAGGATCTGTGAATGTGGTCAGAGCTTTTACTGCTTGGCATAGCATTGCCTTCAGGAGGTGTTTATCAACCAGGTTACGATAAATGGCCTGTATGTACTCAGTGTCCCTCCACTCACTGCCTTCTTCCAGGATGATGGCCTCATCACAGCCCAGATGAGGAAAGCACTGGATGAGACAGACCACAACAGCCGAAACCATGTCTGAGTTAGTGCTGTGCAGATTTACCATTAATAAGAGGCAATGCTCCTTCACTAGCCTGGTAATGGGACTAAATGGAAACACTCTGCAGCGCTGAACTAGCTCCCTAAACATTTTGCTTTGCATGGCGTTGGAAGACTTGGTTTGCATTATTCTGGTGTCTTGCAGTGTAGCTGAGGATTTTATTATATTTGTACCAATTCTTCTCTTCGTGCATTTGAACCATGGTCACAAAAACTCTCAGGATGACGAGAAGCAAGGTCGGATCTTCTTTCTTCATCTCCCACAGTAGTGTCTTTATAAATGCATCCCTGAATTTCATAGTCATGTTTGGTAAGGCTCTTGTGAAATGTTCAATGCACTCTATAACCTTGATGCGAGTATTGATCTCAAGGTCATCCATTATGGGTAATATGTTAACAACTACATTAAGTAGGTCTCCAGTGGCACATTCAGGATATGCCACAAGAGCCGCAGAAATTGTAACACTTGTAACTAGTTAGTGGCCTAAGAAGACCCAGTATTTTTCTCCAGGCTCCGGTCTGGACAATACTTTCAACAAAGTTGTCATCACTTTCATTACACAACATGTCAGATGGAATGGTCTTATATATCGCACCAGGGCCAAATGTAATTAGTTGTTTTGGTGTTACCTTGGGTTCCTGGTCTGCGCTGCGCTGCCTGGTCTTACTTCTATGGGGTATAAAGCTGTTATGATGGCCGGCCAGTAAGGAATTCACTTGGTGTATGGTGGTAATGATGATGCGTTTATTCTCAGTACTGGTGCCGCTTTGTATTGTCCAGCTGGTGAGTATAGCGCAGGCCTTTGTGAATAATAGCCTAATACTGGGCTCTTGCATAGAAGGACATTCAAAGGCCACAGCAGCATTATTGATGAACATAGAAAGAACTCTCTGGGTGCTTGGATGATTTACAGTTTCCATAAGTGGACATACCAGAGATAACAAATACACCTTCTGAGTGAAGGGCACGGTGGTGTAAGACATTATAGCAGACAGTGTGGTAAATGCAGACAGTGGGGGGGAGCACCCGCGTATCTGAATAGTAGTCACAAGCTCCACCATGGTGGTCTCCATGTAGTCCCTGGCTAGGTTGAAAAGCACTTGGCTGGCTGTTAGCCAAATGCATTCAGTGTTACCCTGCTCTGCTTTTATCATTGCCTGTGTAACAACAGGGATGATTCTTTTAAATAAGCCACTTATAGCCATCCTGATCTCTAAGGCATGGTACAGAAAATCCAAGATCATGTGCTTATTAGTAATGGCCAGCTGCCCATTTGCGAGGACACCATCTTCTTTTTCTTTTCCGTCTCAATAATGGCCAACTTCTCCATCTCCTTGTGAGGACATCATTGATTATGTTAATCATACGCACAAGGTTTTCCAATGGCATAGTGGCAATGATCTCAGGCAAACACCTCTTTATCACTGGAGAATAGAGGAGTTTGATGTCATTGAGCATCACCAACCGGGGGGCAGCATGGCTGGTAATTTTTTATTTTTCTCTCCTTCCTCATGCAGCATCACACCAGATGAATCATTTCCATAGTGTAAAAATCAAATACTGCAGATACCAGGGAAGGAGGTATCTAAAGGGGTAAGGGGGAGATGTATTAACGGCAAAATGCGGTAAAACCCCCGAAAATGCAGTTTTCGGGGGTTTTACCGCATTCCCCGTATGTATTAAGCAGCAGAATGCGCTGCATTCTGCTGCTTCGCGTCGCTAGGTAACGCCACCTTCAGGTGGCGTTACCCAATAGAAGCCTATGGGCTTCTTAGCGCGACGCTCGGGGCTGGGAGGGATCCGATCGGATCCCTCCCATGAGCCCCCGCGGCCCGCGGCCTTCTGCGCATGTGCAGAAGGACTTCTGGGTGTTCAACCCGGAAGTCTCTCTGCCCGGCAGCATCGCAAAGGACAGCTCTCATCGAGAGAGCTGTCCTTTGCGAAATCCTTGGTACATACCGCGGTAATGAACCGCGGTGTGTACGCGAAGTCGGGGGGGATGTACCGCAACGGCGATGTCACTGTTAATACATCTCCCCTTAAGTGTGATAGTGTTATCTGCTCCTTACCAGAAGATGTTATTCAGTCTTTTTTACATCCTTATTGGATATGTTAATCAGGTCCTTACCGGAAGAAAACAATCAGGTACTTACCGGAAGATGTCATTCAGGTCCTTGGGCCTGATTCAGACCCACTCGCAAGCGGCTGTCCGCTCGCAAGTGGGTCAATATTCTGCACTGAGCATGCGCACGATGGAGGGAGCTCCGTCGTGCGCATGCGCCAGACGCGACGAGCGAAGGAAAGTCCTTCGCTCGTTGTGTCTGATCAAAGGGGGCGTGCTGTCGATGTTGATTGACAGCACGCCCCCTTTGGTGGGCGTGCCGGGGGCGTGCCTCCCTGACGGGGGCGTTCCTAAGGGAACGCCTACCGTCAGAAGCCGGCCCACTGACATCACTAGTGATGTCAGTGGGAGTGATTTTCGCTCTGATAGAGCCAAAATCACTCCGGGCCTTGCGGTTGAAAACCTCAACCGCAGGCTCCGGCTCGCAGTTTCGATGGTCACGATGGTCACGACCATCGCGGCCATCAAACTGCACGCTCGTATAGGCTGTGGGTGGTGACCCACAGCTATTCGAGCGTCCAGGAGGACGCTCCATAGTTATGGAGGACGGCCCTCATTCAGAGCGTGAGCTCTGCTCAGAGCATATGGCTCTGAATGAGGGCCCTTATCCAAAGATGTTTATCCGGACCTTACTGGAAGATGTTAATCCAAGGTCAATAGTCATTTTCCAAAGTTGCCTAACTAAAATAAGCAGGAATTACTCAGTGAGTAGCAATGTGAGACAGAATGTCACCACAAAGTGGCTGCCAGTAGCTGGGCATCCATTATCAGGGCCGTAGCTAGGGTAGTGCGGCCGGTGCCATCGCACAGGGCACCACAGGTCAGGGGGCACTGTTTAAGCCTGTCAAATTTCTGTTTATTATCATTCTTGCTTGTAGCTTCCTCTTATTTCATCCCCAGCATCTCCTGGCCTCTCCTATCTCTTCCCCGGCCCTTTCCCATGAAGCTATGGCCCTTTTTTGGGTGCATTATGTCCCTTTGAAAAATGAGGGGGACACCAATGCTCTTTCTGGCACAGGGCACCAAAAAGTCTGGAATGTGACATTACAATGCATGTAGTGCTGGATTAACAGGATAGCCAGAGCAGTCACCCAAGGCAGGGGCCCTATAACACAGGGGTACTGTGACATAATGTGAACTGGGGGCACTACAGTGTGTTCAACAGATTTGTGGTGCTGGAACTTATAATATAGACACATTAAACTTTTTAATAACATCCACAGTATATGATTTTGACAATTTTTTCAGAGGGCCTCCCCCCCAAGTTAGCTGCCCTGGGGCCCCCACACAAATTAATACCACCCTGAATGCTGGTTCTTAGTAGGGGTGAGCGGGTTCGGATTTCAGAAATCCGAACCCCCCGAGCCCCCCCGATCCGAGTCAGATCCGAGTTAGGCTCGACTTTTCCCGCCTGACTCGGATCTGAAATCGAGGCAAAACGTCATCATCCCGCCTTCCGGGTCTCGCGGGTTTTGGATCCTATATAAGGTACCCGCGTCGGCGCCATTTTCTCACTCGGCTGTGGACAGTGAAGAGGGAGGGTGGGAGTTAGGGCTGGCTGGGCTGTGTAGTGTAGTGTAGTGTAGTGCAGAGTAGTGTTGTGCTGTGCTGTGCTGCTGTTGTCCACTACTTCAAAGTCCATAGGGGCTGGCTGTGTTGTGCTGTGCTGCTGTTGTTAATAGGGGCTGTGTCCACTACTTCAAAGTCCATAGGGGCTGGCTGGACTGTGTTGTGCAGTCAGTTCTCCATAGAGGCTGTGTCCACTCCAAAGTCCTGTGCAGTGTCCCAGTCCTAAAGGGGTGCTGTAGTGTTGTCCAGGGGGTGCTCTGTCCATCAGGGGTGCTCCCCCCAAGTGCTAAAAAAATAATATTTTTTGTGTGTTTGTGAATTGTGTGCGCAGTAGCCGCACGTGCATCAACAAAGTAGTGCCAAGCGTGCGCCTGTGTCATAAGTAAAGGGCCGGCTGGCTTGACCGTTAAAGGGTGCTGTAACCCCCAAAGTACACTCCAGTCCAAACCAAAAAAAAAAATTATTTTCTGTGTTTGTGAATTGTGTGCGCAGTAGCCGCACGTGCATCAACAAAGTAGTGCCAAGCGTGCGCCTGTGTCATAAGTAAAGGGCCGGCTGGCTTGACCGTTAAAGGGTGCTGTAACCCCCAAAGTACATTCCAGTCCAAACCAAAAAAAAAATATTTTCTGTGTTTGTGAATTGTGTGCGCAGTAGCCGCACGTGCATCAACAAAGTAGTGCCAAGCGTGCGCCTGTGTCATAAGTAAAGGGCCGGCTGGCTTGACCGTTAAAGGGTGCTGTAACCCCTAAAGTACACTCCAGTCCAAACCAAAAAAAAAATTATTTTTTGTGTTTGTGAATTGTGTGCGCAGTAGCCGCACGTGCATCAACAAAGTAGTGCCAAGCGTACGCCTGTGTCATAAGTAAAGGGCCGGCTGGCTTGACCATTAAAGGGTGCTGTAACCCCTAAAGTACACTCCAGTCCAAACCAAAAAAAAAAATATTTTCTGTGTTTGTGAATTGTGTGCGCAGTAGCCGCACGTGCATCAACAAAGGAGCAGCGCCAAGCGTGCGCCTGTGTCCCATAAGTAAAGAGCCGGCTGGCTCATTTCTTAAAGGCTGGTGTAACCCACAAAGTGCACTACTCTCCAGCAAAAATAAAAAAATATTTTCTGTGTTTAGCCGCACGTATATATCAAATCGATATAACATAAATGGAGGACCAAACTTTCTCCGATAAAAATAAAATAGAGAAAGATCAAGAACCACTTCCTCCTAGTGCTGAAGCTGCTGCCACTAGTCATGACATAGACGATAACATGCCATCAACGTCGTCTGCCAAGGCCGATGCCCAATGTCATAATAGAGGGCACATACAATCCCAAATGACAAAGTTCAGGAAAATGACCTTGAAAAAAACATTTAAATCAGCTGAAGAGAAACGTAAACTTGCCAATATGCCATTTACGACACGGAGTGGCAAGGAACGGCTAAGGTCGATCCCTAGTATGTTCATGACTAGTGGTTCAGCTTCACATGACGATGGAAGCCCTCCTCCCACTAAAAAAATCAAAAGAGTTAAGCTGGCAAAAGCACAGCGAAGAACTGTGATTTCTAAGAAGATATCACAAATCCCCAAGGAGAGTCCAAGTGTGGTGGTGGTTGCGATGCCTGACCTTCCCAGCACTGGACGGGAAGAGGTGGCTCTTTCCACCATTTGCACGCCCCCTGCAAGTGCTGAAAGGAGCACTCACAGTCCACTTGCTGATATGCAAATTGAAGATGTCACTGTTCAAGTACAACAGGATGAGGATACTGGTGTAGCTGGCGCTGAGGAGGAAGTTGGCGAGGAGGATTCTGATGGTGATGTGGTTTGTTTAAATCAGGCTCCGGGGGAGACAGTTGTTGTCCATGGGATGAAAAAGCCCATCACGGTCATGCCTGGGCAGAAGACCAAACATTCCACCTCTTTGGTCTGGCAATATTTCTATCCAAATCCGGACAACAACTGTCTTGCCATATGTACCATATGTAAAGGTGAAATAAGTAGGGGTAGGGACGTCAACCACCTAGGAACATCCTCCCTTATACGGCACCTGCAGCACGTTCATAAAAAGTTACTGTCAAGTTCAGAAACTTTGGCTAAGACCGTAAGCAGTCCAGGGACACCTAAATCCCGTTGTCCTGTTGTATCCAAGCGCCTGCAAACCACACCGTCAACTCCCTCCTCGTCAATTTCCTCCTTAGTCAGGATCGGAAGAAGTCCTGCAGGCCATGTCACTGGCATGACTGACTCTCCTATCCGGGATTCCTCCGGAGGATCCTGCATTGCTACGCCTACTGCTGCCGCTGCTGCTGTTGCTGCTGCTGGGAGTCGTTCATCATCCCAGAGAGGAAGTAGGAACACCACTACTTTTACTAAACAATTGACCCTCCAACAGTCCTTAGCGAGGAGGATGAAGTACGACAGCAGTCATCCTGAAGCAAAACGTATAACTGAGGCCTTGACTGCTATGTTGGTGTTAGACGTGCGTCCGGTATCCGCCATTAGTGCAGAGGGATTTAGACAATTGATGGAGGTAGTGTGTCCCCGGTTCCAAATCCCATCTAGATTCCACTTCACTAGGCAGGCGATACCGAGACTGTACAGAAACGTCAGAAAAAGTGTCCTCAGTGTCCTGAAAAATGCCGTTGTACACAATGTCCACTTAACCACGGACATGTGGACAAGTGGAACAGGGCAGACTAAGGACTATATGACTGTGACAGCCCACTGGGTAGATGTATCACCTTGCGCAGCAACAGCAGCAGCGTCACCAGTAGCAGCATCTCAGAAACGCCAGCTCGTTCCAAGGCAGGCTACGCTGTGTATCACCGGTTTCAGTAAGAGGCACACCGCCGACAACCTCTTAGAGAAACTGAGGGAAATCATCACCCAGTGGCTTACCCCACTTAGACTCTCCTGGGGATTTGTGATATCTGACAATGCCACCAATATTGTGCGGGCATTACATCTGGGCAAATTCCAGCACGTCCCATGTTTTGCTCACACAATAAACTTGGTGGTGCAGAATTTTCTGAAAAGTGACAGGGGCGTGCAGGAGACGCTTTGGGTGGCCCAAAAAATTTCTGCCCACTTTCGCCATTCAGCGACTGCGTGCCGAAGACTGGAGCACCAGCAAACACTCTTGAACCTGCCCCGCCATCACCTGAAGCAAGAGGTTGTGACGCGGTGGAACTCAACCCTCTATATGCTTCAGAGGATGGAGGAGCAGCAAAAGGCCATACAAGCCTATACATCCACCTATGACATAGGCAAAGGAGGGGGTATGCACCTGACTCAAGCGCAGTGGAGAATGATTTCCATGTTGTGCAAGGTTCTCCAGCCCTTTGAACTTGCCATACGTGAAGTCAGTTCAGACACTGCCAGCTTGAGTCAGGTCATTCCCCTCATCAGGCTTTTGCAGAAGCAGCTGGAGAAAGTGAAGGAGGAGCTAAGACGGAGCGATTCCGCTCGGCATGTGGGACTTGTGGATGAAGCCCTTCATTCGCTTTGCCAGGATTCCAGGGTGGTCAATCTGTTGAAATCAGACCACTACATTTTGACCACCGTGCTTGATCCTAGGTTTAAAGCCTATGTGGTGTCTCTCTTTCCGGCCGACACAAGCCTGCAGAGGTGCAAAGACCTGCTGGTGAACACACTGTCAGCTGAAGCGGAACGTGACACGTCAACAGCTCCTTCTTCATTTTCTCCCGCAACTGGGGCTGCCAGGAAAAAACTTAGGTGTCCTAAGCAACCCGCTGGCAGTGATGCAGGGCAGGCAGGACCAAGTTTGGACATCTGGTCCGGACTGAAGGACCTGGCAACAATTTCTGACATGTCTACTGTTACTGCATATGATACTGTCACCATTGACAGAATGGTGGAGGATTACATCAGTGACAGCATCCAAGTAGGCATGTCAGACAGTCCATACCTGTACTGGCAGGAAAAAGAGGCAATTTGGAGGCCCCTGTACAAACTGGCTCTATTTTACCTGAGTTGCCCCCCCTCCAGTGTGTACTCCGAAAGAGTGTTTAGTGCAGCCGGGAACCTTGTCAGCGAAAGGCGTAGGAGGTTGCTTCCACAGAATGTGGAGAAGATGATGTTCATCAAAATGAATTATCAGCTCTTCCAGGGAGACCAGCCTCCAGAACGTACAGAGGGACCTTTGGTGGTGGATTCAAGTGGGGACGAGTTAATACTTTGTGAGGATGAGGATGTACACACTGAAGAGGGTGAGGAATCGGTGGATGAGGAGGATGAGGATGATATCTTTCCCCCATAGAGCCAGTTTGTGCAGGGACAGATTAATTGCCAGCTTGTTTTGTGGGGGCCCAAACGAACCAATCATTTCAGCCACAGTTGTGTGGCAGACCCTGGCGCTGAAATGATTGGTTTGTTAAAGTGTGCATGTCCTGTTTATACAACATAAGGGTGGGTGGGAGGGCCCAAGGACAATTCCATCTTGCACCTCTTTTTTTTCTTTGCATTATGTACAGTTTGGGGCCTAGTTTTTCAAACTGCCATCCTGTCTGCCACTGCAGTATCACGCCTAGATGGGTCACGTGTTTGTGCCGCCCACTCGTGTCGCTTAGCATAGTCATCCAGCTACCTCAGTGCAACCTTTTGGACATAAAAACACTATTGTGAGGTGTGAGGTGTTCAGAATAGACTGGAAATGAGTGGAAATTAAGGTTATTGAGGTTAATAATAGCATAGGAGCAGAAAAACCTACAAATTCTGTGATTTTAGCTGTTTTTATGCTTTTTTTTTAAAAAAAACAGATCCAAAACACAAAACCCAGAACCCAAAACACGGAAGGGTGGTTTTGGCAAAACCAATCCAGATCCAAAACACGAAGAAAGACCCAGATCCAAAACCAAAACACGAAAAGTGGCCGGTGCACACCCCTAGTTCTTAGATCAGTTTTGTGCTCTACCTGCCATATTTATATAGCATCAGTACCTGTTTGTGTGACCCCATCGGTAGCTGCACAGATAGGACATTCTCCAAGGATAAAGCTGCTGGCCTCTAATAACACACTGTTACCTCCATCTGCTACAATTGTCATTGTTAAAAATAAGTGGCAATAATACTAATTATCTTCTTTATTTATCAGGTGTTTCCCAAACGTCTAAGACTGTAAGCTCAATGGGGCAGGGCCAGCTTTATCTTTTGTTTCATGTCACTGTATGTCATTTGTTTGTCATGATCCTATAAGTGTACAGCACAATGTAGGAATTTAGCACATTATATATGAGATAATAATAATATCTTATTTATCGGATGAATGGACATATAAAGTTAGGGACTCTTACGTGGTATAAGGGACTCTATAGCCTGATAGCAGAACCTATGCAGAACACCCAGAAACTCACCCCTCCCGAGAACTGCTAGTACTAGTGAGCTTCCCCAGGCACCTCGGTGCAGGCGTTACTGCACTGCACATACACAACTTGAAAAGGCGCAGTAGCCACAAAGGGGCCCAAAGGTAGAAGTAAAATGATTGAGGATCTAATAACAGCCCATTCAGGGGACCACTGGAGGTAATATAGGTGAGTATTGTGTGAGTGTGTGTATGTATGTATTAAAGTTATACTTTGTAAGGTGTGTGTGTTTCTTGCAACCTTTCTTTACAGGTGAACTACAAGTCCCAGTCCCCTTAATGCCCCACATGTTGGTACTTGTGGTTCTCCAAGTATCAGCATGTAGGGGTGGCTTGCTGGGACCTGCAGTTCTACTGGAAAGACAATGTTTATTTATATCTCTTTTTACACCACACCTACACAATCAACCCGCCACCCACCGCCCAGGGGTGGCGGGGATAGCCCCAGGCTAGGGGTGCCCTGGGGAGGGAGACCCCTTTTTTTGAAGGGGTCTCCAACTCCCCAGGCCTGGGCTGACTAATGGTCAGGGCTGATGCTGCGGCTGGGGGGCCTGGTGATAGGGCTCCCCTGGCCAGGGCCGAAACTAGGATACCTGTCACCCTGTGCAAGGCAGCAATTTTGCGCCCCCTCCCTTCCTGTACCTGAAGTTTGTCCTTGCTCGTCCATGCGGACGGCTGGCATAAACCCCCTGGCAATGAGCATAAACCCCCCTGGCCAGTAAGGACCTCTAGCATTTGTCTCCTCTTTGGTGGCGGCCATTTTTGGATGGCCGTTTTCTGAGTCTACAGCCCCCAAGCCACCTTGAGTCAGCTTTTTTCACCCCCTGCAATCTGGCACCCGGTGCACGTGCACCTCTAGCACCCCCCTAGTTGCGGCCCTGCCCTGGCTGTGGCATCAGTCCCTCGTTAGAAAGGGTCCAGGGCTGGTTCTGGATCTTACAGGGAGACCCTATGCAAATTGTCCCTGTAAATCCAGAACCAGCCCTGCTTCCCATAGCCCAGTGCTGGTTGTACTAAGTACAGGGAGGCCCTACGTAATTTTTCCCCTGTACTTAGTCAACCAGAACTGGGTTAGCAAAGTCCGGGGCTGGTTGTGTTTTGGGGGGTGACCTCACTTTTTTTTTTTTTTTTTTTTTAACTCTTTACAACACTTTTTATAGCCAGATACATGCAGGCATCTCACTGATGTCTGCATGTATCTGTGTGACAACGAACTGCTCATGCTGAAAGTGAAAGCATGAAGCAGTTCGTTTTGAAGGGTGATTTGCTGTTCGATTTGGACATGAACTTGCCAAATCGAACAGCAAATCAGTCTTCAAAACCAACTCAAATCGAATTTGTTTTGCAAATCGTAAAACAAATCGACTCATAGTAAATGCAGTGAAAAAACGTTTTTCACTGCATGCGATTTGAGTCGATCTGAGAAGTGCTAAATCACTCCTCAAATCGTGCTGCAAATCGACCTTTAGTAAAATTTAAACCTAGGTGTAGTGTTAGGATTAGGCTGCGGGACAGATGAGTTAGGGGTAGGGTGAGGGTTAAATTACTTACCTGCAAGCGTTGGTATTTTAACCATCGGGATTCCGACCGCTGGCATTCTGTGCTATGTGATCGCATGCTCCGTGATCACGTGCCCACCTGGCACACTTTATATTTATTACGGCACTATACTGTTTATATTTATTATGAAACTACTGTTTATGCTGATGTATTGCACTAGGGGGAGTCCTTGTTTTCTTTTCTGTCAGGATCTCAGGGCCTGATTCAGAGCGAGCGCTCGTTCAGAGCATCCGTCTCTTAATCAGGGCGTTTATTTTTTTTTGTTCGGTCTCCTGGCCGTTCGCATAGCTGTGGGTGACCACCCACAGCTATTGCGAGCGGCCAGGTTGATGGTCACGATGGTCAAGACCATCGCGACCATCGGGCTTGCGACGAGACCCTTGTGTTAGGGTCTCATGGCCGCAAGCCCCAGAGAGCTTCTGGCTCTAATAGATCTGGAAGCTCTCCCACTGACATCACTGGTGATGTCAGTGGGGCCGCCCCCAAACGGCAGGCATTCTTTTGGGAATGCCTCCGTTTGGCCAACCAACTCCCGCGCCCGCCTACTAAACGGGGCGAGCTGTCAATCACCATCGACGGCTCGTCCCCTTTGGTGCGAGACCCAGAGTGACGGAGCACCCGTCGCTAGCCGGGTCTCGCGCATGAATCAGGCCCACAGTGTGATCACACAATGGTGGCTGACATCCCATATTTGTAGAACTATACTAAGCACCTTTTGTAGATCGCAAGAGTCGAGGCGCAATGCCGAAGCTCACATAGTTGGTGACTTTTTTTTGCAAGTGTGCATGCGTCTAAATCCCTAAAAAGTTGCACAGCACACGAGTCCCACGGTGTGAGCGCACGGGACCAATGAAGCTGCGCGGCCTCTGGAATGTATCGGGCGGTGACTGGGAGGTGGCTATGCAGTTGCAGGGAGATATACATACTTATGGGCATGTTATCACAGTCTGGCGGGCCTGTCGCTGTAGTGCCGTCAGGCTCAGACGCTTAACCATGCACATTGGAGGCCATAGTCAGACGGAGATTGCGCACCTAGCATGGGGCCTGTGCCGATGGTGCTTCTGACTGTTGCGACTGCAGGTGTACAAAGTGAGCATCACAGCCCTTGCCCATTCAGGTGAGCAGCTGTAAGCCAGAGGAAGGGCTGATACTAACATTAGCAGATGCCATGGAGTAAGATAAAATGGACTGAGATAAAGTACCAATCAACCAGCTCCTACCTGCCCCTTTTCAAACACAACAGTGGTCTATGTACTAAGCCTTGGATGGAGATAAAGTGAACGGAGATAAAGTACCAACCAGTCAGCTCCTGTCATTTTTCAAACCTAGCCTGTAAAGTGAGTTAGGAGCTGATTGGTTGGTACTTTATCTCCATCCAATTTATCTCTCTCCAAGGCTTAAACTGGGTACACACTAAACAACTTGTGTACCCAGCGATTCGACAGGCGATCCTGCCCCCCGCATGACGGACCGACATGTCGGCCCCTGTCACAACCCGCTGCATGGGGTCGTCAGCCATATTGTCAGGTTGGCCTGCAGGTAGGACTGAGCTGGTGATGCAGCTGACAAGCCCACGGGAGCGCGCACCGTACGACAAAGTGGGTACACAGCACACTAGATGATTTTGAGGATTTGTCGATCCGATCTGTTGGAATCGGGAAAAATTGCTCAAAAAATCATCTAGTGTGTACCCAGCTTAAGTACAAAGTACCAGCCAATCAGCTCCTAAGTGCCAGGTCACAGACTTTGTTTGAAAAATGAGAGGAGCTGGTTGGTATGTACTTTACTTCCGTTCACATTATCTTCGTCAAAGGCTTAGTAAATAGACCTCTTTATCTCCATCTACAATCTCTCTCTCTCCAAGGCTTAGTACATAGGACCTGATTCAGCAAGGATAGCAAATGCGATTACGCACGCAATTGGATGATTTTTGCTTCTGCGCATGCATCGCAGTGCGCAAACCAGCCACTGTGATTGGGACTGTGATCGTAGTGACTACGCAGACCCATCGCAGGGTGATTGACTGGGGGTGGTGTCGGGAGGCGGCGAAACGCATGCGTACCAGTGCGTTTGAACGCCGTTGCAAGGGCACGCATTAATTAGCCGCTGCGATGTCCCACGCAGCTTGGGCTTTCACTGCGTGTGATGAGGTTAGCCATTCCTGAGTAAGGTCAGAGCTTGTGCAAGTGAGGCTGCGATGGTACTCGATGTTACCGATGGTTTCGCAGTCTTGCTAAGTATTACGGATATGTGTAAGGTAAGGTGGGTGTCCTTATGTTGTGCTGCGATGGCATAGTGATCACAGAGGATTAGCATATCTTTGCAGTGAGATTGCGTGCGTAATCGCTATTGCCATCGCAGTTGCAATCCGTGCTGAATCAGGCCCACTTATATAATGAGTGTTCTAAAAAAATGGGTTAAAAAAGCACATTGGATAGATTTTATTATGAAACCTGGTACATTAGCTCTGAGTGCAACAGTGCCATCCAGCTGAGCTCAGAGACGAGTATCCTGAGGTGATGGATCGCGCGCAAAGAAGGTTAAGGTATAAGGTCCATGTTCAGAGGTAAGCATGCTGTGACCATTAACTTGGAAATGTTACACAAATCGCCTAGTTATAAACCAGGACATATTTGATTACATCAGCTTATCCACCACAGACCATGCCCCCAGTCCAATAATAATAATATGACACTTCCCTTTTTCCAAATACAAAGAAAAATACAAGACTTCCCAAAGAAACATAGGAATTTCCACCCTTCTGGAACAGCCAAGAGGCTCCCGAAAGTCGCTTGGTGCTCCCGGCCGCCTGGAAAGATGTACAAGTCTCCCAGAAGCTGGGTCCACCCATCTGCGGCCGCCAAGTTCCCCAGCGAAGTGAGTGGCACAGACGGTAGATGACGCAACTCCCGTGATTTGAGTTATTGTGGCTCCGCCCCCCACTTCACGATGGAATATCTTATACAGCATACAATACAGTGGTGACAGAGGTGGAACTAGAAATGACAGGAGGGGCACTAATTTGGCGCCTGCGCAGATGACAGCTGTGCCAGGGGCCTTGCTATCGTCTGCCCATGCCCTATATTTCCAGTGATTTCTTCGGAAATATGGGGCTGGTGTCATATTTCCGGATAAATCTGCAGAATCATGGTGCCAGCAGCCACTGGTCAGATTTCTGTATAGACAGCGGGGTTATGTGAGTGCGTGGTGAGGGCGGGGCACATACCCCGGCACCCCCACCCGAATAGTGACCAATATTATCATTACAAATGGTAGAATCTTTATTGAACTTTCCACCTGTTACTGTATGTATAGCAAAACCTGTATGGCATCGTGTTCTTAGTAAATATCATATTTCATTATATTGGTCTTGAAACAAGTAAAGTCCTGTCCATCAGGTATCCAGTTGGTAGATTCATTTGGATTTTAAAACAGCCACTTGATTTGTTAATAAGTGAAAAGTATTATTCAGTGACAAGTTCATTAGAGTTCCTGCTGGGAAAGTTGTGAAATATTTACAGAAGTTACTCACATGCTCCCACCACACAAATACCATCACATGGGGGAGAATTGCTGATCTGTCAGACTCGGCAAATTGTGACTCACTACTCAGTGTGTTTCACTGACTGGAAAGAGATTCTGCTGTGTCACCCTGAGCAATCCTACTGTACCGAGGGCCTGATTCAGAGCCGGACGCAATCAGCCGTTCTCCCGCAGTAGGTACGACCGTCCAAATGTCAAACCAAGTGCTCGCACGTGTGGTCGCTCGTAGCGAGTCTTCCGCCCCATATTTCCACAACCCCTCCTCTAGCTAACAAGCGTCCGAAATAGCGAGCGCTCTGCTCGTTTTTGGGTGAAGTGTTCGCTCGCACAAGTACGACCGGAAGTAGGCCTGTCATTTGTCGATTGCCTTGTTTCTCCTTCGTCAAACATCCGTGAATCGATTGGTGCCAATCATTACCTTAATTTACTTAATTGTTGGTCGAAAGTTTTCAATCTTGTTTCTTTTTGGAATGTCAATAAACTTTATTGTTTGTTTCGTGTTCATTGTGGTCCATAGAATCCGTCCGCTTTTAACGGCAAACTTGTTTTTTTTCAATCCAAAGGCTGTTTGTTTGATTTTTTTAATAGCTTTTATTTTGGTTTATAATTTAGAAATTGTTTTACTTCCGGCTTGTTGCTAACTCATCCAAATGCAGCAAGCCAATCATAAGTCACAATATATTTTTAGGGGTTGTTCACATGACTCACACATTAACCAATAGAATTCTTCATGTTATGTATGAAAGTACATTAGCCAATCAAAATTTTGGGGTCCCTGTAATAAAACTGATTTGTGTAACAAAAAAAAACATTGCCATCATGAGAGCCAGTGCTTTTACACAGCGTGAGCTGCTGGTGCTCACTGAAGTGCTGGATCGCCGAATTACTTACATGCCACCCCCCGTCACCAACCAACGCAAGCGCCGGGCGTACGCGGAGGTGCGGTGCAGGCTGCGGGCCTTGGGATTTCGGAGGACCATCGGCCAATTAGAGCGCCGGTGGTTGGATTTACGCCGCCAGTCCCCACACCTGCTTGCGCATCTTCGGATGAGGATCCGTCGGCGTAAGTGGATATTTGAATGTTTATATATCTATGACAAATTGTTGTTACTTTTTGTCTTTGCTAATGTAAATTTGCATTAATGCGTGTGCATGTGTGCAGTATGCGTTTTTTTCGGGCTAAATGAGACCTTGTTAATGTTGTTTTTTTTTAATTAATAATTTCTTTTGGGTTAATGTTTTACATTTTAAATGTTTTTTGATATACATATTTGCTAATATTACAAACTATACATCATTTAGGTCAGGAGCGGATCCATGGACGGAGACGGAGGCCTGCCCGACCCCTCTCCCCAACTCCCACCATCTCCTCCCCTGCCCACTCCTCCCAAATTTCTCCACCCTCCCCTGACCTGAACATCCCTATTTCCCCTCCCTCTCCTGCTCCCCAAATCCAAATAACCCCTCCCTCCCCTGTCCTACCCATCCACATTCCCACACCCTCCCCTGATGCACCCACACCTGATTCCAACCCCTCCCCTTTATCCCCCCCGGACATTTCCCCACCTTCTTCACCCATCCACTGGCCCACTTCTTCGGAGGAAGAGGATCTGGGCCAACCTGGCCCTGAACCTTCAGGTATTTCGGTCTTTCATGTTTGCAATTATTGTGTTAAAATGTGCCCTATATGCATACACTGTGGTATCCCTGTTTACAATCTAAGGGCAGTCCATTGTTTTTTTTTTTATTTTGGGTTAAAGTTTTTTTTTTTTTATTGGGTGCTAATTTTTGAAAAATTTGGGCCAAAATTTAATCTTTATTTTTTTTTTTTTAAATCGTTTTTTTTTTTTTTAAAGTTTTTTGGAGTTTGTTTTCCTAAATTTTGGCCAAATTTATTCATATTTCATAACAAAATAAACTTTACAATAACCACATATGCCAGGGCCAAATACAAGTTTCATTGTGCTTTTTGTAAATTTCTACACTAAAATCATTATACAAATTGGGAAAGGATTATTTAAGATCCCAAAGTGATTGTTCAACCACTATTCTCATGTTCATGTTTTGTTAAGTTTTTTTTTGTGCCAATTGGTAATTTAGGCAAATTCATGTTACCACTATATTTTAGCACAAAAATTACCATGGTATGTAAACTTTTTTTAAGTGTAAATCATACTGTTTTTCTTTTTTGTTTTATTTTAAAAATTCACATTTAATTAAAACGCATATTTGTCTTTCAATAGACCCAAGGAGGTGGGATCAGGCGATTTTGGGCCATATAAAGGCGATGAGGGGCCATTTGGTCCAGCTGCTGGTCTCAATGGACCATTTAATTGTTTTTTTGCGCAATTAATTTTTTATGTTATTTTATTTTGTTAATAAAAGCTGTTTATTTAAACAAATCTCATTTGTTGACTCAAACATTAGCTCACAAGGTCAATCAATGTGTTTCTTATTTTTTTAAAACATTTGGGTTTATGGAATTTGCATATGAAAATCCAAACAATGTGGCAGACTAAATTTTTGGAGTAAGTATTCTTTAAAAATTTTACTTTAAAAAACAGAGTGGTTTTCAAGACTTTAAAGACATATTTTGACATTCAACTAATTGGGACAATTGACATTAACTCCATAATGTTTTGCTAAAATACCCTTATGTAATTATTTAATTTATTCAAAATTATCCATGCAACTCCCAAAATAGGAAAATAAAGAGGAAAAAAGGTAGGGCAAACTATGCAAACATGTTGTTAATTGTTATTTTGTTTTAAAAATTTATAAAAAATAAAAGTTAATTTCCAAGTGTGTTTTTTTTTTTTTTTAAGTTAAAAGGTACTGTCCATTTGCTGGTTTTTCATGTAAAAAAAAATGAATAAATATAAAATTTGTTTATTACACAATATCTCACAATAAAAAACAAATACACACAAATATTTGAACAAAAAAACCAAGAACTGGTTGAAGATGGTGCATGCCAACATGTTGTCCAAAATTAGGTAAGAAACACATTTGTCCAGGTGTAAAGGTCATTTGTGAGTCATTAATGTCACAGGCGATCAATTTCAGGAAGTAAGAAGGTTGTGGTTTGGATTTTGCAAAAAAAAAAAAAGGTTAAAATTCGAAACATAGGATAGTAAACACACATAATTTTCATTCTTCACAATGTCAACAAATGTAAAACAAAGGAGATTCAAATACCTGAAAAATCGTGTAACAACCTCATCACGTATGGCCCCCTGACATTCTCCTCCGACCAACCTTGGGGGGGCCATCCTCAGGCAAGGCATCCTCTGGCTGCATTGGGACACCACGCCTTATGGTGATGCTGTGAAAAATCCCACACAGGACCACAATTTTGGAAACCATAGCCGACAAATGCATGAGGTCGCCACCAGAGAGGTGGAGGCATCAAAATCGGCCTTTTAAAAGGCCAATACAACGCTCCACCACCTGCCTGGTGGCAGTAAGTGCGGAATTATATTGACTTTGTGGCCCTGGTGTAGGAACCATTTCTAAGTCAGCAGTGTTTGCTTTAAAAATTAGGGTACCACTTACCCAGAAGCCACGCATCACCAGCTTGTAGATTGTTTAATTTGTGACAAAGCCCTGATTGCCGGATGACAAATGAATCGTGCACTTGAATTTTGGCATTCAGGGAAATGTTTGCGGTTCCTAAATATTGCCTCCAGCGCTACTGGAGGCTAAAGTGGTATGTGAGTGCCGTCCACAATCCCTATGATGTGTGGTAAGCCTGCAATTTCGAAAAATTTCTGCTTCACCACATTAAGGGAACCCATATCCAATGGCATATTAATAAAATGATGGAGGTGCTTAAAGAGTGTATCCATTACCGCCCTCACGATCCTTGAAAAGGAGGATTGGGAAAAGCCAGCAACGTTCCCAACTCTGGTCTGGAAGGATCCTGAGGCACAAAAATGTAACACCGACATTAACTGCGTAAGTGGTGGTATTGCTGTTGGATTGTTAATTTGCCTTTCAAGATCACTCTCTATTAATGAAAGAGTGTCTAGGATGATTTGGGGTGGTAGGCGATAACGCCGTAAAACCACATCATCAGGCATTCCAAAAAGGGTGACACGTGTTCTAAATATCTGGAGCCTTGCACGCCTACGATACCTACGCCTAGGAGGATGTTTAGGTTGGTCGGGGTCGTGGACCATCGCCACTATAATTCACCCAACATCAATCTGAAATGTTAGACAATGTAGTTATTTTTACAACATTTAAAAATGAGAAAATATACTTATCTTTTTTACACATTAAGAAGAATCTTACAGGGTTAGGCAGTGACATCTTGAAGTAAACCTACAAATTAGATTTACCATAAAAAGAATGTTAAAATTAACACAAACTAAAGAAAGGCTAAGGCAAAAATATAAAGAATGCATGCACTACAGATGATGTTGTTATTGTATGTTTTTATTCAAAAATTCCAATGTACGCTAACGCCACAGACAGGAGATGTGCAAAATATACGCAATAGAGGATACAAAATACCGCTAAATGGTATGCTAATGCCACAGACAGGAGATGTGCAAAATATACACAATAGAGGATACAAAATACCGCTAAATGGTATGCTAACGCCACAGACAGGAGATGTGCAAAATATACGCAATAGAGGATACAATATACCGCTAAATGGTATGCTAATGCCACAGACAGGAGATGTGCAAAATATACACAATAGAGGATACAAAATACCGCTAAATGGTATGCTAACGCCACAGACAGGAGATGTACAAAATATACGCAATACATTTCGCATTTTTGATTGCCAAATAATCATTTGGCCCAAAAAAAAAAAAATGCATAGTGTGACCCCTTAAAAAAACATGATACATTTTTAAAATAAACAGGGTCTAATGTATGTCAAGAAACACTTACCGCACAAAGACGATCCCCAAAATATAAACGCAGTATACAAGACGAAAGGAGAGAAAAAAAAAAACTAAAAAAAAAAATATTAACATTAAAATTTTTTAAAAACAAACAAGTTTAAATCGAGCCAAAAAGCGACCCACCAAACTTACCTCAACACAAAAAAAAAAAAGGCTTAGGAAAAAAACGCAAAAATGCGAAAAAAAAATAAATAAAAATCGACAACTCGCACCAAATCCAAACAACTACTTCACAAACCACTACTCCGCACCTATCACAACCTCCAACCACTTCAATCAACCCACCCCAAAACAAGGTCACAAAAAAGCCTTAAATAGACCTAACTTTCCTGCTCAAATCAATGACGCACAATAGATGCGCCCGTATAATGCACACGCATCTATAAAAACATCACGAGAGGCCACAATGGGTCTGCTGAATTCAAGGGTTTAATCATGTCCACTGAACAGCAGCAAAGCCAAAATCCAGGACAGCACAGTAAGTAGCTCCAAATTTAAAGTTACCACACAAATAAAAAAAAAAAATATATATATATATATATATATATACACACACATATATATATATATATATATATATATATATATATATATTTTTTTTTGTAAGGTGTTGAGACTGACAATGAGGAGGCTGCAGGGCCTAGTACCTAGGCCAGGGCCAAACGAAAAAGGCAGCCACAATTCACAAGAAAGGAGATGGAGGCTTTGGTGTCCAACATGCCAGACTTTGCGGCTCCACATGTTGCTGCAGGTAATTTAGTTATAAATGTTTGAACAACTTGTTTAAATACAAAGACAAATGTACTAATATTTTTATGATCTCTCTTTTTCACACAGGCACAGAAGAGGACGAGTCTGCTCCAGAACTGAGGTTTGGCCACAGTAGATCTGCTGGCTCCACAGGGGAAGAAGCAGTATTTCCGGCTGGGGACCCTGTGGCGGACAGTCCAGGGCCTTCACCCTCGCAGGCAGTGGCCCATCTCACAGATCTCAATGATAAAACTGATAAAAACACCGAGATTCTGATGAGGATGGACGCCAATCTGCTACGGGTGGCGGACGCCCTGGAGACAAACGCTGCGGCCAATGTCAGAATAGCTAATGCCCTGGAGCAGCTCATCCGCCTGCACATGTTGGAGCCGGCCTCCCTTCCTGCTGGAACATCAGGGCCCTCCACCTCTGGCGCAACATCGGCCATCCCTCCAAATGTGCCTAGCCCTATGCCTAGGCCAGAGGAAACACCAGCTACCTCTGCCCAGGCACGCCGTACAACCAGACAAAGTCATGCTCCCGCCAACATCAAGCCAAGCGGGGGAGAAGGCGTTGACAGCACTGGCTAATTTTCCCAAATTCCATCTCTGTATTTGCCCCATATTTTTGCTACACCAAACCTCCCTCTTCTTTCTTGTGAATTGTTTTTTTTTTTACATTAATTTATTTTAGGGATGCAAAAAAAAAAATCCCTTAAAAAAAAAATGTGTGTCAAATTCATTAGCAAATGGCTAAAAGGGACTGGAACAAACATACTTAAATACATAACAAAGGTCATATACTTAAAAAAATGTTTAAATCCAAAAAACATAAGGTAACAGGTAGGTAAACAATAACACACGCAAAACAATTAGTAGCGGATTGTCTTTCTGTATTGTAACCAAAATGTAACAAAAAATTTTACAGACAAAAAAAATGTGTTGGGCTTTTTAAAAATAAAATAAATCTGACAACAACATGCGTACGGAATATAGCAAAAAAATCAAGCATTTTTACCTTTATTTAAACATTTATTTTGTGATTGCTGTGATTACAAAACACAAACAAATAGGAACACAACATGCGTTCCAAATTTAGCTAATAAATCACGGCCATTGAAAATCACCTTCTCGCAAGTGATCCAATTATTAGGTGATTGGTCTTGTGCCTTGTAAAGGAGAATAGCAAAACATCGATTCGCTAAGGGAGCTTTGCGAGATCCAATACCCTACCACAAGCTGAACGAGCAGTCATAATGGAAACTGGATCACACAGTGACATATCTAAAATAGCGTCCAAATTGGACGTTCGCACAAGATAATACATGTACACCCAAAAAACGGCTTGCCACGCCTGCGTTTTCTCATCTCCACCCCGTTACCACCCATAAACGGAACATTCTGTCAATCAAATGACATAGTCGGTAATACTGGGTTTGGGATGCGCTTCGGGGTGGTGGTGGTGTTGTGGGATATAGGGGGTTGGATGATGGAGGGGGGAAGGTGTGAGGACAATAAAAGGGAGGGAGGGGGGGTCCAGGTGTGGATGATGCTGCACCGTACAGTAGGGGTACCTGATCCTACTATTGGATAGATATGGTCAAATTGGAGGGTACGTGAGCTCCTTGGTTGTGTGTGTGTATTGGTGGGGAGAGGGAGGAGGGAAAAAAACGGGGGGAGGTTGGGGGGAGCAGATGGCTGTGTGTTGTGGTGGATGTGTTGTTGTAGAACAGAAATACTGGAGGCTGGATGGGAGGTGGAAGAAACAAATACGTTTATTTGTATCTGTGTGTGCACATAGGGGTTGGTATTTGCTTAGTAGGAGGCACAGTGCTCCTGGAGGATAAATGTCTCTTAGATGGTTCATGGCAGCACACACTGCCCAGTTGTTGGTGATTTGGGGTGACAGGGCGTATCCACAGTGTGGGGAGTAGGGTCAACACTTTCAGGGGGCTCCTTGACATGCGGTCCTGACTTCTGCATGCTTCCCTGCTGGATCTCTGGTCGACAGACTTCTGAACTGGGATGCCCTGTTGGAGGTGATCAGGGGTGCTCCCACTTTGCGGCGTCCCGCACTGGTGAGGAGAATGGGTGCTGACCTACCGGTAGGTGTCCAGGTCCGTTGGTGTGGGATCAGTTCTTCTCAAAAGTCCAGTATGATGCCGCGGTGGGGGACGTGCCCTGTTTCAGTGGCTCACGTCCGTGGATGTAGTGCAGGTGAAACCTGTGCTGCGTGCGGTGGTGTGATGAGCGCGTGCAGCGCTGGCATTTGGCAGAGACTGGGGCTGGTGTGAGTGGGGACCAGCGTCCGGTTAAGCGCCGCTGCTGCCGTTCAAGTGCCCGTATTGGGGCGGATGTAGATGCAGGTGGGTTCAAGATGGGTAGGTGTCTGGGGCTCTCCAACGCATTTCGGCACAGGTGCCTTCTTCAAGGAGGTGTGAAGAAGGCACCTGTGCCGAAACGCATTGGTGAGCCCCAGACACCTGCTCATCACACCACCGCACGCAGCACAGGTTTCACCTGCACTGGACTTTGAGAAGAACTGATCCCACACCAACGGACCTGGGCACCTACCGGTAGGTCAGCTCCCATTCTCCTCACCAGTGCGGGACGCCGCAAAGTGGGAGCACCCCTGATCACCTCCAACAGGGCATCCCAGTTCAGAAGTCTGTCGACCATAGGTCCAGCAGGGAAGCATGCAGAAGTCAGGACCGCATGTCAAGGAGCCCCCTGAAAGGGTTGACCCTACTCCCCACACTGTGGATACGCCCTGTCACCCCAAATCACCAACAACTGGGCAGTGTGTGCTGCCATGAACCATCTAAGAGACATTAAAAGTTAAGTTTTAATTAATTCCTATTTTTCTATTTCTCTTTGTATATACTGTTATAAGAGTGCGCCCAGTTAGACATATTTGTCTTTTTCCTAAGTTTTCGTTCTCCATCCAAACTTTGTCACTGGTGGAAGGGGGACAGAGTTCTCACCACCTGTCATTACATTCCAACATGATGACATAATAAGTATTCTAAAAAGACATAAAAACCTATCCATTCACTAGGACAAGTGATATCACTGAGAATGCAGCCTATCCATACACTAGGACAAGTGATATCACTTAGAATGCAGCCTATCCAGTCACTAGGAACCAGTGACATCACTAAGCATGCAGCCTATCCATTCACTAGGACAGGTGATATCACTTAGAATGCAGCCTATACATTCACTAGGACAGGTGATATCACTTAGAATGCAGTCTTTCCATTCACTAGGACAGGTGATATCACTTAGAATGCAGCCTATACATTCACTAGGACAGGTGATATCACTTAGAATGCAGCCTATACATTCACTAGGACAGGTGATATCACTTAGAATGCAGTCTTTCCATTCACTAGGACAAGTGACATCACTGAGAATGCAGCCTATCCATTCACTAGGACAAGTGATATCACTTAGAATGCAGCCTGTCCATTCACTAGCAACCAGTGATATCACTGAGAATGCAGCCTATCCATTCACTAGGAACCAGTGACATCACTAAGCATGCAGCCTATCCATTCACTAGGACAGGTGATATCACTTAGAATGCAGCCTATACATTCACTAGGACAGGTGATATCACTTAGAATGCAGCCTATACATTCACTAGGACAGGTGATATCACTTAGAATGCAGCCTATCCATTCACTAGGAGCCAGTGACATCACTAAGCATGCAGCCTATCCATTCACTAGGACAGGTGATATCACTTAGAATGCAGCCTATACATTCACTAGGACAGGTGATATCACTTAGAATGCAGTCTTTCCATTCACTAGGACAAGTGACATCACTAAGCATGCAGCCTATCCATTCACTAGGACAGGTGATATCACTTAGAATGCAGCCTATACATTCACTAGGACAGGTGATATCACTTAGAATGCAGTCTTTCCATTCACTAGGACAGGTGATATCACTGAGAATGCAGCCTATCCATTCACTAGGAGCCAGTGACATCACTAAGAATGCAGCCTATCCATTCACTAGGAGCCAGTGACATCACTAAGAATGCAGCCTATCCATTCACTAGGAGCCAGTGACATCACTAAGAATGCAGCCTATCCATTCACTAGGAGCCAGTGACATCACTAAGAATGCAGCCTACATAAACCCTTGTGCAATAGGTTTTGAGCATCCTCCGTAGAATCCATGCCTCACATATTCGGGACATAGCTTTGAAATCGGCTGCCAGCGGTTTCTCTCTTTTACATTATGGTGATAGAGTGCCTTAGTCCATTCCGGCAGGACCCTGCGCATGTTACTCACACAGACTCTTAAAACTGCTAGCAATGAAGATGGCTAAGCAATAGCTGCAGTAGTAATTAATGCCATGTGTGTGAGGGAATAGTGGAAGGCAGAGACATACAACCTGACTTACCAGGCGACAAATGGTCAGAAAAGTATGTGCCCTTGCTTTAAATTAATGACAATTTAGGCTTCTATGCGCTGAAACTTCTCCCCTTCCTCATTCCATAGGGATCCAGGATAGCTCCACCTCTCTCAACAGTTTCTTTCCTTTTTTTAACATGTTAACAGTCAGCAGAGAGATGTGACAGCCAGTGTGTCGGGCAGATTAGGCTTCGGTAATAACACCATGGTATCTCATGTAATTACCTTAAACCCGGTACACACTAAAATGACGGGTCAGTTGTTTGGCCAACCAATCTGACGATTGGCAAGTGCATACACACTTACCAATCGTCTGCCCGATGTGCCGCCTTGACTGGGCGGGCATTTACATGTGCCTGCCCATTTGTGATGTCAGTCACAGACAGCCTCTGCAGTGAGTGTACAGGTGGGTGCCTGCTCATAAACACAGTACGATGTGCTTATATATGCAGATATATTGGCCATCGGCTGTGCTGCACAGCTGACGTGATATATGTCGTGAACGAGGTCGTAAACAGACATATAGCTGGTACACACCCAACGCGGCCACGATATATGAGCCATTCAATTTAACGCCAGTGTGCGCCCAGCATTAGGCAAGCAGAAGCTGGGGGTCTGAGGATGAGAAATGTGCCATCAGTATAGGGCAGAATTAATGGGTCAGCGGGACTAGGCATGGGAAGGACTGGCATTGGTGGGAGACGCAGGACTGAGCAGGTGGCAGTCGTTACAGAGCGCCTGGGGTGCGGAGGAAGTTATCAGGGAACGAGCAGCATCACTAAGGCACAAAACACAAAGGGCCTGATTCAGAGCCGCTCGTAAGCGGCCGCTCGTTCGTTCCGAGCGATGTTTGCCCAACTGCACATGCGTACGGATCGTAATACGCAAATACGCATGCGCGAACCAGTCAGTGCGGCCGAAAATCGTTTGTTCGCTAAATAGCGAATGCCTGCTAATATGAGTGACAGGAGGAGGTGTATGTGGGTGGTAACAGGGGAAGGTGCTTGAAAACGGGGAGTGGAGATCAGAACGCAGGCGTGCTTAAAGGTCAAAACGGGCGTTTTATGGGTGTGCATAATTAATACAGCAGCGTCATTGACCACATCACTTGGTTATTTTATAGTCAGAACTGCTCGCAAATTTGTGGTAGGAAAAACCAACCACAAGAATAGCGAGCAGTTCATACGCTGGTCGATGTACTCGATTAATCTAATAAATAGCGGACATGACGTATGATGCGAGCGGCCAGGGGGCGTTTTTATCAAAAAACAACCGCATGTTTTGTTCGCTCGTTCAGACATAGAGGCGGCAACAGACCGCAAAGAGCGAACGGTTCATTTGAATAGCCAACCCCTTTTTCTGAATCAGGTCCAAAGTGCCTCACGCCTCAGTGGTGTCACTAGTTCCTAGTGAATTGATGGACAGCTTTTCATTGATACTTATTGGATCAACCTACTTTATGGCTGCAGCTAGTGTATGTGTGTAGGGTAAGGGGTAAAACTAAACATTACAAACGGTACATTTTCCTCAAAACTTTTGTCTGAGAGGAAATAGATGTATCTGAACTTTGTAAAACAGTATTTTCTACAATGCTAAACTTTAATCTTCATAAAAGCAGCCTCAACGCCATCCGTACACAATAAAACAGTGCGAAAATCTTTTATACAACATAAAATGTTTAATTAAAACCCCATAATCCAGCAAATGTCAAAGATATTGTGAATGATCAGTATTTTAATAAGGTAAACACAGAGTAGTAGGTTTTGTAAATTGAAGTAAAAACTCCATCCCTTTTTTTTTTAAATCTTATTTTCCAGCCGATACGAACATGTGGCCTGATTCAGACCCGCTCGTTGCCGCTGCCCGCACGCTGGGATTGTGGGCGTTTGTTTTTTTGTTCTCCGGCCGCTCGCAAGGCTGTGGAAGACCACCCACAGCTCGTGCGAGCGGCCAGGAGACCATCGCGATAATCGCGACCATCGACCTTGCGACGAGACCCTACGGTAGAGTCTAGGCTGCCACAAGGCTGCGTGGACTACCTGCTCTAATAGAGCAGGAAGTCCACTACTGACATCAGTAGTGATGTCGGGAAGACCTCCCTACAAACGTCAGGCGTTCCTAAGGAAACGCCTGCTTTTGTCCAAAAACAAAATGGGCCGAGCTGTCACTCACCATCCACAGCCGCCCCGTCTTGTTGCGAGCCCCGTAGCGACTGAACTTCAGTCGTTTGGCGGGGCTCGCGTACGCCGGACGCAGCGCAGTGCCTAAACATCGGGCCACTTGCAAACGGGTCTGAATCAGGCCCCTGGTGTGCTAATCATATTTTGTGTATGCCTTATGGCTGAAATATAGCGTTTAAGCCTCTTGGCAGCATTAATGTATTGTGTAATAAATTACTTACATCAAGCAGCATTCAGGCTATAGAATCCTAAGTAGTTTATTTTAAAATCAACTTGATAAAAAAAAGGTGCTTGGATTTTGCTTCCATCAAGGTAAAAAATTAAAACAGTAATCATAAGTAAAATACTTCAACCATAAAGCAGAAGAAATATTAAAGAGAAACCTTGCCTGAGAAGTGATGGCAGCCATTTTGTTAGCCAACCAATAAATGAATCAATGAAACTCTGGCCTATAAGTCTATACTCATATGAGATGATAAATATTGGTTGTGCCTACAAAATGGCTAACTCCACTATATGCAGGGGGGCAACTTAGAAATAGTTATCCGCATTTGAAGAATAAGTGGTTCACGTCCTTCTATTAAGTGGTAATCAACCCTTAAAAGTTCACAATTTTACAAATTGTCATAACAGAAAACAACAACCTTGCAAATGTCAAACTAACAGTTGACATTACAAGAAGTCTTAATTTCTGGGAAAAGTTATTCTCATTAAAAGACGACTAGGGGAGTTTGATTAAACTGTCCCAGATGTTCATTACATCTACGGGCTGATTCAGTCATCCTCTTAGCGCATGCAGTGAAGATATGCACGCAGTTGGCCAATGTTTTAAGTGCTGCGAATGTGTCCCGATGGTTACCGCACGGAGACGCAGAATGAATTTGGAACCAGGGAGTGTGGATTTCATTGGGCGTCTCAGTTTTGCATGCGACTCAGATTCAAACCCCTAGTGTCATAATCAAAGCTATTTAGTCAAGTATAACAATCACTCTCTAGGCAACCAATCACATCATGTCGGGGAATTCAGTCACAGTAGTTGTATTATTTTTTGGGTAGTGTTTGACCCTTTGCTACGTATATAAGCGCACTCCTTGCTTTGGTGGTTTGTCATCCCCGACAATTACATAACTCATCTTGATGTTCCAGTATTTAACGTGACCAGCCTTCGCAGAGCGAAATCCGACAGTCTTTGGAAATGGATGATCGCCTCAAATTGAAGAGCGACCATGCTGAAGGCAAAATTAAAGTGGGGGCAGCAGCTGCAGGTGGGTAAAACTGAGGGAGCATTAATCATCAGCAACTCCCTCTCTACCGCCCTCTGCAGGAATAGTCAGTTTTGCTAGCAGTGTCAGTTCAAACCTTGGCAGACATTATCCATAGCCCGCAGGATTCTGTAAAAGGGAAAGGATGAGTGAACAAGGGTCCGTGCTTATGTAAAAGCTCACAGAATCTTTCATAATCATCGCATGTTTATACAGAATATTTATATAAATTATATATAGAATTGCAAGACATAAAAAAAGCAATTTCTCTCCATCATAAAATTCTTCAGATTCCCTTAGACGATTCTAATATATCTACAGGGTTATCTACCTGGTGTACTGTATTTTCCCATTATCACCATAGTCCTCTATTCTCAGTCAGTGCTCTCATCTAGTATCTATACAGAAATGTTCTATAATATCAAAATGGGTATTTTTCCCCCCACCGCGGGTTCCTAATGGGATTGTCAGATACTAGTGTTTGTGCTCAGTGTGGGGCTTCTGATGCAACCTTTATATACATTGTATGTGGGATTGCCCCCTTATACGTAGATTTTGGTCATCGGTCAACAGATTTGCATCCAGGTGTCTAGTAAATTATCTTCCGCTATCGGGGGAGATAGTAAAAATGTATTATTGGTTATATCAGCGGTGGCTCGTAAATGTATACTGCAGATGTGGACCCATGCACATCACCCATCTGTTTCTTTATTCCGGGCTAAACTATTTTTTGCTTTCCATACGGATTGGCTAGACTAGACCACTCTGCATAAGGAGACTAAGACGGCTTCTGTTTTCCAGCTGCGAGAAGGTTTTATAGACTCCTTTACTTTGGCCTTGACGCCAAATATATTTAGGCTTACCGGCTGAAGTCATCTCCCAGCACTCCAGAGTCATACAGATCCACCAATTAGCGGGTTGGTAGCGTGACCCGGGTTATTCAGGCTACCCAGGTTCGATCCAGGAATAACCCTGGTAGTGACCAGGGTGGAAGTCCCGGCAATTTGGACCCGTGTAGACCCTTTCACACAGAAAGAGAACCCGAGTTGACACGACTGTCTGAAAGGGGTTTTATTGGATTTAACATGAACATCAAGCGATGAACCACCTGTATGGAAATACTAAGACGTGGTATGGATCGTCCCTTGTTCCCGGAGCGTCCTGTGGCGAGAGGCCCAGTGAATAAATCTCTAATTAGGGCTCAGTGGTTCACAACTAGGACAGCACCAACACGGAAGTTTCAAAAGCTGGATCAAACATGGCTGCAGCTTGCAGAATTTTGATCCAGGTTGAATGGCTGAAGTGGGCTGTAGTGAGCATCCCGGCTGAACGGGATGCAGACGGTCTAAATACTGGCGCCGGAATCCAGACAGCAGTCGGGATCGAAACCGACCGTCGGCATCCCAAAAGTAAGTATAGGGAGTTAGGGGGAGGGCTAGCGTGCGGGATTAGGGTTCGACACTAAAGGAGGAGGGTTAGGTTTAAGGTGCCTTAGGTTCAGGCACTAGTGGGGGATGTTAGGGTTAGGCACCAGGGAGAGAGGGTAAAGGTTAGGGTAGGGAAAGGGGGAGGGGTAGCAAATCAACCAACAAGTGTCTATATGTTAATCCTGTCGGGATCCCGACCGCCGAGATCCTGACTGCCGACAACCCACACCCAACCCGGCTACAGTCGGCGACATATCTGATCACTAACGTGTTGCATGTACACAAGATATGATGTAAAGTCTCAGACGTTTACCTTTCAAGTGTGTAACCCGACTCACATAGATTCACCAGCGTGTACAGCTCCCTCATGGCATATTCATACTGCAATGACAATGATATCATTAGTTCGCTAACAGATGATGTCTTCACAGATGTGCCGCTTTCAACGCAATCAATCTGATTGTGCCATCAATTACTATTAAGTGGCAACGCAGTGGCCTCAAGCTTCAAAGTACTAGTTGGATTATTTATTTGCCACTTGTCCTGCACTTTCATAGAATACTATGGGGTCAATACAATTAGGTAAGAATTGCAAGGTTGGGAGTAGCTATTTTCTCTTTGAATTCGCACAGTTAATTAATTTTGCAATCCAATTAGCAACTCGCACTGAACCAGTCAGACTGAATTTGCATTTTTCCATTCGCACCTCCCTGAGGGTGAGAGATGAAAAGCAAAATCCTTATTTTAAGGTTAAAATGTCAGGACACTTTGCTAAACCCCTTGGACACCCCCCCCCTAATGACTAATTAGAGATATGGAAGCTTCCAATTAGCGTAATTAGTTCAATAATTACATGTCTTTTTTTTGGGGGGGGGGGGGGGGGAGAATAAAAAAGCCCTCAAATTACCCCAAACTCAACTTTTTCGTTAGTTTAGACACCCCAAATCTAATTACAATATTTTTAATTGATATTTTTTTTATTTATTTTTTGAAGGTGTCCTCAAAGTTCTCCAAAAATCACTTATTTTTTTCCTGGGGTCTTTTGCATTTTTCGTTTAATTAGTTTGAGATTAGAGGAAAACAGATTGCTTTTTATATTTTTTTTGCCATTTTTTTTTTAAAAGTACACATCAGCCATTTAACACCATTTAAAAACCTGCAGTACCTTCCTAATGCCCACAAACTGCCTTCTATACGGTCCTGCTAACAAAATTATCAATTTTTTTTTGGGGGGGGGGTCTCCCCACTTTATGTACTTCTCTCAAATCTCATTTGGCAGTCAATTTGCACCCCCTGCTGCGAGTACCGCGAATAGGCATTTTTAATTGGATTGGAGAGAGTTCTCGGGAGTGCGCATTAGTGCGAAGTCTGAGTTTCAAGAAACAAACTCTCTACTCGCAATTCGCACCTAACTGGATTAACCCCTATGTGTCTGGTTTAACGCTTCTCCACAGTAATTCATTCTGCCAATGCGGGTACTTCAGAGAATCTTTAAGTTGCACTTTTGTGACCTACATTGTGTAAAAGAACAGAAACGTGATTTCATTATGGTCACTAGTAATATATGTGGACTGTAGGGAGTGGAGAGAACAACCTGGGAAACATTCAATGACAGAGGTTATGCATCGGGAAACAGGGAATGGGTTCCCCCAACACATCCTCACAGAACAGTCACTAATAAATCGTCAGGTCCAACGTAAGCAAAAACAAAAGTCCATAAAATAAATACAATAAATATGTCACTTAAAGCAGGAAATCACTGTGTGAATACTCGTGTACCCTATCAAATAGAGTTTTTGAAGCGCAGGTTAACGCACTTGTTTTGCATATACTGCGGGGAATATGAGCGCAGCCATTCATAACATATCTGTAGAGCTCTATTAACTGGCGTGTCCCTGAGGGCATTAAGGAGGGTTGGTCCAAGTGGGCAATCCATTTAAAGGCAGCACCGTTGTCTCCACATTCATAAAGACTTTTAATACCTTTATGAAGGTGAAACAAGCAATACATTCAGTGAAATCCAATATGCGCTGCAACTAAAAAGGGGAAGTAGTTGGTGCAATGATGTGAATTTGTGCATTTCTAATTATGCCAACCTTGGAATTGCTCAACAGAAAGCTCAAGGCACACAACAAAAAGATCAGAACAAACAAGCAATGTAATGCCCGATGTGGCATGACTAAAGAGTCACAAATACATGTATGCCATGTAGAACTGTGGTGAGTGGGACGCAGCGCTATTTGTATGCATTGCGGGCTACAGCGACTTGCCCGAGGGTTGTGCCAGTTGAAGCACTTGGTCTTGAAGTACTCGACAGCTGGGAGGTAACAGGATAGATCGTTGATAATGACTCGGTCGCTGAAGATCTCTTCTGTCATCTCGTCCGATTCCGTCACCGTGGAAACAATCTTCTTAACTGAATCTTTAATCACAGCTTTGGCCTGTAAGGAGTAAAGAAATAAACATGGAGCCCATGTATGCCAACAAGAGCTGACAGACAACATACACACAGGACCACCTGTCCTGCCGTGTGTGCGTGTGTGTTCCATGTAACTCCTAGTTTGCACAGTTATGATTGATCAATGCAGTGTTAAGACGGTACACACAATGGGCCTGATTCAGAGCCACTCGTAAGCGGCAGCTCGTTCGCTCCGAGCGATGTTTGCCCAACTGCGCATGCGTACGGATCGTTATACGCATGCGCGAACCAGTCAGTGCGGCCGAAATTCACGTGCTCGCAAAATAGCAAATGCCTGCTAATTTGAGTGACAGGATGAGGCGTATGTGGGTGGTAACAGGGGAAGGTGCTTGAAAACGGGGAGTGGAGATCAGAACGCAGGCGTGCTTAAAGGTCAAAACGGGCGTTTTATGGGTGTGCATAATTAATACAGCAGCGTCATTGACCACGTCACTGGGTTATTTTATAGTCAGAACTGCTCGCAAAATTGTGGTAGCAAAAACCAACCACAAGAATAGCGAGCAGTTCATACACTGGTCGATGTACTCGATTAATCTAATAAATAGCGGACATGACGTAGGATGCGAGCGGCCAGGGGGCGTAGTTTCCCAAAAAACAACCGCAAGTTTTGTTCGCTCGTTCAGACCTAGTGGCGTGAACAGACCGCAAACGGTTCATTTGAATAGCCACCCCTATTTTCTGGACGAGCGAGTGCAAATAGCGACCGGCTCTGAATCAGGCCCCATGTTTTTGTTTCTCTTTGTTTTTTATGCATGAAATATGACCGAAGACTTTCAATTGAAGATAAGTTGCTTTTCCATCTGAAATACGTATTATTCACTCTCACTTTGTGTTTATGAATAGTTCACCTTGTTGGCACTTGGGAATTTCACTGTTAAAATTGTTCTGTATATATGGTGGTCCACTTTATATGAATAGTTTTTCTTAGCGGCACTCTTATATGAGATGAGGTGCGCTTTGTGAAACTTCACATATTATTATTTTCGTTTTTAGGATTAACCACTGTGACTATAAATTGAAATTGTAATTGCAAGCCAAAGCACAACACTCCTAGGAGGTTATTCTCTTTAAAATCCATTTTACTCTCTTTTACCAGCACAATAATAAGAGCAATTGTCTCGTTCACATTGCCAGCATAGATACAACAGACCAGATGGGGTTATTTCCTGCTAGGTGATGGTGAATATTCTCCCACGTTTCTTGTATTCTGTATGTTCTCTCTTTTTGTTTTTCACTTTGAAAATATATTTGGAAAAGATTGCTCCTTCCATTTTTTTTTTTTTTAAGGAAGACTGGTCACTCAACGCATTGATGCAATAGCTAAACTCATTCGTTCACATGATACGATCGTGGAAGGGGGGGGGGGATGTTTTTATAGGTTTTATGTATAGCACACCCTTGAGAAAGTCTCTGACGAAACGCATTGGGCCTTCCCAGACTGCACCTCTCCTGATAGATAAGCATCTTACTCCCATCTTTTACTTTTTATATTTATCTTTTTTTTAAAAAAAATTCCCTCTTTCTTAAAGTGCCGTTTTATTTGACTACCTGTCCGATTTTAGTGCCGTTTTATTATTCTACCTATTCCTAGCCTACTTTTACAGTGATATTTTATGGAATATATTTTCTGCCTGATTTTCATAATTTTACAGGCTTAGGACACCAGAGGTCGCGGTCACGCTATTGTTTGTCTTGTCAATTATTTACATAGGCTACTTACCATCGCTATATTATATATATATATACATATTCCAAAAGGAGGACAGCACACGCACGTCAATAGATACACCACCTGGGGTGCAGATCCCAGAACTCACCGAAAAAGATATTTAAGGACCAGCGCAATAATAACAAAAAAATGTTGAGAGCACTCACCAGACTTTTTTTGTGCCTGTAATGTGAATAAATTTACTACTAAGCAGAAGCCCTGGTGAGTGCTCCCAACATTTTTTTGTGTGTACATATATATATATATATATATATATATATATATATATATAAAAAAATAATAATAATAAAAAAAAATTATATATATATATATATATATATATATATATATATATATATATATATATATAATTATTTATTTATTTATTTTTTTAATGGACTTTATTATCATATGTGGCTGCATGTTTTGCACTCAAAATGCAACGTTTAAAGGCCAGTGAGAGAGAGCCCTTAGGATTTTAATTACAGCAATATTTATTTTGTTGTATGCCCTGCTTCTATGATGCATTATGAACACAATCTTTGCTTTTAATGTCTACTTCTACTGGGAAAAAAAAAAGAATTAGAATCTACCATTTACAACAACTTTTTCTCATGCACCACTTTAATTAACGACTCCTTCAGTGGCCAGTTGACCTCACCTCTTGGAGCGACTCTATCCTTTTCAAAATATCTCTTGCCTCTAGGTCATTAGTAGTCATGAATCTTCTCTTCAGGATGGCCAAAGGAACATCTGGGCTTGGAGTCAGGTCCAGCTGCTTCACGGGCTCCAAGTACAAGGGAGGGGCCACTTTTTTACCACTGCCTTGGAACTGTCTCACCTTCATCTGTGAAATGGTCTGGGGAGGCAAAAATCAATGAAGGTTAACATTTCAGCATTCCTGTAGATTGCCAGCTCTGCAGACAAGATGGGCCTGGTAGATTTCTAGATTCTTAATTATTTACTGCCAGTACATTAATCAATAGCGTAGAAATGCAGACAATACATCATAGTATTTTGTGGTACAAAGGCTACTTTTATTAGATTTTGTTTTGTCAAAGTCCACGTGATGAAACAACATTTTTTTTATTGAAATAAGGATTATTTAGAAACTGAGTTTAAGCCACCAATGTCTCCGTCTGTTGAGGAACTACAATTCTCAGCATGCCCTGCCAGTTCTCTGATAAAATTATGAATATCATACCTAGGAAAATGTTTGCAAACAAAACTGGTCTGTAATGAAAAAAATGGTTTTGTTAACTCACCCGGTTTCCATACTGCATCACATGACTCGAATTTGTGTGTTTCTTGACTAGTATGAATTGTTTGTGTAATGTCTCCTTCGTCAAGTCCTCCTAGAAAGATGAATGAGAATATTTGCATTGTGTAACAATCCCTCTTCATGTAGGGCGTAAAAAAAAAGTCCCATGCCACGAAGTGTGAAACGCGTACAATCACGGCAAGATGAATTTTGTGATTGGGACACTAAAAATTGTGCACCAGAACTCACCATATCAGAGTCCTCCATCCAGCTGACACTGTACAGATCTCCTAAGTAAGTGTCTCTCTCTGCATCATAGTAACAGGCATAGGAGGACTCGTGAGGGTTGGCGGCTGTGGTTGCATAGACTGGAAATACATAAATGTGTATTATGCACATTAACCAGAGCCACTTTTGGATTGAGAGACAATAAAATACCACAGACTGGCTAAGATTTCTCTAAGTGGAATAAAAAAATGTCAGCCCACAAAATGGTTGCCTTCACTATAACTCAAACTCAGAACACAAAATGGCTGTCTCCTCTGTACAATAGATTCAAAACACAAAATGGTTTCCACCCTGTACCTGACATTTAGAACTCAAAATGACTGACTACATGTACCCAAGATCCAGAACACAATATGAACCTCAGATTTAAAGTACAAGATTGCTATACATGTACCAAAGATCCAGAATACAAAATGTACCTCAGTTTCAAAACATAAGATTGCTACCTCCACCCTGCCACCTCTGTGGTATCACTGGTTCTTAGTGACTTGACATGTTGCAAAAACATGCAATTAGAAATATAGGGCCTGATTCATCACAGATTGCTATTGCGATCGTGGCTGCGAATACGCACGCAGGTCTGCTGCAAAAATTTGCTAATGAATGCAATCACAAAGCCGTCGCACAGCCAGCATAGAGACGCCTACTACCTCTATCTCACATCCATA
The DNA here is from genome assembly GCA_031769625.1 of Taudactylus pleione. Lineage (NCBI taxonomy): Eukaryota > Metazoa > Chordata > Amphibia > Anura > Myobatrachidae > Taudactylus > Taudactylus pleione. The sequence goes on from JAUIMM010001300.1 coordinate 1,372,771, forward strand.
ATACCTTGCAGTCCTGCGTATACATCGGGAACATCGAGTAACATCGGCCCCTCTCACACAATTACCTTACTCAGAAATTGCTAACCTCGTTGCACGCAGTGAGTACACAAGCTGCGTATGCTGTCGCAGTGGCTAATTTATGCACGCCCTTGCCACGGCGTTCAAATGGACAGGCACGCCTGCGTTTCTCCGACCACTCCCTCATCATCACCCCCAAACACTGACGTCCCTTCCCTCGGTCTGCGATGGCTTTGTGTCTGCATAAGTGATCGCAATCCTAACTCACGCACTGCAGTACATAGGCATGCGCAGTACGCACCACCGGCTTTTGCAGTTGCGATCCGTAATGAATCAGCCCCATAGTCATCTAAAATATTTGCCTTTACTCTGTATGCACTTCAATGTGACATTTACTTTCGCCCCGCTGAGAGCTTGCTGTATGCTGGGCAGATAAGAGGAGCACTATTGCAAATCCAAAGTGATAATTAGTGCACTTCACTGAAGTACTCAATGCCTAATGTACCGTATGGCAAACTCCCTAATTTCAAGTGAAAATTTAGGCCCTGATTCAGAGCCGGACGCTCTGACCAGAGTGCTCGCTCTGAATCAGGGCCCACCTCCATTAATATGGAGCGTCCTCCTGGACGCTCGTATAGCTGTGGGTCACCACCCACAGCATATACGAGCGTGCAACAAGATGGTCGTGATGGTCTTGACCATCGCGACCATCGAAACTGCGAGTCGGAGCCTGCGGTTGAGTTTTTCAACCGCTAGGCCAGGAGTGATTTTGGCTCTATGAGAGCCAAAATCACTCCAACTGACATCACTAGTGATGTCAGTGGTGCCGGCTTCAGACGGTAGGCGTTCCCTTGGGAACGCCTCCGTCTGGCAGGCACGCCCACCAAAGGGGGCATGCTGTCAGTCACCATCGACAGTACGCCCCCTTTGATGAGACACTCCGAGCGAAGGAAAGTCCTTCGCTCGTCGGGTCTCGCGCATGCGCACGACGGTGCTCCCTCCGTCGTGCGCATGCGCAGTGGGGACCATCGACCCACTTGCGAGCGGACAGCCGCTCGCGAGTGGGTCTGAATGAGGGCCTTAATGTTTTAAAGATTTACACAGAAATTTCGTATTCCGGAAACGTTCCTGTCAAAAAAATTACTCATTTTCCGCACATCAGATGCAATTCTTACCATCTAATTTATTCCCTTGGTTTTATATTCTAATATTTATTGAAGTGCTTTATTTAAAAAAAATAAAATAAAACAACATGTATTTCATAATCAAAGTCAGGAATCATGATGGGATTTTTTGTGCTCCAAGTTCCACCATTAGAGTATCGCTGGAGACGGGCTCATATGTACAGTTTAGCAGCAAAATGTCTAATGTATACAAATGTATAAAACTATGAGCCCTTTCACACGGTCAGCAATCAATGGGAATTACGTAGCTCTGAATTCTGGGTTTATAATTATGAGTGGATAAAAACATAATTAATGTGCATATCACTTTAATTATTCATGTATTTTATTGTGGATTAGCATGTACTGAAAGCCCTACCAGGACATGTGGAAAAACTCAGGTTCCTCATTGCGCTGCCCAATGCGCGGAATGAAATGTTTATCCTGTATAAGCAACGTCCAATTTTTGCACAATTTAAAAAAATACACATTAATGCACTTGGACTGTGAAAGTATTGAGACAGCACTGATATATAGTGAACAAAACATGAATTTAACCCACAAATTGTCAGCCTCCACTTTGTTCAGTAAGGTCATGGGTTCCTAATAAAAGGATAGGCTAAATTGCTATGAAAACAGTTTACAGAACAGAAAATGGCTGCCTCCGCTGTGCTGAATGCCTCAGTGTTGTCCCCGGTTCCTAGATTACCATTGTTCGCCTCCATTCAACAGATTTAAAACGTCAGAACTTTTTACTGAGAGATTGCAGAACAGAGGACCTGATTCAGGCCCTGAATCAGAGCCGGTCGCTCTGACAGAGCGCTCGCTCTGAATCAGGGCCGGGCTTTTTTTTTTTTTCTTTTTTTAACGGCCTCCTGGCCGCTTGCATAGCTGCGGGTGACACCGGCCCTGATTCAGAGCGACCGGCTCTGAATCAGGGCCTGAGTCTGTAACACGATGTAGTATAAAAGAGTATCGGGGTCCCAGCTGAATCATGAACTGGTCAATCGTGTGACGATGAAACACAGCTGGCCACGGGCCTTGTCAGAGCAGTACCCTCTTAGTATTAAACAGTCACGAGGAGCCTACACCCGTTTCAGTTCCGTAATCTGTCTATTATTGTAGAAGCAGGTGATAAACACATTATAAAGAGTACAGACGTGTGGTTTTGTGAGCGTGTTTACATGGGGAAGTGAAAGAACAAAGGCAGTATGGATCACCTCACAAAGGCCGAGCACACAATGCTATTCACAACGCCACTTCCTGCTTACTGAATGGATAAAGAGCAGACACAAGTCACCTCAGCACTGACCGTTAATGTTGTTGGGCAGATGGTTCATCATGGAACCAGACTCACAGGCCTCAATATACAGAACCATCTGTAGGAGAATAACAAAAACATTTGTCAGTGCTATCTCCGCCACAAAGTCCAATACATGAATAAACTTATTGCAAACAACTAGAAATCATGAGATAAATCAGAGTACATATGCAGTTACAGATGTGTCCACATACACCTGCATATCCTCAAATCACGGCAAATAGCCCCGTTTATCACGCCCAGGGCTTTGCAACTTAGCTGCGCCAAAACACTAACCCTATGTACCTAGTACACTGTAAACAAACTAATGCCACGTGCACACTGGACGATAGCCATGAACGATAACGATATTGTTCACCGATATATCGTCCAGTGTGTATGCACTCATCGACGAACGATGCGCTCTCCTGCGGGACGATAACGATATTCCCAGTTGGCTGTACATGCAGCTCAATCTGGGGATATCGTTAACAATGCCATGCTGTCGAATGCAGCATGCCCCCCCCGCAGTCGTTTGCCATGCCAGCATTGGAAAGTTTGGATGCACTTACAGATGCCGGCACCCCCGCAGACTACATCGCCCCGTAGACACATCGTCTAGTGTGTACGCGACTTACGACATAAAATTGAAACAAAAATAAAATAAAATAGCACAGTAGAGGAAAAAGTAACAAAATTGATGAAAAAAGTACACAAACTAGGATAAAAATGCGAAAGACAGTTACAATAGATGTGACCTGAACCATGCACCGTTGTGCCTAATCTACGACTTCATAGCAATCCTACTGCGAGTCCTAAGTACATTGTAAACTATAAACAAAGTAAGACGCTAAATTGAGGAAAAAGTACACAGCACGGGAATCGCGTCGTAATTGCGCAAACAGGATAGGTGTATGCGGATACATCTATATTTAACGGTTACCGCTGCATTATAGACCAAGACGCTGTGACAGAGTCGATCTTACCTTTTTGTACTTCTTGTTGTCATACATGTATTGAATGGTCTCATTCAGGTCTTTCACGCTCAGCTGTAAGAGAACACATGTCCGGAATTATACTGACGGGCTGAAACTTGGAATGATTGGTTCAAATGAATTGTAGGAGAAGAGGGTTCTTACACTAGAGGACTGTAAATAATTGTGTCTTCTTCTCGTACACTTAAAATGAATTATTTCAGGAAAGTGTTGTACTCCCAAGTACATTTTGTGGGGGAGGAATTCACCTTTTCACACTAGGGGTGATATTCTTGTTCTCACTCGTTACTAATCTTAAATGGTGCTAGAACCAATCTGCTCCTGTCATTTTCAAACACATGACAGTTAGGCAGTGGTGTAACTAGGGTATTTGGAGCCCAGCCCCCCCCCCCCCCCCCCCCCCCATGTGGCGCGTGCGGCAAAAAAAATGGGCGTGGTCACTTAAAAATGGGGCGTGTCAACATGACACACCCCTTTATTTTCAAACTGAACATTCCTATCCATATGCACCTTAACCCCAGTAGTACCCCTTACACAGTACCCCCAGTATGCAGTTGTGGTCCCTCTTATGCAGGCCCATAGTAGTGCCCCTTATACAGTATCCCCAGTAGTGGTCCCTCTTATACAGCCCCCAATTAGTTCCCCTTACTCAGTACCCCCAGTAGTGGGCCCCCCAAATGCAGTGCCCCACGTAGTGTTCCCCCTTATGCAGTGCCCCCAGTAGCAGTCCCCACAATGCAGTGCGCCCAGTAGCGGTATCCCCTTATGCAGTGCCCTTTATATGGTGCCCCCAGTAGTAGTCCCCCTCCTATGCAGTGCCCTTTTATATAGTGCCCCCAGCAGTAGTCCCCCCCATGCAGTTTCCCAGTAGTGGTCCCCTTATGCAGGCACCCTGTAGTGATCCACCCTATCTAGTGCCCTCTGTAGTGGTCCCCGCAGTGCCCCTAGCAGTAAGCCCCTTATATAGTGCCCCCAGCAGTAGTGTCCCCCGCTCCCATGCAGTGCCCCCAGTAGTGGTCCCCCTGATGCAGGCTCCCAGTAGTGACCCACCCCTATCCAGTGGTCCATGTAGTGACCCTTCCTATTATTGCCCCCAGTAGTGGTCCCCCGAGTGCTGTGCCTCTAGTAATAGGCCCCTTTTAGAATGCCCCCAGTGGTAGTCCCCCCCCCCCAAGTAGTAGTCCCCAGTAGAGTAGCCCCCCCCCCAGTAGAGGTCCTCCCAATGGCACCCCCAGTAGTAGCCACACCTCCCCCAGTAGAGGTCCCCCCAGTAGTAGCCAACCCCTCCCCCGTTGTGCAGGTAGGTTTAAAAATAAATAAATATATATAAAAATATACTTACCTGATTCCACGCTGCTCCTGCTCCTGTCCGCGCGATACCGCTCCCGCCCGCCAGTCCGCCCGGGCTGGCGCGCTCAGCATTATGGGAATGACTATGGAAATGACGTCAGTCCCATTACCCACTGCAGGAGCCGGACGGAAGTCCGGCTCTTGCAGTGGGTGCTGCAGCAGTCAATGAGAGTCTATCTGACTCTCATTGGCTGCTGTTTAACACACGCATCGCCGCCAGCGCTGGCGGCGATGCATGTGTTATGCACAGCCTGAGCCCGCCTCTTAGCGCTATTGGGCAAGTGCTCAGGGGGAGGGAACGGGCTCAGGCGTGCAGCACAGGACCGGCGCTGGAAGCCTAGCGCCGGTCCTGAGCAAATGTGTAGCGCTGACCGCACTCATTGCGGTCGGCGCTACACTGGCTATCTAGGGCGGGCGGGCCGGTACCGTGGCCGGCGGCGCCCCCCCCGCCGCCGGTCCAACGGTGCCCAGGGCACGAACCCCGCTCGCCCTGCCCTAGTGACGCCACTGCAGTTAGGAGCCGATTGGTTGGAACACCATTTAAGATTAGTAACGAGTGAGAACAAGAATATCATTTGTTATTGACTATGCAAATAAACCCCAAGTATTGCAGACCAAGGAGTCCTTTAAAACACCGTAGAAATTATGGGAGTGGTACAGAAATTATCCACTTCCAAATGGCTTTTTTTGGACAAGTCTTTAGTTCTGCCATTGTGTAGGAAGTCTGACATGTACACGTGAATACATGTGTGAATCCAAGAGTAGGTTTGGAATCCTAAGAGAATTTAGTTGGTTTAGGACTTGGACAAATAATTCAGATTAGGCAAATTGAATCTGGATCCTACTACCCTGCAATTGTAATGCACTGTACACAGCGTTATTGCTTTAAGGAACCCGATACATATACAGTAGTCCCCTCACTCATAACTTCACCTGAAATTACAAATTCGGGAAGAGCAAGTGAAACCCCATCCCAGAAGATTACTTACAGCATAAGCTCAGTTGTCAGTGTACAATGTGTAGACTAGGGATGTGCAGGCTCGGATAGGTTTGAATTTGCATGCCGAGTTCGGACTTTTCCCTCCAAAAATCAGGTCTCAGAAAGAGGCAAAACGTCATCTTTCATGGACAAACATCATCTTTCATGGACTTTTATCTAGGAATGATGATGTTTGTCCATGAAAGATGACATTTTGCCTCTCTCTAGAGACCCGATTTTTGGAGGGAAAAATCCGAACTCGGCATGCAAATTCAAACCTATCCGAGCCTGCTTATCCCTAGTGTAGACTGACTGAAAAACATCTGTACATTAGAGGCGAAGTGTGCGTAGGAGCAATTAGGTGCTTACACGCTTGCGTTTCAACGTCCGTATTTTGAATTGCACATATCTTAAGATACAGGTTACCTTAAATCAAGCCTATAGATGTATCCAGAGCAAAGATGCAGCAATCATCATGTACTCCATAGTGGCGCCGGTTTATCGATGTGGATTATTTGTGTCTCATAACTAGGGATGTGCGCCGACCCCCGTGTTTTGGTTTTGGATCTGTATCTCCTTCAAGGTTTTGGATCTGGATTTGGTTTTGCAAACCACCCTCAAGTGTTTTGGTTTTGGATTTTTTTAAATAAAAAGTTTTAAAAACAGCTAAAATCATGTAATTTATGCAATCCAAAACCCGAAATTCGGATTTAAAATCCGAATTCCGAACAGCAAAAAAAAGATTAGAACCGCGACCGGGATCTCCTCAGGAGATTAGAACCACGACTCGGATTTACCCGGATTCACGAAATTCAGGTGGATTCGGAATTCTGGAGAACCGAACCGCACATCTCTACTCATAACTAACGGAATTCAACATCCATGTGACTCAAAGTAAGACACAGCTGAAAGGGCCGTGCTATACTTGTGCCTGAGTACGCTCACTATATTGCACATTAACACCCCTGATCCAAATTTCCAAGCCATAGCAAAGGCAAAATCTGTGCAACATACAGAAGAAGTCACACACAGGCAGAGTATGACACAACTTAGCATCACGCCGTTGCGCTTCCGTGCACCGCTAAATCAGGTCATGTCAGGAGACACGTGGGCAGTCCCCAGATAGCTGCTGCACGTGAGGAGAGTGGTAGCAGGGCATACACCAGGCTTCGGAAGGCACACCGGATTGCCGGCCCCCGGTTAAGCAATCTGTTGGGATGGTGTAACAATAAAGAGGTGGGGGCTCAAAGAGGCACTTACATCATCACTGGGGAAGGCCAGGATACCCGGAGCTCCGTGATCAGTGAAGTATACAAAGACATGGTCATTAGGCCCACTGTAAGGGGAAAGAGTAACGCACAAGTCGTTATTTACCTCATAAATCTAACTTTAAATGCAACAGCACACCTGAAAGTCATGTTCGCGATACAAGGGCCCCACTAAGTTTCATTAATATTCTCTGTACTTTGTCATACGATTCATCAGAAATGCATCAATCAAAAATGTTTTGGGGGAGATATACAAAGCCTTGGAGGGAGAGTAAGTACCAACCGATTAGCTCCTAACTGTCACTTTACAGGCTGTGTTTGAAAAATGACAGAAGCAAATTGGTACTTTGGGCCTGATTCAGAGCCGCTCGTAAGCGGCCTCTCATTCGCTCCGAGCGATGTTTGCCCAACTGCGCATGCGTACGGATCATTATACGCATGCACGAACCAGTCAGTGCAGTAAAAATTCATGTGCTCGCAAAATAGCGAATGCCTGCTATTTTGAGTGACAGAATGAGGCGTTTGTGGGTGGTAACGGGAAGGTGCTTGAAAACGGGGAGTGGAGATCAGAACGCAGGTGTGCTTAAAGGTCAAAACGGGCGTTTTATGGGTGTGCATAATTAATACAGCAGCGTCATTGACCACGTCACTGGGTTATTTTATAGCCATAACTGCTCGCAAGATTGTGGTAGCAAAAACCAACCACAAGAATAGCGAGCAGTTCATACGCTGGTCGATGTACTCGATTAATCTAATAAATAGCGGACATGACGTAGGATGCGAGCGGCCAGGGGGCGTATTTTTCCAAAAAACGACCGCAAGTTTTGTTCGCTTGTTCAGACCTAGAGGCGTGAACAGACCGCAAAGAGAAAACGGTTCATTTGAATAGCCACCCCTATTTTCTGGACGAGCGAGCGCTAATTGCGTCCGGCTCTGAATCAGGCCCTTTATCCCTCTCCACTTTCTCTCTTACCAAAGCTTAGTACATCTCCCCCTTAATAAAGAACAAGTTTTTCATGTTCATTGAATGTTACATGCCAGTGACTGACATTTGCTTGTCCATAGGTATGTTCCTGTAGCAGCAGGGTGGGGGGCCCTGTGCATTACTTGCAGCAGGAGCAGGATTAGGTGCCGCAGTTGCAGTTCCCAATGCAGCAGTACTCGATCCATCCTGTCTTGGGGGTCTATTTACTAAGCAGTGTTAGGAGACAGAGTGAAAAGTGATAAGGTGCCAGCCAATCAGCTCCTAACTGTCATCTCACAGGCTGTGTTTGAAAAATGACAGTTGGGAGCTGATTGGCTGGCACCTTATCACTTTTTACTCTGTCTCCTAACACTGCTTAGTAAATAGATTCCACATGTATCTGGCCAATCTGTACAGTCACATCAACGTACAACCGAGATACACTTGCTACAATCCAATGGTTTCAAATCTGATCTTTGTCAATCAGATCAACAAATGGAGGGATTGCTTCCTACACATTCCGAGTCTGATCAGAAAGGAATTCTCAGCACATGTACCATGTAGGACCATTATACTGTAATTGTATGATTGCAGAACGCACCCATCAGTCTGTTCCTGTCAGAGGAAGGTTTTATATCTATTTAAACACATTATAGAACAATCTGGCCACCTAGGTTTCTTTACCATGGTTACCCGCACAAATGTTGATTAGTTATAGCAGTGGTTCTCTAACTCGGTCCTGAGGACCCCACACAGTAAATGTTTTCCAGGTCACCCAGCAGGTACACAGGTGTATTCATTACTCACAGACACGTTTTAAAAGATTCACAGGTGGAGCTAATATCTCACTTGTGATTCTGTGTGGAGAACTGGAAAACATGCACTGTTTGGGGTCCTGAGGACAGAGTTTGAGAACCTGTGAGTTATAGAAATGATCAGACTGAAAGACTGGATTTATAATGTGTGTGTCCAGCTTTAGACTAATGCAACACAGGGCTACTAAATGCTAGTATTTTGCAGCATATTAGGACTTCTGTCTTTCCCGCTCCACTACTGTATTACTAAAGCTGCAAAATGCTCTGGTGGAGCGCGGATGGGAATAGAGGGCTACAAAATGCTCCTCTCTTATTATTTACATAGGTTCCTGTGACGCTATTTCAGAGTGCTAAAGGGAAGGGTTCTGTTTTACCCTCCTGTAACGTTTACACATCAAGTTGCTTTTTCTTGCTCAGTTCTCCCTGAGCTGAATGGAATTCTATCCATAAACCAACTCTACTTGATATAAACACATGGATGAAAAGCATGCAGTACAAGGAATCAAGGAACAGAAAGCTGTAAATGGTACAGTGATACTGGGGAGAAAGGCACACCTGTACATTTTACAAACTGCATGGCTTTCTCTTTCTCACTTCATTACATGCTTTTCATCCAAATCTTTATATCATTCAGCAGTTGGGATGAAGTGGGGAATGCGGTAGGGTCGGCGTTTATAAAATTGCAGATTTATCGATGATTTCATCGCAGGAGTTAAAGTAACAGAGGGTTTTTGTATTTTAAAGGACAAAATTAATATGATTTTACAACAAATCACTGCTGCGGTATTAATATACCCAATGTTATACATTTCAAACAGCGACTTCACTGGATTTGTATTTTCAATATTTGTTTATTGTACCTGGCACTATTACACACACGGACCCTGTTATGTTCACGCCAAATCTCCTAGGATGCGCTTACAAGACAAGACAAGTGAAGACAAAAATGACAAACCTCTGAATAACTTTCCCGGATCCTTTACCCTTCACAGCTTCCGCGTCGCCTTTCAGAACAGCCAAAAAGTTAGCAGGTGTAACATCCTAGAACCCAAAGAAACAAGAACACCATTACCCAAAAATAAGTCACATTAATTGCCCCAATTAACAATTAATTCAAGCATATTTATGTAGTGCAGAGGTTCCCGAACACGAAATCGGTATGATTGGAATCCCGACAGCGGCTGCCCAACATAAGTGAAAATTCCAATCGTCCCTAAGGTAAGTATTGACTTACCCAATTCCCTCCCCTAACCCTCCCTTAGGGGTGCCTAACCCTAACCTTCCCCCCAGTGCCTAACCCTAATCCCCCCTTCCCCTAGCCTAAACCTAACCTCCCAGGGGGGGGTGCCTTACCCCAAGTCCCCCCCCCCCCCCCCCCCCGGGAACCCTAAATCTAACCCTCCCCCCCGCGCGGCTATCCGCACTCAGTGCCCGGCGTCCCTTCGATCGGGATGCCGGGCGAGGGTGGTCTAATGACAGGTGTCGGCATATCGACGCCTGTCTTTAGACACTTGCTGGGAAATGACAGTCAGGAAGCCGGCTGTCGGGATTAGGTCCGCCGGTTTCGACTGCATACCCCTGAACACGGTCCTCAAAGCAACCCAACAGTACGGGTTTTAGAGATATCTATGGATGAGCACTGGTGGTTAAACTAAATTGACTGAGGGACTAATTAAGTCACCTATGGTCAAGCATGGATAGCCTTAAAACCTGGAATGTTAGGGTGCCTTGAGGATCGAGTTTGGGAACCTCTGATGAGTGTGTGTTAGAGGACATGTACGGCATTACACTTTTATTTATATACAATATAAATAAACCCACGTCTAAGGGTCCGTTGTGTCTGCGGCACCTTAGACTTACTCAGAAGGCCGATGGCCGCCTGATCTGCATTTGAGGTTTCCAGTTTTGTGCGTGAGTGGCGGAGGCTTTCAGTGGGCCTCCCAAAGCACTGGGAGTCATTAGCATATTATAGCAATTGCGATCCGTTAGAGTTTGCAGCTGCGATGGCATTTGTGCCCACACCTGAATCATGCCCCTTGTACTATGCGCTCTCCCAGGTGCCCCCACTGTTATGAGACGCTGTGCCCCACAATGATACAGCAAGTGTCTTCCAGCAAGGATTCTAATGTTGTGGAGTATTTCATCATCTGCCCCATCTGGGTCATTCGCCCTCTTCTTTGCCGAAGGAGGACCCACCACTGACTCCTTAGAAATGCAGAGTTTAAATGGGGGGGGGGGGGGGGCGCGAAGGGCGTTTTCAGGAGTTCAAATCCTGGCATATTGTCTAGTTGCAGGTTCCAGGGCAGGTGTGTACTGTGCCCATGCCGTAATATCTCCTTCCACTACTCAAGGATTGAGTGGTGGAAGATGAGGTCCATACACTATATGCAAGATCGCTGATGTGGCAGTCTGCATCTGGATCTCAGAAATGCCTACAGTGAGCTTTAATTTGCTGCCTATTACTCTATGTGCAAGACATCCGAAGATGCCACCATTTGTACCATGACAGCCGCCATCTTGGAAAGCTCACATGGCCTACGTTGCTCTACAACTCAAATGGGACTCACTGCAGTGCATTCACTCACCATACCCCCACCTCTCTGCCCTGGGCAAACGCTGGCATCCCTAATAATTTCCAGATATCCGGGTGAGTGTGACTAATGGAAAATTGTGCTCACATTTCAGCGCCCCCTTTCCACAACACTGCAGCGAGCAGGACAGGAGGACGCCAAATGCTACACTGCCCGTTCTCCCTTCTATGAAGAGCTGAATAAAAAAACACTAATCAGGAGCAGGGGACAGGTTTGTTGCAAGTTAAAGGAAGAATCTATTTTTTTTATGCAGAACCCTGTCCACTAGAGGGCGCCATAAAGGCCGCTCTCTTTTTTCGCAATAAAGGCCGTTTCCCTAGAAAATGTTAATTTGAATCCTACCTCCCCTGTATAATCCTTCAGTACTCCGTCATAAACATCTGTCCCATTGGGTCTGTTAATAATTATTCCTTTGGTTGGATTGCTGAAAACATAAAAATGCAGACAATTTGCAAATTATTTACAAGTGAAGTCATGTGGAAAGTCGGTTTACAAAGAGACATTATAATAAAATGGATCAGATTCACCTGAATGCTAGAAGGTCAAAATGATCTAAGGAATATTTCTGAATACTGGTGAAAATGGATAAAGTGACATAAGCCTCATCTTATTTCTATAGTTTAGTATAGTTTAGTACATGAAAGCACATGTCTGATCACACAAAGCACACGTCTGATCACACAAGTTCCCTGCGTGGCCAAGAGACACCTAAGATAGCTGTTTACCATCTATGTTTTATTTAAAAAATGCTGCTCATTCCAGGCCAGCATTTAAAGGGAACCATGCACTAACACTATGCATTATTTCTGTATAGGTCTTCTGCTACAGGAAACAGAGTTAGCGGTTAAATTACTAAAGGTCGATTTTAATCCGATTTTAAATCGGTCTAAATCGATATGGTCTTTTAGGGGCTAAATCTCACATTTACGAACAGATCCTCTTTTTATATTAATAAATGAGATTTAGCCCCAGAAACATAACATCGATTTAGATCAATTTAGAATCGACCAAACTCAATTAAAATCGACCTCTAGTAAATTTATCCCTAATGGTGCATACACACGATCAGATTTTTTCTTCAGATATGGACGATAACGATTTAAAAATCGTTCAGTCGTTCATTTCTGAAGGAAAATCGTTCATATCTGACATGCCTGAACGATGGACGATCAACGATGCGCGTTCCCGTTTGTCAGATAACGATATCTGACATCTGATGGGTTTGCAGTCAGACTTGGACGATTCCATTCATTTTAATGCAGTCAAAAATCGTTCAATCGTTCAAATCGTTCAAATCGTTCAAATCGTTTAATCGTTCAAATCGTTTAATCGTTCAAATCGTTTAATCGTTCAGTCGTTCATCTGACAAGTCTGACAAATCTGACCGTGTGTACGCTCCATTAGTCTGTATGGAGAACATAATTTCTTGACATCGTTTAATTTAAGCAGGAGTGTAAGCTGCTATGTTACATTCTATAATGAAATAACATATCAGCAAAAATGATAGATAACTTATCAGAAAATAATATGAGATATGGTAAGAACTTACCCTTGTTATCTCTATTTCTACGAAGTCCATAGGGTTCCACAGGATACCTTGGGGGTATAGGTGTGACGTCAGTCGCAGGGCACCAAAGAGTTAAGCTTTCAGCCTCCCAGGATGCACTAGGTCCCCCTCCTATACCCCGCCCCCGGGCCAAGGCACCTCAGTTAGTTACCAAGCCATAGGCCGGAGGAGGAGAAGGAAGAGAGAGAACAAAGATCTGGACACATACAAGAATCACATTCTCACCAGAGGGAGACGGAAAACCGGTGACCAGAGCAAAGCCCATCTGCAGCACAGGTGCGACAGGGCGGGAGTCCTGTGGAACCCTATGGACTTCGTAGAAATAGAGATAACAAGGGTAAGTTCTTACCATATCTCATATTTTCTACTTCAGGGTCCATAGGGTATCCACAGGATACCTTGGGGATGTCCCAAAGCAGTATCCTTTAAGGGTGGGGACGCTCCTGTGCAGAAAGGAGAATCCGCCGCCCGAAGGAAGCATCCTGAGAGGCGAAGGTGTCAAACCTGTAATACCTCACGAAGGTATGGACAGAAGACCACGTAGCAGCCTTGCAGATCTGAACTGCCGAGGCACCACGTCGAGCTGCCCACGAAGGACCCACAGACCTAGTGGAATGAGCCTTCAGAGAAGGAGGGACCGGTAGGCCTTCATGAAGATAAGCTTCAGAAATAGCCATACGGATCCAGGCTGCCAAAGTTTGCTTTGAAGCAGGCCAACCCTTTTTACAGAAGCCATAGAGGACAACAAAGCGTCCGACTTCCTAAACAAAGAAGTGCGGTCAACATAAGTCCTTAAGGCCCGCACAACATCCAAAGAGGCCTCACCCACGGAAAGACCCGGTGAGTTAAAGGCCGGAACAACTATTTCCTCATTAACATGAAACTGGGAAACAACTTTGGGAAGAAACTCGGGCCGAGTGCGGAGCACTGCCCTGTTCCCATGAAAAACCAAGAAAGGGGGTCTACAAGAAAGAGCCCCTAACTCAGAAACACGTCTGGCTGAAGCAACGGCCAGAAGGAAAACAGTCTTAGCTGTTAGCCATTTAATATCCACTGAGCCCAGTGGTTCAAACGGCGGTCCTTGGAGAGCCCTCAGGACCACAGCCAAATCCCAAGGCGCCACAGGTGGAACAAAGGGCGGCTGAATACGGAGAACACCTTGCATAAAGGTGCGCACATCCGGGATTGTAGCAATCCTACGGTGAAACCAGACAGATAGGGCCGAAACCTGTACCTTCAAAGAAGCAAGGCGAAGCCCATGATCTAGTCCCGCTTGCAGGAAGGCGAGAATCCGAGACAGACGAAACTCCCGCGGTGCATAACCTCTCGGTCGACACCACTGGAAGAACGTATGCCACACGCGATGGTATATCCTCGCGGAAGACGGTTTCCGAGCTCGTTACATGGTACGCACCACAGAGCTGGAAAACCCCCAGGACCTCAGCATGGCCGTCTCAACAGCCACGCCGCCAAAGACAGCCGAGTCAGGTCCGGGTGAAGACAAGGACCCTGAGACAGAAGGTCCGGTCGTAGCGGCAACCGCAGAGGACTGTCCACGGACAGACCCTGAAGGTCTGAGAACCAGTGCCGTCTGGGCCACGCGGGAGCTATCAACAGGAGCGTCCCTCCTTCCTGTTTGAATTTCCGGATTACCCGTGGAAGAAGGGAGACCGGAGGGAACAGGTATGCGAATCTGAACGTCCACCGGACGGACAGAGCATCCACCAGAGACGCCCCTTCGTCTCTTGTGCGAGACCCGTACACCGGCAACTTGTTGTTGTGCCGGGACGCCATGAGGTCGATTTCTGGAAGACCCCACCTGTCCACCAGTAGTTGAAAAACGTCCGGGTGCAGGGACCATTCCCCTGGATGAACGTCCTGGCGACTTAGAAAGTCCGCCTCCCAATTTAGCACTCCCGGGATGAAGACCGCTGATATGGCCGGAAGATTGCGCTCCGTCCAAACCAGGATCCGAGAGACCTCTACGAGAGCTGCCCGACTGCGAGTTCCTCCTTGCCTGTTTATGTAGGCCACGGTGGTAGCATTGTCCGACTGGACCTGCACCGGGTGACCCTGGAGAAACCGCTGTGCCTGCAGGAGAGCATTGAAGACCGCACGGAGTTCCAAGATATTTATTGGAAGCTCCGCTTCTGTCGGCGTCCACCTGCCCTGGAACAAGTGTGGACCCGAAACTGCTCCCCAGCCCCGAAGACTGGCGTCCGTTGTCAACAGGACCCAATTTGGAACCCAGAACGGACGTCCCTTGTTGAGGTGGGTCGTCTTTAACCACCACGCAAGGGACAGGCGAACCTCCGGGGTGAGCACAATCGTCTGGAACTTCAGAGACTGAGGCAGCCCGTTCCACTTGGACAGGATCAGGTGCTGCAGAGGTCTGGAGTGAAACTGGGCGTATTCCACCATGTCGAACACCGACACCATGGAGCCCAGTAACCTCATCGCCGAGTGTAAGGACACCCGGCGGCTGTGCAGACAACTGCGCACCCTTGACTGTAAAGCAGAGATCTTGTCCTCCGTCACGAAGATCCTTTGCTGTCCCGAGTCCAATAAGGCTCCAAGATGCAGAATCCTCCGAGACGGGATTAGAGTGGACTTCTGCCAGTTGATTAGCCAGCCGTGCCGTTGCAGCAGTGCAATGGTCAGGTCCAAGTGGTGTAACAGGAGCTCTGGAGATCCTGCCACCAATAACAGGTCGTCCAAGTACGGCAACATGCGGACTCCTTGCAGCCGCAGAGAAGCCGCCATGACCGCCATAGCGTCCTGTATGTCCAATGACACCCTGTAGTCCCCAGGTTCCAGCGCCAGAATGATGGACCGTAGGGTCTCCATCCGAAACTTCGGGAGCCGCAAAGACTTGTTGAGTGCTTTGAGGTTGAGAATCGGACGATATGACCCATTGGGTTTCTGTACCAAAAATAGATTTGAATAGAAACCCTGGCCCCTCTGGGAGAATGGAACAGGCACTATAACTCCAGCCTGGAGCATAGTGTGCAATACCTTCCGCAGCTCCGTAGCCTTGTTCCGGTCTGATGGTAGACCCGTGGTGAAGAATCGAGCCGGGGGTCTGTGCCGGAAGGAGAGGGCGTACCCGTGAGAGACCACCTCCAGAACCCAAGTGTCTGTCGTAGTGAACGACCAACACCGGGAGAACTGCAGCAGGCGGCCTCCCACCCTGGGATCCCCCAAGGGGAGACCCGGACCGTCAGGCCGCAGGCTTGTCATCTGGCTTGGGGGCCGGACGTCTGGTACTCCATGCCTGTTTCCGGGGCTTGACCGATTTCTTAGGGCCAGCCTGTCGAGGAAACGACTGTGGTTTGGGCCTGCCCTGGGCCCTAGATGACCGAAAGGACGATGGTCCAGAACCAGAAGGAGCAGCGGCCGATGGGAGACAAGCAGATTTGGCTGCCGCCAGCGTGGCCACAATCTTATCCAGATCCGGACCGAAGAGAACTTCTCCGGTAAACGGCAACGCTTCCAGACCTTTCTTGGATCTGCGTCCGCCTTCCAGGATCGCAGCCACAAGGTGCGACGAGCAGCTACCGCTGCTGAAGAAATTCTAGACACCAGAGTACTAATGTCTAGAGCCGCCTCGTTGATGTAGGTGGCCGAATCACGGAGATTGCCAATCAACTCCGCCTGTTTGGCCGGACAGTCGGATTCAAAAGAAGCCTCTAATGAATCCGCCCAGCGCTCCATCGCTCTGGCAACCCAGCAAATGGCCATAGCCGGCCGTGCTGCCCCCCCTGCAAGGGAATAAGCGGACTTCAGGCAGATTTCTACCTTGCGGTCCGTAGCATCCTTAAGGGAGGACATGGATGGCATCGGCAATGTGGCACTACGGACAAGACGGGTCACGTGAGAATCCACCTGTGGAGGGGATTCACACTTAGCAAAATAATTATCCGCGAACGGATAAGCCACCGCCAGGCGTCTCTGCGGCTGGTATCTTTTGCCAGGTTGTTTCCACGCCTCCTCTAAATGGTCCACCAACTGACCCGAAAGAGGAAAGACTGTGGCATCGCCCTTCACATCTTTGAAAAAGGCATACTTAGATTTAGCCGCTGGGGGAACTTCGTCCTCAATCCCCAAGGCTGTGCGGACCGCCCGAATAAGTCCAGGAATATATACTTTGGACTTAGCATCAGCGTCCTTAGTATGGAGAGGTTCCTGATCGTAAGGATCCAGAATCTCCCCATCATCAGACGTCCCTTCGTCATCCTCATAAGGAGCGGACAGAGACGCCACCGGCCTTTTATGAGGCCGCATCACAGACTCCCCTTGCAACACATCCGACAAGTGCTGTACAGAACTCGTCAGGGAGTTAACCCACGCTGGCTCCTGAGAACCCGGGAGCGGGGAAATAGGGAGACTGTGGGGTACCACCAATTGTCGTGGGAACCCCTGCATGGGTGACGACACCACAGACTGCTGGGACAAACCCATCGGAGTAAACGCGGGCTGCGGAGCTAACTGGCCCACTAAAGCTGTTAACGCCTGAGCGAAACAAGCCCAGGGCGGCTCCTGTACCGGTGCTGTAACCGTAATAGGCCGCGCCATGGACAAACACTGCCGGCAAAGGCCCTCCGCGCTACCCTCCCCCTCCGCTAACGGTACTTTGCACGTGGTACACTGTAGCCGGAGGGGAAAATCACTTTCAGACATGATGGCACCACGTATGTGACCTCTCTCACCAATTAAGTATTAAATAGGCGAGAGACCACCCTGCAGCACCGCACCGCAAGGGCTTTAGCAGAAAGAACAGGGACAGTAATAAAGCTGACAGTTTAGAGAAGAAAAGTTACAGGCAGCGCTAGCACAGTCACATACAATGCAGAGAAATAACAATTCCTGCACTAACAGCGCTGATCACTCAACTACACAGACACAGGGCCTGGTAGGACACAGCGCTGCATACACAGACCTGAGCCACAGCGGAGGAGAGGTATGCGGGGGGACCCAGACCACGATGCTTCCTTCCAGACTTCCAGCAGCGTTCACCATGCGTTGCAGAGAAGATGGCCGCCGAGGAGCAGAGAGAAGCTGGCCTGGGGGAGGAGCGCTGACACAGGACCAGTCAGCACAGTGCAGAGAGGGCTGTGTGCAGCGGGGGAGGCGCCGGCTGTGAGACAGGGAAGGCGCGCTCCCCTGGCATGCATTTAACCCCTGGGACGCCGCAGCGCTACCGCTCTGCTGCGGTCCGCTGTCCCAGGGGGTAGTGGAAGCGCAGGTTGGTCGCCTGGCTCCACGCTGCAGCCAGTCCCCAGGGAGCCCCCTGCCTGGGGACTTAGGACCATGTGATCAGCGGGGACCCACCGCGGGACCCCGCTGCTTACCTCTGTCCCCCTTGAATCCGGCCATGGTCCGGAGCATCTGGGGTCACCGCTAGCTGTGACCCCAGACGCCCACCAGCATCCCCGGATCAGTACCGGCGTTCTGGTACCGGCGGGGTGTAGGGAAGACAGCATGGACGTCAGGACTGACTGTCCATGCTGTTCATCCAGATGTGCAGCCACAGCTGCATGAAGAAAAAGCTTCAGGGGCTCTTCTAGCCCCCACTCCAACAGGTGCACCCGACTCCGGCCGGGCACCAAACTAAACTGAGGTGCCTTGGCCCGGGGGCGGGGTATAGGAGGGGGACCTAGTGCATCCTGGGAGGCTGAAAGCTTAACTCTTTGGTGCCCTGCGACTGACGTCACACCTATACCCCCAAGGTATCCTGTGGATACCCTATGGACCCTGAAGTAGAAATTATAAGTTTCTGTATATTATCCATATAAAATAATCCTACATTAAATTTAAACAGGAGTGCAAGCTGCCATGTTAGATAACTTATTTCATTATAGAATGTAACATGGCAGCTTACACTCCTGTTTAAATTTAATGTAGAATTATTTTATATGGATAATATACTGAAACTTACATTATTTTCTGATAACATATCAGCAAAAATGATAGATAACATATACATTCTATAATGAAATAAGTTATCTATCATTTTTGCTGATATGTTATCAGAAAATAATGTAAGTTTCAGTATATTATCCATATAAAATAATCCTACATTAAGTCAGGGATGGGGAACCTCAGGCCCAGGGGCCATATAAGGCCCCTGGAATCATTTGGTCTGGCCCTCTGAGCTTTTTTCTGTTTGCCTCATCTGGCTAGCAGGGTGCCTAGAATGGCAGCCTGCAGCCAGAGTCTATGCAGCGGTGCTGCCTGGAGCATCCTTAGGACGCTTCAGATGGTCACACCGCTGCCCTTACAGCTCCTGGAGCATCCTCAGGTTGCTCCAGGCATTACTGTAATCACCGGCGATTGCAGCCCCGCCCCGTGTGATCACACAGAGGGGTCGTGGCCTGCACAGGGCCCGCGAATAATGTTATATATATCAAAATGGCCCACGGCGGAAAATCGGTTCCAGACCCCTGCATTAAGTGGACACAACAACAGATAAGTATTTGTCAATATCATTTTTTTGAACCTTTAAAACATAGTTATTATTTGTATAGCGCCGCCATATTACGCAGTGATTGGAAGAGTATATGGAGACACTCACATCAGTCCCTGTCCCATTGTAGCTCTCAGTTTAAATTACCACCACACAAACACACTGGCGTCCATTTTGTCAGCAGCCAATGAGCCTACAAGTATGTTTTGGACTATGGAGGGAAACCAGAACACCTTGAGGAAATCCAAACAGGGAGAAAGTAAAAGTCTACAGAAATAATGCACTGGCCGGAATTAAACCCAAAGCCCAAGCACTGTGAGGCAGAAATGTCCTCTATCACTCATGGATCTTTCAGCACAGCGCACCTCTCTCTCTCTCAGGTTCTCCACTCCTGTGAAGTCGGTGGTACCACTAAGGTTCTCGTTCTTATCATATTTCTCTAATCGCTCCTGTATTGTCGCTGAAAAGTCAATGTCAACAGTCATGGATCTAGCTGTTGGTGGTCAGTGCTGAGACCTCTGATCTATTCCCCTTATACTCGGTCTCTTGGTTTCATCATCAATCCCCTTGGATTTAGCTATGATCTATGCTGATGATGCACAGTTCTATGTAACAGTAGCAAAAATGACACCTAGAGGTCCAACAACAATCACCAAGCAGACGGCTCTCTGGCATCTGAAGCTTAAAGCTGCATTACCAACTATTTTCTTAAGATGGTCCTTGCCCATAGGTGGTCCCCCTGGGACTGCTTTAGTTCCGGGGTCTCTTCCGGTTCTCACAGCCCCAGTCAAAGACCAAAGGAAGGGGGTTTTGCTCTTTCCCAATAAGCCTAATCCTGAAGTTACAATAATGAGCGAGTCCACTGTGGCTCATTGTCTTCTGTGTCATACTTGAGTCATCACTGTCCTTTACATCCCACATTCCAACAGTTAAAAAATTAGACCAAATCATTGCAATTTTCTTTCTCAATCAATCAACTATTACAACTCTAATACTGTATATGAACCAGGTTATTTGCACTGACTACTGTAATCTGCTTCCAGGTTCTGCCTGCTTCCCCCATCCTGCCACCCAACAAGCCATGCAAAATACTGACCTTCTGTGCTTTATGCTCGGTGTATGCAGTTGCCTTGCGCTCTATCGGCTCCCTGTCAATTTTAGGATGACGTCCAATGTTCTCTGCATAAAAAGTCTTACATACTCCTGCTCTTTCCTACATATAAACCTTGGGAACGTCTCTGCTCCCAGAAGAGCCTCCTCTCTGCAACTACCAACACCCCCAACTGTATCCGGCCTGAAGCTTTTCGCACTCACTGCTCCTTGCCTCCGGAGTGCTCTCACGCCGAGGTTTTGTCGGGCTAGTTCCACCACACCTTCCAAATCCCAGCTATAGGTCACCCAAAGCAAATTGGCCCTGGTGAATGATAACTTGTTTTTGAAATTGCACTTATAATTTACCCGAAAGTGCCTAGGTTTTCCTACCCACCCTTTGGATGGTGACCACTGTTCTGTTGGACAAATGACTATACATTAAGCACATCTCCTCTTGCGGCAGTCTTCCATGGTGCTGCGTATACTGGTGGCGCTATATACATGAATACATATTGGTGAATGATGCATATTCATACTGTATGTGGACTTTATTGGCGACAGATGGGGACATGTAACGAACAGCGATTTGTCGAAATCACAGATTTTATGCGATTTCTAATACAGCATTTAAAGTGGCAAAGTAAATGGAAAACCAATGTGGGATTTGCCTTCAAAGAAACACTGATTTAAACCTGCTCCAAACCTCTGATTTAGACAAATCACTGGAGTATGATAAACTATAGTTGTGTCGCACCTAAGATGATATTATACTCACTCTGAATTGTTGGCAATGTCGTCATACATCATCATAACAATCTGCTCATCGGGGATGCCATTTTTCTTGACTATTTGGTAAGCATGGCACAGGTCAGCCTGGTAAACAAAATGAAATATTATTTTCATTCCGATCAAAACACAGAATAAAAAAATCTGACATCGACTCTAAGGGGTAAATTTACTATAGTGAGAGTTTTTAGAAGTGAGTTTTAGAAGAGATGTTGCCCATAACTACCAATCAGATTCTAGCTATTATATTCTAGAAGGTGCTAGTTAAATGTTAAGTAGAATCTGATTGGTTGCTATGGGCAACATCTCTTCTAAAACTCACTTCTAAAAACTCTCACTTTAGTAAATTTACCCCTAAGTGCTAACAATGGTTTACAATTAAAGGATGCTCATCTCAGTGATGTCACTGGTTCTTGGGGAGGGGGGGTGGGTGATTCAATTCAGTGCGCTGTTAATAGCGCCGGGAAGTAGTTCCCGCATCTATTTAATTTAGCGTGCCGTTGGGTCGACTGGCCTAACAGCACGCGGAGCAAGTTGGCAGTGAGTGATTGACACCATTGGAGCAGCATACCAAAAAAGGTACAAGCATTGGGGACCCACTCCTCCATCCACTTAAAAGATTTCTGGAGGGCCCGGTGGTCAAGGGTTCCCAGCCCACTCCATATGGGTATGAACAACTTCTTTAAAACTAATATATATGATATATATATTATTGACATTTACCCCTTTTTACAGGGGTAAAATATTTTTCACTTTTCAAGTTTGTGATGTCCTTGATAAAAGGTATTATATTTGTCTATATTGTTCTATAATAAATTATTTATGCACCATTCATCTGTGCTTATAGTTTAGGTAATTTATGTCCCTGGGTCCATTGTGTGAGGAGACTGTTAATCTGTTTGTTTTTTCTGTAAGGGCGGTTTTGACGACAAAAGAGGCATCTAAAGGTGGATGCACACTATACAGATAGGGTCCCAGCGACCAGGATGCGTGTCCCGGCGGGCGGGGGGCGTGTCCTGCCCCCCCCCTCATGGCTGCCGCTGTGTGTGTACGGGTGGTCTGCAGACATATCTGTCCATTGGCTGTGCAGCACAGCAAATGCGATATGTCGGTGAACGCCGACGTTTACCGACATATCGCAGGTACACACTGCCCGACGGGCAGCAGATACATTGGCCGATCAATTGTTCGGCCAATGTATCTGTCAGTGTGCATCCAGCTTAAGCCATTCTTTTCATTGCATTCATATAGTCCTAATTGGTGATTGGAGTCTGTACCCCTATAGCTCCAAAAGAGAGTCCAGTCTACTGCATATGCATTCTCATTATGGGGCAGATGTATTAAGCTCTTGAAAGTGATAAGTGGAGAGTGATAAATAATCAGCCACTCAGCTCCTGTCATTTTTCAAACAGAGCCTGTAACATGATAGTTAAGAACTGATTGGTTGGTCGCTTATCACTCTCCACTTTATCACTTTCCAGAGCTTCATACATCTGCCCCTATGTCACTAGTTCCAACTGACATAACTGGCTCCTAGTGACTGGATAGGCTGCATTCTCAGTGATGTCACTGGCTCCTAGTGACTGGATAGGCTGCATTCTCAGTGATGTCACTGGCTCCTAGTGAATGGATAGGCTACATTCTCAGTGATGTCACTGGCTCCTAGTGACTGGATAGGCTGCATTCTCAGTGATGTCACTGGTTCCTAGTGAATGGATAGGCTGCATTCTCAGTGATGTCACTGGCTCCTAGTGAATGGATAGGCTGCATTCTCAGTGATGTCACTGGTTCCTAGTGAATGGATAGGCTGCATTCTCAGTGATGTCACTGGCTCCTAGTGAATGGATAGGCTGCATTCTCAGTGATGTCACTGGTTCCTAGTGAATGGACAGGCTGCATTCTCAGTGATGTCAATGGTTCCTAGTGAATGGCCAGGCTGCATTCTGATTGATGTCACTGGTTCCTAGTGCATGGGCAGGCTGCATTCTCAGTGATGTCACTGGTTCCTAGTGAATGGATAGGCTGCATTCTCAGTGATGTCACTGGTTCCTAGTGAATGGACAGGCTGCATTCTCAGTGATGTCAATGGTTCCTAGTGAATGGACAGGCTGCATTCTGATTGATGTCACTGGTTCCTAGTGCATGGGCAGGCTGCATTCTCAGTGATGTCACTGGTTCCTAGTGAATGGGCAGGCTGCATTCTCAGTGATGTCACTGGTTCCTAGTGAATGGGCAGGCTGCATTCTCAGTGATGTCAATGGTTCCTAGTGAATGGACAGGCTGCATTCTGATTGATGTCACTGGTTCCTAGTGCATGGGCAGGCTGCATTCTCAGTGATGTCACTGGTTCCTAGTGAATGGGCAGGCTGCATTCTCAGTGATGTCACTGGTTCCTAGTGAATGGGCAGGCTGCATTCTCAGTGATGTCACTGGTTCCTAGTGAATGGGCAGGCTGCATTCTCAGTGATGTCACTGGTTCCTAGTGAATGGATAGGCTGCATTCTCAATGCAAAATATGTGGTACAATAAAACAGAAAAGTAATAATTTAATAAATAATGATCAATGTTTACTTACAAATGTCTAGTTATTCTTTAAATAGGAAATATCATTGGGGAGATAGGGAGTGTTATTTAATTAACTAGACAAGACAATCATAGTACTCAGTGAAAAGCAATCATACTGTTATATGCGTCAATAGAATGTGGAATTAATAATCAAACCACATTCCTTTTCTCTGTTCCTGGGAACATTTCTCCAAATATAACACTTCTGCATGAAAAAATGGTCAGTGGTTCTATATTAGTCCAGACAAGTGAGTCATTCGGGTTCTTTGAGAATGCGTGAAGTGTTTTATCTGATCTGCAAAGCGATTACCATTTAAATGTCAAGGAGAAGGTTATTTGAACAGTGTGACAAGCAGGTTACCAGGCCGAGTGGCCCTCAGCATTAAGAGCCATCAAGTGTGTATACCTGGAGCAATTCATCAAGGTGTGTTATTGTGCTGAACACTCTTTAGACACTCTGCAGGTAAGGCTTCTGTAAAAAGCATAGCAATAATAGTGAGAAGATTCTGATGTTGAGTGTAGGCTGGCCAGATGACAAAACCGTTGATAAGTACCGCCCAGCTTTATGTGTAATGTAATATATGGAATGATCTCTGGGTCTGAGTCAGACCCGCTCGCAAGCGGGTCGATGGTGGCCCAGTGCGCACGCGAGCCCGGGAGCGAGCGCAAAAAGCACTCGCTCCGGGACTCACTACAAAAGGGGCGGCTGTCGATATTGATCGACAGCTCGCCCCATTTTGTAGGCGTGGCCGGGGGGTGGCTTCACAAACGGAGGCGTTCCCAAGCGAATGCCCGCCGTTTGTGGGCGGCCCCACTGACATCACCAGTGATGTCAGTGGGTGAGCTTCCAACTCTATTAGAGCCGAAAGCTCATTGGGGCTTGCGGGAACGAGACCCTACCACAAGGGTCTCGTCGCAATCCTGATGGTCTTGACCATCGCGACCATCATCCTGGCCGCTCGCAATAGCTGTGGGTGGTCACCCACAGCTATGCGAGCGGCCAGGAGGCCGCAACAACAACAACAAAAAAGCGCCCGCCCTGATTCAGAGCGAGCACCTCTGAATCAGGCCCTATGTTTAATGCAGAGCAATGTTTAATAAAATTGACACCACAAGTTGGAAATTTCTCCTTAATGATCTCTGTTATTTTGACTGGTATAATATTATCTTTTTAAACGTGAACCGGCAGCTGAAGGAGTACTGCATATTCCTGATAAGCCGACGCATTCTAATCGCATTCTCCAGAGCCGACGTAAGAAGACAAGTTTCTTTTTGCAGGAAAACAGCCACATGAAATGTTTGTTACACATAATAGCAAAGTTTCCTAAACTTCACCTGAACCTTAAAAATAAATACTATGGCTATCAGGGCATCCTGAGTCATGTAGTCCGGCAGCAAACCACTGAAGCACCACTCAACAGAAGAAGATATTTCAAGGAGTTTTCAGCCTGAGCAGAAGTGGAATAAATAAGGTCTGACCGGCTCCCACAGAGAGGGGTTGCTAAATCAGTAGGGATACTGGAAATGACAGGACACTAGATAACTCATGCTCCTTGTGTACTGTGGTATTAGTTCCACATTTAAACACCAGATAATCATCAATAAATGGGTGGGCTACAACAAAAGCATCCTCTGCAAATGGGCAGGGTAAGAAAAAAAGAGCAGAAATGTAACTAGCTATAGGGAGCTTTAATGTTCCCTTGTCAGTGTACGTATTATGAAAGCAGAGTTTGCATAATACCAGGGAATGTAAAGGTGCCCACACACATACCCATGTCCTCACGATACGATTTTATGGCCAATTTCCTCATGAACTTTCACGGGAGCTCCCTTGCCGTCGTGATCACGATTTGGAGTTAAAAATGTCCAATCTGACTAAAGATCTATCTTGCAGCCAATGCATTGTATCCCAGATTGGCTAATCTGCCCAACAGCACGGCAGATCAGAAGATGCGATGTCGGCATCGTGCTCGTGAGTATAAACTCACGATTTGTACTTTTTTTACCCGATTTGTCGTCACGATTCGTCGAAATCGGCCAAATCGTTTAAAATGTCGCTATGTGTGTGGGCACCTTTAGAGATAATACAAGGGAATACAAGATTTGTGGATAAAATCAGGATATACAAGATTGTGACCCAATTCATTATTGAAATTGAAACAAAAAGAAGGTCAAATTAAAAGGAGGTTCCCACTTTCTGCAAAACTCCTCCATACGTCAAATAAAGGGTCAATCTCTCCGAGAAACTCTCCCCTTGGGAACTGGGAACACAGTTTCTGAAGTGTCTATTTTGTCAATTTAGTCAAAAGTGGGTGTCCTTTTATTGACAACACCATCTTAAATCAAACCACGACCCTTCCGAGACCCGACTCCATTACCTGAAGTAACTAGCCGATTGGCACTGCAGCTCATGGCACCAACAATGTCTGTCCATGTACTAACACTAAAATGCCACATTCTAAAGTTTGATTGCATTCACCTTATGTATCAAACTCCAGAAAGCAAAACTTTCTGGAGCTTGTACTCGAAAGGCAACACGCTGCCTAATGGACTATGGGCCTGATTCAGAGGCGCTCGCTATTTGCGAGAGCTCGCTCTGAATCAGGGTGGATTTTTTTTTTTTTTAAATCCGCCTCCAGGCCACTGGCATAGCTGTGGGTGACCACCCACAGCTTTTGCGAGCGGCCTGGCGATGGTCGCGATTATCACGACCATCGGGCTTGCGACGAGACCCTTGTGGTAGGGTCTCGGTTCCCGCAAGCCTGAGTGAACTTCCTGCTCTAATAGAGCAGGAAGTTCACTACTGACATCACGAATGATGTCAGTAGGACCGCCAACAAACGGCAGGCGTTCCTTCGGGAACGCCTCCGTTTGTCCAGCCACCCCCCCCTACCCGTCTACAAAACGGGGCAAGCAGTAGATCAACATAGACAGCCGCCCCGTTTTGTAGCGAGCCCCGGAGCGAGTGAAGTTCTCACTCTCTCCGGGTCTCGCACATGCGCACTGGCCGACCATCGACCCGCTTGTGAGCGCTATGCGCTCACGAGTGGGTCGATGGTCGGCCAGTGCGCACCAAGGCCCTGTGGCTTCTTTTTGGATAATTCCCCAAGAGGGATCCAATAGGATCCCACCCAGGGATCGCGCATACACTGGCAGACGGCTACGCATGTGCAGAAGGACTCCCGGGTCATAACCCCGGAGTCCTCACACCGCAAAGGACAGATCAGTGCTTGAAATCCTTTGCGGTTGTAATCGCAATTGTACATGCATACAGCGTTAATAAACGCCACTTTGCATGCGGTAAGTGCGGGATGTATCGCCTTCAAAATGCGATGCTTGGGACATCTTGCCCATAGACAGATGTACTGCATGGTTATGGACAGAGGGCCTGATTCAGCAAGGAACGCACAATAGCAGACGCACACACCCAGCCGCTGCGAGGATATGCTAATCAATGCACACGCACGGAGACAGCAGCACAAGAAGCAGACACCCAGCAAAAAATAAAACCGCCCACCTATGCCGTAATTGACAGCGTAAACATCAGGAACATAGAGTGCCATCGAAGTTGTGTGTAAGCTAAGGGTAGACCTGACCCTGCCACAGGACATGACAGATTCCTGCACGCAGAGAGGTACCCGGCTGCGTGTGGCACCACTGACATTACTTCATGCACGCCCCTGTAACGTCGTGCGAACGTACAGGCACGCCTGCGTTCGGGCGACCACCCCTCACCACCCACAAACGGCACTTCCTGCCAATCAACATTGAAGGTCTCTGCGGGCTCCCTGCGTACTTTGAGAGAGCCCTTACCGTACTTAGCAACCTTTTCGCACACGCGCAGTTCGATGCATACGCAGATCGCAAACATCGGCTCGCACCGTCCGTTCTCTCACTTGCGTTGCTTGCTGAATCAGGCCCAGAGTGCAATACGGTCATTTTCCTTACATGTATAGATTACACTGGAGGTTACCAGCAGGGGGGGCGGTCAGGGTAACAAGGGGTTATCCACTACCGGAAAACCCTTTAAGTAAAAATACGAAGGAAGAAAAAAAATGCTACAGAAACTCACAGTTCTCGGTTTCTTTTTCTCTATTTAATTGAAGTGTAGCATGAGCGCAGTCAGAAGAGCAATGAGGGCAAATGATGACACCACAGACAGTAGTAATTAAAGCGGCGAGTGGATGAAAGTGTTATATTATGTTTAGAAGAAACAGATATTTAGAGTTAAAGATAAATTATTAGACTAAGGGCCTGATTCAGAGCCGTTCGCTATTTGCGGTCGTTCGTTCAAAAACAAGGGGTGGCTATTCAAATGATCCGTTCGCAAATTGCAGTCTGTTCACACCTCTAAGTCTGAACGAGCGAGCAAAACATACGCTCGTTTATTTGTTAAAAACGCCCCCTGGCCGCTCGCACCATACGTCATGTCCGCTATTTATTAGATTAATCGAGTACATCGACCAGCGTATGAACTGCTCGCTATTCTTGTGGTTGGTTTTTGCTACCACAATCTTGCGAGCAGTTCTGGCTATAAAAGAACCCAGTGACTTGGTCAATGACGCTGCTGTATTAATTATGCACACCCATAAAACGCCCGTTTTGACCTTTAAGCACGCCTGCGTTCTGATCTCCACTCCCCATTTTCAAGCACCTTCCCCTGTTACCACCCACATACGCCTCATTCTGTCACTCAAAATAGCAGGCATTCGCTATTTTGCGAGCACATGAATTTCGGCCGCACTGACTGGTTCGCGCATGCGTATAACGATCCGTACGCATGTGCAGATGTGCGAACATCGCTCGGAACGAGCGTATTGCCGCTAGCGAGTGGCTCTGAATGAGGGCCTAAGAACGGACTTAAGAATTGGACATAGCACCAAAGTGTATCAGTAAATAGACTACAAACAATGGGCCTGATTTAGAGGCGCTCGCAAAAAGCGACAACTTGCTCTGAATCAGGGCGGCCGCTTTTTTTTTTTTTAACCGGCCTCCTGGCCGCTCGCTAAGCTGTGGGAGAGGCCAGGTGATGGTCGCGACCATCGGGCTTGCGACAAGACACTTGTGGTAGGGTCTCGTTCCCGCAAGCCCCAGCTAATAGAGCAGACACTTCAGGAACGCCTCAGTTTGACCAGCCACCCTGCCTACAAAACGGGGCGAGCTGTCGATCAACGTCGACAGCCGCATGCTACTCGCTACGGGGCTTGCGCATGCGTGCGCAGTGCCCGGCCATTGACCTGCTTGCGAGCGGGTCTGAATCAGGCCCATTGTTACTATGTTAGGGTAGAACACCTTCATCCATTAAAAAAAAAAAAAAAAAAAGGTAATTTTTCCGAAAATGGTTACATAACACCTTCATCCACTCACCTCTTTAATTATTGAATAAGCAATTCTGTAATCATAAGACTCAAAGTCTCTCTGACCTGTACAATGTTGGGGGTACATTACCCATTACAGCACAAAAGTCAGCATATAAAACAAAGCTACATAAAGCAGACACTGGCCCTGATTCAGAGTCGGACGCTCTGACCAGAGCGCTCGCTCTGAATCAGGGCCCACCTCCATAAATATGGAGCGTCCTCCTGGACGCTCGTATAGCTGTGGGTCACCACCCACAGCATATACGAGCGTGCAGGATGATGGTCGCGATGGTCTTGACCATCGCCACTGCGAGCAGAAGCCTGCGGTTGGGTTTCTCAACCGCAAGGCCAGGAGTGATTTTGGCTCTATCAGAGCCAAAATCACTCCCACTGACATCACTAGTGATGTCAGTGGGGCCGGCTTCTGACGGTAGGCGTTCCTTTGGGAACGCCTCCGTCTGGCAGGCACGCCCCCGGCACGCCTACCAAAGGGGGCGTGCTGTCAATCAACATCGACAGCACGCCCCCTTTGATCAGACACTACGAGCGAAGGAAAGTCCTTCGCTCGTCGCGTCTCGCGCATGCGCACGACGGAGATCCCTCCGTCGTGCGCATGCGCAGTGCAGACCATCGACCCACTTGCGAGCGGACAGCCGCTTGTGAGTGGGTCTGAATCAGGGCCACTGTCCCCACAACTTATTACCTTCTGTAGGGGGCCAGTGGCGACTCCAGTGGTGGGTCCACAACAACTGCCAGCGAGTCCCGGCCGGCAATGTTTGGTAGCGTTTGGCATAACAGTTGGTGCGATTCTCCTATTTGAATGAGGGACTGTGCTGCAGCCCCACCTGTGGAGCCACTGGTAAGGGCAGAGACTGAGCACAGCCCTTCCTCTCATGCACCCAACATGGCAGCGGAAATACCTGTGCAAGATGCAGCCTACAGGAAGTGCCAATAACATGAGTCACTTTATTGAAAAATTAGGTGTTATCAAGGCAACGACTTGGGAGTGGGGAGGGAGGGGACTGAAAAAAGTACTATATATCAGATAATAATGGTTAAAAAACAAATCAGCAGTAGCACATGCAGGGGGGGGTTTCTGAGCACCCTGAAATCCTTCCTGACAGACGCCAGAGTGGGCACCATGTTATTAATGCCTGTAACCTTGTAGCAAAATTGATTCGCGAGCCAATGGGAAGGAGGCGGCGCCAATATGATGCAATGCCATTAGAATCATGTGATTTGGCCCCGCCCCCTCCTGATTGACCTTCAAAGAAACTCCCCCCATAAAAATCCTGCATTTGCCCCTGAAAAGAAAGTAGGGATCTTTGGTGTACTTACACTGAAATATGCACTAACACAAATATAAGGAACTATCAAAAATGGTGTGAGTGTTGGTGTTCCCAATCCCTTGGATTCGGTATCCGGAAATGCTCTCCCCTTTCCCTTAGGTATAATCTCCCCCCAATAATCAACACACTCTCTCTTTGAAAGCCTTCATCCGGGACCCTGTGCCTGGCATCCGCACTTTCCCAGTACTACCCACCCTAGCAACACCCTGAAACAATCCACTCTTCCCGGTTTCAAATAAAAAGATTATAAGTTTGTATTGTGTAATTACTCATTAACACTGTTTTTTTTTTTTTTTTTTACATGTACAGAGTTTTTTTCTTAAATCCACAAAAATAAACATCGATAACTGTAAACACTAAATATAACCCAGATCATTTACTAAACTCACAAACTGTTACCTGATGTCTGTAGTTGTACCAGCCATTGGACCCTGCCACAAGGACTACCCAGTGTTTGCCTGCTTCTTCTGGCTCTTCAATAGGCATCGCCACGGACAGCGCTGCGAGTCCGAGCAGAGCAGCAACGGGAAACAACATCTTGCTGGAATTTACAGGAACCTGCAGGGAATAATGTAGGATAATTTTCTGCTTTCTGTAGAAGGCAATTTAAATAGAATTTCACTCAAAACCTGTTTCGGCTATCTAAACTCGTCATACTATTACTTTATGCTATTACTATTATCACGTACATCTGTAACTATTGATACTTGAATAAATATGCCTGAAATTGGCTGTTAAAATCTCATAAAAAAAAAAAAGTAATAAAGAATAAATTGCAACCATGAGTTTTAATGACCGTGCCAGTCTGACCTCTGCTGACTGTAACAAATCTATTTGCCTCGCACATACAGTATCTCCTCACCCAAAAGCAGCATTTCTGCCCCACCCGCATGACAAATAGGGCAGAGTGGGGCAGGTAGGAAGATGAGGGCTTGTCCTTTAAGGTGGGGGTCAGAAGGGAACTTTGAACGCTGCTGCTCTCAAGAGTGACATAGCAGTGAGGTAACAATGTTCTAAATGCCAGCAGTGGACACACCAAACAATAAGCACATGCCACAAGAAAGTAATAAAACCAGAAAAATATTCATCAAATAAAAAAAAAATAAAAAAAAAAGTTTCCTCCGAAAAACTGCAGTACGTATAAAAATATATAAACACCGCTGTGTAATATAAACTCTACTGTTGTTCCCTATATGTTGTCTACATCTAATATAGTTGTATATATAAAACTTGATGGACAAGTTTCAACAGAATAACAGAATTTCAGGTATTTTTGGCTGTATCTACTGATGTTATATTGGAGCACTATATGAAATCTTCCTTATACTGCCTTCTTTATCAGCTGTGTGCGCTTTCCTGTTCGATGGGCACAGAATGGACTTGAAAACCTAGAAAATGAGAACTCTTCTTCCATGCGAGACTGGACAGACGACCATACACAAAAGCTGACCTGTTACTTAGTAATTTAGCAGCAAAGGACACAGACTGTGGGCCGTATTCAATTAGAGGCGAAAATCCATAATTGGCGAAAACGTTTCGCCTATTGACGCTTTTCGCCTGTTCGGAACTTACCTCCAAATTCAATTCCAGACGGGATTCGCCTAAGCGAAATAGACTTCTTGGGGGTCTGCAAGGATGGGTCAGGTGTTTTTGGGATTGAGGGTGCATGTAGCAGGTGCGTTTTGGACATGTTTTAAAAGTTTACTTTAGAAACATTAAAATATGCTGGCACCCATTTTCAAGTACCCCAAATTTGACAGGACTACTTATATTCACCAAATAATACTGATTTTTGCCATTCTTCACCACTTTTGCAGACGCTAATATGAAGCAATTTAAACTACTTAAGTACCCCAAACACTTTTATTAGGGCTACTAGTACACATCTACATTCATTCCCTATGTTATTAGGGCTATTAGTACACATCTACATTCATTCCCTATGTTATTAGGGCTATTAGTACAAATCTATAGTGATTCCCTATGTTATTAGGGCTATTAGTACACATCTACATTCATTCCCTATGTTAGTGCATTTTTGGGGGGGTACAGACTGATTTCCTCACTACTGACAGTACTTTCCGCCTGTTCCGCATTCGCCGCTTTCCGTTTTCACGTGTTTAGGGACACGCACAAAATGTTTTCGCCTCTGAAACAGGGGAAGGAGACGGAAAGTCGGGAAGGCGAAACTCATCCGACGTTTCGCCTCTAATTGTATACAGGTCTAAGAGGTAAATTTACTAAGCAGTGCTTTTGAGAGCTACCGTAACTTCCGCCGCTGGATTTAAAGAGACAATAATATTAAATACACAACCAGCCTTGTTTTATATTATTATCACCCTTTTCAATGCAGTGGCTGAATCTGCCAAAGATGCAGCAGCTATGAAAAGTGCGGCTTAGTAACTCTAGGAGGAGATGCCAGCGTAAATATGCCCCTTATATTGGGCAAACCCCTTTGTAGCAAAAACTGTGCCTGACAAATGTACATATTAGTGGTGATGTCAGGGATTATTATCTACAGCAGGTCAGGCTGTGCGTCGCACACATAAGGAAACAACCTCTATTTAATCATCACTTCACAGAAGCTGTAACAACATTGCACAATCACCATTTTTTCCATTTCAGACAAAGGTTGTTTTTATTACATGAACAGGAAGTTGGTTCAATTTTTTTGTCACAGGATTCAATGATTTTGCAGCAGGTTCCCTGTTCATTTGGGTTTGTGTATATAATATATATCTCTCTCTATCCCCAAATATATCTCTCTCTCTCATGTTGTGTCTGTTTGTCCCAAGTTGGCGCAAAAATGACTTCAGAACCGATTTCAATGAGATCTGCATCATTGTGTAGTGAAAACTTTGAGAGGAAATAAAGAGCAGGTTATTTCTAGAACAGTCACGTTAAAGCTGAACTATAAGAAAAACAACATTTATGGATATCATCAATGCCAGAGATAGGTGTGGCACCATGCCTCGGCCGGTAAGGGGTGGGGGGGAAAGGTGTTGGCAGAAACTATTTTACTGTGGGTGAAACCACGGCCAACAGCTGGTATATATTCTCACTGCCGCTAGGTTTGTGCGGTGTTTTTCAATGTCACATTTTCACAATGCCAAGATTAGGCATTTTAGGGGAAACGTAACAGACTGTGCGATGAAGACATTGGCGGGATGCCAGTGGCAATCGTTTATAAGTAAAAACACAGTTTGGTTTTGCCTTTTAAATAATTGCCGCTTCAAAACAACGAGCAGACCCGCCTGAATCTCGCCGATGCCCGAATCGAGCAGGCTGTTACATTTCCAATTTGAGTGCTTTCATTTATGTTATGTACAGTATCACTGGACTACGATACTAGCCTCTAGATTAGTGGCAGTCATAACTACTTATATCTTTAATCAGGTGAGATTACTTTAGACACGGGGCCTGACTCTGACCCGCTCTCTAGATGCGATCGCTCGCTCCCAGCGTATGGAAATTCAGCTAAGTAACGTCAAGGCAGCCGCTTGCAGGGCAAGTCATAAGCACGCCCATCTGTGTATTGGCGAGCTATCACTTTTTGTTTGTAGATGCCCACCAGCCTGTCTTAAGACGCCCACTTGCGCACGTCATCTCCCGGAAGAGCAAGAAACCATTGGTACGTCGAGCACCATCCGAAGCATTTGCAGCGCTTGCGGTTGACTATACCCTGCCGCAAGCACTTCAGTGTAGATTTCAAGCAAGTGACGTGTCCTATGACGCTGCCTGTTAATTATGCAGGCCTCTGAAACGGCGTTGAATTTTTCAGGCACGCCTGCGTTCGCACCTCCATACTCCCGTTTCCAGTGGACTGCCCCTGTTACCACCCACACACGGCTTGACCTGTCACTCATTCAGCTGGGCTGTCTATGCTTGGCGAGCGAGAGTTTCCCCATCGATCGCACCAGTTCGCACACACGCAATTAGAAGCGTACGCATGCGCAGATTGAAAAACATTGCTCGTTCCGAGCGAGTGGCCGCTTGCGAGAGAGTCTGAATTAGACCCACTATCCTTACGTGTTCAGAAAATCAAATGCAACACAAGTCATCCAGACAACGTCAAGTTCCTGAAATAACAGGTTAAGGTTAGTGTTACACTAGTTCAGGCCTGAACCTGAGGCTCTCAGCTACAAGTCCCAACACGCTTTACCAGCTGATCATTTGGGCATGCTGGGATTTGTAGTTTCACAGCAACTGGACTAGTGTCACTAGAGGTAGAATTATATGTTTGTTGTATGGGTTGGATACAGGATCCCGGGACTCGGAATACTGTCAATGGCATCCCGACAGTTAGAATCCCCCCCCCCCCCCCCCCCGCACACTAACCCTAACCTAAATTTAGTTGGTGATAAATTGCTAGGAAAATAATCCCAAACATCATCCAACATGTTTTACCCAAAAATCCAAATTGAAGTATTTGCCCCTAAATAGATACTTATAGCTGGTGGAAACCACTGACAGCATTGCAGTATTTATGGAGCTGGGGGAGTCCAGAGAAGCAGACTACATCTGACTGAAGACAGCGTCCCAGGACTGGATGGGAGAATCAGACTGTCGGTTAACATCCACTGCTAAACATATTCACCACACCCATCAAGTGCATCACTGCAAGGAAATGACTGTAATCATCCCATGCCAGGGACAGTCTTCCTGATTATTAGCATAATGATAATACTGGCCTAACCAGATGCAGCCATTGCTGCAACAAGAGCTTAGGATATGTCACATGGCAGAAAGAATTAATCAGGTCAGGATCAATTTTGAAATATTAAAAAAAAAAGTATAGTTAGTGTAATATATATATATATATATCTTATTTTCTCTATATAATTGTCATCTCCAACATGCAGTGAGGCAGGATAGACCCTGGCAGGAGAGGAAGAGGACCAGGCCCACGGTAAGAATGGGGGCGTGATGGACAAAGAAGGAGGCAGTGAGGGGGCGGGACAGGGACAGCAGCAGTCAGACAGGGGGCGTGACAAAGCTGCAGACAGAGCAAGGTAGGAGGAGTGGATAGAGGGGGCGGGGCTAATCAGCAGTGAGACAGCAGTGGATAGAGGGGGTGGGGCTGAGCAGCAGGCAGACAGAGCAGTGGATAGAGGGGGAGGGGCTGAGCAGCAGGCAGACAGAGCAGTGGATAGAGGGGGAGGGGCTGAGCAGCAGGCAGACAGAGCAGTGGATAGAGGGGGAGGGGCTGAGCAGCAGACAGAGCAGTGGATAGAGGGGGAGGGGCTGAGCAGCAGACAGAGCAGTGGATAGAGGGGGAGGGGCTGAGCAGCAGTGAGACAGCAGTGGATAGAGGGGGAGGGGCTGAGCAGCAGGCAGACAGAACAGTGGATAGAGGGGGTGGGGCTGAGCAGCAGGCAGACAGAACAGTGGATAGAGGGGGTGGGGCTGAGCAGCAGGCAGACAGAACAGTGGATAGAGGGGGTGGGGCTGAGCAGCAGGCAGACAGAACAGTGGATAGAGGGGGTGGGGCTGAGCAGCAGGCAGACAGAGCAGTGGATAGAGGGGGAGGGGCTGAGCAGCAGGCAGAACAGTGGATAGAGGGGGTGGGGCTGAGCAGCAGGCAGACAGAGCAGTGGATAGAGGGGGAGGGGCTGAGCAGCAGGCAGACAGAGCAGTGGATAGAGGGGGAGGGGCTGAGCAGCAGGCAGACAGAGCAGTGGATAGAGGGGGAGGGGCTGAGCAGCAGGCAGACAGAGCAGTGGATAGAGGGGATGGGGCTGAGCAGCAGGCAGACACTGAGGTGACCCGACATATGCCAGGTCCCTTTACTAAAATGTGCAGAAGCCACCAGAATATCCGATAATTGACTGATCTGCGACCAAGCTGAGTCTTGGCACGCAGTCGCTTGGATTTGCGCTATTGGGCACCTCAATAAAAATCCCAGGGGCTGAGACATTTGCATAATTCCACATATTTTTGCTTTGGCATTAATCCACCTTTCCAAAGTAGCAAAATGTGAAAATATGCAAATGTCTCAGCCTGGATTTGTATTGAGACACCCGGCGGCTGCTTCGCCAATCCAATCATCTGCGTACAAAGACGCACCATAGGTCTTACATCAGTCGACTATTGAAGTTCTGAGAAACACTAAACTTACTGAGAATGGTCACCGAAACTGAGACGCCGGAGCCGCTGTGACTGTGCCCGGGATCGCAGTCTACGAACCTCCCCCCAAAACGGTCTGGACAAATCTGCGTTTGAGCCGCCTCTCTCCCATTACCTCCACCAAACCCTCCCTATCAATCACACTGTGGCCAAATCCTCGCTGCAACCCCCGAAGGTAATGTAACTTGGCACATGCACAGCCCGACTCATGCGCAGACCACAGATATTCGCTTAACCGCGAAAATATCGGGTTTGCGTCCATCTCTGAATCAGGCCCTCCCATAAATAGGTGTTTATAATAAAATCTGCAATAACACTTTTTTTTTTTGGCAACTTCAATTATATGAATAGTATGGAGTCAACTTCGCGGCTGCGAGTAAGTGCGGCATGGTACCTCCGGGCCCGCAGATTTTTGTTTGCAGCCTCATAGGGCATTAAGTAAAAAAAAAAGTGATATTCCAGGATGTGAGGGGCGCGAGCGGTGGTTCCGGCAGTGGTGTGGAAACGCTGTTGTAAGGTCAACTTGCCCTCCCCGATCATCGGTGGCATTGAAAAACCGAAGCATAGTAGATCTACCCCTTGCTATGAAGAGGAAGCGCTGGGTCGCACGGTGTGCCACGGAGATCCTGTATGACGGATGTGGTTATAGGTGAGGTGGGACAAGCCAGGCCACAGGTGCTGCAACATAGGGGTCTATTTATCAAGCAGTGAAAAGCGTGGAGAAGTTGCCCATAGCAACCAATCAGCTCCTACCTATTATTTTATAAACTGTACTTGATAAATGCTACTTCAAATCTGATTGGTTGCTATGGGTTCACTTCTTCATGCTATTCACTGCTTGATAAATAGATCGCTAACAGGGGTATTCAATATGGGTGCGATAACATCGTTTTTGCGTTAATATCGGAGGTATGACGTAACTATCGCAGGTTTTACTTTTACACCGTATTCAATTTCAAAGACTTATCGCAGTTTTGAAAAGTCTTTGATAAAAAACGGGGATAACTTTTCACCATTGAATAGGTGTCGAAAAAAAGTGCAGAATTGGGGTTTAAGGGTGCAGGCTTAAAAAAAATAGCCTGCACCCCTGGGAATGTCATTTAAAAAAGAACTGTGTCAAAAAAAGTAAAAAAAAAAAATAAAAAAAAATTAGGGACACCCCAAAAAATGAATTTAAAAATTGGGGTGAAAAAAAAAAAAAATGGCAAAAATTGTATAACAATAGGGAAATAGGTTCAGGGCTATTCTGCAAGTATGCGGCAGGTGTATTATAGAATAGATTTATAGCGGCGGGTGTATTCTAGAATAGAATTATAGCGGCAGGTGCACAAATGCAGAATTTTTAAAAACTTACTTTAGGGACTTAAAAATATGCTAGTATCCATTTTCATGTACCCCAAATTTGATGGGACCACTTAAAAAAACGAAAAAAATAACCTAAGTGCTCTTCTGCATCACTTCTTCAATGTTGGGAAAAAAACACCTGCTGCGGCTATTTAAATCCCCGACTTTCAATTAAAGGCTAAAACGGGGGTACCCATAGTGTTCCCCCATGTTTTTACAACTTTAGGGGGGTCTTACAATTATTTTAAGGAAAAATTCGTAACTTTACGCAAATCCAACTTCGGAGTTTCCAGTTTTCGTTAATTTTATTTTGAATACGGGGATAAGCGGGAGCGCGCACCATGCCTTAACGCAGAAAAAAACTCCGATATGAAACGTTAACTTCGACAGTGAAGTTAACGTTTCATATTGAATACCCCTCTTAATGGGCTATGTATATTTTACTCCATCTATGCTTAGAGCCCAATTCAGAGATGTACGGAATCTGGATACTTACATACATCTCCAATGTTTGTAGATCTGCACATGGGCAGGAGCCGCACTGAGCATGTGCGGGTCTGTTTCTGTGATGTCACTCACAGTGCACCAAAATTCCCAGCATGACTGACATGCTGCTGGCGGTTGGGTGCGGCGACGAGCAGCGTTCCAGAAAATGGTGGCGTCAGCCATGTTTTCTGGGCATGCTGAAGCCAGTGGCTGCATCCTCAGACACAGCTTCACTGGCCATGGCGGCGTTATTTCAGTGAGTTGCTCAGATGTCCGATGGTCACGCAGTTGACACGATGCTGCGTTTTCGGAGGCAGCAGCGGGTCAGAGAAGCCGGCAGGAGGCGTGTTTTTACCCTCCTGCGGCTTTTGCATATTTTAAGCACAGTCGCTGCATACAAAGACGCAGCGGCTGTGTTAAAGCATCAGACCCTTAGATTGTATATTACAGGACCAACCACATTTAACTCACTATTTTTATATATACGTTTATACCTGTGACTAGGAAACTGTTGGGGGGAAAATAAGCACCAATAACCGTCAGCCCATCCCTGTAACGTGAACCTGGGATTCAGATTAATTCTTCACTACATAAAGCAGTCTCAACGGGTTGGGTACGGGATCCCAATGTATGGGAGCAAATGACAGTCGTCCATTTCCTCACAAACACTGGAAAGTAGCCAAAACTGGTTGTTCAGACAAATTGGTTAAAACGCACAAATTTAACCAATTTGAACTAATTTTTTTTTGTCCTTTTTCAGTGTTTAAAACCATATGATCGACTGTCATTTACTCCCATATATTACCAGGTTTTCATTCCAACCAGCCAGATTGGACAGATATCTGACAGAAAATTGTATAGTGGATGCCCAGCTTTAGTCTGCCTAATACTAAAGGTGCATACACACAACGATTTTTTGAACGATTATCGTTAAACGAAAAAATCGTTCCCTTTCTGAGTTAAAACGATGAATGATTATCGTTCATGCGCGTTCACGTTTGTAGTTCAGTCAGAATGACCAACTGAACGATTTTCAGTAAGGGAATATGCAAAAATCGTTTGTAGTTCAAAAAAATCGTTCATTACACTTTAAAAAATCTGACAGATAATCTGACAGAAAATCGTTCATAAAATCGTTGGTAACAAAATAGTTGTGTGTGTATGCAGTTTTACCGTCAGGATGTCAGAGGTGGTTATTCTGGAGTCTGGATTTCGACTGCTGATGGGATTCCGGCGCCGGTAATCTGACTGCCGGGATGCCGACTACATCCCATCACAACTATTAAAATCCCTAGAGCCGCACATGGACGAAGTCCTCCACTGCTGGAAGTCGCAGTGATTTGGTCCTCAGATCACATGTGGGGGGGGGGGGGGGGTAGGGAGTTAAATTTAGGAGAAGTTCTTAAAGGTGACAATGGGCCTGATTCTGAGTCATTGCAGCTTTTGGAGGTCGCACGTCTGCTACTTTTTGCAAACGCTGCTACAAAGTCCTTCTCTAGTGAGCATTCGTGCTTCTGAATGTGAGATGCCCACTTTCAGCATCCATAGATGCTATTATACCGACTGGTGTGTCTTTAGATGCACCATCAAAACTTCAACCATCCCTATGGCAGGTGTAGTCTCTCCGTACAAGTATGGCCTTCTATGTGACCGGTTCGGTGTCTGTGTACGCAGCCACTTTCAGCGACACGCCCATAAAACGCCCATAAGATGGACCATCTCCCTGTGCCCACCCAGAAACACCCAATACATCTGCAACACATTTCCGAGACCTTGTGTCTCTGGTGCG
The DNA here is from genome assembly GCA_031769625.1 of Taudactylus pleione. Lineage (NCBI taxonomy): Eukaryota > Metazoa > Chordata > Amphibia > Anura > Myobatrachidae > Taudactylus > Taudactylus pleione. The sequence goes on from JAUIMM010001300.1 coordinate 1,413,144, forward strand.
CCTCACCCGCTACTCCGTGTGGATGCATGCGAAGAAGAAAAATTGTTCCACTGCGTCCAACATTGGCTCAGAATCAAGAGAGATAAACCTCTTCATAGCAAGGTATTGCTGCATTATTTACTATCAGGTCCACTTAACATTGGGGTGCAGTCAGGTATCTGCAGCGCTCCCCCTATTTTTGCTTGCATACACAGTCCCCATAACCTTCTATAGGAACTGCAGACATGTCCAATTTACCAAGCTGTGGAAAGTTTAGCTGCTGAGAGCTGCTACCCGTTACCTACAGTACAGGTTACCTTTTTTCTGGAGGGTGATTCTCAGCTCTCATTACATATACTAACACCAAACCTGGCAGAGCTATATACATACACTAACACCAAACCTGGCAGAGCTATATAATATGAGATATGGTAAGAACTTACCCTTGTTATCTCTATTTCTACGAAGTCCATAGGGTTCCACAGGATACCTTGGGGTATAGGTGTGACGTCAGTCGCAGGGCACCAAAGAGTTAAGCTTTCAGCCTCCCAGGATGCACTAGGTCCCCCTCCTATACCCCGCCCCCGGGCCAAGGCACCTCAGTTAGTTACCAAGCCATAGGCCGGAGGAGGAGAAGGAAGAGAGAGAACAAAGATCTGGACACATACAAGAATCACATTCTCACCAGAGGGAGACGGAAAACCGGTGACCAGAGCAAAGCCCATCTGCAGCACAGGTGCGACAGGGCGGGAGTCCTGTGGAACCCTATGGACTTCGTAGAAATAGAGATAACAAGGGTAAGTTCTTACCATATCTCATATTTTCTACTTCAGGGTCCATAGGGTATCCACAGGATACCTTGGGGATGTCCCAAAGCAGTATCCTTTAAGGGTGGGGACGCTCCTGTGCAGAAAGGAGAATCCGCCGCCCGAAGGAAGCATCCTGAGAGGCGAAGGTGTCAAACCAGTAATACCTCACGAAGGTATGGACAGAAGACCACGTAGCAGCCTTGCAGATCTGAACTGCCGAGGCACCACGTCGAGCTGCCCACGAAGGACCCACAGACCTAGTGGAATGAGCCTTCAGAGAAGGAGGGACCGGTAGGCCTTCATGAAGATAAGCTTCAGAAATAGCCATACGGATCCAGGCTGCCAAAGTTTGCTTTGAAGCAGGCCAACCCTTTTTACAGAAGCCATAGAGGACAACAAAGCGTCCGACTTCCTAAACAAAGAAGTGCGGTCAACATAAGTCCTTAAGGCCCGCACAACATCCAAAGAGGCCTCACCCACGGAAAGACCCGGTGAGTTAAAGGCCGGAACAACTATTTCCTCGTTAACATGAAACTGGGAAACAACTTTGGGAAGAAACTTGGGCCGAGTGCGGAGCACTGCCCTGTTCCCATGAAAAACCAAGAAAGGGGGTCTACAAGAAAGAGCCCCTAACTCAGAAACACGTCTGGCTGAAGCAACGGCCAGAAGGAAAACAGTCTTAGCTGTTAGCCATTTAATATCCACTGAGCCCAGTGGTTCAAACGGCGGTCCTTGGAGAGCCCTCAGGACCACAGCCAAATCCCAAGGCGCCACAGGTGGAACAAAGGGCGGCTGAATACGGAGAACACCTTGCATAAAGGTGCGCACATCCGGGATTGTAGCAATCCTACGGTGAAACCAGACAGATAGGGCCGAAACCTGTACCTTCAAAGAAGCAAGGCGAAGCCCATGATCTAGTCCCGCTTGCAGGAAGGCGAGAATCCGAGACAGACGAAACTCCCGCGGTGCATAACCTCTCGGTCGACACCACTGGAAGAACATATGCCACACGCGATGGTATATCCTCGCGGAAGACGGTTTCCGAGCTCGTAACATGGTACGCACCACAGAGCTGGAAAACCCCCAGGACCTCAGCATGGCCGTCTCAACAGCCACGCCGCCAAAGACAGCCGAGTCAGGTCCGGGTGAAGACAAGGACCCTGAGACAGAAGGTCCGGTCGTATCGGCAACCGCAGAGGACTGTCCACGGACAGACCCTGAAGGTCTGAGAACCAGTGCCGTCTGGGCCACGCGGGAGCTATCAACAGGAGCGTCCCTCCTTCCTGTTTGAATTTCCGGATTACCCGTGGAAGAAGGGAGACCGGAGGGAACAGGTATGCGAACCTGAACGTCCACCGGACGGACAGAGCATCCACCAGAGACGCCCCTTCGTCTCTTGTGCGAGACCCGTACACCGGCAACTTGTTGTTGTGCCGGGACGCCATGAGGTCGATTTCTGGAAGACCCCACCTGTCCACCAGTAGTTGAAAAACGTCCGGGTGCAGGGACCATTCCCCTGGATAAACGTCCTGGCGACTTAGAAAGTCTGCCTCCCAATTTAGCACTCCCGGGATGAAGACCGCTGATATGGCCGGAAGATTGCGCTCCGCCCAAACCAGGATCCGAGAGACCTCTACGAGAGCCGCCCGACTGCGAGTTCCTCCTTCGCTGTTTATGTAGGCCACGGTGGTAGCATTGTCCGACTGGACCTGCACCGGGTGACCCTGGAGAAACCGCTGTGCCTGCAGGAGAGCATTGAAGACCGCACGGAGTTCCAAGATATTTATTGGAAGCTCCGCTTCTGTCGGTGTCCACCTGCCCTGGAACAAGTGTGGACCCGAAACTGCTCCCCAGCCCCGAAGACTGGCGTCCGTTGTCAACAGGACCCAATTTGGAACCCAGAACAGACGTCCCTTGTTGAGGTGGGTCGTCTTTAACCACCACGCAAGGGACAGGCGTACCTCCGGGGTGAGCACAATCGTCTGGAACTTCAGAGACTGAGGCAGCCCGTTCCACTTGGACAGGATCAGGTGCTGCAGAGGTCTGGAGTGAAACTGGGCGTATTCCACCATGTCGAACACCGACACCATGGAGCCCAGTAACCTCATCGCCGAGTGTAAGGACACCCGGCGGCTGTGCAGACAACTGCGCACCCTTGACTGTAAAGCAGAGATCTTGTCCTCCGTCACGAAGATCCTTTGCTGTCCCGAGTCCAATAAGGCTCCAAGATGCAGAATCCTCCGAGACGGGATTAGAGTGGACTTCTGCCAGTTGATTAGCCAGCCGTGCCATTGCAGCAGTGCAATGGTCAGGTCCAAGTGGTGTAACAGGAGCTCTGGAGATCCTGCCACCAATAACAGGTCGTCCAAGTACGGCAACATGCGGACTCCTTGCAGCCGCAGAGAAGCCGCCATGACCGCCATAGCGTCCTGTAAGTTCAATGACACCATGTAGTCCCCAGGTTCCAGCGCCAGAATGATGGACCGTAGGGTCTCCATCCGAAACTTCGGGACCCGCAAAGACTTGTTGAGTGCTTTGAGGTTGAGAATCGGACGATATGACCCATTGGGTTTCTGTACCAAAAAAAGATTTGAATAGAAACCCTGGCCCCTCTGGGAGAATGGAACAGGCACTATAACTCCAGCCTGGAGCATAGTGTGCAATACCTTCCGCAGCTCCGTAGCCTTGTTCCGGTCTGATGGTAGACCCGTGGTGAAGAATCGAGCCGGGGGTCTGTGCCGGAAGGAGAGGGCGTACCCGTGAGAGACCACCTCCAGAACCCAAGTGTCTGTCGTAGTGAACGACCAACACCGGGAGAACTGCAGCAGGCGGCCTCAAGGGGAGACCCGGACCGTCAGGCCGCAGGCTTGTCATCTGGCTTGGGGGCCGGACGTCTGGTACTCCATGCCTGTTTCCGGGGCTTGACCGATTTCTTAGGGCCAGCCTGTCGAGGAAACGACTGTGGTTTGGGCCTGCCCTGGGCCCTAGATGACCGAAAGGACGATGGTCCAGAACCAGAAGGAGCAGCGGCCGACGGGAGACAAGCAGATTTGGCTGCCGCCAGCGTGGCCACAATCTTATCCAGATCCGGACCGAAGAGAACTTCTCCGGTAAACGGCAACGCTTCCAGACCTTTCTTGGATCTGCGTCCGCCTTCCAGGATCGCAGCCACAAGGTGCGACGAGCAGCTACCGCTGCTGAAGAAATTCTAGACACCAGAGTACTAATGTCTAGAGCCGCCTCGTTGATGTAGGTGGCCGAATCACGGAGATTGCCAATCAACTCCGCCTGTTCGGCCGGACAGTCGGATTCAAAAGAAGCCTCTAATGAATCCGCCCAGCGCTCCATCGCTCTGGCAACCCAGCAAATGGCCATAGCCGGCCGTGCTGCCCCCCCTGCAAGGGAATAAGCAGACTTCAGGCAGATTTCTACCTTGCGGTCCGTAGCATCCTTAAGGGAGGACATGGATGGCATCGGCAATGTGGCACTACGGACAAGACGGGTCACGTGAGAATCCACCTGTGGAGGGGATTCACACTTAGCAAAATAATTATCCGCGAACGGATAAGCCACCGCCAGGCGTCTCTGCGGCTGGTATCTTTTGCCAGGTTGTTTCCACGCCTCCTCTAAATGGTCCACCAACTGACCCGAAAGAGGAAAGACTGTGGCATCGCCCTTCACATCTTTGAAAAAGGCATACTTAGATTTAGCCGCTGGGGGAACTTCGTCCTCAATCACCAAGGCTGTGCGGACCGCCCGAATAAGTCCAGGAATATATACTTTGGACTTAGCATCAGCGTCCTTAGTATGGAAAGGTTCCTGATCGTAAGGATCCAGAATCTCCCCATCATCAGACGTCCCTTCGTCATCCTCATAAGGAGCGGACAGAGACGCCACCGGCCTTTTATGAGGCCGCATCACAGACTCCCCTTGCAACACATCCGACAAGTGCTGTACAGAACTCGTCAGGGAGTTAACCCACGCTGGCTCCTGAGAACCCGGGAGCGGGGAAATAGGGAGACTGTGGGGTACCACCAATTGTCGTGGGAACCCCTGCATGGGTGACGACACCACAGACTGCTGGGACAAACCCATCGGAGTAAACGCGGGCTGCGGAGCTAACTGGCCCACTAAAGCTGTTAACGCCTGAGCGAAACAAGCCCAGGGCGGCTCCTGTACCGGTGCTGTAACCGTAATAGGCCGCGCCATGGACAAACACTGCCGGCAAAGGCCCTCCGCGCTACCCTCCCCCTCCGCTAACGGTACTTTGCACGTGGTACACTGTAGCCGGAGGGGAAAATCACTTTCAGACATGATGGCACCACGTATGTGACCTCTCTCACCAATTAAGTATTAAATAGGCGAGAGACCACCCTGCAGCACCGCACCGCAAGGGCTTTAGCAGAAAGAACAGGGACAGTAATAAAGCTGACAGTTTAGAGAAGAAAAGTTACAGGCAGCAGCGCTAGCACAGTCACATACAATGCAGAGAAATAACAATTCCTGCACTAACAGCGCTGATCACTCAACTACACAGACACAGGGCCTGGTAGGACACAGCGCTGCATACACAGACCTGAGCCACAGCGGAGGAGAGGTATGCGGGGGGACCCAGACCACGATGCTTCCGTCCAGCGCTTCCAGCAGCGTCACCATGCGTTCTGGAGAAGATGGCCGCCGAGGAGCAGAGAGGAGGCTGGCCTGGGGGAGGAGCGCTGCCACAGGACCAGTCGGCAGCATGCAGAGAGGGCTGTGTGCAGCGGGGGAGGCGCCGGCTGTGAGACAGGGAAGGCGCGCTCCCCTGGCATGCATTTAACCCCTGGGACGCCGCAGCGCTACCGCTCTGCTGCGGTCCGCTGTCCCAGGGGGTAGTGGAAGCGCAGGTTGGTCGCCTGGCTCCACGCTGCAGCCAGTCCCCAGGGAGCCCCCTGCCTGGGGACTTAGGACCATGTGATCAGCGGGGACCCACCTCGGAACCCCGCTGCTTACCTCTGTCCCCCTTGAATCCGGCCATGGTCCGGAACATCTGGGGTCACCGCTAGCTGTGACCCCAGACGCCCACCAGCATCCCCGGATCAGTACCGGCGTTCTGGTACCGGCGGGGTGTAGGGAAGACAGCATGGACGTCAGGACTGACTGTCCATGCTGTTCATCCAGATGTGCAGCCACAGCTGCATGAAGAAAAAGCTTCAGGGGCTCTTCTAGCCCCCACTCCAACAGGTGCACCCGACTCCGGCCGGGCACCAAACTAAACTGAGGTGCCTTGGCCCGGGGGCGGGGTATAGGAGGGGGACCTAGTGCATCCTGGGAGGCTGAAAGCTTAACTCTTTGGTGCCCTGCGACTGACGTCACACCTATACCCCAAGGTATCCTGTGGATACCCTATGGACCCTGAAGTAGAAACATACAGTACACTAACACCAAACCTGGCAGAGCTATATCCAGACACTAACACCAAACCTGGCAGAGCTATTTACATACACTAACACCAAACCTGGCAGAGCTATATACATACAGTACACTAACACCAAACCTGGCAGAGCTATATACATACAGTACACTAACACCAAACCTGGCAGAGCTATATCCATACACTAACACCAAACCTGGCAGAGCTATATCCATACACTAACACCAAACCTGGCAGAGCTATATCCAGACACTAACACCAAACCTGGCAGAGCTATATACAGACACTAACTCTAACATGGCAGAGCTATATACAGACATTACCACCTAACCTAGCAGAGCTATATACAGACATTACCACCTAACCTGGCAGAACTATATACATACAGTACACTACCACCTAACCTAGCAGAGCTATATACATACAGTACACTACCACCTAACCTAGCAGAGCTATATACATACACTACCACCTAACCTAGCAGTGCTATATACATACACTACCACCTAACATGGCAGAGCTATATACATACAGTACACTACCACCTAACCTGGCAGAGCTATATACATACATTACCACCTAACCTAGCAGAGCTATATACATACACTACCACCTAACCTAGCAGAGCTATATACATACACTAACACCAAACCTGGCAGAGCTATATACATACACTAACACCAAACCTGGCAGAGCTATATCCAGACACTAACACCAAACCTGGCAGAGCTATATACAGACACTAACTCTAACATGGCAGAGCTATATACAGACATTACCACCTAACCTGGCAGAGCTATATACAGACATTACCACCTAACCTGGCAGAGCTATATACAGACATTACCACCTAACCTGGCAGAGCTATATACAGACATTACCACCTAACCTGGCAGAACTATATACATACAGTACACTACCACCTAACCTAGCAGAGCTATATACAGACTGTCAGGCACTGATCACTAGAGTGACAGACCATCTGATCTCCTATATATTATCATATATACACAGCAACATGAGTGACAGACCATCTGATCATATATATATATATATACACACAGCAACATGAGAGAGTGACAGATGACGGATCAGCAGATAGATAATGGTAGACATGTATCTCTGAGCTGTCACTAGGATCCCCCCTGCATTGGTCACATACCTGAGCAGTAGGCACTCTGCGGTCTGCGGTCTCTGGGATGTGACCACACTGATAAGCAGCGCAGGAAGTCCGGCCTCAGATCGCTGCTGCGGCTGCGGCTGCGGCTGCGGCTGCGGATGAGCTGCCCTGTCTGTCTCTGAGATCTATTCTATTTCTATACACACACAGCGGAGGGGACGGGCCTACCCAGTGACTGGCGGCTCAGGGCGCCAATCACCGCTACTAGAGTAGGAGGCGGGACTGTGTATGGCTGGCGGCAGGGATAGCCAATCACAGACCGGACCATCCTTGGTAGTCATGTGCCGCTAGTGTCCCGTGACTGTGACTCATCAGCGCTATTTGCTGTGTTCAGTGTGTGTAGTGTGTGTTGTGCTGTGTGTGTTCAGTGTGTGTGTGTGTAGTGTGTGTTGTGCTGTGTGCAGTGTGTGTGTAGTGTGTGTTGTGCTGTGTGTGTGTAGTGTGTGTTGTGCTGTGTGTGTTCAGTGTGTGTTCAGTGTGTGTGTGTGTAGTGTGTGTTGTGCTGTGTGCAGTGTGTGTGTGTGTTCAGTGTGTGTGTGTGTAGTGTGTGTTGTGCTGTGTGTGTGTAGTGTGTGTTGTGCTGTGTGTGTGTTCAGTGTGTGTTCAGTGTGTGTGTGTGTAGTGTGTGTTGTGCTGTGTGCAGTGTGTGTGTAGTGTGTGTTGTGCTGTGTGTGTGTAGTGTGTGTTGTGCTGTGTGTGTGTTCAGTGTGTGTTCAGTGTGTGTGTGTGTAGTGTGTGTTGTGCTGTGTGCAGTGTGTGTGTGTGTTCAGTGTGTGTGTGTGTAGTGTGTGTTGTGCTGTGTGTGTGTAGTGTGTGTTGTGCTGTGTGTGTGTTCAGTGTGTGTTCAGTGTGTGTGTGTGTAGTGTGTGTTGTGCTGTGTGCAGTGTGTGTGTAGTGTGTGTTGTGCTGTGTGTGTGTAGTGTGTGTTGTGCTGTGTGTGTGTTCAGTGTGTGTTCAGTGTGTGTGTGTGTAGTGTGTGTTGTGCTGTGTGCAGTGTGTGTGTGTGTTCAGTGTGTGTGTGTGTAGTGTGTGTGTAGTGTGTGTTGTGCTGTGTGTGTGTTCAGTGTGTGTTGTGCTGTGTGTGTTCAGTGTGTGTGTGTGTTGTGCTGTGTGCAGTGTGTGTGTAGTGTGTGTTGTGCTGTGTGTGTGTAGTGTGTGTTGTGCTGTGTGTGTGTTCAGTGTGTGTTCAGTGTGTGTGTGTGTAGTGTGTGTTGTGCTGTGTGCAGTGTGTGTGTGTGTTCAGTGTGTGTAGTGTGTGTTGTGCTGTGTGTGTGTAGTGTGTGTTGTGCTGTGTGTGTGTTCAGTGTGTGTTCAGTGTGTGTGTGTGTAGTGTGTGTTGTGCTGTGTGCAGTGTGTGTGTAGTGTGTGTTGTGCTGTGTGTGTGTAGTGTGTGTTGTGCTGTGTGTGTGTTCAGTGTGTGTGTGTGTAGTGTGTGTTGTGCTGTGTGCAGTGTGTGTGTGTGTTCAGTGTGTGTGTGTGTAGTGTGTGTTGTGCTGTGTGTGTGTAGTGTGTGTTGTGCTGTGTGTGTGTTCAGTGTGTGTTGTGCTGTGTGTGTGTTCAGTGTGTGTTGTGCTGTGTGTGTTGTGCTGTGTGTGTGTAGTGTGTGTTGTGCTGTGTGTGTGTAGTGTGTGTTGTGTGTGTGTTCAGTGTGTGTTGTGCTGTGTGTGTGTGTAGTGTGTGTTGTGCTGTGTGCAGTGTGTGTGTAGTGTGTGTTGTGCTGTGTGTGTGTAGTGTGTGTTGTGCTGTGTGTGTGTTCAGTGTGTGTTGTGCTGTGTTCAGTGTGTTGTGCTGTGTGTGTGTTCAGTGTGTGTGTGTTGTGCTGTGTTCAGTGTGTGTTGTGCTGTGTGTGTTCAGTGTGTGTGTGTGTAGTGTGTGTTGTGCTGTGTGTGTGTGTTCAGTGTGTGCAGTGTGTGTTGTGCTGTGTGTGTGTGTTCAGTGTGTGTTGTGCTGTGTGTGTGTTCAGTGTGTGTTGTGCTGTGTGTGTGTTCAGTGTGTGCTGTGTGTGTGTGTGCAGTGTGTGTTGTGCTGTGTGTAGTGTGTGTTGTGCTGTGTGTGTGTTCAGTGTGTGTTGTGCTGTGTGTGTGTGTTGTGCTGTGTTCAGTGTGTGTTGTGCTGTGTGTGTGTTGTGCTGTGTGTGTGTGTGCAGTGTGTGAGTGTGCTGTGTGTGTGCAAGTGACGGGCGGCCAGATTACTGTAAGAAGCAGCTGGGTTATTATCAGCCACATAAACCCCTGTGTGTCCGCTCTGATTACCAGTGTGAAATTAGGGTAGTGGATAGATACCCTTCCATAGATGTACCTTGACGTCATCAATTACTATATTCTACCGTGCCCGCAAGGGTGGGCAATAAGCGCCCCACAGCTGTTGTTGAACTACAATTCCCAGCATGCTTTGCAACAGATTTAGCATGGCCAAGTAGTAAAACTGGCAAGGCATGCTGGGATGTGTAGTTCTGCAACAGCTGGGGGGGGGGCGTTTATTGTCCACCCCTAGATTAAGTTGACGGGCGGCTGTGGGGTCAATAGGGCAATAAAGGATTGATGTATAGAACATGATCGCCCATCAATTAAGGACCTGGGGTGGAATGCATAAAGCATGTCATAAATCTCGCCACAGATCAAATGCATAGTGACATTCAGGAATGCCGTATGCACGCACAATTGTGCTTAAATTAAAATCATATCTTCCTGTAAAAGCTGTCTTTTGCGGTGTGAGGACTATTGGGGTTCACTAGGAATGCAGTGAGGAGAAGGGGTACAAGCTCAGGGAAGTTTTGCTTTCCGGGGCTTGATGCATAGATGCGGGGATTGTGGACAAACCTCAGAAAACTGCAGTTTTCTGAGTTTTTAACGCATTCTGGCCTTGATCACTATTACAGAGAGGGGATGGGAAGAGTTGGGGTTACTAGTAGTGAAATGTGGGAATGGTGTATGCTGTGGCTACTAATGTAATGATGATCTAATTCATTATTGCATGATGGTTTCACCAGCGAAATAAGGGACTGGTGCCAGCGGCATCACAAGCAGAATGAGGGACTGGTGCTAACTGCGTCACCAGCAGAATGAGGGACTGGTGCTAACTGCGTCACCAGCAGAATAAGGGACTGGGGCCAACTGCATCACCAGCAGAATAAGGGACTGGTGCCGACAGCATCACCAGCAGAATGAGGGACTGGTGTCAACTGGGTCATCAGCAGAATGAGGGACTGGTGCAAACTGGGGTTTCCAATGGAATAAAGCACTGGTGCCAACTGGGGTCAAAAGTGGAACAAGGGACTAGTGCCAACTGGGATCACCAGCGGAATGAGAAACTGGGGTCACTAGCGATATGAGGGACTGGTGCCAACTGGGGTCACCAGTGGAATGAGGGACTGCTGCCAACTGGGGTCACCAGCGGATTGAGGGACTGCTTCGAACTGTGGGTGTCAATAGTAGAATGAGTGACTGGTGCAAACGGGTCACCAGCAGGAAGAGGGACTTGGGTCACTGGCAAAATGAGGAACTGGTGCCAACTGTGGTGTATGGTCTGATTAAACAAAAATGTGATTTAAGATGTCTGTTAAACATATCAGAAAGTATGTCCAAATGCCAGAAACAAAATACCATGAGCTAAACACAATGTAGGGGTGAGAGCGCAAAGCATAGATGCAAATGACAGAACTTGCTGCGAAATGCAGGAGGAAATAGAATCTCACAAAAATAAAATGCAGAATATCCGAAGATTGCCAGAAGTCATGAGACAGATTGCAATTTAAGAAGTCCAAAAGGAAAGAGACAAAACTAGGAAATCCACCAGGATCAGGGAAACTCCAGGCTGGAGCACTCACCAGGCTGACTGAACACAATGATATGGCAGGTGATGTCAGGCTCTGTCAAGATACTTGCCGGTTGCACGTGCAATGCCGCTATGAGCCCTTTCCTGTTGAACTGCGCACTTTCAGTTTCTCTAGACACTCACATACCGCTTGAGGCATCTTTAGACACCACCATCAGTCGCACCATGGAAACTTGCTACAGCCACATGCTCGGTGAAGATTTTCCGTCAAAGTATGGCGTCCAATGTGAGCGATTGTGTGTCTGAGTTTGTAACCACTACAGCGACACGCCTACAACAGTCCCATAACACACCCATAAGACAGACCATCTCTGTGCATCCAATTAGCCACCTCCCCGTCACCGCCCAGGAACGTAATTTTCAAGACATTTCTGAGACTAGGCGTCTTAATTGCAACTGCGACTCTGTACAGTTACAGACGGGATCACTGGAGTCTGATACGGGATCACCAGTGCAATGAGGGTCTGTTATGAACTGGGCTCAACTCAGGGCCGGCTCAAGGGGTTGGAGCACCCTGTGCCACCCGTCTTCACTGCGCCCTGCCCCGAAAATGGGGGTGTGGCCTAATTGCTACAGGCCACGCCCCTAAGTGACGTTACTAGGAGGCGTGCCCAGCTCCAAATAACTTCAGGCTGGGGGGAGCCTCACTAGCTGGGCTTCCCCCAGCCCCTCTCCTGTCACGGAATGGATGTCGCGTGCATGCGCGCAGCATCCATTCAGAGTCTCCGGGGGTCCAGCACCACTGCTCAACTGCGGCGGTGGGGTTCCCCAACCTCCTGATTTGACCACCCGCGGGCCACTTCAGCCCACGGGTGGAACAGCAGGACAGTGCTGTCCCGCTGAAATCGGGATGTTGGGGAGGGGTGCGCCCTCTACGGGTGGTGCCACTGTGCGACTGCCGGTCCTGGCTCAACTCAACACTGGGGTCAACAATGAAATGAAGGACTAGTCCAAAATGAGGTACTAGTCCAAAATGAGGTATTCAGTGGAATAAGGAATTGATGTGAATTGTGATTGGGCTGTGATCGTGTCTTACTGTTTAAATGCCGTTACATGGGCGTGCAGAAATTAGCCTTTGCGATGTTACCAATATTTACACTGGTCGATGACGTAGGGCGCAGATGAGAAGGCAGTATTGGGCGTCGCTATGCCAAGGTAAGCTTTGAAACTATTAGCATATTTTTGGAGCTGCAGTGTGTGCGAAATCGCAGCTGCGATCGCATTAGTGTCCATCGCTGAATCAGGTCCAGAAACACCAGTGGAAAGAGGGAGTGATGTGACATAGTAATAGGGAATTCTACACTTGAATCTCTAGACATTTATTCAGGTTGCTTGTCATGCATTTTAGGGTATGTGTAACGTTATAGGGATTCTATAACCAGTGTGTAAACACATTGTACAGTATAAGCACAAATTCTCCCCTGCAAAAGTGCTGATGTCTGCATTACATTTTAGCTATTGCATTTTATGACCATGTGACTGTAGCTCACAAGGTGCAATGTTCTCTCTCACTTCCACATCTCATTAGGTTTTTAACTACCAGAGAATATTACACATTTCACAAGACCGGCAGCATTTCCCCGGGGCTGGAGCACCTGTACATACTTTCGCAGCCTCCATGCGCACCCCTCACAAGCTGCCGAACATGGCGATGAGCAATGTCCTCTTTGCACAAAGTACCTTATATTTCCTGGGCTTTCTGGCTGTGGTGCCCCTGTCCGAGAACAGCGCTGACTTCCATGGGTGGTGCCTCCTGTTCACTGATGGCATGTGGCTAAGTGGGAACATCACACTGGAGAGGGAGCTTGTCACAGTGTAGGAGTGGTGACCGGAGTCCATCTGCCCGATGTTTGCCACCAGTGAATGGAAATCATTTGATGCTGTTTTGATGGTTGTTTTTATTAAATTCCTGATAGCAATGCCTCTCCTGGCTCCTTCCTGGCTTTTCTGTTTGCATCAGGGCATCTTTATGGGTTTGTTGGAGGCTGTCTCTCACTCTCTATCTGCCTCAGACGTGACCCTGCTCAGTCCCAGACTCCCTCACCCCTCTATAGGATGCTGCTAAGCAACAGGGCACATTGCAATCTCTGAAAGGCTCAGTTTCAGATGCTCTCTTGCTGTTTCAGCACCACGGCCAGCTCCAATACAGCAGCTTAGTTCAAGATTTTTTTCTCTGACTTTCTTCACTAATATTGTGACTGCTCAGCTCCCTTTGGTCACAGATGAATGGTTGACACACCTATCCCTTCCTCTACCTATGCTGTATAGAATAGTGAAAACCCCCATCAAAATCCATCCAGTGGTTCAAGAGATTAGCCCAAACAAACAGACAGACCCCTAATCCGGGAACTTTATTTTATACAGTATATATAGAGATTAATTGTGTACTGGAACTGATCTTTTATTGCTACCACTGTCAGGTCACATCTTCTGGCGTAACCAATCACATGCACGACCTGTCCTGCTCTGCATCCTATGCTAAATGCTTCTTCTTTTGGCCACATTCTGCATTTGTGGTGCAAATCTCCAACTCAGCACAGTTTTCAGTGTATTGCTGAGCACTGCAACATTGGGAGATAAAAAGTATTCAACAGCCGCATTAATGAGCGCATATTCTATTTTCGCAACTTTAAAATGGTTTTCTGGAGAACCACTTTGTAGCTGAACATTGGGCCTGATTCAGAGCCGTTCGCTATTTGCGGTCGTTCGTTCAAAAACAAGGGGTGGCTATTCAAATGATCCGTTCGCAAATTGCAGTCTGTTCACACCTCTAAGTCTGAACGAGCGAGCAAAACATACGCTCGTTTATTTGTTAAAAACGCCCCCTGGCCGCTCGCACCATACGTCATGTCCGCTATTTATTAGATTAATCGAGTACATCGACCAGCGTATGAACTGCTCGCTATTCTTGTGGTTGGTTTTTGCTACCACAATCTTGCGAGCAGTTCTGGCTATAAAATAACCCAGTGACGTGGTCAATGACGCTGCTGTATTAATTATGCACACCCATAAAACGCCCGTTTTGACCTTTAAGCACGCCTGCGTTCGGATCTCCACTCCCCATTTTCAAGCACCTTCCCCTGTTACCACCCACATACGCCTCATTCTGTCACTCAAAATAGCAGGCATTCGCTATATTGCGAGCACATGAATTTCGGCCGCACTGACTGGTTCGCGCATGCGTATAACAATCCGTACGCATGCGCAGATGTGCGAACATCGCTCGGAACGAGCGTACTGCCGCTAGCGAGTGGCTCTGAATGAGGGCCATTGTTTTTGTTTTGTCTTTAAATTGCATGGAAACACAGTATATTTCTTATACTAGACATACTTTGCAGAAAACTTTTACAATCTTTTACAAATGAACACAACACACTTACTCTTTGAAAGTATATATACCTAGGACGGCGCCGGGCGATATTGGCTGGAGTTTTAGGAGTGCTGTCCATTTGGTATATATACAGTCAGGTGCATAAATATTGGGACATTGACAGAATTTTCATATTTTGTCCTCTATTCACCACCACAATGGCCTTGAAATGAAACAAACAAGATGTGATTTAACTACAGACTTTCAGATTTAATTTGTATACTTGAATGCCAGGCTTGCCTACTCTCCCGGAATGGCAGGGAGGCTCCTGAATCTTGGGTGACGATCCCAGCCGCCCAGAGCTGACCGCCCAGTAATGCCACTCCCCGAGTGAAGTGGGCAGTCCGAGTGGCCAATGACGCGATTTGCATAATTTTAGTTCCGCCCCCCAGCTTTAGAATGCTGGTAAGTGTGGCATTATATAGTGAGGGCAGGGGCGCGATGACACGATTGTACCATCGCACCACCCACCTATGCCATTGCCACTCCACGCCCCCTACTTTGCCAACCTGGCTGTTCCGGGAAAACAGAGCATACACCCTAGTGGTGTGTAGCCCTGTGTTGCACTAAGTAAGTGGTGGTGGTACAGGGTGTCTGGGACACTAATAGGAGCCTGTATGGCTAAAACACTGGGGTAAGTCTCAGGACGCTTCCTAACATGGATGCTGAGGAGAAAGACACACAGAGAGGCCGTACATGCGCAGTAATGCATAATGGAAGTTAGACCCCCTGACGTAGCTGTGGCAGGTCCTGGAGACCGCCGGCTCGGCCTAACATAAATGGAGGCAGTGGAGAACTCTCCTCATCCAACAATGTCCTCCCTCAACTATTTTTATGCCAAGTAGCTGACACAGCAGATGTACTCTGCTTGTATTGGGACTGTGGGAATTTCGTCAAGACGTCT
Organism: Taudactylus pleione; assembly: GCA_031769625.1. Lineage (NCBI taxonomy): Eukaryota > Metazoa > Chordata > Amphibia > Anura > Myobatrachidae > Taudactylus > Taudactylus pleione. Next base: position 1,428,630 of record JAUIMM010001300.1, read on the forward strand.
GTCTTTGGCCCTCATTCAGAGCCGTTCGCTATTTGCGGTCGTTCGTTTAAAAACAAGGGGTGGCTATTCAAATGATCCGTACGCACATTGTAGTCTGTTCACACCTCTAAGTCTGAACGAGCGAGCAAAACATACGCTCGTTTATTTGTTAAAAACGCCCCCTGGCCGCTCGCATCCTACGTCATGTCCGCTATTTATTAGATTAATCGAGTACATCGACCAGCGTATGAACTGCTCGCTATTCTTGTGGTTGGTGTTTGCTACCACAAATTTGCGAGCAGTTCTGGCTCTAAAATAACCCAGTGACGTGGTCAATGACGCTGCTGTTTTAAATATACACACCCATAAAACGCCCGTTTTGACCTTTAAGCACGCCTGCGTTCGGATCTCCACTCCCCATTTTCAAGCACCATCCCCTGTTACCACCCACATACGCCTCATTCTGTCACTCAAAATAGCAGGCACTCGCTATATAGCGTACAAACGATTTTCGGCCGCACTGACTGGTTCGCGCATGCGTACTAAAAACCGTACGCATGCGCAGATGTGCAAACATCGCTCGGAACGAGCGTACTGCCGCTAACGAGCGGCTCTGAATGAGGGCCTTTGTACAATGACAATAAAGTATTTCAATTTAATTCAGCAGATGTGATGGGCGGACTTCACATCGGGTGTGGGCGCAATACGTAGAATCAACTGTGAGGATTGGGTCTTGAATGGGCAGTAGAACAGGTGGGAGGAGCGAAACAGGTGGGTGGGAGGAGCGTGGGTGGGAGGAGCGAAACAGGTAGGAGGAGCATCTGTCACATCAACAAATGGGGGGGCCCGTGTCACAGCAGGTGGGCATTCATTACAATCGTGTTGTTGTAGGTGTGCTTGCGGCGTGTATGCGAGCACGCACCAACCACCATGTTGCAAGGAAGAACGCCCAGCTGCTGTGATGGCTACCATTTTCTGTGACGACAGTCGATCACATCGATGTGGCTACCCCTTCCATTTGTTTGACTGCCCGCTGCTCCCAGTTCTTACAGTTGCTGTTACGGGTGGTGCTCATACCCGGTGTGACGGCTGCCCCTCCTATTAACATTTTATGCCGGGTGGTTGGGGGGAACTAAACTTGGACAGAGATACAGTGGAGAGAGATAAAGCACCAACCAATCAGCTTATATCTGTCACTTTATGGGCAGTGTTTGAAAAATGACAGTTAGGAGCTGATTGGTTGGTACTTTGGGGTCTATGTATAAAGCCTTGGAGAGAGATAGTATGGACAGAGATAAAGTACCAAGCCTTAGGACATGAGCGAGCTGAATACCTGCATACAGCGGGGGGCATGGCTGGGCAATGACTCCATACTGGGGGTGGGGCCAGGGGCATGACCGCACAATTGCGCCATTGTGGCCGTGCCCCCTCTTCACAAAACCGGAATTAAAAGCATTGAGAAGCAGGGGATGGGGCCATGATGACGCAATTCAGCGTGAATCGCGTCATCGCCCCCCCACTGTGGGGGTCTCTATTAGTAGTCTGGGGGGGCAGGCGGCAGCCAGGAGGCTTGCCTGCCTTTCTGGGGGGTCGGAAGGCGGCATCTGATATTCAGGAGGCTCCCGGCCAAATCGGGAGGGTAGGCAAGCCTGCTACAGCAGGAGATGAGAGGGGGCAGAGGTGAGAGAAGGGAGATGATAGGGACAGATGAGAAACGTGGGGAGGTGAAGGGAACAGAGATGACATACATACACTTTTATTACATTTTTAGCTAAAGTGGTTTTTTTAAGGAATAACCTGTAGTTAGCTATCTTAGTACTGTAACAGCCAGGCTCTAGTAGTAAACCATACAAAAAGAGACAGTTCTGCAAATTATATAATAGCGGTTGCCCGCAGTTTTGCACGCGTGGATGTCTGTTATTGCTCAGTGGAACTAATTTTACAAAGGCAGTAGTAACATCTAATATGGTGATATATATTTTATTTTGTAGACATTTATCACAAAATGTCTTTGTACATAATATTTGCAGTTTTTCCTTCAGGGATTAATACAAAACGATGCTGTGGGCTAATAACTTGTGAGCAAGCCACTTAACCTACAGTAACACTGAAAGTTTGCAAGTAACATGAGCAGAGACTATCATATGCAGTATTTGTCTTGGTCCGCCATCTACTGGATTCACGTGTATACTGCAACTTCATGAGTCAAGATAAGCTGCCTGGTTAGTGCTCAATATATAGTTGGATTTTCCAGTGAAATAGATCTTGAGATATATATATATATATATATATGGACTTGAGGAGCAAATTCCGATAAAAAAAAAATTGTCTCCATAGTTCATTAACAGTAAAGTGTATTTGTCCCCAAAAAATTATATTTATATACATCCAGTCATTTTTGGCTTTAGGAGCCTGCACGCGCCGAGTGTCAAACGTCTGTTTTTTCCTTTATTGCTCCTCTCCTTGATGTCACATTGAGATAATACATACCACTCTAGTTGACTAAGCTGACTGACATGTGATGAAACGCGTTAGTCGGGACGCTATTTGATACACTTTGCCACATTGTTACTTTGCTGCATTGGATCTCTGCTACATCCACGCTCACACTGTGGCTTTCTGCAGAAACCGCAGCGGCAATAGAAACATCGGGCACAACATTATAATTATTCCGGCTGAACATAAAGGGTTCCGGTTCTTGCAGAACTCAAGGGGGCCCCCATGTTGGTTTCTCAACACTCGTGAGTACTCACCATTACAAATTAAGATTACGGTCTGGTAAGACAGAAATAGCGATCTGTATATGACCGGTATCAGGGGCTGGCTGGCAACTTTTAGCCTGGGGGGCAAATGCATGCAGGCGGCTCTGGCAGAGTAGCGTGTAGCCAGGATGCCCGAAGAACGTGCGTGCTACGGCGCCCCCGCACCTCAAATGTTTCAGGGAGGAGGTGGGTCCATATGGGATTAATGTAAGGTAAAAATAAAGATTAGGGGCAGCCCCCTGTCGTAGTGCCCATATGCAGTGCCCCCATGTGCCACAGGAGAGAACACCCTTATGCAGGCCTCCAGTAGTGCCCCCAGTAGTGATCCCCCCCTATGCAGTGCCCCTTGTGCCCCCAGTAGTAAGCCCCTTATATAGTGCCCCCAGTAGTGGTCCCCCTTGTGCAGTGCCCCTTGTGCCCCCAGTAGTAAGCCCCTTATATAGTGCCCCCAATAGTGGTACCCCCTATGCAGTGCCCCTTATATAGTGCCCCCAGTAGCAGTCCACCCCCCATGCAGTGCCCCCAATAGTGGTAACCCTTATGCAATGCCCCTTAAATAGTGGCCCCAGTTGTAGTCCCCCCCCTATGCAGTACCCCCAGTATTGCCCTTTATATAGAGCCCCCAGCAGTGGTCCCTCGATGCAGTGCCCCCAGTGGTAGTCCCCTCCCCCTATGTAGTGCCCCTAGTAGTAGTCCCCTCCCCTTGTAGTGCCCCCATTAGTAGTAGTCCCCCCCTTGTAGTGACCCCATTAGTAGCAGTCCCCCCCTTGTAGTGCCCCCAGTAGTAGTAGTCCCCCCTTGTAGTGCCCCCAGTAGTAGTAGTCCCCCCTTGTAGTGCCCCCAGTAGTAGTCCCCCCTTGTAGTGCCCCCAGTAGTAGTAGTAGTCCCCCCCTTGTAGTGCCACCAGTAGTAGTAGTCCCCCCCTTGTAGTGCCCCCAGTAGTAGTCCCCCCCTTTGTAGTGCCCCCAGTAGTAGTCCCCCCCCTTTGTAGTGCCGTCCGGTCAGCGCTACACACGCGGTGCAGTCTGTGTCACAGTGACACAGACTGCCCGCGGCCCACATGACGCTGCGGCCAGGGGGGCACATGGCACCCTGCCTCCCGGCCCAGCCCGCCACTGACCGGTATATCCCTTTTGAGCAGAGTGGAATTATTGCTTCATTGCACCTGTCCAGAGACTGTGCATACACTATCATTTACCATCTATGATTAAGAGGACCTGTTATCTATACTTCTAATAAAGGTGTTTGTGTCTGTACATAAAATTTTTGGAGAAATGTACTCATTGGGACTGTGTATGAACTATGGAGACAATTTTTTTTTGGGATGTTTCTTTGTCTGTTTGTTCCGGCATCACGTAAAAACTACGGGATGAATTTAATTTGCGTTTTCAATATTGTATAGCTTAGTCAACTAAAAAAAAAACATAATAATTTGCGCTACGTCTATATATGAACTTAATCTGATCTAGATAATGGTACAATTGTAATTAAATGATTAGATAAATGCATGATCACTAAAACATATTTATTAACCAGTTAAAAAAGACAGACCATAAATACATTTAAAAAAAATAATATAGAAGATGCCATATATTGGAGAAAAGGCAATGTATATCAATTAAATGTTGTGTCGCACTGACACACTTGAACCTGTAAACACTGACAGTCACTATGATCTCTTAGCAATTGTAATATAGTTACTGTCTTATCCAAGTGCGCAGCTGTTCACACCTAAACAGACATCAATTAATCAGTTAATGTACACTCTTAAACAGTTGTATGAGTATTTACTAACATATTGTAACATATTAATCATAGTCCTCCATAGGTTGAGACAAAAAAACCACATAGTAATTTTGGCACTAGATCATAAGTTTAAGCCATCCAAAACAACAATAGCATTAACCAGGTATCAATTGCATTTAGTGGCTTGTTCGTGGTTTTGCTGAATTAGCCTCAGGCTAAGATTTAGACAGTTGTGCGGGCTAGTCATTCAAGGTACTAATTTGATTGTTGATGCTACTGTAAATGCCACCTTGTGGCAGAACAAGATTAATGCATTCTGTAAATTCTGAAACAACATATTTTTTTTATTTATTAATTCATTGTGGAGCCCTCTAATAATCTTCCCTCCCCCTATTGAACATTGTTATCCCAAGAATAAGACATCACAGAATTGTGCTGCTAAATAAATCTTAAAATTCTTTATTGGATGGGTTTTACACTGAGGGAACAGAAAATGAGGTAAGTATACATGTTTTTCCCACATATCATTCTGGCAGTAGACCAGTGAATAAGCAGGTAATGTAAAGGTTAGATGTTAGGCAGCCTGGATAAGCTTCCACATGTGCACTAACCGCTGTCCTTGGGCCATGCCTGAAGTACCTTATTACGCTATGACTTACTCTATGCAGCAACTGTGCTTATCTCCTGAGCCCTATAACGCAAACTATATCATCTTTGCTACATGTGTTTTTGAGACATCTACATCGCTGACATGAGGCCTGATTAATTATGGATCGCAACTGTGAATGTAATAGCGATTACGCACGCAGTTCAACTGCGATAGTATGCTAATCCATTGCGATCGCTATACCGTTACAGCACAACATAAGAACGCTCACTTTACCTTACACACATCCGTAATGTTTAGCAAGACTATGAAACCATCGGTGCAGTCAAGGACCATCGCAGCCTCACGCACACTTACACAGGCTCTGACCTTACCTCAGGAATTACTAACCTCATCACACGCAGTGACTACACAAGACTGAGATACCATCAGTAACATGAAGTACCATCACAGCCTCACACACACTTACACAAGCTCTGACCTTACTCAGGAATCACTAACCTCATCACACGCAGTGACTACACAAGACTGAGAGACCATCAGTAACATGGAGTACCATCTCAGCCTCACACACACTTACACAAGCTCTGACCTTACTCAGGAATTACTAACCTCATCACACACAGTGATTACACAAGACTGAGATACCATCAGTAACATGGAGTACCATCACAGCCTCACACACACTTACACAGGCTCTGACCCTACTCAGGAATTACTAACCTCATCACACACAGTGATTACACAAGACTGAGATACCATCAGTAACATGGAGTACCATCACAGCCTCACACACACTTACACAAGCTCTGACCTTACTCAGGAATCACTAACCTCATCACACGCAGTGACTACACAAGACTGAGAGACCATCAGTAACATGGAGTACCATCTCAGCCTCACACACACTTACACAGGCTCTGAGCTTACTCAGGAATTACTACCCTCATCACACACAGTGATTACACAAGACTGAGAGACCATCAGTAACATGGAGTACCATCACAGCCTCACACACACTTACACTGGCTCTGACCTTACTCAGGAATTACTAACCTCATCACACACAGTGATTACACAAGACTGAGATACCATCAGTAACATGGAGTACCATCACAGCCTCACACACACTTACACAAGCTCTGACCTTACTTAGGAATCACTAACCTCATCACACGCAGTGACTACACAAGACTGAGAGACCATCAGTAACATGGAGTACCATCACAGCCTCACACACACTTACACAAGCTCTGACCTTACTCAGGAATTACTAACCTCATCACACACAGTGACTACACAAGACTGAGACACCATCAGTAACATGGAGTACCATCACAGCCTCACACACACTTACACAAGCTCTGACCTTACTCAGGAATCACTAACCTCATCACACGCAGTGATTACACAAGACTGAGAAACCATCAGTAACATGGAGTACCATCACAGCCTCACACACACTTACACAGCTCTGAGCTTACACAGGAATTACTAACCTCATCACACACAGTGATTACACAAGACTGAGATACCCTCAATAACATGGAGTACCATCACAGCCTCACACACACTTACACAGGCTCTGACCTTACTCAGGAATTACTAACATCATCACACACAGTGATTACACAAGCCTGAGAAACCATCAGTAACATGGAGTACCATCACAGCCTCACACACACTTACACAGGCTCTTACCTTACTCAGTAATTACTAACCTCATCACACACAGTGATTACACAAGACTGAGACACCATCAGTAACATGGAGTACCATCACATCCTCACACACTTACACAGGCTCTGACCTTACTCAGGAATTACTAACATCATCACACACAGTGATTACACAAGACTGAGAAACCATCAGTAACATGGAATACCATCACAGCCTCACACACACTTACACAGGCTCTGACCTTACTCAGGAATCACTAACCTCATCACACGCAGTGACTACACAAGACTGAGAAACCATCAGTAACATGGAGTACCATCACAGCCTCACACACACTTACACAGGCTCTGACCTTACTCAGGAATCACTAACCTCACCACACGCAGTGACTACACAAAACTGAGACACCATCAGTAACATGGAGTACCATCACAGCCTCACACACACTTGCACAGGCTCTGACCTTACTCAGGAATTACTAACCTCATCACACGCAGTGACTACACAAAACTGAGAAACCATCAGTAACATGGAGTACCATCACAGCATCACACACACTTACACAGGCTCTGACCTTACTCAGGAATTACTAACCTCATCACACGCAGTGACTACACAAGACTGAGATACCATCAGTAACATGGAGTACCATCACATCCTCACACACTTATACAGGCTCTGACCTTACTCAGGAATTACTAACCTCATCACACACAGTGATTACACAAGACTGAGATACCCTCAGTAACATGGAGTACCATCACAGCCTCACACACACTTACACAGGCTCTGACCTTACTCAGGAATTACTAACCTCATCACACACAGTGATTACACAAGACTGAGATACCATCAGTAACATGGAGTACCATCACATCCTCACACACTTACACAGGCTCTGACCTTACTCAGGAATTATTAACCTCATCACACACAGTGATTACACAAGACTGAGAGACCATCAGTAACATGGAGTACCATCACATCCTCACACACACTTACACAGCTCTGAGCTTACTCAGGAATTACTAACCTCATCACACACAGTGATTACACAAGACTGAGAGACCATCAGTAACATGGAGTACCATCACAGCCTCACACACACTTACACAGGCTCTGACCTTACTCAGGAATTACTAACCTCATCACACACAGTGATTACACAAGACTGAGATACCCTCAGTAACATGGAGTACCATCACATCCTCACACACTTACACAGGCTCTGACCTTACTCAGGAATCACTAACCTCATCACACACAGTGACTACACAAGACTGAGAAACCATCAGTAACATGGAGTACCATCTCATGCTCACACACACTTACACAGCTCTGAGCTTACTCAGGAATTACTAACCTCATCACACGCAGTGATTACACAAGACTGAGATACCATCAGTAACATGGAGTACCATCACAGCCTCACACACACTTACACAGGCTCTGACCTTACTCAGGAATTACTAACCTCATCACACGCAGTGACTACACAAGACTGAGAGACCATCAGTAACATGGAGTACCATCACAGCCTCACACACACTTGCACAGGCTCTGACCTTACTCAGGAATTGTTAACTTCATTGTACGCTATGAGTCCTCAAGTAGCGTAGGGCATCGCAGTGGCTAATTTATGCACGCCCATGCAATGGTGATGAAACGCACTGGCACGCCTGGGTTTCACCCGACCACCACATCGTCACCACCCACAAACAGCACTTCCTGTCCATCACTCTGCGATGGGTCTGCGTAGTCATTGCGATCACACTCCCGATCGCAGTTGCCGGTTCGCGTACGCGCACTGCGATACATACGCATGCGAAGGACGCAACAGTTGGCCAATGGCGTGCGTATTAGCAACTGCGATCCTTGCTGAATCAGGCCCAGGATCAACACATTTCCTAATAAACCTATTGTTGACACATGTTTTCTGCCCTCTGGTGGATCATCAGTGCACTGCAGCCAATAGAGAGCTTTTGCATATATATGATATGATAAAAAATGACTCGGGGCCTAAGTCATTATTCGGGTCTCGCATGCGCACGACCCGAATAACGATGGCCAAGCAGTCGTTATGGGTTGCGCACCAAAGGGGGCATGCTGTCGATGGTGATTGACAGCACGCCCCCTTTGGTGGGCGTGCCGGGGGCGTGGCTGCCCTGACGGAGGTGTTCCCATGGGAACGCCTACCGTCTGGGGTCGGCCCCACTGACATCACTAGTGATGTCAGTGGGAGTGCTTTTGGCTTTGATAGAGCCAAAAGCACTCCAGGGCTTGCGGCAGCGAGACCCTACCAAAAGGGTCTCGTCGCAAGCCCGATGGTCGTGACCATCGCGACCATTGTTTTGGCCACTCGCTATAGCTGTGGGTGGTCACCCACAGCTATGCGAGCGGCCAGGAGGCCGCTCCAAAAAGGAGCAGGGACAGCCTTGATTCAGAGCAAGCGCTCTGTCAGAGCATCCGGCTCTGAATCAGGGCCTCCATTCTATTAGTGATCCACATGTTTTTGACAGGGAACTCTTTTGCTAATTTTGAAAAAGTTATGTGAAGAATAACACTTATAGTGTTACTAGTTTTCAATATGAATATTTACTTACCTGAAGCAACCTATAATTACCAGTGGCATCACTCACCCTGGTGACACCCGGTGCTGGCTCCGCTGAGGATAGTGACACCCGGTGCTGGCCTCGTGGGTAGCAAACGTGGCCTATCGGCCCGAATCCCCTGTTTTAGTCGCTCCAGGGTTCCGGAGGTGCAGACTGCCCCAGGGGACCGCTCTGTGTGCAGTGCCGGCTCCCTCACTGTGTCCGGAGCCGAGTGCTACACGTAATTCTATAGTGCAGCACCCAAGTCCTGTCACTGAGGAGGAGTCGGTACTTTGGTGTCACTCCTCGATGGGTAACACCCGTGTGCGACCCGCACCTCCCGCACACCCCTTGTGACGCCACTGATAATTACTTCATGTTTCAGAACTTATTTTAGAGTTAAATCATGCTGGAAATGTGTGTATTCAATATGATACAGAAAGTATACATGGAAATAAATCTGTGAATCTCCTAAATGTCACTGTATGGCATTTCATAATGCGATATGTTTTATGCATACCACAATAGAAAAAAAATAAACTGTTTTGATTACTTCATTCAATTAATTAACAATTGAAATAAGTTATATTTAGAGTATGAATTATCCAGAATCTCTCACAGTCCTGTTGTTTTCATCTTAAAAATATTTCCAAGATTAGACCCTTTCTCACCCAGGATGCCACTAAAACCCTCATACACTCACTGGTCATCTCCAGATTGGACTACTGTAACCTCCTCCTATCTGGCCTCCCCAACTCCCTTCTCTCCCCTCTCCAGTCTGTCCTCAATGCTGCTGCTCGGCTCATCTTCCTCTCAAAACGCTCTGCATCTGCCTCCCCTCTCCTACAAGCTCTCCGCTGGCTCCCCTTCCCCTTTAGAACCCAATTTAAGGTTCTCACACTCACTTACAAAGCCCTCAGCCATTCCTCTCCCATTTACATCTCTGATCTCATCTCCCTTCACTCTCCTGTCCACCCTCTTCGTTCAGCAAATGCATGCCACCTCTCTTGCCAACTGATTGCTTCCTCCCACTCCCGCCTCCAAGATTTTGCCCGTGCTGCTCCTCACCTGTGGAACTCTCTCCCGCTTCCCATCAGACTCTCCACCTCTCTACAATCCTTCAAACGGGCTCTCAAGACCCACTACTTCATCATAGCCTTCCAGCTCCCATCCTAACTTGCTGCTACATACTCCTCTCTCCCTGCCTACCCCATCTGTCTCATCCCTGTTTGTCTGTCCCTCCCCTTTAGAATGTAAGCTCTTATGAGCAGGGCCCTCTACCCTCTTGTGCATCTCCTTACTATACCTTCATCTACTTCTTACTCTCTACCAGGGCACCTAACACTTGGTTGCTTTGCATTGTTGCTTATCTGGGTGTTATGGTCGTGAATGTAGCAATGTACATTATCCATGTCCTGTAATGTATTGTATTGTACTGTAAGTCACTGTATATCAATCTATTTGTTTATGTACTTTGTAAGGCGCTGCGGAAAACTTGTGGCGCCATATAAATGATAATAATAATAATAATAATAATAATAATAATAATAATAATTAAAATATTCATATGTAAAAGGCCAAGGTCTATGGTGCTTCCTGGAGTAAGAAAGGATTGCATTGATCATTTACCAACATGGAAAACTCAACAGTGATGCAGACATTGCACATTCAATCATTGCTTACGTGTACAGTGGGAAATGTAAACTCCGTCTTTGCCTGAACACAAGGACAGAAACAGATTTTCTGCATACCACATTGCAAAAACAATTACCTTTTTTTTTTTTTTGCTTCAAAAATTTTTTGATGAAATACATTGCCATAAATGCCTGATGCAAAAAATATGATACAATAAAAATACATCATACCGTACTTGCAAATAATTTTTCTAATGTATTTTTTATTTTGTCAAAAGGTCCAATAAAACACTTTCATTTCCAAGAAATTTTGATATTCCCTCTTTGATGTGCCAGGCTTTACAGGGTTAGGCTCATTTTAGTTTTATACTGATAAATATGTTTTATCATTTTAGATTGTTGACCAATCACTTTGTCTTTTCTCGGCTTGGGAACTAAGGACCTGATTCAGCTGCGATTGCTAATGCAGCTACGTACACAAATCGAGTGATTGTTAGCCATTGGGCATGTGTACAAGCCGCTCTGCGCGTGCGCTGTGATCGTACTGCGATCACGTACACACAGAGGAATCCATCGCAGAGTGAGTGACAGGCTGTGAGCAATTATTGGGGGTGATGACGGGTGAATGGTCGGAAAAACACTGGCGCGCCTCTCCGTTTGAATGCCGTTGCTTGGGCGTGCATAAATTAGCCACTGCGATTGCATACGCAGCATGAGAGCCCTTTGCTTGCGAGGAGACTTGCAGTGTCTGCGGCTAGTCAGACTTGGTGTAAATGCTGTGTGATGATGGTACCTATGTTTACGCAGAAGAGCGACATTGGACAGATGTGAGGAAGCAGTAGTGGACGTCTTTATTCCTGATGTGCTTTGGAAAGTATTCGCGTATTTTCGCAGCTGCGTTCTGTGTGATTTCGCAGCTACGATCGCAATTGCGATGCGTACTGAAGCAGGCTCTAAGACAACTGCTGAGTACACACCTTTTCCTATTTCCATCGGTGGGGCTCATTCTACCTGCTGGTTTTATATAAATTCGGCTTCTTCCACAGCTTTTTGCCTCACTACTTCGGTGGAAGTATGTTTCCATCCGATGATGCTGTGGGAGTTTAGAAAATCAGGCAATATGAGTGGGTCCTCTATCTGGTACAAACAATACATCTTCTGCGACATCTGTTTCGCCCTTGATCCTTAAGTGCATAATAATTGTCCTGACTTTCGTGGCGTATAAGAATTTATTTCCTATTCCCCCGACATTTACAGGCTCACACATCTTTAGTGACTTAAACCAACTCACATTACAGCTCCCGAGTCCATGTACCAGCAATCTTTGTGGTGAATGTCGGCTACATTTAGTGTTGACTCATTTACTCTGTCATGCTTGCATGACAAAATACCACTTGATTCATTTGTTCTACATTCTGAAGCCTCATGTTCCAACTTGTGATACAAAAAGAACTTGTACTTGGGAACCTTCTCATTGTCTACTTGGATGCCTACTAAAGCTAATTGCTGAGGGATAGACGGCATCTTATCTACATATTGTTGAATTTGTAAATAAACCTTTTAATACATTCCTGCCTATAAACCTCTAAGATTCACCTGCCTAGAACCTCTAAGACAAAACCTGCCTATAAACCTCTAAACACAACGCTAATTGCGTACGCAGTATGACCGCAAATAAAGACAGGAGTGGAATCTGTGGTTCCAACGCACAAGTATTATTCAGGTAAAAGTACAGTCAGTTACACGCAATCTATACATACATAATTTAGGCGTAAAAAGGAAATAATACAGACCCAAGTACGGTTATAAATATGCTGCGCCTCTGGACCCAGAGATAGACTTCTGACTAGATATCCTCAGTTCACCCAAAATTCAGCATGAACTGGCAAACCAGTGTTTGGACACATGTATTTATTCCCCCCCCAGACTGAAACAGGACAAAGGGGGAACTTCCTGCTGATCTCATTGGTTCCCAGAGGAGAAGCATATGTAACGACACATTTAACAGGTTGTTTCAAATAGACTTTCCCTGCCTCTAACAGCCGGAGTCTTTCTGGTAACGCCTCCTGTAACATTCCATCAACTAAACATTTTGTTGCTTGTAAGTTCTGCGATCCGTAACTTGAGTTTGCATGATGCGATCTCTCCACCGATGACACCGGGATTCTGTAAAAAGCGTACGCATCAGAACGAAACCAAACACACCTTGCTTATCATGTATAATACCTTAGATATCAAAAACCTCTATTTCTTAGCATTTAAACTAACTTAACCAACTTGAATCATACAATTTGATGCTAATGGAACCTTGTGTGCGAATATGTAGTGTGTGAGTATTCGGGGTTTGATATAAGGACGCTAGTTATTAATGGGTGAGATTTAAGTGCATAATTTCTCATACACGAAGTGAACATCCAGCAGTGTGGATGGCTGAGGGTTGTAGTTCTACATGCCCTCTGTCAGCAGGCCCCCACCTGTTGTGTGTTCAAAGGAAAACAAAACCTCTTTTGTTCTCACAGACTCTTGTGTGAAATGCAAATGTATTACCACCTCAAGTTGTGGAATTTGGGGCCATTCTGTCTAGGATTCAGACAAATCCAATTGTGTAGATATTATATTACAATTGCCACAACTATACTTTATCTGCATCCAGGGATTCCCAATTTGTATGTAAAAATACCCATTGTCTCTTATTTACTTTTACTCAGAAAGCTTGTTTTTCCAGTTGCCCTTGGTAGGTTAACAAAAACATTGCCATCTGTTCTTAGCTCCTGAGTTATAACTTGAATTGACGCTGACCACAAAAATGGTGTCTTGCGATCTCATTTCCAAAATGGAGTCTTGCGGCCATTCGCAAGATGGCGTTGCCGCGATTAAATTTTAAACTGAACTTGTCTCAGCCAATTATTCAGCTTCAACAGTCCACCCTTTGATAGCAAACAACATGCTATCACAATCTGCTATAAAAATTTATTTTGGGCTTACATTAACATATTATTTAGTGTTATCATGGGATGGCACAAGGTGGTTCTTAATCCATCAACAATGTGTCTCTAGGCGGGGGCATAAAACTACTATTATACGCACACCGCGGATCTTGGGAGATCATGTGACAGATGTGGGGATGCACCAGTCTTATAACAGTAGTTTTGAAGGGGAATTTGAGACTTTACATTGTCTGGGTGTTCTATAAATAACATTTCAATAATATCTTCTATGCATGTCTAAATATTATACATTTAAATGATGGTACTTCCTAGCTCAGGGTTGTAGTGCAGTTCTGTATCTACCTCGGTATACATATTATCATTTCTGACCACCATCATAGTTTCATCCCTTCGTTTCACTCTGTTTTCACATTTTCCACACTTCAACACAATAGGAACACACCGGACGCATATGCCAATTACTATGATGACAATCAGTATAAGGATCAAGAATTTGCCTACGCTGGCGACCACTTCCTGGACCCACTCTCCTAGACCCGAGAACCATTTCACTGGGTTCAGCCATGACACCCATCCTTCTATCTTTTCCCCTTCTTCAGCCACTGATGCGTTATGGTTCTTACGAAATTCCCACTTTAGCTGCAGAATCTCATCCATCTTCTGGTCTATCACCTCCTTAGGGTCGCTGGTATCATTGGTGACATAATTGCAACACTTTACTCCAAATTGGGTGGCTAACGTTACACAATACCCTCCAGTAACAGCAGTTAAATAATTCAACACTAGCCTGTGTTGCACTAGTTCTTTCTTGTACGCTTGCAATTCTCTCCCTGTGTACCTGAATGTGTCATCGTACATCTCGGTGATATTATCTATTAATTTAGCAAGTTCCTGAATATATCTAAAATTTAATGTACCCTTAGCAATCCTGGTGGGATCCAGGGCGACTAAAACTTGGAAGCCAGTTGTCTCACTGATTAACTGAGCGGCTTTATGCATATCACCAGGTATCATATTTCTCTTGCCTCTGTGTTCATATTGTGTGTGAAGATATGGTGACGGTGTGTTTTTATTTATACCCAGCATTTCAACATGTGTGAGGGTCATAACTTTTGGAAGTATTTTTCCCAAATAACATAACAATTACAATACTAAAATTGGTCAGAAACTCCCCTGATTGGCATTGCACTCCTCCTGACTCCACTCCATCAGCTCCGCCATCAGCTCACATCTCCTTTATCGGTCCCCCATCACAGACACTGAGTATCCCCAAACAGATCATCATGACAAAAAGTCTGGAAAGAAAAAGAACTAGGATGACCACAGCAGACCACTCCATTGCTGGAAGCACTGATCTACACATTTCTTTAGCTCAGATATCTCACCGTCACCTTTTTAATCCTTCCGGCACAAGCTCGCAATCGACAAGTCCACGTTATCGGCCTTGTCTCTGCCTTGTATCTCCACCAGTTGGTTAACCTCCCTATAGTGAGTGGAATGGACCCACGTATCTTCCCCGGCCACCTTTGAGGATGCTGTATCGTCAGATACGGACCTTTCCACCGATCAGTCAAATGACCTGAGCTAAAAAAAAATTTGGATCATTACAAATTCTTCCAGATTTGACATCATGACAGTTTGCATTAGACATGTTAGTTAATAACACTTTCAATTTCGGTTATTCTCATTCATCTTCGTGAGACCCTGCGCAGTAACCTCATTATCATATTTTCACATGAGGCTGCCTGTTTGGGGGGCAAATAAAGGAAAAGACAATCTGGGATAATCTCAGTGTTGTTACCCATCATCTTACACATGTTCTTGGAAACGTCACCTATAAAATAAGCCCCCCTATCATTTTTAATAATTCTAGGGATATAGTATCTGCATACAGGTTCCTGCAATTAAATCTTGTTATCAATAGCTACTGCTCTAAATAATGCCTGTGCCACTGGGTTGGATAGTATTCCGAGTAGTCGACCTCAGCCTGGCATGGCTGCCGTTTATCCTTGGCAACCTTGTGTCCTATGAGTGGGAGATAAAGCAAAACAGTTTAATATCATTTAAACATGACACAAAATACAACAATAAATCGTCCACATTTTTCATTAGAACAGATCCATTGATAGGTTGAAAAGATTGTAAACAGTCATATAAGGCCTGGGAGAAGATACTGGGGTTACCTATGAACCCATGGGAAACTCGTGTTCCTGTGTGGTGTTCTTCACTTTGCAGTACTTACTTATGTGTCCCACTTGGTGACAGTTAAAACATAATTTTGAACGGGGTGGATGAAAAGATTGTTGTGGGATTTGAGCAAGAGGGAAAGGTGGTGGGTATGGGTAAGGATAGGGAGGGTAAGGATAGTGTGGGGGATATGAGTATGGGACCTGTGGTTGTGTATGATATGTGGGGTAAGGATGTGTTTGCTGTGGTGTGGGATTGGTGAGGACGTGTAATTGTTCAGGTGCAGGTGTGTGTGTGGGTGCAGGTGTGTCGGTTGGCTGTGATGTTAACGTCATTCTCTCCAGAGCTTGTATACTGACAGCCATTAATTTTTCACTCTGGGTCTCCCTCTTTTTTGAGATGTTTTTGTCATGTTCTATGGCAGACTCTATGAGGTTATCTATTGTAAGTCCCCGCCAGCCAGGCTGTGAGGTCTGAACCCGAGTCTTTAAATCGTCTGAGTACCGTGACTATCATTCCCCTGTGGTGAATGCTATCTTTAATTTCTTCTATCCCAGTGTACTGGGTGATAGCCTGCAGAGCCCGGTCGCAATATTCTTCTGCAGTTTCACTCTCTTTTTGCTTAATTGTAAAAATTTTGTTCCAGTTAACTACTACTGGAAAATATACACCCAATTGAGTCACAATGCGGGAAATGTTACCTTGGTTTACTTGGTCTTTTAAGGGAACGTCGCCATCCAATACACAGTCCGTGAAATTTTGTCACGTCGGTATTGTGTGGCAGGCAGGCCCTTAACACCACACGCCAATCTTTATTAGTGGGCTCATGAGAACTACCCAAATTTCTCAAAAATCTTTGACACTTGGCTAGTTCCTTTTTGGGATTGGGGAAATCATTTATGATGGAATTCAGTTCTGCTCTTGTCAGTGGACAATGCATTACTACTTCCCTCGTGGGCACTACAACGTTTGCATCTGCATTTCCATTTGGAACAGTTATTGTCCGAATGGGATGCAGACCGGCAGCGTTGCTACCTCTGACCTGGTTACCTGGCTGGGGGTTTAATCTGCTGCTGCTGCTACGTATGGTATTAACAACTTCCTCAATGGGTGCAGAGTGTATTAACACTTCCCTTGCTGTTACCAATGGAGATGGCGGCACCACCCGTGATTGTGGTGATGCAGCATCTATCATTTGCACAGCATGGGAAATGGCAGACATTACAATAGGCTCATCTTCTACATCATAAACATTTTCTTTATGGTTACTTAAGAGGGGGTACAAATTACTTGTTACATTTTTATTGGTATTTTTGGTAACCGTACTTGGACCTCCATCCACATAAGGTGGGGGAGGTGAGCGTGAACTGCTGGCAATACTCTCCACGGTGCTACTTTGCCGCCCGTGCGCATCAATTTGCGGCTCGCCCGTATTGCAACTCAGCGTCGCGGATGTATTTTCTGGCAATGCGTTCGCAACGCTAGTTTGCGTCGTTTGCACATTTTTAAGCCAAGCATCCCCTTCATGCTGCCATATTTTAAAACATTCAAAATACTTAATCTTTTTCTCTCGGGATCGCACCATACTGATGTGATCCTGGACATTATCTAACACATTTTTGTCAAAACTACCAATTCTGGGAAACGGTCTAACACTCTTTCTCGTCATATTAAACCATATATCACAATACCTTATTGCATAAGTACCGTACTTAGTATGCATAATACGACGGGCTGATCCAATCGGAGTCTCCATTAGCAGCACATCATTGCTTAACATTTCTACCGTTTGCGTGGCTCTCATTCTGAGACAACTCCTACGCTTTTCAATAAAAATTTAAACTGGTGAAAGACAATCAAGATACTTTCACTTACCTGTGAACGATTTAAGTCGGCGGCGCCCACACACCTGGATAAGATTTCGTAAGGCCACTTCCACACCTAGATAAGTTTTGAAACAGGCAACTTCCACACCCGGATAAGCTTTAGTAAGGTAACTTCCAAACCTATGAGAGTTTGTATGTCGGCCACTCTCACGCACCTCTCTACAACAAAGACAACATGTACACCTGCTACTGTGTTTAGAACGGTAAAGCTGCTTACCGAGCGACTAGGCTAACCCTTGCACCTAGCCCTTAAGGATCATACGGTACCCTTAACTTTAAGGAATAAATTACCACTACCAACAATACACACACTGTTACACACTTTTTCTCTGCGCAGAAAATAAACGTTTAACCCAGATATTGGTAGATAGAAAAAAATTTAAACCTCAATGGCTTTGTTCAAACACGTGGCAGCAGAACCGGAAGTGCGTATACGCTATTGTACAATCGTCCGCATACACAATTATGCGACTACCACACAAGCGTATAATCACTTTTTTTTTTAACTGCGTACGCAAAAATGCGTTTTAGCTGCGTACGCAAATACTGCAGCACCCCTCTAAACACAAGGTTCTATCAACAGAGGAAAAACAAACTTTTTTTTTCCTCTGTTGTCCCTGGATTCTAATCAGCGCTTCCTCTACACAATAACCGGCAGTACGCTCTCAGCAACACTGTGGTAATGAAAGACTAATGCGTCTCCCAAAAGGCGCCTCCACCCTTTTGCTGAGAGAGGACTGACCGAGTGTTATCGTGTATCAGATAGTGTGATAAACCGATGAGCCCCCACTGTTGTATTTGTAAATAAACCTTTTAATACATTCCTGCCTATAAACCTCTAAGATTCACCTGCCTAGAACCTCTAAGACAAAACCTGCCTATAAACCTCTAAACACAACGCTAATTGTGTACGCAGTATGACCGCAAATAAAGACAGGAGTGGAATCTGTGGTTCCAACGCACAAGTATTATTCAGGTAAAAGTACAGTCAGTTACACGCAATCTATACATACATAATTTAGGCGTAAAAAGGAAATAATACAGACCCAAGTACGGTTATACATGCGCTGCGCCTCTGGACCCAGAGATAGACTTCTGACTAGATATCCTCAGTTCACCCAAAATTCAGCATGAACTGGCAAACCAGTGTTCGGACACATGTATTTATTCCCCCCCCAGACTGAAACAGGACAAAAGGGGAACTTCCTGCTGATCTCATTGGTTCCCAGAGGAGAAGTATATGTAACGACACATTTAACAGGTTGTTTCAAATAGACTTTCCCTGCCTCTAACAGCCGGAGTCTTTCTGGTAACGCCTCCTGTAACATTCCATCAACTAAACATTTTGTTGCTTGTAAGTTCTGCGATCCGTAACTTGAGTTTGCATGATGCGATCTCTCCACCGATGACACCGGGATTCTGTAAAAAGCGTACGCATCAGAACGAAACCAAACACACCTTGCTTATCATGTATAATACCTTAGATATCAAAAACCTCTATTTCTTAGCATTTAAACTAACTTAACCAACTTGAATCATACAATTTGATGCTAATGGAACCTTGTGTGCGAATATGTAGTGTGTGAGTATTCGGGGTTTGATATAAGGATGCTAGTTATTAATGGGTGAGATTTAAGTGCATAATTTCTCATACACGAAGTGAACATCCAGAAGTGTGGATGGCTGAGGGTTGTAGTTCTACATGCCCTCTGTCAGCAGGCCCCCACCTGTTGTGTGTTCAAAGGAAAACAAAACCTCTTTTGTTCTCACAGACTCTTGTGTGAAATGCAAATGTATTACCACCTCAAGTTGTGGAATTTGGGGCCATTCTGTCTAGGATTCAGACAAATCCAATTGTGTAGATATTATATTACAATTGCCACAACTATACTTTATCTGCATCCAGGGATTCCCAATTTGTATGTAAAAATACCCATTGTCTCTTATTTACTTTTACTCAGAAAGCTTGTTTTTCCAGTTGCCCTTGGTAGGTTAACAAAAACATTGCCATCTGTTCTTAGCTCCTGAGTTATAACTTGAATTGACGCTGACCACAAAAATGGTGTCTTGCGATCTCATTTCCAAAATGGAGTCTTGCGGCCATTCGCAAAATGGCGTTGCCGCGATTAAATTTTAAACTGAACTTGTCTCAGCCAATTATTCAGCTTCGACAATATCCATTCATATACTTGCATGCACTTAGTGAGGCGCACTCTGTACGGCACTAAGCTAAGTTTTTAGCTTCATAAGACGTCTGTAGTGCTGCTCACAATTTGTGTGCCGTCACTTTCCGTGTATAATGGAATACACGTGCTGCTCAACAGCTAAGACTATGGTTCCCATGGCCTTATCCTACATCATTAGGTTGGGGTTATCTCCGGAATCGCTAGTGAATTTTCTATGTAGTGTATTTCTCTGAACGTTAGCTTAGCGAATCCCATACTAGCAATTGTAGTGTACATTATCACCCATGTTATGGATAAAGGTCTTTTCTGTAGTCACTCAGGTCCTTTTATTCCACACTGTCACAGCTGCGTTCTTAGTATCGTTATTCTGCGCACGCTGGTGACCTGGCCCATAACCTAATGGCAGAACCTATGTTGTAGGTGTCAGTGGTGCGTGATGGAGGTCAGTCCACACGATGAATAGCTTAACCAGGTATTGGTTAATGCAGCATAACCCAGGAACATGCAATACAAGTTAGATCCAGCCTGGAATGGGTTAATACAGGTGGTGTGCAGTGACTGGGATATTGCAGCTAGGAATATATGCATTGGTGGCAATGGTACTTGTAGTACGCCTAGCAGTGTTGACTGGTATGCAGTTGTGACACAGTGGTGTGTGGCGGCAATGCCACATCAGTTTAGCACTGTCTCTAGGCATGTCTTATCTGTTCGGTAAGGCATGCATGCACAGACGGTAAATTGGGTCAGAGGTCATGCATTTGCTGCAGCACACCTCTGTTACTATGGGGATGCGGGATCAATGAGGAGACTGCACTGAGCGTCCTCCTTTCACGATCCACACCTCAGAAGTCCTCCTCTGTATTGGTAGCTCTGTTTATTTCAAACAGATACAGACTGAAAAATCTGATTTAATCAATGAATGATTTTCTGTGGTCTCTTCCGAAATAGTCATTCTAAGGTGGCATTAACAGAAGATACTATACTTGCTATTCATCCATTCCAGTGAGCTTCCTATTGTCTAAACCAGTGGCTACCACTGGCTATGAGATCCCAGCAGGTGTGGTTCCTAATGGAAGATTATGTAATTATAGGGTCCAATTTGGAGCCACATATATGAGTGGTGGTAATCGGATTCTGGGGGAAAGCGCGGCCCCGGGTGCTCAAAGAAAAAACACAGCTCAATAGTAAGTCCATAGTCAACAAAAGAAGTCAGGATACGTTCCAAGCATAAATTACAAGGAGAGATGGTGAGACTGTTCGGCAGCAAGACAGACCCTACAAGTGGCGCACAGTTACTTAATGCATCCCTCAGGTCTTCATGCTGTTCCTTGTCGCAGCTTGCTCCTCCACCATGTAGTTTGGCCAGGCCACGCACCCAATAAAAATAATTACTGATCCATACTTGCCTACTTTTGAAAACTAGTTTCAGGGAGATTTTAGGTGGTAGCAGAATGTGCCGCACCACCCAAAGGGCGTGTCTAGCTTCACCTATGGGCGTGTCTGTCACTCAGGGGGCGTGTCCTGCAGTGGCAGTTGAAAAATATAGTACTAAGTGCAGCATACCAGAGCTAGTTTTTCTATGGGTAGCCTACTACCAGAGGTGTACAAAGACTGCAATCATCTATCATGAGTTATACCTTTTATATATGGTTGCAACGCCCCCATAGTACCCCACAGTGCCTCCATAGTAATCCCCTGTACACACAGTGGGCCTGATTCAGAGCCGGATGCAATTAGCGCTCGCTCGTCCTGAAAATAGGGGTGGCTATTCAAATGAACCGTTCGCTGTTTGCGGTCTGTTCACGCCTCTAGGTCTGAACGAGCGAACTAAACTTGCGGTCGTTTTTTGGGAAACTACGCCCCCTGGCCGCTCGCATCCTACGTCATGTCCGCTATTTATTGGATTAATCGAGTACATCGACCAGGGTATGAACTGCTCGCTATTCTTGTGGTTGGTTTTCGCTACCACAATTTTGCGAGCAGTTCTGGCTAAAAAATAACCCAGTGACGTGGTCAATGACGCTGCTGTTTTAAATGTGCACACCCATAAAACGCCCGTTTTGACCTTTAAGCACGCCTGCGATCGGATCTCCACTCCCCGTTTTCAAGCACCTTCCCCTGTTACCACCCACATACGCCTCCTCCTGTCATTCATATTAGCAGGCATTCGCTATTTAGCGAACAAACGATTTTTGGCCGCACTGACTGGTTCGCGCATGCGTATTATGATCCGTACGCATGCACAGTTGGGCAAACATCGCTCGGAATGAACGAGCGGCCGCTTACGAGCGGCTCTGAGTCAGGCCCAGTGTCCCATATTATCCCCAGTACACAGACCACCTCCATATTGCTCCCCAGTACCCTCATATTGCTCCCAGTACACAGTGCTCTCATATTACCCCCCAGTACACACAGTGCTCCCATATTACCCCCCAGTACACACAGTGCTCCCATATTACCCCCCAGTACACACAGTGCTCCCATATTACCCCCCAGTACACACAGTGCTCCCATATTACCCCCCAGTACACACATTGCCTCAATGTATTCCCCCCAATACACATAGTGCCCCCATGGTACCTCTTTTTCCCCTGTAAAAACTGAGCAGGGAGCCTGGGCAGTGTTGTGAGGGGGGTGGCACAGGCAGTGACTCAGGCAAGGAGCAGGTCAGCAGGATGAAGAAAGAGGGCTGATATGTGCAATCCACTTTCAGCCCGGTGGTAGGTTGGCTGGTCCCTTGGGAGAGGCCAGCCACTGTGAAGCAATGTTGGACAGCCAGCCTGATATGTGTGGAGCTCTGTGCTGGCTAGGTCATTTCCTTCAGTCTGCGAGCACCACAGGCTCACTGCTGTGTGGCCGCCATGGAGGAGCGGGTCCTGCAGCTTTTCTGCTAAACTTAAAGAAGCCCCAGGGAGGAAAGGTAGGGAGTGGGGCCATGCACTGTGGCCATAGAGGCTGCGCTGCATGTTGCAGGGGACCAGACATCCCCGTCACCAGACACCAGACATCCCAGTCTGGTGACAGTGGCTGCTGATCAGAGAGGGGGCCGACCTGAGCCGCTGATCAGTGCCGCAGTAGTGGCGCTAATACCGTTGCAACAACAGTTTGCCCGCTAGTCCCCTCTGAATGCGGACTGCTGGGCTGACTATCCGGCCACCGCTACCCACAATCCCGCGGTGGCCGGCCTTTTAGTACCATGGCGTCACGCATAGTGACGTCATGACGTTCCCATACAGGCCCTACCCCCAGCATTCCCGGACTTGCGCATGCGCAGTCCGATGGTTTTAAAAAAAATAAATAAATCGGGACTTGATGTACCTTTTGCGGGGCAGCGGGAGGCTTTATTAGAAATCGGGAGCCTCCCGCTAAAATCGGGAGGGTAGGCAACCCATGCTAACCCTTAGTTACAGTATACTAACCGTATTGTTTGTAACTCAGAGTTAGAATGATAAAAAATAATTTTCATTGCTAATTATTTTGCTGAACACTAGGGTTCCATGGGGCTCCAGTTGAGAATCACTGGTTTAAACAAATAACTGAACAAATAACACATATATAGACTTACATTTAGTCAGTTTCACAGCAGAGTTTAAACACCCCATGTACTGGGAGGAACATGCTTACACTGTGAATATGAAACTGGTAGAGGCCGTATGACAGAGGTGCAACGTATTGGAGACAGAACCTTTGAGTTTCCCTTTTCTCTCGTCATTATGCCCTTTAATTGTAAATTTTAATTCTGTGTTATTTCTAGTCTATGAGTAAACCTGGAATGATAATGGCCAATTCATTGTTGTGTTGTTGGTGAAAGGTTGGAAACTCTTAAAGCCAAATTCCACTAGTGAATAGTGCAAAATTTTGCACCCAAATGTTGAATGAAGCGAATATTTAGCTGCATAGTTTTAAAATTGTACTCATCTATGATCACAGGATCAGAGACGTAACTAGATGTTTTGGTGCCCTGTGCCAGAAAGAGCTTTGGCGCACCCCCTATTTTTCAAATAGGGACATAAAGCACCCACAAAAGGGGCACATGGCCTCATGGGGAAGGGCCAGGGAAGAGATAGGAGAGGCCAGGAGATGCTGGGGATAAATAGGGACATAATATAGTGCACCTGAGAGAGGGCCATGGCCTCATGGGGAAGAGCCAGGGAAGAGATAGGGGAGGCCAGGAGATGCTGGGGATAAATAGGGACATAATATAGTGCACCTGAGAGAGGGCCATGGCTTCATGGGGAAGGGCCAGGGAAGAGATAGGGGGGCCAGGAGATGCTGGGGATAAATAGGGACATAATATAGTGCACCTGAGAGAGGGTCATGGCCTCATGGGGAAGGGCCAGGGAAGAGATAGGGGAGGCCAGGAGATGCTGGGGATAAATAGGGACATAATATAGTGCACCTGAGAGAGGGCCATGGCCTCATGGGGAAGGGCCAGGGAAGAGATAGGAGAGGCCAGGAGATGCTGGGGATAAATAGGGACATAATATAGTGCACCTGAGAGAAGGCCATGGCCTCATGGGGAAGAGCCAGGGAAGAGATAGTGGAGGCCAGGAGATGCTGGGGATAAATAGGGACATAATATAGTGCACCTGAGAGAGGGCCATGGCTTCATGGGGAAGGGCCAGGGAAGAGATAGGGGGGCCAGGAGATGCTGGGGATAAATAGGGACATAATATAGTGCACCTGAGAGAGGGCCATGGCCTCATGGGGAAGGGCCAGGGAAGAGATAGGGGAGGCCAGGAGATGCTGGGGATAAATAGGGACATAATATAGTGCTCCTGAGAGAGGGCCATGGCCTCATGGGGAAGGGCCAGGGAAGAGATAGGGGAGGCCAGGAGATGCTGGGGATAAATAGGGACATAATATAGTGCACCTGAGAGAGGGCCATGGCTTCATGGGGAAGGGCCAGGGAAAAGATAGGGGGGCCAGGAGATGCTGGGGATAAATAGGGACATAATATAGTGCACCTGAGAGAGGGTCATGGCCTCATGGGGAAGGGCCAGGGAAGAGATAGGGGAGGCCAGGAGATGCTGGGGATAAATAGGGACATAATATAGTGCTCCTGAGAGAGGGCCATGGCCTCATGGGGAAGGGCCAGGGAAGAGATAGGAGAGGCCAGGAGATGCTAGGAATAAAAGAAGAGGAAGCTACAAGTGACAATGAGGGTCATTCAGACCCACTCGCGAGCGGCAGTCCGCTCGCAAGTGGGTTGATGTTCCCCACTGCGCATGCGCACGACGGAGGGAGCTCCGTCGTGCGCATGCGCGAGACCCGGCGAGCGATGGACTTTCCTTCGCTCTGAGTGTCTCATCAAAGGGGGCGTGCTGTCGATGGTGACTGACAGCACGCCCCCTTTGGTGGGCGTTCCGGGGGCATGCCTGCCAGACGGAGGCGTTCCCAAGGGAACGCCTACCGTCTGAAGCCGGCCCCACTGACATCACTAGTGATGTCAGTGGGAGTGATTTTGGCTCTGATAGAGCCAAAATCACTCCTGGCCTTGCAGTTGAGAAACCCAACCGCAGGCTTTTACTCGCAGTTCCGATGGTCGCGATGGTCAAGACCATCGCGCCCATCTTGTTGGACGCTCGTATATGCTGTGGGTGGTGACCTACAGCTATACGAGCGTCCAGGAGGACGCTCCATTTTAATGGAGGTGGGCCCTGATTCAGAGCGAGCGCTCTGGTCAGAGCGTCCGGCTCTGAATCAGGGTCAATGATAACAAACCGGAAATTTGACAGCGCCCCCGGTCGCACTACCCGAGTTACGGCCCTGCACAGGATATTCAGGACAGATTAAAGCATAGTTTATATATTATTTGTTTTTAAGAGTGGTATGGGAGTTAATAACCTTACATTCCAATTAGAATTTAACTTAGCCTTTACTATTAAGATTTTTTTTTTTTTTAAACTGTATGACAGGTACATGTAGCATTATATTTGGCCAGAAAACACCTGTTTACCATCCCCTTTTAGGTACTAGATAAATAAATACACTTGTGCTGTATTCTGCACAAAGCGTGCTTTGTGTTTAATAAATATATTATTTGTCAAACGAAAACAGTAGCTGTGTAATTAATCAATAGACTGCACAGCATACTTACCTACTTTTGAAAATGCATTTCAGGGAGATTGTGAAAGCAGCACCTATGAGTGCGGCTGTAAAGTGGTGTGTACTGCTACATCTGAGAGGCGTCATAAAATTGACTTAGGGCGTCATTCAGACCCGCTCGCGAGCGCAGGACGCTCGCAAGCGGGTCGATGTTACCCCAATGCGCATGCGCACGACGGAGGGAGCTCCGTCGTGCGCATGCGCGAGACCCGGGCAGCGACAGCCAAGCTTTCGCTCCGGGTCTCGCACCAAAGGGGGGCGTGCTGTCGATGGTGACTGACAGCACACCCCGTTTGGTGGGCGTGCTGGGGGCGTGGCTGCCAGATGGAGGCGTTCCCATGGGAACGCCTAACGTCTGGGTCCGGCCCTACTGACATCACTAGTGATGTTAGTGGGAGTGATTTTGGCTCTGATAGAGCCAAAATCACTCCAGGGCTTGCGGTCACCGAGATCCTGCCGCAGGGTCTCGTCGCAAGCCCGATGGTCTTGACCATCGCTACCATCAATTTGGCCGCTCGCATATGCTGTGGGTGGTCACCCACAGCTATGCGAGCGGCCAGGAGGCCGCTCCATTTTTAGGTAGGAGGGCACTGATTCAGAGCGAGTGCTCTGGTCAGAGCGTCCGGCTCTGAATCAGGCCCTTACATCCAAATGTAAAGAGCCCCAAAGCAGTTAGTAAGATCTACCTGCTGATGAAAACACACTGATACTTTTCAGAAAATGCATATAGCCATAGGGATCATTGTGCCTTTTGACCAATGCAGGGAAATTATACTAATGATCCCATTTTAATGTTTATAATAATGTTTTTAATATAACAGCTTCATCATGGGGTAAGGTGAAATGAGGGAGATTACTAGACTCTTCTGGGAGATAGAGAGATTACTGCTATTTCAGGGAGTCTCCCTGAGAATTAGGGAGAGTTGGCAAGTATGCTGCACAGTGTAATGGCTACTATTTAGTTACAGTGGGACTCCATATTTCTTCCACATCACTAGCTCCAGGTGTCCTTGGGTGGGGAACACTGTATCACCAGCTGTTTGGCTGTGCTACTGTCATCTCTGATGGTAGTCGTAATCTCTGAAAGATATCGATGAAATTCTTAGGCTGGGTACACAGAACGATATCAGCACGAGTATGGGAACGATAGATTGTGCATATCGTCAAATGTGTATGCACAATTTCTTACACCCATGGACGACATACAAGATCGTTTAATTGACCGTGCTGCATGGTTAATCAAACTATATCGTGAGTGCGGCTGTGCATTTTAATGTAGGACGGAACGAGGTATCGTTCCGTCGTTCATTAAATCGTGTAGTGTGTGTGGCCAATCTGTGATGGTCCGAGGCGAAGGAAAGTCGCCCGACCATCTGCACGATTGGCCGTAATTCTAATGTGAACCCAGGCTTATTTTAGGACTGAAACTGAATAAAACCACAATATCAGATAAATTAGTAATTGTGACATTACTGAGACACTAGTGGGTTTGTAATTTGCAGGAAACATAAACAGTGAGCATCGTAATAGAGGTTTTTTTTGCTGTGTCTGAGAAATTCTTTACTTCTACCATAGGTTCCGCTGACCATTATGTGTGGGGGAAATTAGTGGTTTTACTATCTACATATTCAAATGAGCAAAGGGGCCGTTAGCTGGGGAGTTGCAGATTGTTTTCTCAGTTAAATTAAATTTTTTTACGTCTGTGGCCCGATTCAGCAGCGTACGCAATAGCGATTACGCACACAGTTGAGCGATTGTTTTCCATTGCGCATGCGTACAAACCGCACTGCACGTGCGCAGTGATCGCATTGCGATAATGGACGCACAAAGGAATCCATCGCAAAGTGAGTGACAGGCTGCCAGCGTTTGGGGGTGGTGACGGGGGAGTGGTCAGAAAATCACAGGCGTGTCTGTCCGTTTGAACGCTGTTTCATGGGCGTGCATAAATTAGCCACTGCGATTGCATACGCAGCTTGAGTACTCACTGAGCATGACGAGTCTTGCAGTATCTGCGGCTGGTCAGACCTGGTGTAAATGCTGCGTGACGGGCCGATGTGCATCGATTGTACCGATGTATTTGCGGAAAGAGCGAGGTTGGTGGGATATGAGAAAGCAGTGCAGCGGGCGTCCCTATGCCGGCTGTGCTTTGGCAAGCAGTAGCATATTTTCACAGCTGCGTTCTGTACAAAATCGCAACTGTGTACGCTGCTGAACTAGTCTGTGGGGGTGTAGTACGCATGTCCTAACCCACCCTTCCCCTAGCCTAACCCTCCCGGAGGGGTGCCTAGCCCTAAGACCTCCATCGAGCCCTAAACCTAACCCTGCCCCCTCCGCGGCTGCCCGCGCCCGGCTTACCTTCGTTCGGTATGCCGGGCGTCGGTCTTCCGGTCGTCTGGTTAATGACAGGCGTCGAGTTTCCAACGCCTTTCATTAGTACCACGCCGGGATTAGAAAGTCTGGAAGCCGGCGGTTGGCATTTAGACCGTCGGCTTCCAAACTACATCCCGTCTGGGGTACAAAGCGGACCCTTAAACACAAATTTGTCCTTTAACAAGCCTGAGCTGTTTAACCACTTTATAGTTTTGTCACTCTATGACAGGACCGATTTTCTTCTGTTTGATGTCACTTTAGTAACTTTTCTTACTTCCTCCCATCTAACCAAATAATTTATGTATATTATATAAAGTGTTTTTTTTTTATGGCAGTAAAATAGTAGGACAATATCCTCTCTGTACAGAGAAATCCATTCTCTTATGAAAGCTCACATAAAAAAGCTAATTTTTTTAGGACACAAATATTTTTACAGCATAAATACTTTTTAATATGGTGTGACGTTTTTAGCTCCATCACAGTGTATAAGATCACTGATCTCTTCTCTGATATAAATTAAACAACTCTTCATAATATTATAAGACAGGCAGGGTGACTACCAGCCACGCCCCTCGTCACTATGGTTACAACGGCTGTCACACAGCCTGGGAGCCGGCTAACAGTCTCTTACTCCCTCGGTCTCTATGGTAAGTACAGTATGCGGACGGGCAGGCAGCGGCGCTCTTTCCCATTTTTGTTCTCGGTGGTGCAAGCGAAGCCCAGACAGGCAATGCCTAGGACACCCTGTTTGGGGACCTGTCGTGTGTCAGCAGTTCCGGGTCCACGTCTCCGGTGGGGGATGGACCTAATAACGGAGCAGGGACAGTGAGAGAAGCGCTGCCGTCACCCCGGCCAGTCACACAGGGCAGGTAGGAGCTCCGGTCCCCTCCTCCAATATCCTGTATCCTTCCTCCATCACCCCATACTCTGACAACCTATCTGAGAGACTCAGTGACCCTGTGCATCTGCCAGAGGGATCCTGTGTACGGTGTACCCCCTCCCGTGGTGACCCTGTCCTCTGAGTGATAATTTCAGTACCCAGTCCCCACTGGTGTCCCCATCTCCTGGTTGGTAACTTCATTATCACCCAGTTGACCCACTAGTGGCCCTCGTCCCTGGCTGGTAACCTCATTATTTATTACCCAGCCTGGTGACCCTATCCCCTGGTTGGTAGTCTCAGTGTTACCCAGCCTCCCTCCTGGTGACCCTATCCCCTGGTTGGTAGTCTCAGTGTTACCCAGCCTCCCTCCTGGTGACCCTATCCCCTGGTTGGTAGTCTCAGTGTTACCCAGCCTCCCTCCTGGTGACCCTATCCCCTGGTTGGTAATCTCAGTGTTACCCAGCCTCCCTCCTGGTGACCTTGTCCCCTGATTGGTAATCTCAGTGTTACCCAGCCTCCCTCCTGGTGACCCTATCCCCTGGTTGGTAACATTAGTGTCACCCAGCCTCCCTCCTGGTGACCTTGTCCCCTAGTTGGTAATCTCAGTGTTACCCAGCCTCCCTCCTGGTGACCCTATTACCTGGTTGGTAACAGTGTCACCCAGCCTCCCTCCTGGTTACTGTATCCCCTGGTTGGTAATCTCAGTGTTACCCAGCCTCCCTCCTGGTGACCCTATCCCCTGGTTGGTAATCTCAGTGTTACCCAGCCTCCCTCCTGGTGACCCTATCCCCTGGTTGGTAATCTCAGTGTTACCCAGCCTCCCTCCTGGTGACCCTATCCCCTGGTTGGTAATCTCAGTGTTACCCAGCCTCCCTCCTGGTGACCCTATCCCCTGGTTGGTAGTCTCAGTGTTACCCAGCCTCCCTCCTGGTGACCCTATCCCCTGGTTGGTAGTCTCAGTGTTACCCAGCCTCCCTCCTGGTGACCCTATCCCCTGGTTGGTAATCTCAGTGTTACCCAGCCTCCCTCCCTTCCTAAGTTTGGTTTCTTTGTCCTCCTGTATGTTGCAGAGGTGCAATATGTATAATAAACAACTCTGTGTTTTGTGGCAGGTCATGACTCTGTATCTGTGAAGCATAACGGCTGATTATCTCTCACAATGTCTTGGTTTGTTGACTTGGCCGGCAGAGCAGAGGATCTCTTGAATCTAGTGGACCAAGGAGCAGCGACTGCTTTAAATCAGAGCAGAGAAGACGAAGTAATCTTGGGTAGCGTCTCTGACATTCACGCGGACAAGCAGAAAGAGAATTTGCAGAGCTTCGCAAAGCCCAGCTTCATCTCCTCTGCTGCGGACAATATAAAGCACCAAAAGGCCACGCTCTTAGCCGGGACAGCCAACGTGAAGAGTGTCAAGAGGACAAATACAGATTTATCTCATGGCACTTCTGCAAATCTCTCATCACACAGGACAACCAACCAGTTTGTAAGACGCAAGAAGTCTGAGCCAGACGACGAGCAGCTGTTTGATTTTCTCAATAGCTCAGAAAAGGTGCACAATGGAGTTCTGGAACCTAAAAAAGATAATATCAGAGAGACGGCCCCCATCGGTCACTCTGCAAGAACCACCTCACAAAGTGTCAAAACAACTGAAAATATTTCCCCTAGGGTCCAAGGTAAAAAGACAAACCACATTTATTTATTTTTTTATAAATAAAATGCCACAATTTGCTGATATTAGACAATGGCTTGAGCTTTCTTGTAGATAATATCTAACTCCTCTTTAATATTTATCTGTTTGCATGTAACAGCATGAGTCTTAAATAATATACATCCAAAAATTGTGCATTTTAACTGTAGATTGAAACTTGAATTTTATTTTAAATACCCCCTTTCCAGTACTATTACCCCAGTGGTGGTCCCTCTCTTGCAATCCCTGCATTTGTCCAATTCAGGAGGTTACCGCTGCTTATAGTTAGTGGTGATTATTATATATTTTTTTATTTAGAAGGATAACAGGCATGAACATAATTTATGTAGAAATAGATGAAAGGGTGGCCAAACACATACAGATTCAATACAGAACAAGACAAGGATACGTGAGGAACCTGCTTGTGAGACCTTTCATTCAGTGGGAGAGTAGGCCAAGGGGCGATGGAACGGCCATCTTGGTTGTAAGGCATAGCAGAAGTATGGCTGTGTGAAGCAACACAACTACACAGGCTACAGGGTGTTTCGGTGAGATCTATGGTTGAGGATATACGGGCAGCGGATCTGTAGGGCTGGAGTACACGATGGGATCACAGACATGATTGTAGACCAGGGTCACAGTGGATGGTGGTCAGTCCAGGCCACAATAGTGATAAGTCTTGCAGAGTACATTGGTGCATGAAACATATGTGTAGCAGTCTCTGTGCAATGATGTTGAAAGGTTCTCCAGACAGATGGTAGTAACCAGAAATGGACTCGCGCGGAATGAAAGTCCCTCAATGGTAGGGGGCAGGCAGATTTCAGGTGCTATGGGGAGTGGACTGGAGAGGAGACATCAGAGGGAGCTGCTGTAGTGAAGGGTTGGTGTGTATTAGGCACTGACAGGGTGGCTGGATCCTCTCTCGGCACTGCTCTCACTCCCAGCTCACACAATGAAAGCCAGCGTGGGAGGATGCTCTGCTGCCCAGTCTCAGGAAGTGGCTGATAGCCTCGATTTGCTGTGGAGCAACTTTTAGCACCTGTTATTGGCGTGGGATGCTCGGGGACGTGATATTTTGGGAGGGAGGTGAAAATCGAGAGGCAGCCCAGTTTTACTAGAAGGAATAGGGAGTTCTGATTTATTTATTAAGTTACTTGTATGGTGCCTGCATATACCTTTGCACTTTACAATTGGGTTGCTTACCTCTCTAGACAATGTGTGTGGGGGATAGAAAATTTGTTTTCACAATGTCTTTGGGTCTGGTTCAGCACGGATCACGGTTGTGTTCGCAGTTGCGTAATTGCCTGCAGTGCAGCTGCGAAAATATGCTAATATCTGCCACCGCTCAGCCAGCATAGAGACCCCCACTAATGCTTTCTCACATACGTAATACCTCGCAGCCCTGCGTATATATCGGTAACATCGAAGCACATCGTCCGTCACGCACAATTACAGCAGGTCTGACCCGTTGCAGAAATTGCAAGTCTCGTCGCACGCAGTGAGTACGCAAGCTGCATAGGCAATCGCAGTGTCTAATTTATGTGAGCCCATGCAACGCCGTTCAAACGGACTGACACACCCGTGTTTCTCTGAAAACTCCCTCCCCCACAACCACTCAGAGCCTGTCACTCACTCTGCAATGGATTCCTGTCTGCGTATGTAATTACAGTGAGATCGCCGTGTATGCGCAGTACGCAGCAATTGACCTATCTGTGTACGCGGTTGCAATTGCGATCCGTGCTGAATCAGGCCCTTTGTCTTTACCTAGTTGTATTCCACAGTTTCCAGGGTTAGGTTATATACAAGCTGTGCCATCCCATGACAACCATGCTATTACGTTGCTATGACGGTGTTCCATCGAATAACAAGAGATATGGTAAGAACTTACCTTTGTTATCTCTGTTTCTACGAAGTCCATAGGGTCCACAGGGTTGACCTTGGGGGTATAGGTTGGGAACCAAATCCGGGCACCACGCAGTTAAAGCTTTTAGCTCCCAGGATGCACTTGGGTCCACTCTCCCTATAACCCCACCCCCCAGCCAGAGGCACCTCAGTTTGTAAGTAGCCAAAGGCCGGAGGAGGAGAGAAAAAGAGAGAGAAAACTGGAACACTCTAGAACCATACTCACAGAAAAGGAGACGGGAAACCGGTGACCAGTAACACAGCCCATATGAAGCCAGGTGCGTCAGGGCGGGCGCCCTGTGGACCCTATGGACTTCGTAGAAACAGAGATAACAAAGGTAAGTTCTTACCATATCTCTTGTTTTCTACTTCAGGGTCCATAGGGGGTCCACAGGGTTGACCTTGGGGATGTCCCAAAGCAGTTCAACCAAGGGTGGGGACGCTCCTGTGCTGAGAGGAGAATCCGTCGCCAAAAAGGAAGCATCCTGAGAGGCAAAGGAAACCAATGCCTAGAACCTTAAAAAAAGGTTTGGACAGAAGACCACGTGGACACCTAGTAAGGCAAAACAGCCGAGGCGCCACAACGAGCCGCCCACGAGGGTTACATGACCCGAGAAAAAACAAGCCTCAACGACAGAAATGCCTACCTATGGGTAGGCCCCTGAGGAAGACATACGAGGCCATCCAGCCAACATTTCATTATAGGCCGGCCATCGTTTCCTGTGAAAACCAGAAACCGCAGACCACCAATAAGGAGTCCGATTACCATAAGGAACTTGAACGGATCATATAAAGCCAAAGAGGCCGGACCACAGTCAATGAGGCCACACCAGCCGAGAAGACTGGGGACTGAATGGCCGTACCATAAGTTCCAGAATAATATGGAACCTAAAAAGCACTCTAAGAAGAAATACAGGGCGAGAGCAACTCACACCCTGACATGATGCCCTCCAGAAGAGGGAGCCACATGAGAACGCTCCCAATTCAGACACTCTCCTGGTTGATTTAAACACCCTGAGAGAGAGAGAGCTTAAACAATAGACCATGTAATGGCTATCACAACCAGCAGTTCGATTGACTGTCCCCGGACGGAACAAAGAACCACTACTAACTCCCCAGGAGTCCCTAGGGAGGACAAGTGGAGGCATAATCCAGAAAACACTCCAAAGGATGAACTGGATACCAGAGCGGAGCAATTCCATATCTTAACCATACCGACAGTGTAGAGATCCGCACTGTCAGGAAGGCCAGGCCAAGGGTGAAACCCAAGCCAGCCGGAAGGAATGCCAGAATATCTGAAAATCCTGGACACCGGAGGATCGTATCGACAGGTACGATACCATAAGAATTATGTATGCCACAGTCCGTGGCAGATCCCAGCAAAGTCTGGCCTATCTGCTCTAAACATCTCAATGAAGACAGAGCCAGGGAAGCCCTAGGACCACAGTAGGGGCGCAGTCAAAGACAAACGATCCAGGTCCAGGGAAAAACAAGGACCCTGAGACAACAGGTCCAGATAGTGAAGCAGTAGGAACGGAGTATCGATGAGGAGACTCCGAAAATCTCAGTACCAGTGATGTCTGGGACGAACTGGAGCCCCCAGAAGGAAAGCCCCTCCGTCTCGAATTAAACTTCCGAAGACCTCGAGGAAGAAGGGAGACCGGAGGACACAGGTACACAAAGTGGAAGGACCACTTCACTGACAAAGAGTCACTGAAGGTAGCTTCAGTACTCCTGGAGCTGGACTGTAACACCGGTAATGTGTGATCAAGTCAGAAGGCCATGAGGATCAATCCCCTCAGGGAGGCCCCCTCTGCTCACCAGGAGTTGAAACCTCTCTTGGAGAAGAGACTAGTCCCCGGGATGCACGTCGCAACAGCTGAGGAAGCCCGCTTCCCAATGGAGAGCTCCGGGAATAAACACTGCAGAGTTGGCCAGGAGAGGACCCTTGGACTATGTCAGAATGGATGACATACCTGACATTGCCACCCAACTACCAGTGTTGCCTAGATGGAAGTCACTGTTGTGACACTGTCGGACTGAACCTATTCAGGTTTACCGTGACATATGGGTTAGGCCAGAGTGAAGGTCCAAGACAGCCTAAAGTATCAACAAGTTAAGTGGCAGGACAGAAACGACAGACGTCCAACTGCCCCGAAACGAATGCGGACCAGACACTGTCTGTAGCAAAGAACACCCTGGACGAGATGGCCATAGCCACCCGGACAGAGACCAACTCGCCTCTGGAGAAAGTATCATCGTTCGAACATCGATCCGATGGGAAAAACTCGATCCATCTGGAGGGGAGTCAATTATGGCAAGGTCTGGAATGGAACTGAGCACATTCCACCCTACCAAAAGGTAGACACACTGGTAGACCGCGCATCACAAAGAGTAATGACATATGTCGAATGCGTAGATATCCGCACACTCCAAGTTGAAGAGTGGAGATCTTGTCTTACGCCAGAAAAATTCTCAGAGTCTGAGAATCCAGCAGTGCTCCCAGATGAAGAAAACCCTGTGAGGGATGTAGGGAGGACTTTTTCTCCGTTGACTAATTATCTGTGCCGAGAAGAAGCCACGGTTATCCTGACCTGGCGGTAAAGTACCTTGGTGATCCTGCTAAAAGCAGGAGACCGTCCAGAGAAAGGAGCATTCGGATACCCTGAACAGGTGAACTGTCAGAAAATCCATAAGGCTGGTAAACCCCGGTGGAGTTGAGGACAGTCCCAAAAGGCAGAGCCCGAAACTTACAAGTGTTGCTGTGGCACAGCAAACCTGAACCCATGCTGATGAGATGGCTCTGTACGTACCCGTAGGTACGTATCCTGAATACTCAGATATACCCTAAAATCCCCAGGTTCCAAACGTCGGATGATGGAGCATGGACGATTCCACCTGAGTCCAGGCACCGTTGGAATCTGATTCAGGGATTTGAGACAGAGTATAGGCAAATGAGGACCAGTCGGTCACCGCCCCAGAAAGAAAGTAGAACAACCAGTCCCTCACTGAGATAGTGAGGTTGGCCGAAATAGCTCTGCTTACCACAAAGACTGTATAGCTTTCTGGGATTGTAAGGCCCTGATCAGGTCTGAAGAAGGGCCCGTGTAACAATGCCTGTGAGGAGGCTGCCTGAGCAATGAGAGGCCGTTGAGAATCAGTACCTCACTCTGGAAATTCCCCAGATGTAGACCTGTCCCGTCAGGCTGAGGGTATATCCTCAGGTGTAGAAACAGGGTCGTCCGGAAGTCCAGGACTGCTCGGTACTGGATATGGTGGCCCCCATGGAGGCCGACAGCCTAGGAAAAAACAGGCCTTTAGGCTGACCCTGAGGACAAAAAGACTTAACAGAGTTAGTCCGAATGTAGTGGGAGTAGCTAAAGACGGTATCTCCCCATTAGTGATACTGCCAATGATGCAACGATCTTGTCAAGGTCAGGACCAAACAAGATCTTCCCCATGGAAGGAGTGTGCACCTCTGCTTTCCCATAACGCAGCCATAGGGTACTGCGGCGGATACAGACGCCGCCGAAACCCTGAAAGTTAGAAGACCGGCATCCCATGAGGTAATCCCACATATGACCACTGCATATTTTATGTGAGCGGCAAAAGATATTTGAACCTCAGGACGTGTTGGAGGGGAAAAACGTCACAAAAGCATCACCATGCGATGGCCATGGTAGGACGGGCAACAGGCCCTGAAAACGAGTACATTGATTTCAGGCAAAGTTACCACCTACGGATCCGTAAAATCCGTCCAGGCCCGGGATGGGAGGCGTATTAATGCCTGTAACCCAATGATTAACATACAAATCCATCCCAGAAGGGGATTTCCATTACTTGTGAGGACCCTCAGGGAATGGGAAACAGGAGGCCTTTGTGACTCCTCGTATCTGGCGACAGCCAGACTCCCGCTATGAGATCCACCCGCTGGGCAGAAAACGGGAGATGTATGATACAGGTGCAGGATCGACATTCTCTATATCCAGAATGAACCTGGCTACCAGCCCCAAAGCAGGGATAATAATACTTGAAATCGGCTCCCCCCATGTGAGAGGGAAAGAGCCGAATATACCATCCAGTTCACGGCAGAGCCACTGGTCAGTAACCACAGGGCATATATCACGCCAATTAGTATTTCTATAAAACAACATCCACCAGGGTGGCCGTTGTGGTAATCCCTGCAAGGGGAATGACAGACCGATGTGGTATCGGAGGTAATTCATGTACTGTGAAAAACCCCGGCGGGGAGCGACAGTCTGTTGCACAGGGGTAAATTGCAAGAAATTGCGAGATACCCCGAGTTCAAAAGGGCAGTATGGTGAAGTAACTCCAAGCGAGTGACGACAGTGGGGCCCGCCCGGCGATCCTCAAAGGAGAGGATCCTGAGAAATAAACCGCCCTTTAAGGGGGTCGTTTCTGAGTTAAAATCC
This sequence comes from Taudactylus pleione, assembly GCA_031769625.1. Lineage (NCBI taxonomy): Eukaryota > Metazoa > Chordata > Amphibia > Anura > Myobatrachidae > Taudactylus > Taudactylus pleione. Next base: position 1,466,216 of record JAUIMM010001300.1, read on the forward strand.
TCCGCACTAATTCCTGCAGGCTATGACTTGCAGGATCGCAATAATGGGTGCAGTATCGTGTGCAATCTCCTGGTCAGATATATCTGACTATCTTGATGGAAATATTAAGCAGCGCCATACCGGTCCTGACTGACGCTAAGATTAGCTGCAGGGACCCATTATCAGCGTATGCAACTCACAGTTCCATCTAAAATATGGCAACGTGCAGCACGCAACAGTATGTGACAAACCTCACAGATATTAACAAATATATATATGTGAGGTCTCAGAACCACCCCAGGTACACCTGTATTAGGGCAGATAAAGAAAAGGGATAGATATACACTGACAGGTGAGAGAAAAAGCAGACAGTCAGCACTAGCAAAAGTCACATACAATGCAGAAAAATATATATACATACATAAGCATGACATATAATATACTGCACAATGTCGCTACATTCAACTGCCCAGATTCAGTGTCTGGGAAGGCTATAGCGCTGTGTACACTCACCCAAATGGCCAGGTACGCAGGGGGACTGGGCTCACTGACATCCTAAGAGTTCTGCAGCACCACAGAGAGAAAATGGCCACTGGAGACCTCAGAAGAAGCGTGGCCCGCGGAGGAAGCAGCTCAGCGACACCAGACTGTAGTATTGAAAGGCGCGCTGAGCTGAGGGGAGGAGCCACTAGACAGGGAAGGCTTCCTCCCCTGGCTAGCAATTAACCCCCCGGGATGCCGGCTCCCGCTGCCGCTATAATCCCTGGTGGGCTAGTGGACACGCGGGGTATGCCTCCATGGAGGGGGAGCCCGCCGCCACCGCTAGCGCCTCCGGTCTGTCCCCAGAGACCGGAGGCATAAGGCTGCATATTCACACGTGGATCACCGCAAGCGGTGACCACGCGACTTACCTGTCCCCGTCGATCCGGCAGCAGCCCAGGGATTCCTCCAGAGCCCGGCTAGTACAGACTCTGGGGTCCCGCTGCGATCTCCAGATCTGTACTGGCGTCGCAGCGCCGGCGGGGTGTAGGAGTGGCAGCTTAGACGTCCATTGGACAGTCTGATGCTGCCGCTCTGAAGAGTAGTAAAAAATAATAAAATAAAACTCTTTTAAGCTTAGGGGCTGCTAAGCAGCCCCCCTGCAGTAACGGTGACCCGACTCCGGCCGGGCACCAACTTAAACTGAGGTGCCTCTGGCTGGGGGGTGGGGTTATAGGGAGAGTGGACCCAAGTGCATCCTGGGAGCTAAAAGCTTTAACTGCGTGGTGCCCGGATTTGGTTCCCAACCTATACCCCCAAGGTCAACCCTGTGGACCCCCTATGGACCCTGAAGTAGAAATAGTGGTTGTCAGACAAGTTTTCCGACTACAGTGTTACACCCAGAGCTGGGACTCTGTGAGATTTTGTTCCAATGAGGTTGTGATTATTGTAATTACCTGGAAATATTTGTCTCAATAGGTTTATATTGTTTTTTTTGTTTGTTTGTTTGTTTTTTTACAACATTAAGCTGTGTAAAGAGAGCAGACGATTCTCTGTGAAGCCATTTATATGTTATGCTCTTTGTAGCGGGACACATACTGATTCTTTGGGTTGGAAGCCTGTTGCCAGTATCTAGTGTTCATTCTAGCACCCTGCACCTGTCACAATCCGTGCAGTTTCTATTTCCTGCCTGGGGTGTCGCTTTCTGCTCTGGTGCTTCTAGCACACACTGGTCTGTATCTGAGTATTCAGTATGATTTACCGCCGGCCACATGGTTCAAATCCCGACAGCAGCAGTGTAAATCCCGATCGTCGAAAGGTAAGTATTCACTAATCTATTTTCCCCCCCTAACCCTCCCTTAGGGGTGCCTAATCCCCCCCAATGTGCCTCCCCCCCCTAAGTGCCTAACCGTAATCCACACCCTAAGTGCCTAAACCTAAGTCCCCCCGGGGGGGGGGGGTGCATAACCCTAACCCTCCCTTCCCCTAGCCTAACCCTAATTCCCCCCCACCCCGGGAGCCCTAAACCTAACTCCCCCCATCGTGACCATCAGTCGCATTTATCGGCCATCTGAGTGAGCCGAAGAATGCAAACCTCCCCACAAATGGCTGCGGCATCCAGGCCACTGAGATCGGAGACGCAGCACTATCACTGGATATGCGCACTGCGGCCGCAGCACATGCCCGGTTTAAAGGAAATCGCCCTAGCGTCCACCTCCTGAAACGGCTCCATTGTCCCTAATGGACAATACCTCTGTGCATGAGAGAACTTGGGGAACTGGCCAGACATCCGGTGCCTGGAAGTCTGGAGGACCTAATTGCCTTCTCTGGTCTAATTTGGACTCCAGCGGCAGAGTAACCAGATCCCCCAGGCAGTAGCCTCCTTGATACTGAGCTGGAGCCTTTCAAGGGTCTAGTGAAACAATTAGCTGGCTGTGATGACCAGCTATCCCTGGTACCTCCTAAAGTCACTCAGACTCAGTGGGCTGCAGGGGAAGACATTCCGGTTCCTTGGGATAGGGCTGGTGGAACCACGGAGGGCTCCAGATCCCTTAAGACCACCAGGGAAAAGAGAAGTGCATCTTTATTTTAATACATTTAAAACACATTTCACTTGAAATACATTACACTGTGCTCACCAGGCTCTGGTTGGTGGTGTACTGCAGTCCAGGCCAGGATGGAGCTGTCCCCAGCTTCAGTGCTTCTCACACATTTTAAAATATATTTACACTTTTTTTTAGTCTAAATACTTTTTACTTTGTCCTTATTTATTCAACTAAAATAATCCTACGTGAAGATGCCATCTGATTCTATAGTATGTAGATCTTGCTTTAGCAGCAATAATCTTGCATCATATTGGAGTCACTTTGACCTACTCATTACAATACTGTTTCAGTTCATGGATATTTGAGGGCATTTGATAATGCACAGGTCACACAATAGCAGGTCTGGATCTTGACTCTGCCATTCCAAAAACTTGATTACTTTATTTTTTTAGACATACAGGGCCTGATTCCCAGTTAGGAGCAAATAATAAAACAAAAATGGAGCAATTTGCACCATGATAAAACCATGTTGCACTGCAAGTGGGGCAGATGGATTCTGGGGGGAGATGTATCAAACCTTGGAGAGAGAGAGAGAAAGTGGAGAAACAGTCTATGAAATGACAGAAGTTGATTGATTGCTTGTGACTGATCGACTCCAGAGGACCCCAGTGCAATAGAGGATGGGAGGGGTGGCCACTACACTGCCTTCATGGCTCTAAGTAGTAGGGATGGTCATTGATGTGGTTACCATCGATGGCGATGTAGCATGTGGCCATCGATGATTATCAACTGTTCTTTGACTGACTAGCCAGTGGACCAATTATAACCTGGGGTGTGGCTTCTCAGGAGTCGGGGGTGGAGCTATTCTCAGTGTGCCAGAACCTATTTAAAAAAACAAACAAAACGATTGGTTATGCTGTGCCATCGATGGAGGGAAACCATCCGGTTCTCCCCCATTGATGGTAAAAGCATTCGACATCAGCCATAAACCAACGATGATTATGAATCATCGATGGTCGATGACCAACCCTGCAAAGCATGCAGACTGACTGCTCTCGCTGACAACCAGGTGAGAGAGTCCCCATCGACATAATACATTAATTGCCGATTCTGTATCTTAGAACAAAATTAATAATCACTTGGCAACGACACTTGGCACTGCTAGTTCTTCTATAAAGAGGAGCTCATGGCGAGGCGTCTTGATATTGTGACTGCAATACAACCCGCATTGTCACCCGTCCATAAGTGTGCTTGTACTCATGGTGATATTCTGCGTATGGTCTTGGTAAACACGACATGGTGCAGGAAGGCAAACCCTCCACTTCGCTCTCGTCCATCGAGGGGACATTCTTGCCAAAGTCCGGTGCTCCAGCTTGGATGTATTTTTCAAACCTAAGCTGAACTGCAATGTTTTTTTATTATTATTTTGGACAAAGGGAACAACGAGCTACCATAGAATGAAAGCCACATTTATTCCGTCTTCGGCTGATAGTAGGGGCATGAACATCTATCTCGTTGTCAGAGGCCAATTGATTCTTGTATGTCATCTTTGCAATATCTTGAAGCATCGAACAGTCTGATCGTTGGGAGAATTTGCTGGGACTACTCCTAAGGAGATTGGCAAATGACTGTTTCCTGCTTTGTAAATACCCTTTCTCACTGTAGAATAATGGACGTCAGATTATTTGTAAATGGTCTGAACTCCTTTCTAGACTGATGGGGGCAACAGTTGCTTCTCAGAGACTATTGCCGATGTCTTTTCTCCTTGGTAGCCTGAATGCCCCAGGTGACACGATACAGGTGGTGGCCCTTCCTGAAGATCACATAGTAAAGTGCATTTGTGTGGCAGCGTTCAGTGACGTTCCTTACCAACATGGCAACGGTAAATGTGTATTTGATTTTGAAAGCAAGACTTCTTCAGGCTGGCTTCTAAAAAAAAAAATAATAATGACAAAGTAATATCGCTTATTGGTCATTGTAGAGAATTCATTAATACATTTTAGAACCTGGGGGAGATTTTACAAAGCTTGGGAAGACACAAAGTACCATTCAATCAGCTCCTGTCATTTTTCAAACACACCCTGTAAAGTGACAGGAGCTGATTGGTTGGTACTTATCTCTCTCCAAGCTGTGATAAATGTGATATTTAACAAGCACAGCTTAGAGTGAGGATGCACTTTCTTCTGTCACATATATTTGAATATATAGATGCCGATTTTTCTTAGAAATAAAGACATATAGTGTATTTTAATCAAAGTACTATATTTATTCTCCCATCTTGTTGGTCCTTGCAGGGGATCAGACTGACTCTCCGTCTGTACAGAGCGCTCAGGAAGACCAGACCAAGGACCGTATACCACCAGAAGCGGCCTCCAGTCCTGGCCCCACTAATGGAGATCAAAAGTCCCATGAACTGTCCAACCTCCGCTTGGAGAACCAGCTGATGAGAAGTGAGGTCCAGTCTCTTAACCAGGAAATGGCGACTTTGATCCAAAGGTCCAAGGAGACACAGGAAGGTAACGACAAACCCTTCGTACTGCAGAATGGATTTTTAACACCTTCATGACCGGAGGTATTTTGCGATTTGCTGATTGAACTTACATTAGGTTTTCTTTTGATTGTGTACTATAGTAGAATACATTTTTATATTAATATTTTTTTTTTATTTCTAACAGTAAGTGCACAATACAAAGGCAAAGCCTGGGTAATAAATAGTCATACCTATCACCAGAAAATGTACACTAATAAACTGAAAGACGGGGACAGCAGCCAATGTGATAGAAGGTTCCCATTGAGAACGTGCGGAACTCTGGTAGGAAGTGTACACCCCCGTTACGTGGGCTTTCATATTTCTAGATAGTGGCGAGGAATGGTGGAAGTGGAATGGTGGAAGGGTCCATTGTGGAGGGGCCCATTGTTACAGGGGATTTGTGGAGGGGCCCATAGTGGAAGGGGAATGGTGGAGAGGCCAATGGTTACAGGGGATTTGTGGAGGGGCCCATGGTTACAGGGGATTTGTGGAGGGGCCCATGGTGGAAGGGGAATGGTGGAGAGGCCAATGGTTACAGGGGATTTGTGGAGGGGCCCATGGTGGAAGGGGAATGGTGGAGAGGCCAATGGTTACAGGGGATTTGTGGTGGGGCCCATGGTTACAGGGGATTTGTGGAGGGGCCCATGGTGGAAGGGGAATGGTGGAGAGGCCAATGGTTACAGGGGATTTGTGGTGGGGCCCATGGTTACAGGGGATTTGTGGAGGGGCCCATGGTTACAGGGGATTTGTGGAGGGGCCCATGGTTACATGGGAATGGTGGAGGGGCCCATGGTTACAGGGGAATGGTGGAGAGGCCAATGGTTACAGGGGATTTGTGGTGGGGCCCATGGTGGAAGGGGAATGGTGGAGGGGCCCATGGTTACAGGGGTTTTGTGGTGGGGCCCATGGTTACAGGGGATTTGTGGTGGGGCCCATGGTTACAGGGGAGTGGTGGAGGGGCCCATGGTGGAAGGGGAATGGTGGAGGGCCCATGGTGGAAGGGGAATGGTGGAGGGGCCCATGGTTACAGGGGATTTGTGGTGGGGCCCATGGTTACAGGGGAATGGTGGAGGGGCCCATGGTTACAGAGGAATGGCGGAAGGGGAATGGTGGAGGGGCCAATGGTTACTTTTTGAACATTTATTTTCATCTCGACAAGTTTAGACTCAAAATACTTGAAATTTTAATACTTTAATTGGGATAGGTTATGACCATTATATGGCCCAAAAATATTTAATGTTGTCAAATATTGTTTAGGTATTTATTTTTATCCAGTTGGTCTGTTTAAGCCACCCACATATGTCAGCATTCATAGTGACTAACCTAAGGGTCCCACAGATCCAGATGTGCGATCCAATCTGTGTCTAATGTGGCCATACACATGAATCTCTTAGGTCTCAGGACCTGATTCAGAGGCGCTCGCAAAAAGCGAGCGCTCGCTCTGAATCAGGGCGGCCGTTTTTTGTTTTTTTTTAACCCGGCCTCCTGGCCGCTCGCTAAGCTGTGGGTGACTAGACCCTTTTGGTAGGGTCTCGTTCCCGCAAGCACCAGTGAGCTTCCTGCTCTAACAGAGCAGGAAGCTCACTACTGACATCACAAATGGAAAGATACCCTGGTGGGTATAAACAGGCGCTGAAATGTGTTGTTTTACTAGCAGCTACTAAGAAAAAAGGGGAAGTCACTCCCTATAGTACATATAGAATCACACACAAAAGAGCAAGTAGCGCTGGTGAAATTTAAATAACATATATAGCATGTAAACTGTGGTATTTAGTAAATAAAAGATTTAATACATATAAGAATGCTACTGATTCCACAATAGGATAGATACAGTCAGCACATAACAATTCCGTCCGATGCTGAATCGCCCCCAGAGTTTACATTTCAGTTGCTTCTCCAATTGCATCCAAAGAGAAGTAACTGGGATGTTCTCGAAAGGCGTTGAAACACATCTAAGTATAGGCTGGTACAAGTGCGCGCTGAAGATGATCACTATCAAGCCAAGCCGACATAAAGAGAGCAAAGTAGATGCACACTAGTAAATCTACGCATTTGGATCCATGCACGCAATGCGGCAGTAAATAGTGTCTATTTGGATTCTTTCTCCGCCATATATTGGTCAGTAGACTAATGTACCCAAGGGACAAGTTCTACTACTAGATATGTCAATATGGTCATGGCCTGTGCTGTACAACTCCTTTATAATCTACCATTTAGCCTGTTATAATGACCCTTGCCGTTTCAGAGGCCAGTGCTGAACTATAGGGAAATAATACTGTTTGGCATTGCAGAATTGAACGAAGCACAGACGCGGATAGGGAAGTGGAATGGGGACAATTCCAAGAGTGACAGGACGGCGAGAGAGCTTCGAGCTCAGGTGGATGATCTGACGGAGGCAGCAGCTGCAAAGGACTCTCAGCTGGCAGTGCTCAAAGTCCGGCTGCAGGAAGCTGACCAGTTACTGAGCAGTCGCACAAGGACTCTTGAGAAGCTACAAAGTGAGAAATCAAGGTGTGATACTGTTATGGGGGAGTAGAATCCATGTCATAGGTTCAAGGTAGGAAACGGGTCTTTCACGTAACTCATGGACCAGGTTAACTGAAGGCATTCATGCCCAGCTTCGGTATAGACTCGGTCCAGCCTTATAGTGATAGTGTTATACTGTAAGAGTTGCTGACCTATTGTGATCCCCAGGATTCTTCAGGACCACAGTGAAGGGAGCAGTCTCCATAGCCAGGCCTTGCAGACCATGCAGGAGAGGCTCCGGGAGGCAGAGGCCAATTTACAAAGGGAACAGGACGGTTACAAGCAGATGCAGGTATGTCCTAACAGCAAACGCCAACTCGTTTTATTCTGGTTATTGGTCTGCGTTAATCTGCCAGATAAAAGTGAGTATGACCCCTTATGTCCACATTTACCCCACAGTAGGTATAGATCCCCAGTGTCACGCCCCTTCTCACGTGTCCTTTGATCCACATTTAAGGATAAGCGCCCACCACTGGCACTAAACTCCCCATGTCTATAGATCGCCCTCCTTCCTCTTCAGTGTCAATTGATCCTTCTGTGTGGATAACCTTCCACCCCCCCCCTGTGGTTAGAGATGCCTCGGAGTGCACAGTTCGGCCTAATAGGGATCAGGTGGGAACTGAAGTTCACTTCTACGTACAACATTCTGGGGTGCAACATTGGCAGTGATGTCATAGGACAGAGGGCCTCATTCAGCAACTGCCAAAGTGTACGCAGGCGGTCGATTGTTGCTTACTGCTCATGCATCGCAGTTCGCCTGCGCGAATGTCTCACTGCGATCGCAGTGAATACGCAGACCCATCGCAGAGTGATGGACAGGAAGTACCTTTTGGGGGTGGTGACGGGGGAGTGGACGGAGAAACGCAGGCGTGCCAGTGCGTTTGAACGCCGTTACATGGGCGTGCATAAATTAACCACTGCAATGCCATAAACAGATTGAGCTCTCACTACGTTCAGGAAAGTGATCAATTTTGTGGTAGGGTCATACCTGCCTTAAATATGCGAGTGGCTTCGATGTTACCGATGTTTTGGCTGGATTGCAAGGAATTACGGATGTGCGAGAGGGGAAGTTGGCGTCTGCATGTTGTCCGTGCGAGTGCTTTGCCATTGCAATTATTAGCATATTTTCGAAGCAGAACTGTGTACGCGATTGCAACCTCGATCGCATCAGCGATCCTTGCTGAATGAGGCCCGGAGATCACTACTTCACTGCGGGGGATTGGACCAGTAGGAGTAAATCTGTATTTCCTGTTTGAACACCAGGGTACAAAGCATGACAGCATGGTCCCATGTGCTTGTTAGGTGGTTAAGATCTTTATTGGACACGTTGGTAAATCCAAAAGGCATCCTCTTTTAGCTACATTAACAGGCCCCAGTGATGTCAGGATGGGTTCCAGCTACGTCATCTCATCACGAATGGCTGGATAACAACCAGTTTGGACAACACTTTTGTGGCAACGCCTTTGCTAGGCTTCCAGGCTGTGTAGAAGTATTTTTGTATACAGTCGGCTGTACAGCCTTTAATAGCTTTAATTGTTTTTCAGATAGTTTGGAATAAACTAACTGGTGTTACTGATGTTTGCTTAAGTCTAAAGGGGTTGTTAAGTTTGAACAATTCCTCCTCTCTTTGACACCCTCTATGTCGTCTTGTGCTGTGTGCTGCTACGACATTTGGTAATGAGAAGGGGCCCTGCCATATTGGCTCATATATAGACAACATCTTTAAATGATCCCTAAAACTGATGCAGCCAGGAGAGTAAGTGGAATACAGTTGGAAAATCAAAAGTTATTGCACCCAAATCAGATTGTTTTGGGGTCTGCGCCTGTGCAGCATGGGTCCTGCGATCTCACTCGCAGACCCCCTCCATCCCAAGGCGCAGCATGATTGACATGTTGCGATGTTTGGGTGGAGGGGGTGTGGCTGGCCACTGTTCCCGGAAATGGGCGTGTCTTCCCCGTTTTTCCAGGAGGGACTAGGCCAATGTCTGCGTTGGTGCTTCAGCTTCTGCCACATGGCCAAAGGAGCAACCATCGTGATGGTGGTCCCAGGCTGCGACGGCAGATGCAGCGAGGGGTTGTCTGTTTCCTACAGATACCTCCTGCTGCATTAGCGTTTGAGATGGACGGAATCGCACAGCCGCGCGCGCTTGTGGCTCTGCAATTCCGTCCATCTCTAAATTGGGCCCCACTGTGCCTGAGCTTTTCCACCCTTCCATAAATATTACAGTATCTTCTTCAACTAATATTTCCACAGAATGAATTTGCAGCCCGTCTCAGTAAGGTGGAAGCAGAACGTCAGACCCTGGCGGAGTCCGTCGTTAGTGCAGAAAAGAAACACATAGAGGAGAAGCGGAGGAGCGACGATCTGCAGCAGCAGCTGAAGACTGCTAGAGCCTCAGCGGAGTCTGCGAAACAGGAAATGATGGATTATAAACAGAAAGCAACTCGCATCCTACAGGTGAGAACAGAGAAGTGCAGGGCGTCCCCTGCTGGGCACAGATGTTTATGCAGCCCCACATAACCATCTCTCCAGGGGGCTTATTTATGAAATTTAAAAGGACATTTCATTTAATAACAAAAACACCCACCGGCCAGTCCCTGGACAGCACAACAGCGGGGACACGGCTGCGGCCGGAGCTCCAGAGGCAGGTACGAGGATCGCCGCACTGCGATCCCCCTCCGGTGGGGGAGGTCACCGGAGGGGATGGTAGTGAGGACCCGGTCTTTTCCGCCCACCTACTAGACCACCAAGGACATGGGTAAAATGGCGGCAAGGCCCCGGGGGGGTCGGCCATGGGGAGGGAGTATCTCCCATTTATCTCCTCCCCATGCCTTTTGGCGCACTCTCCAATAGGCGTCCGTGTTAGTTATCTGCTGCCCATTACTACTAAGTGGCAGAGCTCAGTGGGATAAAGTGCATTTATATCAAAGTCCCATCTTGTAAATGTCAAATCAAATAACAGATATAGTGCACCATGAATGTGATGGTATACCTTATATACCCTGTATGCCAGAAATAATGCCCCCTTTTTACAAAATCCCTCAATACATAACCTGATATCTCTGCCAAATCAAATATCAAGAACTCATATTGATAACCGCTACCTAATAATATAGTTGTGTATATAAATCAGATGGCCCTCTATATAGTATATCATGATGCATATAATGTTAGTGTTGGCAGTCATATGTTAGTGTTGGCAGTCATATGTTAGTGTTGGCAGTCATATGTTAGTGTTGGCAGTCATATGTTAGTGTTGGCAGTCATATGTTAGTGTTGGCAATCATATGTTAGTGTTGGCAGTCATGCAGAAACCATACAGATTAACCAGTTCATGGATGCACTATAATTGAAGATGGGGAAGAAAGTAATTGTCAGTGTAACGGAATTCAGTTAGCGGTGACGGCCATGAAGTGTTGGAGGAACAGCAGGAACGCCGTCTTCTCACGGCCACCATCATCGCAGGGAAATGTGCAAGGTTGGGGTACCGTAATTCACAGTGATGTGTGCAGCCGAGCATTGATGAGGATTGAATTCTCCTAATTGTCACCTTTTGTGAAGCCCGGCCTGGTAATGGAGGACATTAGAGTGATTTCTGTTTATAGAATGACCCCTGACGGACATTCCTGCATTTCTCCCCAGTCCAAAGAGAAACTGATCAGCAGCCTGAAGGAGGGGTCTGGCCTCGAGGGGCTGGACAGTCACACAGCCAGCAGCATGGAGCTGGAGGAGATGAGACACGAGAAGGACCTTCAGAGGGAAGAGATCCAGAAACTCCTGGCTCAGATACAGCAGCTGAAAGCAGAATTACAGGTGGGACCATATTTAGTGCTTTCTTCTCTATTCAATAGTTACATTTATGTTCTACTTCTTATCTGTTCCACCCTAATTCTGATGGCTCTGGTATGCCATTGCAGACAGGGGAGACAGATCAGCAGTATGGTATGGACCTAAATAAAACCATGGCCTCAGCACACATTCATCTAGAGCAGAGGTCTTCAACCTTTTACACAGTGTGGGCCACATTAAAAAATTCAACGAAGCCCGAGGGCCACTAAGCTATACGCCGCACTATAGCACAATCTTGATTCACCCAATTCACATTACACTACATAGTCGTGTCCCTTATTCATGTATGACACACAGCAGTGCCCCTTTTACACAACGCCCACATTTGTGCCCCTTATACCCAGTGCCCACAGTAGTAGTGCCTCTTACACATAATGCCCACAGCAGTAGTGCCGCTAATGCAATGCCGACTGTAGTAATGCCTCTTATGCAGTTCCCCCAGTAGTTGTTGTGCCCCCAGTAGTGGTAGTGCCACATATGCCATGCCCCAGTAGTGGTAGGGCAGTGCCCCTTATGCAGTGCCCACAGTGATAATGCATCTTATGTAGTGCCACCAGTAGTGGTAGTACCCCTTATTCAGTGCCCCCATTAGTGTTGCCCCTTATGTAGAGCCCACAGTGGTAATGCCCCTTATGTAGTGCCCCCTATGCAATGCCCCCATTAGTGGTGCCCAAGTATTAGAGCCCCCAGAAGTAATTCCCCCAGTACTAGTGCCCTAATAGAAATGCCCCCTAGTAGTAGTGCCCCCAATAGTAATACCCCTAGTAATAGTGCCCCTAATAGTAATGCCTCCTAGTAGTAGTGCCCTTAATAGAAATGCCGCAAATAGTAATGACCCCTAGTAGTAGTGAAGCCGCTTACAAAACAAAATACTACTACTTACCTTAAACCCCGCTCCCGCATCTGCTAGCTCCAATCCGCCCGGCTGCTCTTCTGTCTGAACTATGGGACAGACGTCATGATGTCTCTCCCGTAGTGCACTGCACACACTGCGGGAACCGGAGCTCAGAAGTTGGCTCCGGCTAGCGGTGCTGGTAGGGAGCCGGGCACCCGCTGGTAACAAAATCTCAGCGGGCGCCCAGCAAATGGAGATTTTTGGTCGGCCGACAGAGCTCCACGGGCCACGGGTTGAATACCCCTGATCTAGACCTATCCATATAATACTTTAAAGCAGAGTTTCCCAAACTCAGTCAGCAAGGCACCCAAACTGTCCAGGTTTTAAGGCTAACCATGGTTGAGCACAGATGGTTAAATCTGAATGACTGAGGTACTAATGAAATTATCTATGCCAATGCATATATATACTGAAAACCTGGACTGTTAGGGTGCCTTGAGGACCGAGTTTGGAAGCCTCTGCTTTAAAGTATAGTTACACTATTCAACGCTTGGTTTAAAATAACTCAGCTTCTGGCTGCAGAGCACCAAACCTTATTGCTCTAGAACTTCAGGCCGCTGATGCAGTTACCATTCATATTCCCGGTGTAATAACTACTGGCAAGTAAACAGGGTTAATGGAGAAAGGTGGTAGGATCACCAGGAGTCGGGTAAGTGAGGATAAAGGGTTTGAAGGCCTGTTGTAAAGAAGGCTGAGTGGCTTGTGTCATTCCTTCACAAAGAGATGCACACACAGGTGTTTATGTTGAAACATGGGAAAGCTTTACCTTTCGGACTTCATAAAGCAGCAGATTCAGAGGGGTTTCTGACGCACATTGTGGTACTAAACTCCGATCTTCCTACAGGATCGGCCCATATCGGTCTGATGCACCCTCTTGCTACCTCCTTTACATTCTTCTACTCTTCCTCATATGATTAATGTTACGGCTATGTTGTACAAATGTCTCCATTCTCAGGCCTGTGGCACTGTTTCTCTGTTGTTTCTTCGTGTCATTGTTTCCCAAACTCTGGGCCAGATTCAGACCCGCTCGCGAGCGAAGGACGCTCGCAAGCGGGTCGATGTTGGCCGAATGCGCATGCGCACAACGGAGGGAGCTCCGTCGTGCGCATGCGCGAGATCCGGCGAGCGATGAGGAATACGTCGCTCGGGGTCTCGCACCAAAGGGGGCATGCTGTCGATGGTGACTGACAGCACGTCCCCTTTGGTGGGCGTGCCGGGGCGTGGTTGCCAGATGGAGGCGTTCCCATGGGAACGCCTACCGTCTGAAGCCGGCCCCACTGACATCACTAGTGATGTCAGTGGGAGTGATTTTGGCTCTGATAGAGGCAAAATCACTCCTGGGCTTGCGGCAGCGAGACCCTACCGCAGGGTCTCGTTGCAAGCCCGATGGTCGCGATGGTCTTGACCATCACGGCCATCATCATGGACACTCGCATAAGCTGTGGGTGGTAAAAGTGTACCTGTATAAAACGCACTCTGGAGTCGCCCATGTGCTGAGCAAATACTTCTAGAAATGTAGCCTATTAACTGGATGGAAACCACCATCTTCAATTCGTTCCTATCCAGTCACTAGGAAGCAGTGACATCACTGAGAATGCAGCCTATCCAGTCACTAGGAAGCAGTGACATCACTGAGAATGCAGCCTATCCACTCACTAGGAGCCAGTGACATCACTGAGAATGCAGCCTATCCAGTCACTAGGAAGCAGTGACATCACTGAGAATGCAGCCTATCCACTCACTAGGAGCCAGTGACATCACTGAGAATGCAGCCTATCCACTCACTAGGAACCAGTGACATCACTGAGAATGCAGCCTATCCAGTCACTAGGAGCCAGTGACATCACTGAGAATGCAGCCTATCCAGTCACTAGGAGCCAGTGACATCACTGAGAATGCAGCCTATCCACTCACTAGGAACCAGTGACATCACTGAGAATGCAGCCTATCCAGTCACTAGGAGCCAGTGACATCACTGAGAATGCAGCCTATCCACTCACTAGGAACCAGTGACATCACTGAGAATGCAGCCTATCCAGTCACTAGGAGCCAGTGACATCACTGAGAATGCAGCCTATCCAGTCACTAGGAGCCAGTGACATCACTGAGAATGCAGCCTCTCCAGTCACTAGGAGCCAGTGACATCACTGAGAATGCAGCCTCTCCAGTCACTAGGAGCCAGTGACATCACTGAGAATGCAGCCTATCCAGTCACTAGGAAGCAGTGACATCACTGAGAATGCAGCCTATCCAGTCACTAGGAAGCAGTGACATCACTGAGAATGCAGCCTATCCACTCACTAGGAAGCAGTGACATCACTGAGAATGCAGCCTATCCACTCACTAGGAAGCAGTGACATCACTGAGAATGCAGCCTATCCAGTCACTAGGAGCCAGTGACATCACTGAGAATGCAGCCTATCCACTCACTAGGAACCAGTGACATCACTGAGAATGCAGCCTATCCAGTCACTAGGAACCAGTGACATCACTGAGAATGCAGCCTATCCAGTCACTAGGAGCCAGTGACATCACTGAGAATGCAGCCTATCCACTCACTAGGAACCAGTGACATCACTGAGAATGCAGCCTATCCAGTCACAAGGAGCCAGTGACATCACTGAGAATGCAGCCTATCCACTCACTAGGAACCAGTGACATCACTGAGAATGCAGCCTATCCAGTCACTAGGAGCCAGTGACATCACTGAGAATGCAGCCTATCCACTCACTAGGAACCAGTGACATCACTGAGAATGCAGCCTATCCAGTCACTAGGAACCAGTGACATCACTGAGAATGCAGCCTATCCAGTCACTAGGAGCCAGTGACATCACTGAGAATGCAGCCTCTCCAGTCACTAGGAAGCAGTGACATCACTGAGAATGCAGCCTATCCAGTCACTAGGAACCAGTGACATCACTGAGAATGCAGCCTATCCAGTCACTAGGAAGCAGTGACATCACTGAGAATGCAGCCTATCCAGTCACTAGGAGCCAGTGACATCACTGAGAATGCAGCCTATCCAGTCACTAGGAACCAGTGACATCACTGAGAATGCAGCCTATCCAGTCACTAGGAACCAGTGACATCACTGAGAATGCAGCCTATCCAGTCACTAGGAACCAGTGACATCACTGAGAATGCAGCCTCTCCAGTCACTAGGAAGCAGTGACATCACTGAGAATGCAGCCTCTCCAGTCACTAGGAAGCAGTGACATCACTGAGAATGCAGCCTATCCAGTCACTAGGAAGCAGTGACATCACTGAGAATGCAGCCTATCCAGTCACTAGGAAGCAGTGACATCACTGAGAATGCAGCCTATCCAGTCACTAGGAGCCAGTGACATCACTGAGAATGCAGCCTATCCACTCACTAGGAACCAGTGACATCACTGAGAATGCAGCCTATCCACTCACTAGGAAGCAGTGACATCACTGAGAATGCAGCCTATCCACTCACTAGGAAGCAGTGACATCACTGAGAATGCAGCCTTTCCAGTCACTAGGAAGCAGTGACATCACTGAGAATGCAGCCTATCCAGTCACTAGGAAGCAGTGACATCACTGAGAATGCAGCCTATCCAGTCACTAGGAGCCAGTGACATCACTGAGAATGCAGCCTATCCACTCACTAGGAACCAGTGACATCACTGAGAATGCAGCCTATCCAGTCACTAGGAACCAGTGACATCACTGAGAATGCAGCCTATCCAGTCACTAGGAAGCAGTGACATCACTGAGAATGCAGCCTATCCAGTCACTAGGAGCCAGTGACATCACTGAGAATGCAGCCTATCCACTCACTAGGAACCAGTGACATCACTGAGAATGCAGCCTATCCAGTCACTAGGAGCCAGTGACATCACTGAGAATGCAGCCTATCCACTCACTAGGAAGCAGTGACATCACTGAGAATGCAGCCTATCCAGTCACTAGGAACCAGTGACATCACTGAGAATGCAGCCTATCCAGTCACTAGGAACCAGTGACATCACTGAGAATGCAGCCTATCCTGTCACTAGGAAGCAGTGACATCACTGAGAATGCAGCCTCTCCAGTCACTAGGAACCAGTGACGTCACTGAGAATGCAGCCTATCCATTCACTAGAAAGCAGTGACATCACTGAGAATGCAGCCTATCCAGTCACTAGGAAGCAGTGACATCACTGAGAATGCAGCCTATCCAGTCACTAGGAACCAGTGACATCACTGAGAATGCAGCCTATCCAGTCACTAGGAAGCAGTGACATCACTGAGAATGCAGCCTATCCACTCACTAGGAAGCAGTGACATCACTGAGAATGCAGCCTATCCAGTCACTAGGAAGCAGTGACATCACTGAGAATGCAGCCTATCCACTCACTAGGAAGCAGTGACATCACTGAGAATGCAGCCATTCCAGTCACTAGAAAGCAGTGACATCACTGAGAATGCAGCCTATCCAGTCACTAGGAAGCAGTGACATCACTGAGAATGCATCCTATCCAGTCACTAGGAAGCAGTGACATCACTGAGAATGCAGCCTATCCAGTCACTAGGAAGCAGTGACATTATTAGTTTATAGTTGGCTGTATTCTCATGAGTACTTGAAATGCTGTTTGTTTTGTGTCTCGTTTAACAAAATGACATTTGGTTAATGTCCTTTTGTTTTTTAGTCTAGAGCATGTATTGTGGTTCGTGTTCTGTATGTCAGAGAATGTTGGGGTGATTTTTTGTTCCTGACACTCAAATTATTCCCCTTAGCTGATGATTAGTCTGTTGTCATCCTCTGATTTGTCCTCTTTCAGGATGTGGAGAGTCAGCAGGTGAATGAAGCAGAGTCAGCCAGGGAGCAGCTCCAGGACCTTCAGGAGCAGATATCGGAGCAGAGGAGAGGGAAGCAGGAGCTTGAGGCAGAGCTGGAGCGCCAGAAACAGGTAATGACCATAAAGGTTTAACCTCTTCATTACTCCAGAGCAACGAGTGATGAGCAAGCAGCACATTTGATGCAGCTCATTCCTTTCCTATAAACTTTCACTGGCTACTTCTCCCTGTAGTATTGGGGAGCCAGCTATGTATTGCGTACTAAATACACAATAGTTATACTCAATACTATTCTTCAGTAGAATAGTATTGAGTGTGTGCAACTACTGGGCAGAGAGGGTACTGGTGTGCTGAGATGCCAGGACAGTGGTGCACTGAGGTGCGGGGGTGTCAGAATAATGGATTCTTCCTATGATTTCCATGGTTTACTGTGTGTGTGTGTGTTTGCTTTTATTAGGAATTGCAATATACTCAAGAGGATCTATACAAGACAAAAACTACTCTGCAAGGAAGGATCAGAGACCGTGAGGACGAGATTCAAAAACTCAGGAATCAGGTGATTGCTCAGTGTAACCTTGTTACATAAAGTGATTTTACCCAGCTCATCATCAAACTACATTAGTTGGTGTCATTGTTACTGAGCACAGAGAAGAACAGTCGCTGAATAGCATTGCTCTTTAGTGAGTGTTTTGTGCATTTCAGCTTGTATGTGACATTGTAGTACACCTTGCAGAGCTTATTTGGCAGTTTCTTGTACAGCCGGGAATGTACAGTACTTTTGACAGATTAGAGAGAATGTCTATCCCCATACGTTTATAAGATGGCCAGACCCACCTCACCAACCCCTCCCCGGGCATCTCGGTCATTACCATTGTACAGCCCACCAGGAGAATGTGTTGTGTCACTTGATTGGATGCTATGGCACTCGTCTAATCGTGTGCTGTTATCTGCCCGACACAGTCCCGGGGCATATGGTTACACCACTGGGCACTAATGCCTGTAAAATACGACCATTAGTTTAACTTGTGTTGTGTTTTTTCAGGGGTGGGTTCTACTCTTTCTGCAGGAAGAGGGAATACATTTGTGTACAGTATGTGTGTGTGTGTATACAATTATTGATATTTAATGTGTGTGTGTACATTGTAACTTGTGTTTCTTCTCCCAGCTCACCAACAAGGCATTGAGCAGCAGCAGCCAAAGTGAGCTGGAGAATCGGCTGCATCAGCTGACGGAGACCCTGATACAGAAACAGACCATGCTGGAGAGTTTGAGCACAGAGAAGAACTCTCTGGTCTATCAGCTGGAGAGGCTGGAAAATCAGGTGAAGAACATGCAAGGAACCAGCGGGAGTGGCTCTTCCATCAATATGTCTGCTGTGGACAGTGGGGAGGGTAAGTATATGAGCACCTAAACTGGCCTCAGCCCCCCACCTCATTTCATAGCATTGTAAAACGTGTCCCACCCCGCTGCACAGGATTGTAAAACGTGTCCCGCTGCGCAGGATTGTAGGGTTTTTCCTGCTCCACTACCCTGGATTGTAGAATATGTGCTTCCCTGCTGTGCTAGCTAGTACAATATGTATTGTCTCGCTGTGCTAGATAGTACAATATGTATTGTCTCGCTGTGCTAGCTAGTACAATATGTATTGTCTCGCTGTGCTAGCTAGTACAATATGTATTGCCTCGCTGTGCTAGCTAGTACAATATGTATTGCCTCGCTGTGCTAGCTAGTACAATATGTATTGCCTCGCTGTGCTAGCTAGTACAATATGTATTGTCTCGCTGTGCTAGCTAGTACAATATGTATTGTCTCGCTGTGCTAGCTAGTACAATATGTATTGTCTCGCTGTGCTAGCTAGTACAATATGTATTGCCTCGCTGTGCTAGATAGTACAATATGTATTGTCTCGCTGTGCTAGCTAGTACAATATGTATTGCCTCGCTGTGCTAGCTAGTACAATATGTATTGCCTTGCTGTGCTAGC
Source organism: Taudactylus pleione (assembly GCA_031769625.1). Taxonomy (NCBI): domain Eukaryota; kingdom Metazoa; phylum Chordata; class Amphibia; order Anura; family Myobatrachidae; genus Taudactylus; species Taudactylus pleione. The sequence continues at coordinate 1,485,309 of JAUIMM010001300.1, forward strand.
TAGTACAATATGTATTGCCTCGCTGTGCTAGCTAGTACAATATGTATTGCCTCGCTGTGCTAGCTAGTACAATATGTATTGCCTCGCTGTGCTAGCTAGTACAATATGTATTGTCTCGCTGTGCTAGCTAGTACAATATGTATTGCCTCGCTGTGCTAGCTAGTACAATATGTATTGCCTCGCTGTGCTAGCTAGTACAATATGTATTGCCTCGCTGTGCTAGCTAGTACAATATGTATTGCCTCGCTGTGCTAGCTAGTACAATATGTATTGCCTCGCTGTGCTTATGTATTGCCTCGCTGTGCTAGCTAGTACAATATGTATTGCCTCGCTGTGTTAGCTAGTACAGTATGCATTGCCTCGCTGTGCTAGCTAGTACAGTATGCATTGTCTCGCTGTGCTAGCTAGTACAATATGTATTGTCTCGCTGTGCTAGCTAGTACAATATGTATTGCCTCGCTGTGCTAGATAGTACAATATGTATTGCCTCGCTGTGCTAGCTAGTACAATATGTATTGTCTCGCTGTGCTAGCTAGTACAATATGTATTGCCTCGCTCTGCTAGCTAGTACAATATGTATTGCCTCGCTGTGCTAGCTAGTACAATATGTATTGCCTCGCTGTGCTAGCTAGTACAATATGTATTGCCTCGCTGTGCTAGCTAGTACAATATGTATTGCCTCGCTGTGCTAGCTAGTACAATATGTATTGCCTCGCTGTGCTAGCTAGTACAATATGTATTGCCTCGCTGTGCTAGCTAGTACAATATGTATTGCCTCGCTGTGCTAGATAGTACAATGTATTGCCTCGCTGTGCTAGATTGAATATAAGCCAATAACTTCATGCATTTATTTACAATGTATCTAATCTCAAAACTGTATGTGTGATGTATAGTATGTAATTTTTCCTCTGCAGTGTTGCTGTCCATATTAACTATTTCCAATAATTGTAACGTCCCTATTAAAATATCTGATTATTTCGGAACTGTGACCTATTTGTATAGTGCATTACTGGTCTCATTACTAGCGGTGAATCGGGACCCCCTCTCCCCCTGTGTTGCTTAGGTGCGCGCATGAGGAGTGTTCCGGTGCTGTTTAGCGATTCGGACCAAAATATTGCAGGCATGTATGGAAGGGTCAGGAAAGCTGCCACAACTATCGACCAGTTCAGGTAATTATCAGATTTACATCTCTCATCTACTGTATATAGTGTGAGTAAAATGCTACAGCTTACCTGCGGCAATGTATAATATGCTTTAAAAGGACTAGGAGATTAATCTTTCCGAAAGATCAATCTTCCGTATTCATCACTATAGCAGGTTCTCCCGCTGCCAGGAGAGAACTGTTTGGAAGAGATGCTGATGCTGTATGTCAGGATGTCAGGCAGCAAGTGAGAGCTTGTTCCGTCCCTCCTTCCTGCCTCCGTTCCAGCTCTTACTGTGCCTGTTCTAGACTGACACCTTTCCTCATGTTTCTAGCCTGTGAGGGAGCACAAGACTTAGGGCCTGATTCAGAGCCGGACGCTCTGACCAGAGCGCTCGCTCTGAATCAGGGTCCACCTCCATTAAAATGGAGCATCCTCCTGGACGCTCGTATAGCTGTGGGTCACCACCCACAGCATATACGAGCGTCCAAAAAGATGGTCGCGATGGTCTTCTTGACCATCGCGACCATCGGACTTGTGGCTGGGAAACCCTACCGCAGGGTTTCCCTCGCAAGCCCTGGAGTGATTTTGGCTCTATCAGAGCCATAATCACTCCCACTGACATCACTAGTGATGTCAGTGGGGCCGGCTTCAGACGGTAGGCGTTCCCATGATGCATATAGAGGGGCATGACTGAAGGGGCTGTGTGTGGCATATTCTCTATTGGGGGCATTATCGTGTGGCATATTACGGAATATGTGTGCGCTTTATAATTGGTAATAAAATAAATATTAGTGGGGGCATTACAGTGTGGCATATTATTCTATTGGGAGCATTACTGTGTGGCATATCAGTTTTGACATTACTGTGTGGTATATTGTCAATTGGGGGCACTGCTATGAGTCATCCATTGAGGGCACGGCTTTGTGGCATATTATATGAAAAGGGGCCACTGCTTTGTGGCATATTCTATGAATTGGGAGAACTGCTTTGTGGCATATTATGAATTAGGGACACCACTGTGTGGGATATTATGAATTGGGGGTACTATTTTGTGGCATATTTTGAATTGAGGGGTACTGCTTTGTGGAATATTATGAATTAGGGACACCACTGTGTGGGATATTATGAATTGGGGGTACTATTTTGTGGCATATTTTGAATTGAGGGGTACTGCTTTGTGGAATATTATGAATTGGGGACACTACTGTGTAAAATGTATGAATTCGGGGCACCACTGTGTGGCATATTATCAATTGGGGACACGGCTTTGTTTCATATTATGCATTAGTATTTCTTACAATAAGATTTACTCAGCAAAGAACCCTTACCTTATTGCTGGGAGGCCAACTGTGAGAAAATTTGTAGCTCTCCATCCAAAGTCCTGTTCTTCTTTATCCCCAGTCTCTGCGTTAGCGGTGAGATTGTTTTATGCAAAGCATTTTTATATCACAAGGCCCCGCAATACCTTTCTCAGGTCTGAGAAATTCAAAATTAAGTTTTCCTGGTGATCCAAACAATACAGTCAGGGCAGGATCCTGAGACTTGGCACTGCGGAACAGTAAGAAGCTACGGTAGATGTACGGAGGTAGGGTAGGAGTGAGTCAGTGAGAACAGTGGTAGGTCATAGAGAGAAGACATAGGGAGAGGTGGGTGGAAACCAAACGTACAGAGAGTTTGAATCATGAATGGCCAGGAGACCCTGTGAAGGCCTTCTCCGCGTCCAACCTAGCACCAATGAAGGAAGCTTATGTACATTGATGTGATGAGTAAGATCAACAGAGCTCCTGGTATTGTCAAGTGCCTGCCTAGAGGTGACAGCCCACCTGATCAACGTGTATTTAATCGGGAAGTACAGGATTAAGCCTATTTGGTAGAATTTTATCAAAAAGCTATAGGCCAGTGTTTAGTAAATAAATTGGTCTGTAGTAAGTAATGAAAAGAGGGGTCTTTCCCTGCGCTGGTATGAAAGTAATCTTGACTCTGGTGGTATCTGGTTGGAAATGGTCCCAGTTGAAAATGTGGTCAAACATTCAATTTAAAAGCAGAGAGAGACTGAAACACAACCGCTGCATAGAAAACTAGCTGGCATTTTATGATTTAAACACTTGTAATTGATATCATGTTTATTAGAATGAATATATATATATATATATGAAATAACACGTGCATTTTGTATTTCAGTATCCGTCTGGGTGTATTCCTGAGAAGATATCCTATTGCTCGGGTATTCATAATTATTTATATGGTGAGTGTGAGCATGGACTGTGCTGTGTGTGTGGCACTATTGCATCATACGTACTTCTCTGTTTCCCATAATCTCCCTGCTTCAGTGTGACAGGAGCCTGATATCACTACACTGTATTGCTGAGGTACCTGCACCTTTCAATATGTTGCTTCCTTCTTTCTCCCTTCCTCACAGGTGACATGTAGCCCTGTCCTCACTAACATATCACTCATCTCCTGATATACTCTGTGCTGCTGGGGACCCTACTCCTTTACTTTACTTTACTCTTTGGCCGGGTACACACTAGACATATCGTCCACATCACCCAGTGTGTACCAGCTATGTCACTGCAATGTGCGTTCCCGCATGACATCGCAGGCAGGTCCGACAGACTATATTGTCGGCGGGGGCAGCATGGCTCCCCGCCGTTTCTCCCGGCATCGGTAGGTGTATATGCACTTGCCGATGCCGGGACCCTTGCTGGGTCCCATTGTTAGCGACATCACCCAGAGTTAGTCTGTGGCTTCCTGCTGCCTCCATTCCCCTCCTCACATCATGTCACTGCCCCTGTGACATGGAGCCCTGTCCTCACTAGCACATCACTCATCTCCTGATATACTCTGCGCTGCTGACACAATTTGGTGGCTAAAAGGTTGTGGCCCTACCCCCATAAAACTTAAGGATTGAATATAGCATTGCGGCTGTAGGCACTGACACAAGTCAAATGCCCCTTAAGGGGCATACACACTAGACGATGTGCTGAAAGATATTGATAAAAGATATTGGGTGTACACACTGAACGATATTGTTAACGACATCGTTCAGTGACGTCATCCTGCCGTATCCCTGAACAGGCACCTTCTGATGATATTGTCAGATTGGCCGGCCTGTATGCACGACTGCAAACATTGTTGGTCGTTTGGTGCGTATACACTTGGCAATATGAACGCTATTTCTACTTCAGGGTCCATAGGGTATCCACAGGATACCTTGGGGTATAGGTGTGACGTCAGTCGCAGGGCACCAAAGAGTTAAGCTTTCAGCCTCCCAGGATGCACTAGGTCCCCCTCCTATACCCCGTCCCCGGGCCAAGGCACCTCAGTTTAGTTTGGTGCCCGGCCGGAGTCGGGTGCACCTGTTGGAGTGGGGGCTAGAAGAGCCCCTGAAGCTTATTCTTCATGCAGCTGTGGCTGCACATCTGGATGAACAGCATGGACAGTCAGTCCTGACGTCCATGCTGTCTTCCCTACACCCCGCCGGTACCAGAACGCCGGTACTGATCCGGGGATGCTGGTGGGCGTCTGGGGTCACAGCTAGCGGTGACCCCAGATGCTCCGGACCATGGCCGGATTCAAGGGGGACAGAGGTAAGCAGCGGGGTCCCGCGGTGGGTCCCCGCTGATCACATGGTCCTAAGTCCCCAGGCAGGGGGCTCCCTGGGGACTGGCTGCAGCGTGGAGCCAGGCGACCAACCTGCGCTTCCACTACCCCCTGGGACAGCGGACCGCAGCAGTGCGGTAGCGCTGCGGCGTCCCAGGGGTTAAATGCATGCCAGGGGAGCGCGCCTTCCCTGTCTCACAGCCGGCGCCTCCCCCGCTGCACACAGCCCTCTCTGCATGCTGCCGACTGGTCCTGTGGCAGCGCTCCTCCCCCAGGCCAGCCTCCTCTCTGCTCCTCGGCGGCCATCTTCTCCAGAACGCATGGTGAACGCTGCTGGAAGCGCTGGACGGAAGCATCGTGGTCTGGGTCCCCCCGCATACCTCTCCTCCGCTGTGGTCAGGTCTGTGTATGCAGCGCTGTGTCCTACCAGGCCCTGTGTCTGTGTAGTTGAGTGATCAGCGCTGTTAGTGCAGGAATTGTTATTTCTCTGCATTGTATGTGACTGTGCTAGCGCTGCTGCCTGTAACTTTTCTTCTCTAAACTGTCAGCTTTATTACTGTCCCTGTTCTTCTGCTAAAGCCCTTGCGGTGCGGTGCTGCAGGGTGGTCTCTCGCCTATTTAATACTTAATTGGTGAGAGAGGTCACATACGTGGTGCCATCATGTCTGAAAGTGATTTTCCCCTCCGGCTACAGTGTACCACGTGCAAAGTACCGTTAGCGGAGGGGGAGGGTAGCGCGGAGGGCCTTTGCCGGCAGTGTTTGTCCATGGCGCGGCCTATTACGGTTACAGCACCGGTACAGGAGCCGCCCTGGGCTTGTTTCGCTCAGGCGTTAACAGCTTTAGTGGGCCAGTTAGCTCCGCAGCCCGCGTTTACTCCGATGGGTTTGTCCCAGCAGTCTGTGGTGTCGTCACCCATGCAGGGGTTCCCACGACAATTGGTGGTACCCCACAGTCTCCCTATTTCCCCGCTCCCGGGTTCTCAGGAGCCAGCGTGGGTTAAACTCCCTGACGAGTTCTGTACAGCACTTGTCGGATGTGTTGCAAGGGGAGTCTGTGATGCGGCCTCATAAAAGGCCGGTGGCGTCTCTGTCCGCTCCTTATGAGGATGACGAAGGGACGTCTGATGATGGGGAGATTCTTGATCCTTACGATCAGGAACCTCTCCATACTAAGGACGCTGATGCTAAGTCCAAAGTATATATTCCTGGACTTATTCGGGCGGTCCGCACAGCCTTGGTGATTGAGGACGAAGTTCCCCCAGCGGCTAAATCTAAGTATGCCTTTTTCAAAGATGTGAAGGGCGATGCCACAGTCTTTCCTCTTTCGGGTCAGTTGGTGGACCATTTAGAGGAGGCGTGGAAACAACCTGGCAAAAGATACCAGCCGCAGAGACGCCTGGCGGTGGCTTATCCGTTCGCGGATAATTATTTTGCTAAGTGGGAATCCCCTCCACAGGTGGATTCTCACGTGACCCGTCTTGTCCGTAGTGCCACATTGCCGATGCCATCCATGTCCTCCCTTAAGGATGCTACGGACCGCAAGGTAGAAATCTGCCTGAAGTCCGCTTATTCCCTTGCAGGGGGGGCAGCACGGCCAGCTATGGCCATTTGCTGGGTTGCCAGAGCGATGGAGCGCTGGGCGGATTCATTAGAGGCTTCTTTTGAATCCGACTGTCCGGCCGATCAGGCGGAGTTGATTGGCAATCTCCGTGATTCGGCCACCTACATCAACGAGGCGGCTCTAGACATTAGTACTCTGGTGTCTAGAATTTCTTCAGCAGCGGTAGCTGCTCGTCGCACCTTGTGGCTGCGATCCTGGAAGGCGGACGCAGATTCCAAGAAAGGTCTGGAAGCGTTGCCGTTTACCGGAGAAGTTCTCTTCGGTCCGGATCTGGATAAGATTGTGGCCACGCTGGCGGCAGCCAAATCTGCTTGTCTCCCGTCGGCCGCTGCTCCTTCTGGTTCGGGACCATCGTCCTTTCGGTCATCTAGGGCCCAGGGCAGGCCCAAACCACAGTCGTTTCCTCGACAGGCTGGCCCTAAGAAATCGGTCAAGCCCCGGAAGCAGGCATGGAGTACCAGACGTCCGGCCCCCAAGCCAGATGACAAGCCTGCGGCCTGACGGTCCGGGCCTCCCTTTGGGGGATCCCAGGGTGGGAGGCCGCCTGCTACAGTTCGCCCAGTGTTGGTCGACCACTACGACAGACACTTGGGTTCTGGAGGTGGTTTCCCACGGATACGCCCTCTCCTTCCGGCACAGACCCCCGGCTCGCTTCTTCACCACGGGTCTCCCATCAGACCGGAACAAGGCTACGGAGCTGCGGAAGGTATTGCACACTATGCTCCAGGCTGGAGTTATAGTGGCGGTTCCATTCTCCCAGAGGGGCCAGGGTTTCTATTCAAATCTATTTTTGGTACAGAAACCCAATGGGTCATATCGTCCGATTCTCAACCTCAAAGCACTCAACAAGTCTTTGCGGGTCCCGAATTTTCGGATGGAGACCCTACGGTTCATCATTCTGGCGCTGGAACCTGGGGACTACTTGGTGTCATTGGACATACAGGACGCTTACCTGCATGTCCCTATTCTTTGGCGCCATCAACAGTTCCTCAGGTTTGCAATCCGCAGCGACCACTTCCAGTTTCGGGCGTTACCTTTTGGCCTGGCAACAGCACCACGTGTTTTCACCAAGGTGATGGCGGTCATGGCGGCTTCTCTGCGGCTGCAGGGAGTCCGCATGTTGCCGTATTTGGACGACCTGTTATTGGTGGCAGGATCTCCAGAGCTCCTGTTACGCCACTTGGACCTGACCATTGCACTGCTGCAACGGCACGGCTGGCTAATCAACTGGCAGAAGTCCACTCTAATCCCGTCTCGGAGGATTCTGCATCTTGGAGCCTTATTGGACTCGGGACAGCAAAGGATCTTCGTGACGGAGGACAAGATCTCTGCTTTACAGTCAAGGGTGCGCAGTTGCCTGCACAACCGCCGGGTGTCCTTACACTCGGCGATGAGGTTACTGGGCTCCATGGTGTCTGTGTTCGACATGGTGGAATACGCCCAGTTTCACTCCAGACCTCTGCAGCACCTGATCCTGTCCAAGTGGAACGGGCTGACTCAGTCTTTGAAGTCCCAGACGATTGTGCTCACCCAGGAGGTTCGCCTGTCCCTTGCGTGGTGGTTACAGACGACCCACCTCAACAAGGGACGTCCGTTCTGGGTTCCAAATTGGGTCCTGTTGACAACGGACGCCAGTCTTCGGGGCTGGGGAGCAGTTTCGGGTCCACACTTGTTCCAGGGCAGGTGGACGCCGACAGAAGCGGAGCTTCCAATAAATATCTTGGAACTCCGTGCGGTCTTCAATGCTCTCCAGCAGGCACAGCGGTTTCTCCAGGGTCGCCCGGTGCAGGTCCAGTCGGACAACGCTACCACCGTGGCCTACATAAACAGGCAAGGAGGAACTCGCAGTCGGGCGGCTCTCGTAGAGGTCTCTCGGATCCTGGTTTGGGCGGAGCGCAATCTTCCGGCCATATCAGCGGTCTTCATCCCGGGAGTGCTAAATTGGGAGGCGGACTTTCTAAGTCGCCAGGACGTTCATCCGGGGGAATGGTCCCTGCACCCGGACGTTTTTCAACTACTGGTGGACAGGTGGGGTCTTCCAGAAATCGACCTCATGGCGTCCCGGCACAACAACAAGTTGCCGGTGTACGGGTCTCGCACAAGAGACGAAGGGGCGTCTCTGGTGGATGCTCTGTCCGTCCGGTGGACGTTCCGGTTCGCATACCTGTTCCCTCCGGTCTCCCTTCTTCCACGGGTAATCCGGAAATTCAAACAGGAAGGAGGGACGCTCCTGTTGATAGCTCCCGCGTGGCCCAGACGGCACTGGTTCTCAGACCTTCAGGGTCTGTCCGTGGACATTCCTCTGCGGTTGCCGCTACGACCGGACCTTCTGTCTCAGGGTCCTTGCCTTCACCCGGACCTGACTCGGCTGTCTTTGACGGCGTGGCTGTTGAGACGGCCATGCTGAGGTCCCGGGGGTTTTCCAGCTCTGTGGTGCGTACCATGTTACGAGCTCGGAAACCGTCTTCCGCGAGGATATACCATCGCGTGTGGCATACGTTCTTCCAGTGGTGTAGACCGAGAGGTTATGCACCGCGGGAGTTTCGTCTGTCTCGGATTCTCGCCTTCCTGCAAGCGGGACTAGATCATGGGCTTCGCCTTGCTTCTTTGAAGGTACAGGTTTCGGCCCTATCTGTCTGGTTTCACCGTAGGATTGCTACAATCCCGGATGTGCGCACCTTTATGCAGGGTGTTCTCCGCATTCAGCCGCCCTTTGTTCCACCTGTGGCGCCTTGGGATTTGGCTGTGGTCCTGAGGGCTCTCCATGGACCGCCGTTTGAACCACTGGGCTCAGTGGATCTTAAATGGCTAACAGCTAAGACTGTTTTCCTTCTGGCCATTGCTTCGGCCAGACGTGTTTCTGAGTTAGGGGCTCTTTCTTGTAGACCCCCTTTCTTGGTTTTTTATGGGAACAGGGCAGTGCTCCGCACTCGGCCCGAGTTTCTTCCCAAAGTTGTTTCCCAGTTTCATGTTAACGAGGAAATAGTTGTTCCGGCCTTTAACTCACCGGGTCTTTCCGTGGGTGAGGCCTCTTTGGATGTTGTGCGGGCCTTAAGGACTTATGTTGACCGCACTTCTTCGTTTAGGAAGTCGGACGCTTTGTTTGTCCTCTATGGCTTCCGTAAAAAGGGTTGGCCTGCTTCAAAGCAAACTTTGGCAGCCTGGATCCGTATGGCTATTTCTGAAGCTTATCTTCATGAAGGCCTACCGGTCCCTCCTTCTCTGAAGGCTCATTCCACTAGGTTTGTGGGTCCTTCGTGGGCAGCTCGACGTGGTGCCTCGGCAGTTCAGATCTGCAAGGCTGCTACGTGGTCTTCTGTCCATACCTTCGTGAGGTATTACAGGTTTGACACCTTCGCCTCTCAGGATGCTTCCTTCGGGCGGCGGATTCTCCTTTCTGCACAGGAGCGTCCCCACCCTTAAAGGATACTGCTTTGGGACATCCCCAAGGTATCCTGTGGATACCCTATGGACCCTGAAGTAGAAAATATGAGATATGGTAAGAACTTACCCTTGTTATCTCTATTTCTACGAAGTCCATAGGGTTCCACAGGACTCCCGCCCTGTCGCACCTGTGCTGCAGATGGGCTTTGCTCTGGTCACCGGTTTTCCGTCTCCCTCTGGTGAGAATGTGATTCTTGTATGTGTCCAGATCTTTGTTCTCTCTCTTCCTTCTCCTCCTCCGGCCTATGGCTTGGTAACTAACTGAGGTGCCTTGGCCCGGGGGCGGGGTATAGGAGGGGGACCTAGTGCATCCTGGGAGGCTGAAAGCTTAACTCTTTGGTGCCCTGCGACTGACGTCACACCTATACCCCAAGGTATCCTGTGGAACCCTATGGACTTCGTAGAAATAGAGATAACAAGGGTAAGTTCTTACCATATCTCATATTATCGTTATCATTCATATCGTTCACTTTTATCGTCTAGTGTGTATGTCTCATTAAATATCTGTACATTATATAAACCCTGCAGCATAAACAAATCCTCTCAGTATGGCAGCTTCTGCTCTTGTTGTAGCACATGGTAAGCTGGATACTTCCTCTTACTATGGTACTCTTACCTTTTTTTAATTTTCAGAATTTCAAAGTAAAGGGAAGGCTGGGAACGATGAAACCAAAGTGTCAGGGATAGGAGATCTGGTTACAATGAACATTGGTTCATGACATGTTAAGGTCTGCGCTGCCCATTCCTCCTCTGTCCCCCGCTCCCAGCTCACTGCTACAATGGCCTATGCAGACATTGCCCCCGCTTGTAGTCTTCACCCGTGGGGCTTCCATCCCTGCCGCAATGGAACTGTATTGCCAATGCCTCATTACCCTATCCACACGCTGTCGCCTGATATTTTCCTGCCAGGAGTGTAATACAGCTGCATCCACATTATAGATTACTGCAGCAGCAGGAAGAGAGGCCGGGAAGCCCTCCCTGTGTAAGAATGAGCTGCGAGTGGGCCAAGCCTGCAGCCCAAATTAGCATAGCTTCCCTAGACCCAGGATTACACGGTCTGCAGTTTGGCAGGGACAGACCTACAGGTAGATTTGCAGTTTACTTCTGCCCTCTAGGGGGCTGTAACAGGCGCAGGTCATCGGCGCCTTTGCCCAGAAGTTTCATAACGCCAATAGGGATAAATTCTAAACAAGCCTGATTTATAGATTGTATTTTACCAGCACTGACACAGGAACAAGAAGTGGGAAAGGCAGAGGAGATTTAAGTGGAGGGTGAATAAAGAACATTTCAAGTATGGTAGAACTAACTTTATTTATGGATCTGGTAATTCACCAATCTTAAAGCTGATTTGTCCTCTGCATGCAGTATCCAGAAAAATGCAGATATTGTACATAAAACTTTGGTTAAAACAAAGAGTTCTGTAAATAGTGTACAAATACAAAATACAATATAACAAAACCTGACTAGGTAAAAGTGAATCTGTGACGTTTGGATAATTTGGACTTTATTGTGGGTGTCTCAGTGGGTAAAAATAAGACCTGCTGTGAATGTTTGTTAGTGCAAAATGGAAATGTCCGTATTCATCTACAGTGTGTCTAGATGATCTCTCTCCATGGTCCAATTACTGGGGTATGGCACAGCTGCTCTTTTACGTAGGTTACACTCACAATGTTAATGGTGCTCCTATAGCCTTTCTGCAGTGCTTGGTGATGAGTCTTTGAGTCCCTTCGTGCGGTCTACTCACACCGGCTTGTGATGCAGTGGCTGCCGGTGGGGAGCGGTCGCAAGAAGCCATCGCTCTCTCTGAATGAGGACGGCCGCTTGTTTGTTTAAGTGCGGCCTCCTGGTCACTAGCTAAGCTGTGGGTTACCACCCACAGCTTAGCGCCCGACCAGGGTGATGGTCGCGATGGTCAAGACCATCGGGGCTCGCGACGAGACCCTAAGGTTGGGTCTCGGCATCCGCAACCCCCAGGGAGCTTCCTGCTCTGATCGAACAGGAAGCTCCCCACTGACATCACTGCTGATGTCAGTGGGGCCACCCACAAAACAGCAGGCGTTCCGTCAGTGAGCTCCGGAGCGAGAGTTTCTCTCCCACTCCGGGGCTTGCGCACGCGCAGTGCGGCCGCTGCGCGTGCGCAGGGCCTTAACTTCGACCCGATTGCAAGGGCTCAGCGCTTGCGACCGGGTCTGAATGAGTCCCTCAGTCCTTATTCGTGCTGCTGGCTCGGTAATCGTTTCTCCTGTATGTCAGGCTTCCTCAGGGATTTACGGATTCATTGGTTACACTGCCAGTAATCCCTTTATAAGGGCAATCACTTAGATCATGTGATGTTTCGGGTTTCAAACGCTAAACAAGAATAATTTTGGTTCTTTTTGCTGCTGTAGTTGAACTTGAAATAAGAAAAAAAGACGTAGACTGGGGGACAGGTATAAGTGATCACTGAAATGGACTGATATACATGTAATGATTTGTAATTGGGCTGCTGCAAGGGATTTCATAATTGTAACAAATTCCTTTCTATTATAAACCAATATATCCATTGGTTTTATATTGGCGGGAATCGAAATTTAGTACTGGATAGGTTCTCTGTAGTTGATGGAATGGTTGGTTATTGATTACCCCTAACTCTATAGAAAGGAACTTAGGACCTGATTCAGACCCGCTCGCTAGGATGCCTTCGCTCGTAGCTGCCCGATTTTTGCATTCTGCGTACGCATCGCAATGCGCGAACCAGTGCGAGAGATTGGGAAGCGCTCGCTGCACGTAGACAGCCAAGCAGACAGGTGGTGAGGGGCTGGCTATTGACAACGGGGGAGTGGAGGTGCGAACGCAGGCGTGCTTGAGAGTCTTTCAGAGGCGTGCATAATTAACAGGCAGAGTCATAGTACACATCACCTGGTTGTATTTCACACTGAAGTGCTTGCGGTAGGGTAGGGTCTGCCACAAGCGCTGCGATTGCATCTGATGTACCGATGGTTGCATACACTTCCTGGAGATGATGTGCACAAGTGGGCGTCTTAAGACAGGCTGGTGGGCGTCTGCATACACAAAGTGATTGCACGCCAAGACATAGTGGGCGTGCTTATGCCCTGCCGTGAGATCGCCTGCCTTGCTAGGTGTGTGCCGGATTTGCATACGCTGGGTGCGAGCGTTCACATCTAGTGAGCGGGTTTTAATGAGCTCCTTAGTTCTAAGCTAGTCCTTTCGTGGCTGAGAACGCCTGGGTTGTAAATCCATGGTGTTTCAGATAAGTAATTACCTCCTCTCTATGTGGATTTCCACTTTTTCTAGTCCCATGAATTTAAGCTGGGGGAAATGACCACTATGGTACAGCGTTCCGGTGCGCCGTGTTTAGGAACGTTTTCTTTCCTTTATGTTTTTGAGATGTTCTTATTTTATTCTTACACCCTATTATGGTTCTTCCGATGTCTTGGAACCGACATGGATATTTAAGCGCATAAATGACCCTTTTGGCGTTACAGGTGATGCGGTCTTAACATTTCTTCCATTTGAGAGCGCCGTCCTTTCTGTTTGGTGTGACATATGGGTGTGGAACACTTACCTTCTCCCTGGTGTCTATCCCTGAGCCCTAACCTTAACAATGTTGGGGGGAAAAAAAATTAATGCCGAAGATTTTGTCCCTGTCGACCATTCTGTGTCAACCTATACATTTTCGACCCTTCATTCGGATACCGTGATCTGTAACTGCAGTTTAATATAACGATTGAGCTTTTCTATTGTTCGCTCTTTATGAATATGATCTTTGGTGCTTTGGGTAGATAATTTTTTTTTTTAATTCATCATCATTCATTAGACGTGGCCAGTGCAGAGCCTGGTTTAGCATTTATTTCCATCGATGTTTTACAATTATCTGTGATGCTCAGGGGCTCTGAAAACTCGTTCCTTAGTATATTACCCCTAAGTCCCCTTTGTAGTCCAGTGCTCGTACTAATACAGAATGCAGCTTCGGGCTACTCATGGTGTCTCCTTGTCTGAGCTGGTATACAATAATAAATTCAAATACAATTGATTTTCTTGTGTATGTAACATAAATATGACCTTACATTTTTTTTTTTTCCTTTCAGGCGCTCTTACACCTGTGGGTAATGATCGTTCTTCTTACCTATACACCAGAAATGCACCATGACCATCCTTCTGGGAAATAGCGGCCAAAGATCTCATTTCTGCACAGAATTACTGCATTTCATAAACTCTATATATTGTCAGTAGAAATCTATATCGCCTTTTTTAGTCTTGGTAACCGATTCTACAAACTTAATCGATTAGTAAAACAGTCTTCAAAATCTTCTCTAGAATAACATTTTCTTGGATTAACGGTCATTAAAGAGATGCGTCTGTGGATCATTGTGGAGGGTCTTTTAAATTCGGAGGCTCCCTCGGGCATTGTACATTGGACAATTTTATTTCCCAAGCTTTGCTGCCAGGAGAAAGTTTTCAGAGTTTTATTTGTGTGTTTCCTGGCAAACTAATTAATTACCTAATTTTATACTCTGCATTATTAATGTTACGACCCCTCTGCTGCTACAAACCTGCCTGGGACCCTTATGCTTATACAGAGATTATATCTGCAGCACCCAGGTGAAACTTGAATGAATATACCATATTTTGTCAACAGTCCCGGACGCTAAATGTAAAATAATAGACAAAAGATTGTTATTGTTATCTGTTCAAAATCCTTTGCACTTGTAAAATTTTAATTGTAAATAGTTATTATTTTTTCGTTAATCTGTTTAAATATAACCGTGGGGCTGTCAACTGACTAGTGCAATCTTTTAGTAAATACATTTAAATATTAATAAAATATCAACTATGGTGTCTTGTTTTTATTTGCTCTCTACATTATATATATATATAATATAATTATATTTCTAATTTTTGCTTTTGCATGGGTCAATGTACGCGTATAAAAAGGAAAGGAGAAATTAACCAGTAGGGGGAGCTGAAGAGTTTGGACAGGCTATGCTTTAAAATAGACTAGTGTGGTAACTTATTGGGGTTTATCTGTACCCTTCTGCAACATCTATTAGATACATTGCTATTTCTTTCTTACTGCTACCTTTGCTTTGTAGCCTTGATATATTGTCAGACAATGTTGGCTATATTGAAACCCTAAAATAAAACACACATCTGGATACAGTTGAATATAATGCAGCAGCATGGTGGCAGAGTGGTTAGTATTATTGTTTCCCAGTACTGAGGTCATAAGCATTGCTAATCAGGGCCCCATCTGTGTGGAGTTTGTATGTACTGCATGGGTTTCCTCCCACATCCCAAAAACGTGCTGGGTTGATTGTATGTTAGGAATTTAGAATGTAAGCTCAAATGGTGCTGCGTAAATTGGAGGTGCTATATAAATTATAATAATAAAAATAGAGATGAGCGGTTCGGTTATTTTTGCAAAATTAGCACAAATTTGGGTTTATTTTATTGGCTATCCAAAACACATGAGAACCGGATACCCAATAAGATGCAACCGTTCAGATCTGAACATAACCGAGTAGAACCGATCCGCTCTCCTCTGAATAAAATGCAATGTGTTTATATCCCAGTGCAATAACCTTATCCTTTTCTGATTGATTCTAACAAGCACAGGGAAAAGCTACATTTAAATCCCCTTTATAACCGTGCAGTACAAATGCTAGCCGCCAGAGCCCCTGCAGACTGAGAACCAAAGCACCATGTACTGTCACACTTGTAGCTCCAGCTAGGAATTCCTCCTTTGAGGAGCTGTAGCGATGAGATCCATCTATTCCCTGCCTAGACCTGGACTACATTAGCGTTGTGCTACCCAGGAGGGAAAGAAGAATAGCTATGAAAGAAATAACAAAGCTATTTTTCTTATAAAATAGCCACATTGCCAAACTGTAAAAACATCACCTGGTAGTCTAGTTTATCTGTTGCTTTATTGTGCATAAAAGTGTGTGTTAAATATATGTGTACAGTGATCAAAGTGAACCGGTATATGCTGGTAAGTTATATCTACACTTCACCCTTTATCTCAGTCTACAGCTAAGTATAATGCATTTAATCAATGAGATACCTATCTGTAATAACATCTCCATAGGCCTTTTAAACAAGAATGAGAAATTATAACTACAAAGTAGGAAGGAGCTGGATGCTGCTAGTGCAGGCCTGGGGGGCCGTCTGTTGCCCGTCATTGCACTAAACTTCCTTTCATTCAACTAAAACAGTGCATCATACACCAAACCAACTAACTTCTCTCCAACTGAAGAATTCTGCTGTCACAGAAGTTGGTGGACACTGTCCGTCACATAAAAAATAAAGTTTGGCACATGCCATCAAACCCCTACCTTCTGCAGCTTTTGTCACACACGTCCCTTCTCCTGCACAGCAGTTTGTAACATATCCCTCCTCCCTCAAGGCAGCTTGTCACTCATTCCACCCCTGCACAGCCTGACACACTTCCCCCTGCTGCACACACACGTCTCCCCCCCCCCTTCTGCACATCAGCATATCACACGTCCCCTCCCCTGCACACAAGCTTGTCACTCATTCCACCCCTGCACAGCCTGACACACTTCCCCCTGCTGCACACACACGTCTCCCCCCCCCCTTCTGCACATCAGCATATCACACGTCCCCTCCCCTGCACAGCATATCACACGTCCCCTCCCCTGCACACAAGCTTGTCAAACACATCCCCTTCCCTGCACAGCACCTGGTCACACACGTCCCTCCTCCCGCACAGCACCTGGTCACACACGTCCCTTCTCCTGCACAGCAGTTTGTAACATATCCCTCCTCCCTCAGGGCAGCTCATCACTCTTGTTCCATCCCTGCACAGCCTGACACACTTCCCCCTGCTGCACACACATGTCTCCCCACCCCTTCTGCACATCAGCATATCACACGTCCCTCCTCCCCTGCACAGCACCTGGTCACACACGTCCCTCCTCCCGCACAGCACCTGGTCACACACGTCCCTCCTCCCCTGCACAGCACCTGGTCACACACGTCCCTCCTCCCCTGCACAGCACCTGGTCACACACGTCCCTCCTCCCCTGCACAGCACCTGGTCACACACGTTCCTCCTCCCCTGCACAGCACCTGGTCACACACGTTCCTCCTCCCCTGCACAGCACCTGGTCACACACGTTCCTCCTCCCCTGCACAGCACCTGGTCACACACGTCCCTCCTCCCGCGCAGCACCTGGTCACACACGTCCCTCCTCCCCTGCACAGCACCTGGTCACACACGTCCCTCCTCCCGCGCAGCACCTGGTCACACACGTCCCTCCTCCCGCGCAGCACCTGGTCACACACACGTCCCTCCTCCCGCGCAGCACCTGGTCACACACACGTCCCTCCTCCCGCGCAGCACCTGGTCACACACACGTCCCTCCTCCCGCGCAGCACCTGGTCACACACACGTCCCTCCTCCCGCGCAGCACCTGGTCACACACACGTCCCTCCTCCCGCGCAGCACCTGGTCACACACACGTCCCTCCTCCCGCGCAGCACCTGGTCACACACACGTCCCTCCTCCCGCGCAGCACCTAGTCACACACACACGTCCCTCCTCCCGCGCAGCACCTGGTCACACACACGTCCCTCCTCCCGCGCAGCACCTGGTCACACACACGTCCCTCCTCCCGCGCAGCACCTTGTCACACACGTCCCTCCTCCCGCACAGCACCTTGTCACACACGTCCCTCCTCCCGCACAGCACCTTGTCACACACGTCCCTCCTCCCGCACAGCACCTGGTCACACACGTCCCTCCTCCCACACAGCACCTGGTCACACACGTCCCCCCTCCCGCACAGCACCTGGTCACACACGTCCCTCCTCCCGCACAGCACCTGGTCACACAGTCCCTCCTCCCGCACAGCAGCACCTGGTCACACACGCGTCCCTCCTCCCGCACAGCAGCACCTGGTCTCACACGCGTCCCTCCTCCCGCACAGCAGCACCTGGTCACACGCGTCCCTCCTCCCGCACAGCAGCACCTGGTCACACACGTCCCTCCTCCCGCACAGCACCTGGTCACACGTCCCTCCTCCCGCACAGCACCTGGTCACACACGTCCCTCCTCCCGCACAGCAGCACCTGGTCACACACGTCCCTCCTCCCGCACAGCAGCACCTGGTCACACACGTCCCTCCTCCCGCACAGCACCTGGTCACACACGTCCCTCCTCCCGCACAGCACCTGGTCACACACGTCCCTCCTCCACAGATTTTTCCAACTAGTTGGAACAACCCTTTTCAGCTATTTTTTGGCTTGTAAGAGCAAAAAGACATTTATCATATACTCCCAAATAATCAAATATATGGCCAGCATAATTCCCCACCCGACGATGAAATGTAATACTCAAATTTGCCTCCACTGCATTAGTCACAGTGGGTTATTTACATAGACCTCTTTGAAAGCAAAGAATGCCGTCACAGGCGCGCTATAGAGTGTCGTGGGCGTGTCAGTGAACGCAGAGCTGCAGGCACAGAGGTCATGTTAAGAGAAAGTTCATTAGGGCGTATTAAGCAGTGGTGGATTATACTTAGGGGCTTTGGGAATGCAGTCCCCCAGTAAAAATCTGCCGCTGTCATGCCACCCCTAGTGAGCTCCTGACCTGCACTTGGCCCTGTACCCAGCATGTGGCTCCACCCACCATGAGTATGATCTAGGGATGGCCATCAGTGGTTTACCATCGATCGGACAATAACCATTTATGGTGAACCATTGATGGTTTGCACCACTCGATGGCCACCACTGCTGGGTGTCTGGCAGGCCGCGTGACAAAAAAAAACTCGGGTGGGGCTTACCGGGCCACCAGGGGCCAGCTAAGCTCTGTGTTGGGAGACAAAAACAAAACCTTGGGTTCCTCTTTGCTATCGGTGGCAGAATACCACTGGCTCTCTGCCAGCAATAGCAAAATCATTGACCATCGGTAATAAATCATCGATATTTGTAAATTGTTGATGGCCATCCCTAGTATGATCAGGCAGAGAGCAGGAGTCAAAGATGGCTCTGAAGTGGCTTCCTATTGGAGGCTCTTCCTGCTCATCTCATCCCCCTGTGGGACTGCCAGTCCAGAATGGGATTAGCAGCAAGAGATTCCAGCAGGATGCCCACGCTGTGCTAATCACTGGCCATAATGTGCTTCTAGGGGCTGCACACTGTGCAGCCCTACAAGCTGTTTCACTGCAGCTGTGCATGGGCAAACACTGACTGACTGACTCACTGTTCACTATTATATAAAATAAGTCACTATTAGCTAAAATGAATTATCCGTTATACTGTTATAAATACATTTATTTTGGCTTAGTGTAATCAAATAATGGCCCTTACTAATGTTATGGGATGAATTACCCACCTGTCTCTGATGGAAAATTGATCCTATAACTTTAGTAAGGAAAAGTATTTTATTACACTAAAACCACTATTATAAACAAATGATAATTGTATCTGATGTGATACATTTCATATAATAGGGAATATATAGTGAACCCTATCCAGATTGCACACAAACACATTGGGCCTTTTTCTGATTCAAATGGTCGATATTCTATCTATTGTGCAATCGTCTAAGTCACTAAAAAGTCGCACTGCGTACAGAGGTGCAATGTGTGCACAGAAGGCGCAGTAGTGTTTGAGACATGGTCTCAGGAATATACTGGATATGTATTGGGGGGGGGGGGTTCCTGTGGTGGCCATTCAGACGTATGGAGATGCATCTGCCTTATGGGTATGTTATCGGAGTGTCACTGTATGCCATAGCTTAAGGCACAGGTTCTCAAACTCGGTCCTCAGGACCCCAAACAGTGCATGTTTTCCAGGGCTGCTCCCAGAATCACAAGTGAAATAATTAGCTCCACCTGTGGATCTTTTAAAATGTGTCAGTGAGTAATGATTACACCTGTGCTCCTGCTGGGTGACCTGCAAAACGTGAACTGTGTGGGGTCCTGAGGACCGAGTTTGAGAACCTGTGCCTTAAGCTATGGCATACAGTGACACTGGTTGAAGGTAGGGATGTGCAGGCTCGGATAGGTTCGAGTTTGCACGTGGAGTTCGGATTTTTCCCTCCAAAAAGCGGAACTCAGAAAGAGGCTAAACGTCATCTTACATGGACGAACATCATCATTCCTGGACTGTGCCCAGCACATCATTACATTGCAGTTACATGTACTCACCTCCTAGATACAGAGGGACACATCTATAACACTAGCGCATATGCCTAGCACATCATTACATTGCAGATACATGTACTCACCTCCTAGATACAGAGGGACACATCTATAACACTAGCGTATATGCCCAGCACATCATTACATTGCAGTTACATGTACTCACCTCCTAGATACAGAGGACACATCTATAACACTAGCGTATATGCCTAGCACATCATTACATTGCAGTTACATGTACTCACCTCCTAGATACAGAGGACACATCTATAACACTAGCGTATATGCCCAGCACATCATTACATTGCAGTTACATGTACTCACGTCCTAGATACAGAGGACACATCTATAACACTAGCGTATATGCCCAGCACATCATTACATTGCAGTTACACGTGCTCACCTCCTAGATACAGAGGGACACTAGCGTATATGCCTAGCACATCATTACATTGCAGTTACATGTGCTCACCTCCTAGATACAGAGGACACATCTATAACACTAGCGTATATGCCCAGCACATCATTACATTGCAGTTACATGTGCTCACCTCCTAGATACAGAGGACACATCTATAACACTAGCGTATATGCCCAGCACATCATTACATTGCAGTTACACGTGCTCACCTCCTAGATACAGAGGGACACTAGCGTATATGCCTAGCACATCATTACATTGCAGTTACATGTGCTCACCTCCTAGATACAGAGGACACATCTATAACACTAGCGTATATGCCCAGCACATCATTACATTGCAGTTACATGTGCTCACCTCCTAGATACAGAGGACACATCTATAACACTAGCGTATATGCCCAGCACATCAATACGTGTTCTCACCTCCTAGATACAGAGGGACACATCTATAACACTAGCGTATATGCCCAGCACATCATTACATTGCAGTTACACGTACTCACATCCTAGATACAGAGGGACACATCTATAACACTAGCGTATATGCCCAGCACACCATTACATTGCAGTTACACGTACTCACCTCCTAGATACAGAGGGACACATCTATAACACTAGCGTATATGCCCAGCACACCATTACATTGCTGTTACATGTACTCACCTCCTAGATACAGAGGGGCACATCTATAACACTAGCGTATATGACCAGCACATCATTACATTGCAGTTACATGTACTCACCTCCTAGATACAGAGGGACACATCTATAACACTAGCGTATATGCCCAGCACATCATTACATTGCAGTTACATGTACTCACCTCCTAGATACAGAGGGACACATCTATAACACTAGCGTATATGCCCAGCACATCATTACATTGCAGTTACATGTACTCACCTCCTAGATACAGAGGGACACATCTATGACACTAGCGTATATGCCCAGCACATCATTACATTGCAGTTACATGTACTCACCTCCTAGATACAGAGGACACATCTATAACACTAGCGTATATGCCCAGCACATCATTACATTGCAGTTACATGTACTCACCTCCTAGATACAGAGGACACATCTATAACACTAGCGTATATGCCCACACCTCCTAGATACAGAGGACACATCTATAACACTAGCGTATATGCCCAGCACATCATTACATTGCAGTTACGTGTACTCACCTCCTAGATACAGAGGACACATCTATAACACTAGCGTATATGCCCAGCACATCATTACATTGCAGTTACATGTGCTCACCTCCTAGATACAGAGGACACATCTATAACACTAGCGTATATGACCAGCACATCATTACATTGCAGTAACATGTACTCACCTCCTAGATACAGAGGGGCACATCTATAACACTAGCGTATATGACGAGCACATCATTACATTGCAGTTACATGTACTCACCTCCTAGATACAGAGGACACATCTATAACACTAGCGTATATGCCCAGCACATCATTACATTGCAGTTACATGTACTCACCTCCTAGATACAGAGGGACACATCTATAACACTAGCGTATATGCCCAGCACATCAATACGTGTTCTCACCTCCTAGATACAGAGGGACACATCTATAACACTAGCGTATATGCCCAGCACATCATTACATTGCAGTTACATGTACTCACCTCCTAGATACAGAGGGACACATCTATAACACTAGCGTATATGCCCAGCACATCAATACGTGTACTCACCTCCTAGATACAGAGGGACACATCTATAACACTAGCGTATATGCCCAGCACATCATTACATTGCAGTTACATGTACTCACCTCCTAGATACAGAGGACACATCTATAACACTAGCATATATGCCCAGCACATCATTACATTGCAGTTACCTGTACTCGCCTCCTAGATACAGAGGGGCACATCTATAACACTAGCACATATGCCCAGCACATCATTACATTGCAGTTACATGTGCTCACCTCCTAGATACAGAGGGGCACATCTATAACACTAGCGTATATGCCCAGCACATAATTACATTGCAGTTACATGTACTCACCTCCTAGATACAGAGGACACATCTATAACACTAGCACATATGCACATATGCCCAGCACATCATTACATTGCAGTTACATGTGCTCACCTCCTAGATACAGAGGACACATCTATAACACTAGCGTATATACCCAGCACATCATTACATTGCAGTTACATGTGCACACCTCCTAGATACAGAGGGACACATCTATAACACTAGCGTATATGCCCAGCACATCATTACATTGCAGTTACGTGTGCTCACCTCCAAGATACAGAGGACACATCTATAAAACTAGCGTATATGCCCAGCACATCATTACATTGCAGTTACGTGTACTCACCTCCTAGATACAGAGGGACACATCTATAAAACTAGCGTATATGCCCAGCACATCATTACATTGCAGTTACGTGTACTCACCTCCTAGATACAGAGGACACATCTATAACTCTAGAGTATATGCCCAGCACATCATTACATTGCAGTTACGTGTACTCACCTCCTAGATACAGAGGGACACATCTATAACACTAGCGTATATGACCAGCACATCATTACATTGCAGTTACATGTACTCACCTCCTAGATACAGAGGACACATCTATAACACTAGCGTATATGCCCAGCACACTAGATACAGAGGGACACATCTATAACACTAGCGTATATGACCAGCACATCATTACATTGCAGTTACATGTACTCACCTCCTAGATACAGAGGGACACATCTATAACACTAGCGTATATGCCCAGCACATCATTACATTGCAGTTACATGTACTCACCTCCTAGATACAGAGGGACACATCTATAACACTAGCGTATATGCCCAGCACATCAATACGTGTACTCACCTCCTAGATACAGAGGACACATCTATAACACTAGCGTATATGCCCAGCACATCATTACATTGCAGTTACATGTACTCACCTCCTAGATACAGAGGACACATCTATAACACTAGCGTATATGCACACACCTCCTAGATACAGAGGACACATCTATAACACTAGCGTATATGCCCAGCACATCATTACATTGCAGTTACATGTGCTCACCTCCTAGATACAGAGGACACATCTATAACACTAGCGTATATGACCAGCACATCATTACATTGCAGTAACATGTACTCACCTCCTAGATACAGAGGGGCACATCTATAACACTAGCGTATATGACCAGCACATCATTACATTGCAGTTACATGTACTCACCTCCTAGATACAGAGGACACATCTATAACACTAGCGTATATGCCCAGCACATCATTACATTGCAGTTACATGTACTCACCTCCTAGATACAGAGGGACACATCTATAACACTAGCGTATATGCCCAGCACATCAATACGTGTTCTCACCTCCTAGATACAGAGGGACACATCTATAACACTAGCGTATATGCCCAGCACATCATTACATTGCAGTTACATGTACTCACCTCCTAGATACAGAGGGACACATCTATAACACTAGCGTATATGCCCAGCACATCATTACATTGCAGTTACATGTACTCACCTCCTAGATACAGAGGACACATCTATAACACTAGCATATATGCCCAGCACATCATTACATTGCAGTTACCTGTACTCGCCTCCTAGATACAGAGGGGCACATCTATAACACTAGCACATATGCCCAGCACATCATTACATTGCAGTTACATGTGCTCACCTCCTAGATACAGAGGGGAACATCTATAACACTAGCGTATATGCCCAGCACATAATTACATTGCAGTTACATGTACTCACCTCCTAGATACAGAGGACACATCTATAACACTAGCACATATGCCCAGCACATCATTACATTGCAGTTACATGTGCTCACCTCCTAGATACAGAGGACACATCTATAACACTAGCGTATATACCCAGCACATCATTACATTGCAGTTACATGTGCTCACCTCCTAGATACAGAGGACACATCTATAACACTAGCGTATATGCCCAGCACATCATTACATTGCAGTTACGTGTGCTCACCTCCAAGATACAGAGGACACATCTATAAAACTAGCGTATATGCCCAGCACATCATTACATTGCAGTTACGTGTACTCACCTCCTAGATACAGAGGGACACATCTCTAAAACTAGCGTATATGCCCAGCACATCATTACATTGCAGTTACGTGTACTCACCTCCTAGATACAGAGGACACATCTATAACTCTAGAGTATATGCCCAGCACATCATTACATTGCAGTTACGTGTACTCACCTCCTAGATACAGAGGGACACATCTATAACACTAGCGTATATGACCAGCACATCATTACATTGCAGTTACATGTTCTCACCTCCTAGATACAGAGGACACATCTATAACACTAGCGTATATGCCTAGCACATCATTACATTGCAGTTACATGTACTCACCTCCTAGATACAGAGGGCACATCTATAACACTAGCGTATATGCCTAGCACATCATTACATTGCAGTTACATGTACTCACCTCCTAGATACAGAGGACACATCTATAACACTAGCGTATATGCCCAGCACACTAGATACAGAGGGACACATCTATAACACTAGCGTATATGCCCAGCACATCATTACATTGCAGTTACATGTGCTCACCTCCCAGATACAGAGGGACACATCTATAACACTAGCGTATATGCCCAGCACATCATTACATTGCAGTTACATGTGCTCACCTCCTTGATACAGAGGGACACATCTATAACACTAGCGTATAGGCCCAGCACATCATTACATTGCAGTTACATGTACTCACCTCCTAGATACAGAGGACACATCTATAACACTAGCGCATATGCCCAGCACATCATTATATTGCAGTTACATGTACTCACCTCCTAGATACAGAGGGACACATCTATAACACTAGTGTATATGCCCAGCACATCATTACATTGCAGTTACATGTACTCACCTCCTAGATACAGAGGTCACATCTATAACACTAGCGCATATGCCCAGCACATCATTATATTGCAGTTACATGTACTCACCTCCTAGATACAGAGGACACATCTATAACACTAGCGTATATGCCCAGCACATCATTACATTGCAGTTACATGTGCTCACCTCCTAGATACAGAGGGACACATCAATAACACTAGCGTATATGCCCAGCACATCATTACATTGCAGTTACATGTACTCACCTCCTAGATACAGAGGACTCATCTATAATACAGAGGACACATCTATAACACTAGCGTATATGCCCAGCACATCATTACATTGCAGTTACATGTACTCACCTCCTAGATACAGAGGGACACATCTATAACACTAGCGTATATGCCCAGCACACCATTACATTGCAGTTACATGTACTCACCTCCTAGATACAGAGGACATCTATAACACGAGCGTATATGCCCAGCACACCATTACATTGCAGTTACATGTACTCACAGCCTAGATACAGAGGTCACATCTATAACACTAGCGTATATGCCCAGCACACCATTACATTGCAGTTACATGTACTCACCTCCTAGATACAGAGGGACACATCTATAACACTAGCGTATATGCCCAGCACATCATTACATTGCAGATACATGTACTCACCTCCTAGATACAGAGGACACATCTATAACACTAGCGTATATGCCCAGCACACCATTACATTGCAGTTACATGTACTCACCTCCTAGATACAGAGGACACATCTATAACACTAGCGCATATGCCCAGCACATCATTACATTGCAGTTACATGTACTCACCTCCTAGATACAGAGGGACACATCTATAACACTAGCGTATATGCCCAGCACATCATTACATTGCAGTTACATGTACTCACCTCCTAGATACAGAGGACACATCTATAACACTAGCGTATATGCCCAGCACATCATTACATTGCAGTTACATGTACTCACCTCCTAGATACAGAGGACACATCTATAACACTAGCGTATATGCCCAGCACATCATTACATTGCAGTTACATGTGCTCACCTCCTAGATACAGAGGACACATCTATAACACTAGCGTATATGCCCAGCACATCATTACATTGCAGTTACATGTACTCACCTCCTAGATACAGAGGACACATCTATAACACTAGCGTATATGCCCAGCACATCATTACATTGCAGTTACATGTACTCACCTCCTAGATACAGAGGGACACATCTATAACACTAGCGTATATGCCAAGCACATCATTACATTGCAGTTACATGTACTCACCTCCTAGATACAGAGGACACATCTATAACACTAGCGTATATGCCCACACCTCCTAGATACAGAGGACACATCTATAACACTAGCGTATATGCCCAGCACATCATTACATTGCAGTTACGTGTACTCACCACCTAGATACAGAGGACACATCTATAACACTAGCGTATATGCCCAGCACACCATTACATTGCAGTTACATGTGCTCACCTCCTAGATACAGAGGACACATCTATAACACTAGCGTATATGCCCAGCACATCATTACATTGCAGTAACATGTACTCACCTCCTAGATACAGAGGGGCACATCTATCACACTAGCGTATATGACCAGCACATCATTACATTGCAGTTACATGTGCTCACCTCCTAGATACAGAGGACACATCTATAACACTAGCGTATATGACCAGCACATCATTACATTGCAGTAACATGTACTCACCTCCTAGATACAGAGGGGCACATCTATAACACTAGCGTATATGACCAGCACATCATTACATTGCAGTTACATGTACTCACCTCCTAGATACAGAGGACACATCTATAACACTAGCGTATATGCCCAGCACATCATTACATTGCAGTTACATGTACTCACCTCCTAGATACAGAGGGACACATCTATAACACTAGCGTATATGCCCAGCACATCAATACGTGTTCTCACCTCCTAGATACAGAGGGACACATCTATAACACTAGCGTATATGCCCAGCACATCATTACATTGCAGTTACATGTACTCACCTCCTAGATACAGAGGGACACATCTATAACACTAGCGTATATGCCCAGCACATCAATACGTGTACTCACCTCCTAGATACAGAGGGACACATCTATAACACTAGCGTATATGCCCAGCACATCATTACATTGCAGTTACATGTACTCACCTCCTAGATACAGAGGACACATCTATAACACTAGCATATATGCCCAGCACATCATTACATTGCAGTTACCTGTACTCGCCTCCTAGATACAGAGGGGCACATCTATAACACTAGCACATATGCCCAGCACATCATTACATTGCAGTTACATGTGCTCACCTCCTAGATACAGAGGGGCACATCTATAACACTAGCGTATATGCCCAGCACATAATTACATTGCAGTTACATGTACTCACCTCCTAGATACAGAGGACACATCTATAACACTAGCACATATGCACATATGCCCAGCACATCATTACATTGCAGTTACATGTGCTCACCTCCTAGATACAGAGGACACATCTATAACACTAGCGTATATACCCAGCACATCATTACATTGCAGTTACATGTGCACACCTCCTAGATACAGAGGGACACATCTATAACACTAGCGTATATGCCCAGCACATCATTACATTGCAGTTACGTGTGCTCACCTCCAAGATACAGAGGACGCATCTATAAAACTAGCGTATATGCCCAGCACATCATTACATTGCAGTTACGTGTACTAACCTCCTAGATACAGAGGGACACATCTATAAAACTAGCGTATATGCCCAGCACATCATTACATTGCAGTTACGTGTACTCACCTCCTAGATACAGAGGACACATCTATAACTCTAGAGTATATGCCCAGCACATCATTACATTGCAGTTACGTGTACTCACCTCCTAGATACAGAGGGACACATCTATAACACTAGCGTATATGACCAGCACATCATTACATTGCAGTTACATGTACTTACCTCCTAGATACAGAGGACACATCTATAACACTAGCGTATATGCCTAGCACATCATTACATTGCAGTTACATGTACTCACCTCCTAGATACAGAGGGCACATCTATAACACTAGCGTATATGCCCAGCACATCATTACATTGCAGTTACGTGTACTCACCACCTAGATACAGAGGACACATCTATAACACTAGCGTATATGCCCAGCACACCATTACATTGCAGTTACATGTGCTCACCTCCTAGATACAGAGGACACATCTATAACACTAGCGTATATGCCCAGCACATCATTACATTGCAGTAACATGTACTCACCTCCTAGATACAGAGGGGCACATCTATCACACTAGCGTATATGACCAGCACATCATTACATTGCAGTTACATGTGCTCACCTCCTAGATACAGAGGACACATCTATAACACTAGCGTATATGACCAGCACATCATTACATTGCAGTAACATGTACTCACCTCCTAGATACAGAGGGGCACATCTATAACACTAGCGTATATGACCAGCACATCATTACATTGCAGTTACATGTACTCACCTCCTAGATACAGAGGACACATCTATAACACTAGCGTATATGCCCAGCACATCATTACATTGCAGTTACATGTACTCACCTCCTAGATACAGAGGGACACATCTATAACACTAGCGTATATGCCCAGCACATCAATACGTGTTCTCACCTCCTAGATACAGAGGGACACATCTATAACACTAGCGTATATGCCCAGCACATCATTACATTGCAGTTACATGTACTCACCTCCTAGATACAGAGGGACACATCTATAACACTAGCGTATATGCCCAGCACATCAATACGTGTACTCACCTCCTAGATACAGAGGGACACATCTATAACACTAGCGTATATGCCCAGCACATCATTACATTGCAGTTACATGTACTCACCTCCTAGATACAGAGGACACATCTATAACACTAGCATATATGCCCAGCACATCATTACATTGCAGTTACCTGTACTCGCCTCCTAGATACAGAGGGGCACATCTATAACACTAGCACATATGCCCAGCACATCATTACATTGCAGTTACATGTGCTCACCTCCTAGATACAGAGGGGCACATCTATAACACTAGCGTATATGCCCAGCACATAATTACATTGCAGTTACATGTACTCACCTCCTAGATACAGAGGACACATCTATAACACTAGCACATATGCACATATGCCCAGCACATCATTACATTGCAGTTACATGTGCTCACCTCCTAGATACAGAGGACACATCTATAACACTAGCGTATATACCCAGCACATCATTACATTGCAGTTACATGTGCACACCTCCTAGATACAGAGGGACACATCTATAACACTAGCGTATATGCCTAGCACATCATTACATTGCAGTTACGTGTGCTCACCTCCAAGATACAGAGGACGCATCTATAAAACTAGCGTATATGCCCAGCACATCATTACATTGCAGTTACGTGTACTCACCTCCTAGATACAGAGGGACACATCTATAAAACTAGCGTATATGCCCAGCACATCATTACATTGCAGTTACGTGTACTCACCTCCTAGATACAGAGGACACATCTATAACTCTAGAGTATATGCCCAGCACATCATTACATTGCAGTTACGTGTACTCACCTCCTAGATACAGAGGGACACATCTATAACACTAGCGTATATGACCAGCACATCATTACATTGCAGTTACATGTACTCACCTCCTAGATACAGAGGACACATCTATAACACTAGCGTATATGCCTAGCACATCATTACATTGCAGTTACATGTACTCACCTCCTAGATACAGAGGGCACATCTATAACACTAGCGTATATGCCTAGCACATCATTACATTGCAGTTACATGTACTCACCTCCTAGATACAGAGGACACATCTATAACACTAGCGTATATGCCCAGCACACTAGATACAGAGGGACACATCTATAACACTAGCGTATATGACCAGCACATCATTACATTGCAGTTACATGTACTCACCTCCTAGATACAGAGGGACACATCTATAACACTAGCGTATATGCCCAGCACATCATTACATTGCAGTTACATGTACTCACCTCCTAGATACAGAGGGACACATCTATAACACTAGCGTATATGCCCAGCACATCAATACGTGTACTCACCTCCTAGATACAGAGGGACACATCTATAACACTAGCGTATATGCCCAGCACATCATTACATTGCAGTTACATGTACTCACCTCCTAGATACAGAGGACACATCTATAACACTAGCGTATATGCCCAGCACATCATTACATTGCAGTTACATGTACTCACCTCCTAGATACAGAGGACACATCTATAACACTAGCGTATATGCCCACACCTCCTAGATACAGAGGACACATCTATAACACTAGCGTATATGCCCAGCACATCATTACATTGCAGTTACATGTGCTCACCTCCTAGATACAGAGGACACATCTATAACACTAGCGTATATGACCAGCACATCATTACATTGCAGTAACATGTACTCACCTCCTAGATACAGAGGGGCACATCTATAACACTAGCGTATATGACCAGCACATCATTACATTGCAGTTACATGTACTCACCTCCTAGATACAGAGGACACATCTATAACACTAGGGTATATACGCCCAGCACATCATTACATTGCAGTTACATGTACTCACCTCCTAGATACAGAGGGACACATCTATAACACTAGCGTATATGCCCAGCACATCAATACGTGTTCTCACCTCCTAGATACAGAGGGACACATCTATAACACTAGCGTATATGCCCAGCACATCATTACATTGCAGTTACATGTACTCACCTCCTAGATACAGAGGGACACATCTATAACACTAGCGTATATGCCCAGCACATCAATACGTGTACTCACCTCCTAGATACAGAGGGACACATCTATAACACTAGCGTATATGCCCAGCACATCATTACATTGCAGTTACATGTACTCACCTCCTAGATACAGAGGACACATCTATAACACTAGCATATATGCCCAGCACATCATTACATTGCAGTTACCTGTACTCGCCTCCTAGATACAGAGGGGCACATCTATAACAATAGCACATATGCCCAGCACATCATTACATTGCAGTTACATGTGCTCACCTCCTAGATACAGAGGGGCACATCTATAACACTAGCGTATATGCCCAGCACATAATTACATTGCAGTTACATGTACTCACCTCCTAGATACAGAGGACACATCTATAACACTAGCACATATGCCCAGCACATCATTACATTGCAGTTACATGTGCTCACCTCCTAGATACAAAGGACACATCTATAACACTAGCGTATATACCCAGCACATCATTACATTGCAGTTACATGTGCACACCTCCTAGATACAGAGGGACACATCTATAACACTAGCGTATATGCCCAGCACATCATTACATTGCAGTTACGTGTGCTCACCTCCAAGATACAGAGGACACATCTATAAAACTAGCGTATATGCCCAGCACATCATTACATTGCAGTTACGTGTACTCACCTCCTAGATACAGAGGGACACATCTCTAAAACTAGCGTATATGCCCAGCACATCATTACATTGCAGTTACGTGTACTCACCTCCTAGATACAGAGGACACATCTATAACTCTAGAGTATATGCCCAGCACATCATTACATTGCAGTTACGTGTACTCACCTCCTAGATACAGAGGGACACATCTATAACACTAGCGTATATGACCAGCACATCATTACATTGCAGTTACATGTACTCACCTCCTAGATACAGAGGACACATCTATAACACTAGCGTATATGCCTAGCACATCATTACATTGCAGTTACATGTACTCACCTCCTAGATACAGAGGGCACATCTATAACACTAGCGTATATGCCTAGCACATCATTACATTGCAGTTACATGTACTCACCTCCTAGATACAGAGGACACATCTATAACACTAGCGTATATGCCCAGCACACTAGATACAGAGGGACACATCTATAACACTAGCGTATATGCCCAGCACATCATTACATTGCAGTTACATGTGCTCACCTCCTAGATACAGAGGGACACATCTATAACACTAGCGTATATGCCCAGCACATCATTACATTGCAGTTACATGTGCTCACCTCCTTGATACAGAGGGACACATCTATAACACTAGCGTATATGCCCAGCACATCATTACATTGCAGTTACATGTACTCACCTCCTAGATACAGAGGACACATCTATAACACTAGCGCATATGCCCAGCACATCATTATATTGCAGTTACATGTACTCACCTCCTAGATACAGAGGGACACATCTATAACACTAGTGTATATGCCCAGCACATCATTACATTGCAGTTACATGTACTCACCTCCTAGATACAGAGGTCACATCTATAACACTAGCGCATATGCCCAGCACATCATTATATTGCAGTTACATGTACTCACCTCCTAGATACAGAGGGACACATCTATAACACTAGCGTATATGCCCAGCACATCATTACATTGCAGTTACATGTGCTCACCTCCTAGATACAGAGGGACACATCAATAACACTAGCGTATATGCCCAGCACATCATTACATTGCAGTTACATGTACTCACCTCCTAGATACAGAGGACTCATCTATAATACAGAGGACACATCTATAACACTAGCGTATATGCCCAGCACATCATTACATTGCAGTTACATGTACTCACCTCCTAGATACAGAGGGACACATCTATAACACTAGCGTATATGCCCAGCACACCATTACATTGCAGTTACATGTACTCACCTCCTAGATACAGAGGACACATCTATAACACGAGCGTATATGCCCAGCACACCATTACATTGCAGTTACATGTACTCACAGCCTAGATACAGAGGTCACATCTATAACACTAGCGTATATGCCCAGCACACCATTACATTGCAGTTACATGTACTCACCTCCTAGATACAGAGGGACACATCTATAACACTAGCGTATATGCCCAGCACATCATTACATTGCAGATACATGTACTCACCTCCTAGATACAGAGGACACATCTATAACACTAGCGTATATGCCCAGCACACCAGTACATTGCAGTTACATGTACTCACCTCCTAGATACAGAGGACACATCTATAACACTAGCGCATATGCCCAGCACATCATTACATTGCAGTTACATGTACTCACCTCCTAGATACAGAGGGACACATCTATAACACTAGCGTATATGCCCAGCACATCATTACATTGCAGTTACATGTACTCACCTCCTAGATACAGAGGACACATCTATAACACTAGCGTATATGCCCAGCACATCATTACATTGCAGTTACATGTACTCACCTCCTAGATACAGAGGACACATCTATAACACTAGCGTATATGCCCAGCACATCATTACATTGCAGTTACATGTGCTCACCTCCTAGATACAGAGGACACATCTATAACACTAGCGTATATGCCCAGCACATCATTACATTGCAGTTACATGTACTCACCTCCTAGATACAGAGGACACATCTATAACACTAGCGTATATGCCCAGCACATCATTACATTGCAGTTACATGTACTCACCTCCTAGATACAGAGGGACACATCTATAACACTAGCGTATATGCCCAGCACATCATTACATTGCAGTTACATGTACTCACCTCCTAGATACAGAGGACACATCTATAACACTAGCGTATATGCCCACACCTCCTAGATACAGAGGACACATCTATAACACTAGCGTATATGCCCAGCACATCATTACATTGCAGTTACGTGTACTCACCACCTAGATACAGAGGACACATCTATAACACTAGCGTATATGCCCAGCACACCATTACATTGCAGTTACATGTGCTCACCTCCT
This sequence comes from Taudactylus pleione, assembly GCA_031769625.1. Taxonomy (NCBI): domain Eukaryota; kingdom Metazoa; phylum Chordata; class Amphibia; order Anura; family Myobatrachidae; genus Taudactylus; species Taudactylus pleione. The sequence continues at coordinate 1,519,561 of JAUIMM010001300.1, forward strand.
AGATACAGAGGACACATCTATAACACTAGCGTATATGCCCAGCACATCATTACATTGCAGTAACATGTACTCACCTCCTAGATACAGAGGGGCACATCTATCACACTAGCGTATATGACCAGCACATCATTACATTGCAGTTACATGTACTCATCTCCTAGATACAGAGGGACACATCTATAACACTAGCGTATATGCCCAGCACATCAATACGTGTACTCACCTCCTAGATACAGAGGGACACATCTATAACACTAGCGTATATGCCCAGCACATCATTACATTGCAGTTACATGTACTCACCTCCTAGATACAGAGGACACATCTATAACACTAGCATATATGCCCAGCACATCATTACATTGCAGTTACCTGTACTCGCCTCCTAGATACACAGGGGCACATCTATAACACTAGCGTATATGCCCAGCACATCATTACATTGCAGTTACATGTACTCACCTCCTAGATACAGAGGACACATCTATAACACTAGCGTATATGCCCAGCACATCATTACATTGCAGTTACATGTGCTCACCTCCTAGATACAGAGGGACACATCTATAACACTAGCGTATATGCCCAGCACATCATTACATTGCAGTTACATGTACTCACCTCCTAGATACAGAGGGACACATCTATAACACTAGCGTATATGCCCAGCACATCAATACGTGTACTCACCTCCTAGATACAGAGGGACACATCTATAACACTAGCGTATATGCCCAGCACATCATTACATTGCAGTTACATGTACTCACCTCCTAGATACAGAGGCCACATCTATAACACTAGCATATATGCCCAGCACATCATTACATTGCAGTTACCTGTACTCGCCTCCTAGATACAGAGGGGCACATCTATAACACTAGCACATATGCCCAGCACATCATTACATTGCAGTTACATGTGCTCACCTCCTAGATACAGAGGGGCACATCTATAACACTAGCGTATATGCCCAGCACATAATTACATTGCAGTTACATGTACTCACCTCCTAGATACAGAGGACACATCTATAACACTAGCACATATGCCCAGCACATCATTACATTGCAGTTACATGTGCTCACCTCCTAGATACAGAGGACACATCTATAACACTAGCGTATATACCCAGCACATCATTACATTGCAGTTACATGTGCACACCTCCTAGATACAGAGGGACACATCTATAACACTAGCGTATATGCCCAGCACATCATTACATTGCAGTTACGTGTGCTCACCTCCAAGATACAGAGGACACATCTATAAAACTAGCGTATATGCCCAGCACATCATTACATTGCAGTTACGTGTACTCACCTCCTAGATACAGAGGGACACATCTATAAAACTAGCGTATATGCCCAGCACATCATTACATTGCAGTTACGTGTACTCACCTCCTAGATACAGAGGACACATCTATAACTCTAGAGTATATGCCCAGCACATCATTACATTGCAGTTACGTGTACTCACCTCCTAGATACAGAGGGACACATCTATAACACTAGCGTATATGACCAGCACATCATTACATTGCAGTTACATGTACTCACCTCCTAGATACAGAGGACACATCTATAACACTAGCGTATATGCCTAGCACATCATTACATTGCAGTTACATGTACTCACCTCCTAGATACAGAGGGCACATCTATAACACTAGCGTATATGCCTAGCACATCATTACATTGCAGTTACATGTACTCACCTCCTAGATACAGAGGACACATCTATAACACTAGCGTATATGCCCAGCACACTAGATACAGAGGGACACATCTATAACACTAGCGTATATGCCCAGCACATCATTACATTGCATTTACATGTGCTCACCTCCTAGATACAGAGGGACACATCTATAACACTAGCGTATATGCCCAGCACATCATTACATTGCAGTTACATGTGCTCACCTCCTTGATACAGAGGGACACATCTATAACACTAGCGTATATGCCCAGCACATCATTACATTGCAGTTACATGTACTCACCTCCTAGATACAGAGGACACATCTATAACACTAGCGCATATGCCCAGCACATCATTATATTGCAGTTACATGTACTCACCTCCTAGATACAGAGGGACACATCTATAACACTAGTGTATATGCCCAGCACATCATTACATTGCAGTTACATGTACTCACCTCCTAGATACAGAGGTCACATCTATAACACTAGCGCATATGCCCAGCACATCATTATATTGCAGTTACATGTACTCACCTCCTAGATACAGAGGGACACATCTATAACACTAGCGTATATGCCCAGCACATCATTATATTGCAGTTACATGTGCTCACCTCCTAGATACAGAGGGACACATCAATAACACTAGCGTATATGCCCAGCACATCATTACATTGCAGTTACATGTACTCACCTCCTAGATACAGAGGACTCATCTATAATACAGAGGACACATCTATAACACTAGCGTATATGCCCAGCACATCATTACATTGCAGTTACATGTACTCACCTCCTAGATACAGAGGGACACATCTATAACACTAGCGTATATGCCCAGCACACCATTACATTGCAGTTACATGTACTCACCTCCTAGATACAGAGGACACATCTATAACACGAGCGCATATGCCCAGCACACCATTACATTGCAGTTACATGTACTCACAGCCTAGATACAGAGGACACATCTATAACATTAGCGTATATGCCCAGCACACCATTACATTGCAGTTACATGTACTCACCTCCTAGATACAGAGGGACACATCTATAACACTAGCGTATATGCCCAGCACATCATTACATTGCAGATACATGTACTCACCTCCTAGATACAGAGGACACATCTATAACACTAGCGTATATGCCCAGCACACCATTACATTGCAGTTACATGTACTCACCTCCTAGATACAGAGGACACATCTATAACACTAGCGCATATGCCCAGCACATCATTACATTGCAGTTACATGTACTCACCTCCTAGATACAGAGGGACACATCTATAACACTAGCGTATATGCCCAGCACATCATTACATTGCAGTTACATGTACTCACCTCCTAGATACAGAGGACACATCTATAACACTAGCGTATATGCCCAGCACATCATTACATTGCAGTTACATGTACTCACCTCCTAGATACAGAGGACACATCTATAATACTAGCGTATATGCCCAGCACATCATTACATTGCAGTTACATGTGCTCACCTCCTAGATACAGAGGACACATCTATAACACTAGCGTATATGCCCAGCACATCATTACATTGCAGTTACATGTACTCACCTCCTAGATACAGAGGACACATCTATAACACTAGCGTATATGCCCAGCACATCATTACATTGCAGTTACATGTACTCACCTCCTAGATACAGAGGGACACATCTATAACACTAGCGTATATGCCCAGCACATCATTACATTGCAGTTACATGTACTCACCTCCTAGATACAGAGGACACATCTATAACACTAGCGTATATGCCCAGCACATCATTACATTGCAGTTACGTGTACTCACCACCTAGATACAGAGGACACATCTATAACACTAGCGTATATGCCCAGCACACCATTACATTGCAGTTACGTGTGCTCACCTCCTAGATACAGAGGACACATCTATAACACTAGCGTATATGCCCAGCACATCATTACATTGCAGTAACATGTACTCACCTCCTAGATACAGAGGGGCACATCTATAACACTAGCGTATATGACCAGCACATCATTACATTGCAGTTACATGTACTCACCTCCTAGATACAGAGGGACACATCTATAACACTAGCGTATATGCCCAGCACATCAATACGTGTACTCACCTCCTAGATACAGAGGGACACATCTATAACACTAGCGTATATGCCCAGCACATCATTACATTGCAGTTACATGTACTCACCTCCTAGATACAGAGGACACATCTATAACACTAGCATATATGCCCAGCACATCATTACATTGCAGTTACCTGTACTCGCCTCCTAGATACACAGGGGCACATCTATAACACTAGCACATATGCCCAGCACATCATTACATTGCAGTTACATGTGCTCACCTCCTAGATACAGAGGACACATCTATAACACTAGCGTATATGCCCAGCACATCATTACATTGCAGTTACATGTACTCACCTCCTAGATACAGAGGACACATCTATAACACTAGCGTATATGCCCAGCACATCATTACATTGCAGTTACATGTACTCACCTCCTAGATACAGAGGGACACATCTATAACACTAGCGTATATGCCCAGCACATCATTACATTGCAGTTACATGTACTCACCTCCTAGATACAGAGGACACATCTATAACACTAGCGTATATGCCCAGCACACCATTACATTGCAGTTACATGTACTCACCTCCTAGATACAGAGGGACACATCTATAACACTAGCGTATATGCCCAGCACATCATTACATTGCAGTTACGTGTACTCACCTCCTAGATACAGAGGGACACATCTATAACACTAGCGTATATGACCAGCACATCATTACATTGCAGTTACATGTACTCACCTCCTAGATACAGAGGACACATCTATAACACTAGCGTATATGCCTAGCACATCATTACATTGCAGTTACATGTACTCACCTCCTAGATACAGAGGGCACATCTATAACACTAGCGTATATGCCCAGCACATCATTACATTGCAGTTACATGTACTCACCTCCTAGATACAGAGGGACACATCTATAACACTAGCGTATATGCCCAGCACATCATTTCATTGCAGTTACATGTACTCACCTCCTAGATACAGAGGACACATCTATAACACTAGCGTATATGCCCAGCACACTAGATACAGAGGGACACATCTATAACACTAGCGTATATGCCCAGCACATCATTACATTGCAGTTACATGTGCTCACCTCCTAGATACAGAGGGACACATCTATAACACTAGCGTATATGTCCAGCACATCATTACATTGCAGTTACATGTGCTCACCTCCTAGATACAGAGGGACACATCTATAACACTAGCGTATATGCCCAGCACATCATTACATTGCAGTTACATGTACTCACCTCCTAGATACAGAGGACACATCTATAACACTAGCGCATATGCCCAGCACATCATTATATTGCAGTTACATGTACTCACCTCCTAGATACAGAGGGACACATCTATAACACTAGCGTATATGCCCAGCACATCATTACATTGCAGTTACATGTGCTCACCTCCTAGATACAGAGGGACACATCAATAACACTAGCGTATATGCCCAGCACATCATTACATTGCAGTTACATGTACTCACCTCCTAGATACAGAGGACTCATCTATAATACAGAGGACACATCTATAACACTAGCGTATATGCCCAGCACATCATTACATTGCAGTTACATGTACTCACCTCCTAGATACAGAGGGACACATCTATAACACTAGCGTATATGCCCAGCACACCATTACATTGCAGTTACATGTACTCACCTCCTAGATACAGAGGACACATCTATAACACTAGCATATATGCCCAGCACATCATTACATTGCAGTTACATGTACTCACCTCCTAGATACAGAGGACACATCTATAACACTAGCGTATATGCCCAGCACATCATTACATTGCAGTTACATGTACTCACCTCCTAGATACAGAGGACACATCTATAACACTAGCGTATATGCCCAGCACATCATTACATTGCAGTTACATGTACTCACCTCCTAGATACAGAGGGACACATCTATAACACTAGCGTATATGCCCAGCACATCAATACATTGCAGATACATGTACTCACCTCCTAGATACAGAGGACACATCTATAACACTAGCGTATATGCCCAGCACACCATTACATTGCAGTTACATGTACTCACCTCCTAGATACAGAGGGACACATCTATGACACTAGCGTATATGCCCAGCACACCATTACATTGCAGTTACATGTACTCACCTCCTAGATACAGAGGACACATCTATAACACTAGCGTATATGCCCAGCACACCATTACATTGCAGTTACATGTACTCACCTCCTAGATACAGAGGGACACATCTATAACACTAGCGTATATGCCCAGCATACCCAGCACATCATTACATTGCAGTTACATGTGCACACCTCCTAGATACAGAGGGACACATCTATAAAACTAGCATATATATGCCCAGCACATCATTACATTGAAGTTACGTGTACTCACCTCCTAGATACAGAGGACACATCTATAACTCTAGCGTATTTGCCCAGCACATCATTACATTGCAGTTACGTGTACTCACCTCCTAGATACAGAGGACACATCTATAACACTAGCGTATATGCCCAGCACATCATTACATTGCATTTACGTGTACTCACCTCCTAGATACAGAGGACACATCTATAACACTAGCGTATATGCCCAGCACATCATTACATTGCATTTACGTGTACTCACCTCCTAGATACAGAGGGACACATCTATAACACTAGCGTATATGCCCAGCACATCATTACATTGCAGTTACGTGTACTCACCTCCTAGATACAGAGGGACACATCTATAACACTAGCGTATATGCCCAGCACATCATTACATTGCAGTTACGTGTACTCACCTCCTAGATACAGAGGGACACATCTATAACACTAGCGTATATGACCAGCACATCATTACATTGCAGTTACATGTACTCACCTCCTAGATACAGAGGACACATCTATAACACTAGCGTATATGCCTAGCACATCATTACATTGCAGTTACATGTACTCACCTCCTAGATACAGAGGGCACATCTATAACACTAGCGTATATGCCTAGCACATCATTACATTGCAGTTACATGTACTCACCTCCTAGATACAGAGGACACATCTATAACACTAGCGTATATGCCCAGCACACTAGATACAGAGGGACACATCTATAACACTAGCGTATATGCCCAGCACATCATTACATTGCAGTTACATGTGCTCACCTCCTAGATACAGAGGGACACATCTATAACACTAGCGTATATGCCCAGCACATCATTACATTGCAGTTACATGTGCTCACCTCCTTGATACAGAGGGACACATCTATAACACTAGCGTATATGCCCAGCACATCATTACATTGCAGTTACATGTACTCACCTCCTAGATACAGAGGACACATCTATAACACTAGCGCATATGCCCAGCACATCATTATATTGCAGTTACATGTACTCACCTCCTAGATACAGAGGGACACATCTATAACACTAGCGTATATGCCCAGCACATCATTACATTGCAGTTACATGTGCTCACCTCCTAGATACAGAGGGACACATCAATAACACTAGCGTATATGCCCAGCACATCATTACATTGTAGTTACATGTACTCACCTCCTAGATACAGAGGACTAATCTATAATACAGAGGACACATCTATAACACTAGCGTATATGCCCAGCACATCATTACATTGCAGTTACATGTACTCACCTCCTAGATACAGAGGGACACATCTATAACACTAGCGTATATGCCCAGCACACCATTACATTGCAGTTACATGTACTCACCTCCTAGATACAGAGGACACATCTATAACACTAGCGTATATGCCCAGCACATCATTACATTGCAGTTACATGTACTCACCTCCTAGATACAGAGGGACACATCTATAATACTAGCGTATATGCCCAGCACATCATTACATTGCAGATACATGTACTCACCTCCTAGATACAGAGGACACATCTATAACACTAGCGTATATGCCCAGCACACCATTACATTGCAGTTACATGTACTCACCTCCTAGATACAGAGGGACACATCTATGACACTAGCGCATATGCCCAGCACATCATTACATTGCAGTTACATGTACTCACCTCCTAGATACAGAGGGACACATCTATAACACTAGCGTATATGCCCAGCACATCATTACATTGCAGTTACATGTACTCACCTCCTAGATACAGAGGACACATCTATAACACTAGCGTATATGCCCAGCACATCATTACATTGCAGTTACATGTACTCACCTCCTAGATACAGAGGACACATCTATAACACTAGCGTATATGCCCACACCTCCTAAATACAGAGGACACATCTATAACACTAGCGTATATGACCAGCACATCATTACATTGCAGTTACATGTACTCACCTCCTAGATACAGAGGGACACATCTATAACACTAGCGTATATGCCCAGCACATCAATACGTGTACTCACCTCCTAGATACAGAGGGACACATCTATAACACTAGCGTATATGCCCAGCACATCATTACATTGCAGTTACATGTACTCACCTCCTAGATACAGAGGACACATCTATAACACTAGCATATATGCCCAGCACATCATTACATTGCAGTTACCTGTACTCGCCTCCTAGATACACAGGGGCACATCTATAACACTAGCACATATGCCCAGCACATCATTACATTGCAGTTACATGTGCTCACCTCCTAGATACAGAGGACACATCTATAACACTAGCGTATATGCCCAGCACATCATTACATTGCAGTTACATGTACTCACCTCCTAGATACAGAGGACACATCTATAACACTAGCGTATATGCCCAGCACATCATTACATTGCAGTTACATGTACTCACCTCCTAGATACAGAGGGACACATCTATAACACTAGCGTATATGCCCAGCACATCATTACATTGCAGTTACATGTACTCACCTCCTAGATACAGAGGACACATCTATAACACTAGCGTATATGCCCAGCACACCATTACATTGCAGTTACATGTACTCACCTCCTAGATACAGAGGGACACATCTATAACACTAGCGTATATGCCCAGCACATCATTACATTGCAGTTACGTGTACTCACCTCCTAGATACAGAGGGACACATCTATAACACTAGCGTATATGACCAGCACATCATTACATTGCAGTTACATGTACTCACCTCCTAGATACAGAGGACACATCTATAACACTAGCGTATATGCCTAGCACATCATTACATTGCAGTTACATGTACTCACCTCCTAGATACAGAGGGCACATCTATAACACTAGCGTATATGCCCAGCACATCATTACATTGCAGTTACATGTACTCACCTCCTAGATACAGAGGGACACATCTATAACACTAGCGTATATGCCCAGCACATCATTTCATTGCAGTTACATGTACTCACCTCCTAGATACAGAGGACACATCTATAACACTAGCGTATATGCCCAGCACACTAGATACAGAGGGACACATCTATAACACTAGCGTATATGCCCAGCACATCATTACATTGCAGTTACATGTGCTCACCTCCTAGATACAGAGGGACACATCTATAACACTAGCGTATATGTCCAGCACATCATTACATTGCAGTTACATGTGCTCACCTCCTAGATACAGAGGGACACATCTATAACACTAGCGTATATGCCCAGCACATCATTACATTGCAGTTACATGTACTCACCTCCTAGATACAGAGGACACATCTATAACACTAGCGCATATGCCCAGCACATCATTATATTGCAGTTACATGTACTCACCTCCTAGATACAGAGGGACACATCTATAACACTAGCGTATATGCCCAGCACATCATTACATTGCAGTTACATGTGCTCACCTCCTAGATACAGAGGGACACATCAATAACACTAGCGTATATGCCCAGCACATCATTACATTGCAGTTACATGTACTCACCTCCTAGATACAGAGGACTCATCTATAATACAGAGGACACATCTATAACACTAGCGTATATGCCCAGCACATCATTACATTGCAGTTACATGTACTCACCTCCTAGATACAGAGGGACACATCTATAACACTAGCGTATATGCCCAGCACACCATTACATTGCAGTTACATGTACTCACCTCCTAGATACAGAGGACACATCTATAACACTAGCATATATGCCCAGCACATCATTACATTGCAGTTACATGTACTCACCTCCTAGATACAGAGGACACATCTATAACACTAGCGTATATGCCCAGCACATCATTACATTGCAGTTACATGTACTCACCTCCTAGATACAGAGGACACATCTATAACACTAGCGTATATGCCCAGCACATCATTACATTGCAGTTACATGTACTCACCTCCTAGATACAGAGGGACACATCTATAACACTAGCGTATATGCCCAGCACATCAATACATTGCAGATACATGTACTCACCTCCTAGATACAGAGGACACATCTATAACACTAGCGTATATGCCCAGCACACCATTACATTGCAGTTACATGTACTCACCTCCTAGATACAGAGGGACACATCTATGACACTAGCGTATATGCCCAGCACACCATTACATTGCAGTTACATGTACTCACCTCCTAGATACAGAGGACACATCTATAACACTAGCGTATATGCCCAGCACACCATTACATTGCAGTTACATGTACTCACCTCCTAGATACAGAGGGACACATCTATAACACTAGCGTATATGCCCAGCATACCCAGCACATCATTACATTGCAGTTACATGTGCACACCTCCTAGATACAGAGGGACACATCTATAAAACTAGCATATATATGCCCAGCACATCATTACATTGAAGTTACGTGTACTCACCTCCTAGATACAGAGGACACATCTATAACTCTAGCGTATTTGCCCAGCACATCATTACATTGCAGTTACGTGTACTCACCTCCTAGATACAGAGGACACATCTATAACACTAGCGTATATGCCCAGCACATCATTACATTGCATTTACGTGTACTCACCTCCTAGATACAGAGGACACATCTATAACACTAGCGTATATGCCCAGCACATCATTACATTGCATTTACGTGTACTCACCTCCTAGATACAGAGGGACACATCTATAACACTAGCGTATATGCCCAGCACATCATTACATTGCAGTTACGTGTACTCACCTCCTAGATACAGAGGGACACATCTATAACACTAGCGTATATGCCCAGCACATCATTACATTGCAGTTACGTGTACTCACCTCCTAGATACAGAGGGACACATCTATAACACTAGCGTATATGACCAGCACATCATTACATTGCAGTTACATGTACTCACCTCCTAGATACAGAGGACACATCTATAACACTAGCGTATATGCCTAGCACATCATTACATTGCAGTTACATGTACTCACCTCCTAGATACAGAGGGCACATCTATAACACTAGCGTATATGCCTAGCACATCATTACATTGCAGTTACATGTACTCACCTCCTAGATACAGAGGACACATCTATAACACTAGCGTATATGCCCAGCACACTAGATACAGAGGGACACATCTATAACACTAGCGTATATGCCCAGCACATCATTACATTGCAGTTACATGTGCTCACCTCCTAGATACAGAGGGACACATCTATAACACTAGCGTATATGCCCAGCACATCATTACATTGCAGTTACATGTGCTCACCTCCTTGATACAGAGGGACACATCTATAACACTAGCGTATATGCCCAGCACATCATTACATTGCAGTTACATGTACTCACCTCCTAGATACAGAGGACACATCTATAACACTAGCGCATATGCCCAGCACATCATTATATTGCAGTTACATGTACTCACCTCCTAGATACAGAGGGACACATCTATAACACTAGCGTATATGCCCAGCACATCATTACATTGCAGTTACATGTGCTCACCTCCTAGATACAGAGGGACACATCAATAACACTAGCGTATATGCCCAGCACATCATTACATTGTAGTTACATGTACTCACCTCCTAGATACAGAGGACTAATCTATAATACAGAGGACACATCTATAACACTAGCGTATATGCCCAGCACATCATTACATTGCAGTTACATGTACTCACCTCCTAGATACAGAGGGACACATCTATAACACTAGCGTATATGCCCAGCACACCATTACATTGCAGTTACATGTACTCACCTCCTAGATACAGAGGACACATCTATAACACTAGCGTATATGCCCAGCACATCATTACATTGCAGTTACATGTACTCACCTCCTAGATACAGAGGGACACATCTATAATACTAGCGTATATGCCCAGCACATCATTACATTGCAGATACATGTACTCACCTCCTAGATACAGAGGACACATCTATAACACTAGCGTATATGCCCAGCACACCATTACATTGCAGTTACATGTACTCACCTCCTAGATACAGAGGGACACATCTATGACACTAGCGCATATGCCCAGCACATCATTACATTGCAGTTACATGTACTCACCTCCTAGATACAGAGGGACACATCTATAACACTAGCGTATATGCCCAGCACATCATTACATTGCAGTTACATGTACTCACCTCCTAGATACAGAGGACACATCTATAACACTAGCGTATATGCCCAGCACATCATTACATTGCAGTTACATGTACTCACCTCCTAGATACAGAGGACACATCTATAACACTAGCGTATATGCCCACACCTCCTAAATACAGAGGACACATCTATAACACTAGCGTATATGCCCAGCACATCATTACATTGCAGTTACGTGTACTCACCTCCTAGATACAGAGGACACATCTATAACACTAGCGTATATGACCAGCACATCATTACATTGCAGTAACATGTACTCACCTCCTAGATACAGAGGGGCACATCTATAACACTAGCGTATATGACCAGCACATCATTACATTGCAGTTACATCTACTCACCTCCTAGATACAGAGGGACACATCTATAACACTAGCGTATATGCCCAGCACATCAATACGTGTTCTCACCTCCTAGATACAGAGGGACATATCTATAACACTAGCGTATATGCCCAGCACATCATTACATTGCAGTTACATGTACTCACCTCCTAGATACAGAGGGACACATCTATAACACTAGCGTATATGCCCAGCACATCAATACGTCTACTCACCTCCTAGATACAGAGGGACACATATATAACACTAGCGTATATGCCCAGCACATCATTACATTGCAGTTACGTGTACTCACCTCCTAGATACAGAGGGACACATCTATAACACTAGCGTATATGACCAGCACATCATTACATTGCAGTTACATGTACTCACCTCCTAGATACAGAGGACACATCTATAACACTAGCGTATATGCCTAGCACATCATTACATTGCAGTTACATGTACTCACCTCCTAGATACAGAGGGCACATCTATAACACTAGCGTATATGCCCAGCACATCATTACATTGCAGTTACATGTACTCACCTCCTAGATACAGAGGGACACATCTATAACACTAGCGTATATGCCCAGCACATCATTTCATTGCAGTTACATGTACTCACCTCCTAGATACAGAGGACACATCTATAACACTAGCGTATATGCCCAGCACACTAGATACAGAGGGACACATCTATAACACTAGCGTATATGCCCAGCACATCATTACATTGCAGTTACATGTGCTCACCTCCTAGATACAGAGGGACACATCTATAACACTAGCGTATATGTCCAGCACATCATTACATTGCAGTTACATGTGCTCACCTCCTAGATACAGAGGGACACATCTATAACACTAGCGTATATGCCCAGCACATCATTACATTGCAGTTACATGTACTCACCTCCTAGATACAGAGGGACACATCTATAACACTAGCGTATATGCCCAGCACATCATTACATTGCAGTTACATGTACTCACCTCCTAGATACAGAGGACACATCTATAACACTAGCGCATATGCCCAGCACATCATTATATTGCAGTTACATGTACTCACCTCCTAGATACAGAGGGACACATCTATAACACTAGCGTATATGCCCAGCACATCATTACATTGCAGTTACATGTGCTCACCTCCTAGATACAGAGGGACACATCAATAACACTAGCGTATATGCCCAGCACATCATTACATTGCAGTTACATGTACTCACCTCCTAGATACAGAGGGACACATCTATAACACTAGCGTATATGCCCAGCACACCATTACATTGCAGTTACATGTACTCACCTCCTAGATACAGAGGACACATCTATAACACTAGCGTATATGCCCAGCACATCATTACATTGCAGTTACATGTACTCACCTCCTAGATACAGAGGACACATCTATAACACTAGCATATATGCCCAGCACATCATTACATTGCAGTTACATGTACTCACCTCCTAGATACAGAGGGACACATCTATAACACTAGCGTATATGCCCAGCACATCATTACATTGCAGATACATGTACTCACCTCCTAGATACAGAGGACACATCTATAACACTAGCGTATATGCCCAGCACACCATTACATTGCAGTTACATGTACTCACATCCTAGATACAGAGGGACACATCTATGACACTAGCGTATATGCCCAGCACACCATTACATTGCAGTTACATGTACTCACCTCCTAGATACAGAGGACACATCTATAACACTAGCGCATATGCCCAGCACATCATTACATTGCAGTTACATGTACTCACCTCCTAGATACAGAGGGACACATCTATAACACTAGCGTATATGCCCAGCACATCATTACATTGCAGTTACATGTACTCACCTCCTAGATACAGAGGACACATCTATAACACTAGCGTATATGCCCAGCACATCATTACATTGCAGTTACATGTACTCACCTCCTAGATACAGAGGACACATCTATATCACTAGCGTATATGCCCAGCACATCATTACATTGCAGTTACATGTGCTCACCTCCTAGATACAGAGGACACATCTATAACACTAGCGTATATGCCCAGCACATCATTACATTGCAGTTACATGTACTCACCTCCTAGATACAGAGGACACATCTATAACACTAGCGTATATGCCCAGCACATCATTACATTGCAGTTACATGTACTCACCTCCTAGATACAGAGGGACACATCTATAACACTAGCGTATATGCCCAGCACATCATTACATTGCAGTTACATGTGCTCACCTCCTAGATACAGAGGGACACATCAATAACACTAGCGTATATGCCCAGCACATCATTACATTGCAGTTACATGTACTCACCTCCTAGATACAGAGGACTCATCTATAATACAGAGGACACATCTATAACACTAGCGTATATGCCCAGCACATCATTACATTGCAGTTACATGTACTCACCTCCTAGATACAGAGGGACACATCTATAACACTAGCGTATATGCCCAGCACACCATTACATTGCAGTTACATGTACTCACCTCCTAGATACAGAGGACACATCTATAACACTAGCGTATATGCCCAGCACATCATTACATTGCAGTTACATGTACTCACCTCCTAGATACAGAGGACACATCTATAACACTAGCGTATATGCCCAGCACATCATTACATTGCAGTTACATGTACTCACCTCATAGATACAGAGGGACACATCTATAACACTAGCGTATATGCCCAGCACATCATTACATTGCAGTTACATGTACTCACCTCCTAGATACAGAGGACACATCTATAACACTAGTGTATATGCCCAGCACATCATTACATTGCAGTTACATGTACTCACCTCCTAGATACAGAGGGACACATCTATAACACTAGCGTATATGCCCAGCACATCATTACATTGCAGATACATGTACTCACCTCCTAGATACAGAGGACACATCTATAACACTAGCGTATATGCCCAGCACACCATTACATTGCAGTTACATGTACTCACCTCCTAGATACAGAGGACACATCTATAACACTAGCGTATATGCCCAGCACACCATTACATTGCAGTTACATGTACTCACCTCCTAGATACAGAGGACACATCTATAACACTAGAGTATATGCCCAGCACATCATTACATTGCAGTTACATGTGCTCACCTCCTAGATACAGAGGACACATCTATAACACTAGCGTATATGCCCAGCACATCATTACATTGCAGTTACATGTGCTCACCTCCTAGATACAGAGGACACATCTATAACACTAGCGTATATGCCCAGCACATCATTACATTGCAGTTACATGTACTCACCTCCTAGATACAGAGGACACATCTATAACACTAGCGTATATGCCCAGCACATCATTACATTGCAGTTACATGTACTCACCTCCTAGATACAGAGGGACACATCTATAACACTAGCGTATATGCCCAGCACATCATTACATTGCAGTTACATGTACTCACCTCCTAGATACAGAGGGACACATCTATAACACTAGCGTATATGCCCAGCACATCATTACATTGCAGTTACATGTACTCACCTCCTTGATACAGAGGGACAGATCTATCTATCTATTTTGTTTCAAAATTTTGCCTTGTGCTATCATGGCAGCTTTCAATTAAGGCTATAAAAGGCCTAGTTGGGTGTGGCTAACAGCCAGCCCCTGTATAGATGTGTCCTCTGTATCTAGGAGGTGAGTACATGTAACTGCAATGTAATCATGTGCTGGGCATATACGCTAGTGTTATAGATGTGTCCCTCTGTATCTAGGAGGTGAGTACATGTAACTGCAATGTAATGATGTGCTGGGCATATACGCTAGTGTTATAGATGTGTCCCTCTGTATCTAGGAGGTGAGCACATGTAACTGCAATGTAATGATGTGCTGGGCATATACGCTAGTGTTATAGATGTGTCCTCTGTATCTAGGAGGTGAGTACATGTAACTGCAATGTAATGATGTGCTGGTCATATACGCTAGTGTTATAGATGTGTCCCTCTGTATCTAGGAGGTGAGTACATGTAACTGCAATGTAATGATGTGCTGGGCATATATGCTAGTGTTAGGGACCTGCAGAAAAATGGGGTCCCTTATTGCTGGGTAAAACCAAGCGCGGGCATATTTCTTTTCTGGTTGGTATTTAGATGCCTATCTTTAGTCCCATGCCAAGCTTTCACTGTCGGGATTTCGGCAGTTGACATTTTGACTGCCAGCTTGCTGACTACATACCCTGTAATCAGTGTGTATAACTGTTCTCAAGTTAATATAATGTCCTGCATGTACTAAAGATGGGCGCTGCCCCCGTGTGTTGGTTTTGGTTCTAAATTATTGTTGCATTTTTGGTAAAACCACCCTCCAAGTGTTTTGCTTCAGTGTTAGTTTTGGATTTCTTTAAAAAAATGATAAAAACAGCTATATCATGTCATTTGGACCTGTTGTTTTTTTGTGCCAATAGAATTATTAACATCAATAACCTAAATTTCCAGAACCTCCAGCACCTGAAAACACGAGGGAGGGATTTCAATACCATCCAAAATATGTAAGATCCGTTTTTTAGATCCGAGTCGGGACTCTGTTCCGAATGGAACCCCAAAGCTTGGGTGTCTTTGGTTTTCATTAAAACCCAACTGCTCATCTCTAGTATGTGCTACCTACTACCCTACACTGCTGAGGGAAGATGATGGTCTTTTCCAAACCCATAATAATCACTATAAAAAGTCCTCTGAGAATGAGAGAGAGCTGGAAAGTCACATGCAGGTTGGGTTGGTGCCTTTGCAGCTGGGGTGGTTGGGGAAATAATCACCCTGTGTTGTTGGAGCCTCATTAATTAGGTAAACTCATAAGTCAGGTGATGAATGAAGGGCTCCAGTTTGCACACATGCCTCCATCAAATAGTAATGTCTGGTCTGTCATCACATAACGTGCTTGCTGTAATGTCACCTAGGCTATTTAAGTTCATGTACTTTTCAAGAACCAGCTGCTTGCACGGTAAGATGATAATTTTACACTTGTTTGCTCCAGACATGGAGAAACCTGGACAAATCACTAAATTATGACTAACAATACATTATGTTCATACTTCATAGCATCTATAGGCTGGTGAAGTTTGTGAGCTGTGTGAGGGCTCATATCAATGACTTTATGTTACAGCACTATCCTGACCTGCATGGACAGTTACACATTGCAGATGTGGATAATGGATTCAGGTACAGATAATGTTGAGTCTCCAGGCTAAGAGATGGAAAAATACACTTCCAGTCTGTAATATGTAAAGCAGTTTCTTCATGTAATGTCCTCATATCTGTCAGGAGTCAGGACACCTCTTGAGGGATAAGCCAATACAGTCTAAAAATTTACTAGAGACTAGTGGTCTCACCGAGGAATGAGGTTCTCTGTGCCTCATGCATGTTTAGTGAACAACGGCTGCATTTTCTTGGTGCAGCCCATTGCGGGGGTGTCCCTACAGTGTGGAGGTGACTTGCATATTTTAAAAGGAAACCGCATGTAAACTTTTTCTACACAATGTCATCAGGTCACACTAAGGGGTCAATCCAATTAGCTGTGATGATCTCGTGGGTGTGATTATCGCAGCAACAGTCGCACTTAGCAGCAGCCTGAACTGGCACAAAAATACCCGCAGCCCCATGTGTGAGATGCAGTGCCGTTGCAGATGTTTTAATGCTTTGGCAGCTCACACCCTTCGCGGACAATAGGATTGACCCTAACAATGCATGTTTTCTGGATGTCCTCAAATTGTCCAGTGGTTGAATACATATTTGCATTTGTAAGTGTATAAAGGCGTTATAAACAATTATATTACTATATAAATAAATATACTAAACAGACATATGACAGTATACCCCAACATGACCTGACCACTGGAGATAAACATAATACAATTCTATTACACGCTATACAGACATAGGGCCGTATTCAATTAGGCAGTGATGAGGTCATTTTCGCTTGTTTCAATCATCCCCGTATTCAATTTCAAAAACTTTTCGCGGGTGCGAAAAGTCTTTGTAAAAAAAACGGGGATAACTTTTCAGCATGTTTTACATGGAGAAAAAAATGCAGAATTGGGGTTTAGGGGTGCAGGCTTAAAAAGAATAGCCTGCACCTCTGGGAAAGTCATTTAAAAATAAACTGTTAAAAAATTAAATCGGGACACCCAAAAAAATTAACTTTCATTTTGGGGTTTAAAAAAAAAAAAATAGGGAACACACTTCTAAAATGGCCAAATTAAATTCAGAGGGTTTCCCAAATATGCGGCAGGTGTTTTCTTCATTGCGGGACTAGGGGCAGGTGCATTTTTGCAAAATTTTCAAAAATTATTTTAGGGACTTAAAAAAATGCTTACCCCCATTTT
This sequence comes from Taudactylus pleione, assembly GCA_031769625.1. Taxonomy (NCBI): domain Eukaryota; kingdom Metazoa; phylum Chordata; class Amphibia; order Anura; family Myobatrachidae; genus Taudactylus; species Taudactylus pleione. The sequence continues at coordinate 1,538,674 of JAUIMM010001300.1, forward strand.
CATTTACCCCAAATTTGATAAGTTATTTTTACCCCCCAAAAAATATAGGCGCTTTTCTTCACCCCTTCTTCATAGCCGCAAATATGCACCTGCCACGGTTATTACAAACCCTGACTTCTTTCAACAGGTAAAATTGGGGGTACCCATAGTGATCCCCCATGTCTAGACACCTTTAGGGCGGTCCCTGGAATATTTCCCGAAAATTCCCGATTTTCTGCGATACTTACCTTTCCGCTGGCTCCCGTTTTCATTAATTTCTAATTGAATACGGGGATAAAGCAGGCACATGCCCGATACTTTATCCCCGGAAAACCTGCGATGTGGAGCGAAAAGTCCAGCACGGACTTTTTGCTCCCAAATTGATTATGGCCCATAGGACACTACTCTATTACACACTATACAGATATAGAACACTACACCCCCAACATGACCTGACCACTGTACATAATCATATAATACAATAGTCTAGGCAATGTATGTGATATTATTTGACATCCTGCAAACCACAACTCCTAATCTATAGTTGCATTAATGCAAAATTAGCTGTGTATTTAAAGTATGTGTTTAATGCTGTACATGTTTGTAATTAGTATTGTTTAAATGTCTGTGAATCTTTTTTGACTTGCTAGCCATAGTCATGACCTGTGTTTGGATGGGGATCACTGAAGCATAGTTTATAGTGCCATACTGCCTGTTTACTTAAACTTTGCAATATATGTCCACTGATCAATCTGCATTTCAACCAGCTGACCAATTGGCTCAGATGTAAACTAGTGTCTTAATCAGGCATAATATTTCTTAACATTCAGTCTTAGGGCAGCTTGCTGAGGGTAGCAGCTTGATGTGGTTATGCATTAAGTGGTTAAAATCAAGTGTGCTTTCTGAACAGTTAAATAACAGTTGAATAACACTGAAGACCAGGTAATTACAAATCCATTACTTAGAAAATTTTATTTTTTGCAAATACAAAAAAAGACAATGTATCAAAAACTTCTTTTTATAATCACACTCCACGGAATACTCTCTAAGGCTACTACATCCTTTACTCTTCCTGCAGCTCATCCTTCTGTACATATTGCTGCCTCTTTAATCTACTCTCCACTTATGAACACATGAGCTTTTAAATTATCTACACACACTGAAAATAACAATTACAACCTGTCGCCATAAAAATCTTTCGGACAAATCCAACAATTATATTTATATCTCTCTACTGCTGCTTCTATTAGCTGGTGACATATCACCAAATCCAGGCCCAACCCACATGCCACACCCACAACGAACTATAAATCCAGCTAACCTCATAAACATTGCGTGCCTCCCTTCACCATCCAAGTCACTAAAATGTGCCTTATGGAATGCACGCTCTGTCTGCAATAAGCTAACATCCATCCACGACCTCTTTATTTCAACCAACCTCAACCTTCTGGCAATAACAGAAACATGGCTTACACAATCAGACTGTCTTCCCTGCTGCACTTTCACATGGTAACCTACACTTCTCACACACCTCCAGGCCTGGTAATTGTAAAGGAGGTGGGGTAGGAATATTACTCTCCCAATCTTTCACATACACAGTTCTCCCACAGGTACCTTCACTCACATTTACATCATTTGAAGTGCATTCTATCAGGACTTTCACCCCTTTCTCTCTGCGAGTTGCTGTTATCTATCGCCCACCTGGGCCACTGCAACAATTTCTGGAACACTTTTCTGCCTGGCTCCCTCACTTTCTATCCTCAGACATCTCCACCATCATTATGGGTGATTTCAATATCCCCATTGACAGTACACAATCTCCTTATGCCTCCAAACTACTCTCTTTAACATCCTCTCTTGGCCTCTCCCAATGGACTGACTCCTCTACTCATCAGGAGGGCCACTGTCTTGATCTTGTATTCACCAGACTATGCTCAGTTTCTGATTTCACTAATGCTCCTTTCCCTCTCTCAGATCATAACCTTATCACCTGCACACTCTCCTCCATTACATCAACATCATTGAAATCAACCAAACCTAAACCCAAAACCCGTAGAAATATTAATGCCATTAACCTTCAACAACTGTCTACCTCTCTAAAACAACAACTTTCGCCAATTTTTACATTCACTTCTCCTGAGACTGCTGCATCACATCTAGAAAAGCCCTCGATGAAGTAGCTCCAGCTACCCATCACACACCACATAGAGTTAGACGTCAACCGTGGCATTCTAGCTTAACAAGGCATCTACAAAAACTCTCACGTAAAGTTGAACGTCGGTGGTGAAAGTCTAATACTCCAAGTGACTTCCTCACATATAAGACTATCTACAACTCTTATCGTACTGCTCTGGACACTGCCAAACAAACATATTTCCAATCTCTAATCTCTGCTCAAGCTTCGAATCCAAAGCAACTTTTTAATACATTTAAACTGCTTCTTACCCCTCCATCACCCAAACCACCTGCTACTATCTGTGCACAAGATCTTGCTTCCTATTTTAGGGACAAGATTGATAAGATCCAAAATGAAATAGTAGGCTCTTCCTCAGCTAGTGACCTGCTCAATTCCCTACCTGAACCCTCTGGCACATTCTCCTCATTTGATCTCACAAACGAAGATGAAGTATCTACACTCTTCTCATCCTCCTACTCTATTACCTCTCCTCTAGATCCTATACCCTCACAAATCAGTAAAGCTTTGTCTCCTGTGCTTATCCCAACCCTAACTAAAATCTGTAATCTCTCTCTCTCTCTACTGGCAACTTTCCATCACTGTTCAAGCACGCAGTGATTACTCCCATTCTGAAAAAACAAAATTCTGACCCTAGTACTCTCTCAAATTACCGTCCTATCTCCCAGCTCCCATGCCCCCCCAAGCTACTTGAGAGACTTGTCTACACCCGCCTCACACACTTTCTTAACTCGCACAACTTATTGGACCCACTTCAATCCGGCTTTCGTTCCCAACACTCCACAGAGACAGCACTGACTAAGGTAGTAAATGATCTTGTCACTGCCAAGGCTAAAGGCCATTACTCACTCCTAATTCTTCTAGATCTCTCTGCTGCTTTTGACACTGTTGACCACTCTCTTCTCATACAAACATTACAATCCATAGGTCTTAAGGGCACAGCTCTTTCTTGGTTTTCTTCCTACCTATCTAATCGCTCTTTTACTGTTCATTTTTCTGATTCTGCCTCCTCTTTGCTACTTCTATCAGTTGGAGTACCGCAAGGCTCAGTCTTAGGTCCTCTGTTATTCTCAATCTATACCACCTCTCTTGGCAAGCTAATCAGCTCTTTTGGATTTCAGTACCATCTGTATGCGGATGATACTCAAATCTACCTATCCTCTCCAGATTTATCTCCATCTGTATTGGTCCGTGTCACTGAATGTCTTTCTGCCATTTCATCTTGGATGTCATCTCGCCACCTGAAACTTAATATTTCTAAAACAGAATTAATTATATTTCCACCGGCCAATAACAGTTACCAACCTGATCTCTCTATCACTGTTGATACCTCGACCATCCACCCCGCCCCACAAGCTCGCTGCCTTGGTGTCATCCTTGACTCTGAACTGTCCTTTGTTCCCCACATTCAATCTGTCTCAAAATCATGTTACATACACTTAAAAAAACATATTCAAAATTCGACCATATCTCACACTAGACACTGCAAAAACTCTTATCCATGCACTTATTTCCCGCATTGACTATTGCAATAGCCTCCTTACTGGTCTTCCCAAAAACAGGCTATCACCATTACAATCCATTATGAATGCAGCTGCGAGGCTTATCTTCCTTGCAAAACGTTCTTCTTCTGCTGCCCCGCTCTGTCAGTCCCTCCATTGGTTGCCGGTTTTCTACCGTTTTCAATACAAAATACTTTCACTTACACATAAGGCTATTAACCAAACCACACCAACATATATCTCTTCACTCATCTCAAAATATCTCCCAACCCGACATCTCCGCTCAGCACAAGATCTGCGTCTCTCATCCCCATGCATTACTTGCTCCCATTCACGGTTACAGGACTTTCTTCGCGCTGCACCCCTCTATGGAATGAACTACCTCGCACAATAAGACTTTCATCTAGTCTCCAATCCTTCAAGCGATCCCTGAAAACTCACCTCTTCAGGCAAGCTTACCAAATTCCAGAACCTCCCACATAACCTTCATAGCTTCCATATCTAAGTACATCCCCTTTTTACAGTCCACACACAATCTCACACATTGTATTTCTCTCACATCCTCATGACATTTGGTCGACATTCCCGTGTGACTGGATCATGCAGCCACCAAGAAACTCTGCATTCTGGCCGGACCACGATGCATTATATAGCTCCTTTCCTTGTGTATCACTGCCTATTTCCCTATAGATTGTAAGCTTGCGAGCAGGGCCTTCCTACCTATATATCTGTAGGCTATTACCCAGTTTTGTTCTATTAATGTTTACAATTGTAAAGCGCAACGGAATATGCTGCGCTATATAAGAAACGGTTAATAAATAAATAATAATAATAATAATAATAATAATAATAATAATAATAAATCAGACACTTAGAAGTAGTGTCCTCCTTTTTTATATGCAGTTCTATTTTATTAGCAATTGTCATGTTGGCATAGCAGTCCCATGTACACAATTGGTTCTTAAACATGCTGTGTAATAGGGGGGGTGCACACTGGGCCAACAGGTCAGCTATCTGGACGACCGTTCCAACGACTGGTAACATGGGGTACACACTATGTCGACGGATCCACAGACAGAGTGGCTAATTGGTAAGCATCCACACTTCGCAAATTGCCGAATGATATGTCTTGCCAGACATTACAACTGGGTTGGCATTAGGCATGCCCGCCCAGTTGTGATGTCATTATTGCTAGTTCCTGTGGCCAGCATATGGGTGGGGCAGTCGGTCGTTCGGCAGATGTGATTGATATGTCTTTCAGATATATCACAATTGCCAGACTGCACAGCCGATGCAATATATATGCCAAAGCCGTAGCTCACAGATGTATCGTGTACACACAAGCCGATACACTTAACGATATATCGTTCATTGGCTGTACGAAGGATATATTGCATAGTGTGTAGTGTACCCAGCATTCGGTTTATGCACAAACACGCTTGTCATACACACTTACCAATCATACACCCGGGGCCTCATTCAGAGGCGGTCGGAGGATGCAAGCGGTCGCTCACAAACTGGGTGGCCACTTGCATCCTGACCGGCAGCCTCTGTTGCGGTCGTTAGAGCTGTGGGTGTTAACCCACAGCCTAACGACTGCTCCGGTGATGGTCGCGATGGTCAGAGACCATCGGGGCTTACGACGAGACCCTAGGGTAGGGTCTCCCTTGTCGTAAGCCCCGAAGAGCTTCTGGCTCTGTCTGAGCCGGAAGCTCTCAACTGACATCACTAGTGATGGGGCCGCCCCCAAACGGTAGGCGTTCCCATGGGAAAGCCTCCGTTTGGGCTGCCACCCCCCCTGCCCACCTTCCAAACGGGGCGAGCTGTCAATCAACATCGACAGCTCGCTCCCTTTGGATCGAGACCCGCTACGACCGGCGCTGTCGGTCGTAGCGGGTCTCACGCATGCGCACGACGGCGCCATCGTGCGCATGCTCTGTGGGGGGCCATCGACCCGGTCCGAGCGCATCGGCGCTAACGACCGGGTCTGAATGACCCCCTCGATCTGTTGGCCAAACAGACTCTATTTGCATATGCCTGCCCACTTGTGACATCCATAGTCAATATATTCTGCACCCAATATATTGTTCGTGTACAGACATCGTTCAGACATATTGTGTGTAAACACTGGGGGTCATTCAGACCCGCTCGCAAGCAAAGGACGCTCCACTGCGCATGCGCACGACGGAGGGAGCTCCGTCGTGCGCATGCGTGAGACCCGGATAGCGACGGGCTCTCCGTCGCTCCGGGTCTCGCACCAAAGGGGGCGTGCTGTCGATGTTGATTGACAGCACGCCCTCTTTGGTGGGCGTGCCGGGGGCGTGGCTGCCAGACGGAGTCGTTCCCATGGGAACGCCTACTGTCTGAAGCCGGCCCCACTGACATCAGTAATGATGTCAGTGGGAGTGATTTTGGCTCTGATAGAGCCAAAATCACTCCTGGGCTTGTGGCAGCGAGACCCTACTGCAGGGTCTCGTCGCAAGCCCGATGGTCGCGATGGTCTTGACCATCGCGACCATCTTTTTGGCCGCTCGCATATGCTGTGGGTGGTCACCCACAGCTATGTGAGCGGCCAGGAGACCGCTCCATTTTCAGGTAGGAGGGCACTGATTCAGAGCGAGCACTCTGGTCAGAGCGTTCAGCTCTGAATCAGGCCCACTGACTGAAGGGCAGGATGATATATTGTTCATCGGCCGTATGAACGATATATCGGCCAGTGTGTACCCAGCATAAGTGTACTTTTATTTGCGATGTTAGTTTTGAGGCCCCCATCTCTACGTGCATGATTTGTACGAGTTCCCTCTCCCCCAATATGCTGTAGTAAAGACTGAAAATTCAGCGTTATAATGTTAATTACAACACTATAATAAGATCTAATCATACATTGTGTACATGAGACTGCTGTACTAACATGATACAATTGCTAGTAAATATAGTATGCATTGCGTGCAACTGATACCATTGTCATAATATAGGCAGCACAGTTAGAGTGCGATTACGGAGACATTTTTCACATCAATCAGCTTTATGTTCTATCTCCTTTCATCTCCCAGAAGGGACTATGCCTCCGCTGTGTGCAAAGGCTTTTTATGTGTTCCTTCCAACCTATTGACTTTTTTTTCTGTCATACTGAGGGGGGTGGGGAACAAGAGAAAAGCTAAAAATATGGGATCATCACCCTGTGGATGGCCTAGAAATCTTCATTTGAGATTAATATGAGGGGTAAGTCAGTAAGCAAGGAAATCGTCTGTGAGCAAGGAAACGTTGTTTGTGTTTAAAATAAATCTGTACTACAATCCTAATCTTCATCCTACAGTTGGGATGACCAAACAAAAGCAGGAATTAAGATTGTGATATGTGATTGGTCCTCCTGCTCACACCACATCCCCAGGCATCTTCAATTAGCAAAGTAAATGAATTTGAATTTGCAAATCCCAGTTAAAAAGGCTGCATCCACCAACGTTTAGCCAATTGTACAAAAAGAAATGTGTTAATACAAATCTAACACACAGTGGCTGCGGTGGATACTAATTCAACGTTTCTCTAGTGCGGCAACAGCTCCGGCTATTATTATTATTATCATTTATTTATATGGCGCCACAAGTGTTCCGCAGTGCCTTACAAAGATTAGCAACAATGCTACAGAGGTAGCAGCATTACTTACCCATACTTGCCGACAATCTGCTCCAGCCTCCCGGGAGGGAGCTGTTTGTCGGCTAACAGCAGGGGGCGGGGCTGGCCATTGACTTCACATTGGGGGTGGGGCCGGTCATAGATATCACATTGGGGGTGGGACCATGCGATCACGTCATCATGGCCCCACCCCCTCTTCACAATGCCGCCTATTTTCGGCATTGTGGAGCAGGGGGCGGGGCCACGATGACGCGATTCAGCGCAAATCGCGTCACCGGCCCCCCTGCTGCGGGGGTTTCTAGTTTTTTTCTGGGGGAGGTCGGGAGGGTCGCAGGCTTCCGGGAGGCTTGCCTGCCTTTCCGGGGGGGCCGGGAGCGGCACCAGAAAATCGTTAGGTTCCCGGCTGAATCGGGAGGGTAGGCAAGTCTGTACTTACCTGTCCCCGTCGCCGGCTTCTGCGCAAAGGCCACTCATGCGCAAAGCCGCGGAGGAAGCATTGAGAAGGTAGCAGAGGGATCCTCTTCACATCCCCGGAATTCCTTCCCATAGGAACGAGCAGGGCTGCGAGAATAAATGTCATCTGAAGATGGCGTTTGTTCTCACAGGCAAATCCTAAAACTTTACGTTTTGGGAGTTGCGGGATATCAGGTGGTCCTACCAGTCCCCTGATGATGAATGGTCCATTCCCGAGTTCAGAGGGACAGTCCCATTTTTCAGGCACTGCCCCACTGTTCCACCCACGGGACGAAGTGTCCCGCTGACGGTCGGGAGTTTGGGCACCCCCACCGCCGCGCCGGTGCCGACCCCGGAGAAGAGGAATGGATGCCGCACACATGCCCAGCTACTGACGTAGTTTTGGGCTTGCCCCCAAATAACGTGATTTAGGGGGCAGGGTCTATGGTAATTGTGGCGCACGCGCATAAAGGGAGACACTTACATGTCTTGCACAGGGCGCGGCTCCCCCTGGAACCGGCTCTGCTCCCTGATACCTAAACCTAACCTCCCCCTCCCTGCACCATAAACCTAACCCTCCCCCCTTAGTTCCTAACCCTAATCCTCTACCTAGTACCTAACCCCTAACCCTCCCGCCAACCCTGCTACTTACCCGGGGCCAGGATTTTAACAGGTGTCTGGATTCTGACGCCGGTATTCTAATCATCGGCATCCAATGTGTCGGAATATTGACTGTGTCCCCCATATTTATCAATAGTAAATTATAACATATATGTACTGAACATTTTCTATCCATGATATATAACATTAAAATCCAGACCTATTACCAAGACACCAATAGAGTTATAAGGCTCTACACAGGAGTATATAGCCCATGTGTAAAGTGTCTGACTACAATACCTTAGGTTGAGTTCCAGTACCCTGAGGGACAGCTGTGCAATGTGTGTGCTAAATATAAGGGGGGTTGAAAGTTATTGAGTAGGTGCACATATTACTTGCAATTATGGTAATGCAGCAGGAGGCATCACACCTCCTGCTGCATTACGTTTCCAAGCTGCAGTGTCCAACGCAGCATCGGATACTCTGCGGACCATCGGCCGGCTGTGTGACCCGTGGGGTCCCTCAGCCGCCCGCCGCAGATTAGAGTAAGAGACCAGGAAATCTCAGTCAGCCGACAGAATTCCTGGACTCTTCCCTCCCCCCCAACGGCAGTGACATGCCTCCATTTCAGGAAACTGAGGCCATCGCCGCCCACAAACGCCAGAAGACTGTCAATCACTGACAGTCTGCGTGTGGGGACACAGACCCGTTCTGCACATATGCAGAACGGGTCATGCGCCTGCACAGATTCACGATTATCTTGAATCTGCGTTCAGCACTGCTGAATTAGCCCCACATCCCTTGCTTAATGGGGGTATGCACTAAGCGATTTAAACAAGCGATTGCACGATAACGATGTCGTTATCGTGCAATCGCTTGCAAATCGTGCATGCATCGGGGATGTTTTGGACAGAAGCGCCCCGCGATGTGCATGCCCGCGGGTCGCTTCCGACATCCGACATTGCCCGTACATGCAGGTCAACCTGAGGGATGTGCCGAGACTGAACGAGTGAATGTTCAGTCCTAGCACATCACTAGCTATACAAACGACAGCATGATTGCAATGTCGCAATCGTGCTGTCATTTGTATATCGCTAAGTGGATACCCCCCATTAGAGTAAAGGAATAAAGTGGGATCAAAAAAGTGAAAGAGTTATCATTACCATGATGCAAGCACATACCACATAGACATTTAGCAGGAGAGCTATCTGTAATTGACTATGACACGTGTGATTTGGAGTTTGAATCCCCTGCAGGATCATCTGTGTATTTTAATACAGGTAATGATGTACATTTGTATTTTGTCTTATTTTTTTTATTATATTTGTTTTATGAGAGTATATACTTAGTATGGGGAGTCAGGAAAAGAAATGCAGGAGTCTACATTAATTGTGAATACACCCCTCCTAATTAAAAAGTCTACATCCGCCCCAAGACAGCAGTCGGAGGGTGAGCCGTTTGGGGGCCTGGCCGAGTGGCCTTGACTCCTGGCGCTCTGCTCAAGAGGATGGATGTGGGGCATACTGGGGGAGGCTGGGAGCCGTTCGAGCAACCAAGAGGAGGGCTTCAGTAGCCAGACACCGTTGCGAGGTGGGCCTGTGTGCTTCAAATGCAGGGCTTAATATTAGTCCCAGTCTGGCCCTGGTGGCATTAGTAATAACAATGCCTCATCTAAATTCTGCTGATCTAGAATATTTCTGTTCAGCTCTTGAAATATATAATTTTTAAAAATTGTTAATGTTTGTGATGCCTAACCACATTCTGTCCTGTAGATGGTCTTTAAATTGGGACAGTCCTAATTTAGGATGTATAAACCAACTTGTATTTTAGGTCCTTTAAAGACGAATGTATCAGAGTTTACCAAACAATAGATCTCTAGGCTCAATTATTGTAGGTAAATGTTATGCTTAGGAGAACAGGATAATGGAGGCCACATTTATCATGCATTTATCTGCAAATAATGAACTAAGTCCCTCATTCTGTTCTCTCACATGCCTGGCTGTAAACACTAAACAGGACACCGTTGTGCCTTTCTTACATCCATGTTTGTCAGTGATTAGAACATGAGGAAGCCTATTCATGGACCAGCTGCTTTGTCTGCGATAACAGACTCCTTTCAGGCAGGTAGCTCCTTTCATAGTCCTGTTTATATCTGAAATCTATTTTGTACCCTGAATATCAGAACTTATGACTAATGGAGTAAAACTAAAAAAAAAAACGATATAGTGCGCACGTTTGTTTCCTTAATAAATCCGGAGGCTGCAGCCACTGTTTATCTTTCTGGAGATATTATTTTGCAGGAAATTGACTATAAAGTTTACAGCTGTTCCTGTCTGGATTATCAATATCACACTTAACGAGGTCCGAACCTGAATGTTTTACAACATCCTTTTAATTAAAAACAATCCTTGCAGATATAATGATAAATTCAGCTGAAAGGACCATACAGCAACAGAAATGCTATGTATTCTGTGTGGGTGTGTATATGTGTGTGTGTATATATGTATATAATTGCAGACAATATATAATGAACTCTCGTGCAAAACTTTTATGTAGACTTCCTAAGCACCTGCAGATAAAAGTTCTGTCAATGTTTCAGCCCTTTGTCAAGACACTCCTTGTAGAATGTGTTACCAAGCAAATGGTAACACTGTGTCTATAAGGAGTGTCTTGACAAAGGTCCTAATAATCAACCAAAACGTAAACTTTTTGGACCTTGGAAATGCTTGAGTAAATACAGAGCTTTTATCTGCAAGTATGGGGAGTGCATTGTAAATCTGCACTATATATATCTCAATAATTCACTATTTCCCAACAACAGCACACCTCAAGCTTGATCTACTTCCCACTGTTATTGAAACCTCATCACAAAGCCACAGCGGTATCACTCCACAAGTGTAGACAATAACACCTCTCACAGAGACACTGCTCACAGAAAAGCAGCACTGTCTAGCTGACATACAAACACATTTCTGACAGAAAAATTTCAAGAGGTGTTAAAATTACTACATAACTCAAAGGACCTGACGTCAGTCTTTACCAAAGCACTTGAACAGGACTCGCAAGCATCCGTCTAGAGTTATGCAGTGAGAGTCGAAGGGAAGACCAGCATCCCCTCACAGTTCTCACATTGAGATGGAGGAAGGACCCACTCACACTGCTCTGCACCAAAGAATGGAGCAGTAAGAGGCAAAGGGAGTTACACACATGCATTAAGGGCCTGATTCAGAGAGGGTCATCAGTCAATGCAATCGCAGCTGCGTTTTCATATTCAAGACCGCTGCGAAAATTTGCTGTTTGCAAAGCATACCCGAGCCTCAAGACGCCCACTGCTGCCTTTTTACCTGCGTGTGACGACACATACCTGCGTAAATATCTGTAACATGGCTGCACATCGGCGGTCATCTTGCCATGCGGCAGGTCTGGCCAGCCGCAGACTCCGGAGCTCTACTCTCACGCAGAGGGCTCTCATGCTGCATATGCACTCGCAATGGCTAATTCATGCACGCCCATGTAACGGCGTTTAAACAGACAGGCACGCCTGCGTTTTTCTGACCCGTCGTCACCCCAAAGTGCTAACAACCTGTCAATCACTGTGCGATGTATTTCGAAGTCCGTCCATGGATGCAGCATGATTGCTGCGCACGTGCACTGCGGCTTATACACATGCACAATGGCAAACAATCGCTCAGTCTGCATGACAATCACATTAGCGTTCATCTCTGAATCAGCCCCTAAATTCTACGCTCATCTAAATAATGTATTTAAGAGATTATATGTGTGTCAAGAGGCAAATATCCTACATGCACATTTTGTAAGCGAAATGCATGTATGATTTTTGGAGGGACTTGGGTGATTCTACTGCTTCTATGTATGGAGCGATATATTAATTCCCTGCAATTGGCTGTTTGGCAGGAACCCAGCCAGCACTGGCGGGTCTATTGCATTAAACAATCATGGTTTATGCTCCTCTGTCAGGGCCCAATGCTAAGCCATTAGAGCTGTCAGCTTTAATTAAAGATGCTTCCATTTAGCTTTGTAGCTAAAATGGGACCCTGCGGACGGGTAATGATTCCAGGTAAATCAGATTGTACTAGATATTTTTTGCTATTGTAAAATATGTTCCCCTGTTCAATGGAAGCGCAGGATTTCACTGTGCCTACTGAAAAGGTCAATTTGTGAATATATATGGTCCTGTATGTAGCTTTTACATGGAACGTACAGCCAGGTCCGTAGAGAACGGGGCCGGACCCCCCGGGTACTCTAGGGGTGGGTAGCCAAATTGTGGAGACAGACCACGATCCCTACAAAAAAAAATAGTAAGCATGGCACCTAGGTCAGATCCAGGAGAAAGGGGAGCGATCAGTGGCATCCCCATTCCCCCCTCCTGCACATCATGCAGGCAGAGGAGACTACAGATAGCAGTAATCTCCTCTGTCTGCATGATGTGCAGGGGGGGAATGGTGATTCCACTGATCGCTCCCCTTCTCCTGGATCTGACCCTGGCGCCATGCGTACTAGCCTCCCTGGACCTATCGCAGCCCCGCACACACCAGAGGATGCTGCCACTGACAGGATAGAAGATGGAAGGGTGTGGTGGACCTGGACCCCCACCGGGCTCCTGTAACATGCCACGATTAAGCCCCCCCCTCATTCATAGTACCATACCATTATTATGCACCATTGTACTGGATACAGCGATGGGGCATAGATGCCTCCACAGCAACGTGCCCCCAGTACCTGGGTCCAACCAAAGTCTCGGTGGCCTTGAATATGAGGCCAGGCTTGAATTTGTGGTGAGACAATACTGGCTCTGGGATAAGGCAGAAGAACAGAATGACAATGAGGAGTTATCTATTCACTGCATATGGGCCGCATAATAGCGAGATCACCACTATGCAATTCCCCTGGAGGAATGAGTGTGTGCGGCGGCTCTATATGTAAGACGACTACTGAGTTCCACGACTGAGAGAGTCAAGTTTGAGATTGCATATCAAGAGGAACTTTAGCATGCGTGTGGCATCCATTCAGTGCAGGGAGAGTGCTGGGGGCAGCCCAGGTACTGAAGGAGTGCTGGGCTCGCCCCCAGCCTGATGTTAAATGGGAGGCGTGCCATATGGGCATGCCCCAAATAAATCATTAAGGGGGCATGACCTAGGGTAATTAGGCCCCACACCTTTTGGCACGCATGTGGCCTCACCACACGTAGGGTAAGCAAGTGCCGCAGTCCTGAAGTTGCACAGGACTGGTGAGGCTACATGGATTAAAATGGATAAACCAAAAAAGTGAGCTGAATAGAAGACGTGTTGTAGTGCAGAGCCCCCTACTGGATGCAGGGGCAGAACACCCAGGCCAGCACACTGCTAATTATCCTAATCCATCCAGAACAATGGATGGGATATACAGTACCATAGACATTTTGTCACCCTGCACTCCCCTTCACTTTTGGGTCTCCTGAGAAGTTATTCTATTATCAGATAATTACAATGGTTGGCCAACATATTAATGACGAGCTTAAAGCTGCACTTCCACCAACTAAAAATGTTTTTTTTTTTTAAGGGTGGGCTGTGAGCTGGAGTGGCCTAATAATCACAAGCTGCAATCTCTTGATTGTGGCTTTTGATTCCTTCCCCCAGGTTTTCAGTCAGGACTGTAGAGGAACAGAGTACCCTTGGGGTTAAAGGCCTCTTCGGTGCTTCGACTAGGAGAGGGGTGTTCTGCTCTAGCATCATTTACTACGTGATCGTGCTGCTTTAACGTGCCCACACTCTCTCCACTATTGCAACTGCCAAACATATGCTATTAGACCTAATTGGCCACAAGTCGGTGTGTGTAGACCCAAAATATTCTCAACCAGCCTACAGCTGCAATCTGACCATGTCTGCAGTCGTCATTCAATGGAAGTGGTTGTGTCCCATAAGAAGGGAGCCATGGGTTTTAAGGGAATCTGGACATGATGGGAACTTCACTGAAAGCTAAATAAAGCATAGAGATAAAGTACCAACCAATCAGCTCCTAACAAAAGCCTGTACAGTGACAGGAGCTGATTGGTTGGTACTTTATCTCCATCCACTTTATCTCTCTCCAAGGCTTAGTACATAGATCCTAGAGCTAGGAGAGTGGAGCCTGCAGCAGTGGTCCATATTAGATAGCAGTTATAGGACAAGGGTGTCCAGTTATCCATACAGCGGATGCCAATATTGGGCAATTTACCTGACATTGCATCATGTGTATCCCTAAAATCACCATGATGCCCAAAAGTAACCCTTTGGAAATCAGAACCATTTATCTGTTATGGAGCTACATGTTGCATGCAACAAGCGGATGACCACTGCCCGCATGCATGAGGTCATTGTCTGGCCACACTGGAAACTTTAAGTGATCTGGACTTCCTGCCCAAAGGGGGCAGTATAGCAAAACCTTCTAAATAGGATGGGTGGAGCTTCATAGATATTGTCAGAGTTGACCCAAAATACATTGATAATTTGAATAATTAACTTTTGCTGGGGTAGGGTGTGTTAAATCAGCACAGGAAATATTTTCATTAAGGTTTGATATAAGCCCAACCTAAATAAAAGAGAGATGTGTATAATACAAATAAACCCAATCTAAAGATGGTTGGCAGTGCACCACAAAAAAAGTACAGTATACTTATAGAGTGGGTGCTGGATCATTTAACAAATGATTGAACAAAATAAGAAATTTCCCTTGTGTGGTGCTCTCTTCTTAGAAATAGTTTCTTAAATATAATATAATCTAAAACTTGGCTTTTAATTACATTTGCACATAAAAATATTGAAATATAGAACATAAATACAGACAATAAATATTTCGCTGCAGTGATTTATCTCCTCTGAGGAAAAAAGATATTTAGGACAATCTCTGATGAATAGTTTTCGGTTCTGATATTGGCTCAGAGAGTGGGATACAATTCACTAACATAATCTTAAAGAATATCTTGTTCATGTAACAACACTTATGTACCTGGTTATTACACCATCGGTACTCTATATAATCAAACAATCTTTGTAGAAGGTAGATAATTTTTCAGCAGTCAAAAACATCTAAAAAATTTCCCTACGTATAATCATAGTCAGTATGAGCACTCCAATTTAATAATATAATCCTTGGGTATAGATCTAAATAAACTTCCTTATTGTAGCAATATATTGACAGAAACTCATAAATACAATGTATAGTATCTCCTTCTGTAGTGTTTGTAACCAATATTATGCAATTGATGTCAGAAAAATCTTATTGCTGTAATTCATGAATCCTGCATAAAGATGGCCAATAAAAAATATCTACAAAGTCATACATTTTTCAATTCTCATCCTATAGTATCTAATAATGTAGTTATTCTAAAGTAATATTCACATGTAGTATTACAGGGAGAGCAAAGGTCCACATAGGAATAGTATTATGAACCTGTTGGAGGAAGACACCTCTATCATTACCTCTGTTTACCAGTGATATTGAACAGAGCAAAATGAGATTGAGACCCCCCTGAGTGCAGAATGGAAGCAAGGACTGAAGAGCACCGGCTTATACTGTCCCTGCGGTCTCCGGTTACCTCCTGTTGTGTAAACACATTGCAGGGTGGAAGTGGTGGTGGCCGCCGGATGACAGAGCTGGCTGAAATATCTGGTGGCCTGAGAGAGCAGACTACGTAGTAGAGATGTGCGGGAACGTGGTCCCGAGCTGTCGTCTGTAGTGCTGTCGGATGCCGGGTCACATGGTCACCATTCAGAGACCCGGGATACCGGCCTTAGTTGATGACGCGCGTTTCACTTAGAAGCTAGTTCACATCGGAGCCTGTGATAACTCTGTGAGAGAGCTTCTTTTATGGCATCAGTGGGCGGGCTTGTCTTTTCGATTGACATAATTATAGACTCACCCATATTATTTTCAGACACAGTATAACTATGCATCAGATATTTATTCTGATACATCATAATTACCGGGGTAACAGTATCAATTACTCACAATTATTCTGAAAAAGAGTCTGTAACTATGTTTATAAAAGCATAATAATTGAATTATAGTATAAATGTGTACAGCGCTAGAATGTGTAAAGGAGAGTATATAGAAATATAACAAGAAAAAAACAGCGCTCAAAATACAAACATGAGCGTCAATCAAAATGTATCACAATTTAATATTAATAGTCATATGCACAAATAAAAACCTTTGATAAAGCTGTGATTGAACACAGTGAAATGCGTTGGGTCTTGGCTGATTTACCCTCCACTACACAATATCCAGCAGGAGCACATCTATACTGTATCTTGCTATTGGTGCCACAGACAGCTGTCTCTTTACCAGTGGACCGGACCTGTGCCATAGGGGACTATTTCCACTGTTAAAGCTTTGCCAGCGTTGCTAAAGGACCCCATAATATCATCTGGACACTGGAAGTGGTAACTATAGACTCATGCTGAACATTTTCCTTACAAACTACCATCATCTTTTCTATGAACAAGGAATTTAATCTGGATATTTGCTCCTAGAACAATTGCTATATTCTGGACATCATTTCTGTCCATGTGGATTGGGTGACTTTTTATAATTTTATATTTATTTCTTATAATATTGCACTGATAGTTTCATCTATACATTTACATGTGTTTTTATTTGTGCAATGACTATTGATATTAAATTGTGATACATTTTGATTCATGTTTGTATTTTGAGTGATGTTTTTTTTCTTGTGATATTTGTATTCATTTGTGAGGATTGACCATCCTCCAATCCATACAGCACCTTGCTTTATTATTGGATATTTACACCACAAAGCAGAACCTCATCGATTACCTTCCAGGTACTGATCCCCCTTTTTTTTATTTGAGTATATAGATCTAGTGTGTTTGTGCTAATAGTGATAAACCAAACTTAAATAAAGTGACAAACTCAATGTGTAAAATACTTATTTAATATACTGCCCGAGGTAAATTTAATTGGTATTATAATTATATTAACCAGGTATTATAGATGAAAATAATTATATACATATAAAAGAACTGTATAGTGTAATTACATACATAGGAACACTAAATTAATAAGTATAACTATAAATAACTATATTATGTTTCTAACTCGAACGGTATAAAAAGTGTCTGAGAGAATAGGTCTCAATCTCATGTTGCTCTGTTCAATATCACTGGTAAATAGAGGTAATGATAGAGGTGTCTTTCCCCCAACAGGTTCAGAATACTATGCTTACTGTATGTGGACCTTTCCACTACCTGTAATACTACATGTGAATTGTCGAAGCCGGATGATTGGCTGAGACCAAATCTTAAAATAATATCTGGCGATGCAATCTTGTGTCGTCAGCACGAAACCATTGTGTGCAATTATTAGCGTCGTGCGTCTGCGTTGCTATCGCATATTGTTGAAAGACCTACCATAACCTATACACACACACTAAATAATACATATAAAATATACAAGACGCAAAACGCACAGTTGCGCTGTTCACCCATGCACAGATAAGCACTAAACACATAGATGCACAACACATACTAGCGACTTTACGCAATATTCTCACTTTCACACATGCAATCACTTATAAAAAGGTTCCCAAGCATTAAGCTTAATATTAGAGGTTTTATTAGCTAATACTTATGCTGTGAAATGTAAAGTATATGATGTTTAAGGTATAGAGACTAGGAGACAAGTCATGTTTGGTACCATTCTAAATCACTGTTTATTTGCAGATCTCCGGTTCTATCGGCAAGGAGATCGCACCATGTGTCTGCAAGATATGAATTATAGGAAATTAGTGGTTAGAATG
This sequence comes from Taudactylus pleione, assembly GCA_031769625.1. NCBI lineage: Eukaryota > Metazoa > Chordata > Amphibia > Anura > Myobatrachidae > Taudactylus > Taudactylus pleione. The sequence continues at coordinate 1,556,831 of JAUIMM010001300.1, forward strand.
CATCTCTGTATGAAGTGTCTTTCACAGGCTTCTGGAGAGACGACTGTATACTGGGACCAGTGTCCACGCGTATATATCGGCTTGTACCTTTTGTATTTACTTGCTTTTTGCGCTAATTGTATAGATCACAGCGTGTTATACTTTTCATTGAATAATATAACTTTTTGTGCTTTGAAACCACAACTGGATTGGAAAGCAATTATTTCTTATGCGACTTGTAGCGCTAAACAACGACATTTTGGGTATATAGATTTAGTGGTATCAATAGTTGGGGGCTCGTAGTTTTGGAGGTCACATTACCGAGAGGTCGCACGATAGCGTACGGATCTCGGTTACGCAACAAAGGGTGGAAGATGCAATAAGCAGGAAAGAACACACTGTGTTCAAAACCTGCACCATCTGGTGTTGTGAAACCGATATCCATTGTTATGTGATTTCAAGGAGTGCTGACTAGGACCTGGGGCAGGAGAGAAAAGTTTGTTTCTTTCATTGTCTGTCTTGGTGCTAGAGTGCGAGTCGCACAATAGCGTATACGCATTTCCTGTATTGCTGCCACATGTTCAAACAATCGTTCTGATAGTATTGTTGTATTGATAGCGTAATTACATTGTTTAAAACCTCTGAATCATACTGCCATATTAGCGAAAAGTCTAGTTTCTGCGCAGAAAACTAAAGGTGTATGAAAGCAGACGTGTGATTGTAACATGATGGAGGCTACTACTGTGTGTGGGGCTTATGCTAGGTACCGTGTGTCGGACCTAAAGACTCAGTAGCTTTCTGCCTCGTCAAACACCTACCGAGTGTGTACACATAGCAGGTGTATTTCAGTAAGGACAGGGATTTTGTACCTTGAAGAAAACAAGGGTTTTTCGAAATTCTGCTCCCAATAGTGGTCGCAGAGTCCACTGATAAGTTAGGTTCTCTGGGCACTGCGACTAGACCGCACGGTTGGGCAGACTGTGATTGTGGCTTGGGTTGTAGTGGAGGAAATCACTGGAAAGGGTAAGTGTTATTGGAACACTTAAATTCTAACAGGGGAAAGTACTCAAAAAGGGTGAGCTACCGGACAAGGGCTGAAAGGTGTCCGGAAAGACAGTATAATCATATAAGACATTATTCTGTACCTCGTTGTGTGCGCCGTCCATAATGGTTAGCGGGCCGGTTGTACACAACGGGATAGGAGTGCGTAAACGTAGCATCATTCACCGGTCCACATTCACTAGCAATAAGTTGCTTAGCATTTTCCCAGATGGGTGCTAAGCAGACGCTGGGAATGGTTGACGATGTGCTGCTTTTGGAAGGGCCGACAGGTGCAGCAAGGCATATAATGTATACAAAGTATGGTGCATATGCAACTGCGTACTGTGATGTATGGGTTAAGATGACCAAGAGATGTGTGAAACCTTTTCCTAAGATTGGCTGTTTGATGTGGAGGTGTTGAATAATGTTAGAGATGGCATCTGTGTGGTGAAATCTCTAAAGAAATGAGTAAAGTATAATGATTGTTTGAAATTATGGCAGCATGAGGGGAACACGTGGTTGAGTGGCGTGCTCGCGCCACTAAGTAGCGTCGCGAGCACTACACAATTGTTCGCGCGATGCAAAACAGCACATGGTGCTAGTTAGCGTCGGGTGCCCGCTGCAAAGTAGTGTACACGCACCGCAAGGTAGCGGCACTAAGGCTATAGGTATTCACACATGCGCACCTCTGCTGCCCTATGCGGCTGAAGGTGATGGTACAGCCAATACTAAAAATTATAAAAATGTAACAAGTAATTTGTACCCTATCCTGAGTAATCATAAAGAAAATGTTTGTGTAGATGATGAACCTGTTGAAATATCAGCCATTGCATATGCAGTAAATCTGTTAGACACAGCACTGAGCCCAGAAAGGGAAGTGATCCAACCAGCTGTATCAGCAGAAGGGATCCCATCAGTTATACCAGCAGTAGAAATTGATGAAGGTAATACAGTGCATAGTAGTAACAGATTGAACCCCCAGAGTACAAAGGTAAAAGTTCCCGTAGGTAACCTTAAAAATAGCAAAGTGGTAGGTGTCCATCCTGTCCGGACAATAACTGTTCCCAATGGGAAACCGGACGGAAATGGTGTACCCCCAAGGGATGTAGCAATGCATTGTCCCTGGACAAGAGCAGAATTACATACAATAATGACAGATTTTCGCGACCCTAGAAAAGAATTAGCCAAGTGCAAACAAATTTGTAAAAGATTTAAGTAATGCTCACGAGCCAACCAACAAAGATTGGCGAGTGGTATTACGTGCACGTCTTCCAGCCAATACCGACGTGAAAAAGTTTATCACGGATTGTGTATTGAATGATGAGATAGGCCCTCATTCAGAGCCACTCGCTATTTGCGGTCGTTCGTTCTAAAACTAGGGGAGGCTATTCAAATGAACCGTTCGCTCTTTGCAGTCTGTTCACGCCTCTATGTCTGAACGAGCGAACAAAACTTGCGTTCGTTTTTTGGAAAAATACGCCCCCTGGCCGCTCGCATCCTACGTCATGTCCGCTATTTATTAGATTAATCGAGTACATCGACAAGGGTATGAACTGCTCGCTATTCTTGGGGTTGGTGTTTGCTACCACAATTTTGCGCGCAGTTCTGACTATAAAATAACCCAGTGACGTGGTCAATGACGCTACTGTTTTAAATATGCACACCCATAAAACGCCCGTTTTGACCTTTAAGCACACCTGCGTTCTGATTTCCACTCCCCATTTTCAAGCACCTTCCCCTGTTACCACCCACATACGCCTCTTTCTGTCACTCAAAATAGCAGGCATTCGCTATTTTGCGAGCACATGAATTTCGGCCGCACTGACTGGTTAGCGCATGCGTATAACGATCCGTACGCATGCGCAGTTGGGCTAACATCGCTCGGAACGAACGAGCGGCCGCTTACGAGCGGCTCTGAATCAGGCCCATAGTTCCTTAACTGATGAGAACAACCAAGGTAACATTACACGCATAGTCACCCAATTGTCCAAATATTTTCCAGTAGTAGTGAACTAGAGTAAAATTTTCGCCATCAGGCAAAAGGATAGTGAGTCTGCAGCAGATTATTTCACCCAAGTACTGCTGACAATGACCCAATATACTGGTATAGAAAATATAAAAGACAACACGCACCACAGGGAAGTAGCTGTTACGGTACTTATGGATGGTCTTAAAGACACTCCAAAGACCAGGGTTCAAACCTTTCAGCCTAACTGGAGAGGAATTACTGTAGATGCCCTCAGGGAGTCAGCTATAGAACACGATAAAAACATCCTCAGTAAGAAGGAAACGCAAAGTGAGAAGCTAATGACAGTTAGCATTCAAGCTTTAGAAGGAATGTACACACAGCCCCAATACTCATACCACACACAGCCACAAAACACATATCAACATACCTAGCCACAAACCTCATACCACATGCAACCACAAACTCTCCATGCACAACAACCTACACAACGACAACTTTCCAACATAAGATGTTAAACATGGAACCAAAAAGGACACATAAGTAGATACTGTCAAGAGAGAAATAGGGGGACAAATAATAAGAAAATGCATAGGTTCATACCAAAAGGATACCCACAGAATGCAGGAGATCCTCAGCATTCACCGGCTCACATAGAGGCTGTGAATGCTTTACTGGAAAATGATAGTCAGCTCGAGGGGTCAGGTCATACCTGTAGTCTACAGGCAGTCAGGTAAACTGAGTACTAGGGAAGAACCTACAGTGATAGTAGATATAGCTGGTACTAAACACACTTTTCTTGTAGACACAGGGGCGACCAGATCAGTGTTAAATTCTCCATCAAATTTACAGGTGACCAACAAGACAGTACCAGCAATGGGAGTAACGGGTAAAGTGCAGCATTATCCTTTAACCAAATCTGCAGAGGTTACTAGCGGGATGCTGCAAACCAAGCATTCCTTTCTCCTGGCAGCGGCCTCTCCTACTAACCTGCTGGGAAGGGATTTGTTATGTAAAATGGGATGTGTCATTTACTGTACCCCTGATGGTATATTCCTAGATATCCCAGAGTAGGTTGCGCATGAGGTAAGGGATATATTCAACACTCCACAAAGGTTAATGCTTCACTCTACCGTTTTAGAACAAAGCCCATCCCAAGTAAAAGAGATGTTATCTCAAATATCGGGTTCACTTTGGGCCAAGGATGGACAGGACACTGGATTGATGGCAAATGTATCTCCTGTAATGGTAAATTTAAAAAGTAATAGGCAAGCTCCAAAAATCCCTCAATACCCGTTAAAGCCAGAGGTAGAGCTAGAGGTTTATCCAATAATTGAAAGGTTGTTACAACAGGGGATTTTAATCTGTACAGCTAGCCCAGCTAATAGTCCCATTTTTCCAGTGAAGAAGGCTGGGGGGGAGGGGCTATAGGTTAGTGCAGGACCTTAGGGGTGTAAACAAAGTAGTTGAGAGCCAATTCCCCGTAGTGCCCAAACCAGCTGTCATCCTCATGCAAATCCCACCATCTGCAACCCATTTTACTGTCATTGACCTATGTTCTGCTTTCTTCTCTGTCCCTCTTCACACTGTCAGTATCTCTTTGCATTCACCTACAGGCGGGTACAATATACATGGACACGATTGCCCCAGGGTTTATAGATAGCCCCAGTATTTTCTCTCAAGCCTTACATGACTGTTTGCAATCTTTTCAACCAGGCAATGGATCTGTTCTAATTCAATATGTAGACAATTTGTTGTTGTGCTCTGATTCGTTTGTCATGTTTAAGTGATACTAAACTACTGTTGCTTCATCTCACAAACAGGACACAAGTTTGCTAAGGACAAATTATAGCCATGCCAGACTAAGGTTAAATACTTGGGACACTGTCAAACCCAGGGCCTACGACATTTGACAACTGACAAAATACAGGCCATACAGACCACGACACTGCCGCAGAACCAACAGCAAATCCATACCTTCTTGGGCATGTGTGGGTACTGCAGGACGTGGATCCCAGGTTTTTCTATTTTGGCATTACCTTTGCAGGAATTGGTGTCATCCTCAAAACCCGACCGTGTCACACACACTGAGGAAACAGAGCAGGCTTTCCTTATCCTTAAGGACAGTCAGACAAGAGCACCTGCATTGGGAATGCCAGATTACTAAAAACCTTTTGATTTATATTGTACGGAGGCTGATGGCTGCGCAGCAGGTGTCCTCGCACAAAAACATGGTGACACTAGTAGCCTACTACAGTGCACAATTGGACACTGTGGCAAGATCACTTCCAACGTGTTTAAGAAGTGTAGCAGCAACTGCTCTTTTGGTCAGTAAGAGTGAGGATGTAGTATTAGGCCATGATATGATTGTTTATACACCCATGCTGTATCTGCGTTGCTGAATTCTGCCCAAACCAGACATGTTTCCTCAGCTAGGTTCACAAAATGGGAACTAGCTCCATTGGCATCTGCAAATATCACCATTAAACGGTGCAGTACATTAAACCCAGCAACATATTTACCATATGTGCCTCAGGATGCACAAAGGATGGAGAGAGGTGAGTCGCTGGTTGAAGGTGAGTTTTGCAGGTATACTGATACACATGATTGTATGGAATATTGAAAACAGACCTTTACTGCAAGACCTGACATACGTGATACACCATTAGAAAATGTAGATGTGATGTTTTACATAGATGGGAGTTGTCATAGACAAACTGACACGGGAGAATTATGTACAGGTTATGCTATTGTAGATGATGAGGATTTTGTAGAAGCTGAACCACTTGGTTCACCTCATTCAGCACAGGTGGCTGAACTGGTGGCATTAAGGAGAGCATGTGAACTGGCAGAAGGTAAGTCAGCTAATATCTACACTGACTCTAGGTATGCCTTCGGGGTAGTTCACGATTTTGTGGCTCTTTGGCATCTTTGAAATTTTATGACAGCAGCAGGCACACCAGTTGCACACTTAAAACCATATAAAAGGACTCTTCACAGCAATCCAACTACCAAAGGCAGTAGCTGTCATCAAATGTAAAGCCCATACATGCGAAGAAGACCCGGTGTCACTGGGCAATAACAAGAGCAGATGAAGCTGCCAAATGGGCAGCAGGGTTAAAAATAAACCTGCAAATTGATAAAACGATGTTTTTTCAAATGATTGACACCCAGAAATTAATTGAGATGCAAAATTTGTGTTCCATACAGGAAAAGGCAGTCTGGAGATCAAAGGGATGTGGTCAGGAGTCCTCTGGACTCTGGAGAGATGGACAAGGTAGGCCGGTTGCTCCCAAGGCATATTACCCAACCCTGGCTGAGGCAGCGCATGGTTTGACTCACCTAGGAAAAGGAGGTATGTGCAAGTTAGTCAGAGCATACTGGTGTGCACCTGAATTTTCCTCTCAAGCTGAAAAGAGGGCTATGTCCTTTTTGACTTGCTTGAGGAAAAATGTCGGGAAGACAATCCCTACTGAACCATCCCATGTCCCTCCGACAGACGGACCTTTGCAGGTAATACAAATTGATTTCATCCAATTACCACCTTGCAGGAATCTCAAGTATGTATTAGTTTGTACTGATGTGTTTTCTAATTGGGTAGAGGCATATCCAGCTGCCACTAATACTGCTGTTTTTACTGCTAAAAAGATTGTTCAGGAATTTGTATGCAGATACGGTATCTGTTACGATCCTCTAGCAATTGCTAGGACCGAGATAGAGGTGTTGGAGATACGTGGCACATCGAAGAACAAACACAAGAAGTATAGTTAAATCATGGCAGTTTACTAAACAAATGATATGATAGACCAGTGAAAACACAACATGTCAATGGTGCAATAAGGAGCTGAAACCATAGGACAGTCAATAGAATATACTGTAGGTTTACAGTCCAAACTAAAGTTGTTAAATGGCCAGGAGGCCTAGTAGACAGCAATGCTTGAAACGTGGTGAAGAAGCAGGATTGCTGGATGGCCTGGAGGGCCTATCACACAGCGATGCTTGAAACGTGGTGTTGAAGCAGGATTGCTGTTTGGCCTGAAAGGCCTAGCAGACAGCGGTGCTTGAAACGTGATGTTGAAGCAAGATTGCTGTATGGCCTGAAGGGCCTAGTAGACAGCGTAGCTAGAAATGTGGTATAGAAGCAGGATAGCTGTATGGCCTGGCGGCTCTGTAGACAGTGATGCTTGAACCATGGTATAGAAGCAGGATAGCTGTATGGCCTGGAGGGGCTTGCAGACAGCGCTACTTGAAACGTGGTATAGAAGCAGGATAGCTGTATGGCCTGGAGGGCCCTGGAGACAGCGTTGCTTGGACCCAGGGTACTTGGGTCACTTAAAAGCCGGTGAGCAGAATACACGCAGCATGTAGAAAATATAGCTGGAAGTCTGGATGCACAGAGAGCAGCTTGCATATCCAAAAGTTCCACATGAAAACTCTATAGCCGACAGGGCGGCGACAGTCCAGGAAGTTCAAATAGGATCAGCTGCCAATCAGGCAACACTAGGAGGAACCATGTGAAATCCTCTGACATCTGGGTCTCCTAGCAACCGGCAACCTAGAAGCATGGTCAGGAGCAGGAGGAATACTGGCAGGAGACAAGTCCTGGACTGGACTTATAACAGTATCCCTAGAATCATTGAAAGTGATAGGGGTACTCATTTCACCGGAGATGTTTTCCAGAACATGTGTAAGTTAATAGTAGACTTCAGACCCCCTACCGACCGCAAGCCAGCGCGAAGGTGGAGAGAGTGAACGGTACTATTAAGAACAAACTGAGTAAGATCATGGCTAAAACTGGATTAGGATGGCCAGAAGCCTTACCGCTAGTCCTCCATAGCATCAGGACTACTCCTAGACCTCCTCCTAATCTGTCCCCCTTTGAGATACTGTTTGGGAGACAACCTCATTTGATTGAATGTCCACAGGATGATCTGAAGTGTAATAATGAGGTTACTGTGAAATACCATATAACAATGAGTAACCAGTTGAAACAGCAGCAACAGAAATTGAAATTGTTATCACCTGACATGCCTGAGACAAACTGTCATGATGTTGAACCTGGAGAATATGTTATGATCCAAAATTTCTTACGTTCAGGTTGTTTGACAGACCGGTGGGAAGGACTGTATCAAGTGTTGCTGACAAGTACAACATCATTGAAAGTAGCAGAGAGGGATATCTGGGTCCATTCCACTCACTGCAGAAAGGCCAATCACCCGGAGGAGATACAAGGCGGAGTCGAGGCAGATAACGTGGACCTGTCGATTGCGAGCCTGTTCTGGGAGAATTAGAGATTGCAGTGGAACACCTGAGCTAGGGAAATTTGCAGACCACTATTCCAGCAATGGAGTGGCGGGCTGGGGTTGTGCTTGTGTTTCCTTCCAGGGTTCTCATCATATTCATTTGTTTCGGGATTTTCTGTTTCTGTGACCGAGGACAGATGACGTAGAGGGAGGTTGATGGTGATATCGATGGAGAGGGAGCGATAAAACAATTTGGGCGTTATTTGGCAAAACCCAGAACAGTAATTAAGAGATCTGTCATCCTAGAAACTCGGAGTCAGTGTGAAGGTCTATTGTCTGAGGAATACTGTATGTGTGTAAACTGTGGATCTCTAATTGATGAAAAGTGCATCCAGCGATGCCAGTCCAGGAGTAATCTGTATTTGGGCAAGCATCCTTTAGATGATTACTATTCCTCAGTGGGTAACACTCAGTCAGTAAACCAGACTGAGTGTTGGGTTTGCACTCATGTGCCTCAGGGACAACATAATGTAGGTTTAGTACCACTCCCTTTTAAATATCTTTGAGGTTTTTGGATTACATAAAGGGAAAACGCTGGATGGGAAATTTGTTAAGTCCAAACGTCCAAATTTTAAGCTCCACCCATACAAAGTAGATAGAACTCTCTTATGTTTAAGCTTCACCAATTTCAATAAACCAGGAAGTTGGGAGGTGACCTGTAACAATCAGACAATGACCTTCTCACACAGAACTGATAATGAACCACTACATGATAAACTTGTACATGACATTACTAACAGTGGGAGATATTTCCGGTATAGGTATACTCGTAGTCCCATCAAGGAGATGGTTGGCAGAGTACCAGTAGGGTACTGTGCAGATATTATACAACCAAAGACATGTACTAGCCAAATGGGAGAACCTGGGATAGGATCCTTTGTCAGAGAAATGTGTTTAATGGTAATGATGCATTCTATCCCTTATGTACTCCCAGACTATGTATATTTTATGTGGAAGGAAAGCGTACAAGTGGCTCAGCGTACAAGTGGCTCACTCCGAGTTCTGAAGGTTTGTTATCTGGGAAGGGTAATCCCAGAGGTTATTACCCTTACATATGGTGAAGTGCTTGGTATTCATAAAAACACACCATCACCATATCTCCATACATAGAGACAAAAGAAACATGATACCTGGTGATGTACATACAGCCACACAGTTGATTAGTGAACCAACTGGCTTCCAAATTTTGGTAGCATTAGATCCCACCAGAATCGCTCGGGGTACTTCAAATTTTAGATACATCCAAGACCTTGCTAAATTAATAGATAATATCACCGAGTTGTATGATGACACATTCAGGTACACTGGTAAGGAGCTACAGGCCTATAAGAAAGAACTTGTGCAACATAGACTAGTGTTAAATTATTTAACAGCTGTAACTGGTGGATACTGTGTGACTCAGGCCACCCAAATTGGTGTCAAGTGTTGCACTTACATCACAAATAATACTAGTGATCCCAAAGAGGTGATAGACAGGAAAATGGATGAGACTCTGCAGCTGAAATGGGAATTTCGAAAGAACCATAATGCCTCATTGACTGAGGTAGAGAAAGGTAGAAGAGTGGTTCTTGTGGTTGAACCCTGTAAAATGGTTCTCCGGTCTAGGAGAGTGGGTTCAGGAAATGATTGCTAGCGTAGGTAAGCTCCTGATCCTCATATTGATTGTCATCTTAATAATTGGCTTATGTGTCAGATGTGTTCCTGCTGTGTTGAAGTGTGGAAAATGTAATGCTAAGGTAAACCAGGAGAATGAAATTATGATGGTGGTTAGTAGTAATAGTATGAATACTAAGGTAAATGAAGAACTGCATTACAATCATGAACTAGAATGTACCATCAGATGATGTATAGATTTGGCCATGCATGAAATGTATTATTAAATGTTATTTTAAACATCTTAAATAATGTAAGTCCCTATCCCCTTCAAGACTTCCTTTATAGGTTAGGTGCATCCCCACATCTTTCCCATGATCTTCAGAGATCCGCAGTGTGCGTATAAGGGTAGTTTTATGTCCCTCCCAGGGGCGCATTATTGATGTTTTAATGACCGAATTATGCCATCCCATAATATAACATTGACTAATATTTCATAGTGTATGACTGAATAGATTAAGCCTAGAGTGTGATAGTGTTTTGGTTGCTAGCAAAGGGTGGACTGTCGAAGCCGGATGATTGGCTGAGACCAAATCTTAAAGTAATATCTGGCGATGCCATTTTGTGTCGCCCCTGATGACGCCATCTTGTGTCGTCAGCACGAAACCATTGTGTGCAATTATTAGCATTGTGGGTCTGCGATGCTACCGCATATTGTTGAAAGTCCTACCATAACCTATACACACATTAAATAATACATATAAAATATACAAGACGCACAATGCACAGTTGCGCTGTTCACCCATGCACAGATAAGCACTAAACACATAGATGCACAATGCATACTAGCGACTTTACACAATATTCTCACTTTCACACATGCAATCACTTATAAAAAGGTTTCCAAGCATTAAGCTTAATATTAGAGGTTTTATTAGCTAATACTTATGTCGTGAAATGTAAAGTATATGATGTTTAAGGTATAGAGACTAGGAGACTAGTCATGTTTGGTACCATTCTAAATCACTGTTTATTTGCAGATCTCCGGTTCTATCGGCAAGGAGATCGCATCATGCGCCTGCAAGTTATGAATTATAGGGAATTAGTGGTTAGAATGCATCTCTGTATGTAGTGTCTTTTATTAGCTTAAACCAGTTCATTGGCGGGAAAACCACACAAAGCAACGTTTGAGGAACTGGGACATACCCTCAGTGATGCTGTATGAACTGTCCTATGACCTGCATCGTACTAGAATGTCCAGAAACAAGACCCAATGGAAACCTATTAACTAGTTTCTTTGTTTTGTAAGGTATATAGCCTGCTCACCGGTTATAGTATACAGCCATTCTTCTTGGATGACCACAGGCTTCTGGAGAGACTGTATACTGGGATCAGTGCCCATGTGGATATATCGACTTGTACCTTTTGTATTTACTTGCTTTTTTGCGCTAATTGTATAGATCACAATGTGTTATACTTTTCATTGAATAATATAACTTTTTGTGCTTTGGAACCACAATTGGATTGGAAAGCAATTATTTCTCATGTGACTTGTATCGCTAAACAGATACATTTTGGGTATATAGATTTAGGGGTATCAATCGAATATTACAATAACTACATTATTATATACTATAGGATGAGAATTGAAAAATGTATGAATTTGTAGATATTATTTGTTATTGGCCATCTTTATGTATGATTCATGAATTACAGCACACATTTGGTGCAATAAGAATTTTCTGAAATCATTTGCATAATATTGGTTACAGCTTGAAAAAGGCTACAGGTGTAGCCGAAACGCGTTGCTGCTCACCTATTCTGCAAACCGGAGACTTATCTGCACCCTCCTGCTGCTGACTAAATATCCAGTAACCGGCAACCACCACCGATGCATGCTTGTTCCCTGCCGTAAGTTTTACCATCAGACGGCAGTGGAGAGTGACCTGTGATTAGTGCCGGCACATGTGGTCACGGCTTGGAGGCTAACTGTTTTGCTGGACTGCACACGCCGCTGTCTGCTTTCCGGAGACGGGAGCCAAGTGTATTTTGCGGCAGCGTCCAGATGCCTCCTGTGCACGGCACTAAGTGCGAGTCATCGGATACCGCTGGTGAAGGGATCTTGCCGACTGGTATGCATATTTACAATACTGACACTTATAACAGGTTCTTTTGAAGGAGCACTGACTGAGTCCAATTTCTTTACCATCAAATATTATAAAATACTACACTTTACAATCTAATTTTGGTGGATTTAGTCGCTTCACTACAACTATACAAGAACTGTTAAAAGATCCTATGTCAGAAAGAATCTGCGGTTTACTATTTTAATATTGAGAGACTCCGGTATAAAAGTATCAATCCTTTGGATACAAACAATCACTATCCGGATTAGTTACTGGCAACAGTTACTTATTTGTCTCCCTGAGCCTGATGGCTACATTTTCTGTTTTATTAAGAGTCTGATCAACTGTTTTTTTTTTGTTTTTTTTTATCGCAGTTTAATTTGATTTACCAGTTATTAATCAATTTATTTATACTATCTCAATATTTGAAGTTATCAATGGTTTAAATATGTAATGCAATTTTCATTTCCAAATTCAGTATTAACATTATCATTTTTTTTTATTATTATTATTTTCATTGCTGTTTATTATTAATGGTTCATTTATATTTATATAGATTCAAATATTATTTGTTAACATTTGACTTTTGTGTCATATTGACTTCCCCACTTTAGTATTGGAGCGCAGTTTATTTTTGTTTCTTGGTTTTTCTAGTGAGGTTGACAATCACCTCATTTTTTTACCGCTTCATCAATACTTGATCATCCTTCTTGAATTAGCGCTGGGTAATACTTATTTGTTATAATATTGGTTACAAACACTACAGAAGGAGATACTATACATTGTATTTGAGTTTTTGTCAATATATTGCTACAACAAGAATGTTTATTTAGATCTATACCCAAGGATTATATTCTATAATGGAGCGCTTATACTGACTATGATTATACGTGGGAAATTGTTGAGATGTTTTTGACTGCTGAAAAATGATCAACCCTCTACAAAGATTGTTTGATTATATAGAGTACCGATGGTTTATGAATGTGTAACAACCAAGTACATAATTGACCTATATAAGGCTCAAATTTGATACAATCTGGAATTGTAATATGGGTAGGTTATTTCACTTAGGGGTCTATTTACTAAGCAGTGTTAAGGTGCCCATCCACTAGACGATTAAGTTGAATGATAACAATCGTTTGCAAATCGATGCGCGTGCCCGCTGGTCGTTTAGACCTCTATCATCGTGCAAACATGCTGATAAACCTGACAATAACGTCAGGTTGAGCATGTTTGCAGATGAGCATGTTTGCAGATGATTGATGAGCCTGCACTGAACGGCTGCTCGTTCAGTGCAGGCTCATCACAGACTGACAAACGACTGCACGTTTACAATTTCTTAATCGTGCAGTTGTTTTCATGTCTGCTAGTGGATGGGCACCCTTAGGAGACAGAATGAAAAGTGATAAGGTGCCAGCCAATCAGCTCCCAACTGTTATTTTTCAAACACAGCCTGTGATATAGTAGTTAGGAGCTGATTGGCTGGCACCTTATAACTTTTCACTCTGTCTCCTAACGCTGATTTGGTCTCCTCACAGATTTGGACGCTCGTTCTAAAAATGGGCCGGATATTTAAATTGAGCGCTCGCTCTTTGCGGTGTGTTGACACCTCTGTCTGAGCGAGCGTCCGAAAAATGGGCTCGCTATTTTGTAAAGATGCCCCTTTGCCGTTCGCATCACACGTCATCTCCGGTATTTATTAGATTAATCGGGAACATCGAAAGGCATCTGAACTGCTCGCAGTGCTTGTGGTAGCTTTTTCCTACCGCTATCACTGCGAGCAGTTCAGGCTAAAAGACAACCAAGTGACGTGGTCGATGATGCTCCTTTACTAATTATGCACTCCCATTAAATGCCCTTTTGACCGTCAGGCACGCCTGCGTTCGGATCTCCACTCCCCCAGTTTTCAAGCACCTTCCCCTGTTACCACCCACAAACGCTACAATCTGTCAATCAAATTAGCAGCCCCTCGCTGTTTTAAGAGTGCACGATTTCCGACCGCAATGACTGGTTTGCGCATGCGCATTACGACCCATACGCATGCGCAGTTGTGCGAACCTCGCTCAGAGCGAACGAGCGGCCGCTTACGAGCGGCTCTGAATCAGGCCATCAGCTCACTAGAGCTCATTAACTGTGGACAGGTAAAAAAAACCCTCCTTCATGATATCAATATTTTCCCAGTCCTCATCCCAGGTTTATGCTCTTCAATAAACCAAAACCCTAATTTAACGGTTTGTAAACTAATTTAATGATTGTCATAAAGAAGAGTTCATTATGAAGATTGAATTGTGATTAATGAATCATCTCATCCTGTTACAATGAGTCGCTGACAACATAAACAGATGCACTGAGTGAGCGGCTTTTGGCTACTTCCAAGAAAAGCTGCCATCCAGTTATTATAATTAATACATGTTCCGATAAAAAAGCATTAAAGACGCTGTGGTGTTAATATGATTTAATGCACGCGTATTACATAGCTGAAAAAATATACCTGAAATATCTGGAGTGTTTATAATTGAAAGGGATAATGACACACTTTTAGACTTGCTTTCATCGTTGTAGCATTGAAAGGGAGACTGTTTCTCTTTAAAGGGGAAGCAGTCATTGTGTTGAGGGTTAGAGTTAGAGATTAGCGATATTCTCCGCTGGAAGTCAGCATGAGCCGACAGGGCTGTTGAGTCGGTATACAATCGGTAAACCGGCTGCCTTAATGCCAACAGCCGGCTTCCTGACTGTCATATCCCGGCGAGGGTGAAATGCCGGGTGTCTAGATGTAGACGCCTGACATTTCCCCGAAGCTGGGAGACCGGCGCCCGGCATCCTGATCGAAGGGATGCTGGGTGCCGCGAGCGGACAGCCGTGGGGGGGGGTTAGGTTTAGGGCACCCGGGGGGAACTTAGGGTTAGGCACCCCCCCGGGAGGGTTAAGGTTAGGCTAGGGAAGGTTAGGGTCCCCCGGGGGGGACTTAGGATTAGGCACCCCCAGGGGTGATTTAGGGTTAGGCACCCCCCTGGGGGACTTGGGTTTAGGCAGCAGGGAAGGGGGGGATTAGGGTTAGGCACAGGGGGGGAGGTTAGGGTTAGGCACCCCTAAGGAGAGTTAGGGTTAGGGGGTTAGGTTAGTTTATACTTACCTTTGCGATGATCGGGATTTCCAGCGCTGTCGGGCTTCCACTGCTGGGAACTCTGCTTTTGTTGGCCAGGCGCTGCCGGGAATCGCATGGCTGGCGGTATATCATATAACGATTCCGTTGAGACAGCCGTGGGTCCCAAGTCCTGAAGGGGGTGTGACCAAATCTGTGAGGCATGGCCAGGCTCCCTCTAGAAAAACATGAAGGAAAACTCTGTGTGACACCAGGAAGTAGTGCCGCGTGCTGCAAATGGGGGACATGTGTCCCTCTCAGCCATATTTGCCTACTCAACTGGAAGTTGCGAGAGGCTTGCATTTATTTGAGTAGCACCCCTGGATCTGCCGCATCCCGTCCACTTCTTAATGACGTGGGCAGAATGGGGGAGATAAAAATTGGAATTGCGGGTCCATTTGGGGGCCCCAAATGATGCAAAATCGTAGAAGTGTCTCTTTCCTGGAAACGTATTGTTTGTGCTTGTTCCCAGGAAAGCCAATCAGTTGCCAAGATCCTGTCTGGTCATGTGACGGCAGAGGAAGGAAGGGGGCACAATGTTTATACTATGTACAGCTTAATGCCTTTGCCAGGTGACTGTTTTCCATGATAATTGCACGACACTTGGCAAACTAAGTTATTAACTGCAGACCTTAAGGAAAAATGAGCAAGTCCATATGTCTTCTTATAGGTAACCAGGGTGATTTATATTAGTCAAACACACCTTTCTAGAACAATTTGAACACGTAACCTACTGTACTTGCTGGAATATTAAACTTGGTTCACAGGGACAAGCTGTCATAGGAAAAAAGATGGAACAACTTATTTCTGACTAATGTACAACACGGTGCTTTTGATTTCTAAATGTTCTCATACCCAAATATTGATTTGCTAGGATAAAGTTTATCTACTGCACGTGTATAATACAAATGTTGTCAAAGTTGTATAAACTGCTGTTCAAGCTATCTTACAGACATAATAACTGTGTTTGATGGCTCCAAACTAAAGTATTTACTTCAGTTTGTTATAATTTCTTATTATATTTTTATATAACAAAAGGACTTTTCTGATCACTGGCAGAGGTGGGTACAGTCAGGGTCATCTTAACAGCATTGTAGGCCCTGGGAAAAACAATGCACTGGGGCCCCTACCTGCCCATTCACGGGAATACAAATGTAAATGGTCAATAAAATTAAACCCTTAAATTTATTCAAACTTTCAACAAAATCAATGGTTAAACATAAAAAAAAGCTAGGATTATGGACTCCACATCCCTCTTCTCCAGCTCGCAGTGCAATTCCTGCTCTTCACTACAGATGTGATTAAAGTATGGGGGACCCCTGAGAGAGTTTAAAAATTATAGAAAGCAAATGTTGTTCTACAAATACGTGCTCTAGATTCTATTTGTGTGCATAAAAAAGCCTGTAAGTTGATTGAGTCATTTCAAGCAACTTTTGTTTTAAAAATTTGTTAAAAAAAAAAAAAAACACATGTAAATCACACCTGCTAGCCTAAAAACACCTGACCCATCAATACATCACCCCATATAGCTTTTTAACCCATTATATCACCCCCAAAAAAGACATGTAATTATTGGCCAAATTAAGTGAATTAAAACCTCATAAGTGCCTAATTAATCATTAGGGGGTGTCCCAGGGGTTCTGCAGTAAGTCCTTTTTAATTTTTTTTATTAAAATAGCTAGTCTGCTCTGGGAAAAAAGCCACGTTAATCCTATTCGAAATTACAGTGGCTAAATTTGCGCTAATTGAATAGGAAAAATCTTGCGAGCGGCCATGTTAACGTGTATTGCGGGATTACACGGCTATTGAATATGCCACCTTAAACTGGGTAGTGCTCTACATATGCCAGTAAGACAGAACAGTACACAGTGATAGCCATGTGTAGCTCTGATTATTTTATTCTTTTGTATTTAATTAGAATATATCAAGGGAAAAAATGTTCTACTCATTAGATTTTTATTGAGTTTGCAAAGAAATACATATAGTGGGAACAGAAAATATAATAGGGAGAGATTAGTGAAATTAAAAATACATAAACTGCGTGAAAGCCAAGGGGGAAAATAAACAGTTTATTAAATAATACAGGCATAATACATAGAACAAATATAAATATATACATATAACAATAATACATAAATCTCAAGAATCATCTCTAGGAGAATGAAGGACGCTAATGACTGTATTCCCACTAATTAATAAGGAACGACCTAGTGACTCTCTATATTCACACCAACCAAACCACTTCATCAGTGGAGGAGAGGCAGAAGAGGAATAAGGGTAATCAGATGTTTCGAAACAGTGTTTTTGAATCTTGTTCTCTATGGAAGCCAAATTAGGTACAGCTGAGGACCTCCACAGTTGAGCAATAGCTGCCTTAGTGGTTATCAATATATGACCAATAATATGCCTGTCACCTGAGGACATTTCTCCCAGATAGAAATTAAATAAAGCTGTTAATGGGTAAAAAGGAACTGTTATCCCAGTGACCTTCACAATTAAGATGAAAACTGCAGTCCAGAGGGGTTACAAAAGCGGACGCTTCCAAAATATGTGAAAAATGTCACCTGTCTGTCTGCAATTTCTCCAACAATTTTTGGAAATAGAAGGCCAAATGTTACGTTGCCTATCTGGTGTGAAGTATACTCTGTGAATCAATTTCTAAAACATGTCTGTATGATGTATACAACGGGACACCTTGAAACACGAGGGAAATATAAGTATCCAATCTTCCTCAGAAATCTGCAGAGACCAATCACTCTCCCGTTTAGTTTGGGAAGCAAGTTTATAGTTTTTAGCCTTTGACGTTTGAAGTTGATACCACCATGTGATCCCCCCTTTATGGCTCGGAGAGGTAAACTTTGAAAAAAAAAAAAAGTTGGGAAATTTAACTTCCTGATAGGAGAAGGCTAAGAACTTTGCAGCCAATGCCTTAATTGTATATCTTTATAAAAGTCCCGGTATGAGACACCAAACGCTGTCTGATGGTGAGAGAACTGACAAAGTCCCTCCTCTAGATAAGAGAAAAAGAAAGAAGGGCAGTATTACTGTGCACAGATCGAAAATTAATTAGTCTTAAAAATTAACCTTTATTAGGTAATCCTTCAAATTATATCTCCTTAACAAAATAAATAAACTGGCGAGGTATTAAAAAAAAAAAAATTATTGAAAAATTAATGAAAAAAAATTAATAAATAAAATGTAAAAGATGCACTTGGGGTCTCCCCTGTATTTAAATGGACTTCTTATGGATGTCAGTTAGTGACCAGATGTTTTCTACTCTGTATTCAGATTATCATTTAATTGTCAATGATATATAATTCGATCTATATGTTTCTTCCCCGCTACTTATAATTCCTAATATCAATCACACTCTCACTTAATTGTTTAGTATCTCTATGTGGCAGAGTTATTGATTGATTCTCTCCTATTGTGTTTACTCTGCAGATTAATTAAATAGGTGCAAGTTGATATTAGTTCTTATATAGGGCGGCACAGATGGTATAATGGTCACAGCAATGAGGTCATGGGTTTAATTCCCACCATGGCCCTAACTGTGTGGAGTTTGTATATTCTCCCTATGCTTGTGTGGGTTTCCTCCGAGTTCTCCGGTTTCCTCCCACACTCTAAAAAAAATATACTAGTAGGTTAATTGGTTCCCCACAAAAATTAACCCTAGTGTGTATGTGTGCATGTACATGTGATGGGGAATATAGGGGGTCATTCAGACCCACTCGCGAGCGGCAGTACGATGGTCGCCACTGCGCATGCGCATGACGGAGGGAGCTCTGTCATGCGCATGCCCGAGACCCGGCGAGCGAAGGACTTTCCATCGCTCCGGGTCCGTGCTGTCGATGTTGATTGACAGCACGCCCCCTTTGGAGGGCGTGCCGGGGGCGTGCCTTACAGACGGAGGCGTTCCCATGGGAATGCCTACCGTCTGAAGCCGGCCCCACTGATCACTATCTGATAGAGCCAAAATCACTCCAGGGCTTGTGGTTGAGAAACCCGACCACAGGGTTTCACTCGCTAGTCCGATGGTCGCGATGGTCAAGACCATCGCGACCATCTTGTTGCACGCTCGTATATGCTGTGGGTGGTGACCCACAGCTATACGAGCGTCCAGGAGGACGCTCCATATTAATGGAGGAGGGCCCTGATTCAGAGCGAGCGCTCTGGTCAGAGCGTCCGGCTCTGAATCAGGGCCATAAAGTGTAAGCTCCACTGGGGCTGGGACTGATGTGAATGGCCAAATACTCTCTCTGTAAAGCGCTGCGGAATGTGTGCTCTATATGTGTGCTCTATATAAATAACTGGTAATAATAATAATAAATATAGGTGTCAGCTATAAGAACACAATGTTAAAGATCTGAAATATAGGATTGCTGCAGGGAAGCTCTCTTATTGATGGTAATAAACAGAGATTCTCCTCCCTATGAAGCGATCTTATTGAATCAATGTTGCACTAAATTGTTACAACATATTGTTGCTCATTAGTAGATACATGAATCTGTCTCATATAAATATCCTGATCGAAGTGACAAGAGTTTTCCTCCTCATACTGCTTATATACAGGGCATCTGAGTCCTAGCTATCAATCAGTATGGAATAAGTGTAATCCATACATAGGGTCCATTTGAAGTGGCTTTGGCTGTGTTGGTATGTTTAGGTAGGACAGATAGTAAGTGTCTTTAGCTAGTCTCTAACATAAATAATTCAGCTGGGGTGTACAGTAATTTCACATACACTTTGTTTAAGGGCTGAATCCCTCTTATTCTCAGAATCAATTGATATGATCCGAGATTACAGATAATTCTCAACAGTAACTGCCCGTTCACACCATCAGGCTATGCGTCTGCCTTCAGTCACATAAACCCTCACTATCTGGCTGGTTAGATATTACAGCCAATAGAGATCAGTAGCAAGGTTTCACATAACACACAGACATCAGCGTCTGCCCTCCGGTGCTTACTCTATCACTGCCTGGCTGATCAGATACAGTAGCTGTTACAATCACTAGCAGAGTTTAGCGTCGGAGGGAAGCGGGAGAGCCCCTAGTGCAGGGTTCCGATGCGCATTTCGCCTATCGCTTAATCATGAAGTCTCAATCATTTGATTCCATGTGTACCTAATAATAGAGGTTAATTTTGAAGACTAATTAATTCTCGAACTGTGCACCGTAATACTGCCCTTCTTTCTTTTTCTCTTATCTAGTTCCGTTAATTGGCAGTAGGTAGCACACCCCTTATAGAATTAAAAGGGGTTCATCGAGATAAACTGGTGCGGTAGTCCTTTGTTGTTGTTTAGGATAAAGTCCCTCCTCTGAAAGAATATCTCCTAATGTGGATAACCCACTGCCCGACCAAGAGTCTAAGTGGAGATCTGGAATTAAATTTGCAATACACTATATGGAAAGAGTGCGAGATGGTAGTGAGACATCTTCTGAGGCAGAAATCGGTTTACGCCAGACTAGAATTGTAGCTAAAACTGCTTTAGAAACTCCCAATTCTGATGGCTTAATAGAACTAGGAAGCCATAAAGATCTGGGATTCAAAAGGCCTAACCAAAGCCCTTTCTATCAAGAACCAAGATTTTGGGACTGTTATATGGAACCAGTCTCTCGCCTGACTTAACAAGCATGCAGCCTAGTACTTTTCAACCTCTGGGAAAACCAAACCACCCTCCAATTTGGGTAACGTTAAAGTGCTCCTTACTATTCTAGGTTTGCTTCCTGTCCACACATATTTCAAAATAACTTTGTAAAGCTTATTACATAGGCATTTAGGGAGAGTTCTTGGTATAGTGCGAAATAAATAAAGAAGTAAAACCATTTTGGTCATGGCCAACCTGCCTGGCCTTCAAATGCCCCAAGAAGCAGACCATAACTACAAGTAATAAGATCCTGGTTTCCTGAGAGCTTTACTCCTAAATAATTAAGGGGTCTAGTTACTAAGCAGTGTTAGGAGACAGAGTGAAAAGTGATAAGGTGCCAGCCAATCAGCTCCCAACTGTCATCTCACAGGCTGTGTTTGAAAAAATGACAGTTGGGAGCTGATTGGCTGGCACCTTATCACTTTTCACTCTGTCTCCTAACACTGCTTAGTAACTAGACCCCTAAGAGTCTGGGTCTGCCAGGCGTATTTAGAAGAGGACCGTAACAGTTTTATGTCAGTGGACGTGATGTTATAAGGAAGGGCTTACGTTTTGGCTGTATTCAATTTATAGAAGGAGATTTCAGAAAACTCCTTTAACACCAAGTGCAATGTTGGGAGACAGGAATAAGCATAACAAGATATCGTCTACAAATCTTGTGTACTATTCCACCTATTTGGGGGATCTGAATGGAGTCTAAACTTCTAATTTTTGCTGCTAAAGGTTCAATAGCAAATGTATCAATCAGAGGGGAAAGAGAGCGACCATGATGCATATCACTGGAGATAACAAATCTAAAAGAGAGAAAACCATTTACAAATAACTGCGCTGAAGGGGAGGAATACATAGCAAGAATTTAATCCAAAATCCGTCCGCCAAACCCACATTTTTTTTAAATAGCCATAAGATAGCCCCAGGGAAGTCTATCAAATGCCTTCTCAGCATCAAGAGAAAGCAGCAGTAAAGGCTCCCTTCGAGACTCACCGGGGCCAGTCTACCCATAATGAACCCCACTTGGTCCTGATGAATTAAAGATGGAGGCTATGGACCCAGTCTCTTAGAGACTTATTTAGCATATAGCTTGACATCCGTGTTCAACAAGGCAATAGGGCAATAATTTCTGCAGGAAAGCTACCCTTCTCAGAGGCCTCATTGAACACATATGCCAGCACCCGAGCCAAGTCTCTCTTAAAAAACGTATAATAATTGGGGATATAACCGTCTGGGCCTGAGGCCTTATCAACTGGAAGAGAGTCAATTGCACTCTCTACCTTCTCAACTGACCAAGAGGCATCTAGTGTCGAACTAGTCTCTGGGTCGAGAGTGGGGAGGTTCAACGTTTCCAAGAAACTTGTAATACCTGTGTTAGTGGGTTGGGGTTTATCAGGGTCCGAGTTAAGATTATACAGATGGGAGTAGTACTCTGCGAATACATTTGCAATCTCCATGGGAATAAACCTTTACCCCCTTAGAGTTAAACACATTCTGCGCACTCTCTTTTGCCCTTCAGCTCAGCTTTCACACCAGCTAACAGCCAGCTATGTTTCCTAAAACATAGAATTTCTAACTGAGATGGGAAATATTAATCTGCACTTCCTGAAGAGGGATGGCATTGATTTTATCTCTAATATTGAGTAAGTCTTTGAGTATAATCCTATCAGCTTTATGAACCCCTTACAGTCTAGCTCCCTCTGACTCAAGCTCTACCTGGCATTGCAAGACTGAACGTTTAAGTCTTGCTGCAGTCTGTATTGCTGATCCCCTAATTACGGCCTTAAGGGAGCACCAAAAGTTAAATACAGAGATGTCCTCTGGCTTATTAGTGTCTAGAAATATGGAGACGCCCGCTGTAAAGCCTGTTGAGCTACGGGATGTGACAACAAATGAGCACCTAGGCGCCAGGATCCAGGCGGAACGTGTCTAGCGTGTCCCAAACCAGAAAGGGATAAATGTTTAAACAATATTCTTGTTATAGGCCTACACTTTGCCTCGATGGCGGCACTGCCAAGTCTGCTCATAGAGTCCACCATTAATGAGAGTTTCCATTTTTGTTCACTGAGATCTGTTTAACTCCTTCCAGAGCTCTCCTGTCAGTCTTTACTGAGCTGTGATAATCCTCTGGTAATAAAAAAGGTTTGGAGAAAGGCTTAAACTGGGTACAAATTTTGACGACCGATCGGTTAGCGGACCAATCCGCCATCAGAGTGCCCGTTTGGTAAGCTATACACACTTACCAATCGACCCCTCGATATGTCTGGCCTGAAGTCACAACTGGGCGGGCATTTGTGTGATGTCAGTGTTGGCGATCCCTGCAGCCAGTGTACGGGCAAGTCGTCCGTACACACAGGCAGATGCACCGATATCTTTCCGATAAGTCGGCATTGGCTGTGCTGCAGGGCCAACCAGATATGTCTGTGAATGACGTCGTACATATATATACTGGGTTTATGCACCCGCCGATGCACTCGCGATTAATTTGTAGATCAAACAAACGATATATCTACAAGTGTGTACCCAGCTTAAGTTGCCAGGAAAATGTGTGAGGTTATTACTGGTGTGGAATAATGTCATTGGGGGGTGGCTAATTCCAGAAAGTGCCAAACTTATGACTGAGCATAGATGAAATGGTAGCAGGCATAGGGTGGGATTCAATTAGCCCTGTTAACTGAACGGGTGCTAATTGAATGCCAGCCCGTAGTAAATTAGCCCTGCTTATCTGGGATTTCTTTTCGGGTCTCCTGAAACATGAAAAGAATCCCCGTTAACAGGTGATAATTGCCAGGTGACATACAGGTCTGTGAGCTTATCACGGATCCTGCGCATTTTTGCCCGAAAACCCGGGTTAACGCATGTGTTTAACGTGCGTTAACAAGGCTATCGGGCAAATGGGGGAAGCTAATTGCATAGCCCTGGGTGTTAAACCCTGAGGCTACCTCCTGTTATTACCTGTAGTAATTTACCGCAGGTAATTGAATTCCCCCCGTGGGGGAGATGTATCAAACCTTGAAGAGATATCAGGTACCAACCAAACCGCTACTGTCATTCCACAGGCTGTGCTTGAAAAATGACAGGAGCTGATTGGTTAGTACTTTATCTCTCTCTCTCCACTTACCCTCTCCAATGTTTTATATATCTTCCCCCATAGGGCGATGTATCGAACCTGAAGAGGACAAATGAAGAAGTAACCAATCAGATTCTACTTCATTTTATAGAATGGATCAGATAAATGATAGCTAGAAGCTAATTGGATGCTATGGATAACGTCTCCACTTGTCCTTTTTAGGTATGTAGGGATCGGTAACAAAGATATGACCATCGTGTACATACCTCTGTGCTAGGCAACACTAAGCAAAGAAAATGTGCGGCTTGTAAAAGTGTAAAGGAAGTGCGATAATTGTGTTCTGCAACATAAATAAATCTCACACGGTTCTTGTGCCGTAGCTTCGCCTCTGGAATGAGCAGGGGGTCTGTCTTAAAATACATTTATAGAGCCACTTTCATTACACATGTTGGGAATCAATAACCTTTCAGCATAAGCAATTCCTGACAGGTAATTAAATTAAATATGGATTGTTTTTATCTAAAGTAATAAAACCATTTTAGCCCCTCTCTTGACTTGTTCTGGATATTGCTAGTAACCTAATAATCTACTATCTGGGTGGCTTAAAAGCAAATAGACATGTTTTTTTTTATAAGCCTTTCAAAACTTGGTGGCATATATACTATATGGTGAAAAACCCTTTGGGTCTTCTTTTTAATTTCACTTTGCCTTGTACTGTACATGAAAGAATTAGCCTTAGTATAACCTTGCATGTAGTAAGATTGTCTGTTCAATGTACAGCCATGGTACCGTTTTTGTTATCGCCAAATTTGAGAGGAACAACTAATGCGATTCATCGTTATCAGTGTTGGGAATGTGTCCGTACAGCGGTGGTTTAGCAGAGGGATGTACATACCAGCGGAATTTGTATTTGAGCCAAACACAAGTCCAGTGGCTTAACCAGAAGTGTAGTTTATTGGTATGTGAAGGAACAGCCATGAAGCGGAGGGTGGTTTGGACAGCTCACCAGCCGGTGACAGTCTTCTAGATGCGGGTAGCGGTGCAGGGTACTGGAACAGCAGTATTGCAGGTAAAAGCAGCAGGTCTCTTGGAGCTGAGGCGGAGACGTCCATCTCCAACTGCAGTATGTAATTTATACACACACAGTCAAGATGGCGCCGTGCATGCATAGTAGTCATTCCGGCGGCCATCTTGGTAAGGGAATGGATCATCATCCCTGGACGAGCCATATTCGAGAATGTGCAGTAATGCTTTCCCATTGTAACAATCAGGACACCTTTTTTCGAAAATATAAAGGGGGAGATGTACTAAGCTTTGGAAAGTGATAAATGACCAGCCACTCTGCTCCTAACTGTCATGTTACAGGCTGTGTTCGATAAATGACAGTTGGGAGCTGATTGGCTGGTAGGTTATTACTCTCCAGTTCAGAACCATAGCTAGACTTTTTGGTGCCCTGTGCCAGGGAGAGCATTGGTGCCCCCCCCCCCCCCCCCCCGCGCCTAATTTTTTAAGGACCATGGAAGAGTTAGGGCACCCAGGAAATGCTGGGGATAATAGAAGAGGAAGCTACAAGTGAAAATGATAATAAACAGGAAAATTGCCCCCTGCCCTGCGGTGTCCTGTGCCATGGCACTGGTCGCACTACCCTAGTTACGGCCCTGCTCCAGTTTATCACTTTGCAGAGCTTAGTTCATCTGTCCCAAAGTCTGTATTCCGTTTCCTTCCTTTTCTGCTTCAATCATTAGGGCAGACCTGTAAACAACTGATATTATGCTAATCCGATCCACAGCTTTAGTAAAAATATCAATAATATTTACTATTTTAGGTAAGAAGCTTTAATCTTATTTGTTGCTTTATCCTTTTTAGGTTATTTTTTTTTTTTTTTATTTAAATCATTTTATTAGATAATTTTTCAATTGGTATCATTTCTATTTAGATAATTGATAGTGATATCTCAGTATATATTCCTTTTCTATCACAGCTGCAGAGCTATCAGATGTTTAGTAACAGATCAGAAGACAAGGGGGTATACATGGGGGTGTTTGTTTTTTTTACTAATAACATTTTTCTTAATTGGATGTGCATGCTTTTCAGTTCATTTCTTCTTGCAGTATTACCTCTGGCAATGTCCAACCAAAGGCATCCTGGGTCATGTAGTGTGCCCGGGAAAAATCAGAGTTGTATCTAATAAAACCTTTCTATCTTCATGGGGACTTTTTAATAATACCGATGGATACAAAGGTGTGGTGGTTCTGGGGCCCCAGGGATATTGTGGATGGACACATTGGGCATAATGGTCTCCATACAGTTAAGCAGCTGCCCCTGCCCGCTGCAGCCGCCACCAGATCCCGCTTTCACATTGACGTCACATCTCGGATGTGATTTATCCCCATGAACAGGGCAGGAGAGAGAGCAGCTCAGACCCCCCACCCCCTCGCACACGTTTCCTGGCCGAGCAGCTGCTGCTGGATGATAGCTGCCTCTCTCAGCTGCATGACAGCCAGGCGGACGGCTCTGGCTCCACTGCTGGACTGGGCTGAGGGGCAGGGCGAGCATACAACGGTGGGGCCACACCTAAAAAAAAAAAAAAAGTAACTCTGGCAGGCGGCCCCACAGGTGCTTTGGCCCCGCAGGGTTCTTCCCAATGAAGTCTACGGGGAATACATACGATTTACCGCACGGCCGGCGGTTCAAACCACGACAGCGTCAGCCCGGCAGGGGATATAAATCCCGATAGTCTAAGGTAAGTATTTGCTAATCTAATTTTACCCCCTAACCCTCCCTTAGGGGTGCCTAACCCTAATCCCCCCTTCCCCGCCGCCTAAACCTACGCCCCTTACCTTTGATCGGTAAGCTGGGTGTCGGGCTCCCATGCCAGTCATTAGACACTTGCCGGGATTAAATAGTCGGGATGACGATGGTCGGCATTTAGACCATTGGCATCCCATCTACGGCCAATCCGCCCCTGCTTACAAATCTCACCCACTTTCCTAGTGAAGTGGGTGGTCTGTGGGCTTGATGATAGAATGTGCAGCATTGTTCAGAGGTGTCAGGGTTGCAGTGACGTTATTTGTGGCACATAGGTGGTATGACCGTTACACTGCATGCAGCAGTGTAAGTGATTTTTCTGAGGGAGTAAGGGGGTTGGAGGCAGCCTAGCTCTTCAGAGACACCATTTGTATTCACATAATTAGAATGTGCACTGCGTTCTAGTGTTGGACTGGCCTGTCTTCTTCCTTGCGCTGTATGTGCCAGTCTCTCTCCCCTTCTCCTGTCTGTGCCAGCTGCTCTCCCCTTCTCCTGTCTGTGCCAGCCGCTCTCACCTTCTGTTTGTGCCAGCCGCTCTCCCCTTCTCCTGTCTGCGCCAGCCGCTCTCCCCTTCTCCTGTCTGTGCCAGCTGCTCTCCCCTTCTCCTGTCTGTGCCAGCCGCTCTCCCCTTCTCCTGTCTGTGCCAGCCGCTCTCCCCTTCTCCTGTCTGTGCCAGCTGCTCTCACCTTCTGTTTGTGCCAGCTGCTCTCCCCTTCTCCTGTCTGTGCCAGCTGCTCTCCCCTTCTCCTGTCTGTGCCAGCTGCTCTCACCTTCTGTTTGTGCCAGCCGCTCTCCCCTTCTCCTGTCTGTGCCAGCCGCTCTCCCCTTCTCCTGTCTGTGCCAGCTGCTCTCACCTTCTGTCTGTGCCAGCTGATCTCACTTTCTGTCTGTGCCAGGCTCTCTCTCCTTCTTACTTACCTTCCCAGAAGCTGTGGGACTCACAATTCTCCAGATAGTGGGTGGATCTCCTGCATCCCCTCCTCTTCCTAGTGAGTGGGCAGAATGGGAGAGATAATATTGGAAATTGCAGCTCCGTAGGGAATGCACAGGCCTAAAATGATGTGAATTGCGTTGTTAGCAGTGCCCATGGGCCTGAGACACATGGCACTCTGCGGTGGGAGGGTGGGGCCTAATGATGAAAATTGCCTGCCCCAAAAGTGGTCAGCTGGATCTCCTTGAGTGGAGAATGCAAACTTAGGCAAGTATGGTCTGTACCAGCCTCTCTCCCCTTCCCTATCAGTCCTTACTTCCCCCAATCTGTCAGACACTTGTCGGTCAGTATCCTCACCCCAGCTCTCCCCCCCATAAGCCTTCCTCCTCGGTGCCTAAACTTAAACTCCCCCCTAGTGCCTAAACCTAACCTTCCCCTCCCTGCACCGTAAACCTAACCCTCCCCCCCCTTAGTGGCTAACCCTCCCCCTAACCCCAATACTTACCGTCAATATGTCGGCACCAGGATTCTGACAAGTGTCGGGATTCCGGCGCCGGCATTCTAAACGCCAGGATCCCGACTGTCTGTATTTTGCCCTGTGTGTATTTAGCCAGTGGTGGCAATGATTTTTACTGTATATAATACCATCAGTGGTGGTATAATGTTTATAGCAGGTCTCTGTTATATAGACGCTCAGGGACACGTCCTCTGTCATGATGGATGGAGAGAAGATGCACAAAGAAGCCGCGTATGTGCAGTAGCACATTGTGGCCAGTCTGAGGTCTGGCTGATGTCAGTGCACCTACTATACGTCTCTAGGAAACAGAGGGCCTGATTCAGAGCCGCTCGCAAAAAGCGAGCGCTCGCTCGGAATCAGGGCGTGTGCTTGTTTTCTAAGTTGCGGCCTCCTGGCTGCTCGCATAGCTGTGGGTGACCACCCACAGCTTATGCGAGCGGCCAGGTGATGGTCGCGATCATCAAGACCATCGCGACCATCAAGCTTCCAACGAGACCCTTACGGTAGGGTCTCGTGGCCACAAGCTCCAGTGGACTTCCTGCTCTAATAGAGCAGGAAGTCCACCTACTGACATCACGAGTCGCCCACAAACGGCAGGCGTTCCTTCAGGAACGCCTCCTATTTGCCCAGCCCCCCCCCCTCCCCACCTACAAAACGGGGCGAGCTGTCGATCAACATCGACAGCCACCCCATTTGTTGCGAGCACCGAAGTGAGTGCTTTTTGCGCTCGCTCCGGGGCTCGCGCGTGCACACTGGCCCACCATCGACCCACTTGCTAGCACTATGCGCTTGCGAGCAGGTCTGAATCAGGCCCAGAGTCCAGAACCCGGCAGCCGCAGAAAGAGGGAGAGGCAGCGTCACTATCTTCTGACACTTGTCCACACCACCCACCGTCTTTTTACATTCCTCTTCTCTTCCCCACTTACCTTTCTTCTCTTCTGCTCAAGTCAATGACATCCTGGTTGCTGGCGATTTAGATGTGTTGTGTACGAACTAAGGACCTCAATCAGAGCCGCTCGCAAAATGCGAGCGTTCGCTCAGAATGAGGGCGGACACTTTTCTTTTGAAAGGCGGCCTCCTGGCCACTCGCTAAGCTGTGGGTTACCACCCACAGCTTTAGCGAGTGACTAGGTGATGGTCGCGATGGTGGAGACCATCGCGACCACCGGGGCTTGCGATGAGACCCTTGCGGTAGGGTCTCGTCTACCGCAAGCCCCAGACAGCTTCCTGCTCTAACAGAGCAGGAAGCTCCCTACTGACATCACTGGTGATGTCAGTAGGGCTGCCTATAAATGGAAGGTGTTCCTTCAGGAACGCCTCCGTTTGTCTGGCCAGCCCCCCACCACGCCTACAAAACGGGGTGAGCGGTCGATCAACATCGACAGCCACCTCTTTTGTAGCGAGCCCCGGAGTGAGAGAATTTCTCTCTCGCTCCAGGGACTGTGCACTTGTTGTGCGCACGTGGTGCGTGCGCAGTGGACCACCATTGACCCGCTTGCGAGTGGGTCTGAATGAAGGCATAATCATTCCCAATGCCACATAACTGAACATGAAGATGACAGGAAAGTGCAATCTTCTGATCTTTTTAATATTTTTTTTTTTTTGTTGTTGTTGAGCAATTGAACCAACTAAATGATTATTTTTTATTATACATTATGGATCCTGTTCTTCAAGCTCAAAACCCCCGTTAGGACGTGCACTAATGGGGTAGTGACACCCTGCTGGTCAGGGATTCTGCATGCACTGAGGCAGATTTTTCAAAATACAAAAAGCCAGATTACCTGCGATTAATACATGATCGGAGAGCCTTAGTTGCAAGGCATACTCTTCTCTAATATACTACATTGCCCTACATGGACTGACCCTCTAGTGCATGCCTGGCCAACGTGTGGCTCTCCAGCTGTTGTGAAACTACAAGTCCCAGCATACCCTTCCACCGATCAGCTGGTAAAGCATTTTGGGACTTGTTGTTTCACAAGCGATGGAGAGCCACAGGTTTACCAGGTCTGCTCTAATGGCTGGCATTGCCCCTATGGTAGCTGGCCACACACCCTCTGACTGGCCATGCGCCTACAGTACAGCGAAGGCTTTGTCCAGCGCACACCATACTTCATGGGCCCCTACCACGAGCTTGCTGACATTCTGGCTGCCCCTTCCAGAAGGGAGCAGCCAGATCGGCATAGCAGGGGGGGCATGGCCGGCATAGGGTGGCATGGCCGGACAGCTTACCCAGCATTTGTGGGCTGAGCAGGGAGCGTGGCCACGTGATCGCATCATTTTGGCCCCGCCCGCTACACAATGAGATACACGAGATTACCGACATTGATAAGCAGGTGGAGTGGCCGAAATGACGCGATTCACCGTGAATCGCGTCACCGCCCACCCCTGCTGCAGGGATTTTTCTTGTTACCATGGGGGGGAGGGAGGGCCGGAGGGGGTCACAGCGGCTGCCGGGAGGCTTGCCTGCCTTTCCGGGGGGACCGGGAGCAGTAGCCGATTTTCTGAGGCTCCCGGCCGAATCAGCAGGGTAGGCAAATATGCCCTACCATTACATTTCCCCTGTGGGACCCTCATACCCACCGCAGTCAGACACCACTATATTAATTTTTAACTTGACTCTAGTGAGCAGTTGGGTTAATACTGAACTGTATAAGTAACCTTTTAGTTTAGTTTTGAAAAACAAAATGTTTTAATTATTCTGCGATGAATGAAAGATTCAAAATAAAAAAAATAACAATATGTACCCAGGAACCTATTAAATCCATCCAGTGTAATTATAATTGTAAACCAGGCTTGGACAAAATTATTCTATATTTTCTCAATCTATCTAATTATCCACAGCAAAGACCTGTAATGTGCTAGACAAAGGTAGGGCTGATTACTTGCATAAAAAAACAGGATAATTGAGAATAAGTGTTGTAATGAATGCCCACATTTAGCAGGAGAAGGTAGAACCCTGACAGCTCCCCATGTCCTCAGCTGCACTATAATAGGTTTTCAGGTAACTGCTAGTGAGGCTGCGAGTGAAAGGCTTACAGCATAAATTGTATTGTGAGATAGGCCAACCCCCCCCCCCCATCTTCTGAGACACAAGACTGATCAATTTGATCCAGATATCCTGGATCAGTCTTCATTTTGGGGTCTATTTACTAACACTCGCCAATCCATGGAGTTGATGCCGCTCCTGCTCCGCCTGCTAGCGCTGCAAACCAGGAGCTGGCTACCGCAGCTGTTACCAAAAATAGACCTGCCGAGAAGAGTGATCGCTAAGTCCATCCCCTCAGCGATAATAGCTAGGACCCCTTTCTCCTGACAGCCTGTGTGACTAGGGATGACCATCGATGATTCATAACCATAGATGGTTTATGGCCGATGTTGAATGCTTTTTTCATCGATGGGTTGAGGACCAGATGGTTTCCCTTCATCGATGGCAAAGCATAAACAAATGGTTTTTTTTTATTGCAATGTGCCGGGACACTAAACATGGTTCTGCCCCTAACACCCACGAAGCCCCACCTCCAGGGTTCAGATTGGCCCGCGGGCCAGTCAGTCAAAGAAAAGGGATGACCATTGGTTTGTGAAATCATCGATGGTCATCCATTGCATAGTTGGTCACTATCGATGGCTACTTGCTAAATCGCCATCGATGGTGTCTATGGCAGCGCTAAGTAGTGACCCAGGTGCAGTGTGATGTTGTGGCCTGCACTTAGCGCTGGCGTGCTGTAGGCAGAGAAAATCCCTTTAGTACATACTGAGTTGTAGTATATACAGGGATTCTCTGCCTCTTCTGTTAGTAAATCGACTCCTTAATCACCCATACATTCAGGACCTCATTGAGAGCCGCTCAGAAAATGCGAGCGTTCGCTCTCGCTCTGAATGAGGGCGCCCGCTTCACATTAAAAATCCGGCCTCCTGGTCGCTCGCTAAGCTGTGGGTGACCACCCACAGCTTTAGCGAGTGACCAGGTTGATGGTCGCGATGGTTGAGACTATCACGACCATCGGGGCTTGCGACGAGACTCTTGTGGTAGGGTCTCATCTGTCACAAGCCCCAGTGAGCTTTCGGCTCTAATAGAGCCGGAAGCTCACCACTGACATCACTCGTGATGTCAGTGGGGCCACCCCGAAACGTCAGGCGTTCCTTCGGGAATGCCTCTGTTTGGCCAGCCACCCCCCCCCACCCCGCCTACAAAACGGTGCCAGCTGTCGATCACCATTGACAGCTGCCCCTTTTGTAGTGAGCCCCGGAGCGAGAGAATTTCTCTCTTGCTCGGGGCTTGCGCATGCGCAGTGCGGCCGCTGTGCACGCGCAGGGCCTCAACATTGACCCGCTTGCGAGTGGGTCTGATTGAGGCCCTCAATGCGATGCGGTCAGATGGCTCTGCGCAGCAGGGAAGCACCGAGATGGAGAGGCGCCGCCACCTTCTCTTTTTGCTGGGCGCCCGCTGAGGTTTTGTTACCAGCGGGCGCCCGACGGCTTCTTCCCTGCAGCCAGAGGCTGGAGCTCACTCCTGAGCTCTGCCTTCCGGCTCCCGCAGTGTGTGTAGGGAGAGAAGTCATGACTTCTCTCCCATAGTGCCAAGCGCAAGGAGCTGTCGGACCGCGGGCGCAGGAGTGGGCCTTCACTAAGTACAGTATGTGTGTGTGTGTGACACTATATGCAAGGGGCAGTATTACTGTGGGCATTATGTGTAGAAGGGGCACTATTACTGTGGGAATTGTGTATATAAGGGGCACTATTACTGTGGGCATTATCTGTATAAGAGGAATTATTATTATTATGAGGATTGTGTGTAAGGGGCATTATTACCGTGGGCATTGTGTAAGGGGCATTATTACTGTGGGCATTATGTGTAAGGGAAACTATTACTGTGGGCATTATCTGTATAAGAGGAATTATTATTATGAGTATTGTGTGTAAGGGGCATTATTACTGTGGGCATTGTGTATGAGGCATTATTACTGTGGGCATTGTGTATGAGGCATTATTACTGTGGGCATTATGTGTAAGGAAGGGGCAACATTATTTATGTCTACCAAGATGGCGCCGTGGACGGCTGCCTCGGTGCTACTGCACCTAACACTCTACATTGGCTAGTAGTTAACCGGAGTCAAATTCCTTGTATATGATTATATACTTGACCAATAAAGTTGATTATGATTCTATTACTGTTGGCATTATGTGTAAGGGGCAATACTACTGTGGGCATTGTGTATAAGGTGCACTATTACTGTGGGCATTATGTGTACAAGGGAACTACTGGTGGCATTGAGTATAAGGGGCACTACTGTGTGTCATAAAGTGAACAAGGGACACTACTATGTGGTGTAACGTGAATCGGGGCACTATGTGTGGTGTAATGTGAATAAGATTGTGCTACTGTGTGGCATAATTTGAATTGGGGTACTATTGTGTGACCACGCCCCTTAATTGTGAGACAACGGCCTTTTTTTTTTTTTTTAGCCACGCGCCGGCGGCGCACTATCCCTTTATAAAAAATGGGATAGAGGACGCAAATTTAAAGTCTGCGAGGGGGCGCCAGACACCCTAGCACTAGTCCTGCAAAAATCAGCAGTCACAAAAAAAATAATTCAGTCTGTGATTCCACCCCCCCTCCCAGTTTAAATATTCCCCAATCCACCAATCTGCACCCTATACATTGCAGATATTGTTCAGTGGTTTGCAGACCATTTTCAGGAAAGACAGATCTGCCAATCGTGAAAGGCTCCTTATTGTACCAGCAACTGTCTGCAAATCAGCTGATTGTTAACACTAGCAGTCTACAGCCCTGTTTGGTCTGTGAAATCCAACCTTGGGTAGCAGATGCCATCTCACAGGGTAACTGGTGGCACACGGTGATGAAGACAAAATTCCAGTCTAACATACAAAAGAGCCTAATTCTCAGTAAAGCAAAAAAGAGCAAGTAACTTTGCACCCACCTGCAGTGCAACCTTGGGAAAACCATGTTGCACTGCAGGTGGGGCAGATATTGAAAATGTGCAGGGAGATTAAAGCTAGCTACACATTGGACGATACTTTTGAACGGGCCAACAAACAGGCCGATTTTTTGGGGCAAATCGAAAGCCCCGATTTTTTAAAATTAGAAGTTACCGATTGTGCCCGCACTGACTTGATTTTGCATAAGTCCGCCCACAAGGAGGATGATATAGTCACTGGGAAAACATAGGAAATGGGCGTATTTATAATGGGTGCAGGGTGTGCGGTGCACACGGGCCCCTGGGTCCAGGGGGGGCCCACACCGCACGTCCTGCACCCATATTTTCTAATACTTACCTCTCCGAGGTCCCACGTCTGGTGTCTCAGCCCTGCACAAAATGCCGGAAAATGGCCGATGCGCCCACGTTTCCGGCATTTTGCAAATCATTTTGCCAGCGACCTGCACATGCGCAGTAGGCTCTGGGCACAGACTAGTGCCCAGAGTCTACTGCTGCTGCGGTCAGCTGTCAGTCTGCTGCCGGCCGCCGGGGAGAGAGGGGGTCCCAGAAGGGGAATGCATATGGGTCCCCTCCTCTCAATATGGAGGAATGCATTTCTGGACGTTTTTTTAACCGTTTTCTTTTTGGAATGCCAAAATGCACATGCCTACACACTATACAATAAATCAGGACGAACGCGCCATTATTGGCAAATCGGACCATTAATCGCACAGTGTATAGGATTGGGAGGGGCGTGTCCAAACTCAAATTTCCTTTGCTGTGTCAAAATAAGGCTGTCCACCATTTGTGGGCTACATGCAAAACATGCCAATATTTATTATTTACCCTGCATGCAAAAAAAAAAGTTTTTGCACCCCTTGCATTGCAGAATGGTTTGTCCAGGTGCATAATTAAGACCCCAATTCATCTGTATTGGATTGGGGCATTTCTCCGATCCCCAGATTGGGGCATCGGTGAAATCCAACATGTTTGATTTTCCTGATTAGCCAATCCTGACCAAAATATGGTCTTGATCAGCAAATCAGGGATTATTAACATGAAGAATTTCATGGATTCCTTGAATGACTGGCGATCATCGATGGCAGTGGATTGGCAGTTCCGGTCCGATTGGGGAAACGGCTGGCAGATATATGGGGGCCTTGATCTTTTTAGTAGCAGGCCCAAAGGTTCCAATCGACATGGGAGGACCTAACGTTCAACTACCACCCACACAACTGTTGCAAACATTTTTTTAATTATGGCTCACAGCAGCTAATCAGTTTGTGACCTGGCTGCAAAGCCAGAAGACCAGAGCCAGCCCAAAGGAATGGAGGCTCACCCACTCTACTCCATTCATTCCTGAGGCCCTTATAAGAGAACTCTTATTTGAGATGAACACATTAGAAAAACAGCTTCTGAACAACAAACAAACTCCCTGGAGTTCTAAAAGATGTAGGACTGAAATCTGGGACACACTGAATATTATGTGAGAGACGAACTAGGAAACAGGTAGATTTTTTTTTTTTGATAGGGGAATTTATGTGCCATCCAAATTACTGATGGAAAGGGACATGCATTCTGGCACCAAGAAATGTTGATGATGATATAAAAAGAACTTTTCTGACAAACAAGGAACATATTGTCGCAGTCAGTTATTGCCGGATCTTACCACATCACCCCGCGTGTTCTTTCATTGGTTTACACAGCAACTATTTACCATCCAACTGTTCTACTCCCTGCATTGTATTGGATCAGTCTTACAATCTGTATGAGTATTACTCATTGTCTGCTTTATTAAAAGTAAATATTTTTCACTGTAAATAGGCTCCATAGGCTTTGTGGTCTGGGATAAGCCCAGCCTGTATTCTTCAATAAACAGATTTACTCAACAAACACCGGTGGTTTATTGTAAATAACGGTGGTTCTACCAGATAAGACATAATTGACTTTTAACCAGGAAGCTGATCTGATCACTGTGAGAAACGAGGTTATTGGAAATTGTATCACAAACACAACCATCTGCGTCTGTTCTCAGCCTGGCTAGCAGATGGTACTGTGACTTGGGTAGATGGAGGTGTGGTGGCTTGGGTGGCAGTTGGAGGCTCCTCAGTGTCAGACACAGCTTTAGCTGATGCCTCTTCAGTGAAAGCCTATGTCTAAGAGTAGGGATGACCATCGGTGGATAACCATCGATAGGATACAACCATTCAAAAGGAAACCATCAGTGGTTTCAACCATTGATTGTCATCCCTGCTCATAGACGTACTGTGCTGCCGACCAATCACAACCAAGGAATGGGGCTTCATGGGTGTAACGGTGGTGGGGTGCAGTTAGGCTCTTTGTCCTGGCATTAAGTTAAAAGAAACACCATTGGGAAGGGAGCTCTTTGCCATCGATGGCAAAACTATCTGAAATCGGCGGTTAACCATTAATGTTTTGTAAACCTTGATGGTTGATGGCCATTCCTAGGAAGGGGAGCAGCAAGAAACATATCACATCCACTCTGTTTGCCCACATACATGAAAGTCCAGGTCATGCAGCCATGGTGCTAACCGGGCTGGCGATGTGTGAGCGCCCATTGTCTTGGCAGTGGCTTGCTCTTGCAAGGAAGAGGGAGAGTCCAATCGGATACGTGTCCTTTTATTCTCTGATCGGAAATCTATGCGAATGATGAAAAGGAGGAGTAGAAAATAAATCAGACTTTATTGTTGGGAACCTCTTAATAAAATTACGCCTAAGGGCATGAATCACTACGGTTCGCAATTCTGCTTATAAGCACATACCGCAGTTGCTAATATCAGTGGTGCTATTTAAATGTTTGCATTCACATTGTGAACCCAGCCTGACATAAGGACGCCCACTTACCCTTACTCACATCCATATACTAGGGGAACATATCAAAACAATCGGTAACATCGGACCCATATGCACACTTGCACAAGCTCTGACCTTACTCAGAAATTGCTATCAATCACGCACGCTATCAGTGCTATGGCTGCTTATGTCTGCGCAGTGGTTAATTTATGCGCATCCCTGCAACGGCGTTGCAACACACTGGCACGTCTGCGTTCGTTTGACCACCCCCCCATCACCACCCACAAACGGCACTTCCTGCCAATCACTCTGCTTTGGGAATTCAGATTGCAATTGTGTGTTTGCACACACGCACTGCGATGCATGCACAGAACCTAATCGACCAATGGCATGCGTCTTTGCAACTGCGATCCAAGATGAATCAGGCCCTAAGTTACAAAGCATGGGTGTGCCTCTGGGAAGTTGGGGCTGTTGTCAGCTACAATTTGAATGTCAAAAAACTAACCAAAGCAAAATAACATGTCATCTCCTAGATAACCATCCTCTGTAAGTGCTGGTAATTGTATAGGTTCTGCATGAATACCGAATATGTACGTATCAACTCGCTCATACAATGACAATAGTGTTTGATGACCTCACAAAGCAGCTGCACAAGCACTGGGAATGTACAGTGTGAGTGTGGAAACAAGTTTAGAGACCTTGGGTCTGTTTCAGAGCCGCTCGTAAGCGGCCGCTCGTTCGTTCCGACCGGTGTTCGCACAACTGCGCATGCGTACGGATTTTAATATGCATGCGCGAACCAGTCAGTGCGGCCGAAAATCGTGTGCTCGCTAAATAGCGAATGCCTGCTATTTTGAGTGACAGGATGAGGGGTTTGTGGGTGGTAACAGGGGAAGGTGCTTGAAAACGGGGAGTGGAGATCTGAACGCAGGCGTGCCAAACGGTCAAAACGGGCATTTTAAGGGTGTGCATAATTACTAAAGCAGCGTCATCAACCACGTCACTTGGTTGTTTTATAGTCAGAACTGCTCGCATGATTGTGGTAGGAAAAACCAACCCCAAGAATAGCGAGCAGTTCATACGCCGTCCGATGTACTCGATTAATCTAATAAATAGCGGACATGACGTATGATGCGAGCGGCCAGGGGGCGTTTTTTCCAAAATTACGTTCGCATGTTTTGTTCGCTCGTTCAGACATAGAGGCGTGAACAGACCGCAAAGAGCGAACGGTTAATTTGAATAGCCAACCCCTTTTTCTGGACGAGCGAGCGCAAATAGCGACCGGCTCTGAATCAGGCCCCTTGTTCAATAATGTATCCTGTAATCTATAGATGCTGCGTATATATGAGCTCTGCTCTGACATACAGTAGGTGCTTTCAATCCTATACAAAATAATATACATTCAGTGTAACTGGTGAATTTTACTGGATAAAAAAAATGTAAGATGTTTATAAAGACACCAACAATTCTTATATACCCATAATTCATACCCCTGAGACTCATTTCACTGGCGTTTACTGGTAGCTTTCACGCTAGTAATCTGCATGTCAAGATGTTTCTGTTATTGCCATACTAGCTGCTGTTTACTAGTGACACGATGGTGTCCTGTTCCCAGAACGCATTGTGCTTTTTGTTTTGCATTTATTGCAGATTAGGCACTTGGACAGCCTAGAGGGTGTTAAAAATGCTAATAAGAAATGCTAGTAACAAATTCATGTCAAACATATCTAGGCTTACCTTACCGGCCAGTCCATGGGCATGTGACCTAACTACAGTAGCCAGGTGAAAACACGCGCAGCAGAACTGAAAGGCCAGATGCGAGTTTTCCATTCCACTTAATTTTAATTTAAAACTATTTGTTTAAAAAATAATAATACAAAATCTAATATATAATATTTCTAATAAAGTTCTGGGGTCTGTGTATTCGTTCGGGCTAATCTCTTGAACTCCTGGACAGATTTTGATGGTTTTTATTCACTATTCTATACCACATTGACTGAGGAAGGTTTAGGTGTATGAACCATTCATCTGTGACAAAAGGGAGCCGAGCAGTGACCATTTTAGTGAAGCAGTCACAGAAAAATATCTAATGTTACACCAAGCTAAAGAAGAGTAGCTGCCCATGGTGCTGAAACAGCAAAGTGGAGCCAATCCTGTGGTTTAGCAGCAACCTAGAGAGGGGAGGGAGTCGGGGACTGAGCAGGATCACATCTGCAGCAGAGAGAGAGTGAGAGACAGCCTCCGATGAACCCATGAAGATGCCCAGATGCAGTCACAGTAGCTAGGAAGGAGCCAGGGGAGGCATAGCTATCAGGAATTCAATACAAACAAACATCCAATGTCCATCCCCTATGCTGATCCTGCAGGCACACTCCAGGCCACCACTCATCCCCCATGAAGTGCTCTCTCTGCAGCATGATGTTCCCGCTAAGACACATGCAAGGCAGCAGCAGTGGGGGTTGTGGTGAGATGCAGGGGATAGGAATGAGAAGCAGGGGGTTGTGGTGAGATGCAGGGGACTGTGGTGACATGGTGTAGGTTGTTATGAGATGCAGAGGCCTGTGGTAAAAAGCAGGGGCCTGTGGTAAGATGCAAGGGACTGTAGTGAAATATAGGATGTCGAAGTGAAATGGAGGGGGCAGTAGTGAGATGCAGGGGGCAGTTGTGAGATGCAGGGGGCAGTTGTGAGATGCAGGGGGCTGTGGTGGTGAGATGAAACTGTTCCTGTGCGAAGCTGGGTTCAGGTTGCTATATATATACATATATATATGAGAGAGCGAGAAAATCTGGGTGCACTCATCAGGTGATTGTTTACTGCTGATATGCTTCAATAAAGGATCTTTTTGTTCTACAAACTTTGTGAGTGCACACCGAATTTCTTTTTATATATACTATGACTGGAGTTGTTTTCACCATGTTCATATATTGTGTAGCAGGAACTTTTGTGCTTACTGTGAGTGCGGACAATAATTGGATAGTGTGTATGTATGTATGTATATATATATAGGGCCCACTCCTGCTATCGCGCGTGGCAAAGTTGGGGGCATGGCATCATTACCATAGGCCACGCCCTCTACATGATGTTATTTGGAGGCGTGCCCACAAGGCACGCCTCCAAATAACATCAGGCTGGGGGTAAAGTCCAGCCCTCCGTCACTGGCTGGGCTTCCCTCAGCCCTCTCCCGTCTGTGAATGGATGCCGCGCGCATGCGCGCGGCATCCATTCACACTTCGGGGGTCCGGCACAGCTGCGACGGTGGGGGTCCCCAACCTCCCGATTTCACCACCCGTGGGCCACTTCGACCCACGGGTGGAGCAGAGGGACAGTACTGTCCCGCTGAAATTGGGATGTTGGGGAGGAGTGCGCCCTCTATAGGTGGCGCCCCGGTGGAGCCCCTGTTATATATATTATATATAATATAATCTACTGCTAAAAGAGTTATACATCATATCATACATCTTTTTGACAGCTTATTTGTGGCAAAACTAGGCGAATCTCTTTTTTTTTTTTTTTTTACTAAATAATTTTAGTATCACAGAAATGTATAAAAAGGCAATTGGAGGAGAATTTGTAAAATTCTCCTCCAAATTCTCTTGAATTCGCATTTTTTTAGTAATCTGCGATAATAATGCTATCTGGAGATGGTGTTAAGTAGGGTCCCCCCGCCTCTATTTGGTGATCTGGTAAGTGCCTCGGTGCCCTGGTCATCTGATCTGTAAAGTAAGATGCTGTGAAGTCCTGGCGGCATCCACTTACTGCAAGGATCAGATGACCGGGGTCACGCACAGCCATCTGATGATTTTGTGAGCTCTTCAGTGCTCTGGTCATCTATCACCTGAACGGAGGCAAAAGGTAAGCTGAGGGGGGGGGGGGGGTCAGAGGGGAGAGAGAGCCAGAGGTGTATGCACAGGCAGGCATAGTCTCAGGGTATTTTTACCCCTAGAAGTGTGGGAAGAGGATTCGCAGGGCCAGAGCCTTCTCCCAAACTCTGGCCCTCATTCAGAGGCGATCGCAAAATGCGAGCGGTCGCTCTGAATGAGGGCGGCCACTTGGGTTTTGAAGTGCGGGCTCCTGGTCGCTAGCTAAGCTGTGGGTTACCAGCTTTAGCGACTGACCAGGTTGATGGTTGCTATGGTCAAGACCATCACGACCATCGGGGCTTGCGACGAGACCCTAAGGTTGGGTCTCGGCAACCGCAAGCCCCAGGGAGCTTCCTGCTCGATCAGGAAGCTCCCCACTGACATCACTGCTGCTGTCAGTGCGGCCACCCACAAAACGGCAGGCGTTCCTTAAGGAACGCCTCAGTTTGTGAAGCCACCCCCCGCCACGCCTACATAATGGGTGGAGCTGTCGATCAACATAGACAGCCGCCCCTTTTGTAGTGAGCTCCGGAGCAAGAGAATTTCTCTCGCTCCGGGGCTTGCGCACACGCAGTGCGGCCGCTGCGCGTGCGCAGGGCCTAAACATCGACCCGCTTGCGAGCGGGTCTGAATGAGGTCCTCTGTCCCTGCATGCGATATTTGATACATCCTTGTGATATATTTAAATATTGCAATGCGAATTTGGCCGAATTTATCACATCCCATCAGCATC
The DNA here is from genome assembly GCA_031769625.1 of Taudactylus pleione. Classification (NCBI taxonomy): domain Eukaryota; kingdom Metazoa; phylum Chordata; class Amphibia; order Anura; family Myobatrachidae; genus Taudactylus; species Taudactylus pleione. The sequence goes on from JAUIMM010001300.1 coordinate 1,598,291, forward strand.
TGAGATGCGGATTGTGACAAATATGCCCCTTAATCCTCAGTACAGTATCTGTTTCATCATGTATGTTGGAACATAATAGATTTATTGTAGAGTACTTAAGATAAAGGACTCCATTCTGTTTCGTCTAGGTTGCTAGTGTAATACAACGTTCTGATGGGAGTATATACATTCTCAGTGACACAAAACAGAAGAGGTCAATCAAGTGCAGATGCGTCAACTGGCCACTGACATCTGCTAATATTCATGTCAGTCTTCCTTGCTTATCTGTGCTTCGGGGCGTGTGAGTAGTCCCCTGGCTCAGTGCAGCCGGTTTGGATACGCACTGATCACAGAAAGCACTCAATAGCTTTAAAGAACCACCTGCCTTTATTAGCTTGGCCTCACCTGCCCTCCCTGGATTGTGTCTTGTCTCCAGGGAAAATCTTGGCATTGCAGAATGCGCTTCAGGAAGAAATCTGACATTTCCATTGATAAGTAGTCTAATGAGGACCCAGGAGCCCATTTATCAATCTTTGCGAAAGGTGGCCATTAATTAAATGTACTTATCGCCACTATTCGCAACAAGAATAAAATAGTTTTCGGAATGATTTATCATTGCCACAGAGCCGGCATTGTGTTTGCAAAACGTTGCCGTTCCAGCGAATCTTAAAAGCCGTTACTTTCATGGTGTCCCTGATCCCGACGGCATTTCTGCGCAAGCGCACAGTGAGAGCCGGCTGAGGGATCTAAGTGGATCCTTCTGTGCGCTGAGGGAGCTCATGCTAATGCCATCTGAGGTTACCATTCGCTATCGAAGGCCGGCTCTGAAAACTGTTAGTATTATAATGCATACTTGTCTACTCTCCTGGACCATCTGGGAGTCTCCCGAATTCTGGGTTGTTCCCTGGACTCTGGGAGAGCAGGACACCCTCACTTCCTAGTGAAATGGGGAGTAAGACTGAGGCCCTGATTCAGAGCCGGACTCCTGGCCGCTCGCTAAGCTGTGGGTGACACCCACAGCTTTTATGAGCGGCCAGGTGATGGTCGTGATGGTCTAGACCATCACGACCATCGGGCTTGCGACAAGATCATTGTGGTAGGGTCTCGTCTGCCGCAAGCCCCAGCTCTAATAGAGCCGGAAGCTCACCACTGACATCCCAAACGCCAGGCGTTCCCTTGGGAACGCCTCTGTTTGCACAGCCACCCCCCCTCCCCGCCTACAAAACGGGGCGAGCTGTCAATCAACATCGACAGCCACCCCATATTGTAGTGAACCCAGGAGCGATGGAGCTGCCAACGCGCGCTGTGTGCTCGCGAGCGGGTCTGAATCAAGCCCTGAGTGCGGATCACATTCTCATCTTCATGGTATTTGAATTTTTGTTAGAGAAAGGCAGCAGCGTAAAGAGAAGAAAGCTAAGAGAGAAAGAGAATAAAGAGGTATGAATAGATCAGGGAAAGTATGGGAGGGGGAGGAGATGGGAGAGTCGCGCCTAATAACTGGTGACTCAGATAAAGCACAGTGTTTTGTATAACTAGGTATGGTGTGGACCTATTACATCCATCAGGAAATATTACGTAATAAAGACAAAGTGGTATCTTCAAAGACTCGCATGATAAGTTCAGAGGTGACAGTAGATCTAGGCGCCATTTCTCTGCAGCAGACGTGATACCATGTCATAATACAGTCACTCAGAGTAAAGAGGAGCCGCTTTGCCGGCTATCTATGGGGGCACTTTTGAAAAATGTAGAGGAAGGGTATAAATTATTAAATATAGCGTGGGGGTGATATAGGGTGGAGGGGATTCCGCTAAATCATCAAAGTAAAATAGAAGGTGGAATGGAGAACAGAAGATGGGACAAAATCAATACAAAAAAATTATCGGTGGGTGGAGGAGAAAAAATTGGATAAATTCACAAAATATATATATATATATAACAATAAAGAATAATAAGAAATAAACAAAAATAAATAGAAAAAAACAGAAAACAGCCAATTATATATAGAATAAAATTAGAATGCCTCAATTGACCAATAAGCACAATCCTATAGAGATCTAATTTAAGCTAACACAAATGCAGTACTAAAGAACAATACTCAAATTGCATATTAGAATACATAGTTGATATTATCAAAGGTTGTATCAACTTGTAAAAATGTTTCAACCTTATTAAGAGAAAAACAGTCTCAATGTTCCAATTTAGCAATTGTAGCAACGTATCGCTTATATTTAGAAAAACTCATACGGCATAGTCCGTGAGATGAAGTCTGTGGGTAATCCACTGTGTTTAATAAAAACACACAGAAGCGATGATCCAGTATTTATAAATTGAATATCCCAATTTAAAAATCACGAGCTGTAGATTCATTAGTCATGGATGGCAGGGAGAGTATAGGGAGAAAAAGGGAGCATGCATGCACAATAATTGCCCTCCAAAAACTCCCTCCCTCGTGGTATCCCTTATATGTAATTAGTACTCAGAGCTTATTGTTTCTAAAAACTGCATGAGTTAGCGAGCGGCCAGGAGTCCAGCTCTGAATCAGGGCCTCAGTCTTACTCCCCATTTCACTAGGAAGTGGGGTGTCCTGCTCTCCCAGAGTCCAGGGAACAACCCAGAATTCGGGAGACTCCCAGATGGTCCAGGAGAGTAGACGATGTGGTGCTTAGATTGTCAGCAATCTGTGCAGGCACTAGTGTAGGAGTCTGTTAGAGATGGTGTTAGAAACACAGCAGGGCTCCTCGATGACACGCCAACCCTTCTTTCTCTTGAGGCTCAAGAGAAAGATGGGTTGGCGTGTCATCGAGGGTCCCTGCATTCACCCGACCACCGCCCCGTCACCACCCACAAACGGCACTTCCTGCCAATCTCTCTGCGATGGGTATGCGTAGCCGCTGCAACTGCAGTCCCGATCACAATAGCTATTTTGAGCTTGCACACTGTGATGCGTACACATGCGTAGTACGCAACAATCGGGCGATTGCGAGCATATTAGCAACTGCCTTCTTTGCTGAATCAGGCCCAAGGTCCTTACAATCACAAAAGTTGGGACAATCACATTTTACCTAAAGATAAGAGATGAGCATGGACATAGCTATCCCGGTTGCAAGTGGTGGCTTAAGGGGCCCCGGACCCAGCTCATATGGTTGTCTACTAAGTTCCCAAAATGTCCTTCTTAAGATGGGCATACACGTCTAGATAACATGCCTGACAGGCTGACAGACACTTTATCTGGCAGCCTGCCAGCCTGCAGATGTCCGCAGAATGCACTGTGTGAGATCTCAGCGTATTAGCCCCGATATCTGCGCTCCGCCCCCAGGGGAGGAGATATTTCCCTGTTTCTTCCATGGGAAGGAGCACAGGAAATGTCTGTCTGTGCCGGCCGTGGCTGGGCCGGGGGCAGATCTAGACCCTTGCTTTAGGGGGGGGCGGTGTGTGTATATAAGGTGGTTGCACACCGAACCGGCCGTCATGCCCAGGGCTGCTAAAATGGTCACCAGGCTGACGCTAAGTACTCAGCATATACTGCTTCCTGTTATGTGATCTATTGCTAGCTTACCAGATTTACTTTTTGAGCATGGCTATTTTTATGATGTAACGATATTACAATTTTTTGCATATTCAGTTGGTGTGCTGGTCTCTTTCTTGTCCTTGATAGGACTTGAGTGTATTGCATTGATTGTTTATGTGATTACAGCACCTAGTTGTTTTGTTATAAGTGTGTGCGATTTATCTACTTGGAGGTGTGTGTGTATATATGTGTATATATATGTATATATATATATATATATATAATATATATATATATATATATATATATTATTATCCATGATGACAGCACCCCCGTGCTGCATATATCTCAGCCCCATCTCCCACAAAAAACAACCTACCTGTCACTAGAGCGTGGAGATTCGGCCCCGGCCCAGGTGGCGAGGCCTAATTGTGGTATGCATGGCCAGTTGGCCACGCCCCCTTAGAGTAAAAAACATATTTTTTGCAGGACTCCGGCTGTCAAAAAAACAAAAACGTTTCTATCCCTTCTCTTGGTGTTGCCGGGTCCTGTATCCGGAGCTGTATTGCTGCAGCTTCAGTACTCTATACAGTCAACAGTGGCTGATCGCCCCCCGCTGGATCCGCCACTGGGCCGGGCATACACTGCCCGATGTGGCCGATATTTTAACTCCTAAATATCGCATCGGATGGGCATGCTGGACCGAGCGATATTTAACCCTCGGTCGCCTGCACACGCGCTACAATTATCAGGGCGATCCACGGATATCGGACGATTCGTCCTGATAATTGAAGTGTGTATGGCCAGCATAGCAAATTCGGTCCGGCCAATTACCCAGGCCTGAAAAGAGAAACGCATCAGTGGTTGATATTTGTCTCTCCCTCACACTAAAGCTCAAACTGATATGATCAATCTCCAATCCTGTCCCAGAAAGGGATTTTGTGACTAAATTAAGATGATCTTCACTGAAATGTTATGCATTTGGAAGTATTCCCCTCAGGTAGGAGCTGGTCCAAGTCCTCTATTTGGCACAATGTGACCTGGAGGCTCTGTGTGGCATAATACGTACTGGCAACTCTACAATGTTGCATATTGTAAATGTGGGGTGGGAGGGGGGGGAATGCAATGTGGCATAATATGATCTGGTGGTATAATGTGAACTAGGGCACTACTATGAGGCAAACTAGGACACTAATACTGTATAGGAGGGCAGTAATATAGGGGGACAAAATATCAACTACTGTGGGGAGAGGTGTCTCTCCAGAAGCATTGGGGAGATACCCCTCCAAAATGTTTCTACAGGGCCCACCGGGGTTCAAGATGTGTTATTCGTACCAGATATGGGGACAAACCTCAGCACCATAAGTGTCCTAGAACAAAGAGGTTTCAAGGTCAAGTTCACAGAGGGCAAATGTTTTGTGCAGAATAGAAGAGGGACTGTAATAGCGACAGCAACCCAATGCGAGCGACTGTGTCCTAAACACAGAAGAGTGTTGAGTGATGATGGCCTCTGATTCAAATTAATCTATGGAACTGTGGCACAGGCGACTAGGCCACCTGGGGTATGATAACATCCAGAAGCTTCTTGATTGAAGGGTAACAGTATTGGCAGTGAGCGATACTAAGAGACCAGAATGTGAAAGCTGTACAATGGGTGAGATCTGATAATGGTGGAGAATATGAAAATAAGAGCAGAACGACCTTTCCAAAGAAGTATGGAATTGAGTATTAACTGACAATTGCATACAAACTACAACAGATTGGTGTAAGTGAGCGTGCCAAATGCACAATTGTGGAAAAAGCAAAATCAATGCCGCATGACACCAACCTAGAGAAATGCTTTTGGGCAGGAGCAGTATCTACAGCAGTCTACCTAAAGAATTGTGCACCCACAGTTGTAGTACAAGGCAAAACACAATTAGAGGCGTGGTCTGGAACTAAGCCTAGCATCAATCATCTGCAGGTATTTGGTTGTAAAGTATATGTTCACATACCTAAAGAGAAAAGGCACAAGCTAGATCTCAAATCAGTGGAATGTATCATGCTTGGCTATTGTCAAGAAAACAAGGGATACAAAGTTTGGAATACCACAAAGAAAAAGCTCAAAGTCAAGAGACGTTATATATATCCCAATAAACAGCACCACCTAAAATAAAGCTAAAACAAGAGCTACAGAGCAAACTGTTACATTGGATACGCCTGCAGCAGAAAGCATGTCAGAGCTAAAAGCCAACAGTACAGATATCCACACTCAATAATGAAATAGAAGTTCTAAAAGAAATAAGGGAAAACCAGCCAAGATATTAATGAGTTTGCATACATCACATTCTGTGAATCTCAAAATATTCAAGAAGCAAATTCATGCAAAAACTGAGAATGGAAATCAGTAATAGACAAAGAGATGGCACCTTTAAATGACAATGGTACATGGACTGTAGTCAGTAGTATTGGAAATGATGTGTGTGCAGGTGTTGATATTGCATAGTTATATAGGCACACAACAGCAGATGACTCAAACTGTGAACGGCCCAGTTACTTAACCAGTGGTGTTATTTACTTGAAGTATAGCAGTACTCACTGTTACATGCACAGTGGTAATGGAGCGGAGTTTCAGCGAAGCAGGGTTGTATACAGCTCACCAGCTTTATATGGAGGTATTAACGAAGTCTCTCATAGGAGATAAGTAGGAGACTTCTGCCTTCCACCATGTCACTCTTTCACAGTACAAGCAGGGCCGGCTCAAAGCATGTTCGACCAGTGCGGTCGAACAGGGACGCCACCCAATAGAGGGCACACCCCTCCCAGCCATTCCCGATTTCAGCGGGACAGTCCCATTTTTTGGGCAAGGCCCCCGCTGTTCCATCCGCAAAGTGTCCGATGGGCGGGCAGAATTTTCGACACCTCAACCTCAAGGATTAGTGAAATCCAACATGTTGGATTTCATGGATTTGCCAATCACAATCAAAATATGATCGTTATTGGAACATCGGTGGAATTTAACATGGACGCCGGTCTAAAATGCTAACCGACAGATCAGCGTTTCTGATCCCATCGCAGGATCCCGTGATCTGTCGGTAGATGTATAGGGGCCATTAGAGACAGGAACAATCACTATTATTGATAAGCAAGTAAAGCAATACTTGAGAAGCATAAGCTGTCAGATGCAAAGCCGATGTGTACTCCCATTGATCAAAGCCGATGTGTACTCCCATTGATCAAAGCCGATGTGTACTCCCATTGATCAAAGCCGATGTGTACTCCCATTGATCAAAGCCGATGTGTACTCCCATTGATCAAAGCCGTAAACTATCCAAAGCCATGCCACCCACAAGTGAAGCAGAGCTAGAGGACATGAAAGATAAATCCTATCATAGAGCTATTGGAAGATTAATATATGCCAGTGTAGCAACTCGTCCAGACATCACACATACTGTCAGCCTGAAGAGCCAATTTGCTTAAATTATTTATGCAAATACATCGTAATGTATTTTATCATTAACATACAAGCCAGTACACATTGTGCCAGTTCTTTAAATAGATGTTTGGCATCAGTTAATCTGTTCAGAAATAATGACAACACATTAAACATTAATTTTAAATGTTTAAAAGATGACCTTGTGAGATAACAAAATCATGGCCATCTGCTCCCAGGGAAGGTGGCAATTTTATCATCTGAATTAATTGTTATAAATATGTAGCCTATTGATCTACTAGGTACCAATGATGTTTTGGGGGTACTTATCGCATTTTACACTCGTCATGCCTCCCAACATCAGGGTCAGATTTAGGGGTAGGCTGAATAAGCCGCAGCTTTTGGGCCCTCTCCACCGGGAAGCAGCAGCATATCATAGTCTACGTAGGCAACCCTTGGCACTAGTGCAGTGGTGAAGCTAGGCTTTCTATCACCCAAATCAAAGACTGGGTTCGCCTCCCCCCACATAAATAGTAGTCACCCTAGGCTTCTAAAGTTTAAAATCTATTTAGGGTGAGGTCAAAATCCATCATTGTTCCCGTTACATTAAGGTGCCAGTACCTTCTGGATTTATTCTGTGATTTTAGTTTTTTCACTTTTTGAAAAGATCATACAGGCTCCACTGTCTTAATACTCAATAACTAATTATTGCTGCCTTTACTACACTACCTCACCCACCACAGAGCATTTCAGTGACCGCAATACAAAACAGAGCATCACAGTGACCATCATACAATACAGAGAGGATTGCAGTGACTGCCATATAATGCAGAGACCATTACAGTGCCTTCCATATAATACACAGAGCATCAGAGACCGTCATATAATAAAGAAAGCATTAGGGCCCACCATACAATACAGACAGCATCAGTAACTGCCATATAATACAGAGAGCATCAGTGAAAGCCATATAATACAGAAAGCATTTGTGCCCACCGTATAATAAAGAGAGCATCTGTGACTGCTATATAATGTAGAGACCATTACGCTGACCACCATATAATGCAGAGAGCATCAGTGACCACCACATAATACAGAGAGCATTAGTTACTGCCATATAATGCAAAGGTCATTATGCTGACCACCATATAATACAGAGAGCATCAGTGATTGCCATATCATACAGAGAGCATCAGTGATTGTCATATCATACAGAGCATCAGTGACCACCATATAATACAGAGAGCATCAGTGATTGCCATGTAATACAGAGAGCATCAGTGACCACCATATAATACAGAGAGCATCAGTGACCACCATATAATACAGAGAGCATCAGTGACTGCCATATAATACAGAGAGCATCAGTGACTGCCATATAATACAGAGAGCATCAGTGACTGCCATATAATACAGAGAGCATCAGTGACTGCCATATAATACAGAGAGCATAAGTGACTGCCATATAATACAGAGAGCATAAGTGACTACCATATAGTACAGAGAGCAACAGTGATCAATACAGATTAATACAAAAAGCATTAGTGTCCACCATATAATACTGATAGAATTTTATTCTTACAATATCTTTCCTTTGTCAATAATAGTAACAACTCTATTTAATATTATATAATTAACCCCTTTACAATAATTACCTTCATAATTCCCATTATTAATTAACCCCAATATCAACAAATATTTAAATTTCTGCACATTAAACCCCAAATTACCTCCCTCTTCATATAAGGAAGGGCAGGGAAGCCACTGACATTTTTGATACTTATTTATTGCTTCGTTTAATGTTTGTATATGCTGTAATGGTGGTGGCACTGTCATTAGTGAGGCTGATGAAATTATTCTCAGCCTCTCTGAGCAGATCCTCATCAAGAAATCTCACAGCTACAACCATCATCATTGGTATCGGCACAAGTGCCAGCAACATGCTGGGTGCAAGAGATCCGCCTGAGACAGGTTTCACTCCCTCGCGCACAATACTCACTATAGCACAGACATCTAGCTACATGACACAAGATGGTACAGATCATTTCAATCACGTGATCATTGCCCGGTTCCCTCTCCAAAACGCCCATTTCACGCAAAGCGAGATCTGGAAAACATCCGCCTGACTGGCCAGAGATATGCAAAAATGTGTATATTCACTTCTACGTATGTGCTGTATGCTAAAACTCGCTATTTACGTCTGTGAAAAGAAAATTGCTTTGTAAATGGCTGCCTTGAGCGGTATCTGTGACGCGGTAGACAGAGGGATGATTGACTGCTCCAGTTTTTAGTTTGTATTTTCTCTCATGTTGTAGAAATTGTTCAAGACTAATATTTTTAAAGCTTATCTCTCTTCACGGATTCAAAAGGTTTAGTATACAGCACATACGCAGGAAGTGAATATACACAATTTAGTGTATGTCCTGCTGATCCTGAGTTGGATGGATGTTTACCGGATCCTACTTTGCATAAAATCTGTGTTTTGGGGCAGGAACCAATGTGTAATGAGTTATCCTATATAAGAATAACGGCCCTCATTCAGAGCCGTACGCTCTGAGCAGAGCGCACGCTCTGAATGAGGGCCGGGCTCCATTTTCATGGAGCGTCCTCCTGGACGCTCGTATAGCTGTGGGTCACCACCCACAGGCTATACGAGCGTGCATTGTGATGGTCGCGACGGTCGAGACCATCGCGACCACCGAATTTGCGAGCCGGAGCCTGCGGTTGAGGTTTTCAACCGCAAGCTCCGGAGTGATTTTGGCTCTATCAGAGCCAAAATCACTCCCACTGACATCACTAGTGATGTCAGTGGGCCGGCTTCTGACGGGAGGCGTTCCCGTGGGAACGCCCCCGTCAGGGAGGCACGCCCCCGGCACGCCCACCAAAGGGGGCGTGCTGTCAATCAACATTGACAGCACGCCCCCTTTGATCGGACACAACGAGCGAAGGACTTTCCTTCGCTCGTCGCGTCTGGCGCATGCGCACGACGGAGCTCCCTCCGTCGTGCGCATGCTCAGTCCATAACATCGACCCACTTGCGAGCGGACAGCCGCTCGCGAGTGGGTCTGAATCAGGCCCAACGTTCCTATTTATTCGATCAGGTTAACTCTTGTCCATCCTGGTATGGAGGGCCCCCATAGCTTTTCAGCCTAAGGGCACAGTGCTTCATCTGGGCCTGCCCAACAATGACGGATGGGAACAACATTTTGCAATGTCTCTGTTCCAGTCAAACACACCCTTAGCTGTCCAACCAAGCCCAAAATGAAAACACCATACCCTCACATCCTTGGCCCTTCCAGACCATTGGGGAATATGTGCTTTCTAAGGGATTGAGAAAAACTGGTGTAAAGTGTAGAGAAAAAGGAGAGCTAACTAAAAAACTAAAAATAAAAGGCAAACAGTAGTTTGAAATCGATCACAGTGGTTTAGTTTGTGAAACCATTTGTTTTAGTTTGTAAGTACTTACCTAATGCTTGCAGAATTACAATTAATTTTTCAAAATAATACCACAAACGCCCAAATGTTTGGCCTTTTTTTTAATCCAATCTAGTAGGGTTACATGGACATAATTACTCACAAGACAGTCCAACTGAATGAACCATCAAGAAATGATTGCCTACGGCAGAGGTTCCCAGCCATGGTCCTCAAGGCTCCCCAACAGTTCTGGTTTTAGAGGTATCCATGGTTGAGCACAGGTGTTTAAAACAAATTGACTGAGGTACTAATTAATTCACCTGTGCTCAACCATGGATCTTTCCAAAATCTTGATTGTTGGGGAGCCTTGAGGACCGCGTTTGGGAACCTCTGACCTACGGCCTCCTCCGAGCTGCCGAGTTCCTGCCCATTCTTCACACTCGCAGCCTGAGTTGCAATGTGGTTCCATCTGCGCATCGATCTCGCGATATGTGTTGGTGCCCTCATACGCAACTTAGTGCAATTGCAGTGTAATGCAGAGTTGTACAGATCTCAGCTGTATCTACACTTGCGGTGGAGTCAGTTTAACTGGGCGTCAACCTAGAGTTTGTCTGCAGGATAAATTTGCAGTGGGCATGCTGACGGAATTGCACCCATAATTGCGGCAATTCACGTGCAACTCTAAATCAGGCCCTAAGTGTGTGCCTCATTAAAGGTCATATCATATCACCCCATACCAGCCCTTGGCTGGGTCCTCTATTATACTCCCCCTTATTGTGATTCCAGACCTGGTGGACATCTGGAGATTTGATTCTGCAAGTGGTCTCTACGGTACATCAATAAGGTGTAAAAAATAAAATTGTAGGAGGCTCAAGGGGCCACCATCCAAATGTTGCACCATTTGATGGCAGCTGTGAATTCAGCCTTTATAGCTGCGTTCCGTAAAGATCCCAATTTAAATGGCCCCCGATCCAAAGAACGCCTGTGCAATGTTTCCTTTCCTTCTTTAGATGTAAGCAATTTCCTTGTGGATCTTCTCGTATAATCTTTTGCGGAATAAGATGACAACTAGACCGAGCATGAGGGAAATTGTATTTTCTGTTATCTATGTAAGACAATGCTTCTCTTTGCATAAGCTATTGTGTATCTTCTATGGTAGCTTAGAATTACATTGCCTGTTACTTACCTGTAATCTGACCAAAAATGATACTGTAGCCGGCAGTGTGTTTTGTTTTTATTAATTAGATGTGTGCTGTGCAGGGGAGCAGCAGCTGTTCCCTCACTGACACAGAGGGAGAGGTGGATAAATCTTAATCCCTAGTGCTAGCAAATGTTCTTATATATTCAGGTGAAGGTAACAATCGTACAGAGGGCATATGGGGTTCATGGAGACAGCAGACTTTTCAGTGGCTAGCCACATGGCATGATACACTCCATAATGTAGGCAAATGTCTTACATTATGGCTGGTCATCACCATGCTGTCAGGATAACGGACCTATTTTTATGTAGAGGCCTGGAGTTTTAGGGCCCGATTCGGACCCGCTCGCTAGATGTGTTCGCACGCAGCCAAAGTATGCAAATCCCGCGATCGCAAGGCATTAGCACGCCCACTATGTCTTGCCGTGCGATCGCTGTGTGGATTTAGATACCCACCAGCCTGTCTTAAGACGCCCACTTTCCCTTAGCAATACACGTCCTCTCCAGGAAGTGTATGCAACCATCGGTAACATCGAGTACCATCGGAACAATACGCAGCACTTGTGGCTGACCATACCCTACCGCAAGCACTGCGAGCGCTTCAGTGTGTAATTCAGCCATGTGACGTGTATTATGACGCTGCGTCTTTCTTATGCACGCCTCTGAAACTGCGTGAAGACGCTCAGACACGCCTGCGTTCACGCCACCACTCCCCCGTTTCCAATGACCACCCCCTGTCACCACCCACAAACTAGGAGTGTGCGAGTGGTGCAATCGTACAGGGCACAGGGTGGCGGCACCGTGGCTAAGCCATGGCCCTTTATCTGGCTAGCAGGGTGCCGCAGCCGGTATCGCTGTTGCCCCGAAGAATGCTTTTGTGTCCCAAACCCTCGGCATAACGTAAGTGCATGAGAGCGATCGGTTCAGCCAGTACACATACAATTGTAAATGGCAACTAAATTGACACCTAGAGGTTTATGTTATAACCTGAGATATTCCGGCGAGTCGGCCCATATTTTTGTAGCAGCAATCACTGGTTATTTTCTTATTGGCAGAACCTATAGATGTTGGTATAGGTATCAGCGGTGTGCAATGGAAATCAGTCCACACAGTAGTAGATAACATAACCAGTGTGGTTTATTAATCAGCAGATAGCAGGAAGCCGGTAACACAGGGTTAATAATGATATGTAGGTAACTAGATGCAGCCTTAAACATATGGGTTGATTTTATTTGTTTTATGTGTTATACTGAATTATCAGGGCTACTACTGTATGTATCGGGATACACTGTATGTATCAGGATACACTGACGGACACCAGAAAATCCATCCAAACAAATGGGGTAACTGAGTAATAGAACTATAACCAGCTCTGCCGCTAGACAGGTTGGGCTGGTCAGAGCACTGGGTTTCCCTGTAATACATTAACTTTGTCCAATACCAGACCATCCAGCATAGGGCTTTAGGGGTCTACTGTATGTACTAAGCCTTGGAGAGAGATAAAGTGGACGGCGATAACGTACCAACCAATTAGCTCCTAACTGTCAATTTTCAAACACAGCCTGTAAAGCGATAGGTGCTGATTGGTTGGTACCATATCTCCATCCACTTTATCTCTTCAAGGCTGGTTACATAGACCTCCATGCCCTCTCTAGGGGCTATGTAGTACTCCTGCGCTAAATGCTCTGGAGGGGGAGCACCAAAAAAAATGACCTCCACCCCTCAAATGGATAGAGATGGGCAACTTTCTTGCACCCCTGGGGTATTAGATAAATATAGGGTTCCTGTAGTACAAACTTTGATACCTCAGTGATGCCAGTATAATGGAATTGGGGTCACCAAGAGGGCACTTATAGTGTAGTAAAAGGCGTAAATGAAAGTTTGGTTTTTTTTTTCTATGTATGGTCTGTTAATTGTACTCTTCACATCTGTATCTCTTTTTTTTTTATTTTTAAGATGATGGCCCAAATGTAATAGGGTGTCTGATTTAGTAACAGCACATACTCGCATTTTCTAAAGGTGCGAGTTTGGGCTACAACTCACAAATGTAATAGCCTGCGAACTTTTCAGCTCCAGGCTACTACATATGCGAATTTAGATGAGTTTAGTACTATTTAAACCGACACCTTTTACTGCGAATAACATTAAAAAATGCGAGTTATATAGAAGCCATTACAGTTCAGTGAGATCCATGGTGGCTTCTGTGTGTGTTAAAAAAAAAAAAAAAGAAAACGTGCAGCCCCCCTACCAAAAGCATAACCAGCCCCAGGCTTTCTAAAGCCTGTCATGGTTCTAAAAATACAGGGGAAAAATGCATAGAGGTCCCCTGTATATTAAGAACCAGCACAGTGCTTTGCTGAGCCGCCCCTGGTTGTGGAAAAACGGGACAAAACGAGTAGGGGTCCCCTGAATCTCCAAAACCAGCACCGGACTCTTTCTAGCGGGGGGTAATGCCACAGCCAGGGATTTTTTATTATAGGTACCCCTATGGATTATCTACTGGACAAGTTGAAATGATGGCATCAGGGATACTAGGTGAGTATGTGTTAGTGAGTATGAGTGTGCATGTATGTTATAATAAACTTTTACAGTCACGGTGTGTGCTGTGTTTTTTTTATTTACGGATTTCTTTGGCTGTGGAACTACAGGTACCAGCAGGCTCGTAATGCCCCACATGCTGGTACTTTTGGTTTGCTTGCTGGGATGTGTAGTACCACAGCTAAAGACAATATTTAAACATCTATTTTACACTACACAATAACACTATCAACTCGGCACCCACCGTCCAGGGTTGCCGGGGATAGCCCCAAGCTATCAGCCAAGGCCTGGGGTGCTCTGGAGAGGGGGACCTCTTTGTTGGGAGGGGGGGGGGTGATCTTGAAGCTGATTTAAGTGAAATGGGAAAAGTAACTTTAAAAATGTTTCATTGCCGTTTACCTAAATAAATCAATTGCTTACTTTCACTTCACATGTCTGCATCTATTTAATATTAATTAGGGCTTTGGTCTTGTACCATGCATTCATTACAGGCTTCTCCCCCTTTACTGTGTGCTGGAAACAAAGTTGGAACTGCTCAATGAAACAATGTATTGACTTCTGATACTGCAAGTTTAATACAGTACTCACATCCCTGTTGCTAGACCATTTTGTTGCAATAAGTAAAACTCTTTGTTTTCTGATCGATCAAGTTATTGCAAGTTCTTCCATTAGATAGTAGTGTGCAGAGAATGTAAGGGGGCAGTGTGCGGGTTATAGAGGGGGGCAATCTGAGCACCATGGAGGGTGCAATAAGAGAGCTATGGAGGGGGTAATAACAGATGTGGAGGGAGGGGGCAATGAGAGAGCTATGGAGGGGGTAATAACAGATGTGGAGGGAGGGGGCAATGAGAGAGCTATGGAGGGGGTAATGGCAAAGATGTGGAGGGAGGGGGCAATAAGAGTTATGGAGGGGGTAATAACAGATGTGGAGGGAGGGGGGCAGCAATGAGAGAGCTATGGAGGGGATAATAACAGATGTGGAGGGATGGGGCAATGAGAGAGCTATGGAGGGGGTAATAACAGATGTGGAGGGAGGGGGCAATAAGAGAGTTATGGAGGGGGTAATAACAGATGTGGAGGGAGGGGGCAGCAATGAGAGAGCTATGGAGGGGATAATAACAGATGTGGAGGGAGGGGGCAATGAGAGAGCTATGGAGGGGATAATAACAGATGTGGAGGGAGGGGGCAATGAGAGAGCTATGGAGGGGGTAATAACAGATGTGGAGGGAGGGGGCAATGAGAGAGCTATGGAGGGGATAACAGATGTGGAGGGAGGGGGCAATGAGAGAGCTATGGAGGGGGTAATGGCAAAGATGTGGAGGGAGGGGCAGTGACAATATATAGAGGCGGCAGTGAAAGGGACAGTTAGAATTATGGAGAAAGGGTGCAATAACAGGTATATGAAGAGGTATGGAGGAAAGGGGCAATAAGAGAGACCTGTGGAGATCAATGCTTTTAAGTTGACATTTTATTATGTAAAAAGACGAATGTGTCTCAAAAAAATAAATTGTTATAACGATAAGCCAGTGTATTATCCCATGTCTAACAGGGTACGCCCAGCCTCAGTCACCTTCTGTTTCATAAACTAATATACCCTATTTTGTGGATTCCAAAGGTTATTACCAACTGCCAGCATCAGCTACTCTGTGTCTGATTACCAACTTTTTTTATACTGTTTTTGACACTGAATGAACCATTTGTATACATAGCACGGACCACTCAGTTCACATACCCAGTAGACTATGAGATTTTTTGCAAGCACACTGATGGCACGCTAACCTCGCTCTAACCCCTGTGAACTGAATGAATACAGAGCCACCACCAGCATGCAGTAGGAGTGATGTATGTTGTAGGCTTCCATAAAAGGTCTCAGAAACCAGGCAACAGGGCCGTAACTAGGATAGTGCGGCCGGTGCCATCGCACAGGGCACCACAGGTCGGGGGCGCTATTTTGGCATGTCAAATTTCTGTTTATTATCATTCATGTTTGTAGCTTCCTCTTATTTCATCCCCAGCATCTCCTGGCCTGTCCTTTCTATTCCCTGGCCAATCCCCATGAGGCCATGGCCCTTTTTGGGTGCATTATGTCCCTTTAAAAAAAATTAGGGGGGCGCCAATGCTTTTTCTGGCACAGGGCACCAAAAAGTCTAGTTCGGCTCTGCCAGGCAATATCAGAGCAAGGGGTTCCATGGACCTGAGTCTTTGCCCTGGATAAAAGGAAACCTAGCTTGACTTATTTCTGGTACTAAATGAATACATAGATTTTTCACTGTGGAAAGAGAAACTGTCAGCTGCTAAATAATTCTGCCAGCTGAGAATTTACAATATATTGCTGTGAGGGAGCAGATGGCCGATTCCAGCAGAATCTGTATGCGACACAGTACGAGAAGTTATTTCATGTGTGTAGTTTTTATTCAAATCTTGGTGCCCTCCCAAACTGCCATCCGCCCAGCTGGCAAAATGCGATGCCCTCTACATGTATACAAAACATTTAGAGACATGATGACAAAACTTTACCCAGATCTCCTATCTCTGATACTCCAGAGTAATGTTTGAACCTTCATTGCAAATATTCAGTTAATCTAATTTTATTTAATGAAGTAATGGGTCTTTAAAATATTTACTTGTGTTAAAAAAAAATGGAATGAAAAGGGGGGGAGCTTCCAAATGTAAATTTGCAGTGCTATTGTCTGAATCAAAATATTTATACACAAGTACCAGAAAAGTAAGTCAGTCGCACAGGTTGCAGCCAGGAAGCCGACAGTCTAAATGCCAACCGCCGGCTTCCCGACTGTCTAATCCCGGCAAGGTACTAATGACGCCTGTCATCAGGGGGCGCCGAGAGGTGGGGCGGGTACAATTTATCCGGACCCGGGCTTCCAGAGGGGCCCGGCGCCGCCCCCCCTCCCTTCCTCCCTTGTCCCACCCTCGCAGCAGCCCAGCAATCTCTTATGCCTGAGGGGGGGAGCGATCACACCGATTGTCCCCCCCCCTGTTTTGCGCTGAGCTGAGGGGCTCACACCGGCCCCTCCCTGACGCACAGCCCCACTATGCGGCGCTGCAAAACTGTTTTGTTTTGTTTTTTTCAAGGGGGCGTGGTCACGCCTCCCATGATTAGCCCACGCCCTCTTTACCGGAGCCCGGTGGTGCTCTCTACGCCCCTGCCTGTCATTAGACCTATGCCGGGAGCCCAACGTCCGGCATACTGAATGGAGGTAAGCTGGGCGCGGACAGCAGGGCGGGGTTAGGCACCCCCTCGGGAGGGTTAGGTTTAGGCTAGGGGAAAGGGGGAGTTAGGGCTAGGCAACCCTGGGGGGAGGTTAGGGTTAGGCACCCCCCGGGAGATTTGGTTTTAGGCTGCGGGGAAGGGGGGGGTTAGGTTTAGGCACTTAGAGGGTGTTAGGGTTGGGCACCCCTAAGGGAGGGTTAGTGTAGGGTGAAGGGCTAGCAGCACTTATCTTAATTTGCGATCGGGATCTTCATCCCTGCTGGGCTTCCGCTGTCGGGATTTGAACCCACTATACCCAGTCACACTTATCGTCACATAAAATGGCTGACAGGTGCCCATTAGACAGAAAACGAAGCGCAAAGATGATTACATTTCAAAGACTTGTGTCAAAGTCACGCAACCAATGTTAGCACTGTCACCAAAGCCACCAATATGATGTTTTGCATGCGGGTAGAGAAGTGGACGTATTTATATGGGTATCCTCTGATCTGTTAATTTCATTGTCTTTTCCATAGACCATGGGCCTTATTCAGTTGCAGCCGTGTCCTATTATGTAGCCGCCAATACATCTTTTTTTTAATTGCCACAGATGTTGGGATTCCTACTGAGATGCCCACCGGCAGCGGCGCTAATTCGCCACTGCTGTGCATATTAAGATGCACCATCGGAGATTGCACCAGCCCTATGAATCTCCGTCTGAACATGGCTGCCCATGTCAGAGCAACTGTGTCTTTAGATGCAGTCAGTGACTGCGACACACCCACGACACGCCCAATGTCTGATTATCTACATCCTTGTTACCACCCAGAAATTCCCACTGAAATTTCCCCTCTCTGCGTCCAAATAGTTCTGCGTCTCTCAGCGGTAACAATCAGGAAACACGCACAGCGCAACTTGGACGCATAGCAACACCTCTGCTTACTGCCTGCCTCTAGTTCTCCTCTTCATACTGTATATCCATGAACACATTCCCATTCTTCTTTAAACAATCCTAAGAAAACCATTTCTCAACCCAGCGTCTCTCTCTCTGCATTTCTCTTCTCCCCTATACTTCCAAGCCACTTGAATGACTTGTGTACAACCACCTGCCCCACTTTTTCTTTCTGCCCTCAACACAGTGATCAATAGTCTGTTTACACAGTATGGTCGCTCCTTATTCATCCTTCTGCACTTGTCGCATTCAACACCATTGATTATCCTCTTCTCCTGCACACCATTCTTTCCATTGGTTTTTATGGCAAATATGAAATAAACTGGCGCATGATAAGACTAAAGTGTCGCATGGTCTACATCACTAAACTGATGCACGGTCTACATGCCTAAAGTGTCGCATGGTCTACATGCCTAAAGTGCCGCATGGTCTACATGCCTAAAGTGCCGCATGGTCTACATGCCTAAAGTGCCGCATGGTCTACATGCCTAAAGTGCCGCATGGTCTACATGCCTAAAGTGCCGCATGGTCTACATGCCTAAAGTGCCGCATGGTCTACATGACTAAAGTGCCGCATGGTGTACAAGATTAAGATTAAGCTGGCGCATGGTCTACATCACTAAATGCCTTTTGGAGGGTTGATCTCACTCTCTTCAGTGCCAACAACAGGGGGACAGAGCAGAGTGAGAGTTATACTGCAACAGAGCAAATAGGCCAGCCGCTGTAGGCATATCATTTCAGATCCAGCACAAGTCAGGAGAGCAGGAGCTGAACAACCAACTGAGGGAGAAATCAGGCTATATGCAAACCAGTCGCCCTGGCACTGACAAGAGAAGTCAAACTCTAGGGCAGAGGTTCCCAAACTCGGCCCTCAATACCTAACAGTCCAGGTTTTAAGGATATCCATGCTTGACCACAGATGACTTAATTAGTGCCTCAGTCAATTTAATTTAACCACCAGTGCTCAACCATGGATATCGCTAAGACCTGGACTGTTGGGGTGGCTTGAGGACCACGTTTGGGGACCTAGGGTAATTTCAATGTATTGTTACAGGGAGAATGCAGCACATTGTTACAGGCTGTATACATTGAGAAGGTACCTCAAAGGCTGATGTAGGGTTAATCCAGTGCTATCCTGCAAAGACTGAGTCAAACTCAGGGGGTCATTCAGACCCGCTCGCGAGCGGCAGTACGCTCGCAAGCAGGTCGATGTTCCCCACTGCACATGCGCACGACATAGGGAGCTCCGTCGTGTGCATGCGCGAGACCCAGCGAGCGACGGGCGGGCGTGCTGGGGGCGTGCCTGCCAGATGGAGGCGTTCCCATGGGAAGCCTACCGTCTGAAGCCGGCCCCACTGACATCACTAGTGATGTCAGTGGGAGTGATTTTGGCTCTGATAGAGCCAAAATCACTCCAGGGCTTGCGGCAGGGAGACCCTACCGCGGGGTCTCCGTCGCAAGTCTGATGGTCGCGATGGTCACCATGGTCACCCACAACTATGCGAGTGGCCATTTTCATGGAGGAGGGCCTGATTCAGAGCGAGCGCTCTGGTCAGAGCGTTCAGCTCTGAATCAGGCCCTCAGTACGTTAGTCAGTGGAGGTGTGTTTATTATAGGATTAGGAGCATCATAGAGACTGAGGAAGTATTACACCAGTGTTCCAGGGTCAAGTTAATAATAAACAACATTTCATATTATTAATGAATCCATTATCATTTTGTACCCGGATGCATCTGGGTTAAGGAATGAGTTACTAAATTTGAATGATTCACAGTAAATTCTATTTCATCCACATGCACCAACTGGCCATACCAATGTTAATTATCTTTATCATTAGGAGGAGACCATCACAGTAGATGAGTGCTTGAGATAACACTGTTGCTGTGTTTGACAAGTGTATTATCTAGTAGCTGTCTATATTGGCTTAAAGGCTGAGTATATACTGATGGGAAATAATCAGTTGATTACAATTGTGTCACACCATTTTGTGCAGAACATACTGTATGTTTTTGTATAAATTTTTTTACTGTTTACCCTCTTGCTCATAAACATTATATTAATACCCTGTGCCCATAATAAGCATGCCTTATAAGGATTTCCCCATTTAATGTATTCATTGCTTTTGTCTTGAAAGAAGCAGGGGTTCTTCTGTACTAACCGATGGTACAGTGGTAACTTAAGATCACATGTTATCTGCAGTGAGCCTAATGAGAAGGCGTACATGGAGACCCTGCATTGCCCTTGGTGAGTGGCATGATGCCCTGTATTTCCCAGTCCAGGGGATACAGTGGGGACACTGCTGAGATTATAATACACCACAGTGACAGATGGCATAGAAAGCATTTAGGCTCTGACCTAGTATGAGAATGTGTGCAATTTACAGCTGAGAAAAGCATCCTAGTAGACGGAGTGTCAGAATTTGTTATGAATTAGATAGTGGTAGAGCAAGACCCCCTGACAATGACCTAATACCAGCTGTTGTGCCAGTGGTTACTGCCAAAGATGAAGTTATACACTGAAGTTCTAAAAGTCATGGGATAGATGCCTAGTATCGTGTAAGACCCTCTGATGCCTGGCAAAGCAACTCGACGTGGCATTGATTTCACAAGTGGACAGAAGACCTCTGGAGAGATGTTGACCCATGCCGCCTGGATCGCTTTCCACAGCTCCCTGATATTTTTAGGTGCAGGATCTCTGGTGCGAATGGTCCACTCCCCCACGTCCCATAAATGCTCAGTTGGGTTCATGTTGGGTGAACGTGGAGGCCACACCATTTGTCTGGACTCTCCAGAATGCTCCTTTAAACCAATTCTGGACAACTTGGGACCGATGACATAGTGCATTATCCTGCTGGCATATTCCATCGTTGTGGGGATACATGAAGTCCATGAAGGGCTGCAAATGGTCATCAAGCAATGCAACATAGCAATTACTGGTCAATGACAGAGGCAGACCAGAGAACCCAACCCATGCCACATAAACACACCCCACACCATTAGGTAACCATCACCATCCTGCATGGTGCCTTGTTGAGAACTGGGGTCCATGGCTTCATGGGGTCTGCTCCACACCCGAACCCTACCATCAGCCTGAAACAACTGAAACTGTGACTCAACAGACCACACCCCATTTTGCCAGTCCTCCAGGGTCCAATTAGCAACGTCACAAACCCAGGTGAGATGCTGTGCGGTGGTGCTGGATATGCATCTGGTACCTCCTGCATTGAATGTGGATGTGAGTTCAGCCAGTGACGTTTGTCTGTTACCACGGACAATTCTGGCCAGATGCCGCTGGTAACAATCAATAGGCACGAGCCACTGATCTGTCCACGGTGGATGGTAATGCCTTCCTTGAGATATTCCCAGTACACACATGGCACCGTAGAGCAAGGAATTTTGAATGTCCCCACAATTTCAGAAGTGGAATGTTCCATCTTTCAGGCACCCACTATAATGCCCCATTCAAACTCTCAGATAATTCATGTTGCCTTGTCATTAGCAGGGGACCCAACCCATGCCACGTGAACACACTCCACACTATTATGGAACTACCACCAGCCTGCATGGTGCCTTGTTGACATCTGGAGTTCATGGCGTCTGCACCACACCTGAACCCTACCATCAGCCCAAAACAACTGGAGCCATGACTCATCGGACTACACCACATGTCACGTTGCCATAAGCAGCTTAGCTGGTGATCAAACTGACTCACGAGATGTCAGATTACAACTGATGCAGGTCTGGGTATTTACACAACGTCACAGTACAGTGACGCCGCTTACCATTACTTTTACTTACTGCTATCCGATGACTTTTGGCATTTCAGTGTATAGCACCAAAGGGAATTCAAAAGATTATATGACCCCCCCTCCCCCTCTTGTGGATCCCCTCTTGTAGCAACTAGGATAACTGAGGAAGGAAGGGCTTATAGGTATGCGACTGTCACAAGCCGCCGCACTGAGAATGCAGGGGGAGGCGAACGCCAGGTGATCGTTTACTGAACTCCTCCCCATCAGCTGTCCATCATCCTTGGTCTGTCCTGGATTGGCTCCTGTGGCTATTTCCTGCTGGTGCGAAGGCTGCTCCGATGCTGGTGATGGCGTTTCACGTGTTTCTGGTTTTGACGTGTCTCCTGTTATCCAGTCAAGTACCTAGTCCTCTTATAAGCTTTTGTTACCTGCCGTTTGTCTCATCTAGGCGGCACGGTCCGCATATCTACTACCTGTCATTTGTGTCATCCAGGCGGGACAGTTAGCACTCAGGGTCCAGAGTGCGCGGTTCTGCGTCCAGCTGCGTGTGTCAACCCGGCGGCACAGGCCACACTCCAGCATCCAGCTGCTTGTGTCAACCCGGCGGCACTGAGCGGACCCCGATAATATTCTTACTCGCAATTCATCTGAAAATCGGCTGTCTCCTCTAACTGTTATCACTGCTCCTTTTGGATATCGGCAGTGCAACTAGAGTTCACGCAGGCGCACAAAGACCCGGCATCCGGCGGAAGGAGCCGGACAGGGGTTGAGGGATCCGAAAAGATCCTTCATCACAACCCAGGACTCCTTTCCATAGGGTGTGCGCCGTGTGCTGAAGCAAACACCATCTGAAGATGGCGAATGTTTCCCCCATTTTTCAAAGGGACATAACGCACCCAAAAAAGGGGAATGGCCTCATGGGGAAGGACCAGGGAAGAGATAGAGGAGGCCAGGAGATGCTGGGAATGAAATAATAGGAAGCTACAAGTGAGAATGATAATAAACAGGAAGTTGACAGACCCAAACAGCGCCCCCTGACCTGTGGTGCCCTGTGCCATGGCACCGGCCGTACTACACCAACTACGGCCCTGCGTCTGATTATTTCACCCAATGGTAGCATATATACTGTAAAAAGCATGGGAGATGGTATAGAATCCTGTGGGACACCGCATGGAAGTGGCACTGATAGTAACAATCTCCCTGACTCCCTGAAGAGTCTAGTAATATCCCTGATTGCACCTTATCCCCATTATGATATAAAAAAAAAAAGATATTTATACATTCAAATGGGATCATTAGTATAATTTCCCTGCATTCGTAATAATTTCCCTGCATTCGTAATAAGAAACAATGATCCCTATGGCTACATGCATTTTGTAAAAGTATCCGTGTGTTTTTATCAACCAGTAGATCTAATGAGCTGCTTTGGGGCTCATTTACATTTGGAAGTAAATCAAGTTTGACACGCCTCTCTGATGTAGCAGTACACGCCCACTGTATGGCCGCGCTCATAGGTGTTACTTTCACAATCTCCCTGACATAGTTTTTCAAAAGTAGGTAAGTGTGATATGCTATATTGTTGGGTGACCTGACCTATAGACCCTAAACCTCCGTCAACTCCATTGCGTTGTAAGGCAAGTTAAATAGTCCTGGCTGCTCTTCTGCACACTGTAGCTGCGCAGCATCTTCAAAAGACATCCACGACCTGAAAGCTGTATTGGACAAGGTCCGTGATGGGTGTAATTATTTCAACTGCAATACAACAACAGGGTAGGCAGTTTGAGGGTGTCGCTTCCCAAAGCCATGTACACTCAACTGCAGTCTAATCAGTTTAATGGTTGATCTGGCACTGGCTGGGAGGCCCTGGGTACAGGGGCCCCTGGAGAGGGGACTGGGGCATGTGCCCCCGGCTCAATCTGGTTATTAATTGTGAATTATAATTTACTGCACTAGTAGGCGCTTTTTCTTTCTCCATTTTCATAGATCCAATATGAGAGAGAGAGAGAGGTAACGTGGGGTGGATAGAAAAATGCAGGGGTGGCGGGACCGTTTAATCTCCGATTCATGGGTGAGCATAAATTAGCTACAGTATTGAGATCTGCATGTCAGGAGAGCTGTCGTGTTTGCGGCTGGTCAGGCTGGACTTACATGCTGCGTGGCTGCCCGATCTGTGTCAATGTTACCGATGTTTACGCTGTTGCACGTCGTTGGACAGATATGAGAAGGCAGCAGAGGGCGTCCTTATGCTCGGCTATACTTTGGAAACATTAGCATATTTTTGCAGCTGCGGTCCATGTGAAATCGCAGTTATCTCTGAATCAGGCCCTAAGTCTAGAAGTCTACACACTCCTTTTTTCCTTACAGATGTACCATATAAATTAGGGATGTGCGGGCTCGGATTAGTTCGGATTTTCCAGGCAAGTTCTGATTTTTCCCACCAAAAATCGGGTCTTAGAAAGAGGCAAAACGTCATCTTTCATGGACAAACATCATCTTTCATGGACTTTTGTCCAGGAATGATGTTTGTCCATGAAAGATGACGTTTTTGCTTCTTTCTGAGACCCGATTTTTGGCGGGAAAAAAACTATATCAGAATTTGGCAGGAAAATCCGAACTAATCCGAGCCCGCACATCCCTAATATAAATGCCACATCAATAGGCAGTTTGAGTACTTTGACCACACTGCTCCTCCCTGCTACCACCCATCTCTCTCACATTTCACATAACCAGCACAGATTAGTCTGCACCTGCATTTTCCTTTTTCTTCTGCAGTAGAACTACAGCTCTCAGCATGGTAGTGCATATGGGGATGTATCAAAGCCTCTTTAGGTCACATCTCCGGATGGCGTGTTACACTTGCGTGAACACAGTTTCTCTGTAATTGATCAAATAAAATCCTTATTGTACTGTTGCACTTGAAGGTACCTGTGTCACCTCTCCAGAATTAAGCAAGTCTAGATACAAATGGGGACATAGCTAGAATATTGTGGACTCCATAGCAACATTTTGAAGGTGCCCCCAACCTAAAGCTTCTAGAGAGACACCTCTCTCCGCAGCAGTTGTTCATTTTATGCCCCAGAGTAGTGCCATAGTTCACATTATACCACACAGTGGCCCCAGTTCATCTTATGTCACATTGTAGTGCCTCCAGTACACTATATGCCACGTTGTAGTGCTGCCAATAGACAATATGCCACAGAGTGTCACCAGTTCATATTATGCCATATTATAGTGCTTTCATTTCATATTATGCCATATTAGTGACCCAGTTCATATTATGCCACATTAGTGACCCAGTTCATATTATGCCATATTATAGTGCTCCCAGTTCATATTATACCACATTAGTGACCCAATTCAGTTTATGCCATATTATAGTGCTCCCAGTTCATATTATGCCACATTACAGTGCCCCAATTCAGATTATGCCACATTTTAGTGCACCCAGTTCATTATAATATCCACTACACAAACCTCTCTTAACATTATAACTTCCACTATACACACCACATACTGAAAATGGAATGTCACTAGGTAATATCTTATTATCTAGTTACCCGGGTGGCAGCAGAGTGGATGAGCATATTGAAAGTGGCACCAGCCGCGAGCCAATCTGAGCTTGTGGACCGGCAGCCAATCAGGAGGTCCAGGAGCTGCCAGTCTGCGAGCTCCAATTAGATTGCGGCCAGCATCAAATTTGAAGTGTCACTGTAACCCGGGCCTCTCTCTCTATCCGTTTGAGTGCAAGTGTCAGCGACATGCCTGGAGCAGGAGCAACCACCAGCATGCGTGAAGAGGCCGGGCAGGGAAGAGTACAGCCGGGAGAGAGAGCAGCAGCGGTGGGGGGAGAAACTATCTGCATCCGCTGCCATGCGATGTTGAAGGTGAAGACCTCAAATGGGCAAGAGGGGCTGCAGGGGATCCCACCTCCCATCCAGTTATTCCTGTTGTGGAGACAGATCAGGTACAGATCTAACCAAACTCAGCCTGCTCTCCCACCCTCAGCCTGCTCTCCCACCCTCAGCCTGCTCTCCCACCCTCAGCCTGCTCTCCCACCCTCAGCCTGCTCACCTACCCTCAGCCTGCTCACCCACCTTTCAGCCTGTTCTCACATGATCACCCCACTCCCACACCCCTCTCCCACACCCACACCACAGCCCAAACTTTGAAAACATTTTTTTCAACTGGTTTGCGCACCAGTTAATGCCCCACCCACAGTATCCTCTACAATGCCCAGCTCTGACAAACTGCCCCCCCACCGAAGGGGAGGGACCCTGCCTATTTTGTGAGTCCTGGGCCCCACAATCTCTGTTGGCAGCCCTGCTAGTGACATTCCATTTTCAGTGAGATAGATAATATGTTATCTAGTGCTCCATTCCTATTGGCAGCTTCTGAATCTTACATGGCAGCCTGATGTCTGCAGGGCCTCCGAAAGTGCTGAGATTAATTCAGTTTACAGTGAGGGTAAAGACAGATGAGGATGGGCATTGGGACCAACCAGCTCCTACCTGAGAGAATACTTCCTAATGAAGGAAATTCCACTTTGAATGGAAATTTTATTCATTTTGGCACACTGGCCCTTTCTTGGACAGTCCTTATCTTGGAAATCAGCCCCCACCCCCAGCTCACTTTACAAAGGCTTTAATGAAGGAGACGCCTACTCTCCGACAGTGCCAGACTCACTGATTTACTCTTTACCTGTGAGGGTGAAATGGGGAGTGCAGGAGGGATGGACCATACTGAACTTGAAAGAAAACTATATGACCTTGGTCTGGGGCCCCCTAAGCTAGGGCTTGACAAATCCCAGGGGCCAGGTCGACATGGCTACAAGATTTTGCAGTGAGGGAGGAAGCAGATCCTCATCAGCTCCCGTGGAGATTCATGCCTATAGTATTTCATGCACAGGAGTGGTGACTGCTGTACTTCTGTCCGTCCCTGCCTACGCTGACTCCTTCTCTCCATCCCAGCCTGTGCTGACTCCTCCTGTCCCTCCCATCCTGCACTGACGACTCCTCTCTATCCTGGTCTGCTCTGACCCATGCTGTCTGTCTCAGTCTACACTGATTCTCCTGTATGTCCTGGCTGTCTACTGTCTCCTATCTCTGGCTGCATAGAGCTCTCTGGTAGTAGGGTCTATGCGTGGCCAGGGATTGCGGAGCGGCTTCAGAGGAATAGTTGTGTGACCACGAGGGGAGGGGGGTTCTGTTGTACTTTCTGGCACCATTGTTTTATATTAAATGTGGTCCGTTATTACTGGAGGGTGGGGGGTGGAGCAGAGGAGCTGTGCAGAGTAGTGAGAGGGCCTCCATATTACTATATCCATTCAACTGTGACCATTTTGTGGATTAGTATAGTGTGTATAACAGTTGCATAACACACAGAGCTGTGCTCCGCAATCACTCCTGTAATTTTTTGTGGGGAACGGTGGTCTGGCTCCTACACTTTCATCCTGGCTCCTAGATTTTAGAAAAATTTGACAAGCCCTGCCCTAAGCAGGTCACATAGCAACGGCACTCCCTGCACCCGTAATATAGCTACGCTGATGGATACAAACAAAAGTGACTATGGTGGGAATTTTGGTATGCATGAGCAGCATGGAAATGAGTATTCTTACACCACGAACTTTGCAGCAAACCCAAATCTTACTTGGGTTCTTACACTGCTTTGTGAGCACTGCTGCTTCCCTAGTACATCACTGCTGATGATTCACTAAAGAGGTACAATTGGTCTTTACTGGTATTTTCCACATCCTCTGGTCTTTTTACAGCTGGAAAAAATGAAGAAATATAAAAGTAACTGTACTGCCTTCCTGCAGCCAGGCAGCAGCACATAAATGCTTGTTTTATTACAGCCAGCTTGAAATTTCCCATTAACAAACACAATATTTCCACTGTACCGTACTCTGTCATCTTGACTGGAGTTTAAATGGGTAGGACATATGCCGACTCCCACTGTGCGCTATCCTACCTATTGTATTTGTAGTAATACCAGTCAATGATGTGTTCAGGTGGACCAGCGGACTCAACCCATGCCACGTTAACACACCCCACACCAGTATGGAACCATCACCAACCTGCAAGGTGCCTTGTTGACAACTGAGGTCCATTACCTCATTGAGTCTGCACCACAACGAACCCTACCATCAGCTTGAAACAACTGGAACCTTTACCCATCGGACCATGCCACAAGTTGCCAGTCCTCAAGGGTACAATTAGCAAACATCAGAAGCCCAGGCGAGGCGCTGAATTTGGTGTCATAGTGTTAACTGGGGCACTCTGGTGGGTCTTCTGCTCCCATATACCATGGAAGCTAAAGAACGCTGTACAAACCTGCTGGATATGCATCTGGTACCTCCTGCATTGAATGTGGATGTAATTTGAGCCAGTGTCGCTTGTCTGTTACCATGTACAATTCTGGCAAAACGCTGCTGGTCATGATCATTAAGCACCTGTGGTCGGTCACTGTGCTGTCCACATTGGGTGGTAATGCCTTCCGTGAGGTATTCCCGCTACACATATGACACCGTAGATGGAGGAATGTTGAATGTCCGCACAACTTTGGAAATGGAATATCCCATCCGTCGGGCATTTATGATCATGATCAATTCGAGCTCTGATAATTCACATCACCTTGCCATGAGCAGCCTAGCCAGTGTTCACACTGACACTCATGGGATATCAGATAACAACTGATGCAGGTCTGAGCTTTTCCAACACATCACTGTATGGTGACGGCACTCAGTGGCATCCCTTCCATCTTTTCTGACACCCGGTGTGGGCAGGGGTGGGTGGGCTTGTAGTGCACACAGCTAAGCCATGCGTGAGCAAAATGGGATGTTGCCTAGCGGGTGGGGGCGTGGCCTCACACCCTAATCCCCATTTTTGTCACTCCGGGGGACTCTGTGATGCGAACTGCCCCCAGGGACCAGTCTGTTGTAGAGCCAGCTCCCTCACCCTATCATGAGCCGAGTAATGCTACAGTGCAGCACCCGGCTCCTGTCACTGAGTCGGCACTTTGGTGTCACCCCTCGGTTGGTGACATCCGGGTGCGGTCTGTGGCCCCCGTGTGACGCCGCCTACCATTACCTTTACACACTACTATGACTTTTGGCACTTCAGTGTAAAATGAAATGCCATAGCTCATGACTTGTATTATTACTATATTATATTAAACTGCCAATTGCCAAATGAGGGCTTATGATCAAACAATGAAAATAAATAAATTGGGAGATGGGGGCAGCCATTATGGTAGTGCCTAGGGCAGAGGTTCCCAAATGCAAGTCCTCAAGGTTCCCCAGCAGTTCAGGTTTTAGAGATATACAGGTTACTTAATTAGTAGCTCAGTCAATTTCATTTGACCGCCTGTATTCAACCATGGATATCTCTAAAACCTGAACTGTTGGGGAGCCTTGAGGAATGCTTTTGGGAACCTCTGGCCTAGGGGCATCTTAAAATCTGCCCCTTCATGCAGTACAGGTACTGTATAGTGTGAAGAAGAGGCTAGGTCCACCACCTCCGAAGGTAGCCACCCCCATAATAACCTAGGAAAACCTTAATTTCAATGGACATTTCAGCATTTTTGTAAACTGCAGCTGGGTTGCCAACCATGCAGAATATTGTGAAAATCACCACTGCTGCCAATAGCAAGGTGGGGCTACACAGTGTGCTATGTGTCATCTGTCTGTACAATGAGTCTGTCCATGAAATTGGGCAATTACCAGGACAACTTCCCTGGTAATTAATTAAATAAAACACTGTTTAAACATGAAAGTGTGGAAAAAAGACCCCACAAAAATTCAACAAAATATATGTTGCATTATTGATTAGCAGAATTTCAGCATAATATCACTTCAATTAGCCTGCGTAGGAATTTTTCCCCCTAGATAGCAGACCTATTTAAGACTAGAATACGCCAGCTCAGAATGCTTTTTTTAAAGTATTTACTGTTGGACAGTTATGAAAATTGATACACAAGGAACATGTTATAACCCATAGCAACCATTCTGATTCATAAGCTGGGTACACACTATACGATATATTGGCCGATCTTGCAATCTGCGATGTATATCAATGACCATCAGATAGTGTGGACTCCCATATCCACCCAGTTCATTGATTGATGAGTAGGGTGGTCTCATCTTCCCATCTTTGAACTGCACATCAGATGGGATGATGCCACGACTGAGGCGGTGTTGTCTATTAAGCATGTAACAATATATTGCGTTGTCATGCGATGGTCCGATTGTCAGTAAATCCTTTAGGTGTGTGTCCAGCTTTACTCTGTCTTTGGTCTGATCAGAGTTTGCAGTAAATATATTAAGTATCGTTACTGCATTGATCAAGTATCTGTTAATCAATGGTGTAATTAAATAACCACTCCAGGTGCAGACATGATACTGTAGATGAATGCCCGGTTGGTAACATGTGAGGCATGGGCGGTAAGAGGTTTTTGTTACTGTTGGGGTGGGTTCAAAAAGAAATATAAAAAAATTTAAATTATAATTGAGAAAATGTAATGTCACTGGGTATCTGGTTTAACGAAACAAAAAATATGGAGGTCCTAAATTTATATTAGGCGCATACAGTATTTCCCATTCAATCCCCTCCAGCAAGTATACACAAGGAAAGCGATTACTTATCCAAGTGAAACTTAAATAATAAGGTTCCTCCATGCTATGTAAGCTAATTATGATTCATATCACCAGCCAGCACCAGGCTAGGGACAGCTGCAGGTCGCCTTCCAGGCAGAGAGTGGATTTGGATAGTGCTGCATGTTGTGAATTCATTTGGATTACACGTGGACTTAAAATCAGTGTAATTGAATGCTTGAGGACCCTGTATCTCCCATCTCCAGTCATATTTCATTCTTTTTTTTTTTTTTCTCTTTCAAGCTCTGAAAACAAACCAAAGCTGGATTTAGTGGCTCGTTTACCTGTAACAGGCAGAGGGGCCCTTTTTATTTTTAATCATGTTAAAAGATGTGCACTTACCACATAATATTACATAAGCATGCAGTTTGCTCTGCAGCAGCTTCTGGCTGGGTGGTTATAATTAAACTCGCTTCCTGCTGACATGTCCACGCCACCCATGCAAAGTAAATCTGTTCTTACTCCCCTCTTGCACAGTGCACTGACTGAGCTCACCCCCTCCTGGGGTGGCAGACTGAGGGGGGAGGGTCTGCTGTGATGTCACTTCCACAGGGGCAGGGGTATATAAGCTGGAGTGCTGCAGTGCTCAGTATCTATACAGAGAAAGCCAGCAAGGGTGATATAAAAGGTGCTTCTATTGCTAGTCTTACTTAGCAGGCACTGTGCAGACTGTAATATCTCTCTCTCTCTGTAGCAGCAGCAGCAGACTGCTTCCCAAGTCACATTCTTTTTTTCCTCCCTATTTAGGAATTGGGCACTTGAACAAAGGACTGCAACCATTACCCCAGACTGCAGCTGAGAATGATCTATATAAGGGTCCTGTCCATAGCTCTGTGTGCAGCACAAGGTAAGAGAGATGTGGGTGAGCCCTGCATGGGTTTCCGCAGTGTCTGTCCTTTCAGCACCAAGGACAGCGGCGCCTGATTGCAATGCAGCCTGTCTAGCTATAGGCATTGCTGAATAGTATAAGGCAGTGGGGCTGTATTTGGTGTACAGAGGAATATTATCTGCACAGAGCCACGTCTAAGCTTCAATAATAACCAAGGTCACCTTCCACCAATGTTTTATTCATTCCCCTATATTGCTGGTGTATGGGAGCAATGCGCGATCATTGATATAGCAATGACATTTCTACATAACATGTATTTTATGCAGAGGAAGAACTGTATACGTGCCACAGTTTATAACTGTAACAGGATAATGTCATTGACCAGTCACATTGATGATGGGGTGCGTATTGGGAACATGCTTTAGTCAGTGGTTATTATTTAGGATTCTATTTACAGATATTTTCAGTGATTTATTATTTTTAATTCTTGGTTTCTATAAAACCCCATAAACCAAACCACTGCAGGTTAGTACATAAGCTGGTGAGTTTGTAGCCCTCTGCCCCAATGGCTAAGCCAGGCAGATATTTGTAGGGATCATCTAATTGGGACAAGGACTGTAAATTGTATGGGCTCTGCAGCCATTTATTGGGGTTCCAAAGTGGTTCAGCACATTTTATCAATTTTCTAAGCTGGTGCTTTAAAGGAATAATTGACAGAGGTAACTTCTGGGTAATGGTGAAGGGGATTGAACAGTCCCATACTGCAATTTAGGGGGAACAAGAATATAGGAGGGGGGGGGTGTGACCCAGGTCTGAAATTGCTTTAAATTCTTACCCCCTCCTGTAGATCTTCTGATATAAATATTATGCTGAATTTCCCTCTGTACATTGTCAGTTATTTACAACTTCCTTGGCCTGGTTTACTTAAATCTATATGGATAATGATGAGATTATACACTTTGGGCCTGATTCAGAGCCGGACGCTATTTGCGCTCGCTCGTTCAGTAAAAAGGGACTGGCTATTTAAATTGAGCGCTCGCTCTTTGCGGTCTGTTGACGCCTCTATGTCTGAGCGAGCGAACGAAACATGCGCTCGCTATTTTGTAAAGACGCCCCCTGGCCGCTCGCATCCTACGTCATCTCCGCTATTTATTAGATTAATCGAGTACATCGAAAGGCGTCTGAACTGCTCGCAGTGCTTGTGGTAGGATTTTCCTACCGCAATCATGCGAACAGTTCAGGCTAAGAAACAATCAAGTGACGTGGTCAATGACGCTGCTTTGTTAATTATGCACACCCTTAAAATGCCCGTTTTGACCGTTTGGCACGCCTGCGTTCGGATCTCCACTCCCCGTTTTCAAGCACCTTCCCCTGTTACCACCCACAAACGCCTCATCCTGTCACTCAAATTAGCAGGCACTCGCTATTTTGTGAGCGCTCGATTTCCGACCGCAATGACTAGTTGGCGCATGCGCATTACAACCCATACGCATGCGCAGTTGTGCGAACATCGCTCGGAGCGAACGAGCGGCTCTGAATCAGGCCCTTTGTATTATAGTACTTAAAAGGTAAACCACAGGTTTGCAGCTTTATTCATTAAAATCATGTTTGCTTTGTCATTTTTCCAGTAATCTCTCTTCCTGTGTCCAGTCTGAGCAGTGAGGATGACACTAAGGTAAGGAGTTTACATTCACAGTAAAACACTCAGGATTGGGGGGAGTTAGTTTCAATAACAGTTGTAAGCTCATTGCAGATATCTGCAATCCAAGATATACCTAGAGAGTTTAACTTTTGTGCAGCACAGAAATAATAAACTTTTAATCATATGGCATAGATCTAAAAAAAACCAAAACATTCATTACAGAGCAATAGGGTGATCTGCACTAGCTTTGAATATTAAGCTGATGCAACACAGCAAGATCTTGTAACACCTAACATTTCTATGCTGCCAAATGCCTTCTAATCCCCAAACCCCCCCCCCCCCCGCCCCCCCTGTACAATCCGATGATCACTCAATTGCCATTTGGATCTAGTTAGGATTTCCGGTCTTTGAATTAGACTGAGATATGTGATACAGGTAGTCAGTATGTTCCTGCTTTCCATTGTATAATATTGTCTATTTTCATGTCGTCCTGTGGATATTGGGCCTGATTCTGAGACTCGTGCAGTGTTGGTGCCGTGCGCATGCGTCCTGTAACTTGAACATCTTGGGGATATTTTTTTTAAAACTGGTGAACAGATAACTATGTAAACAGTTGCTGTTAGCCTTAACAACCAGATTCTAGCTGTCGCGTCTGTAGTAAGTTTAGAAAACGAAAACCGTTTACTACTGGCTACCGCAACTTATCATCTTCCGCTGTAATCAAAGTCCTAAGTGGTCTATTTACTAAGCCTTAATTGGAGAAAAAGTGAACAGAGATGAAGTACCAGTCAATCAGCTCCTAACTGCAATGTCACAGACTGTTTGCAAAATGGCAGTTAGGAGCTGGTTGGTTGGTACTTTATCTCCATCTAAGGCAGTGTTTCCCAACCTTGGTCCTCAAGGCACACGAACAGTCCAGGTTTTAGTTATATCCATGCTTCAGCACAGATGGTTAAATCAAAATAACTGAGGTACTAATTAAGACACCTGTGCTCAAGTATGGCTATCCTTAAAATCTGGACTGTTAGTGTGCCTTGAGGACCGTGGTTGGGAACCCCTGATCTAAGGCTTCGTAAATAGACCCATAAGTGTTTACATTACCTGTAAAGCTTTGGGATCATTATGTGGTATGAGAGAAAAAGACAGTGAAACATAAAGTGTTGTCACATTGTATTATGCTATGTGGCCCAGGGACTGGTAACTGCAGTGGAACTGAGGCAGTTTATCCAATAGAACAAGGTGTTTTAGGTTTAAAGTGAAACAAAAGCTTAGCAAATATTCTGACATGTTGGGTGAGTTGTACTATTTACTCAGTGGCCAGAACAGTACCAGTCTGCAAACTGTTTGTTGATCACTGCTTGCTGCCATATAACTGTTAAAAGTCTGCCTGTGTCACGAACTTGGAGGAGATCAGAAACGGATTAGTGGAAACCTAGCCAAATAGACTTAACTAAAGGAAGAACCTTTTATTCATGCCGATGAGAGAGCTGCAGATTATTGCTACTTAGATGTAGTATGTGTGTTAATATACAATGTAAGATGAGAGAGACTTCGGCTGTATCTTCAATTATTTAGGATTAAATGTGGTTTTCACCATAAGTTAGGCTGTTTTATTAACCCCACACCCATTTTGTTGGTGGTCCTTCCACCTGGGACCCTACACCATTTTCTCATGTCAGTAGGGTTCTTGTACTTACCTCTAGTGACCATCATCCATACATATACATATATTAACATTCTTCATTCCGGCTCTTATAACAAAAAGTAGAGACCTAAACCAGAACCAGTCTTTATATGTCAGCATTGCAGACCTGGCTCCCGAGGGCTACATTTCAGCAGCAAAAATCTGCAATGTCTTCTACTCTGAATAAAAAGCTTTGTTGGTGCCTATGGACATCTGCCGTTAAACCATCGTAGCACATTTCAGTCCATAAAGTCTCAGGATGTATAAAATATGTGATTCGCTATACAGCACACTAATATGTCATCTTCCTGATCAGGTTCTGAAAACCAATTCTCTGTTGCAGGCGAGGTATCTAGGGCTGGTTATCACAATGCAAGGAACAAATATTACCACAGATGGTTATGAATGTTAATCATC
Source organism: Taudactylus pleione (assembly GCA_031769625.1). Lineage (NCBI taxonomy): Eukaryota > Metazoa > Chordata > Amphibia > Anura > Myobatrachidae > Taudactylus > Taudactylus pleione. The sequence goes on from JAUIMM010001300.1 coordinate 1,633,467, forward strand.
CAATGTAATTCCTCTCATTATGATCACATATTAGGCCAGTTTCTCTCTCTCAAAATACTTTCAGGATGATCAGAAGTCAAGGGGTTGAAGGAGAAATATCTACAATGGCTACTTGGGCATTAGATGTGAGAAGTCAAAGGAGAAACAAACTTGAAAGAGCTCTTAAAAACAGTAACAGATATATGTTCATCATAACCAAGGCACACCTGGCTCTATTACTGTTCAATTTTTGTAACCAAATCATCCCAACCTCATTTTGTATCGGAGCATAAAATCCTTATTTTCCCCAAACATCATTAAATTGGATACATTAAATGTTTCAGTTGCGCTTGCTGCAAATGCACTGCTGTGATCCTTCTGCCGCGTTTCATTGATTCATAGGGACACACAATAACTGCACTATGATCTATAGTCAATGATTGACTTTTGCAGTCTCCTAAGGCAACCCAAGGGTGAAGGGGGGGGAACTCTCAGACTTTCTGTAGATCAAAAACTTTAGCCCTTAAAAAGGCAAATCTATTGTACATTTTGGATTTTTGCTTATGTTGAAAATCATTCTTGTATATTGAAGCCAAAAGCTAAATTAGGCTGGAGATCCTCGGGATAACTGTCCAGTTTGAAGCTCCATCATGAACCAAATACAAAGAGTGAATCAAAGTTATTGTGGATATAAAAAGTATACACACCCTTATTAAATTTGCAGAAGTTTGTGATTTAATGCATGAAATCAAAGTAAATCAGATCACACCTAGAAATAAACGTGACAATGCAAAAACAAACAATACCTTAGTTGCACAAGTGTGCACACCCCTAGACTATTACTCTATGAAAGTAATTTTAGCCATTACAGCAGTGAGTCTCTTTGAATAACTTTGTGTCAGTATCGCATAGCAGGACTTTGCAATTCTGTTCCACTCTTCACTGCAAAAAAGTTCAAGGTCCGTCAAACTGTCAGATCTCCTGGGCACAGTCCGTGTCAGGCCATTCCACAGGATTTCAATGGGACTGATGTCTGGGTACTGACTGAGCCATTCCAAGACTCTGATCTTCTTTTTCTGAAGCCAATCCTTGGCTGACTTGGATGTGAGCTTTGGATCGTGATCATGTTGGAATGTGACACAGGGTAGCAGGGGGGTGTTCCAAAATACGTTGATATTTGGAGCTAGTCATTATCCTGTCTAAGATGCTTGTACCGTCTGCAGAGAAGCTGCCCCAGAGCTTGATACTGCAACTTTTAGTACAGTGTTCTTTGGGCGATAAGCTGTGTTGCCTTTGGGCCAAACGTATCTTTCAGAATTATGCTCAATCCTTAATTTGACTTTAGGTTGAACCATGGTCTCATCAGACCATAAGGTATATTTCCACATGGTTTGGGCCAGTTGAATATATATATTTATTTTAATAATGGGGGGGGGGAAATGTCACACGCAGAGATGGGGCAATTCCTGCCAGAAATCCCGTAGGCCACTTGGTAGCCACTCAGGTGAGTTTTCTTCTTGTCCTGTCATCAACTTCGGAGTCCTTTCTACAGAATCTTCCTGTTGTGCCACATTTTATCCACTCATTGATGATAGTCTTCCCAGTGTAGCCTTCCATGATACATGTACTGCCTTTTGAATTTCTTTTATACCCCTCTATTGATTGGAACCCATCAATCATGAGATCCTTTCAATGTTTTAAAAGCTCCTCATGGAACAGGGCTATACCAGTAGGATGCGACCAAGGAAATCCTACAGGGACAGCTAATCCGCCAACTCAGTAAGAGTATGTAGAATTTTTATATCCACTGTATGAAGGGGAAATATTTAGTTTCAATGTTTAATTTAATCCTATTGATATTTTAACCCCATGTTTGGTAATATTCAGTGGGTCCCAGGCAAATGGTAGCATTCACTGTCTTCAGAATACGGCATTCACTGATGTGTAAATGCAGAGATACTGCAGCCAAGCGTTGGAATCACTGACGCTTCTATAAAACATTCACTGAACTGATGATTTAAAAAAAAAAACTTTAGTAGAAAACTTGACAGATGTGACCGGTTGCTGTGGGTTACAACACCTGCTTATAAAAAATACCTGTGCACCAGTCTTCATAATTGTAAGTAGTGTATTGCTTGGGAATGTATACATATATATGTCTTGTTCTTTGCCTCCTGCCAGGTGATGAAATGTGTTGTGGAAGTCATTTCAGACACACTGTCCAAACCCAATCCTGTCCCCATTAGCCAGGATTGTCTGGAAACGCTACGAGGAGGTGAGTACTGTGATCTCTTCAGGTTCTTCTCAGATGAAAAATCATCGTCTCAACAGCCATTAAGGTTTATGTAAGAAAGCACTAAGGCACAGTGCAAACACCTTTTCATGTCCACAGAATAAAAGATGGTTAAAAGCGCTCTAATTAAGGTACAGGTATAATGTGTATTATTTGTCCAATAAGTGTAACAGGAGGTTCAAGAGTCTTATATTCTTATAGTCACATATATTCCAATCCTGATCCTTCTGTATGGTCTCAAAAAACCTGGTCTCTCCACTTGGTTTCCACACTATTTCCCCTCAGCGTCATTTATTCATAAAAGATAAAGTGGGGAAAACACATATAGTGTAAAACCATTTACATTTATTTAAAAACATAGCATAGAAAAAAAAAAATGGTGGTTTACCATCAGGGAGTTTAGGGGTTTTCTGCTCGGTTGCAGTCAGGAAGCCGACGGTCAAAATGCCAACCACCGGCTTTCCGACTGTCAAATGCTGACAGGGTACTAACAACAGTCATCGAAATTTCCGACGCCTGTCATTATACCCACACCGGTAGCCCGGCATACCGATCAATGCTAAGCCAGGCAGCAGGCGCGGACAGCCGCGGAGGGGGAGGGTTAGGTTAGGTTAGGTAGGAGCTCCTGGGGGGGGGGGAGACTTAGGGTTACGCACCCCCCCTGGGAGGGCTAAGGCTAGGGCAAGGGTGGGTTAGACACCACCGGAGGGAGGTTAGGCACCCTGCCCCCCATGAGACTTAGGTTTAGGCTGCGGGGACGGGGGGTTAGGGTCAGGCACTAGGGGGGTGGGGGTTAGGGTTAGGCACCCCTAAGGGAGGGTTAGGGTGGAGGTAGGGTTGGTTATACTTATCTAAATCCCCTGTCGGGATTTTCACTGCTGTTGGTCTGCCCGCTTCGGGATTTGAACCGCGGTCATTCATACGGATTCCTTCAGCTCCCCCTATTAAGCAATACCTTCCCACAGTTAGGTTCTGGATGGCAGCACCACAGGATACAGCACCTTTTCATGTCCTCATACTCTTACAGACGATTAACTACTTGAGACAGAGATAAGGCTAAACCAAGAAGCATTTGTGGAGAAACACTGGAAAACTTTAACATAACAAAGTGGAAGGTTCTAAAGTAGAAGTAGGTTGTACTTGGCTGTGACATTTTTATGGTTTCCACCAAACGCATTTTCCGGAGCATCCACCAACCCACAAATATACACTATGTAGACAAAAGTGATTGAACACCCCCTGCGTTTCAGCTGGCTTGGCGTGGGTCCACTAGTTGTAATGCATGGTCACATTAACTCTGAGAAGTATAGAGATGTTCTCGATAACTCTGTGCTCCCTACATTGTGGCAGTTCTACTTAAACAACAAATGTTTTTATCAGGAAGACAATGCCACCTGTCATGTTACCAGGGCGACGCTGGACTGGTATACAGAAAATTCGGTAACCCGGATGGACTGGCCAGCTCACAGTCTAGATCATAACCCTATTGAGAACCTCTGGGACGAATTGGAGCAACAGGTGCGTTCTAGGCTGACTCATGCCGACTGCTGTTGTCCAGGAACTGGTGGACAATTTGCCAAGAAGGGTGTCTGCAGTAATCACTGCATGGGGTGGACCTACAAAGTACTGACGTCCATAAAATCTCATTGATCTATTTGCTGTCAGTGTCCAGTCACTTTTGTCTACATAGTGTAATTTTATCTGCCTTTTTTTACAGGTGTGTTTTTAAAAAAAGAAGGAAGTGAGCGTGCTCCTTCCAATGCAAGTAGACGCACATGCACAAAATACAAAACCACATATTTTGTGATGTTAAAGATGACAATGCTCATTTACGTAACGGTAACACAATGTACCAATGCCTTAGTAAATAATTTCCCAGCATCCTAACATCTGGCTGCATCAATGCGTCTGACGCAGCACACAGTAAAACGTGTTACCTGAGCCAAGTCTATCAAAGCGTATATTTTGTAATTCTGTAGTTTGGAAAAGAGAGATTTTGTTGATAAATAATGATCTTAAAATGACATGGTAATTATTCTAGTGACGGAATATCTATTAGTATTCTGGCCCAAAATGTATTTGTCTAAAGAGGGGCTAAGCAGTGTTTTATGCTGTATAAAATTAGCACCAAGAGGTGAGAAAGACAAGGATGATTAGAATGAAATAAAAAAATGTATAGAAATTAATAAAACTAAACAGAATGAAGAACCAGGGGCAAATTAAATCTATCATAATGCTTTGGTACACCCATGGGCTTACAGTACATGCACAATGTATTCTTCATGCCTTGGAAACACAACAGATCTATTAGAGGTCATAATTCTATAATACAACATTTTCATCAAAGCAAATTGAATAAGGGGGATATTTACTACAGTGCAGATTTTTTGAAGTTGAGATGTTGCCCATAGCAACCAATCAGATTCTACTTATTTATCTAGCACCTTCTAGAAGATAATAGCTAGAATCTGATTTGTTGCTATGGGCAACATCTCCAGTTCTAAAAACCCGCACTTTAGTAAATTTACCCCTAGGCCTCTTACTATTATATTCACCATGTTACAATACATGCAGCAAGCCTGATACTCTTAGGGGTACCTTTTTGTAAAGTGTGGTGTTACAAAAATTATGCTGTTTCCCAAAGCAACCAATCAGATTCTAGCTGTCATTTATTTGGTATATATCTAGACAATTATAGCTGGAATCTCATTGGATGCTGTGGACAAGACCTCCACTTTTGAGAAACCACTCTTTAGTAAATTTACCTCTTATTATTTTAATGAAAACAGCAATGGGCTCTTCCCAAATTCATTGAAATGGAAAATAATTCCCTTACCCCTAAGCTTCTGTTACTTGTAACAATATTCATGAAAGTGCAGTTTTTCACTAGGAACCAGTGACATTACTTAAAATGCAGACTATCCATTCAGTAGGAATCACTGAGTGCAGCCTATACATTCAAGAGGAACCAGTGACATCACTGAGAATGTAGCCAATCCAGCCACTAGGAACTAGTGACATCACTGACTATGAATCCTGTCCATTCACTAGGAACCAGTGACATCATTAAGTATGCAGCCTATCCGGGAACTGTATTCTAGATTGGGCATTGTATGTTAATACAAACCTTAAACAGTCTGGCCGTTTAGAATGGGACTGTAATTTGACCACTGCTATAACAAAATTCAAATACTGATGTGTCCTCTCGCATCTTTGCCGATCGCGCTCCAAACGTGTGCACGCATGGCGCTATGCGCTTAACAGCACCATGCAATCTTATGGAGTCGCGGGTGCAAATGCAGAGAGTGTACCCATTCGCGGGTGTGCGAGTCGTGCCATGCGTATCGCGATTTTTCCACACAAGCAGCAAGGATGCACCAGGACATATCTGTATACCAGTTGTCATTTACTGATGGTTTCTACAAAAGCTAAACTGTTCCATGTCATCTAATATATTAATACATTTATTATAGATGAAAGGATCATTTCCATCCTGCGGCACCAAAATTTGCTGAAGGAGCTCCAGGACCTCGCAGCTCAAGGTAATGATGACCCTGGGTGCAGTATTATGTTACATGCGCAGCAAGGGAAGGAGACTGTGGTCAGTGGAACGTAATACATGCCACCTGCTGGAACGGGATGCATCAAACGTTATGCATTTCCACGGTTAAGCCCCACACTTGTAATGTTAACATTATCCAGACATTAGTGGTGTATAATCCAGGTATGTCCCCTCCACGATGACTTGCTGTGCAGAAAGGGACCAGATAGGGGCTAATTTATTAAGCTCTAACTGATTATGGGTTTTGCAAAGACCACAAGAAATCCAGAACAGAATAATCGTCGATATCAATCTGCTTTTATTTCACATTACCATCTACATGAGATGTAATAACCTATTAGAAGAAGCACACCCTAATTCTTATGTTTTAACAAGCACTTCCAGTACAATAGATTGCATTGGCATTACATTTTCATGTTTAATTAACATGCGGCTTTACCCAACCTCCCAATGCATAATGTGTGTGAGAATTTGAGATTTGTGCTATATTTTTCTGCGTACTAGACTCAAATTGATATAAGCATATTTATGTTAAGTATATTTTTAACTTTTTATATGAACTATAGATTCACTCTCATTACAACTGCTTGTAGTGCTAAATGTTACATAGAAAGATTTTTTGGTTCTCAAATAAAAATTGTACATTCTAAAAACTATAAGGGGTTAACTTTTTGACCTTGCCATATCTGCACCCTATAACGTCACTTTTGTTGACTCTCGTAAATGTATAACATCAGCTTTGCATATATTGTTGTTTATTAAAATGTTGATTACATTTTTATATATATATATATATACATATATACACACACACACATACACAGTCAGGTCCATAAATATTGGGACATTGTCAGAATTTTCATATTTTGGCCTCTATTCACCACCACAATGGTTTTGAAATGAAACAAACAAGATGTGATTTACCTGCAGACTTTCAGATTTAATTTGAGGGTAATTACATCCAAATCAGGTGAACGGTGTAGGAATTACAACGGTTTCTATATGTGCCTCCCACTTTTTAAGGGGCCAAAAGTAATGGGACAAACTAAACAATCCTAAATCTAACTTTCACTTTTTAATACTTTGTTGCAAATCCTTTGCAGGCAATTACAGCCTGAAGTCTGGAACGCATATACATCACCAGACGCTGGGTTTCATCCCTGGTGATGCTCTGCCAGGCCTCTACTGCAAATGTCTTCAGTTCCTGCTTGTTCTTGGGGCATTTTCCCTTCAGTTTTGTCTTCATCAAGTGAAATGCATGCTCAATCCGATTCAGGTCAGGGGATTGACTTGGCCATTGCATAACATTCCACTTTTTAGCCTTAAAAAACTCTTTGGTTGATTTTGCAGTATGCTTCGGGTCATCGTCCATCTGCACTGTGTAGCGCCGTCCAATGATTTCTGAAGCATTTGACTGAATATGAGCATATAATATTGCCCGAAACATTTCAGAATTCATTCTATTGCTTTTGTCAGCAGTCACATCATCAATAAATACAAGGGAACCAGTTCCATTGGCAGCCTTACATGCCCACGCCATGACACTACCACCACCATGCTTCACTGATGAGGTGGTATGTTTTGGATCATGAGCAGTTCCTTTCCTTCTCTTCTCTTCCCATCACTCTGGTACAAGTTGATCTTTGTCTCATCTGTCCATAGGATGTTGTTCCAGAACTGTAATGGCTTTTTTAGATGTTGTTTGGCAAACTCTAATCTGGTCTTCCTGTTTTTGTGGCTCACCAATGGTTTGAATATAGAGGGTTCACCACAAGATGCACTCTTGTGAAGTCTTCTCTTGATTGTTGACTTAGACACATATACATCTACCTCCTGGAGAGTGTTCTTGATTTGGTCAACTGTTGTGAAGGGGTTTTTCTTCACCAGGGAAATAATTCTTCTGTCATCCACCACAGTTGTTTTCCGTGGTCTTCCGGGTCTTTTGGTGTTGCTGAGCTCTCCGATGCATTCTTTCTTTTTAAGAATGTTCCAAACAGTTGATTTGGCCACACCTAATGTTTTTGCTATCTCTCTGATGGGTTTGTTTTGATTTTTCAGCCTAATGATGGCTTGCTTCACTGATAGTGACAGCTCTTTGGATCTCATATTGAGAGTTGACAGCAACTGATTCCAAATGCAAATGTCATACCTAGAATCAACTCCAGACCTTTTACCTGCTTAATTGAAAATGAAATAATGAGGCAATAGCCCACACCTGTCCATGAAATAGCTTTTGAGTTGATAGTCCCATTACTTTTGGCCCCTTAAAAAGTGGGAGGCACATATTGAAACAGTTGTAATTCCTACACCGTTCACCCGATTTGGATGTAATTACCCTCAAATTAAATCTGAAAGTCTGCAGTTAAAGCACATCTTGTTTGTTTCATTTCAAAACCATTGTGGTGGTGAATAGAGGCCAAAATCTGAAAATTCTGTCAATGTCCCAATATTTATGGACCTGACTGTATATACACACATACATATATATACAGTCAGGTGCATAAATATAGGGACATTGATAGAATTTTCATATTTTGGCCTCTATTCACCACCACAATGGTTTTGAAATGAAACAAACACGATGTGCTTTAACTGCAGACTTTCAGATTTAATTTGAGGGTAATTACATCCAAATCGGGTGAACAGTGTAGGAATTACAATGGTTTCTATATGTGCCTCCCACTTTTTAAGGGGACAAAAGTAATGGGACTATCAACTCAAAAGCTATTTCATGGATAGGTGTGGGCTATTGCCTCATTATTTCATTATCAATTAAGCAGGTAAAAGGTTTGGAGTTGATTCTAGGTGTGACATTTGCATTTGGAATCAGTTGCTGTCGACTCTCAATATGAGATCCAAAGAGCTGTCACTATCAGTGAAGCAAGCCATCATTAGGCTGAAAAATCAAAACAAACCCATCAGAGAGATAGCAAAAACATTAGGTGTGGCCAAATCAACTGTTTTGAACATTCTTAAAAAGAAACGACTCACCAGAGAGCTGAGCAACACCAAAAGACCCGGAAGACCACGGAAAACAACTGTGGTGGATGACAGAAGAATTATTTCCCTGGTGAAGAAAAACCCCTTCACAACAGATTGCCAAATCAAGAACACTCTCCAGGAGGTAGGTGTATATGTGTCAAAGTCAACAATCAAGAGAAGACTTCACAAGAGTGAATATAGAGGGTTCACCACAAGATATAAACCATTGGTGAGCCACAAAAACAGGAAGACCAGATTAGAGTTTGCCAAACAACATCTAAAAACGCCATTACAGTTCTGGAACAACATCCTATGGACAGATGAGACAAAGATCAACTTGTACCAGAGTGATGGGAAGAGAAGAGTATGGAGAAGGAAAGGAACTGCTCATGATCCAAAATATACCACCTCATCAGTGAAGCATGGTGGTGGTAGTGTCATGGCGTGGGCATGTATGGCTGCCAATGGAACTGGTTCCCTTGTATTTATTGATGATGTGACTGCTGACAAAAGCAGCAGAATGAATTCTGAAGTGTTTCGGGCAATATTATATGCTCATATTCAGTCAAATGCTTCAGAACTCATTGGACGGCGCTTCGCAGTGCAGCTGGACAATGACCCGAAGCATACTGCAAAAGCAACCAAAGAGTTTTTAAGGCTAAAAAGTGGAATGTTATGCAATGGCCAAGTCAATCCCCTGACCTGAATCCGATTGAGCATGCATTTCACTTGATGAAGGGAAAATGCCCCAAGAACAAGCAGGAACTGAAGACATTTGCAGTAGAGGCCTGGCAGAGCATCACCAGGGATGAAACCCAGTGTCTGGTGATGTCTATGCGTTCCAGACTTCAGGCTGTAATTGCCTGCAAAGGATTTGCAACAAAGTATTAAAAAGTGAAAGTTAGATTTAGGATTGTTTAGTTTGTCCCATTACTTTTGGCCCCTTAAAAAGTGGGAGGCACATATAGAAACCGTTGTAATTCCTACACCGTTCACCTGATTTGGATGTAATTACCCTCAAATTAAATCTGAAAGTCTGCAGCTAAATCACATCTTGTTTGTTTCATTTCAAAGCCATTGTGGTGGTGAATAGAGGCCAAAATATGAAAATTCTGTCAATGTCCCAATATTTATGCACCTGACTGATTATATATATATATATACATACATACACACTGTGTGTGTATATATATATATATATATATATATATATATATATATATATAGTGCTTTAAATAATAAAAAAGTGAGCTGTAGCAGTAGCTGTGAGCACTGTACTATCTCGCCCTATAGCAGGTGCAAGTGTGACAGGTGTTTCCAGAAATGTTAAAACAGTTCACACTGTTCTATAATTTATCAAAAGACAAATATTGGCATGAAATACTGGCTTGTCATGGCAGATTAGCTGCTGATGTAATAGATAAGGGAGACAATCTCATTAAGCAGAGGGTTGAATAGCAAGGACTTTTCTAGCTTCCACTTCTTCCCCATCAGGTTTGAGAACCTGCATCCTAATCCCAGAGGCTCACAGAGAGAAATTGTCATAGTGATGGAGGCGCTATTTATAGAGCTCTCATCTGCTGTAAGCAGGAGGCATCTCCTCAGCAGTCTGAGAGTTTGGCTGCTTCCCCAGCCGTGGACAAAGTCTTCACCTACTCCCCGCAGGCTGCTCGGCCTCTCTCACATCCTGACAGGGAATATGGTCATTGCATCCAATGGCCGCTTAACATTAGCTGCAGATAGTGCAGTATTTTTCGGATAGGGGATTGTAAAATCCTAAAGTAACTTGCATGGAGATAGTAGGCTGAGCGACCTGTGGTAAATCATGCGGATGTGGTGGGGTTAATTACTCACAGTATACCGCTCGCCATTCAGTGTTGCCAAATTCGTGTTACGGTTCTGTTGTTTATATTGTTGCTGGTGTTTACCTTTGTGCACACGGGTCCCTAAACCTACATCGCTTTACAAATTATTTGGGACAATTGTTTGCATTTATTTAATAATTAATATGACCATCTTTAGCTGCAATAAATTGGGAAGGAGCCAGAAGAAACCTATGAAAATATAGGGAGGACATACAAACTCCACACAGATGGGTGATGACGGGGAATTAAACTCATGACCTCACTGCTGTGAGGCAGTAATGTTAACCACTGTGCTACCATGCAGCATGAAGAGGTAGATCTCATTTGTAGAGATTAAACTTTGCCCCTCCATGTAACAATGGGGATCATTCAGTGCTGGATGGAATTGCAAATCTGCCCTCAAGCAGCTTTACGATTCCGTCTTTTCAAACGTGCAAATACAGCAGGAGGTATATGACACCCTCTGCTGCATTTGTGTTCCCAGCACTGCGACGGAGTTGGCAACCCAGGATGGTGGACAGCACCAGGCCGCAGGCCAGCTGAGAGAGCCTCAGTTTACTCAGGCTGGCCAGCTTGCGACGCCAGGAAGCTGCGTCCGTCGGAACAGCCCCTGGCCTTGCCAGTCCTGGAGAACTGGACGGACACGCCCCGGTTTTCAGGAACACAAGCAGTCCCCACCCCGCCCCTTAAATGCCTCTAGGCAGAGGCATAGAATGGGCTTGCCTGCAATGCAGAATTAGCCCCAATGTTTCTAAACTCATTTATACAAAGAAATCAGTTTAATCAGAAAATATAATTTTTATCCATGAACACTGGTTCAATATTTGTAATTTAGAGCTTATTGTAAATGAGTTGCCATAATTTTAGTTACTTTTAATATTTGGCTGCCTTACAGTTCTTTCCATGAGAATCAGTCAGTATACCTCCGGCTGCCAGGTCCCTTTGTAAATCCTTGCTGGTTTTATTTGGGCAAATAACTTTTCTAATCAAGTTTGTCAGGTTTGGGGGGGTACTCTTATGTTTCCGTCAGCATTTCCTCTTCTCATGCAGCTGTGAGCTTTAAAGAGCCTCGAAACACTAGATTTACAGACTCCCAAGTCAATCAGTCATTTATATTTGCTCTTTTAGAGCTACAGTTTTAGCTCTTTGCCTTAGTGTAATTACAATTTTGAAGAAAAAATAATGACAATTTAACATCAACTAAGAGAACATGAATAATGTCGCCATGACAAGATCTGGCTATAGCCTGACAAACTTATCTGCAGATGGACAAAACCAGCTAAAAGAAACCTATTTTATCTGCACAAGGCTACATCTGTGAGCCCGCACCAAGGGGGTCATTCAGACCCGGTCGCAAGCACCGATGTGCTCGCAACCGGGTCGATGGGTAGCCCTGCGCACGCACAGCGGCCGCACTGCGCGTGCGCAAGCCCCGGAGCAAGAAACTCTCTTGCTCCGGAGCTCGCTACAAAAGGGGCGGCTGTCGATGTTGATTAACAGGTCGCCCCTTTTTGTAGGTAGGCCGGGGGGGTGGGGGGTGGTTTCCAAAACTGAGGCGCTCTGAATGAGGTCCCATGTCCTGAAAACGTGCTGCATAATCTGTAATCAAAACAGGAACTTACCTTGTGCCATTTCATTTGCAAATCAGTGGACAGGGATAAGGACAGTGGGGTTCAGACCCGGACGCTAAGCTGCGCTCTCTCGCTGCTATCGGGCAGGGTATGCAAATTCTGCGATTGGACAGTCTGGCTTAAGGACGCCCTCTATGTCTTAGAGAGCGACGGCAGAGTGAGCGCACGCCGGTATAAAGACGCCCACTTTTCTCTCTTAGCACACGTCATCTCCAGGAAGTGTGCGATTAATCAGAACCATCGAGAGCCATCGGAGCTGCACGCAGCACTTGAGGTAGACCCTACCCCGCCGCAAGCACTGCGATCACAGCAGCAAGAAATACAACCAATGACGTGTACAGTGACGCTTCCATGCTAATTATGCCCACCCATGAAACTCAGTTTTGACGCCCAGACACGCCCGCAGCACCACTCCCCCGTTCACAAGCACCTTCCCGTTACCACCCACAAATGGCACTCTCGTCACTCAAAATAGCGCTCAGTCTGTGTATGAGCGTACGATTCCTGATCGCAGTTACTGGTTCGCACACTGCGATGCATGCAAAGACGTGCGACAATCACTCATAGCGTGCGTCCGCGGCTTAGCAGCCGGGTCTGAATAGGGCCCAGTGTTCTCATACAGAGGATGTTCCAAGTATACTGTTCCTCCTGGTTGTAATCACTTTGTTGGATATTGGGAAGATCCTTTTATATACCAGCTGATTTTATCCTGATGATTTGGAAGTGTGTGTTCTTTGGGTCTGTTTTGGCTACTTTTCACGGTATGCAATCGGGAAGCCGACTGCCTAAATACCGGCAGCCGGCTTCCCGACTGTCATATCCCGGCAAGGGTGAAATGCCGGGCGTCTAGATGTAGACGCCCGCATTTCCCCGACGCGGCAGCGGGGAAGGGGGTGGTTAGGGTTAGGCACTTGGGGGGGAAGTTAGGGTTAGGCACCCCTAAGGAGGGTTAGGGTTAGGGGGGTTAGGTTAGTAGATACTCACCTATCCACGATCGGGATTTCCAGCGCTGTTGGGCTTCCGCTGCTCGGAACTCTGCTGATGTCGGGCTGCTGCTGACGGGAATCGAACGGCCGGCGGTATTTCATACCAATTCCCTTTTCACATTTGTGCAGAGGATATGTAGGAAAGTAGGGCTTCTGTCTTTTGGCTGAAATATCCCTATTTTATGAATGTACGAAATTCAACGTAAAGGGCCTGATTCTAAGTTGGGAGCGAAGCAGAAAAGTGCAAGTAGCTTTTCCCCGTGGCAAACCCATATAGCACTGCAGGTGGGGCAGATGTAAGATGTGCAGAGATTTAAATGAGGGGCGTGTCCAAACTCAGATCTAATTTGCAGCAGCCCAGCATGTGTGGGCTACATGCAAAAGCAGCCAGTATTTACCCTGCTAGAAAACCAATAAATGGGTTTGCACCCCTTGCATTGCAAAATGGTTTACTTGCTTTTAATTCTGGTTTGTTCCCAACTCCGTACCTGCCCCAAATTGTGTATACAGTAAACATATAGCACTAATTACATATATGGCCTGACCCATCCCTTCCCTGCAAAGAGAAGCCGGCACTGGAGAAGTGACCATTCAACAGCTTTTACAGTATGTCCGCTCTAATGAAGGGATTCAAGCAGTGGTGTATCTGAGTACAAGGGGTGCAGTAATACCCCCTACACCTGAAACAATATTCCAACGATTTCTTTGGAAACCTATCGCTGGTGCCATATTTACAAAGATAGTGACAGAAATATTGAGCATTCGCAAAAGATTCTTGCACTGTGACAGTCTTTGTAATTTTCTGAGCCAGTGATATTTTTACAAGGGTTGAGGAAGACCATGGACATCTGCACACAGGCTCCCTAGACTTAAAATGCCCCTGGATTCAAGGCATCTGTCTGTAGCACAGTGAAATGCATGAGCACTGATCAGTGGTGATGACAAGCTGCTTTGCCATCTCAGAGAGTAGTCGGGTATGTACAACCCAATAAATGAGTCACCTGAAAGTAGAAAACACAAGAACTGTACCGTCTGGAGCAGTCTCGGTTAGCAGTGGCTGCGTGGTCTCTACTCCTGGGTTAGGAGCCCCGAGCTATTCAATTAGAGATGCACGATCTGACAGCAGCCCCAAGGCAGCGGTTAATGCTTGTTTCTGGCGGCAGCTCTGGAGTGAAAGTAGAAATACGCGTCAACTGCTGCCTCTGGGCTGATCGCAGAGTCTCTGCTTATATAGCTCCGGGCACTTTACCATCTAATTAAATCTTCCCCTTACTATGGGATCCACCACTGTTTTTTCTTTCAGGTGCATTTGATAGTGGCCAGGTTGTAAAGGACTTTGGAGAAAATACAATGGAGTGTCATTGCCTCACATCGCCAACCGTTTTCATAATTCAAATGGTGGTTTTATTAGACTTTGGTTTGGAGGGTGTTCTAGTAAACCGCTGGCGATGTTTTATTTGCTGCCCTGGTAGACACCACAAATTGCATTTTGGTCCAAACGGTATAGTAAAAATAGAAGCGGATTGGCTGTATGAATCTTGCTGTGTTCTATACTACTCTATTAGGTTTGTACAGGCATGCAAAGTGACTTTTGCACACTCGCAGCAATGGGGTGGATTGGAATCAGAACACTACAAAAATCAGGATGGCAACTTGTGTTTGGAAAAACAAGAGATATGGTAAGAACTTACCTTTGTTATCTCTGTTTCTACGAAGTCCATAGGGTCCACAGGGTTGACCTTGGGGTATAGCTTGGATCTGGATCCACGGGCACCATACATTTAAAGCTTTAGCTCCCAGGATGCACTTGGGTCCTCCTCTATACCCCGCCCCCGAGCCACAGGCACCTCAGTTGGTAAGTAGCCTAGGCCGAAGGAGGAGACTAAACAGAGAGAAGGAAGACTGGAACACACAAGAAACCATACTCACATAAATGGGAGACGGAAACACCGGTGACCAGTACCACAGCCCATTTGAAGCCAGGTGCATCAGGGCGGGCGCCCTGTGGACCATATGGACTTCGTAGAAACAGAGATAACAAAGGTAAGTTCTTACCATATCTCTTGTTTTCTACTTCAGGGTCCATAGGGGGTCCACAGGGTTGACCTTGGGGATGTCCCAAAGCAGTTCAACTAAGGGCGGGGACGCTCCTGAGCAGAAAGGAGAATCCTGCGCCCGAAGGATGCATCCTGAGAGGCAAAGGTGTCAAACGCATAAAACCTCAAAAATGTCTGAATTGAAGACCAAGTGGCTGCCTTGCACATCTGAACAGCGGAGGCACCATGTCTAGCAGCCCAAGAAGGGCCTACAGACCGAGTGGAATGAGTCTTAACCGAGGCTGGAACAGGCAAACGTTCCTGTATATAAGCCTCCCCAATAACAGAACAAAGCCAACGGGCTAAAGTTTGTTTGTTGGCAGGCCAACCCCTCTTATGGAAACCAAAGAGAATGAACAACGAATCGGACTTCCTAACAGAGGCCGTCCGTACAACATAAATTCTGAGAGCCCGGACCACGTCCAGCGAAGCCTCGCCAGCCGTAAGACCCGGAGCCTGAAAAGCTGGCACCACAAGTTCCTGATTTATGTGGAACTTAGAAACCACTTTAGGCAAAACTCAGGACGGGTGTGAAGCACAGCCCTGTCCTGATGAAAAATCAGGAAGGGGGGCTACAGGAAAGTGTCCCCAACTCGGATACCCTCCTGGCCGAAGCAAGAGCCAGGAGAAACACAGTCTTAAGTGTTAACCACTTGAGGTCAACCGACTCAAGAGGCTCAAAAGAAGGTCCCCGCAGGACCCGAAGAACCACCGCCAAGTCCCACAGAGCCACTGGAGGCACAAAGGGAGGCTGGATCCTCAGCACACCTTGGAACAAGGTGTGAACGTCAGGCAGTGTGGCAATCCTTCGTTGGAACCACACTGACAGGGCCGATAC
This sequence comes from Taudactylus pleione, assembly GCA_031769625.1. NCBI lineage: Eukaryota > Metazoa > Chordata > Amphibia > Anura > Myobatrachidae > Taudactylus > Taudactylus pleione. Next base: position 1,649,699 of record JAUIMM010001300.1, read on the forward strand.
ATGAACTTTTAGGGAAGCTAGTCATAAGCCCAGGTCAAGACCTGACTGCAGAAATGCCAAAATCCTAGAAACTCTGAACACCTGAGGGTCATAGCTTCTAGACTCGCACCATTGAAAGTAAGTGTGCTACACTCCGTGGTAAATCCGTGCAGAGGCAGGTTTACATGCCCTAAGCATGATACTGTTGACAGAGCTTGAAAAGCCGCGGGACCTTAAGACAGCTGTCTCAAGAGCTACGCTGTCAAAGACAGTCGACCCAGATCCGGGTAAAGGCAGGGACCTGAGACAGCAGATCCCGACGTTGAGGCAGAAGGTACGGAGCGTCTACAGACAGGCCCCTGAGATCGGAGTACCAAGGACGTCTGGGCCACGCTGGAGCCAACAGCAGAAACGTGCCTCCGTCCCGTTTGATCTTTCTGAGTACCCGAGGGAGCAGGGAGATTGGAGGAAACAGATACGCTAGGTGAAACGACCATTTCACTGACAACGCATCCACTAGACTTGCGCCTGCGTCCCTTGTCCTTGAGCCGTATATGGGCAACTTGTAATTGTGACGAGAGGCCATCAGGTCCAATTCCGGCAGTCCCCACTTGTCCACGAGAAGTTGAAACACCTCTGGTTGAAGCGACCATTCCCCAGGATGCACGTCGTGACGGCTGAGGAAGTCTGCCTCCCAATTGAGGACTCCCGGGATGAAGACTGCCGATATTGCTGGAAGGTGGCAATATCAGGAATATCAGGATTTGGGACACTTTCGACATCGCAGCTCAACTGCGAGTTCCTCCCTGGTGATTTATGTATGCCACCGTGGTGGCGTTGTCTGATTGCACCTGAACTGCTCTTCTGAGAAGAACGGTGCCTGACGCCAGAAGAGCACGGTACACTGCCCGTAGCTCTACAATGTTTATGGGAAGGACGGCCTCCTCCGGCCGACCAATGGCCCTGAAGAGACAACGAGCCGGTCACTGCCCCTCAACCCCGAAGACTGGCATCTGTCGTGAGCAGAACCCAGTCCGGAATCCAAAAAGGGGCGACCCTGGCTGAGATGAGCTGACTGCAGCCAACACGCCAAGGACAGACGCACTTCCGGGGACAATACCAGCATCTGGGATCGGATCCGGCGGGACAACCTGTTCCATTCCACAAGAATCTGCCCCTGCAGGGGTCTGGAATGGAACTGGGCGAACTCCACCATGTCGAATGCCGACACCATGGACCCCAGGACTCTCATTGCCGAATGTATTGACACCCTGCCACTGCTTAGGCAACCGTGTATCCTCAGTTGTAGGTAGGATACCTTTTCCAGAGTCAAGAAAATCCTTTGTTGACTGGAGTCCAGAAGTGCTCCCAGATGGACCATCCGTTGAGATGGGATCAGAGACGACTTCTTCCAATTTATCAACCACCCATGTGCTTGAAGACAAGCAATTGTCAGGTGTAGATGATGAAGAAGCACCTCCGGGGAACTCGCCAGCAGCAGCAGATCGTCCAGGTACGGCAGCAGCCGTATACCCTGACCCCGAAGGTGGGCAGCCATGACTGCTATCACCTTGGTGAAAACCCTCGGAGCCGTGGAAAGACCGAAAGGCAACGCCCGAAATTGGTAGTGATGGTTTAGGATAGCAAACCTCAGGATGATGATGGACCGCAATGTTTCCATCCTGAACTTGAAAACTCTGAGGTACTTGTTCAGAGACCTTAAATTCAGAATAGGGCGATGAGACCCATTGGGTCTCTGCACCAGAAACAGAGATGGGAAGCTTTGGACTCGTCCAGCGAAGGACTCGTGCAAAAAAATTGGTGGGGCTGCCTGCACCGAAACGACAGGGCGTACCCCTGAGAGACTATTTCTCGAACCCAAGCATCCGTGGTGGTACTGAACCAACACTGGGCGAATCTGAGAAGTCGACCTCCCACTCTGGGGTCCCCCAGGGAGAGCCCCGTCCCGTCAGGCAGCAGGTTTATCCTCCTGTTTGGAAGAGGGGCGCCGAGCATTCCATGCCTGCTGCTTGGGTTTGGATGAGGCTTTGGTCACTGAATGTCTCAGGAAGGACTGGCCCTTGGCCTTACCCTGAACCCGAAAGGACCGAAAGGCAGTGCTCCTCACCCTAGCCGGCGCAGAAGCCGAAGGGAGGAAAGCCGACTTGGACTTAGCCATGGTATCCACTATTTTGTCCAAATCCGGACCAAATAGCAAATCTCCATTAAAGGGGAGACCTCCAGACCCTTTTTAGAGTCCGCATCAGCCCTCCAGGACCGCAGCCACAAGGATCTCCGAGCAGACACAGCCGCAACTCTAGAGGTTAACATGCTTGCGTCCAATGACGCTTCCCCAATATAGGAAGCGGCATCCCTCATTTGTGCCACTAATGCTCTCTGAACCTCCAGAACATCGTCCGTAAGAGAATCCTCCAAGGCATTGGTCCAGTTCTCAATGGCTTTAGCCACCCAGGAAATGGCCATGGACAGGCGCGCCACTGCTCCGGAGAGCGAGTAAATAGACTTCAAACAAATCTCCACTTTCCTGTCCGTTGGATCCTTTAAAGAGGAAATAGACTGCAATGGTAGCGTAGCGGTTTTAACCAAGCGAGTGACATGTGAATCCACCGCCGGTGGAGTCTCCCATTTCCTGCAATGATCCTCAGGAAAGGGATAATGAGAAGCCAACCTTTTCTGCGGTTGGAATCTCTTGCTATGGGTAATTGCCTGGCCGCCGCCATATGATCCGCCAACTGATCGGACAGAGGGAACACATTAGAAGTAACCTTTGCTTTCTTGAAGACAGGAAAATTTGACTTAGGGACCGGTGCCTCCTATATTGAGAATAGCCCGCACCGCCCTAACTAATGCTGGAACATTAATGGAGGACCTAGGCTCAACCTCCTGTCCCACAGCATCCAAACCAGAATCCTCATGGACCTCTCCATCATCTGAAGAGGGATCCGATTCTGATACCTGCGCAGTGAGTAAACTCACAAAAGGCCGCTTAGTCGCCTTCCGTGGCACATCACCCTGCAAAAATTACTGAAAAGCCGAGGATGAGGCCGCCAAACTCGTACCGAGTTGGAGAGAACATCCACCCAAGGTGGAGGAGCCGAGTGAGGGAAGCCCTGAAAAGGCACTACAGACTGTTGTAATACAAGGGGAGGCTGGACATACACAGGCAGCCCCGAATACTGTCTCACAGTCTGGGCCCCGGAGGGAGACCGCAATACCTTCGGAATATCCGGGGAATGGGAGATAAGAGTGCTGGGACAATGCCCCAGAAGGGGTCACTGTAGGGATCGACAACTTGTCCGCAATAGATGTCAGCACTTGTGAAAACATCGCCCAAGGGGGGTCCTGCTGCATAGGGGGTATAGAGGGGCCTGGCACTGCCCGCAAAGACCATTCTCAGATAAATCCCCCCCATTAACACCAGCAGAACAGCGTCTGCAGGAAAGCAACACAGGAGCCCCGGAGTGCTCAGTCTCCTCATCAGACATGATACAGTAATTATGCAATAAATACTTATCAGCAGAGGACATATGGTGTTAACACCCCCGCACTCACCAGCATGCAACACAAACAGGCCCAAAAATATGGTACTGTGTAGCACACAACAGTATGTGACTGACCTCACAAATACATGATTTATAAGAGTGAGGTTAATAGAAAAACGCCCCTCTCCCACACACCTTCGGGCTGTAGGAGAAGCAAAGGGATAGATATAAGCTGACAGTAATTAGAAAAGAAGTACAGGCAGCAGCACTAGCAAAGTCACATACAATGCAGGAAGATTGTACTTACTGCACCAATCGCTACCATCAACCACCCAGATTCAGTGTCTGGGGGGAGTACACTGTCACTGTCCTTTAGGTAAGGGAGAGGTACACAGGGGGACCTGACCATGCACCTGCCTGGGAGCCTGCGTTATAGCCTTCTAAAGATGGCCGCCGGAGAGCTCTGAGGAGTGGCCAGCAGAGGAGCAGCTCAGCGACGCCAGTACACATGAGAAAAGGTGCGCTGAGCCGAGGGGAGGAGCTGCTCAACCAGGGAAGGCTGCCTCCCCTGGCTAGTATTTAACCCCAGGGATGCCGGTTCCCCTCCGGAACTTATACCCTGGTGGTCCAGCCGAGCGCGGGGTATGCCTGCATGAGGGGGAGCCCGCCGCTGCTACTAGCGCCGCCGGTCTGTCCCCAGAGACTGGAGGCAACTGACTGCGTTTATCCCCGCGAGCAGCGCTCTTAGCGCTGCTCGCGGCTTACCTGTTCCCCCGTAGAGTCCGGCAGCAGTCAGAGGGAGGTCCCGGAGCCATGCTAGGACTAACTCCGGGGTCCGCTGCGATCGCCAGATCAGTACTGCGTCGCAGCGCCAGCGGGGTGTTGGAGCGGCAGCGTGGACGTCCAGAAGGACAGTCCTATGCTGCCGCATTAAGTGTAAAACAAGAGAAAAAATAAAAAACTTTTCTTCTGTAAAAATAAAGCCTAGGGGCTGCTCCTGCAGCCCCACTGCACAGTGCAACCGACTTCGGCCGGCACCAAACTGAAACTGAGGTGCCTGTGGCTCGGGGGCGGGGTATAGAGGTGGACCCAAGTGCATCCTGGGAGCTAAAGCTTTAACTGTATGGTGCCCGTGGATCCAGATCCAAGATATACCCCAAGGTCAACCCTGTGGACCCCCTATGGACCCTGAAGTAGAAAATATGAGATATGGTAAGAACTTACCTTTGTTATCTCTATTTCTACGAAGTCCATAGGATTCCACAGGATACCTTGGGTATAGGTGATGACGTCAGGCATCGGGCACCATAGAGTTAAGTTTTCAGTCCTCCCAGGATGCACTAGGGTCCCCCTCCTATACCCCGCCCCCGAGCCAAGGCATCTCAGTTACGTACCAAGCCATAGGCCGGAGGAGGAGAAGGAAGAGAGAGAAGAAAGATCTGAACACACACAAGAATCACATTCTCACCAGAGGGAGACGGAAAAACCGGTGACCAGAGTAAAGCCCATCTGCAGCACAGGTGCGACAGGGCGGGAGTCCTGTGGAACCCTATGGACTTCGTAGAAGTAGAGATAACAAAGGTAAGTTCTTACCATATCTCATATTTTCTACTTCAGGGTCCATAGGGTATCCACAGGATACCTTGGGGATGTCCCAAAGCAGTATCCTTTAAGAGTGGGGACGCTCCTGTGCTGAAAGGAGAATCCGCCGCCCGAAGGAAGCATCCTGAGAGGCGAAGGTGTCAAACCTGTAATACCTCACGAAGGTATGGACAGAGGACCACGTAGCAGCCTTGCAGATCTGGACTGCAGAGGCACCACGTCGAGCTGCCCACGAAGGACCCACAGACCTAGTGTAATGTGCCTTCACAGAAGGAGGAACCGGCAGGCCTTCATGAAGATAAGCTTCAGAAATTGCCATACGGATCCAGGCTGCCAAAGTTTACTTTGAAGCCGGCCAACCCTTTTTACGGAAGCCATAGAGGACAAACAAGGCGTCCGACTTCCTAAACGAAGAAGTGCGGTCAACATGTCCTTAAGGCCCGCACAACGTCCAAAGTGGCCTCACCCACTGAAAGACCAGGTGAGTTAAAAGCCGGAACAACTATTTCCTCATTAACATGAAACTGGGAAACAACTTTGGGAAGAAATTCAGGACGAGTGCGTAGCACTGCCCTGTTCCCATGAAAAATCAAGAAAGGGGGTCTACAAGAGAGAGCCCCTAAATCAGAAACACGTCTGGCCGAAGCTATAGCCAGAAGGAAAACAGTCTTAGCTGTTAGCCATTTAAGATCCACTGAGCCCAGTGATTCAAACGGCGGTCCTTGGAGAGCCCTCAGGACCACAGCCAAGTCCCATGGCGCCACAGGTGGAACAAAAGGCGGCTGAATACGCAGAACGCCCTGCATAAAGGTGCGTACATCGGGGATTGTAGAAATCCTACGGTGAAACCAGTCAGACAGGGCAGAAACCTGCACCTTCAAAGAAGCAAGGCGAAGCCCATGGTCCAGTCCCGCCTGTAGGAAGGCGAGTACACGAGACAGATGAAACTCCAGCGGTGCATAACCTCTCGGTCGACACCACCGGAAGAACGTATGCCACACGCGATGGTATATTCTCGCGGAAGACTGTTTCCGAGCTCTTAACATGGTCCGCACTACAGAGCTGGAAAACCCCCTGGACCTTAACATGGCCGTCTCAAGAGCCACGCCGTCAAAGACAACCGGGTCAAGGACCCCGTGACAGAAGGTCCGGTCGTAGCGGCAACCGCAGAGGACTCTCCACGGACAGACCCTGAAGGTCTAAGAACCAGTGCCGTCTGGGCCATGCGGGAGCTATCAACAGGAGCGTCCCTCCTTCCTGTTTGAATTTCCGGATTACCCATGGAAGAAGGGAAACCGGAGGAAAGAGATAAGGAAACCGAAACGTCCACCGGACGGACAGAGCATCCACCAGAGACGCCTCTTCGTCTCTTGTGCGAGACCCGTACACCGGCAACTTCTTGTTGTGCTGGGACGCCATGAGGTCGATCTCTGGAAGACCCCACCTGTCCACCAGCAGTTGAAAAACGTCCGGGTGCAGGGACCATTCTCCCGGATGAACGTCCTGGCGACTTAGAAAGTCCGCCTCCCAGTTTAGCACTCCCGGGATAAATACAGCTGATATGGCCGGAAGATTGCGCTCCGCCCATACCAGGATCCGAGACACCTCTACGAGATCCGCCCGACTTCGGGTTCCTCCTTGCCGGTTTATGTAGGCCACGGTGGTAGCGTTGTCCGACTGGACCTGCACTGGGTGACCTTGGAGAACCCGACGTGCCTGCTGGAGACCATTGAACACCGCTCGGAGTTCCAAGATGTTTATTGGAAGCTCTGCTTCTGCCGGAGTCCACCTGCCCTGGAACAAGTGTGGACCCGAAACTGCTCCCCAGCCCCGAAGACTGGCGTCCGTCGTCAACAGGACCCAATTCGCCACCCAGAACGGACGACCCTTGTTGAGATGGGTTGTCTGCAACCACCAGGCAAGGGACAGGCGAACCTCCGGAGTGAGCACTATCGACTGGGATTTCAGAGACTGAGGCAGTCCATTCCATTTGGACAGGATCAGGTGCTACAGAGGTCTTGAGTGAAACTGGGCATATTCCACCATGTCGAATACCGACACCATGGAGCCCAGTAACCTCATCGCCGAGTGCAGAGACACCCGGTGGCTCTGCAGACAACTGCGCACCCTCGACTGTAAGGCAGCGATCTTTTCCCCCGTCACAAAGATCCTTTGCTGTCCCGAGTCCAAAAAGGCTCCGAGGTGCAGAATCCGCTGAGACGGGATCAGGGTGGACTTCTGCCAGTTTATCAACCAGCCGTGCCGTTGCAGTAGCGCAATGGTCAGGTCCAAGTGTCTGAGAAGGAGCTCCGGAGATCCTGCCACTAAGAGAAGGTCGTCCAAGTACGGCAACATGCGGACCCCCTGCAGCCGCAGGGAAGCCGCCATGACCGCCATTACCTTGGTGAAAACACGTGGTGCTGTCGCCAGGCCAAAAGGTAACGCCCGGAACTGAAAGTGGTCGCTGCGGATTGCAAACCTGAGGAACTGCTGATGGCGCAAAAGAATAGGGACATGCAGGTAAGTGTCCTGTATGTCCAATGACACCATGTAGTCCCCAGGTTCCAGCGCCAGAATGATGGACCGTAGGGTCTCCATCCGAAACTTCGGTACCCGCAAAGATTTGCTGAGAGCTTTGAGGTTGAGAATCGGACGAAACGACCCATTGGGCTTCTGCACCAAAAAGAGATTGGAATAGAAACCCTGGCCCCTCTGGGAGAATGGAACAGGCACTATAACTCCAGCCTGGAGCATAGTGTGCAAAACCTTCCGCAGCTCCGTGGCTTTGTTCCGGTCTGATGGGAGACCCGTGGTGAAGAATCGAGCCGGGGGTCTGTGCCGGAAAGAGAGGGCATACCCGTGTGAGACCACCTCGGGAACCCAAGTGTCTGTCGTAGTGACCGACCAACACCGGGCGAACTGCAGCAGGCGGCCTCCCACTTTGGGATCCCCCAAAGGGAGGCCCGGACCATCAGGCCGCAGGCTTGTCATCTGGCTTAGGGGCCGGACGTCTGGTACTTCAGGCCTGTTTCTGGGGCTTGGCCGACTTCTTGGGGCCAGCCGGTCGGGGAAAGGACTGTGTCTTAGGCCTACCCTGGGCCCTATAAGACCGAAAGGACGGAGTACCAGAACGAGAAGGAACAGCAACCGACGGGAGACATGCTGATTTAGCTGCCGCCAGCGTGGCTACAATCTTGTCCAGGTCCGGACCGAAGAGAACTTCTCCGTTAAAAGGCAACGCCTCCAAACCCTTTTTGGAATCTGTGTCCGCCTTCCAGGATCGCAACCACAAGGTGCGACGAGCAGCCACAGCTGCCGAAGAAATTCGAGACGCCAGGGTACTAATATCCAAGGCCGCTTCGTTGATATACGTGGCCGAATCCCGGAGATTGCCGATCAACTCCGTCTGCTCAGCCGAACAGTCGGAATCGAAGGCCGCCTCCAACGCATCAGCCCAGCGCTCCATAGCTCGGGCAACCCAGCAAATGGCCATAGCCGGCCGCGCTGCCCCCCCCCCCGCAAGGGAATAGGCGGACTTCAGGCAGATCTCCACCTTGCGGTCCGTAGCATCCTTAAGGGAGGACATGGATGGCATGGGTAATGTGGCACTACGGACAAGGCGTGTCACATGAGAATCCACCTGAGGAGGGGATTCCCACTTTGGAAAATAATTGTCCGCAAACGGATACGCCACTGCTAAATGCCTTTGAGGCTGATATCGTTTGCCTGGCTGTTTCCACGCTTTCTCTAGATGGTCAACTAATTGCCCCGAAAGAGGAAACACTGTGGTATCTCCTTTAACATCTTTGAAAAAGGCGTATTTGGACTTTGATACCGGAGGTTCCTCATCCTCAATAACTAAAGCAGTACGGACTGCACGAATAAGGCCAGGTATATACACCTTAGACTTAGCGTCCGACTCTTTAGGGCGGGGAGTTTCTTGGTCAGAAAGATCCAGAATCTCCCCATCATCGGACGTCCCGTCGTCATCCTCATAAGGAGCAGACAGAGACGCCACCGGCCGCTTGTGAGGCCGCAACACAGACTCCCCTTGCAACACTTCTGACAACTGCTGTACAGAGCTTGTTAACGAATTAACCCACACAGGCTCATGAGAGACCTGAGGAGGGGAAATAGAGAGACTGTGGGGTACCATCAATTGTCTTTGGAAACCCTGCATGGGTGACGACATCACTAACTGCTGGGACAAACCCATCTGAGTGAGGGCACGCTGCGGAGCTAACTGGCCCATGAGGGTTGTAAGCGCTTTGGCAAAACAAGCCCAGGGCGGCTCCTGTACCGGAGCCGTAATCGGTCGCGTCAACAAATAACACCGTCGACATAGTCCCTTCGCACTGCCGTCCCCCTCCGCTATAGGTACCTTGCATGTAGTACATAAAAGCTGGAGAGGAAAATCACTTTCAGACATGATGGTAAGTATGTGACCCCTCTCACTGATACTCGTTAGTATAGTGTGAGACCACCCTGCAAGCACCGCACCGCAAGGGCTTTAGCAGAAAGAACAGGGACAGTTAAATGCTGACAGATAGAAAATGAAAGTACAGGCAGCAGACGCTAGCACAGTCACATACAATGCAAAGAAATCAATTCCTGCACTATCAGCGCTGATCCTCAACTACACAGACTCAGAGCCTGGTAGGACACAGCGCTGCATACACAGATCTGTAACCAACGGAGGAGAGGTATGCCGGGGGACCCAGACCGCGATGCCACCGTTCTTCAGCGTCCAGCAGCGCTCACCATGCTTCTTCAAAAGATGGCCACCGAGGAGCAGAGAGGAGGCCGGCCTGGGGGAGGAGCGCTGACACAGGACCAGTCAGCGTGTGCAGAGAGGGCTGTGTGCAGCGGGGGAGGCGCCGGCTGTGAGACAGGGAGGGCGCGCTCCCCTGGCATGCATTTAACCCCTGGGACGCCGCAGCGCTACCGCTCTGCCGCGGTCCAGCTGTCCCAGGGGGCTAGTGGAAGCGCAGGTTAGAACCTGGCTCCACGCTGCAGCCAGTCCCCAGGGAGCCCCCTGCCTGGGGACTCTGGACCATGTAACAGCGGGGACCCACCGCGGGACCCCGCTGCTTACCTTGCTGTCCCCCTTGATTCCGGCCATGGTCCTGAACATCTGGGGTCACCGCTAGCTGTGACCCCAGATGCCTACCAGCATCCCCGGATCAGTACCGGCGTTCTGGTACCGGCGGGGGTGTAGGGAAGACAGCATGGATGTCAGGACTGACTGTCCATGCTGTACTTCCAGACGTGCAGCCACAGCTGCTTGAAGAAAACTTCAGGGGCTCTTCTTGGCCCCCACTCCAACAGGTGCATCCGACTCCGGCCGGGCACCAAACTAAACTGAGATGCCTTGGCTCGGGGGCGGGGTATAGGAGGGGGACCCTAGTGCATCCTGGGAGGACTGAAAACTTAACTCTATGGTGCCCGATGCCTGACGTCATCACCTATACCCAAGGTATCCTGTGGATACCCTATGGACCCTGAAGTAGAAATATATTTTTCCACCGAGTTTGAGGTCAATCCAATTATCCGTGAAGGGTGCGAGCTGCCATTGTCACGGCGTTAAAACATCGGCAACGGCACCTCATATCGCACCCGTCACGGCCCACTCTCGGCACGAATTCACTCCCATAGGGCTGCGAGCACTTTTGTGCAAGTTCGGGCTGCTGTAAAGTGTGGCTGTTACTGCGGTGACTCGCACCCACGAATATACACGGCTAGCTGGATTGACCCCTTTGTCTTATTAAATTCAGAGATTTGCTCCCCCAAAAAAGACAAATGGTTGATTTGAATTAATAGATTCCATGACATTTCCCCTTATGTTGTCTTTAGACACATTTAATTTCATGGCTTGTACTTACCATTCTCCAACAAAATCATTTATTTTTTATTTTTGTGTCTTTTGAACCAAAGCCTCAGTCTGTCACTGGTCCCTGATCTGTCCATGATTGCTTTTGTACTATAGGACAGTTTTCTCTTTTATTCAAGTAAGAATTAAAATCGTACAGAAATCCAGTTCTCAGGTACCACAGTGCATGTTTTCCATATCTCCTTGTCACAACACAGGTGTTTTCATTATGGACTGTCCCATTTTTTAAAAATCCACAGGTGCTACAAAATAATTTCCCTTACAATTTTGGGAGGATATCCGGAAAACACGAACTGTTAGAGGCTGCTGGGTACTGAATTTATAAAGCCCTGTTCTAGATGCTAAAATAAAGCATTGGTGAAAAATACAGAGAGGGAGGTCAGAGATCATAACAACGTATATGCAGTGATAGTCGTGGCAAGATCGTAAGGTCAGCAAAATGTGAATTGGCATGGGCGGAAGAGCTAACCATCAACGCTATTCTCATTAGTTCATTTTCTTTTGTGTGAAATATAAATTATAACTTTTTGTCAAACAATGTTTTTTTTTTTTCTTGAAAATTGTATTTATAAGAATATATTTAATTAATCACTTAACTGATCCGCATTAATTTTGACCTTCACAGGGGCTATGGATAGGCTGCAGAAGAAGAAGAGCGGTGGGTTTGGGGGCGAGCTTTCGGGCGTCTTTGACAAGCAGAACAGCAAGCTCCCAGGTTAGTGTCACCGTGACTGTGAGATCCTCAGTGCTGATAGCCTTGGTGTTCCTCGTACTCAGGGGGCCAGTGTTAATGTGATACCTCAGCCCTGGCCTTGTAGGGTTACACATAATGCTGGTATTAATCATGGTAATCCTTTAATTTATTATAGTTCTGTGCTTTATTTATCTCTTTATTCTATATGTAGATAACTCTTCCACAGAAATCAGATTTTAATCTGCTGTCATTAAGCTGTTTATAGGGGGGGCGGGGAGGGGGTCGTTATACATTGCACATTAAGTTGTTTTTTTGTTTGGTTTTTTATTTAGTGTCCTTTATCTAAAAGAATATTTTTCTACCCTTCAAATACATAATTGGGACGTGACCGGGTTGAACCTAAAGATCCCTTTTGTGAAGGAGTGCCTGCAAACTTGCATGTCCGTGTCTGTTGCACGCTAGTTAGGATGTGTGGTGCGTGCAACCTTTAATGCTAGCGCTAAAGCTGCATACACACGCCACGATTTTTTTGAACGATTATCGTTAAACAATATCGTTTAAAAAAATCGTTCACTTTCTGAGTCAAACGATGAACTATTATCGTTCATGTTTGTAGTTCAAAAAAATCGTTCATTACACTTTAAAAAAATCTGACATAAAATCGTTCATAAAATCGTTGGTAACAAAATCGTTGTGTGTGTGTATGCAGCTTTAGATGTGCCTGGAGAAAACATGCAACAATCAACAACTCCAAAACTTACACCCGGGGTAGGTAGGGGAAAAAAAAAAAAAAGACATCCAGACAGTCCTAAGCATTCTGTATAAATGCTCCCAGTCCTGTGGTTTCAGTGGAATTACCATTTAAAATCATATTGTCTTCAGCTCGTTTAATTCCGCATAACTTCAGTTCTGTTGAACTAACAAACTGATCATTCCACTAAAGTTATTTTTATTTTTTTATTTTCCAATACTGATTGATAACAAGTTATAAATTTACCTATCAAACTGAAACAGGTGTCAGATATGACCTCACAATTGGGGAGATACACTAAACCTTGTAGAGAGATAAAGTACATTCACAATGAGTGATAAAACTTGTTGCATAGGATAAATGGTGCTCCAGCCAATCAGCTCCCAACTGTCATTTTTCGAACAGATGACAGTTGGGAGCTGATTGGCTGGAGCACCATTTATCATACGCAACGACTTATTTAGCTCATTGTGAATGATAAAACTCGTTGATAAATGAGGCCCTGTGTTTGAAAAAAATGACAGTTAGGAGCTGATTGGTTGGTAATTCTCACTCTCCAAAGGTTAGTGCATCTCCTCCCATACATGAAAATGAAATCTCTGCTGACAGCAACTAGACGATGAGATTCTCCTCAGGGCATATATCCCAGTTTTCTAACCAGAAAATACCATTATTATGCAGAAAAATCAGACATGTCCGCTGCTCGTGGCAAATCGTCAGAAAGCGATGAAGGCAAGCGGCAGCCCGAGGAAGAAGAAGACAGGAGGGTGAGCTCCGAGCACCCCCGGGAAGAGAACAGCGAAGAGGAGCTGGAGAGTAATGACATCAGTAAGAGAGAAGACTCTTCCGAGGATGAGGAGATTGACAACCACATCACGGATGAGATCAATGACATGGAACCTCCCAAAGACAATCAAGAAGACACCAGCGGTGGTCGAACATCTGAGGAGAAAGAGACCATTTCCAAGAAGGAGCCAGAGGCATCTCCGATTGATGACAGCAGCGATTCTGAGAAAGAAAACTTGACGCAAGAGGGCAATGAAACGGACAATGAGGAGGATGACACACAGCGAGAGGACAGTAAGTACTGACTGGAGCGTTCAGCGGCTGATGGTACCGGGCGGGTGGTCCGGCGAGAGAGGGAGCAGAGAATTGCTGGCACTTCTAGAATGCAGATAATGAGGAAGAATTGTAGAAAACGGTGTCTGTAATAATAGAAATTGAGACTGTTCCCTTCCACTCACCCCAAAGCATAAAGAACCCACATCTATATAGTGGCAGCACATATCACATTGAGAAATATACCCCTTTCACTTAGTCATCATTTGATGGTGGGCTTCCAATATCCATCCCTACTGCATTTATTCAATTAGCAATAACCCATATTCATTTTATATATAGCTGCGCTCACACTTCCAGAACCCAATGTATGAGGGCAATATAGATTGCAGGACCCACGCTAACTCCAAAGCGTTTCATCATACCACTTTGCAGAACATGTAAAATGCTTTGTGGCACAAAATGGCTGCCTACACTGTATTTAGTGGAAAGGTACTTTACACAGAAAGCTAACTATACTGATAAGCTGGATTTCATTAAATCAGTGTAAAATCTAGTTGTGTATAGTTTGTGTTGCCTCAACATGTGGCTCTCGAGCTGATGTGGAACTACACATCCCAGTATGGCCTGCCACAGCACGCAGGGATGTGTAGTACCACGGTCGTTGCTAGATCCAAGTTGGAGAAAGGAACTCTGATGTCACAACCACATGACCGTTATGGCAGGGCCGGTCCACTACCAGTGTCACTATACAAGTGGGCATAGAGGGGGGAATTTAAAACCTGTGGCGAGAGGACACTTTTGGACCCCAGTTCTGAACCTTGCCCCTCCCCCTTTTGTCGAGGGTCATGTGGTTGTAACGTCAGAGGTCCTGTACAGCACCTCGTTCTAGTGCCACACCAGCTGGAGGGCCGCATGTTGAATACCCTTATTCTACAGCAGGGGTGGGGAAGCTCTTTTCTGCCGAGGGCCATTTTGATATATATAACATTATTTGCGGGCCCGGTACAGGACACACCCCCTCCATGTGACATCACATGCGGGTGGGCCACAATCGCCAGTGATTACAGCAATGCCCAGAACACCCTGAGGATGCTCTTGGGAGCTGTAAGGGCAGCGGTGTGCAGTATGAAGTGTCCTAAGGAGGCTCCAGGCAGCACTGCTGCCTAGATTCTGGCTGCAGGGTGCTATTCTAGGCACCAGGCTAGCCAGATGAGGCTAGCAGAAAAAAAGCTCAGAGGGCCAGACCAAATGATTCCGCAGGCCTCATACGGCCCCTGGGCCTGAGGTTCCCCATCCCTGCACTACAGCATTAAAGTAGAATGAGCTGAATCATCAATACTGAAAACACAGTTGCGAGAGGCATCTGATGGTGTATTATAGTCTATTGGCTTTACAGTCTTAAAGACAAATTCCACCCATAACACAAACAGAACAGTATGGGCAACAAAAAAGTGAGATAAAATACAAATGATTACTTCTGTATCAATTCACAGAGAACCCAGATGCACACATTACTGATTATAATGCACTTTATTTACGCCATAGTTAGCGAAGAAAATCGTTCGGTGATTTTCTGTGACAGACACATATCTGGTATGCAGCATGGAAGCCAGAACCCACGAGTTTGATGAGCCACGCTACGGTAGTGTATAGATCCCCTTCAGCTTTTGTACCTGGAAGGGACAAGTAGTGATGATAAAAGTGCAGTTCCATGCCCATAAAGTCCATGAACAGAAGAAATTTGTCCGCTCGCCATGCTTTGGGCACGGTGGCTTGCTCTGCTCACCACAGGTTTATATTGCCGCTCTATGTCCACCTGGATAGTAAGGAATGACGTTGAACAATAGCTGATGAAGTCAGGGTACAAATACTGAAGGGGATCTATCCATTACCGCCACGCTATTGCCAATTACAGTGGCTGATCTCAACCTTGCCTGCCGGACCTGGTTACTGCAGCTGCACTAGAAGAGACCCGTTCCGCCACACAAAATATCAGTCCCAGCCCCTAGCTGACAGGGCCATAGGGACCAGTGCGGCATCTGAGCTTGTGGTCAGTCACACAACATTGCGTCTCCACAGCAGTAAGCCAGGGACATAACCTGCAATCCCATCTCTATAAGGCAGCTCCAGTTGCCATAATAGTATACGGTGATTTAGCACAGATTCAGCGAGCAGTTATTGCTATATGACTATTTCAAATTGTTTTGCTGCTCACAAACTCATTGCGCTTCCTGCAAGCTATTTCAATTGCCTTTGGATTTGGACTTTGGCCCTGATTCAGACCCACTCGCAAGCGGCTGTCCGCTCGCAAGTGGGTCGATGGTGTGCACTGCGCATGCGCACAACGGCTGGAGCTTCGTCGTGCGCATGCGCCAGACGTGACGAGCGAAGGACTTTCCTTCGCTGGTTGTGTCTGATCAAAGGGGGCGTGCTGTCGATGTTGATTGACAGCACGCCCCTTTTGGTGGGCGTGCCTCCCAGACGGGGGCGTTCCCAAGGGAACGCCTACCGTCAGAAGCCGGCCCACTGACATCACTAGTGATGTCAGTGGGAGTGATTTTGGCTCTGATAAGAGCCAAAATCACTCCGGGCCTTGCGGTTGAGAACTCAACCGCAGGCTCCGGCTCGCAGTGGCGATGGTCGCGATTGTCAAGACCATCGCGGCCATCAACCTGCACGCTCGTATAGGCTGTGGGTGGTGACCCACAGCTATACGAGCGTCTAGGAGGACGCTCCATAATTATGGAGGACGGCCCTCATTCAGAGCGTGCGCTCTGCTCAGAGCGTCCGGCTCTGAATGAGGGCCTTTGTCTGTCCACAGCCGTATATGCTACTAACATTTATACACCATTGGTCATTCGTTTTGGTCCTGCGAGACCGGATAGTGTTTTTAGGTTTTTTTTTTTAAATCCGTTTAATAAATATTATTATCCACTTTCAAACAAACAGCCGTTTCTGAGAGCTCCCTTACTATAAGGGCAGCCCCTTTCTCACGGCATTATAAAGTATTTTTGATTTATCCTATAATACGCCCTAGCACCCATTTTTGTTTTTACATTATTTACCGATTCGTTAATAACTTGGGATGAGCTGCTGCATTTCGCTAGAGGTAGGTCAACGAAAGTCTGAATAATTACAGTTCAGACTTTCCAGGTCCTATATGACAGTGCCATGTACCGCCCTAAAACACACAAAACTCATTTTAGAAGATTAGCAAATGATTGCATATAATTATAAATAAGATCTTTTTTTTTTTTTTTAAAGACTCTATGAGAGTTCCCGAAGAATTCAACAAAGAGACGACTGAAACCGAAAGCAGCCAAGAAAGCAAACGGGACGGGGAAATGACCGACTGCAAGGACGAGCCGCCCAACAGTGACGAAGACACCCCACCGAAAGACCTCGAAGATTCCAAACGATGGAACAAAATGGACGAGCTCGCCAAAGAACTTAGAGCCAAGAAGTGTGCGACGTCAGGCAAGAGCGAGGAGGATCCAGATCGTTCTATGAAGATTCCACCCAAGGACAAAAAACACGACCTCGGCAGCCAGGAGAGGGCAGACGCACAGCAGTGGCAGCACATGAGAGTGGACAGCAGCGAACGGCAATTCAAAAGACCAGAAGAGAGAAAGGAAGAAGGCAGTGCCGCCAGGAAGACCGAGGTTGGTGTTATTACATCACAGAGGTCAAAGTAAAAAAAAAAGCTGCAGCTCGTGCCATTGTCAGCTACACAATGGTACGTTGGGCACGGTTGCAACACGCCATTCACACATCACCATTAAAATGCTTCCATGTCCATGTTCCAGATCTAGAAATAGTCTAAAGCTGCCCATGAAAGTTGTCAGGTGTTCACAGGAGCTATGGTTACCAAGACCATGAAAAGGGGGTGAGGGTCGTAGCTATAGTTTTTAGGGCTCCTTAGCCAAATTTTAATGGGCTTACTAACTTCCCAGGACCCATCCCAGCTCCGAGCTTCTATTACAGTTATACCCACCAGAATATGCAAGGTTTTATTCATTAAATTGCAACAAAGTGCATGTCCTAGGTTTGGTGTGTGCAGTAATGTCTCATGATTAATGTGTCTCCTGTAGCCCCCGATTCAAAGAAAACCCTAATTACTCTAGAATTCTGCTCCATAGTCCAGTATTTTCTATAAAGCCCCTGCCGCGCTTCCAGGACACCGCTCTCGGCATGTTGCATGAATTGCCTGCCATTAGTGTGGTCACCAGGGCCTGGTGCTATTTATGAGCACACGGTTTCTGGGGTTAGAGGACACATTGGGCTGAGGAGTAGATTCATAGCCAGGTGACTGCACTAATGAACGTAGAGCAGTGGACACCACTATTTTGCCTGTGGGATGAGTCCTAATTATAGTGTTAGTTGCACTCCATGCATCAGACAGGGACCAAGTGTTGGTTTTTTTTTGTACTTTTAATTAATATGTGTAGCAATGCCGACTGCAGCCTGTACTAGTCCATGATCTTGATTTACTGATATCAGACACTTCAGTTCATTCTCCTGCTTATAGTTCCAAACTTGCAACACTTAGGACCTGATTCAGACCCGCTCGCTAGGATGCATTCGCTCGTAGGTGGCCGATTTTCGCATTGTGCGCATGCATCGCAGTGCACGTGCGCGAACCAGTGCGAGAGATCGGGAGGCGTTGGCACGCTGCGCATAGACAGCCCAGCAGAGTGAGTGGCGGGAGAAGCCGTTTGTGGGTGGTGACAGGGGCTGGCCATTATAAACCGGTTAAGTGGAGATGCGAACGCAGGTGTGCCTGAGCGTCTTAACGACGTTTCAGAGACTTGCATAATTAACAGGCAGCGTCATAGTACACGTCACCTGGCTGGATTTACACTGAAGTGCTTGCGGTAGGGTATGGTCTGCCTCAAACGCTGCGATTGCATCTGATGGTATCTGTTGTACCGATGGTTGCATACACTTCCTGGAGATGATGTGCGCAAGTGGGCGTCTTAAGACGGGCTGGTGGGCGTCTGCATACACAAAGCGATCGCACGCCAAGACGTAGTGGGCGTGCTTATACCTTGCCGTCCGACGCTGGGTGCATGCGAACGCATCTAGTGACCGGGTCTGAATCGTCCTTAATTCTAAGCTTTACTACCAGTTGTCCTTAATGTAAAATCTTTAGGGGGGTGGACAAACTTTAGTTAATTACTGCAGCCTGATTTTTTTTTTTTTTAAAGGGTAACAGTTGGAACAAAGTGTCTGGGGTGTGTATATATATATATATATATATATAATGTATATATATATATAAATATAATAAGTCAGGTGCATAAATATTGGGACACTGACATAATTTTCATATTTTGGCCTCTATTCACCACCACAATGGCTTTGAAATGAAACAAACAAGATGTGCTTTACCTGCAGACTTTCAGATTTAATTTGAGGGTAATTACATCCAAATCGGGTGAACGGTGTAGGAATTACAACGTTTTCTATATGTGCCTCCCACTTTTTAAGGGGCCAAAAGTAATGGGACTATCAACTCAAAAGCTATTTCATGGACAGGTGTGGGCTATTCCCTCGTTATTTCATTATCAATTAAGCAGGTAAAAAGGTCTGGAGTTGATTCTAGGTGTGACATTTGCATTTGGAATCAGTTGCTGTCGACTCTCAATATGAGATCCAAAGAGCTGTCACTATCAGTGAAACAAGCCATCATTAGGCTGAAAAATCAAAACAAACCCATCAGAGAGATAGCAAAAACATTAGGTATGGCCAAATCAACTGTTTGGAACATTCTTAAAAAGAAAGAACGCACCGGAGAGCTCAGCAACACCAAAAGACCCGGAAGACCACGGAAAACAACTGTGGTGGATGACAGAAGAATGATTTCCCTGGTGAAGAAAAACCCCTTCACAACAGTTGGCCAAATCAAGAACACTCTCCAGGAGGTAGGTGTATATGTGTCAAAGTCAACAATCAAGAGAAGACTTCACAAGAGTGAATATAGAGGGTTCACCACAAGATGCAAACCATTGGTGAGCCACAAAAACAGGAAGATCAGATTAGAGTTTGCCAAACAACATCTAAAAAAGCCATTACAGTTCTGGAACAACATCCTATGGACAGATGAGACAAAGATCAACTTGTACCAGAGTGATGGGAAGAGAAGAGAAGGAAAGGAACTGCTCATGATCCAAAACATACCACCTCATCAGTGAAGCATGGTGGTGGTAGTGTCATGGCGTGGGCATGTATGGCTGCCAATGGAATTGGTTCCCTTGTATTTATTGTTGATGTGACTGCTGACAAAAGAAGCAGAATGAATTCTGAAGTGTTTCGGGCAATATTATATGCTCATATTCAGTCAAATGCTTCAGAACTCATTGGACAGCACTTCACAGTGCAGATGAACAATGACCCGAAGCATACTGCAAAAGCAACCAAACAGTTTTTTAAGGCTAAAAAGTGGAATGTTCTGCAATGGCCAAGTCAATCCCCTGACCTGAATCTGATTGAGCATGCATTTCACTTGATGAAGACAAAACTGAAGGGAAAATGCCCCAAGAACAAGCAGGAACTGAAGACCTTTGCAGTAGAGGCCTGGCAGAGCATCACCAGGGATGAAACCCAGCGTCTGGTGATGTCTATGCGTTCCAGACTTCAGGCTGTAATTGCCTGCAAAGGATTTGCAACAAAGTATTAAAAAGTGAAAGTTAGATTTAGGATTGTTTAGTTTGTCCCATTACTTTTGGCCCCTTAAAAAGTGGGAGGCACATATAGAAACCGATCACCTGATTTGGATGTAATTACCCTCAAATTAAATCTGAAAGTCTGCAGGTAAATCACATCTTGTTTGTTTCATTTCAAAGCCGTTGTGGTGGTGAATAGAGGCCAAAATATGAAAATTCTGTCAATTTCCCAATATTTATGCACCTGACTGTATATATATTCTCAATCCTCCGAGAAGCAGCACTCTATGCTTAAAATGACACACACTAAATAACGGCTGCAGAGAGTCACCGTTTCAGTGCTAATCAGTACAGCATTTTATCATGTGGGGACAACCAGCTAAGTAAATATGCTTTGAGGAGTGCCGGACCTTTATATATATATATATTTTCTGTCTGTTTTAATGCTAGTCCAAAAACACTATAATACAAGATATTTGGGAATAATACTGTGCAGCCCTGTCTTTAGAATGCATAGGGAATTATATCCTCGGTGTTCAACAACCAACATCAAACAAATCAACCACAGCACGGTTAAAAAAACTCACACATACTGTACATCAGTGGTATTCAACATGCGGCCCTCCAGTTGCTGTGGAACCACACATCCCAGCATTCCCCGTCACAGTTTTGCTATTAGGGCATACTAAAACTGTGGCAGGGCATCCTGGGATATGTAGCTCCACAGCGGCTGGAAGGGCCACATGTTGAATACCCCTGCAGTGCATCATGGGGCCTACTTACCAACTCCATGCACTGCAGCTCGGGTGGGGGTTGAAATGAATGGGAAACACTTATCTCCTCTTGCAGTGGATGGCACAGAACCTTCAGTCAGTGTTAGAACTCTAGTGCGATGGGATGAGTGCTCCCCATTCACTTCATATGTCAGCGCAACTGTACAGGATAGGAACCACCTGTGCTACAGCCAGACAAATCCTCTATAAACATACAGAGTTCCGGTTGTGTGTTTTGTTTAGTGCTGCAACAATGGTGTGTGTGTGTGTGTGTGTGTGTGTGTGTGTGTGTGTGTGTGTGATCGTAACCTGATCCTTAGGCAGATGGGGCAGACAGAGCCATAGACCCCCTATTGCTCTTAAGCCCATCACCCCTAATATATTACGCCACTGTGTGTAGCATAATCTACGCACGTCTCATACTGTTCAGTCTTCTTCATAAACTGTTTCAATTCTCTGCCTGCACACAGGTGAGCGAGACAGGTTGGGAATGAAATACCTGCAGTTGGGATGTCTGCTGTCAAAATGCCGACAGCGGCATCCCGACAGGGGTCGGCTAAGTATACGAACCCTTCCCCCTTCTCCCTCTAACCCCTCATCCCACTAAACCTCCCTTCTTGTACCCTAACTCTCCCCGCCTAAACCTAACCTCCTCCCCCCCCTCCATGTGGTGCCTAAACCTAACCCCCCCCCCTGCGGCTAACAAGTAAGGCGCACTTACGGGATGGTGGCTGCCCCGGGTCAGGCTTCCGACGCCGGGATGTAGCCGGTAGCCTGACTACATCCCGAGCGGGATAGTCATATTTACACAGATGGTTCTTTAGGGTGCAAAGGACTATAATCAGACTTAATCATTTATCTTATAACCTGCAGCAAGAAGTGTTTGCTGATTGCAGAAATTAAATGAACCTCAGGCACAGATGAGACTTTGATGAGATTATTTCCTGAAATAAATATTGTATCTTTCAAAATGTTTTTCTATTGAACCAAAAAAGATTACTGGAAATGTTTTGCAAGTAACCCCCCCCCCCCCCCCTGAAAAAAAAATGCAGCAACCCTGTCCCAGCATGTCTTGCAGTAGCTGATAATCTGCAGCTCATCTACCTCATGCGGTGCTGTCTTGGTGTAGATGCATAGGGGGGGTAAATTTACCCCTAAGTGTGGGTTTTTAGAAGTGGAGTTGTTGCCCATAGCAACCAATCAGATTCTACTTGTTCCTCTAGCACCTTCTAGAAGATAATCGCTAAAATCTGATTGGCTGCTAAGGGAAATAACTCTTATTTCTAATAACACACACTTTAGTAAATATATCCCCAGTACTAATGCCTCTTCTGTTGTTTCAGGACCTGGAGCTGGAGAGTCTGGCAGCCATCGAGGCAGAACTAGAGAACGTTGCCCACAAACTGCATGATCTGAGGAGGGGCTAGAACCCTAACGAGCTACATCACTGATTGTTCTCCATTGCACATCCTACATTTGTATCCTACGTTGACCCCACAACCGCTGGAAACAAAAACACACTGCAATCACTAGTTGGCATTGTAGGGTTTACATGTACAGTAGATTTAATTTATCATTTTAACAGATCGGTCATGTCGTTAGCTCACATGGTCGTCACCGGATCATCCTTTTTTTTGGTGGGGGAAAAAAAAGCTGAAGTTGCTCTCTACAGATTGGTTTTTTTCAACCCATTTTTATGGGCGCTAGAGGCGCGATCGAATGTCTGACGTTCAGGGCAATGAGTCTACGGTCATTTCATTTTTATATTACGGCTTCAGTTGGGACGTTAAATGCTTTTTAGTATAATTATTCTTTTTTGTTAGATTAACATATTGCAATAACTTGTTACCTTTTGATTAAACCTGAGAGCGGAGGTATATTGTTAAAAAAATAAAATAAAAACAACAACAAAAGGGAAATAAAATGCAGGATTTTTCCTTTATGTCGCCTTGTTTATTTGAAGCCATTCTGTGTCGGAGTCTGTAGCAATGGGGTCAGATGGAAGGGTCTAGGAGGAGGAAGGTCCTTAATACAGGAATGCAGATTCCTAAAACTTTTTTTCTTTTACCCTCAAACTTGTTAGGGGCAGTTCAATTTTAAGCTTATTTGGAGTGTTTTTACACATTCACGAGAGGTATTGCTAGCAATTACTAAGTCCCATACAGCAGTGGTTCCCAAACTGGGTGCCACGAGTTTGTGGGTCCAGGAACAAATCAAATTTTTTTATGGTCCAAAACCAGAGCTGCCGGTCGCCAGTCATAAAATGCAGAGTAACAGAAACGCAACCCTGTCCACCACAACTAGCCCCAAGGATGACATATAAGCACCAATTATTTCATTTAATTAAAGGATTGCAGAGTTTCTTAATAAGAAACTTTTGACCTGTGGGTGCCATAAAAAAAATACTTATATTCTAGGGTGCAGTCATTCAAGAAAGTTTGAAAAATACTGCCATACAGTATACAGCCATGGCCAAAAGTTTTGAGGATGACACAAGTATTGGTTTTCACAAAGTCTGCTGCTTCAGTTTTTATGATGGCAATTTGCACATACTCCAGAATGTCATGAAGAGTAATCAGATGAATTGCAATTAATTGCAAAGCCCCTCTTTGCCATGACAATGAACTTAATCCCAAAAACATTTGCACTGCATTTCAGCCCTGCCACAAAAGGACCAGATGACATTATATCAGTGATTCTCTCGTTAACACAGGTGAGAGTGTGTTGAGGAGGACAAGGCTGGAGATCACTCTGTCATGCTGATTGAGTTAGAATAACAGACTGGACGCTTTAAAAGGAGGGTGAAGCTTGAAACCATTGTTCTTCCTCTGTTAAGCATGGTTACCTGCAAGGAAACACGTGCAGTCATCATTGCTTTGCACAAAAAGGGCTTCACAGGCAAGGATATTGCTGCTAGTAAGATTGCACCTAAATCAACCATTTATCGGATCATCAAGGACTTCAAAGGAGAGAGGTTCAATAGTTGTGAAGAAGTTTTCAGGGCACCCAAGAACGCCCAGCAAGCGACACAGAACCGTCTCCTAAAATTGATTCAGCTTTGGGATTGGGGCACCACCAGTGCAGAGCTTGCTCAGGAACGGCAGCAGGCAGGTGTGAGTGCATCTTCACGCACAGTGAGGTTGCAGACTTTTGGAGGATGGCCTGGTGTCAAGAAGGGCAGCAAAGAAGCCACTTCTCTCCCGGAAAAACATCAGGGACAGACTGATATTCTGCAAACGGTACAGGGATTGGACTGCTGAGGATTAGGGTAAAGTTATTTTCTCTGATGAATCCCCTTTCAGATCGTTTGGGGCATCTGGAAAAATGCTTGTCTGGAGAAGGAAAGGTGAGCGCTACCATCAGTCCTGTGTCATGCCAATAGTAATGCAGCCTGAGACCATTCAAGTGTGGGGTTGCTTCTCAGCCAAGGGAGTGGGCTCACTCACAATTTTGCCTAAGAACACAGCCATGAATAAAGAATGGTACCAAAGCATCCTCCAAGAGCAACTTCTCCCAACCATCCAAGAACAGTTGGGTGACAAACAATGCCTTTTCCAGCATGATGGAGCACCTTGCCATAAGGCAAAAATGATAACCAAGTGGCTTGTGGAACAAAACATTGACATTTTGGGTCCATGGCCAGGAAACTCCCCAGACCTTAATCCCATTGAGAACTTGTGGTCAATCCTCAAGACGTGGGTGGACAAACAAAACCCCACAAATTCTGACAAACTCCAAGCAAGAATGGGCGGCCATCAGTCAGTATGTGGCCCAGAAGTTGAGTGACAGCATGCCAGGGCAAATTGCAGAGGTCTTGAAAAAGAAGGGTCAACACTGCAAATATTGACTCTTTGCTTAAATTTACTGTAATTGTCAATAAAATCCTGTGACACTTATGAAATGCTTGTAATTAACTTCACTATACCATAGTAACATCTGACAAAAAGGTCTAAAAACAATGAAGCAGCAAACTTTGTGATAACCAATACTTGTCATTTTCAAAACTTTTGGCCATGGCTGTAAGAAAAAAAAAAACTCTTAAACCAGAGGTTCCCAAACTCTGTCCGCAAGGCCCCCTAATGTTCCATGTTTTAAGGATAACCATGCTTGGGCACAGATGATGTAATTAGTACCGCAGTCAATTTCATTTAACCATCTGTGCTCAATCATAGATATCCTTAAAACCTGGACCATTAGGGGTGCCTTGAGTTTGCGATTCTCGGAAGTTGACACCACCTAACCCCATATCCAGTAACTCTGTAAGTTCTCAAACTGCGAACCCCCTAGCAGTCCAGGCCTTAGATATCCTTGGCTAAGGAAGGACGGTTATATTCAAAATGAATGACGTACTAGTTAAGTCATCTGTGCCCAGAAGCTGGATTGTTAGGGCACCTTGGGACAGAATTTGGGAACCTCTGCTATAGATGAAGGCAGATTTTCAACTATGAAATTGAGAACATGGACAATGACACCAGATATAAATATATATACTGTATGTCCTGTATCTGGCATTGTGGCCCGGATTGTATCCAGACTCGCACACAGGTAACCAACATAGGCTATCCAGGTTATATATCCAGTTGGGAAAGAAGCGTCTTATTCACCGGTAGGAGCGATCTTAATGGTACTGATACCTGGCGAAATCTGATGTTTTGGAGTGCTTGTGGCGTCTATTCTGCGCGCTTTCATTCAATGTACCTTTTATTACTCACATTAAGGGTCATTTGTAGCCCAATTTAAAGGTATAGGGCCACACATGGGGCCCTTGAAACATATCAGCAGTCTAGATGTACCCTGAAGTAAGCATACATTAAGATGTTGTTCCCTTGTCAAACGATAGCAATTCCTCTGTGAAAGTGCGACAAGCAGCTTTTTCACAGACATATTCCTAAAAGTGTGAGGTGTGACCACATTCCCCATTCCATGTTACAGAGTGTGTGCTGGCGTGTCCCACCTTTAGGATACCACGGTTTTCGGGTCAGAAGATTGCAGCTAAAATACTCATGCAACTTTGAACTTCTTTGATTCCAAATACTGCATTGCTATTGTTAATTTACATCACCAATAATTAATATTTTAGTTAAAAATAAACAATAATAAACGATAGTACATTAGACGAATGTACATTTCAGTCCCTTAAGTCCAATATAGGTCACCTTGGATAATTTAAGAAAAAAAAGAATAATAAAAAAAAAAGAATGGATGCTACAAATATGATACATTGAAACGGTTTATGACCCCCGACACAACGTTCTATTCAGTTTACACCGCGTTTCGTTTCTTGCGTGGATGTTCCCCGAGTTGCTATGAAAGTCTCAAAAACATTTTTTTTTCAGTCTTTACATTTTATAAATGACAAAAACAGGAGAGAGAATCTCCCCCATACAGCATTAACCCATAATCGTGGAAACACCACTCACTTAAAATTGTAAAAACCGTGCATTGCACTCAATAGCTGCTGAGTAGGGATGTACACAGTATAACTGCCATTGGCAAATTGAATCCGCCCCATTTCAGCAGATCATTCTTGTGTTCGAAGACTGAACCTGCAGACAGTAAAATAGATCACGACAGACTCTTCTAGCTAAAAGTCACATTCATCCTACACAGCGCGCAAATGCTCTAGTAACAAAATAATGAATATAAAATAGTAACTACAATAAGCATAAATCTAGTTATATTACACCATAAACAAAGGGATGACTAGGGATGCATGATTAATACGGAATTCAGGAATATTCCATAACCTTGTAACAAAGCTGAATCGGACAATGAGAAACAAAGAATGTACCGGCTAGCTGTTCTGTAAGGTGAGACCCAAGCCTTAATAAAAAACATAGTGGTAGCTCCCATATATTACCAGATTTTCCCTTCAACTAGTTGTATGATTGGAAAGATGATCTTAAGGGTATATGATCAGCATAAGATATATAAAACTTGTGTGTCCCAAACAACAGATAAGAAAAACATAACGGACCTCATGTAGAGTTTGACAGAAGTGTAAAACGCGCAGAGAAAAAAAAAGTTGAATTGCGCAATCTATTCTGCGTTAGCCAAGACGCGAAACGCGACTGACTCGGCACAGGTAGCAAATGCGGCTCTAATGCAAGTAACAGAAACCGATGCACCAGGAATACGACAGGAGGGGTGGGCTTGAGGTAGAGTACAAAAATTCTAAAAATTACCATATATAACTACCGTACATTACATTGGAGCATTTGAGCCGCTAATCAAACAAGGCGCAAAAGTAATTTTTTTTGTTTCTTACAATGTTTGGGAAGGGGAAGGAAGCTCAGGTGTAGCAGAGAAGGTAGCATACTATATTTTTGTCAAACCAGAATTCAGTACAACCTAACTTTGCTTTTCAATAATAGCTGCTGTAATTTAACGTCATTTGCATTAATGGATGTGACGAGACGTTTATGACGAATCAGAGAAGGCCTGTGGGCCTGATGCAGAGCTGGACGCTATTACGATGTGATGTTTTCAAAGTGCGCATGCGCAAGAAGTCCAGAGACTCCTTACAGAGCAGGCACGTACCCAAGTGTCTGATGGCGTTCTCAACAGCGTTCAAGTTTGCGATACCTCAGCGTTTTATGGCGGAGACTGGGAGGCCACCTAAAGTGATCGCAAAAAGGGGGCGTGTCTAGGAGCGCTGCTCGTTTCCAAACGCAAATTCATTGCTACAGAGGCCGTGTTTAGTTGGACTTGAGAGTAGCTGGAGTAGAGCCTAGGCTACCAGAAGGGTCGATGGTACGACCGATGTTGGTGTGTTTACAATCTCCATCACAAACGCACGGATTACACAGCCTGAAAGTGGGCATTACACCGCTCCGCACAAAGGGAAGGCTGAGATTAGCATTTGCATATTCCCGCAGCCGCTATTGCAAGTTGCGGCTGCATTACTAACCATCTGTAAATCAAATCAGACCCTATGGCGGTCTTCGCCATTCAGTCCGCAACTTGCACCGCGGTTTGAGTACCCACAAGTCATGTCCCTCAAACCAACCAGGTCCATGTGCAACACAGCATGCACTTACTGTACTTAGGCCGTGTTTACATTCCCTATCCAACCCCAGTCTCATCCTATTTCACACACAGGGCATTGCAAAAAGACCCACATGCACTCTAGTGGCCAAAACAAGCTGCAACCTACGTCTACTTCAACTCTAAATAAGGTCCGTAGTGTACACTGTGTGGATTCAGTTACACAAGTATATAAATATAGCTGGAGATTATTGCTCAATCTCAGCTAGAACGATGAGATCTGCCAATCTTCAGTAGCTGACTGCTCAATGACCCGACTTCCATGTGGCTGGTCCACCTACACAGACCATCATCCACGTGTTGTGCGATACTGCTCACATCTGGCTGGTCGGCCTTATAACCAATGGTTCCCTAGGTGGCGATGTCAACAGAGAACTACAAATCCCAGTATGCTCTGTCAGTCATATTGGAATTTGTAGTTAGACAGCAGCTGGGAACCAAAACTTGCCTGTCAGTTGTGTGACTGTCTCAGTAGTCAATGCTGAAGGTAAATGCGTACAATTCTGTACCAGCCTATATGGGCAAGTTTGTTTTGACGACAGGTCTTTCGTGCTCTCGCAGTGCGCATGTTCTCGAGCCGAGTTGTACGCAGCTTGCGTCTGAAAGGGCGACACTTCGCTTTAATACGCAGGTTATGTTCAGTTTGAAGTGCGTGGCGACGGGAACTGTGGGCGATGCAGAGTTTTGCGAGACGAGTATGAGGCCAGGCATACGGATGGGATCGGTGCGGTTAATTAGACGTGCGCTCAGTATACAATGCGAATATGCACGTTTTTCTTTCTGTACACATTGCGGGTGTAATTATAGCAAACTTGCAAGCCCCTCTACATCGGCCCCGAAAGGAGCACAGCTTTCCAAATAAATTCCAAACTCTGCATATGCTAAGTAATGGAGTACATCTGTTTTAATCAGCAGGACAATTCCAATAGTATATACAATTTTTTTTTTTTTTTAAATAAAACTAAAATCATATTTTTCCACTTGCACAAAGTTTAGAGCAGAAGGCTCCTCCGCGCTACGTGGGAAAATGAGCTGGAAGAGCTCAGTGAATCACGAGACGCTGCACGTGACTGGATTACTTGTTCGCACAGATTTTGCCACACGCTTATTAGAGTCCAACTCGCTATCATGTTGGCGGCGGGCGAGCGTTCTTTACAGACGTCTCCCCTACAGCAGGAAGGATTAGTGATTTGAAGTCTTATGTAAAATCTAGCCATTATCACTGGACTAATTCAACAAAAGCAAAAAAAGCAAAAAAGTGCCAAAGTACTAGAAAGAGCCTTAAGATCAAAAAAAAAAAAAAAAAAAAAAAAAAAGAATTAGAAAAACCTACAATTACATAACCAGTGAATGACTTTGTGGTCGCCCTGGACATAGATTCTTTTACAGAATAAAATTTCTTTGTTTAAAAATAATTTCTTTTTTTTTTTTTTTTTTTGTAGAACGTTTGAGGAAAAAAAAAAAAGATGAAAAAAAAAATAAAAATTCTGGGTTCCCGTTATGTTCAGTCTCTCATTGCTGTACATCGCATGGCGGTACCTTTGTCGCTTTCATTTCATTTTTAGCCAAACATGGGTTCTCCAGAGTAGAGGTTCTCGCTGGGCGCCCCATGGTGGAATGATGCTCTTACAACCCTCCACCCCCCCCCGTCACACGAGATTGGTACAAAAGGCATTATTAACGAGCAGCGGCTTTCTTACCACCAATTTAATGCCAGCAGTGCAGATAGGATTGTAACTACAAAAGGGAGTAGGGTGCTATAACTTTTGTTTCATCCCTCCGAGCAGATGTGCCGTTTTCCTGTCCACAGTTCGAGTTCTCAGATATCATCATTAAAACGTAACCGTCCGGTTAGTCCTCCAAGAATCTTGTACACCCCCCCACCCCCATTCATCCGTTCTCCACAGTCCTTCTGGTTTGATAGATTACTGGGAGGAAGCTTTTGCCGCCAAGGAGGTAACGCAGTGCTGCTGGAAGCTAGGGGACATAGCAGAGTTGCACCCTAGTCTTTGGGTTTGTAGTTTCACTGATCCGTTGGTGTCATTCTCCACAATCCAGGGGTCTATCCTGGCAGAGGCGGTACAGCACAGGCGGTCCCCCACAACGCCCACGGTTGGCTCCACGGGAGGCTTGTTTGCGTTGCACTCTGGACGCTGGAGTATGGTTGCGATGTGGTTCAAGAGATCTCCGAAAAACTCTGGGACCCCCTCGTAGCCTGGGAAATAAGACAATTCATTATGCACCATCACGGAGACTGATGAAACAGGATCATTTAGATTTGCAGTGGTTATTAAAACCTTTAACAGTTTTTAACTTGCCCTCTATGATGTTTGTCTGGACTTTCCCTGAATGTCCTTACAAGCTGTGTATATTACAGAAAATGATTCGCAGTTGCTCACAGCACCATGCCATATTGCTAAGAAAATCCATCCTACAGACTTGCATCACTATTTTTACAGCCCTGTTGAAAGCAATTGAATGATTTTAAAAAGTGAGACATTTCTTAAAACTATTCTACATGTAAATTGGTACTAAAGGTGGTCTTGCTCATAGCAGCGAGCCAGACCGGGTGGCATTAAGCAAGGGGTGTTAAACCTGCGTCCCCCCTGAGCCTCCAATTTGACAGTTTCTGGTCTAACTCAAACTGCAGAGAACCGCTGGGATTTTTTTCAGTTTGTTAAATGGTTGTCAAAGCTCCTCCCCTATTAGCTCCCCATTCATGTGTGTGAAAGGCGTTGACAACCCTTGAAAATAAGCTTACGTCTGCCGAGGACCATTAGAAGCTGTGTGGGACCGTCCAGCTCAGGAGATTGCAGGTGAGTGATATTTTCTTGTTTCATTTATCCCACCAGCTGGAAATGTGCTTTAGACTGTACTATAATGGGTCTATGTCATTTACATTTATGAAAAGTATACGGTTTCAGGAGACACAGCTCATTCGCACTGGTATTCATATTCTGCAGCCAGGAAGGAGCAGAAGTCTATTCATATTAATAGGGAGGGATTTCATTAAAATTCATTAACATGCGGGAACGGGCAGCACCTGTCTCATTCGCAGTTATCAGATGTATGACTGCCTGGAAATCAGATCCTATGCAGGAAATTTAAAAGGTCATAACATCTACACAAAAGCATATCGCAGTTGCAGGTTGGTAAAATAAACACAAAAGCACTGCAAATACATTTCCTACAAAATAGGTGGATGATTTCTGCAGAGTGCTGCAAACAATTCTGCTACGCTAATTCAAAAGACGGGGAAGATCTAATAAAGCGCGATGTTCTGTCAGAACTACACACAGCGTACACTGCAGGTAATTATGGGAGGGGGAAAGCAGCAAGGCTACCCAACTCAGCTAACCTGCTACATAGTAGCGTGTGAGGTGCTGGCGGAACCTCCCTGATAATTAACTCTGCCTCCATGTTCCATGTGCAAAATAAACTGCAAGTGGTTTTAAAATGTTGCTCTAGGTTTACAGCTTAAATACCATTAATGTGACAATCTGCACTAAAGTATGGTGCCTCATGCCTCACTGGTCATGAATTGATAGGCTGGATATTAGTTTAGCCCACAAAATGGGTCATTATAGGTTGGCGACACATGCTTAAAGAGAAATGCAAGTATTCATACATATGTATATGCTACATACTTTCTAATATATCACAATGCATGACTGAGTTTGACTATTTGAGAGAATTAGTAATTAAGACATTGGGCTCGATTCTATTCAGCGCGATGTAAATAGCGCCGGGAGATAGCTCCCGGAGCTATTCAATTCATCGCGCTGTTAGGTCGGGGAAGGCTCGTTATCGCGCCTTAAACAGGGTGTTTAGGCGCGATAACGGGCATTCCCCGACCTAACTTCCCGGCGCGAGGCTGTTTTCCCGGCGCTAAGGGCAGAAAACAGCCTCGCGCCGGGAGTTTTGTCGGATTTCTTCTCTCATCCCCGGAGGGATGAGAGAAGAAATCATTAGTCGGACTTGTCAGCGCGGTGTATTGAATAGCTCCGGGAGCTCACTCCCGGAGCTATTTACATTGCGCTGAATAGAATCGAGCCCATTGTTTTTTTCGTGAATAGTGACATTTTTCAGAGCTGTGGTGAATCTATAAACAGAACATAATAGTGCATTATCAAATATACAGTAGCATCACTCTGCAATATTATTGATGTGTACCATCCGCAACTGTTACAAGGTTATGTAAATAGAGCAAGTCCATTCACCCACTTATCGGCCCTTTGATAAAAGATTTAGGGGTCTAGTTACTAAGCAGTGTTAGGAGACAGAGTGAAAAGTGATAAGAAAGTGATAAGGTGCCAGCCAATCAGCTCCCAACTACCATCTCACAGGCTGTGTTTGAAAAATTACAGTTGGGAGCTGATTGGCTGGCACCTTATCACTTTTCACTCTGTCTCCTAACACTGCTTAGTAAATAGACCCCTTAATTATCAAAAAGCGTCAAAACAAAACAAGGGGCCGATCCTACTTTGGCAGGAAGGACCCAACATCCATCTGGTCTCATTGCTATACTGATGTGCCCTGTGTTTCTTAAGTTCTGGTAGGCGGCCCAACCATTTAACACGTGATTTTATTACCTTCTGATTTTTATGTGTAAGTATAAACCGGTCTGTTAAACAATTTTTGTGGTTGCACTAGACACCTAGCTCAATAAGCCATGCGGCGCAAGACGCCTGCTGCGAGTAAGCCATCGGATAGAATGCGACTTGGGCTTACGGCGAGCGTGTCTTTCACGTCTTTTTTTTGCCCGAAAATGAAGCACAGCGGAATTTGGTGTGAAAAAAAAAGCAGCGGCAGCGTAGAACCTTCGCAGACACATTCAAACTCAGTCGCACACAGATGTACAGGTGTCACATATAAAACTAATCAGCGCAGTCTCGTGAAGAGTGTTGTCGCATCCCACTGCGCCTAAGACACATTTTACGGTGAAAAAGACGCAAAAATGCCACTCGCTTTGAGAGACACGGCGCGCCTGCAGTGATAGTGTCTGGGTACACACTAGAACGACATCTTCACGCCTTGTCATATTGGGACAACAAAATCAGGAAGTTTTAGTGTGTACCCACAATTCCACGCTCCCGCCGTTCACTTACGAGATCTTCTGGTTGACCGTGCGGCACGGCCAGTTAGACAATACCGTATGTGGGGCTGTGCAGTTTAACAAAGGCCGGAAAGAGGTACCGTTCCGTCGTTCATTATATGGCATAGTGTGTATGGGCAATCTTGGAGGGCGAAGGGAATTCGTCCCGACAATCGGCAAGATTGCCCGTCGTTTAGATGTGTACCCGGCCTTGACAGGCAGCAGCTGTAGCAGGAAAAGTTGTTAGTTCAGCACGTAAGATGCAAGCAGCAAATGTAGCCTTTAGAAGTTTATTCTGCACATCTAATATCACTCAGATATTAATATTCTCTTAGCTGTTATTGTCAAGCTGAAAGTTAGTAACTAGTGAATAGCAGGGAGAGTTACATTGTAACAAGTGGTTTTAGCACGCATGCACATTCAACAGTCCATTTTATTTATAACTCCATCCCTCATTGGATTCACACTTTATGCCTGGACTCCACAAGGAACCCCTATAAGCCCCACAGTTTTTACGTTCACAAGCGTGTTCTAATGCCAGCAGGAGCCAGGTCCTAATGGGAGGTTGGTTACCTCATTGTGTAATTACACCAGTCCCAAAATCAGCAGTAGGGGTGGTCCAGCTCATAAATTAGAGCACTTCTCATCATAAGAGCAATTCTCTACGCGTTTCTCCACCTCCAGAGCCCATCGGCGGGGTTCCTCAGGAGATGTGGTAATGCCCTATTGTGTTCTAATCATAGTATTTTTTTTTTTTCTTGAGTCAGTTTTTTTTTACCAAATTTTCCCCACAGCGCTAGGAAAAGTAAATATAAACAATTCACTTTTACATAAGTGGATATTCAGTGCGATCTCATTTGCTTTTTTTGACTTGCAGTGAGTAGGGTGCGCTGATATTATAACATCGTATTTTGTCACCTGATAGAGGTCATTACACAAGCTCAGATTCGCAAGCCAAAGTATTATGGTAAAACCCTAAACCAAGTACGGTATTACCTGGGAATGCATTGATGTCAATGACGGCGTGCTGTCCTGTCTTGTTGTTTATTATAATGTCGATGCCGAACAGAGAGATGCCAAGAGCTTGCCGCAGAGCCTTGGAGATGGCGCGAATGACATCGTCACTGGGGCGCTCGAACACACCTTCCACCTTGTCCAGCTGTGAGGAAACGGGAATGAGCAAGACATTCGCAGGAGTGATAGGAATGCAAAATTGGTGACCAGATAAAAGGGGCAGATGTACTAAGCTCTGGTAAGTGATAAACTACCAACCAATCAGCACCTAACTGTCACTTTTCAAACACAGCCTGTATCATGACAGTTAGGAGCTGATTGATTGGTAGTTTATCACTTTCCAGAGCTTAGTACATCTCCCCCCAAAAGTGTAAAACTTGATCCACTCAGTCTCTTATACACCACCCTAAAATTACAGTCTCTGGACAGCAGGGCACCATATAAAAGCACTTTTAAAAAATATTTATAATAAAATAATTTGTTTCATAATGGGATGATGAACTTTCATAATGTAGTGAAAATATACTTCAATATATTCCAGGTTCTTCTGCTAAGACAGGTACACCCTGAATGCTTTTACAATGTATCCCACCTTCAGGGATAGTGCCATTACAGTGGCACACGCAGGATTTTGAAAGGGGGGTTTCCTAATACAGAACCAATAGAAAAACTTTTAACCACAATACTATATGGTCGTTGAACTTTTGCTGACTTCTAGTATCCGGCCAGCACACATGAACCTCTATAGGAAAAAAAATAACACAATGGCCCCCACAAGCAAAAATCCACACACATTGATCCCCACAGAATAAAGAGAAAACATATTGGCCACAATAGGAAACAAATTATTCAGGAAAACACAGGAAAATAATAAAATTCATTGGCCCCCACAGGAAAAAAACTAAAACTTGGGAGGGGGTAGGGTGGGCAGTGTATGTCCCTGGGGCTGCGGAATGTGTGATATGGTGGATAGTGTATGTTCCTGGGTTGGGGGGTACTCTGTCTAGGTAGCCAAAGGATAGGGTGGGAGTGTATGTCCCTAGGGCCAGTTGGTAGTTTAGTCCTATATATATATATATAGCAGATTGTGAAAGATATAGAAGAGAAGGATAGTATGTAGCAGAGGATGATGTAGCAGAGG
Source organism: Taudactylus pleione (assembly GCA_031769625.1). Classification (NCBI taxonomy): domain Eukaryota; kingdom Metazoa; phylum Chordata; class Amphibia; order Anura; family Myobatrachidae; genus Taudactylus; species Taudactylus pleione. The sequence goes on from JAUIMM010001300.1 coordinate 1,684,915, forward strand.
AGGATAGGGTGTAACAGGGTGATAGATGTAGCAAAGGATAGTGTATAACAGAGGGTGATAGATGTAGCAGAGGATAGTAGGATAATGTGTAGTAGAGGGTGATAGATGAAGCAGAGGATAGTGTGTAACAGAGGGTGATAGATGTAGCAGAGTATAGTAGGATAATGTGTGGTATAGGGTGATAGATGTAGCAGAGGATAGTAGGATAATGTGTAGTAGAGGGTGATAGATGAAGCAGAGGACATTAGGATAATGTGTAGTAGAGGATAGTAGGATAATGTGTAGTAGAGGGTGATAGATGTAGCAGAGGATAGTAGGATAATGTGTAGTAGAGGGTGATAGATGTAGCAGAGGATAGTAGGATAATGTGTAGTAGAGGGTGATAGATGAAGCAGAGGATAGTGTGTAACAGAGGGTGATAGATGTAGCAGAGTATAGTAGGATAATGTGTGGTATAGGGTGATAGATGTAGCAGAGGATAGTAGGATAATGTGTAGTAGAGGGTGATAGATGAAGCAGAGGACATTAGGATAATGTGTAGTAGAGGATAGTAGGATAATGTGTAGTAGAGGGTGATAGATGTAGCAGAGGATAGTAGGATAATGTGTAGTAGAGGGTGATAGATGTAGCAGAGGATAGTAGGATAATGTGTAGTAGAGGGTGATAGATGTAGCAGAGGATAGTAGGATAATGTGTAGTAGAGGGTGATAGATGTAGCAGAAGATAGTAGGATAATGTGTAGTAGAGGGTGATAGATGAAGCAGAGGACATTAGGATAATGTGTAGTAGAGGATAGTAGGATAATGTGTAGTAGAGGGTGATAGATGTAGCAGAGGGTAGTAGGATAATGTGTAGTAGAGGGTGATAGATGTAGCAGAGGACATTAGGATAATGTGTAGTAGAGGATAGTAGGATAATGTGTAGTAGAGGGTGATAGATGTAGCAGAGGATAGTAGGATAATGTGTAGTAGAGGATAGTAGGATAATGTGTAGTAGAGGTGATAGATGAAGCAGAGGATAATGTGTAGTAGAGGATAGTAGGATAATGTGTAGTAGAGGGTGATAGATGAAGCAGAGGATAGTAGGATAATGTGTAGTAGAGGGTGATAGATGTAGCAGAGGACATTAGGATAATGTGTAGTAGAGGATAGTAGGATAATGTGTAGTAGAGGGTGATAGATGTAGCAGAGGATAGTAGGATAATGTGTAGTAGAGGATAGTAGGATGTGTAGTAGAGGGTGATAGATGAAGCAGAGGATAGTGTGTAACAGAGGGTGATAGATGTAGCAGAGGATAGTAGGATAATGTGTAGTAGAGGATAGTAGGATAATGTGTAACAGAGGGTGATAGATGTAGCAGAGGTTAGTAGGATAATGTGTAGTAGAGAGTGATAGATGTAGCAGAGGATAGTAGGATAATGTGTAGTAGAGGGTGATAGACGTAGCAGAGGTTAGTAGGATAATGTGTAGTAGAGGGTGATAGATGTAGCAGAGGATAGTAGGATAATGTGTAGTAGAGGGTGATAGATGTAGTAGAGGATAGTAGGATAATGTGTAGTAGAGGTGATAGATGAAGCAGAGGATAATGTGTAGTAGAGGATAGTAGGATAATGTGTAGTAGAGGGTGATAGATGAAGCAGAGGATAGTGTGTAACAGAGGGTGATAGATGTAGCAGAGGATAGTAGGATAATGTGTAGTAGAGGGTGATAGATGTAGCAGAGGATAATGTGTAGTAGAGGGTGATAGATGTAGCAGAGGATAGTAGGATAATGTGTAGTAGAGGGTGATAGATGTAGCAGAGGATAGTAGGATAATGTGTAGTAGAGGTTAGTAGGATAATGTGTAGTAGAGGGTGATAGATGAAGCAGAGGATAGTGTGTAACAGAGGGTGATAGATGTAGCAGAGGATAGTAGGATAATGTGTAGTAGAGGGTGATAGATGAAGCAGAGGATAGTAGGATAATGTGTAGTAGAGGGTGATAGATGTAGCAGAGGATAGTAGGATAATGTGTAGTAGAGGTGATAGATGAAGCAGAGAGTGTGTAACAGAGGGTGATAGCTATGGTAGAGGAGGATAATGTGTAGTAGAGGGTGATAGATGTAGCAGAGGATAGTAGGATAATGTGTAGTAGAGAGTGATAGATGTAGCAGAGGATAGTAGGATAATGTGTAGTAGAGGGTGATAGATGTAGCAGAGGATAGTAGGATAATGTGTAGTAGAGGGTGATAGATGTAGCAGAGGATAGTAGGATAATGTGTAGTAGAGGGTGATAGATGTAGCAGAGATTAGTAGGATAATGTGTAGTAGAGGGTGATAGATGTAGCAGAGGATAGTAAGTTAATGTGTAGTAGAGGATAGTAGGATAATGTGTAGGAGAGGGTGATAGATGTAGCAGAGGATAGTAGGATAATGTGTAGTAGAGGTGATAGATGTAGCAGAGAATAGTAGGATAATGTGTAGTAGAGGGTGATAGATGTAGCAGAGGATAGTAGGATAATGTGTAGTAGAGGGTGATAGATGTAGCTGAGGATAGTAGGATAATGTGTAGTAGAGGGTGATAGATGTAGCAGAGGATAGTAGGATAATGTGTAGTAGAGGGTGATAGATGTACTAGAGGATAGTAGGATAATGTGTAGTAGAGGGTGATAGATGTAGCAGAGGATAGTAAGATAATGTGTAGCAGAGGATAGTAGGATAATGTGTAGTAGAGGGTGATAGATGTAGCAGAGGATAGTAAGATAATGTGTAGTAGAGGATAGTAGGATAATGTGTAGTAGAGGGTGATAGATGAAGCAGAGGATAGTGTGTAACAGAGGGTGATAGATGAAGCAGAGGATAGTAGGATAATGTGTAGTAGAGAGTGATAGATGAAGCAGAGTATAGTAGGATAATGTGTGGTATAGGGTGATAGATGTAGCAGAGGATAGTAGGATAATGTGTAGTAGAGGGTGATAGATGTAGCAGAGGATAGTAGGATAATGTGTAGTAGAGGGTGATAGATGTAGCAAAGGATAGTAGGATAATGTGTAGTAGAGGTGATAGATGTAGCAGAGAATAGTAGGATAATGTGTAGGAGAGGGTGATAGATGAAGCAGAGGATAATGTGTAGTAGAGGATAGTAGGATAATGTGTAGTAGAGGGTGACAGATGAAGCAGAGGATAGTGTGTAGTAGAGGATAGTAGGATAATGTGTAGTAGAGGGTGATAGATGTAGCAGAGGATAGTAGGATAATGTGTAGTAGAGGGTGATAGATGTAGCAGAGGATAGTAGGATAATGTGTAGTAGAGGGTGATAGATGTAGCTGAGGATAGTAGGATAATGTGTAGTAGAGGGTGATAGATGTAGCAGAGGATAGTAGGATAATGTGTAGTAGAGGGTGATAGATGTACTAGAGGATAGTAGGATAATGTGTAGTAGAGGGTGATAGATGTAGCAGAGGATAGTAAGATAATGTGTAGCAGAGGATAGTAGGATAATGTGTAGTAGAGGGTGATAGATGTAGCAGAGGATAGTAAGATAATGTGTAGTAGAGGGTGATAGATGAAGCAGAGGATAGTGTGTAACAGAGGGTGATAGATGAAGCAGAGGATAATGTGTAGTAGAGGATAGTAGGATAATGTGTAGTAGAGGGTGATAGATGTAGCAGGGGATAGTAGGATAATGTGTAGGAGAGGGTGATAGATGTAGTAGAGGATAGTAGGATAATGTGTAGTAGAGGGTGATAGATGAAGCAGAGGATAGTGTGTAACAGAGGGTGATAGATGTAGCAGAGGATAGTAGGATAATGTGTAGTAGAGGGTGATAGATAAAGCAGAGGATAGTAGGATAATGTGTAGGAGAGGGTGATAGATGTAGTAGAGGATAGTAGGATAATGTGTAGTAGAGGTGATAGATGAAGCAGAGGATAGTAGGATAATGTGTAGTAGAGGGTGATAGATGTAGCAGAGGATAGTAGGATAATGTGTAGTAGAGGGTGATAGATGTAGCAGAGAATAGTAGGATAATGTGTAGGAGAGGGTGATAGATGAAGCAGAGGATAATGTGTAGTAGAGGATAGTAGGATAATGTGTAGTAGAGGGTGACAGATGAAGCAGAGGATAGTGTGTAGTAGAGGATAGTAGGATAATGTGTAGTAGAGGGTGATAGATGTAGCAGAGGATAGTAGGATAATGTGTAGTAGAGGGTGATAGATGTAGCAGAAGATAGTAGGATAATGTGTAGTAGAGGGTGATAGATGTAGCAGAGGATAGTAGGATAATGTGTAGTAGAGGGTGATAGATGTAGCAGAGGATAGTAAGATAATGTGTAGCAGAGGATAGTAGGATAATGTGTAGTAGAGGGTGATAGATGTAGCAGAGGATAGTAAGATAATGTGTAGTAGAGGATAGTAGGATAATGTGTAGTAGAGGGTGATAGATGAAGCAGAGGATAGTAGGATAATGTGTGGTATAGGGTGATAGATGTAGCAGAGGATAGTAGGATAATGTGTAGTAGAGGGTGATAGATGTAGCAGAGGATAGTAGGATAATGTGTAGTAGAGGGTGATAGATGTAGCAGAGGATAGTAGGATAATGTGTAGTAGAGGGTGATAGATGTAGCAGAGGATAGTAGGATAATGTGTAGTAGAGGGTGATAGATGTAGCAGAGGATAGTAGGATAATGTGTAGTAGAGGGTGATAGATGTAGCAGAGGATAGTAAGATAATGTGTAGTAGAGGATAGTAGGATAATGTGTAGTAGAGGGTGATAGATGAAGCAGAGGATAGTGTGTAACAGAGGGTGATAGATGAAGCAGAGGATAGTAGGATAATGTGTAGTAGAGGGTGATAGATGTAGCAGGGGATAGTAGGATAATGTGTAGTAGAGGGTGATAGATGTAGCAGAGGATAGTAAGATAATGTGTAGTAGAGGATAGTAGGATAATGTGTAGTAGAGGGTGATAGATGAAGCAGAGGATAGTGTGTAACAGAGGGTGATAGATGTAGCAGAGGATAGTAGGATAATGTGTAGTAGAGAGTGATAGATGTAGCAGAGGATAGTAAGATAATGTGTAGGAGAGGGTGATAGATGTAGTAGAGGATAGTAGGATAATGTGTAGTAGAGGTGATAGATGAAGCAGAGGATAGTAGGATAATGTGTAGTAGAGGGTGATAGATGTAGCAGAGGATAGTAGGATAATGTGTAGTAGACGGTGATAGATGTAGCAGAGGATAGTAAGATAATGTGTAGTAGAGGATAGTAGGATAATGTGTAGTAGAGGGTGATAGATGAAGCAGAGGATAGTGTGTAACAGAGGGTGATAGATGAAGCAGAGGATAGTAGGATAATGTGTAGTAGAGGGTGATAGATGTAGCAGGGGATAGTAGGATAATGTGTAGTAGAGGGTGATAGATGTAGCAGAGGATAGTAAGATAATGTGTAGTAGAGGATAGTAGGATAATGTGTAGTAGAGGGTGATAGATGAAGCAGAGGATAGTGTGTAACAGTGGGTGATAGATGTAGCAGAGGATAGTAGGATAATGTGTAGTAGAGAGTGATAGATGTAGCAGAGGATAGTAAGATAATGTGTAGGAGAGGGTGATAGATGTAGTAGAGGATAGTAGGATAATGTGTAGTAGAGGTGATAGATGAAGCAGAGGATAGTAGGATAATGTGTAGTAGAGGGTGATAGATGTAGCAGAGGATAGTAGGATAATGTGTAGTAGACGGTGATAGATGTAGCAGAGGATAGTAAGATAATGTGTAGTAGAGGATAGTAGGATAATGTGTAGTAGAGGGTGATAGATGAAGCAGAGGATAGTGTGTAACAGAGGGTGATAGATGAAGCAGAGGATAGTAGGATAATGTGTAGTAGAGGGTGATAGATGTAGCAGAGGATAGTAGGATAATGTGTAGTAGAGGGTGATAGATGAAGCAGAGGATAGTGTGTAACAGAGGGTGATAGATGTAGCAGAGGTTAGTAGGATAATGTTTAGTAGAGGGTGATAGATGTAGCAGAGGATAGTAGGATAATGTGTAGTAGAGGTGATAGATGTAGCAGAGGATAATGTGTAGTAGAGGATAGTAGGATAATGTGTAGTAGAGGTGATAGATGTAGCAGACGATAATGTGTAGTAGAGGATAGTAGGATAATGTGTAGTAGAGGTGATAGATGAAGCAGAGGATAGTGTGTAACAGAGGGTGATAGATGTAGCAGAGGATAGTAGGATAATGTGTAGTAGAGGGTGATAGATGAAGCAGAGGATAGTAGGATAATGTGTAGTAGAGGGTGATAGATAAAGCAGAGGATAGTAGGATAATGTGTAGTAGAGGGTGATAGATGTAGCAGAGGATAGTAGGATAATGTGTAGTAGAGGGTGATAGCTATAGTAGAGGAAGATAATGTGTAGGAGAGGGTGATAGATGTAGCAGAGCAGGACAGAGTTTAGTAAATGTGATTACAACACATTCAACTCAAGTGCTCCTGACCAGAAGACTTACATATAAAGGGCTGTGCATATCAGATCGTCTCCTGCGCGTGTAGGGAGATCGGCAGCTCCATGACACTTCTTCCTGTTAAACAGCATGTGCCAGCTCTTGCATGCTGCCAGGTCCCGGAGCATGCTGTGAAAGAGAGTTTCCAAGCTACACTCTAACACTCCATGGAGTGAAAAGTGCACTTCAACTCCCATGAGTCACCTTGCATATGGTGAGTGAAGCAGACTGCTCTGCTCCCGGAGCTAGCCGATGACTGTTTACAGCTTCCTGATTGCGTTCCGCAGCGTAACGCAAATCCTGGAAGCTTTGCAGCCTGCCCGGCTGATTTACGAATCAGTCAGGGACAGGTGAGCCGGCTGTGATGGGGGGATAATGTGACCGGCTCAGCGGGAACTCTCCCGCTGTCCCGGCAATCAGCCCCTGCCTGTCTGAGCTCCAATCTTTGATGCGCGGCGATGGATTGATGGACAGGGGGTGTTTCTGGGTACTCGGAACCCCCCCCCCCCTGCGTGCGCGTATGCATTAGATGTATAAGTAATTCCCCTTATTCAATTAGAGGCGAATTCGGGCGTTTTTTCGCCGTCATTTGCGAATCGCCCGATATATCGGCCGCGATCAGCTGGTTTGCGGCCTGATTTCACCAAAAACTGGAGAAAACTTTTCTCGAGCCTAGGGCAGACGAAAAAAATTTCCAAAATCCCTGTTTTGGGGTAAAAATGTGGGGACTTCTTACAGAACCCTTTGGACAGCCCCCCTAATGATACTTTAGCGAAAAAAAATTGTAAGTTGCGTACTTTGGTGAAAAACGGCCGCTGAAATTTTGCTCATTTTTTTTTTTTTTCGTGAAAAATGCGTTTAACATATTGGGGCTGGTATTTTGGAGGGCCATAAGGATGTGCCAAGTGTTTTAAACATCGCACATGGCTGGCGCAGGTGGTTTTTTAAAACCGTTAAAAAAACCACCTGCGCCAGCCACGTGCGATGTTTTAAACACTTGGCGTATCTTTATGTCCCTCCGAAATACCAGCCCCAATACATTAAATGCATTTTTCACGGAATAAAAAAATATTGATCGAAATGTCAGTGGTTGTTTTTCGCCAAAGTACGCAATTTCCGAAAAATAAAAATTTCGCTAAAGTATCATTAGGGGGGCTGTCCAAAGGGTTCTGTAAGAAATCCCCACATTTTTACACAAAAAATAGGGATTTTGTACATTTTCCCCCTTGAAAAATTGGCGATAAATTATCCCGATGCGATATCGCCGAAAAATAAGCGATATATCGCCGCTAATTGAATATGGCCCTATGACATGTTACGCTCATAGAACAAAAAAACAACATATTAAAAGTTTGCTTTGCATTTTCAAAAATGAAGTTTGGGATGTTCATTGCTCCGCAGGCCGGGTAGGCACAGCTGCGTTCCAGTCATCCCCAAAATATATATTTAATACACTTTTAAAGTCCCTTTCCAGCTCTACTACATGAACACAATATAGGGTCATAAATGCATTGTACAGTACATGGAAAAATAAGGGACAGAATTTTCAGCTGATTTAAATGCAAATCTAATACGAAGGAGAAATTCCCGTGAAAGGTCACAATTTAAATGTCACACCATGTAATACAACCTCCTTACTGAGCAATTCAAAGAGGAGCTCTAATAATACCTACATAATTACTATTACGGGGGATATCTACATGTATATAATGAAATGTCCTGACTGACTGACTCACAGACTCATCAACGACCAGCCAAAACCCCTGGACCACGAAACATGAAAATTGGGGAGTATATTCCTTCCATAACGTGGACACCCACTAAGCAAGGATTTTCCGAAATTCAACTGACTAGCTATATACTATGGGGTGAACTTTGGGGCGTGGGGCTCCTTGAATTGCTCTGGCTGGGTCACCTTGGTGCATCACCATTTAACACTTATTTTTAACACTTTATATCACTCTTATGTTTGTTTCATAATTATGTAACAATTTCACACATTTTTTTTTTACCTTTCTAACACTTTTAACACTAAGCAGCCACTTTCACACCTAACACGTCTACACTTCATTCTTTCATTTATGTGGTGCCCTGGGGTGGTGTGGGTGGGCTGGTTTGGGGGTGCCCCACACCCCAGACATGAACCCCTATAGTGTTAGGGACTTAACCAATGAGGTTACATTGACGTTGGTGGGTTAGCTCATAACTTTGGCCATATTTATGCCAAAAACCTCATATATAATGAAGTATAATTATTACATGTATTATAACTTTAATGGTTGTATGGTGCACCTGCTCACTTTTTGTCTGTTTATGTTGTAGTACTAAGTCTCAGCTACGTAGAACATCCCATTACAGGTAGCCAGGGTGTGCAGTCCAGGCCCCCTCCCCCTAATGACTTACTAGACATACAGCACTGCAAAGGGGTAAAATGTGTTTTCACAGGTTCCTCAGTAGCTCTTAGGCCAAAGGTGAGGGAGGGTAATGTGTTAGTACAGGTGTGATGGAAGGAAAGTGTTACTACACAGGGGGAGGAAAATGTGTAACAGCAGTGAGAGGGGAATGTGTGACTATGGAGGTGAGGGAGGGGAATGGGTTACTATAGAGGTGAGGGAAGGGAATGGGGAATGTGTTACTATAGAGATGAGGTAGGGGAATATGTTACAACAGTAGGGGAATATGTTACAACAGAAGTGAGAGAGGGGAATGTGTTACTATAGAGGTGAGGAAGGGGAATATGTTACTAAACAGGCAAGGGAAGGGAATATGTTACTACACAAGTTTGTGAGGGGAATGTGTTACTACAGGGGTGAGCAGGGGTAATGTGTTACTACAGTTGTGAGAGAGGGATTGTATTTCTGGGGGATGTGTGTTACTACAGAGTTGAGGGAGTGGAATGTGTTAGCAAGGGATGCCAGCGCTCAGGATCCCGGCACTCAGGTAAGTATCCTAACCCCATGTTGGTAAGTATCCTAATCCTACCCCTGCCTGCAGCCTAAACCTACCCCCCCCACTCAACCTAACCCTAACTCTCCCCCCCCCCCACCGTCTTCCTAGTGCAGGGGTGGGCAATAAGCGGCTCCCCAGCTGTTGTAGAACTACAAATATTAGTATGTCATGCCACGGTTTTACTAAATGGCCATGCTAAAACTGTTGCAGGGCATTCTCGGATGTGTACTTCAACAGCAGCTGGAGGTCCACTTCTTGCCCACCCCTGCCCTGGTGCCTGACTCTAACCCTCACCCCAATACTTACCGTCGGGATGCTGGTGCCGGGATTCTGATTGGTGTCGGATTCCGGCGCCGGCATCCCGACTGCCGGGATCTTAACTGTATGCCGGTAGTACACAGGTGAGGGAGGATAATGTCTTACTATAGCAAAGAGGGAGGGGATACATTACTATATAGGTGAGGGAGTGGAATGTGTTAGTACACAGGTGAGGGAGGGTTATGTCTTACTATAGCAGAGAGGGAGGGGATGCATTACTATAGAGGTGAGGGAGTGGAATGTGTTACTATAGAGGTGAGGGAGTGGAATGTGTTAGTAAACAGGTGAGGGAGGGTTATGTCTTACTATAGCAGAGAGGTAGGGGATGCATTACTATAGAGATGAAGGATTAATGAGTTATTGGAGGGGTGAGATGGAAATGGAAGCAGTAAATATCTAAGGTCTACCCGGGTGAAACCAGGTACATCAGCTACTTATTCCATATGTACCAAGCTATCTGCCTTCTCCAACCTTTTACGGGCAGCCCCTCCTCAATATCAGTGACATCCTAAGCAAATAAATGAAAGGAAGGACACAGATACTGTAATATCTTACAAATAAAAATAAGTCACTGAACCTATATTAATACACAGTAAATTAGGATGTCAAGATTGACCGCCGGGAAGAGGAATAAGGGGTCGTGCGCGTATTTAACTCCCACGTTAGCCGTTCCGTTGTCTCAGAACATGAAAGAGAACAAACTAAAATCACTCACCGCTGTTAGGACTGAGGAGGATTCTGGCTTTGACACATTGTGACTATTAAAGAATATGGATTCTCTATCTGGAAGCAAGAAAGAGTAAGAATTAGAATTTCTACTGCGGGGGAGTAATCGCCTCCTGTCAGGTCGGTATTACAAAAAAAAAAATAGCGAGATGGAAAAGAATATAGCAAAGAAAATCTCTGAAGTCAAAGCTGTAAACAAAGATTAAAATGATTATGAATTCACTGGATCAAAGGCCAAAAGAAAGGAATGCGACTCTAAGACTTGCCACCAGGCGGCAGTGTTGTCAATGAAATCTATTAGCAAACTGTGTTGAGATGTCATTTCTTGCTCCATTCACTCAAGCTCAATGGGCTCACTATAGTCACTGACAGGTGAGTGTTACCTGAACTTCCTGGGGAGAAGTTTTTCAGCGATGGTCTCTCCACGACTGTGTATGAGTCTCCAACTACAAAGACTTTGTAGAGGACAGCATTATGGCTGATGAAACTCTGGATCACGCAGGGGGGCTGTATTGTCCGCAGACCCTCCTGGTTAAATATGATAGCCATCTACAAGAGACACACTGCATTGATCACCAGTAACAAGGCACTTTACTCCACTTCAGTTTTTTTTCGTTTGTTACGTTTCCATTCCTATCTATATGCTTATAATTTTTTTTTAAATCGACCTTAAGCCGTAAAATTATATACACACATACACACACACACACACACACGCACACACACGTTGAGTCTCCCATATCCAAAATGCTTGGGACCAGGGGTGTTTTGGATATCGGAATATTCCGTATTTTGGAATATTTGCATTTAATAATGAGATATCTTGCTAATGGGACCCAAATATACACACAGAGTGCATTTATGTGTTATATACACCTTATACACACAGCCTGCAGGTCATTTTATACAATATTTTTAATAATTTGTGCCTTGGACAAAGGTTGTGTACATTGAAACATCAAAGGTTTCATTATCTCAGTCATGCCAAAACAATTCCGTATTTTGGAATATTTGGATATGGGAGACTCAACCTGTATGTATGTATACACACACGCACAATGGTATATCTTGCTTTAATTGATTTATTTTTACTGCAGGACAATATCAGTTATGACTTAGGTTGAGCTTTAAAGTGTTCAGTAAGAAGAAGAAGAAGGATTTTCATCAAAGCAAGGGCCGGGGAGATGGACAGGGATTGCTGTAGTGGGATCGGAGGGTAGAACCACAGTACAGGCCACCCAGCTGCAGGCTCCTCTCCCGGCTGATCCCGCTAGACGTTTGCAGACAGCTGTGATCCATTAACAATACAGCACACTCCACAGTTTATTCCCGTGACACAGAATTAGCTGCTTTAGAGTCTCTCACCCAATTCATCACAAGAGGGTGGAATTACGCTGCCAAAATAGGCTTCACGTTGGGAACCAGAACAGAACACTGGGAAACGTAATGTTTGGAGCTACAGTTAATTATCTGGGTTTATAGGATATTAAATAACAGTTCCTGCACCCCAATCTGGGGCATACAATACCCGGTGGAGAAGATGGGGAGGGACTGTTACGCCAGTTTGCGCGATTTCATTCCCGGAAATCGAATGCACGCATATAGTGCGATGGCAGACCTGCATGCATTTTGCATGTATCAAGCTTTATGACCGCAGATGGAGGAGGTGGGAGCAGAGAGGATGACAGAAGGAAGGAGGGTCCTGCTTGTGAGCACTTACAATCTAATGGATTATTATCTACCTACTTAACATAACTACATGAGAGTTAATGGGAAAGCCATCAAGGAACAAAGATGAATTAATCTTCTTACCTCGTGTGAGTTCGTGCCATGGGCCACTCTCGTCTTGCAGACTGAAACAAGAAAGGAGAGATAGCTGAGAGCGCCGCCCTTGTGGCTTGTTTGGTGACACATAGCTGAGCTATACAGTATTTCACCATATGAGGGATTGACAGTGGTGAGTTATCTTTGCCTGAAATTAAATATGGGACAATGGTCCTCAAAACAAGCTCAATAGACCACTGTAAAGACCATTCCCTGTAAACACATGTGTTACCAACTCCAAATTCATCAGGGACCCAGCTCTGTATTGTGAGCACTGACAAAGCCATCGGCCTGGCGAGTATCTGAGCTCTTTTGGATGTCTGGTAACGCGTTTCGCCGCACTGCAGTGAACACGGTGCAGTACATGCTCTAACAAAGAGAAGACTGGATAACATGGGGGTTCTCATCCAGGAATCGCAGTAATCAACTTTACCATCTGTGGCTTTAAATAAACCATTTTTTTATTTGTATTCGATACAAATTGGGCATAATATTGACGACTAGTACATAGAACCAGCACCTGCCGGGTCATCTCAGTTTTCCCCCGTGCCGATCAAATTATCCTTTCCCCCCTGTTCCCGGTCATCTTCTCCAGGTGGTCTGTCCCGTAGCTGTTGTTTGGGGAGTCTGTGGCACACGGCCCTGTTCAAGCTTAGAGTGCTAAATGCGTTAGGTTTGGCGGGCACATCGCAGCTACGATTACGGAATTTCTGTCGGCTTTCTTACTTACATAGATATTAAGAAAATAGTGTAAAATAATATTAAAATAGGACTAATAAGCTTTGCTTGGCTTTTTAAATGATGAAAAGAAACAAAACAAAGGCCAATTTATGAAATTTGTGCACATTTGTCTGCTAAGATAATTATCTTATTGCACGCCCTTGACCCTTTTATTATAATATATATATATATACCTGTCAAACAAATAAAAATCTTGTTTATCTATGTCCAAAGCAAAGAACGCCATCAATCCGCCAAGAGGCAATACTTCCCATCAGCACACATGTGGCTGCCATTGTCCGCTAACTCGTGGGTTTATTCCTGATAGCTGGCACATTAGTGAGTAGGGCACGCAACATTAGAAAACAGCATGAGCACATTTCAAAGGGCTCCAAAATCATTGACCACAAGCTGATCCAATATTATAGCACATCTTATAATGCTCACAGATATATACGTCAAAGTCCCCTTACTTGATAGAAATTATAATGTTTGATATGATATTTTCATTTGCTGTGCAGCTAATGTTCAGATACGCTTCCCAGAGCATCTTTCAATAGGACAGATGACAGGCAGGAAGTCTGCAGTGCACAGGGGGGAAACAATCTTCAAATCACAAGTTTTATTTCAAATAACTTTGGGTGAGCAAGTAAGATGATAGATAGATATGAGATAGATAGATAAGATAGATAGATAGATAGATAGATAGATAGATAGATAGATAGATAGATAGATAGATAGAACACAGTGTAGTTTTATACATAAAATAGCACCACAAACGCCCAGAATGAGGTCATATTGACATAATTGCAGCAAAAAAGGGGGGGTTCATAGTAACCAACAAAAAATGAGTTACAATTTTACATAATAAAGTGAATGAACAAACCTGAGATTAGGCACAGAGAGATACTAACTGTTAGAAATTGCCTATTTTCCATGAGATTCTCAATAGTGCAGTTAAAATACAACTTCTAGACCATTTGCTAGAAAGCTCTGAGTAGCATCAGTTATTTTATGAACACCCTATATATATATAATAATAGATATGTGCATCATTCGTTTTAATAATGAATAATACTGTACCGCGCGACTGTAACCTAAGTGTGTGTTAAAGGCTGTGGGAGAAGCATGATACATAGGTTTCCTCTCTCGTCACGTCAGACAGCGCCATGTGGTGCGACTGGCCGCGTGAGCCTCTGCTAGTGCCGGGCATCTTATTTGCGTCATTTTGTGCCAAGAATGCGTATAAGTGGAAATGTGACGCGATCATGACGCACCAGGAGACTCTGCAGATTAATCTGATATGTGACACTTGTATATCTGTGTGTAACGGAGTCTCTCCATCAGCATAGGACGTGCTAGGATACAGCGGCCGCAGACGTTTTCCACGCCCAGTTCCGTCTATGGACAGGCACAAATTAATCAGCACAGTCTTCTTGTGCGTCCTAATCGCATCGCATTGCGACTTAAATGCATTTTTCGGTGCAGAAAGACGCCAGCAGAGCTGATTGGGACCTGACGGCACGCTCACACCAGGCATATCGCGCAGCATGGCGTATTGAGGCTAGATGTAAGAGAACAAAAATCTGTAGGTCTCCTTCTATCCAGAACCTCATTTGTGTTCATTGAAGGCTGGGTTATAGCTACATGTCAGCAATACTTACTGAATGGGAAGGCCAGGCCATTTTTCTCTATAAGCTTCAAGGTCTCCTCTCCGCATTCTTTTGACAGCTCCATGAACGGGGGCGAACACAACCTTTCATCTGGAATACACAAAGAGACATCATAAGCCAAGACATTCGCACCGATCTGTGCAGTATAGAGAGACAATGGGCCTGATTCAGTAAGGAACGCAATTCTGCGTATACGCACACACTGCAGTTACTATTTAAATGTTTGCATTCACATTGCGTAAGCAGCCTGACATAAGGACGCCCACTTCCCCTTACCCACATCCGTATTCTAAGGTAACATAGCAACAATCGGTAACATCGGACCCATGCGCACGGTTAAGGAAGCCCAGACCTCACTCAGGAATTGCTAACTTCTGCGCACACTATGAGTCCTCAGGCTGTGTCTGGTAGCGCAGTGGACAATAAATGCACGCCTCTGCAACGGCATTGAGATACATTGGCATGCCTGCGTTCGCCCGTTACCACCCACAAACGGCACTTCCTGTCAATCACTCTGTAAAGAGTCTGCGTACGCAATGCTGACCGCAGCGTCTGGCTCGCACATGTGCGCTGCGATGCATACGCGGTGCAAATTAATCGACAGATTGCGTGCGTATACTTTGCATGCGTATTCTGCGTTCCTTACTGAATCTGGCCCAATGTTCATATTTACCACCGAACGTCTAATACTACAAATAAAACTAAGATTTATGTATGAGCTTTAATATTCAGGTGTTTATAACACAATAATCCTCCTGCATCAGATGGAGTCACAGCCCTACTTTGTGATGCTGGGGGACCCTGCTCCTTCCAATATATAACTCTCAGTCTGTGGCTTCTTGCTGCCTCCATTCCCCACCTTACAGTGCATCATGTCACTGCACCTGTCCTCACGAACACATCACTCATCAATATTAGCCTGATGTTTGCAATAACTCCTTTTGTATGTATCATCAGATTCTATTTACAGTACAACCTGCCACACAGTGATTTCTGCTATAAACAAACATTTGTGGTTTATGGGATCGCAGCTGTAACTATTACCCTGAAGTTACAAACAAGGAAAGTGGTAAATACACAACTGCTTTGCATATAGCCTCCTACAGTGATTTCTGCTAAAAACCCACATTCTTGTCGTGGGATCACTGCCATCAGCAGGCTACATGCAAATCAAGGTTTCTTTAAAAAAGAAGAAAATTGCCCTCAACCACATTTTTGGTTCAGTCACCTCATGATACAATGTAAGCACACATGTAACAAATCGGAATGATTTATATTTATACTTAAAAAGTTACATTTGTGAACAGCTCAGTGTCCACACACTATGGGGCAGCCATATGATCATTACGCGGTAATCAGACATGACAAAGCTTCCATAGGATTGATGAACACATTCTGTTATCTATCAATTCTACCATCTACATTAAGAACCGTCATGCGGACACTTGTCGATTCATTACTGTGTTTGCAAGCTCACTGTGGAGGAGATGTACTAAGCCTTGGATAGTGATAAAGTGGAGTGAGATAAAGTACCAACCAATCAGCTCCTAACATTTTTCAAACACAGCCTGTAACATGACAGTTAGGAGCTGGTTGGTTGGTACTTTATCACTCTCCACAGCCACCTGTGTTTCTAAAATATCATCCATGACTTCCTTTAGGATATCTGTTGCTCCATTGTATCCAAGATGCACACAACACTACCCGTTAATATGGGGTCTATTTATGCAGCAGTGATAACCAGCTCCGCCAGTAACAAAAGCCAGAGAATGAGGTCATCACCGCTTCCATATATTTAGGAAACGGTACTACAGAGGCATCACAGATTTCTCGCCTTCCCTGTATTTTAGCAGATTACAACATCCCAACAGTCCGCTATGGGAACTGCGGTGTCTGCGTCTAGGGGACCTGCCGTAAAGGCGCTGCTTAGTCATCGACGGGTCAGAATAGTGCGCCAATGGCTGTACATGCACATTTTACAGTGACAGTTCGCCAGGAGCGCTAGGCGGGCAGTGAATTGGAAACAAACCATAAGGGGCCCTGGATTGGCGAATTGCGGTGCTACTAAAACCTGTATTGCGGCAAAAAGCAGCGACGCAGATCTTCAATTAGTGCAGGGTCTACATAAATAGACCTATTCACGATCTGGTCAATGAAAAGACACAGGCCCTAATTCAGAGGCGCTCGCAAAAAGCGAGTGCTGGCTCTGAATCAGGGCGGGCGCTGGTTTTTTTAGTTGTGGCTTCTTGGCCGCTCGCATAACTGTGGGTCACCACCCACAGCTTATGCGAGCGGCCAGGTGAAGACCATCGCGACCATCGGGCTTGCGACGAGACCCTTGTGGTAGGGTCCCGTGGCCGCAAGCCCCAGTGGACTAATAGAGCAGGAAGTCGACCTACCGACATCACGAGTGATGTCAGTAGTGCCACCCACAAACGGTAGGCGTTCCTGCAGGAACGCCTCAGTTTGCCCAGCCACCCCCCCGCACCGCCTTCCACACGGGGCGAGCTGTCGATCAACATCGACAGCCGCCCCATTTGGATGCGAGTGCCGGAGCGAGTGCTTTGTGCGCTCGCTCCGGGGCTCGCGCACGCCGCGCATGCGCACTGGGCCACTATCGACCCGCTTGCGAGCGGGTCTGAATCAGGCCCACAGACCACTGAGGCAAAAAATAGAAAAAAGTTATTTAAAATAATTAAAAAAAAAATTAATCTGTAGCTTCAACAACAAAATAGAATAAAAAAAAAAAAAAAAGTTGCATCGACCAACGAAAAATGTAAAAGGATTTTCTACGTTTTAGGACATACATTGGGCACAAGACATTATACAATAAGTCCTTTGCCTGAAACCTGATCGGTCCTGTTTTAAATATTTGAGGCCTTCCTTTGAGCCTGTACAAAGACTGTTTGCCGCTCATTCTAAATATTTGCACTACGCAGAAACAGCTTAATCCCGTCAGACTTTTACTACTGCTCTGTAGGACTCTGATGACGACTGGGAGTTAAAGAAGCTATGTAGCTGTTGGTGGCTTGGAGGCACGCTACACAGCAATGTACGGCAAAACCGCGAAACCCACAGCCATTTTCTGGTCATACCCAATTCCTACATCTAATGTTAGTCTCCTCATAAATAATAATATGGTTATACATTTAAAGCCCCTTCTCAAAAACTATTAAAAGCGATTCTGAGCAAATAATTCACAAAGTCATGTAAGAGAAGAGACCTGAGTGAGCATACTATTTTATCAAGCATTCACCTAATGTCAATTTCGACACAGTGCGCAGCATTCGGGGGCAATATAATGCAATGGAAACTCTTGCTTAGGCATACCATCCAACAGGGGCAGAGGGGCGTGGTTACACTCCGCAGGGGGCGTGGCCACATCACAACTGTATCAAGCAGTGAAAAGAGTGGACAAGTGTAGATGTTGCCCATAGCAACCAATCAACTTCTACCTATCATTTTATAGAATGTACTTAATAAATGCTACCACAAAACCAATTGGCTGCTATGGGCAATTTTTCCACTGGTTGACTTCTCTACTTTTATCACTGCTGGATACAGTAGCCCCTTACTTCAGGTAGGCAGACTTGGGGCCTTACTTAAGGTCGCCGAATCTATTTTACACCTGATTTGTACTGGATTTATTATAGTAATACAATTGTCCCCAGACAGTCTTCAATTTTCGGTTGCCCCTTCTGCAGGACCTCAGGATCCCTCGAGGAATCCACTGGAAAGAGGAAGAATATGGATCAACTCTCCTCTGAGACTAGGTGGCAAATTTACTAAGTGAGAGTTTTTAGAAGTGGAGATGTTGCCCATAGCAACCAATCAGACTGTAGCTATTATCTTCTAGAACGTGCAAGTTAAATGTTGAGGAGAATCTGATTGGTTGCTATGGGCAACATCTCCACTTCTAAAAAAAACCTCTCACTTTAGTAAATATACCCCTAAGACTTAAAATATAAGCAGGTGCAATAACATAAGTAGTAAACTGCTGCCTCGGTGGCAGAGGACATAGAGATGCAACACTGCTGTAAAAGACTGGTTAACGCATCAATGTCTACCCAACGCGTTTTACACCAAGCGAATCCGAGCTTTAATGTATATTACAACACACAGGAGTGGCAACTGCATGACTGCGGCACATTTGCATTACTAGTGTTAATACCGGTAACAAGGAAAAGTCTTGGTGTTTTGCACATTTGGGGCTGTTCATGGCAGTTCCAGAACCCTAGATTATTATTTCTACACCGTTTTCTACAGAACTTCCTGTCCTGTATCCTCTCCCAGTGGTGATTACATGGGCGTCAGGGCCTCCCTGCAGGAAAGTGAGCCCGTGGATCTAAGTAATCGCCACTACAGAGATAGAATAAATCACCAGTCGTGGATTCCACTGAAACAATGTTCATGTGCTATACAACTGTACATAAGTAATAACTTCTGTAAAAGTCTTGTAACTTGAGCTATATTTAATACAAAATAAGATTTCTTTAATATGCCAAATTATACTTCTGCAGAGCAGAAATAAAAAACAAATCTGGAACTTCATGGTTTGGATCAAATAACCAATAATCAGCAACACACTTATTATAACACTGCAGTAGGGCTGCATCTACAAATAATTCCTATTTCAGGGGTTAATACACAGCAGCAAGCTCTCAGATGATTTCAGAAGGGCAAAGCTTCCCATTGCGTCAGTGAATGTGCCCTGGTGTACTGTACAGTCCATAGTTTACTGTAAAAGGCTTGCTGGGGAACTCGGGGAAAGCCCAGATACTGGCTCGGCCTACCATGTAGAGATAAACAGTATTTAGAGACATATGCCAAATAGAGTAACATGGTTATAGGAGCCTACCCTCGCTCATCAAAGACAGATCAAGTGTACTTGTGCCACCCACCACGATACCAACCTACTGCAATTAAAAGGCACAAAATTCAATTTGTAGAGTTGTAGAGGCCATTATTCGGTTTTAATTTCTAGAGTGCTGCTGAAATCTGTCCCTGCCCTCTCATCTGCATACTGTAGGCAGTGGCACTAGGCAGGAAACCACATCACCCTGCTGGGAGGGCTCTAATATGTTACCCGGCTAATGAAATCTTAAAGATTTTTTATTTAGTGCACTTCTAAATACATTGGATAAACTTTAACATCGAAGGCAAAGCTGGTCTGACATAAAGCTTGGGTACGGCTTTCAATGCAACATTTTGGTCCAGTATAATATCAATAAAATAGTAACTGTGGTAACTGGGAAAAAAAAAACCCTGTAATGCTGGCGGTATAGAAGTAACTGATAATAGATAAATAATAAAGAAATGTACTGGGGGTTTTTTTCCCAGTCGGTCCAACAAGTCTCTGTAATGATGACAATTATTGAATACAAGCAAGTTGTGTGCTGTGCAATGCTTCCACCTAGTGGACGAGTCATCAATTACATCTTCAAAATAAAATGTTGGAAGTCGGTAACCCAATATTTTCATCCATAATTCCCTGTTTCAAAATGACTGTACATTTCACATCACAATATCACAAAGGATTAGCTAAAAGAAACCTCAGAAGATTTGATCACTACTGATGCACATGTTCGATATTGTTTACAATTAGGTAAGAGTTTCTGATATGGTTTCATGTACTTTTAAGCCACTTTGACTAATGCACTCTTTATTTTAACAGTCTGCTTTAACTGATCTCCACTGTGTATTAGATTGCAGGTTTCCAAAACAGGCCAGTATTCAATTAGTTTCGCGTATGCGATAAAGTTTCACCTGCCGACCTTTTTCGCCTACATCGCGTATTTTAGCAGCGGAAACTTATTGCGCGCCTGCCCGCGATTCACCTTATTCAATACCAAAAGAGGCGAAAATGCAACCCGGCGAATGCAAACCAGGCGAAAAGTGCCGACAGAATTGGGGAAATCAGCCTGACACCCCCTAAAAGATGCACTAACATTGGGGATCAATGTACATGCCCCCGAATAGCCCTAATACAGCTATTTGGGGTACTTAAGTTGTGTCAATTTCTTCTAATTAGCGTCTTTGCACAAGTAGTGAAGAATAGCATTAAGCAGTTTTTAATGGTGAAAATAAGTAGTCCGGTCAAATTTGGGGTACGTGAAAATGGGTGCCAGCATGGTTTAAAGTCGCTAATGTAAAGTTTAAAAAAACTTTCAAAAACACACCTTCAGTAAGCACCTGTAATCCAAAAAAACAACTCACCCCTACTTGCAGACCCCCCCAAAAGTCTATTTTTCTAGTTTAAGTTTGTACCCCCACTTTGCACTTTTTCGCCCCCATTTTCAAAGTGCTTTTTTGGGGTGTTCCTCACATTTTTTACGTTTTTTTCTTACGCAGTTATCCTTTCTTTGGGGGGCTGTCCCAAGGGTGCTGAGTGGCTTCCCCACCTTTGCACCCCAAAATAGCAATTTTGCACTTTTTTTCTCCACCTATTCAGAGGCGAATCTTTTTCGCTTATTACATTGCATTGCGTTTTCATGTATGCGAAAAGTGTTTGCAATTGAATACGGAGATAAGTTTCCGCCTGGCGAAAAGTCACAATCGGCGACACTTTTTTGCGGATTACAAATATTCGCGGCTAATTGAATATGGGCTACTGTATGTTTTGGGTGTTTTCTAAGGCGGGTGGGGGGGTTTGGTTGTTAAGGTTGTAGGATAATTGCCTAATATGAGGATACAACTATACAACAGTGAAGGTAATACAGGCACTGCTATATACATGACGCACTTTAAAGGTGTACATGAGTATTTTCTTTCCATTTTGGAGTAAAGATTTTTTCCTAGCACAATTAACTAAACAGCGCTGAGATGCTTTACAGTATTAT
This sequence comes from Taudactylus pleione, assembly GCA_031769625.1. Classification (NCBI taxonomy): domain Eukaryota; kingdom Metazoa; phylum Chordata; class Amphibia; order Anura; family Myobatrachidae; genus Taudactylus; species Taudactylus pleione. The sequence goes on from JAUIMM010001300.1 coordinate 1,706,439, forward strand.
ATAAATAATTTCAAACATTACTGTACTTTTGTGAAATTCGGTAACAATTAATTTTAACATGTACTGCACCTTATTTCTGCCTAGCTGGCACCATAATCGGCCATAAATCATAAGTATTTAAATTGTCTTTTCAGTTTTCTCACATGCAATTTTTTATATTTGTATGTAATGAAGGAGACAGTGAGGCTGAGTGGGTGTGGCCAGAGGTCACATGCCTCTGGCCACAGCCCCTCCCCTTCTCGGTATAGGCCTTTGATTTGCGTTTGAATTTCCTTTGAATCTTTAACACTGAAACCGTGGACCGCAGCCGTCCTAATCAGTGGTGATCACGGCTGTAACACGGAGACCGTGCCGCGTTCGTGCAGTGTGGTAGCCCTCGTTTATTTGTTACTTCCACTAAAGTTAAACAACGATAAAAAAAAAAAAAATAAGGTCCAATTATTTTTGCCAGATTTGCTTCCAGCTGGCATACCAGGTATTCTAGCACTAGACTAGACCATATATAATCAGTTAAAAATTAACAAGATAATAGTCTACAAAGACAAATCCCCCCCAGGTGCTATAGGACAATTATACCTGCACTCCCCTTCCTGGCTCATAGTTTACATTATGTGATGTGACCTCTAATCCCCAACAGGAAAAGAAGAAAATTAAAAATGCTGCTGTAACCCGGCAAACAAACAGCAAGGTAACCGGCAGGTGTCAGACATACCTGAGAACAGGAAAAGCTATAAGAAGAATGTAAATGTGATCATACAAGGAATGTGCGGCTTTTTTTGTCGGTGGTATTTGTGGAATGAATACGCCTACCAAAAAGAACAAGTTTACGGTGTGATAATAATATTACGTTCCTGCTAGAGATGTGCGCGGACCCCCGTGTTTTGTTTTTGGATCTGGATTAATCTTCGAGTTTTGGTAAACCACCCTCACGTGTTTCGGTTATAAATCGATTTCAAAAAATAAATAATTAAAAAGTCAACTAAAAATTGATAAAAAAAAAAATTAAAATGTCAAAATCCAAAACCTGAGTTCAGTTTTTAAAACAGAGTTCCGGACTGGCAACAGATCTGAGCCGAGAGCAGGGTTGCATAAAATTGGATTAGATTAGAAAAAAAAAATTAAAAAATAAAACACGGATTTATTTGATTTAAATAGGATTTTTTATTTAAAAAAATATGAAGTAAACGATTAGCACTTTTAAACTTTTATTTAAAAAAAATTGTAATAATAAAAATCATATTTAAATCAAATACATCCGTTTTGATTATTTAATTCCAATTATATGCAACCCTGGCCGAGAGAGTTCAAACCGGGTCACAAAAGTGAATCCAAACCTTGACCCGGTTTACACGGAACCCCTAAATTCGGGTGTGTTCGGATTTCAGAAATCCGGACCTGCACAACTCTAGTTCCTGCCATCCAGTGTCTTATCCCCCCTTCATATAACCTGGGCTGAATTACCCGATCGTTTCATTCGATAAGTGCAAGCGTAGGACCGTGAGGTACAACAAGAGCAGAACATGATTTCACCAGAGAAACTGGTTATGGTGGCTGGTACAGGTTATTGTAGTTTCGGGGAATGCAGTGGCACATAGTATAAAAAGGTAACCTAACCACTTGCACGTCTAGCAACGCTGGAGGATTAGTCCCCAGGCTGCAGAACTCTCACAAGTCAAAGCCAATCATCGTACATGGTGTCACAGACAAATCTAGAAAGATGACAGTCCCCCCCCCATACACTACACATCACTTTAGGAAGCAGGTTGTGAATTAACAGATGTCATCTGCCTGCCCCCTTTTACAATGCAGAACTGGGTGAGCAGATGCAGCGGCAGTGAGGGGGTTGAGACCTCTCCAGGCACAGCCAGCAGAACAGGGAGACTTACATAAGAACAGTGGGTGCGATGCGCAGAGTCTGCCGATGTCCAATTAACTCAACTGGCTTTGTACAGCACAAAGCACGGAAGAGCAAGCCGACAGGAATTAAGGCACTGCAAGGCGGCAGCTGCCTAATGATGGGGTTACCCGGGTGCATTTTGCGCCGTTAAGCAGTCTGTACATGTTTCCTACGGTGAGAAGAGAAGGAGTTTGGCTTGGGGGAAAGGGGTAGGCGCTAGGTGTTTTTTTTTTTTTTTTAGGCAAGAACGGGCACAATTCAAAAACAAGGCAGGTTGGTGTCATGCTATGCCCAAAACCTTCATATATACGTATCTACGTGGGAAGTAATCTTTGCAAATATATTGCAGAGAAATCAGCGACATTTATTTCATGACAAACTGGATCTGTTCTGAACAAATTTTGTTTTCTGGTATAATAACATAGTTAAAGGACAACTAAATCCAAAATTGTAAAAGGGCATATTTCTCAAACTTTAACTCTGGCGAATAATTCAGAGAGTTATTTAAGAACAGGGATATTTAAATAATAGATTACACCGACATTGTTAACGGCGAGTATCACAATCCCCATAATGTCGATGGGAATGATGATATTACCCAATTTCTCAAGCACCAAAAAGGTTATCTGCTCCAAGCTTGCCTTCAGTAGCAAACGCCATTCAGATCGCAGTAGCTACCAATTCCCATTTTCGGAAAAACTGGTCACGCGCAGCAGTGTCCATTAGGAAGCGAAGTCGGTCACCGCTGCATTCAGCAAGTGCCAAAATAATTTCCAAAAGGAAAAGCGCTTTGCCGAAACAGCCTGGTTTTGGAATTGCTTTCCCGGCAAGGTAAGCGCGGTTACATGGCTGCTATAGATCAAAGCTAAACAATGCTAAATTATTTATTTATGTGGATAAATCCAAAAAATAACAAATAGGTCCCTAAATCTTCACACAGATAATAATAAGGCGTCTAGTTACTAAGCAGAGTTAGGAGACGGAGTGAAAAGTGATAAGGTACCAGCCAATCAGCTCCCAACTGTCATTTTTCAAACACAGCCTGTGAGATGACAGTTGGGAGTCGATTGGCTGGCACCTGATCACTTTCTTATCACTTTTCACTCTGTCTCCTAACACTGCTTAGTAAATAGACCCCTGAGTCACAATACGCTCTGTAGTGGTCATACACTGTCAGATAAAAGTTACCATCAAACAAAGCAACGACCTGACATGCTGTAAACATACCATACCTATGTCATACGTGGTCAGATAATTTTGTTTTGTCTGCCTGATGGCGAGTTATCCGAGCATAAATTATAGCTCCTGCCGGCCATGCTGGAAGTCTTTTCACGCACGACATACTGATAATAGGTGCTCGGATGCGGACGAACACTGCGCAATTATTGGCCCAATCAGCCACTAAGATCAATAGATGAAATGCCTGCAGTCATTATACAAACATAGGTTACATGATATAAATCTAGGTAACACAGAAGTCTGCTTAGTTTAAACGAAGACTGCCTGGCTTATATAGCAGGAATGACATAACAATAGTACAAGGATACTATAAACATTATCTGCAGCCTGGATATTATCCAGTTTATAATTAAATACTATAAAAGAGGTATTCAGGTTACAGTTTACAGATTGGACTTCCCTTCCCATACATACACATCACACCAACCAGTGATGGGGAAGACCCAGGACCCCCGGAGACGCCGCTCCTAAAGACCAAGGGGCCTAAACGTAGTTGGACATGAGTTGCGCCTAATCATAAACGTAAATAATGTTTCCGAAACCCCTCGGTACAGCTAGCAAAATGCGCCTCTTTACTACAGTCAAAAAAGTTCAAAAAACAGTACACAATGCGTACGCGTTACAGTACATGGCCGGACGGGGTAATTCATAGGCAATACAGTTGCAGGGAGCATATAATAATAAAATCAAACACGTACAGAATAATTAGCATTTTAGAAGCCTTCCCTTTATAAAGTGACTGGAATACGCATATTAGTGCGGAATCGGTATGTAATGCCAGCTGTCGGGATGCCTCCTGTCAAAATACCAACAGCAGCATCCAATGGTTGGCATCCCTCCCCCCTTCCCCCCTAGTGCCTAAACCTAACCCTCCTCCCTTCGTGCCTAACCCCCCCTTCCCCCGTGGTGCCTAAAACTGCCCCCTAGGGCTGCCTAAGCCCTCCCCCAAAACCTAACGCGAACCCTGCTATGCTACCTAAACCTATCCCTCCGGGCAAATATCAAAGGGTTCCCCAGACTTACCTCATTCAGGCTGGTGTCCCTCAGGATCCCAGTGTCGGGATTAAGGTGGGAGTCGGTATTTCGACACCTATCTTAAATCCCTTGTCGGGCTTGCCCCGTCAGGATTTAGACCAGCGGCCGCATAACTACTTCCCATTACAGCACAGTGATTGCTCATTGTACCGTGATCCTGAAAATAGATCATGGCAAAATTATGAGAATAACTGGGAGTGATTTAGAGGCTGCCGTCCGTTATCAATTTGCAACTCGCATCAGGCGTCGGGGACCCGAAAGTGATCCAAATCGAAAGACACATATGCGTTGGGTTGGTACGAAGCATACGATGTATTTTGTACCAACACGCCCCTACTGCAGCTAAAAGCGACTCGGTCAGCATATGTATAGCGACATACTACACATGCACCGAGCGAAAAAGAGCACGTTTACGAGGTAACAAAGGGCGGGATGTACTAAGGTTGCGGTGACCATTCCGCCAGTCACCGCAACCTTACTAATCGCATATGTACTAACATATGCGATTAGTATCGCAAAGGACAACTCTTGCGATAAGAGCTGCCCTTTTGCGAAGTAGCCGAAGCCAGGTGACCCCGTCCCGCGGAGGCGGGGGAACCAGGAGGAGCGTGGGCCGGCGACCATGGACAGCAGGTGAGTGGGGGCCAAGGGCTGAAAAATGTGTTTACGTCCAACTGTGCATGAGCCCCAAAATGTAGATATGAAAAGCGCATGTTTACCCTGAGGCATTACCAAATAGCAGTCGGCTCTTAAATCTGACTGCATAGCTCCTGAATTTTATTCTATCTTGCTCAGCCATTTTGGAGAGTCAAATTCGTTGGAGGAAATTCCCATTTGCCTACAGACATAGGGGTCTAATTACTAAGCTTTGTTAGCAGATAAAGTGAACCAAAACTGGCCTTTTTCAAACACAGCCTGTGACATGACAGTTAGGAGCTGATTGGCTGGTACCTTATCACCGTTCACTTTATCTCCTAACACAGCTTAGTAAATAGACCCCATAAAACCCCTGTGAGGGCCACACAAATTATCATCATCATTTACTTATATGGCGCCACAAGTGTTCCGCAGCGCCTTACAAAATACATAAACAAATAAGTAACCAGCGACTTACAATACAATACACGGCCATGGATAATAAACATTGCTATATTACCGACCTTTACACCCACATAAGCAGCCGGGAGTTGGTTGCCCTAGTGGGGAGTAAGAGATAAATGGAAATACAGTAGGGAGAAGCACAAGAGGGTAGAGGGCCCTGCTCAAAAGAACTTACATTCTAAAAACAGTGCAGGCGCTACATGTAAGGGTTAATAACAACAGAAGATGTAATGATTCAGCAAAGAGCCAAAAGAGAGAGAGGTGGGTGGTTGAAATGTTAACAGTATAATGGCACTTGCAGATTATATTCTCGGGTTAGCAGCAGCTAAGGTACACAAACAGCCCGTCACATTGCAGTAGGGCCGACAGTATTTGTATAAAGTCCTTTCACATTTACTAGACGAGCCTGTTCTTCTGTGACCATCCCAGCTGTCATTTTATTTTATTTTTCACTCATTTCTCCCCTCGCAAGGGACTCTGACAAGGCGATGGCACCGAGTGTTGTCACATTAATGGACAAATGCATATATACGTTCGACGTGCAATATGCATTGCTTAAATGAATGGACATAGATGGGCATTTCATCCACTATGTCCATCTATTACGTGGTCACGGCGTCAGGCGGAATTCAGCTTCAAGAACCTAAGATGTAAAACACGGCCTTAAAATGATCTATACATACTGTTCAGTCTGATAAACTGACCAATGAGATAAGAGGCTCTTTAAACTTATTCGTATATTTACTGGGCGTCATTAGACGACCACAGAACAGTTCTATAACGATTTGGCAACATTTTGCGTGCAGTATATAGAATACAATTAAGTTGACTGCGGTTTGGCGGCGGTTTTGCTATCTGCAGATTTACTAAGGCCAAAACCGCTGCAAAACTGCCATCAAAACACATTTTAGAATAGAACACGGCTGTCATTTAGAAACCGCTGCAAAACCGCCACCCGGGGTTTAGAAAAGAACCCGCCACCAAACCGCTGGTGTTTAGAATAGAATTGAACCCGCCGTTAAACTGCCGCTTAGTAAATTTTGCCCAAAGAGTGGATTGATTACAATGATTGTAAATAAAGGGATCCATTTATTGGTGGTCTCTTACAACTGCAGGAAAATGCGGAGGAGAAGCATTCATAATGTATTATATTTGTCCTAATTATCAGCAGGACAGCGTAGAAAGCGACTTGCTGCTGCCTCTAGAAGCGGCCAGGTGGAGTGAAACGCGTTGCCGAAATAGTGAAACATTTTTATTTGTTTTATGGCTTATTTTTCATGTTTTATCCAGATCATGCCAATATTTTCATTAAGTGATATCAAAATATATTCTATTCATCTAAAAATATGTTTCATGACATTGGCACGTGGGAGACCAGATAAATTCACACACTTGAAGGAAGTTTTGGAGGATCATAGACATGTACTGCGCAACGCACCGAGTGTACCTAAAGTAGCGCAAAACTGATCCTTTCGTAGAGGGTGGAAGGATAGGGTTAAAGCTTTAACATTTCTTTTAAAAAAACTCACCTTAAGCTGGTCCATTATGGAGTTATTGGAGGGAAGCCGGCTGCCGGGATAAGACAGTCGGCTTCCCGATTGCCTCCCATGGAAACCTCTTCTGATAAAGGACAAGTGGGGGTATAATTCTGATAATACGTTTTTGTATTATGTACATCCTTAGGCGGTCTGCGCCTGGAGCATGGATGTCTCATCAAGCAGACCCTGAACATGCAGAAGATCCGGTATAGGTGGAAGATATACAGCCATGTGTCATTGTTTAATGAACTAGTCGTCCTCCATTCCTTTGACTGCTCAAACAGACACCAGTGGAAGTCTTGTCATAGCACAGGAGATGAGAAATATTGCCTGGTCACAGAGCCTAAACACTGGGTAATCCACACTTGAATTAAAATGTCTATTTATTTACATTGACATGGAGACGATAGTCTAAGGAAGCTATACCATTCAGGGCTCTGCTTCCTATAAGGGGGAGTCGTAAACTAAAAATTCAGATATGCAATAAGTCAGCTGTTTATACCCAGAGGAAGACAAGCTTCACAAAATTGTAAACAGAGGCCATTATCACAGAAATCTCCCCCGTAATTCCAGAAAAGTGTCACCGATGTCCTGAGAAAGACTTGTTATTTCCAACTAAATTCTTGGAACGTGCACAATGCATGGAGAGATCCGCGGACAGACACAGATTTCACAACTGCTCATTTTGGACTCCAGCATAATGGCCGTCACTAAGTTTTCATTTATGTGTTTGTCGGTGATTCCTGACCAATCAAGGGGCAGGTTCACACTTGGCACGTGTAGCACCCAACCAGATGATGTAAATGATTAATGGAGAAGCTGAAATGATGTAATTGCAATGACACGTGAACGGTGTATTCAAAAGAGATTAACAGTTATGTTTTTTTGTTTTTACATTAATTAACACTGTTGGATTTTCCAAATAGTCACATTGAAGGCCTTTCGGTGAACTGCTGATGAATGTGATATCCACTATGCCATGCGTTAGCTGTTTTTGGTTAACCTCTGCTAAGAGCAAGTGATGTGCTTTGTGAAAACCATATTTATATGGAAAACACTGCAGATTCCGATTGTTGATCTTCCAATCAAAAGAGGCTCTTGTATTCTGCCTTGCACATGGAATAACTATGGGCTCGATACAATTAGGTGCGAGTTCCATCGCACCCGCGAGTAAGTGCGGCTGTATGCCACAATTGCGGTACCTATGGACTTGCACACTTCTGTTCGCAGCCCCATAGGGCCACGAAACCTAGTTGTCAGCGAGTGTCAGTGTTCCACTGTCCTGGGAGACCAAGTGTCAGTAAGTCATTGTCCCGGGAGCCCAACTGTCAGTTAGTTGCAGTGCCAAAAAGAGGTTAACTCAAGATAATCCAGGAAACTGTAAAAAAAAAAAAAAAAAACTTTCTGCATCTCCGCCCACTGCTGTCTTGGGAAATGACATCATCAGCAAAGGACGCCACAATATGCATTATTTGGTAAGAAATTATATCAACAAGTTGAGCTGCCCAGTCGCTGCAGCTAGACCAACACAACAATCCCAACAGCGCTCTGGAGCAGGTTTTCATCCAGGATGTCTCTGTACATTGCTGCATTCATCTTTCCCTCTATCCTGACTAGTCTCCCAGGTCCTGCCGCTGAAAAACATCCCCACAGCATGATGCTGCCACCACCATGGTTCACTGTAGGGATGGTATTGGCCTGGTGATGAGCGGTGCCTGGTTTCCTTCAAACATAACGCCTGGCATTGGCGCCAAAGAGTTCCATTTTTATCTCATCAGACCAGAGAATTTTGTTTCTCATGGTCTGAGAGTCCTTCAGGGGCATTTTGGCAAACTCCACATGGGCTGTCATGTGCTTTTTGACTAAGGAGTGGCTTCCATCTGGCCACTCTACCATACAGGCCTGATTGGTGGATTTCTGCAGAGATGGTTGTCCTTCTGGAAGGTTCTCCTCTCTCCACAGAGGAATGCTGTAGCTCTGTCAGAGTGACCATCGGGTTCTTGGTCATCTCCCTGACTAGGGCCCTTCTCCCACGATCGCTCAGTTTAGACGGCCGGCCAACTCTAGGAAGAGTCCTGGTGGTTGCGAACTTCTTCCATTTATAGATGATGGAGGCCACTGTGCTCACTGGGACCTTCAAAGCAGCAGATATTTTTCTGTACCCTTCCCCAGATTTGTGCCTCGAGACAATCCTGTCTCGGAAGTCTACAGACAATTCCTTGGACTTCATGCTTGGTTTGTGCTCTGACATGCACTGTCAAGTGTGGAACCTTATATAGACAGGTGTATGTCTTCCAAAATCATGTTCAAACAGCTGAATTTACCACAGGTAGGCCCGTATTCAATTTAAAGCGAAATGTCCGGATCTGCTATACTTTTTCGCCGATGACATCATTTTCGCCTGTTTTGCTTTTACCCGTATTCTCAATGCAATGTACTAGGCGAAAAAGTTTTGCCTATGAATAGCAAGTGCAGAATTGGGGTTTTGGGGTGCAACATTGCGGGAACCCCCGTGCAGCCTTCAGACAGTCCCCCAAAGGTAAACTGTCAAAAAATAAAAAAAAACACTTAAGGACTCCCCAAAAAATGACTGAATAAGGGGGTGAAAAAAAAAGTTGGTGTACAAAGTTAAAAACTAGCGAACTTGACTCTGGGGGGGTCCCCAAGTATGCCCCAAGTGTTTTTTTTATTGCAGGTGCATGCGGCAGGTGGATTTTTCACGATTTTTTCAACTTCACTTTAGCAACTTTAAAATATGCTGACGCCAATTTTTAGGTACCACAAATTTGCTGGGATAAGTCATTTTCAGGAAAAAATACTCCTGAATACTATTCTGCACCACGTATAGAAAAACGCTATTTAGCAGCTATTGAGCCCGTTTAAAAACACCAAATACCTTCAGCAAGCCAAATCGGGGGGTAACCATAGCTAACCCCCATGTCAGAGCATCTTTTGGGGGGTGTCAGGCTGATTTCCCCAAATCTGACAGTACTTTCCGCCTGTTCCAGTTTCACCAGGTCCCGTTTTCGCGTACTTTAAAATTGAATACGGGGTAAAGCGGGCAGGCGCGCGATATTTTTCCGCCTACAAAACAGGACGTGAAAAAGTATCGCGGCTCGGCTCAAATTGAATACGACTCGTAGACTCCAATTAAGCTGTAGGAACATCTCAAGGATGATCAGTGGAAACAGGATGCACCTGAGCTCAATTTTGAGCTTCATGGCAAAGGCCGCGAATACTTATGTACATGTGATTTCAAAGTGTTTTTTTATTTTTTTTGTTTTTTTTATTAAATTTGCAAAAATCTCGAAAAAAACTTTTTACACGTTGTCATTATGGGGTATTGTGTGTAGAATTTTGAGGATAAAAATTAATTTATTCCATTTTGAAATAAGGCTGTAACATAAAATGTTGAAAAAGTGAAGCGCTGTGAATACTTTCCTGATACACATGAAATAGAAACTGTAGGTAATTGAGGGCCCAGAGCGTCATTGGGCAGATATCCTGGATAATGGGTGAGGTGTTTATAGTTCTATATTAGGCTTAGTTCTGTCCAACTGAGCATGTAATTTCCGTGATGATGTGGACACTATGATAAAGTTTGCATTATTCTATAGTTAATGGTTTGTTCTCTTACAATTTCCCACAGTACACTGGGTGAGATGTGCCCTTATGATGTGGCATTTACCAACACTCCTGTACTGGTGCAGATATCTACACAGACGCAGCCCAGCACCGTGGTACAATACCGTGTGTGTGAGGTCTGGGCCGCTGTAGTCCATTCTCATTTTATAACAATGGATTAGTGTCTGTACAAGTCCTGGATTTAGAGAAATTAGCATAGGCAGTATTAGCGCTGAGTAAATAATTGACATGTGGTATGTGGTACAAGAACCCACAGGTTTTAACCGCAGCACCTGTTCCTTGCTTAGGTGTGTAAATCATATTCCATTATCTTCCAGATTTAAATCTGCCATATGCTAGTTTCAGCAAGCAGAGCACAACGCTGGGACCGGAGAGCCAGATTAGGGAAATCAGGAGCAGAGATCTGGGTCACAGAACAGTACACAAAGTAGACGCAGAAAATGGAGCCTCAGGCAAAAAGCAGCAAGAACGCGGGAAGACTCCGGGTTCAAAGTTCTAAATCAGTGCAGAGGATTGTGAGCCCCAGCCGGCAACACAGCGCAGTACAAATCCCTGGCTCCGCCACCTTTCACACATAAAGCTCTGCAGAACGATCTGTGCTCATGGGATTACATTTACAGTCCTGAGTTACAGCGGATAAGACCTGCTCTTTCTACTTTCTGCAAAACGCTGCACCCAGCATGACGACATCACAGGCTCAAGACCTCCGTTTTCCTTAAAGGGATGCAGGTACAGTATAGAGACTTTTTCATCTTGTTGTCAGGGTCCTACTGGGATGTTGTGTTCATTCTAGCACCCCGCACCTGTCACAGTTCCTCTTTCCTGCCTGGGGTGTCGCTCTCTGCTGTGGGATGGATGCCGCGTGGCAGGGTGCGCCGTGGACTGCTGTGATGGGGTTTGTACAGCAACTGGTCCACGCTCTCTGCCCCCCCCCCAACTGTCTCATGGTGCCGCCCAGCATTCTGCGAGTCTAGGAGGTACCATAAATACATCATACAGCCGCACTTACTCGCCGGCATGTTACTAGCATCTAATTGGATCTGGAATACCATATAGATCCTATTTCTATACATTAGGCAGAATGTTGAATGATGGTGGAGCATTGTCTGTCTCCTGTAAGGTAAAGCATGTGCCTGGGACATTTCATAAATCAAATAACTAAAAGATTATACCTGGCTTGGATGTTCGCTAGCTGTTGTGAAACTACAAGTCCCAGCATTCAATGTGTTGACAACTACTAAAGCATTCCGGATTTCATCCCTAAAAATGGTGCAATTCAGAATTACTGAACATTTCTTGCATGCCGCCAATGGAATAAAAATGTAACTGGGGCAGCAGGCAGACGTGGCAGCTTATAATACACATTTAGTATATGCAGAAGTAATTCCGGGAATGCCTCCATGTAATTTCTTTATATCTGTATGAACCATGTAAGCATTAGGTTATGTTACTGTTCTTTTAAATAAAAAGAAAAAGAAAAAAGGAAAAAAAAGTCTTCTGATGTTTTTTCTTTTCTTCCAAGGAACAATAACAGTATGTCCTGTGCCTCATCACAATTGTATATACAGATCTGCTGGGGGCTCTGGGAGACTGCAAGGAAAGGTTTCAAACCTGTCTCGCACACATCTGTCGGTGTCACATCTCAACGGAGGTTTTATCCATGTAACAACCGGATTTCACCATTCTTCCAGTATTTAAATTTTGGGTGAGAAAATAACCGAAAAAAAAACCCAGGGGTATCGGATACAAGCTGCAGCTCCTTTCTAGCTATGGGTGTAAGCCTAGCCAGGTTTAAATCCAAACTTTAAAATGTCTGTAAAATACAAGGGTTGATGGGGGTCCTGTATTTCTCCTCTAAGGAGAACATCGCTGCTTCACAATCAGCTGGTTTAAGCCTAGTGATGCCACACGGAGGGCCATATTCAATTAGGCTGCAAAAACTTGTTATCCCCATGTCAGACCATCTTTTGGGGGGTGACAGGCTGATTTCCCCAAAAGTGACAGGACTTTGCTACTTACCTTTCCGCCGAGTCCCGTTTTCACCGATTCCAAATTGAATACGGTGATACTCTGGGCACGTGCCTGATACATTATCCGCATAAAAAAAAACTCAGATGACGGCGAAAAGTCCTGCAACGGACTTTTCGTCTTTAATTGAATATGGCCCTGAATGTAGGTGTGGCCTGTTTATAAAGTATATATGGTAGACAGATTGGGAAAGACACTATTAATAAGCTTTCCCTAAGTCACAGGAACATAAAAGTACTCCTCATCGTCATTGGTTATTTGTAGGGCACCACAAAAACGCTGCAGTGCTGGACAGTGAGAACAAGTCACACACAAACAGTATACGTACACATACAAGCTGGTAAAGGAAGGAAGGAAGGGTTCCGCACTATAGACAGTGAAAAAAGGTCGACAATGTCTAGATAGACTTCAGAAGTTAAACAGTCAATAGGTCGACTGGGACAAAAGGTCAACACACGAAATGTCGACATGTAAGAAGGTCAGCAGCTACAAATGGTTGACACATGATTTTTTATTTTTTTTACGTGTTTTATGGTTAGGCACTTACTAGAGGGTTAGACACTTACCCCGACGGTTAGGCGCACTTACCAAAGGGTTAGGCACTAGAAGGGACGGTTAGGGTCAGGCACAAGGAGGGAGAATTAGAATTAGACACTAAGGGGAGACTAAGGGTGAAGATTAGGGCTAAAAAAAAAAAAAAGCATGCGTCACCCATTTTTGTTGACCATTTGCATGTCGACCTTTTAACCCTGTCAAACTTTTGTCCCAGTCGACCTATTGACTGTCTAACATCTGGTGTCTATCTAGACACTGTAAACCTTTTTACGGTCTATCTGTTAATCCACACCTGTAAAAGGAGAGAGACAGAGAATAGAGGTTATGAAAGAAAAATAAAAAAAATCATGATAAATAGAACAAAATAACTGACATTTACGCCACACGTTCCCAAGGTCCAAGGTCTAGTATAATTTAGCTACGCCCTGCTAGTTCATTACAGCTGGATAAACATTATAAATTCATCATGTCTGGACTTTATTATTTGCAAAGTTTATTATAAAGTATCGATGGCAAGCATGGGCCTAAGGATAAAACAGTATTATTTATCACTGAAATCAAAAACAATCACTGAGGGAGTCACTCTACCCGCCCAGGACCTTGGACTGTAATAACCAATTGAACAGTAATATGTTAAATAATAAATGACAGGCGCACAATAATGGGCTGTTCTCTACTGCTGCTATAGGATAAAACGTCAATTTCATTTAACAATTAAACCAAACGTGACATTTAACAGATATTTCCAACAGATGGAATTCCCCCATTTGTTAAACAATTACAGTTTAATGACCAAGTGAAAATTATTTAGTGGATTATACCACAACAGTTACAATGGGGAGAGCACAGTTATATTCCACTGACTGGAAAATCAATCTTCGAAAACTTTTAAAGGAATTGTGGATCGACTGGAAAAACGCAGAGTGGAAAAAAAATAAACAGTCCCTTCACTCCAACCTACTAACACTATAGGATCACCCTTTCAATAATTTCTCATTTAAAATGTATTTATATCTTAAACATAGATAAAAAACACTATTTGAATTAAGACCAATAAAAGTGTACCTAACTAATAGCCAAAAAGCCCCCCTTCCCTATACACACAGAAAATAACTGCTAGTTACATCAAGGTATGTAATTAAAAGCAAATCTTTGCACAAAACCATGACAGAGTTTTTAATTTTTTAAGTTGAATCAACACTCATTCACTAGAAACGAGTGACATCACTGAGAATGCAGCCTATCCATTCACTAGAAACCAGTGACATCACTGAGAATGCAGCCTATCCATTCACTAGAAACCAGTGACATCACTGAGAATGCATCTTATCAATTCACTAGGAACCAGTGACATCACTGAGAATGCATCTTATCAATTCACTAGAAACCAGTGACATCACTGAGAATGCAGCCTATCCATTCACTAGAAACCAGTGACATCACTGAGAATGCAGCCTATCCATTCACTAGAAACCAGTGACATCACTGAGAATGCAGCCTATCCATTCAGTAGGAAGCAGTGACATCACTGAGAATGCAGCCTATCGTATTGCTCTGAACCAGTGACATCACTGAGATTGCAGCCTAACGCTTGTCACAACAATGATATTTTAAAATGAACTATGGGCATAAATGTCGGACAAATGGTCGGGAATGCATACACACTTCAAAATGTGCACGATATCGGCAGATCGTTCACCACACGTCATGCAACAGGTCATCTCTGTATTCCCAGCACCCAACCTGGTCTGAGCAGTGCAGTATGAGTAAATTGGTAATTAAATTACATAGAGTTGAAGGTATGCACTGAGTGATTTGCCTCCATACACAGCTGCAGAAGGTGCCAGACTACAGAGGAAAGGTCAACAGATGAGATCACATTTATTTGATGTCCTGTTTGCTAGGTACACTGTGTAAGGAGAGTTACTCCATTTCCAAATATGGGAGGATCCCCTAAATAAGGCTCTAGATTAGAAGGAGAGATGAGTTGCAGCACACACAGTAAAGTTCATTCAGTAATCGCAAAATATGCAAATGCATGATACATTTATATTTGCACAGATGTCCCTAATCACTGACCCAGTACATAACTAGGAGGGAGAAATGTGTACGATGGAACAAACACCTCGTCTAGGTCTTAAGCTGGCCACACACTAGACCAACTTACATCCAACCATCCAACTAGTTAATTGGTTGGAATGAATATCTGGTAAGGGATGAAAGCAAATGACAATCAGCAATTTGCTCCCAAACGCCGGAAAATGGACAAAAACTGTTGTTTGAACAAATTATTTTGATCAAACATTTAACAAACTTGTCTAACGACCATTTTCATCTGTTTTCTGGCATTTAGGAGCAAATTGCTGATCATCAGTTACTCCCATACGTTACCAGATTTTCATTCCAAACAATCAACTAGTTGGCTTTAAGCTGGCCACACACCTAAAGATCTGTCCAACCAGCCAACTAGTTGATTGATTGGAATGAAAATCTGGTAACGTATGGGAGTACCTGATGATCAGCAATTTGCTCCTAAAGGCCAGAAAACAGATGAAAATGGTCAGACAAGTTTGTTAAATGTTTGATCTAAACAATTTGTTCAAATAACAGTTTTTGTCCATTTTCCGGCGTTTGGGAGCAAATTTCTGATTGTCATTTACTCCCATACCTTACCAGATTTTCATCCCAACCAATCAACTAGTGGGCTGGTTGAACAGATAATCTTTAGATGTGTGTCCAGCTTTACATTAGTCTTGAGAGTCTACGGACATCAGGAACTTATATGTATACAGAATGTTTATACAACACTGCTGGAAGTGCATCTAGCACTGAAAGTATCGGCAAAGTGTTTTTGTAGAAAAATAATACTCGGCAGTCCCAGTTATACCTAGAAAGCTCCCCAGAATACCACCCCCGCCCCCCTTACCGCCCGCAGACACACACAGTCCTCTCAACTTCTCCCCAATCAGTACAGGCAAACTTTTCCACCTGTGCAGATCCTGGCAATGTATTCTAATAAAACAGTGCCTCCAGTCGCCAAAAAAATACATAATAGATGCTGTTTTACCAGACGAGAACATTCTATTATAGTGGTTCCCAAACTCCGCCATTACAGTCCAGTTTCAAAGATATTCATGCTTGAAACCAGATGGTTAAATCAATTTGACTGAGGTACTAATTAAGTCACCTGTGCTCAAGCATAGAAATCCTTAAAATGTGTACTGTAATGGCAGAATTCGGGAAACCTCTGCTCTACTACAATGGGGGTTGATCTATCAAGCAGTGACAAGAGTGGCGATGTGGAAAAGAAGCCCAGAGTAACCAATCAACTGTGTGGTAGCATGTATCAAGTACATTGTATAAAATAATAGGTAGAAGCCGATTGGTTGCTATGGGCAACTTCTCCACACCTGCCCACAAATAATAAACAAACAAACAAAACAACGGAACTCAGGGCCTGATTCAGAGCCGGACGCTCTGACCAGAGTGCTTGCTCTGAATCAGGGTCCTCCTCCATGAAAATGGAGCGGCCTCCTGGCCGCTCGCATAGCTGTGGGTGACCACCCACAGCATTTGCGAGCGGCCAAAAAGATGGTCGCGATGGTCTTGACCATTGCGACCATCAGACTTGCGACGGAGACCCTGTGGTAGGGTCTCCCTGCCACAAGCCCTAGAGTGATTTTGGCTCTATCAGAGCCAAAATCACTCCCACTTAC
Source organism: Taudactylus pleione (assembly GCA_031769625.1). Lineage (NCBI taxonomy): Eukaryota > Metazoa > Chordata > Amphibia > Anura > Myobatrachidae > Taudactylus > Taudactylus pleione. Next base: position 1,723,193 of record JAUIMM010001300.1, read on the forward strand.
ATCACTAGTGATGTCAGTGGGGCCGGACCCAGACGGTAGGCGTTCCCATGGGAAAGCCTCCGTCTGGCCACCACGCCCCCGGCACGCCCACCAAAGGGGGCGTGCTGTCAATCAACATCGACAGCACGCCCCCTTTGGTGCGAGACCCGGAGCGATGGAAAGCCCGTCGCTCCCCGGGTCTCACGCATGCGCACGACGGAGCTCCCTCCGTCGTGCGCATGCGCAGTGGGGAACATCGACCCACTTGCGAGCGTACTGCCGCTCGCGAGTGGGTCTGAATGACCCCCTCTGTCCCAGTGTCGCTGGACAGATTCACTGTCTGCCGATGAGTTAAAGATTATTTCCAAGCAAAACATTATGAAGAGATTGTTTTTTCTCTTCACATCCTAATGAGGATTCTGGTTCATACAGTTATCCCGTGGGAGTCAGTGAAATTCATCAGGTAATCGGGTCAATTGGAACATACACCCATTTATAAAGTAATCTGTGAAGTGCACTTATGGGTTATTAAATACAAACCCCAGTAAGCTCTGTGGGTTGGTCCCTGAGCCCTATTCAGTGCACTATTGCCTCTGCACCATGGAAGCAACCACTCTGTGGACTGAACCAATGTTCATTACATTAACTATACACCTGGAGCCAGTGACATAATTGAGAATGCAGCCTATCCGTCCACTAGGAACCAATGACCTCACTGAGAATGCAGCCTATCTATTCACTAGGAACCAGTGACATCACTGAGAATGCAGCCTATCCAGTCACTAGGCTACAGTGACATCACTGAGAATGCAGCCTATCCAGTCACTAGGAACCAGTGACATCACTGAGAATGCAGCCTATCCATTCACTAGGAACCAGTGACATCATTGAGCATGCAGCCTATCCATTCACTAGGAACCAGTGACATCATTGAGCATGCAGCCTATCCATTCACTAGGAACCAGTGACATCACTGAGATTGCATGATTAGTATAAAATGCTCTGTGGGACAAAGCAGGCAGCACAAGACACTGACAGCAGCAATGGAAGGAGGTGGGTGCAAAGTACCCGGTCTCTCTCAGGCCCCAGGAGTGCAGGGGAGGCGTAAATATGTCCTCTTGGTACACAATCATACAAACTTGTTTATTTTAAGGCTTCGGGCACCAGGGCATTTCATGGCTGCTGACAGCAAATGTCAAAAAATAGAGGTGAGAATATAGCAGAGGGTATATTTACTAAAGTGAGAGTTTTTATAAGTGGAGATGTTGCCCATAGCAATCAGATTCTAGCTATTATCTTCTAGAAGGTGCCAGATAAATGTTAAGTAGAATCTGATTGGTTGCTATGGGCAACATCTCCATTTCTAAAAACTCTCACTTTAGTAAATACACCCCCCAGGATTCTGTTTTCTAAGCAAAGCAACATTACTGGGTTACTTTATTTTGACAAATAATTGTGAGTAATGCAAACAGACACAAAACATGTGGTACAACAAAATTGTGAGAAAAACAAACACACACAGATCAGAAATAGGATAATAGCAAAATAACAGTCTAGACAGTCCGCTTTCAGCAGCCTTTCTCCCTTCTGAAATCTATCATACAAGACCATACACCTTGTGGCGCGAGACACCTGGCACGAGCGAGCCGCCAGGTGCCACTTGCGCCCAGCACATCGAGACGGGCTGCTTGGTGACATAGCAGCAACAGTGTATGAGGACATTATCCAGCCCATCAACAAGTTAGTGACATCACAGAAGTGCTAGCTAACGGATGGCACAACATGAGGAACTGTACTGTGTGCAGCTGCACTCTAGCAAAGGTTCTGATTTTAGACCCACTTAGGCTTCTTAAGTAATCACAAATAAATGTGGATAATGCTTGGTCAAGTGTTTTTTTTTTTTAAAGAACATAGGGTGCAGGCGCAGAAGGGACGGGATGTATTATAATGACATATCAATAAAACTTAGAAGTCTCTAGGACAAAAACGCGTAGGATGGCCTCCTTTGCTTTTGTTGTTCACACCTGGAACTGCCCCACTTGATCCATCAGTGAACTGGATATTGACCATCATTCTGGCAGTAGTGGGGCATTATTCAGATAAGCAGCAATTATTTTTATATCCTATAAGCATTAATACACTAGGTGGCTGTACCAGATTGCATTTTCAGATAACTAATAGTGGCTTTGGGCCTTACCTCAATCTGGGCCCATATAATTCTGCTATGGATCACACGTTTTATGAGCTGCACCAGAAGCCCAACCTCTGCCACAAGCAGTACCACCAACCCTACCTTTTGCATGAGCCCTGTCATAAGCCCAGGCCTTTCTCCCAAGAACTGCGGCCAGGGGGACAGGTATGGATTACCCGGGCCTGGGATTGTCAGAGGGGCCGGTGGGGAACCCAGGGAGCTGTGGACAACAAACGCCCAACACCTCAAAGTGGCGTCGTGCGAAGAGGATGTTTCTCTTCCACAGCTCACCAGGCTCCGCTGGAGCTGTCTTCTGGTATTTATCATTATTTCTAATAATAATGCCCTGATCCCAATTGAGAAGGCAATGAGCCACTAAACCAAAAGCTCAGTCTTCATGTAAATCCCATTTTCTCTTAACCAAACTAGTGCGGTTATGACAACTGAGAGCTTTGAAGGATCCCTGGTAACTTTTGATTACCATCAATGTATGGATTTAGGGGGTCATTCAGACCCACTCGCGAGCGGCAGTCCGCTCGCAAGTGGGTCGATGTTCCCCACTGCGCATGCGCACGACGGAGGGAGCTCCGTCGTGCGCATGCGCGAGACCCGGCGAGCAAAGGACTTTCCATCGTTCCGGGTCTCGCACCAAAGGGGGCGTGCTGTCGATGTTGATTGACAGCATGCCTCCTTTGGTGGGCGTTCCGGGGGCGTGCCTGCCAGACGGAGGCGTTCCTATGGGAGCGCCTTCCGTCTCAAGCCGGCCCCACTGACATCACTAGTGATGTCAGTGGGAGTGATTTTGGCTCTGATAGAGCCAAAATCACTCCTGGCCTTGCGGTTGAGAAACCCGACCACAGGGTTTCTCTCGCAAGTCCGATGGTCGCGATGGTCAAGACCATCGCGACCATCTTGTTGGACGCTCGTATAGGCTGTGGGTGGTGACCCACAGCTATACGAGCGTCCAGGAGGACACTCCATAGTTATGGAGGTGGGCCCCGATTCAGAGCGAGCGCTCTGGTCAGAGCGTCCGGCTCTGAATCAGGGCCTTAGTCCCATCTACACCACATTACCAAGGAGTTAACTGAACCGCTCATTTGCTTATATAGAACCAAACCCACCTGAACATCACATTGACTCCTGATCATCAGCACAATCCCCACCTACTGAGCTCTATTATATGCTCATAATGTTTATTCATTCATCACAAAGCTGTCCTTTGTCTGTGTATAATACACTGGTCTTTCTGTCTACTTGTATGAGCAACAAAGACTCATGGGAGAGCCGGACACAACAGGTTACCCTCTTCATTGATCCCGTGTGCGAACACAATGCATCTGTTTAATCTTATTAATCAGACTCTGACCAGCCAGAGGGTGCTAGAACGGTCCTTTATTTGTAGTGCCTACAAATATTCCGCAGGGCAAGCCGACAAAGCGTACAAACAAAATTATTAAATATAAGTGGAACCAAAAATTAAACATGTGTATATAAATATATATATATTTTTTTTTTTTGTTTGTTTTGCGTTGCTTACTAAACAAACCACTGTGACATCAACTATCAAACATGGAGGAGGAAACGTGATGGTCTGGGGCTCTTTTGCCGGATCCTTAGCCAGCGTCTTGCTGTGACTGGCGCCCTAATCCAAAAGGGCTCCCGCAGCATTTTGCAGCACCACGCAATACTTATAGTCTACTCCTAGTTGGTCACTTTAGAGTTTCAATTAAAATGTTTAAATGGAAAATAAATGTCATTTTACGTTTTGTGTAGAACTCCTGTCATAACATGAGGATGCTACAAGACGCCTTTTCGTGCTGCATAAGCTTTCAGTTTGGGTTAGGTGTTGTTTAATTGGCTCATTGATTTTGCTAATTAACTGCTAATTGCCTGCTCTTGTCGCATGTTAATACTTTAAGTATTTTAGGAAGAGTTAGGTAACTAGAAGACACGTGGATAAATAAGCCGGAAATCTCTCGTTCAACAAATGTTATTGATGCAAAGTGGACACGTAAACCAGTCATAAGCTGCATACACACGTAAAGATTTCCTGTCCAACCATCCAACCAGTTGATTGGTTGGAATGAAAATCTGATAATGTATGAAAGTAAATGACAATCAGCAATTTGCTCCCAAATGCCGGAAAATGGACAAAAACTGTTGTTTGAACAAATTGTTTAGATCAAACATTTAACAAACTTGTCTGACGTCATTTTCATCTGTTTTCTGGCATTTAGGAGCAAATTGCTGATCATCAGTTACTCCCATATGTTACCAGATTTTCATTCCAACCAATCAACTAGTTGGATGGTTGGACAGAATATCTTGACGTGTGTATGCAGCTTTACTCCAAAAAGGCCACCCATAAATAATACTCAGAAATAAGCCAAGTGACCCGGTTTGTAGTTTTTTTTTTATTTTTTTATTTACTACGTTTGTGCTTTACCTTAATAAACATTAAACTTGCTTTCAGTATTCACGTAGAATTTGGTCTAATTTATTATTAATGGTGCATAGCTCCACAAATGCATTAAACAGCATCTGCTGGTGTTTTTTGTTCCCCATAACATTTGTAAAATAATAAAAACAACAGGTCTGACACTATAAATTGCTGTACAGCTGAAAGGAGGATGGTCAGCCCATGGGAAGCATAGCCAACCCAATGATGGCTCCACGGAAATACAGAACCAAGACCATTCATGGGACGTAGTCCTTCTTTCGGCAATCACAGTGTTGAAATTCAAAAGGTCCACACCAGATCGTCGAATGTCATAATGTCTATATGGTCAAAATGTTGGACACCTGCAACATGTTGACACAGTGCCGACCTATGAAATGTTGACACAGCCATAATAATTGACAATAGAAATTTTAGGGTTAGGATTGGGGTTGACGTTAGGTATAAATTTGGATGTCGACATTTTGTACCAGCTGACATTTTGGCTGTCGACATTTTGAACATCTAGACAGTTTGTCAGTGTTGACATTTCGCAAGTCGACATTGTGACTGTCGCAATGCTGAACATGTCGAAATCATGGTGTCTACATAACGACTGTCAACATTGTGATTTTGACAAATCATCAGACCAGATCTGCCATTCATAGATGGTAATGTAGCTTTACTGAAAGGAAAAAAATAATATTAGGCAGTAAAGCGGACTTGTATTATTATTATAGCGCAGGATAGAACAGCAGGGAGATGACTAGCTTTTCCTGCCTACAGTAACCTTTGTAGTACTGGCATCACGATTACCTTACATGGACGATCTAAGCAGTTCTGCCATCATTGGAACACCCCCACCCCTGCCATCCTATTTACAGGGGGACACCAGTGATACAATTTGGGCATTATAATAATACAAAGATATAATAGAGCAGATACACAGACACGCATAATGGCGTCTGCGCTTGTATCAGCTGAAGCAAATGTCAGCGGGAGCTAGTGATATTGAGGAGGCATGAGGTATGTGTTTGCGGGGGGGGGGGGGGGGCAGACAAATCATGTGAGCACATCACTTAGCCAGTATATATGGTACATATGCTTTATAGAAGCGGCAGCTTACCTTGCATGTAGGACTCAATCCTTCTGATGAGCTCATAAGACTTGGAGCGATCCAGTAGTGTGCGAATGGCAGGCAAAGGGTCCAAAATGATGGTCTCTGGATGGGCCTCGATATATTCCTAATAGTGACAAACAGAGGATCTTAGATTGTAAGCCTTTTTGGCCAGGGACCTCGCCACCTACATCGTATGTTACCCAGCACATGGAACACAGAGAGGTTGGGCAAAAATGCAGGTTTAAACTACAACTCCCACTATGGTTGGGATGATGACCCTGGGATGATATTACAACAAAAAGGTGCAAAGGGCCTGATTCAGAGCCGCTTGTAAGCGGCCGCTCGTTCGCTCCGAGCGATGTTTGCCCAACTGCGCATGTGTACGGATCGTTATACGCATACGCGAACCAGTCAGTGCGGTCGAAATTCATGTGCTCGCAAAATAGCGAATGCCTGATAATTTGAGTGACAGAAAGAGGCGTATGTGGGTGGTAACAGGGGAAGGTGTTTGAAAACGAGGAGTGGAGATCAGAACGCAGGCGTGCTTAAAAGGTCAAAACGGGCGTTTTATGGGTGTGCATAATTAATACAGCAGCGTCATTGACCACGTCACTGGGTTATTTTATAGTCAGAACTGCTCGCAAAATTGTGGTAGCAAAAACCAACCACAAGAATAGCGAGCAGCTCATACCCTGGTCGATGTACTCGATTAATCTAATAAATAGCGGACATGACGTAGGATGCGAGCGGCCAGGGGGTGTAGTTTCCCAAAAAACGACCGCAAGTTTTGTTCGCTCGTTCAGACCTAGAGGCGTGAACAGACTGCAAAGAGCAAACGGTTCATTTGAATAGCCACCCCTTTTTTTTGAACGAACGACCGCAAATAGCGACCGGCTCTGAATCAGGCCCAAAGTTCCAACCTTAACTAAAAGGCAGCAACGTTCGGAAAACGTTTTTTTTGCTAAATTACAAGCGGCTGATTGGCTGCTTGGTCACTGCTAATTTTGCACCTACAGTGGATGTAAAGTTAATAAATAAGGTCTAGAGGTTTCTATGCAGAACAGCAAATCTTACAGAACATATTTATTCTCATTATAGGAGTCCTTTGGAATAACTGACATCAGAATAATTTGGAGTGCCTGAAAAGCCTAAAAGAAGGACCAGAGTAAAGAGAGGCTTCCTTTTATCTTATAGGAAGAGCAGACGAGAGTCCAGCATGTCAGCAGGTGATCCGTTTAGAGGCTGCTATAATACATTAAATATTAATCCAAGGCGAGATATATAGGTCAGGGACGCCAGAAGCAGCTGATCCGCAGTACAAGGACATAACGTGTGCGACATGACCTCAGTCTACGCAGATCACTTTCTCCTCTGCACACAAGGTTTATAGGGCTACTGACTACACAAGACGGTTTTATGATGTTTAGACGGAAACATGTTTTGTAGTTTCCATCGGCCGTCAAAGTGAAATGTTGGTAACATTTAGAGCGTAGGTATTTTTTATTACTATTTATTTATTTCTCAATATAATGTTACTTTGAGATTGGGTGCTAAATTGATAATATCTTATAGAGAAGTGATCACAAAATGCCGTACCATTGTGCATTGTGCTCCTACAGTGACGACAGTGAAAAAACAAAACAGATTTTCAAACAGTGATCAATCGATCTATCTGTATATTTTAGATAGATATAGATATATATATTAGATATATACACACACACACAGATGTGACCTCAACCACTATTGCTGCAGTTGCACCAAATCAGCCCTTTTCGGCGTGCTAGGTCCCGAGTGATTGGGCTTGTGTCGAGTGTCTTTTGAGCGTGTCTTTCCCCGGATAGGTGTCTAAGGGCCGTATACGACTAGCCGCGATAAGTCCGTTTCTGCGGAAAAGTATCGCGAATTACGTCATTTTGCCATGCAAAAAGTTTCCTCTGTATTCAATCCAAATACTTTTCACCGGTGTGGAAACTCAATGCAATGGAACCTGCGAAAAAAATTTGCCTATGAATAGGTGTCGAAAAAAAAGTGCAAAATTGGGGTGCAAAGCTGCGGGAACCACTCTGCACCCTTGGGACAGTTCCCAAAGGTAATCTGAGTAAAAAAAAAAAGTCTTTAGATCACCCCAAAAAAGTACCTTCGTTTTGGGGGCCAAACTTAAAAACTCGCGAAATAGGCTGCAGGGGTGTCCCCAAGTATGCCCCAGGTGTTTTTAAAGTTTGCAGGTGCATGCGGCAGGTTAATTTTTAACAATTTTTACAAAGTACACTTTAGCAACTTAAATATATGTTAGCACCCATTTTCATGTACCCCAAGTTTGCTGGGACTACTTATTTTGAGTCAAAAAACCTGCTAAATGCTATTCTTCATCACTTCTGCAAAGACGCGAAATAGCAGCTATTGGCAGCATTTAAGTACCCAAAATACCTTCAGCAGGGCTATTCAAGGGTATCAAGAGTGATCCCCAATGTCAGAGAATTTTTTGAGGGGCGTCAGGCCGATTTCTAACTAAATACGGGGATAAGCGGGCACGCACGCGATACTTTTTCGCATTGAAAACCAGTGATGTAGGCGAAAAGTCCAGCATGCGAAAAGTACGGGACTTTTCGCATCTAATTGAACATGCCCCTTAGTCGCAATGTGATATGACAAAACTGCTTAAATGGATTGCACTGTTTAAATTGATATGTGACACTACATTTGCGGCGTGTGTATGAGCCTGAATCTGTATATAGTGCTACGATACAGGGGCCACAGCTATGTTTCATGCCAAGTTCTGTTGTGCTTAATCTGCGACTTATTGCAAACACATTCCTGTATAATTAAAATGGCATTGACTGATGTTTCGTAGTGGGTCTTCAGTGCGAATAAGTCACAAATTTAAAATTTAGATGTGTGAAGCTATGAGGACACATCCCACGGTGGTGTGTGGCCCACCCCATAACCCACCCCACCCCACCTGAGATATAAAAAGTAAGTATGTGAAAGGATAAAGGTAAATACCGGTTCATCCCTAAAACATTGCCTTCACTGTCTGCAAGGGTCATGTTCAAATCAATAACTACCCCATAGACCCAAAAGGTTCTGTCGCTCAACTGTGTTCACCCTTCCATGGAGCATTAACCAAAATATCACATGAAAACAAAATCTGAAAGGCTACTACGGAACTTTTCAGCTTTACCGAGTCGCCCCCTAAGTATCTCACACCAGATTGGCCCTTAAATAGAGATTAATAGAACAAATAGACATTTTTACCAGTAATAATGCATTACTACATGCTTGGACTGATTGCTTTATTGTGTGGAGAGTATATTTCTGCCTAGGAGCGGGAAATGTGAGCACACAGCCAGTGCCGTGGGCAGAGGACGGAGTTTGTTCTACGTTTATTGTCAGACGGGAGTCTTGAACACTCGTGGTTTAAATAGTGCTCAAAAGCACCAGAGCGGTGGCAACACAATGAAGAGAAGGCTGCCCCTCTGGTCACATGGGAGTAATTACACTCTGAAGAAGCTCCATGCAACAGTTTGAGCATAAGTTTTGCCATGTGATAGAGGAGCAGCTTACTTGCTTAACTTCGCCATGTCAGCATGAGGGGAACTAAGAGCTTATGGAAGTTAGTGCAGGAAATCTGCTACCATTCAAGGTGCCCGTCTCATACCACCCTCAAGCAAACTAGGGATGTGCGGGCTCGGATTAGTTCAGATTTTCCCGACAAAAATCGGGTCTCCGAAACAGGCAAAATGTCATCTTTCATGGACTTTTGTCCAGGAATGATGATATTTGTCCATGAAAGATGACGTTTTGCCTCTTTCTGAGACCCATTTTTTGGCGAGAAAATCCGAATTTGGCGGGAAAATCTGAACTAATCCGAGCCCGCACATCCCTAAAGCAAACCGCGGTGGGATTGCAGCCACACAGATAACAGTGCAAGCTTGAAGTTATTTTGCTGTACAGTAACAAAGCCCTTCCCCAGCCTCTTCCTATTCGCATCAGCCAAGTGACAAAGCACTGATAGGTGATTGAAGAGGTGACCGATTAAATACAACAACAATATTAGATAAGAAACATATGGTTAATCAGAAGCTTTTAACCGGCCAATGTCTATTTTATAAAACATATATGAGCCATGTGGGTAGTTGCTCAAAAGTTTCACAAAAAAACAACCTCAAAAACAGATCTATATGGTACCACAGCAAATGCAGACCCCTAGAGCCCACAAATGAGTTTTCCATTGAAATATTTTAGGAATAAAGTCACCTGGTACTCAGATTTCATTTAATGGAAAGAACCGTGCTGCAAATAACTAAAAAAAAAAAAAAAAAAGGACACTGAACTCATCTTTATTTTGTTCCTCAGATGATTTCATATCTCCCAGGAACTTGCTGTATACGGCGCGCGCATGAAATTTACAGCTGTGCACTAGCTACTTCTGCCCCATTCTAACTAGTGATTTAATGAAGGTTCATGGGAAGAGTAAAAGGTGTGTATCCACTAATAGACGGAGAAACGAGAGCACGATTACGACATTGTAATCGTGCTGCGATGAAAGATGTAAAAAATGATCAGCTGGTCGTTTTTGACATTTAAATGCCCGATTTGCGGCCGATTACTGAGCGATCGCACGATTACGATGTCGTAATCGCGCAATCGCTCAGTAAGTGGTTGCGTAGTCGATACACACCTTTAAGGTGCTTATCCACTACGCTACCTTACTGAGTGATTGCACGATTACGACATCGTAATCGTGCAATCGCTCAGTAATCGGCCGCAATTCGGGCATTTAAATGTCAATAACGACCAGCGAAGTGCGTGCCCGCTGGTATCATCGCCCGTACATGCTGGTCAACCTGACAATCACGTCAGGTTCAGCATGTCCGGGGAAGATTGAAGTGCATGCACTGAACGACTGAACGTTCAGTGTAGGCACATCACAGACTGTGAAACGACTGCACGATTACAATGTCGTAATCATGCTCTTGTTTCTCCATCTATTAGTGGATACGCACCTTTATATTATAGCGGACTAACCAGAGCAGGAGCAAATGAGCTAAGGTACTGAAAAAAATGCTGCTGGAAAATAATTTAGTTCAGAATTTGACGGGCTTCTTTAAGATGAACCCACTGCTGACATCAGTAATCGATTAAAATAACAAATCAATTGATTTAGTATAGTAATACCATCTCTGGAGGTACCTTCCAACTTTGGAAATGTAATTACCAAACGACACATCCCCTCACGCCTCTATGAAAGCTTGCGATGTTTGCACTACCGTAATTAGCCGATATAAGCACAGCAGAATTTAATCCCCCCCCCAAAAAAAAGGATTTGTCTCCTACAAATCAACTCTAACTTCAGAATTGAACATATGGCCACTTACATAATGTACTGTGGGAAAAATGTATCAAGCCATGTGGACAAAGTACCAACCAATCAGCTCCTAACTGTCACTTTACAGGCTGTGTTTGAAACATGACAGTTAGGAGCTGATTGGTTGGTGCTTTATATCTCTCCATACATTCCCCACTTTGTGCAATAGTCACTGTTTACTTGTCCAATTACAAAAACTAAATTAAACGCTGAAATTTTCTGAAGACTTAATTGGACCCCCTATAAAAAAAAAAAAAGCTGCATTGATACAAAAGGGTTTTTTTTGCGTCCTCTATTATGTGGCCGATGTTTGAGAGCAAAGTGTTCTTCTTTTATATAATCCTGCGGCTATTACATTTACTGGAACATAGAATCGTTACCGTCAGCCATCTATTGGTTGTAAAAAAATCAAAAAGAGTTTGAAGTTCAAACATACAGAGAACGGGAACCCTTAGGAGGACTGGCGCGCCAGTTCCAAAGATAATAATGAGAGATTTAATAAACTTATTTTAGCTGATCTCTGCAGCTCTATAAAGCCTGGCACATACAGGATTCCAGCTTAAGGGACAGGACATTTTTCATGCCCTATTGCCCGAACAATCACTGGCCGGATTAATAGGATGGGAGAAATTTTTTGGGCTTCAGTTTATGTATTCTGTGGAAATTAAAAGATTACATCCTGGTGAAACAGGATAGTGCTCACTGTCTTTTTTTAAAAGGGATATCTCCATGATCCTATTAATAAAGTACACAATGTAAAAACTAATACAGATCGAGTCTCCCATATCCAAAATGCTTGGGACCAGGGGTATTTTGGATATCGGAATATTCCGTATTTTGGAATATTTGCATAACATAATGAAATATCTTGGGAATGGGACCCCAATATATACACAGAATGCATTTATGTGTTATATACACCTTATACACACAGCCTGAAGGTCATTGTATACTATATTTTTAATAATTTTGTGCATCAAAAAAAGTTTGTGTACATACATGAAATTCATTTATGTTTCATATACACCTTATACACACAGCCTGAAGGTTATTTATACTATATTTTTAATCATTTGTGCTTTAAACAAAGTTTGTGAACATTGAACCATCAGAAAGCAAAGGTTTCACTTTCTCAGTCATGCTAAAAATATTCCGTATTCCGGAATATTCCGTATTTCGGAATATTTGGATATGGGAGACTCAACCTGTAGAACAAAGCCACAATATATCTGCCATTACTGTTTTTTTTTTTTTTTTTTTGTATATTATTTTTATCAGATTTTTGATAATATACATCCATACATACATTTACTGTAACATTACAAACAGTTAAAACAACTCAACACAAGCACCATTCTGATAGTGACGTCATAATCAGGAAAAAACTCACAGTACAGGTTATATATAGCACATAGCTGTGTGTGTAGTGCTAATATCCACAAGAATACAGCACACATTAATGGGATTGGAACGAATGACAGAACTCGGTGTCCTGTGCCTCATTTATGTCCCAAATTCCCAGGGAAGCGATGGGCAGTCTACTGGCGGCCATTTTGTAGCCTGAACCAATATGTGTAAGTCTAACAATTCATTAGGAAGCAACAGCTCATGAGTATTAGAGGGAAATTCAATTAGAGGCGAAAAGCCATATTCGCCTGTTTTTTTTGTGAAAAGTGGAAACAATTCTCCAAAAATGATTCTCCAATCAATAGCTGGTGAAAAGAAATGCAAAATCTTTATTTTGGGGTGCAAACGTGGGGAAACAACTCAGACCCCTTGGGACAGCCCCCCCAAAGGACAAATACGCAAAAAAAACAGAAACTAAAACCTAAGAACACCCCAAAAAAGACATATAATTTTTGGGGTGTAAATTTAAAAAGTGGGGGGATAAACATTAAAAGTAGCGAAAAAGACTTCTTGGGGATCCACAAGTATGGGTCAGGTGTTTTTGGGATTGCAGGTGCATGCAGCAGGTGGATTTTTCAAATTTTTTAAAAATTCACTTTAGAGACATAAAAACATGCTTGCACCCATTTTCAAGCACCCCAAATTTGACAGGAATTCTTATTTTCACCAAAAACTACAGCTTTATGCCATTCTTCACCACTTTTACAAAAACGCTAATAGCAAGCAATTTACACAACTTAAGTACACAAAATAGCTTTATTAGGGCTATTAGTACACATCTATTCTGATTCCCTATGTTAGTGCATCTTTTTCTGGGGTACAGACTGATTTCCCCAGTTCTTTCAATACTTTTCACCTGTTCCGTATTCGCCTGTTTCCGTGTCCGCCTGTTTTGCAAATTAATTAGGCGAAAAGCAGGGACGAGCACGGAATAAATTCGCCTCTGAAACAGGCGAATGAAGCGAACAGTCGGACAGGCGAAAACTTCGCCTCTAATTGAATATGGCTCTTAGTCACTAACTCCTCATGGATTGATCAGTTCCTTGGCGATAACACAATAACAGCCGCTCTACATAGCAAAAAAAGGTTGCGGGTATAATATTTTGATCGCGCGCGTCACCCACCTGGAATCTCTGTACTACTTGCACAGACTCGATGTCATTTTGATCAGCCTCTAAGATGACATCCGTTAATTTGTGGATGATGACATCTAGCGGGCCTTGGTCCTCAATGGGTTTGGCCAGATTAAGCTGAAATACAAAAAGACAGGCAAGTGAACTAATTACACTTATGAATGGCAAGCATCAAAAATTCTAACAAATTCCTAAAAAAATGATTAAAGCATTATATGTGAATGGTAACGAAAGGCCTGTAAGCTGCAATATACACCTGGTAAAATATGTTAGACTTAAGGCTCATACACACTAGACGATAAATTGAACGATATGGACGATAAATATATCGTTATCGTTCATAACATTCAAAATCGTCCAGTGTGTATGCACAATATCATTAACAATGAGCGCTCCCGCGGATCGTTAACGATGTCTGCCATCGCCCGAACATGCAGGGCAACTTGACGACATAGTAGGCTGTGCATATTCAGGATTTAGGCGGGTGACGTCACTGAACGATATCGTCCAGTGTGTATGCACGATGTCATTAAGCCGGATGAAGCATATCGTTAAGGTTGTAACCGGCTTTAGGGTACACTAAGCCTTGGAGAGAGATACAATGGACGGAGATAAAGTACCAACCCATCAGCTCCTGTCACATTATAGGCTGTGTTTGAAGGAGGACAGTTAGGAGCGAATGGGTTGGTACTTTATCTCTCCCCAAGGCTTACTATATAGACCCCACCAAACTCAGGTGAAGTATCGGCTAATATTTGCCTGCTCACCATCATATTTTAGGACCTGGCTGCAACCATAATAATTATCGTGTCCCTCAATGCGGTGAAACATAACCTACTTCGTCATGAAAGAATGGTCACAAAAAAAATTGCAACCAGAGCTCTGGAAGAAGACAATAGATTAGAGAAAAGGCTCCTCTACTGAATAATGATCAATGCAATCAAATTTACAGACACCATCACAGAATCTAGGCCTAAGTCCAACTACAAAGAATATTTTATACATTAATAAGTTACGTCAGACAAATATAAAGAGAAAATAAAGAATATATAGGGCGGAATTCAATTGATTCTACCCCCCTTCGCGCCCGACGGAACTATTCAATTTTTGCTCCTGTCGGGCGCGATCAGCTGCTAGCGCTCTATTTCAGCTCGCAGCCCCAGAAGGGTGCGAGCTGAAATCGGTTGAAAAAGTGACCTGTTTGGGCGCTCAAACGGCACTTTTTGCAATCGCGCCCAGCACTTTGGTCGGGGTTAGCCGATTTACGCGGCTAAACCCGACCGCTTTGGGCGTGAACAGCGCGAAAAGCTGGCACAATTGAATAGCGGCCCGCGATCTCCCGTCACTTTAGACGGGAGATCGGGCCGCAAAAACAATTGAATTCCACCCATAGTGTAAGTGTTCCTCTCAAGCAACACTGTTAAAGTTCCGAAAATAAATAGATCACCAAAAAGTTGAGAACTGCAGATCTATACAATTGTAAGACAGTCACGATGTTGACAATCAGGATGAGGACACTGGAATGTGACACAGTTGTTATTCTTAAGGGAATGGCATTAGTGGTGTTAACTTGATGGTAAAGCAGCATGTTTAAACTTGTATTGCCGTCCACTTTAACATGTGATTAGCAGCATTACGACTGTGTAGAACTGCATCCTGAGCACTAAACTATTATTTGCCCTGGTGTACTTTGAAAATTAAAATGTTCCCTTCCTATAAAACATTCCCAGGAAAAAAACAAAAATTGAGAAGAGCTGTGATTGTACTTTGATGTCACTGCTTCCTAGTGAATGGATAGGCTGCATTCTCAGTGATGTCACTGCTTCCTAGTGAATGGATAGGCTGCATTCTCAGTGATGTCACTGCTTCCTAGTGAATGGATAGGCTGCATTCTCAGTGATGTCACTGCTTCCTAGTGAATGGATAGGCTGCATTCTCAGTGATGTCACTGCTTCCTAGTGAATGGATAGGCTGCATTCTCAGTGATGTCACTGCTTCCTAGTGACTGGATAGGCTGCATTCTCAGTGATGTCACTGATTCCTAGTGAATGGATAGGCTGCATTCTCAGTGATGTCACTGATTCCTAGTGACTGGATAGGCTGCATTCTCAGTGATGTCACTGATTCCTAGTGAATGGATAGGCTGCTTTCTCAGTGATGTCACTGATTCCTAGTGACTGGATAGGCTGCATTCTCAGTGATGTCACTGATTCCTAGTGAATGGATAGGCTGCTTTGTCAGTGATGTCACCAATTCCTAGTGAATGGATAGGCTGCTTTCTCAGTGATGTCACTGATTCCTAGTGACTGGATAGGCTGCATTCTCAGTGATGAGTGGGTTCTTAAAATAAAATGTATTCTTGTTTTAAAGAGTATCAAGAGCGAACATATAGTTTTCAATGCAGCATAATATTAAATAACATCCATAGATCTCAATTAAACAAGCCATAAAGGGGCCAAACTATCACGGAAAATGCCATAATAATAAACATACAAAAAGAAGAAGTCTATTTGCGCTAATAAGACATTATTTATTATAAAATAATAAAATATCAAATAATCAGGGGGTCTGATGTTCACTAAACACATATAAATAAATTAATATATTTTATATGCAATGTATATTTATTCAGACTAGAATAGGACTAGCCATAATGTAAATATTAATATTTAGACATATGATACATACATAAATACCAACAAATGCTGCATATAAAAATACAACCAATAAAACGACTATAGTGATCACAATAACTCCATGGAGATCTCCAAGTCTAAAGCTGGGCATCCACTATACAATGACAGTTAGGAGCTGATTGGCTGGTACCTTATCACTTTTCACTCTGTCTCCTAACACTGCTTAGTAAATAGACCCCTCAGTCTTTTTAAAAAAGCACAGTGTCATTCACATATTATGACACTGCTTTTTAAAAAGACTGAGGGGTCTATTTACTAAGCAGTGTTAGGAGACAGAGTGAAAAGTGATAAGGTACCAGCCAATCAGCTCCTAACTGTCATTTTTCAAACACAGCCTGTGAGTTGGTAGTTAGGAGCTGATTGTCTGGCACCTTATCACTTTCACTCTGTCTCCTAATACTGCTTAGTAAATAGACCCCATAGTCCATATATTCACAAGATATTGCTCCTGGTTTTAAGCCACAAATAAAAATACAAATGGAAACATGAAAGCTTGTATAATCACCACTCTCCGCTAGTGTTAGTAATCAGCACTCAGCATGCGCCGTTGCGATCGCAATCGGGTCGAAGGTTAGCCTTGCAAACGCACAGCAGCCGCACTGTGCATGCGTAAGCCCCGAAGCGAGAGAGAGACTCTCTTGCTCCAGAGCTCACTACAAAAGGGGCGGCTGTCGATGTTGATCGACAGCTCGCCCCCGGTTTTGTAGGCAGGCCGGGGGGATGGTTTAAAAAACGGAGGCGTTCCTTAAGGAACGCCTACCGTTTTGTGGGCGGCCGCACTGACATCAACAGTGATGTCAGTGGGGAGCTTCCTGCTGGATCAGAGCAGGAAGCTCCCTGGGGCTTGCTGTTGCCGAGACCCAACCTTAGGGTCTTGTCGCAAGCCCCGATGGTCGCGATGGTGTTCACCATCGCGACCATCAACATGGTCGGTCGCTAAGCTGTGGGTGGTAACCCACAGCTTAGCTAGTGACCAGGAGGCAGCAGTAAAAAAAAAAGGAAGCGGCCGCCCTCATTCAGAGAGAGCGATCGCTTCTTGCGACCGCCTTTGAATGAGGGCCAGAGGGCCTGATTCAGACCCGGTCGCAAGCGCTGAGCGCTCGCAACCGTGTCGATGGTGGCCCAGAGCGCATGGCGGAACCGGCTCCGTCGTGCGCATGCGCGAGACCCGGATAGCGACGGGCAAGTCGTCGCTCCGGGGTCTTGTACCAAAGGGGGCGTGCTGTCGATGTTGAGTGACAGCACACCCTTTTGGTGGGTGGGCCAGGGGAGTGGCTGCCCAAACGGAGGCGTTCCCATGTCAACGTCTCCGTTTGGGGGTGGCCCCACTGACATCACGAGTGATGTCAGTGGGAGAGATTTTGGCTCTGTTAGAGCCGAAATCTCTCTTGGGCTTGCGGCAACGAGACCCTACCACAAGGGTCTTGTCTCAAGCCCGATGGTCGCGATGGTCTTGTCTTGATCATCGCGACCATCTTCCTGGCCGCTCGCTATAGCTGTGGGTGGTCACCCACAGCTATGCGAGCGGCCAGGAGGCCGTTCCGAAAAAAAAAAAAAAAAAAACAGACCGGGGCCAGCGTCTTTTTTTTTTTTTTTTAGAACGGCGTAATATGTCATTCACATATTAGACTAGGAGATCTCCGTGGAGTTATTGTGATCACTATAGTCCTTTTATTGGTTGTATGTATTTTTCTATGCAGCATTTGTTGGTATTTATGTATGTGTCATTACCAACGCCCGTCGGGATCTCTCACTGTCGGGATTTGAACCGGCGGCTGTTGAGCAGATGGTATTTTAATCCCATTCCACCTAAATGTGTAAACACTGCTGTATTATGAAACTGAAAACCTGATAACGGTTGTTCACAATTTCACATTTTGATTTGTCAATTATTGATCTGTACAGCCAGTTGCCGTAATCCATGTCATCGGATCACACAGGGATCTCCCCATTCAGTTTCAATGACCGGATTTGGACACAAATTGCACCTCTTACAGGGTCATGATGAACAATGATGCAATCAGGCCAAATCACTTAGGCCTATGTCTGTTTCTGGAAGATTTAAAGGGTGCACAATGGAGGCAGACACGGTGTGTGCAGAATCAATCATCCTGATAACGCAGTTTATCAGTTCGCTGCATATTTGTGGCATGAACCAGTTTAAGCAGCATCAATAGTGCATTGATAAGACTTGGGGGAGATGTATCAAGCTCAGAGACTGATCAAGTGGAGACATTGCCCAAAACAACCAATCAGCTTCTGTCATTTATCTAGCACAGTATTTGACAGAAGTTGATTGGTTGCTACGGGCAACTCCTTTACTTTAGCTCTCTTTCCAAGGCTTGATATATCTGCCCCTGAGGAAGAGATTCAATTAGCCATGAGGTTCTGTCAGGACCTCTAGCGCTAATAATTCTTGGGTTATCCAGGCAAGAATACCGCACTTATTTCATGCCCTATAGTAGGGATGGGGGACCTCCTGCCCGGGGGCCGTATAAGGCTCCCGGGGTCATTTGGTCTGGCCCTCCGAGTTTTTTTCTGCTAGCCTCATTTGGCTAGCTGGGTGCCTAGAATCCTGCAGCCAGAATCTATGCAGCAGCGCCGCCTGGAGCCTCCTTAGGACGCTTCAGACGGTCACACCGCTGCCCATATATATATATATATATATATATATATCAAAATGGCCCTTGGCAGAAAAAAGGTTCCTCGCCTCCCTGCCCTATAGCAATGCAAGCAAAAACTGCGAGGTTTCCCTACCTGGTAGGTGCGCAGCAGCACGTTGCACAAGGTTCGGGTCATAAAACAGATACCTCCACAATGGTTATATGACCAGTACAATTTAAGAAGCATAAGACTTAGATAAGTGATTTCATTTATTTCCAGTATAATAATAAATGAGCTAAGGGGTCCCTCCATCAGGTGATCAATGTGTAATAAAGTGCGGTTATTAAGTGTACACTAAGTTCAGGCAGAGACCTATATGTAACTAGCTGGGGGCAAGTTTCCAAGCTAAACTCACAGTACACAGCCAACAGTAAATATATGTATTTTTAGCAAAGAGTAACATTGAATGGGAACCACGTTCTTCAAACACATGTTTCAGAGAAATCCCTAAGGCAGTATATATGCCTCCAACACAAACAAATGTCTTGTATAGGAAAAATAAAACTGCATTTATCTGCTCTGCTAGCTGGCACCGAATACATGATTTGCAGAGGTCCTGCCACCGCAATCAGCAATGACCCCACATTACTGTGGCTGCAGAATTTACTTGCGCAATGTCGCCAACCTCGCAAACAACTCACCGAGCTAATCACCGGCATTCCAGGTGGATAAATACCAAATGCCTGCCCTTAAAGGGAAAGATTTTAATTAGATATATATCTATCTAAGTCGTGCCCTTATATTAAGGCTGAATCGAAAAAAACGGAATTCTCCATAGAGAATATTATACATGCACACGCACCTACCTGTGACTGTGTACTATGTTATATCCCTTTTACACACGCTAAAACCCGGGTTATTGCAGGGTTAACCTGGGCAGCTCCTTGGTGTAAAAGAGGACAGGGTTGGATTCCTAGGTGGAGTGACCCGACAATCCAACCCAGGTAACTAGCAGGGTTTAACACGGGAATGACCTGTGAAACTCTGCAGTGTAAACGGCGAGATCCGGATAACGGTGACCAGAATCATGCCGCATGTCTGCCGATTGACCGGCTTCAGTGGAGCTTGGAGATGACATTATCTCCAAGCTTCCACTTCCACGCCGGAAAAGCCGGGTCACTGCAGACCCAGCTCCGGTGTGAACAGCGCCGACTCAGGAATATCCTGGGTCGGCGCCGGCTACACTTCGGGTCTGATCCGGTTTGGAACCCTGTTCCAACCTCCAGGTCAGACCCGGAATTTATGTATAAAAGCTGTATTATACATATAGAAAACAAAGGTAGAAAAGGCGCTCACAATTATTGGAGGTAGTTTAAAATGGTCAATACCACATATACCCCAATGGGTAATAAAAGATGGAACTAAGGCCCTCATTCAGAGACGCTCGCTAGAAGCGAGCGCTCGTTCTGAATGAGGGCAGCCGCTTGTTTTTTTAGTGCGGCCTCCTGGTCGCTAGCTAAGCTGTGGATTACCACCCACAGCTTTAGCGACTGACCAGGGTGATGGTCGCGGTGGTCAAGACCATCGTGACCATCGGGGCTTGCGACAAGACCCTAAGGTTGGGTCTCGGCAACCGCAAGCCCCAGGGAGCTTCCTGCTCTGATCCAGCAGGAAGCTCCCCGCTGACATCACTGCTGATGTCAGTGCGGCCGCCCACAAAACGGCAGGCGTTCCGTCAGGAACACCTCCGTATGTGTAGCCACCCCCCCGCCCACAAAATGGGGCGAGCTGTCGATAAACATCGACAGCCGCACCTTTTGTAGTGAGCTCCGGAGCGAGAGAATTTCTCTCTCGCTCCGGGGCTTGCGCACGCGCAGTGCGGCCGCTGCGCATGCACAGGGCCTAAACATCGACCCGCTTGCGAGTGCTCAGTGCTTGCCAGCGGGTCTGAACGAGGTCCTATGTCTTTTTTAGCATCAAAGTTCTCCTGTGAAAGTTAATTAGATTCTGATGGTTATCCGATAAACGTTGGAGTTCCTTCTTTGAAGGTAATTTTTCTGTGATATCCACCCAGACTCCTCAATAGGAAGAAGAACACCAGTGGGACGGTTCTCCAAGGGACTAATCCTTCCTTTACTGAGGTCTCCACTTTAAGAGCTTCCCTGACTAAGTTGCGGCTTGGGAAACTGATAATACTTGTGTTCACACCTGAACACATGACACCCCTCAATGGCCACAGCTGCTGGGGGAACGGCGAGCCAGGGTGGGGCTAAGCTCCATCCAGTCCGGGGGAAAAAAAACCCACCATCTCCAACGCTCGTCCATCGATGGCTAAGAACCATTGGCTCTCCATCATCAATAGTAAAAGCATTCAACATTGGTCATTAACCATTGATTATTTCGAATCATCGATGGTCATCCCTAACCCATCTGTCCTTGCAGTTTTCATCAGAGAGCAGCTTGCTCTCTACATTGCGATGGTGTATGAGTATCTTCTCCTTTGAGCCTTTCCCACATAGCCATTTCGTTTCCGCATGATTTCAGTGACAATTTGGATTACTAAATAAGCCCCACAGTACATTATGCTGCAGAATGAATTTAAAGCTGGACAAAGTAGGTTTTGGTAACCCCTGTGCTTACGAGCCTTGATGACCGAATAAACTATCAGCTGTAGTTCTGGGAGTATAGGTAACAGGCTGCAGACCTCAAGCATCGGCGAGTGCCGATGTTTTAAAGTAGCAGTAATTTAAAAGGCAAAATCAACCTGGTTTTGCCTCTTAAATGACAGCTACTTGAAAACATCGGCACTCGCCGATGCTTGAAGTCCTTATCCTAGTACATATACTCCATGGTCTCCTGGCAAGCAGTAGTGAATATGAAAGGGAGCAAGATATCACACTACTATATATTCAATCTCACCAAAGGACTTCGTAATAAACAATGAAGAAAAAAAAAATGACAAAACAAAACAAAAAAAAAATTAGAAACCGTATGAAATTCACATTTAAAATGATGCACGACCGTGACGGACAGGTGTTTTGAAATCTTTCCTTCGCCATCACCCGGAGGCATTTTGCATCATACCATAAAGCCGTGCCTGCCTCTGTATAACTCCTGCAAGCAGTTTATATTACCAAGCCGGGTCTGTACTTTCTGTGGAACCCTGCACAGAATCAGTCACAAAAATCTCCACAGGGAAAGGTTAATAAAAATTAATGACTACCTAAAAAAAAAAGAAAGGAAAAAAAAAAAAAACACACAAAAAAAAGTTCTCTCTTTCAGAGGGGAAGGGCCACGGAGTGTTATCTTAACAGGAAATGAAAAGGGGGCCGAAGAATAAGCAGCATTAGTAGCAAAGAATTCTGAAATTCACCCTGGAACATTCATAGGATGAGGCAATACCTAGATTAGCACATTACTGAGGGACTGAGAATGTTGCTAATCTTGGTAAAATAAACCGCTCTGTTCAAATGACCCCAAACAAATGAGAGTGGGGTTTAAAAATCAACCCTGCGCTGACACGTTTTGGAAACCTGAATCAGCTCCTCGTTCCCAATTCTTAGCACAGACGTCGCCCCCAGCGGCGAAGTGGTTACTGACTGACACCTCAGTAAAATATGCCTTGTGGGATTTGGCGTTTGGCCACTGTGTGTGTCAGGTCTTTCCTGTGGAGGAGACATACAGTATTCAGGTCAGTGGTGAATAAGTGCACAATGCAATGCAAGTTTACAGCAAGCAAAAGGGCTCTGACCTTCCGCCGGCAGTTTTCTCAATCTCACCCTCTATGATGGTGTCAGAGGAGGAAAAGCAGGTCAACAGGAAGCCGGAGATCTGGATAAATTACCCCTAATCCACACACTGCTGTTTAAATACACACACCTCAATAATAGGAGTTAGAAATGAGCTCCGAAGCCCAAACTCCAGCATGATAAATGGGCTGCTCCATCAGTGCGCAGTGAAACCGCCAGAGTTCAAATAGAAATCAGACGTTAAACTTTGGCAGAGCAACTGACGCAACGAGGTGGTCATAATGATCACATGTCGACATGACGTGTTTCTACCGTGATCGTCCTAACCCTATCCGAACGCTAAACTTGCAATGTCGGCACTGTCGCGGTCAACATCCACCATGTCAAAATGATGTCCATGTTCACTGTTGTTGTGGGGATGTAGCCGGAATGTTTCGACATTCCGGCTACATCCCCACAACAACAATCACCACGGTCTATATACTGCGTATAACCCTGATGCACCTTACACAATGTTTTCGGCCGTAGGGCCTGATCAGCAGAGGATGGAATGGCAAAACTAGATTTTCCCTTTTCACCTGCTAAGGGGGTGCGCACAAAAACACATTAATTTCCTCAGAAAAATCAATGCGAGTTTGAAATTGAATTGCAATTCGTGGTGCGAGTTCGCCGTCGAGAACGGCCCCGCAGAACCCAACTCGCAACGAACTTCGGGCCTGATTCAGAGCCGGACACTCTGACCAGAGCGCTCGCTCTGAATCAGGGCCCTCCTCCATGAAAATGGAGCGTCCTCCTGGACGCTCGTATAGCTGTGGGTCACCACCCACAGCATATACGAGCGTCCAAAAAGATGGTCGCGATGGTCTTGACCATCGGACTTGCGACGGAGACCCTGCGGTAGGGTCTCCCTGCCACAAGCCCTGGAGTGATTTTGGCTCTATCAGAGCCAAAATCACTCCCACTGACATCACTAGTGATGTCAGTGGGGCCGGCTTCAGACAGTAGGCGTTCCCATGGGAACGCCTCCGTCTGGCAGGCACGCCCACCAAAGGGGCGTGCTGTCAAACAACATCGACAGCACTCCCCCTTTGGTGCGAGACCCGGAGCGATGGGAAGCCCGTCGCTCCCCGGGTCTCGCGCATGCGCACGACGGAGCTCCCTCCGTTGTGCGCATGCGCAGTGGGGAACATCGACCCACTTGCGAGCGTACTGCCGCTCGCGAGTGGGTCTGAATGACCCCCTTAATTTGGCCCTTAATATCGTAATTTAAGAACATTATTAGAACTAGAAACAAGGTAAAGACTTATGCATCAAGAAAATTGGCGCTTTTTTTAAAATTCATTAATCTACCCCACACAAATTGCTGGCTGAGACGGCTGCCTTATTAGAAGAAGCATATCCCATAGATTATTTTCAGCATTCGGCAAAACCCATCATGACAGAATATGGCAATATGCCCAAACTTAAAAGGCTAACGTCACGCTCATGGATTTCGATCTATTAGTGTAAATGTGCAAAATAGCCTCTAGGAACCTCTTTGTCAAATATAACCCCAATACCTAAACACACTATAGAGTTTAGCTGTCCCACAGACCACACCATTTTTGGGAGATTGGTCACTGAGAGTCTACTCTTCACTGTTTCATAAATGTTGTTGGGTTCACACATTTTCACACTGGGATCGGTATGAAATACCGCCGGTTCAAATCCTGATGCTGGAAGACTGGCAGTGAAGATCCCAACAGGTAAGTATTGTTACAATTTACTAACTTAACCCCCCCCAACCCTATTTACTAACCTACCCCCCCCCAACCCTTCCGTAGGGATGATTAACCCTAACCTGCCCCCCCTCCCCAAGTGCCTAACCATAACCCACCCTTCCCCACAGCCGTTAAACGTAAGTCTCCCGGGGGGGTGCCTTACCGTAACCCCCCCTTTCCCTAGCCTAACCCTCCTGGGTGGGTGTCTAACCCTAAGTCCCCCCCCCCGGGAGCCCCTAACCAAACCTCACCCCCCCCCCCCCCCGCAGCTGTCCGAACCAGGCTTACCTTTGATCGGTATGCTCCCGGGGGAGGTAAAATGACAGGCGTCAGGATCTCAACACCTGTTATTAGACCCCTGCAGGGACTAGACAGTCGGGAAGCCGGCGGACGGCATTTCGACCGTCGGCTTCCTGACTGCATCCCTTCACATAACCGTGTTCATAATTGGTAAAGTTAACGAAATAGATGTGGTGGAAGGGGCTGGTCATGGATGTGCAGATGTACTAAGCCTTGGCGAGGGATAAAGTCATTTTTCAAACACAGCCTGTAACATGGCAGATAGGAGCTGATGTAATCATTCATTTTTTTTATTTTATAGAATACCTTTCTGAGGGGGAATTTCTTTCATCTACTCTCAGATACACCCTATTAAAACCTTGCCCAATGAAGAAAGCGAAAAAAATAAAAGGACATACAAGATGTTTGTAATGGGACTATTTATCAATCTGCCCTATTATATGCGGTTATATCATATATAACTATTCTTATTGCAGGGATAGAAAATCGGTTATCGCAGCAATTTAAGTCTTACAATAGCACAGCGGCAACTGAGAAACAACTTTCCGCTCCGGAGATGTGCGCACATGTGACCCTGCTCGCCGGTTGGCGCATGTACACAGGAACTGAAAGCTCAGACTCGGGCTGTCAGTTCAACTAAAACAACAAAAAATAATAAAAAAGTGTAATAAAAAAATATGTTCAGTTTATTTTTTTTTTATTTGTATTTTTTTAAAGACAAGAAATTGAAATAAAGCATTTTTTTCATTCATTTGTTTTTCATAGATTGAAATAACAGAACAAGAACGAGGATTGCGGCTGCAATAACAAAACAAGGACAATGATTAGGCTTTGCTATATACGGCGAGGGTTACCCATTTCCGCTGGAAATAATGCTTTCAACGTGTAATAAACTGATAAGGGTAATGTTAATTTCCCACTAACTCCTCACTCAAGAATGTAGATATGAATAGTCAAATATCACACGTGTGCTTTGGCTGCTTGTAATGAGTAGCAAAAAATCCCACTGACGGAATACATTGGTAATGAAGTGATAAGTTTCCAGCAAACAAACAAGAGGCAGCATCAATATGAACCCAGGTTATCAGGTCACACAGCACATTGGGACAGCCACAGAAAATGCTAAGTACTCCTATAATCACCATAGCATAATCCAGTGTCATTAACCTGCTACATTACATAAATAAAGCCTCTAGAGACGGCCTGGCCAACCTGTGGCTCTCCAGCTGTTGTGTAACTACAAGTCCCAGCATGCACTCCCACAGTTTTTTTATCCGGGAAATGCTAAAAATGTGTATCAGGGCATCCTGGGATGTGTAGTTTCACAACAGCTGAAGAGTCACAGTTTGACCAGGCCTGATCTAAAGGAAAAAGCAATAATAAGAGTTTAGAAATTCTTCAAGTGTACTTACTGCAGAAAGATAAGGCCTAACCCAACTCTAAAATGCAATGTAAAAATCTGAGATATGGTAAGAACTTACCTTTGTTATCTCTATTTCTACGAAGTCCATAGGGTTCCACAGGATACCTTGGGGTATAGGTGATGACGTCAGGCATCGGGCACCATAGAGTTAAAGTTTTCAGCCTCCCAGGATGCACTAGGGTCCCCCTCCTATACCCCGCCCCCGGGCCAAGGCATCTCAGTTGCGTACCAAGCCATAGGCCGGAGGAGGAGGAGAAGGAAGAGAGAGAAAAAAGATCTGGACACACACAAGAATCACATTCTCACCAGAGGGAGACTGAAAAACCGGTGACCAGAGTAAAGCCCATCTGCAGTACAGGTGCGACAGGGCGGGAGTCCTGTGGAACCCTATGGACTTCGTAGAAATAGAGATAACAAGGGTAAGTTCTTACCATATCTCATATTTTCTACTTCAGGGTCCATAGGATATCCACAGTATACCTTGGGGATGTCCCAAAGCAGTATCCTTTAAGGGTGGGGACGCTCCCGTGCTGAAAGGAGAATCCGCCGCCCGAAGGAAGCATCCTGAGAGGCAAAGATGTCAAACGCGTAATACCTCACAAAGGTATGGACAGAGGACCACGGGGCCGCCTTGCATATCTGGACTGCAGAGGCACCACTACGAGCTGCCCATGAAGGACCCACAGACCTAGTAGAATGAGCCCTCACAGAAGGAGGAACCGGCAGGCCTTCATGAAGATAAGCTTCTGAAATCGCCATACGGATCCAGGCTGCCAAAGCTTGCTTTGAAGCAGGCCAACCCTTTTTACGGAAGCCATAGAGGACAAACAAGGCGTCCGACTTCCTAAACGAAGAAGTGCGGTCAACATAAGTCCTTAAGGCCCGCACAACATCCAAAGTGGCCTCACCCACTGAAAGGCCAGGTGAGTTAAAAGCCGGTACAACTATTTCCTCGTTAACATGAAACTGGGAAACAACTTTGGGAAGAAATTCAGGACGAGTGCGCAGCACTGCCCTTTTCCCATGAAAAATCAAGAAAGGGGGTATACAAGAGAGAGCCCCTAAATCAGAAACACGTCTGGCCGAAGCTATGGCCAGTAGGAGAACAGTCTTAGCTGTTAGCCATTTAAGATCCACTGAGCCCAGTGATTCAAACGGCGGTCCCTGGAGAGCCCTCAGGACCACAGCCAAGTCCCAAGGCGCCACAGGTGGGACAAATGGCGGCTGAATTCGCAGAACAACTTGCATAAAGGTGCGCACATCAGAGATTGTAGCAATCCTACGATGAAACCAGACAGACAGGGCAGAAACCTGCACCTTCAAAGAAGCAAGGCGAAGCCCATGGTCCAGTCCCGCTTGTAGAAAGGCTAGAACTCAAGACAGACGAAACTCCCTAGGTGCATAACCTCTCGGTCGACACCACTGGAAGAACGTATGCCACACGCGATGGTATATTCTCACGGAAGATGGTTTCCGAGAAAACCCCCTGGACCTTAACATGGCCGTCTCAACAGCCACGCCGTCAAAGACAGCCGAGTCAGGTCCGGGTGAAGACAAGGACCCTGTGACAGAAGGTCCGGTCGTAGCGGCAACCGCAGAGACTGTCCACGGACAGACCCCGAAGGTCTGAGAACCAGTGCCGTCTGGGAGCTATCAACAGGAGCGTCCCTCCCTCCTGTTTGAATTTCCGGATTACCCGTGGAAGAAGGGAAAACGGAGGGAACAGATAAGCGAACCAGGAATGTCCACCGGACGGACAGAGCATCCACCAGAGACGCCTCTTCGTCTCTTGTGCGAGACCCGTACACCAGCAACTTGTTGTTGTGCCAGGACGCCATGAGGTCGATCTCTGGAAGACCCCACCTGTCCACCAGCAGTTGAAAAACATCCGGGTGCAGGGACCATTCCCCCGGATGAACGTCCTGGCGACTGAGAAAGTCCGCCTCCCAGTTTAGCACTCCCGGGATGAAGACTGCTGATATGGCTGGGAGATTGCGCTCCGCCCATACCAGGATTCGGGACACCTCTACGAGAGCCGCCCGACTTCGGGTTCCTCCTTGCCGATTTATGTAGGCTACGGTGGTAGCGTTGTCCGACTGGACCTGCACTGGGTGACCTTGGAGAACCCGATGTGCCTGCCGGAGGGCATTGAACACCGCGCGGAGCTCCAGAATGTTTATCGGAAGCTCTGTTTCTGCCTGAGTCCACCTGCCCTGGAACAAGTGTGGACCCGAGACTGCTCCCCAGCCCCGAAGACTGGCGTCCGTTGTTAACAGGCCCCAATTCGCCACCCAGAACGGACGACCCTTGTTGAGATGGGTCGTCTGCAACCACCAGGCTAGGGACAGGCGAACCTCCGGAGTGAGCACCATCGTCTGGGACTTTAGACTCTGAGGCAGTCCATTCCATTTGGACAGGATCAGGTGCTGCAGAGGTCTGGAGTGAAACTGGGCATATTCCACCATGTCGAATACTGACACCATGGAGCCCAGTAACCTCATCGCCGAGTGCAGAGACACCCAGCGGCTCTGTAGACAACTGCGCACCCTCAACTGCAAGGCAGAGATCTTTTCCCCCGTCACAAAGATCCTTTGCTGTCCGGATTCCAATAAGGCTCCGAGGTGCAGAATCCGCTGAGACAGGATCAGGGTGGACTTCTGCCAGTTTATTAACCAGCCGTGCCGTTGCAGTACTGCAATGGTCAGGTCCAAGTGGCGTAGAAGGAGCTCCGGAGATCCTGCCACTAAGAGAAGGTCGTCCAAGTACGGCAACATGCGAACTCCCTGCAGCCGCAGGGAAGCCGCCATGACCGCCATCACCTTGGTGAAAACACATGGTGCTGTCGCCAGGCCAAAAGGTAACGCCCGGAACTCCTGCCTCGGACAAATTCCCGTGTACCAGAGTCTGTCTGAAAGGTGCCTACCCGGGAACATGTTCCCGGGTAGCCGCCCCTGCAATCGACCAGGGCTTAAGTCCCGGGATATTACCCTGCTTCTGTCTGAATGGTGCTACCCGGGAATTTACTACTCCCGGTCAGCACCAAGCAGCTTTTACATTGACAGCGCAGATTGTCCTATAGGACGCTCTGCGCTGCTGCTCATTACAATGAGTTGACAGCACTCTGCGCTGCTGCTCATTACAATGAGTTGGCAGTGCAGAGCGAACCTATAGGACGCTCTGCGCTGCCGCTCATCACCCCCCGCACCGGTGGCTGTGGCGCTGACAAACGAGTCAGCGACCATGGCCGGGTCCTCACACCGGCGCTGGAGACCGCCGATGGTTTGCAGCGACAGCGGGCCGCCCGCACTCCCACTGGACCACCAGGGTAGATAGGAGTTATTATATTAACTTTTTAATAGAGGCTGCACTTTGATTGGATGGCTGCCTGCTGCACGATGATGACATCATCAGCGGCAGCCAGAGGGCATAGGTTAGGAAGAGCAGAGGAGAGGCAGGTAATATTTAAAACTAAAAAACCTGGCTTATGTCTGAAAGGGGTCTACCTGGGAATTTCCCGGGTAGACACTGCAGTGTGAAAGGGGGGTCTCGACCAAATGCCCGGGAATTTGCACAGGAGAAATTCCCGGGTCTGAGCAGGAAATTTCCCGGGTTGTATGTCTGAAAGGGGTATAGGTGAGCACATGGAAGCAGGAACGTATAGATACTAGAGAGGCTAAATCTAAGTTGCTAGTGTTTTGTGTATATATTTTGCACCACTTTGTCAAACTCTGCATGTCGGGTGACCGATTGCCCCTTTTATCAGGAATGGGCCTGCCAGCACAAATTCGGAGATGGGGGTAGATGTGTATTTATTAAACTGACTTTCTTTATAGTGTAATTGTCCTTTATGAATGGACTCTTCTGTTATTTCATTTACAGGGCGGTAAAAATTGAAATATCCCTACTTAGGGAACGTTGGAGCAAGTTCTAATTCTGCTAATGAGGAGAAATTTGGACAACAGCAGGTACTTTAGAGGATGCTCTAGCCATTTATTGATGCACATTATTAATTAAAAAAATGTTGTCACTAAGTGGCGATACAAATCCTTTGAAGATCACTAACATGTCCTCCATTGTGGTCAACAACAGTTTCCTTCCTCTATAGCAAAACGTAACATGTCAGGTGGAATAGCCAGCACTTGATGTCAGATGCGGTCTTTCAGATCTGACAGGGTAAAACAACCTTTCCAGTACAAATGGCCATTCGAAAAAAAAAAAAAAAAGTCACATGGGATGAGGTCTGGTGATTGTGGTGGCCAAGAGGTCTGGTGACCTGGTCTTCAATAGTGAAGTGTTGCCTTAGTAGTCGTTGAACACAACAGGTGAAGTCGGGCTTTGCGCCATCTCACATGACAAAATTTGTAACATTTTTTTCCCCCAATAGCTAGCTCATCCCTTGAAATATCTGTTGTCCAAATGTCTGCTCATTACAGGCCTCAGAACTCGCCCCAGAGTGCTCTAAGTGGAGATACTGTCATTTTAACAGCGCTGTATATTTAGTGCAGTAATTCTCACACCTTAGCCAAGACGGAATAGAGGAGTCATGGATGCAGGTACATCAGTCAGATCTTCTGTATCCTGTAACTCATGGTCTGGTCTCCGAGGCCTGGAGAACTAGGAGCAACACGTTCTGGTTTAACTCAACATACAAAAAAAAAAAAACTACTGGCAGCTTAAGTGTAGCCTCCATAGTATTAAAAGGGGATGTGAAGCAAATTATGACAAGTGAATTAATCATTTTTTTTCTTTTTGTACCGTATATATACACACACAAAAGATTGTGGATTGCAGACTCCAACAAGAAGCTGGTAGAGACTTATATGGGGTGCGGAAGTTTGGACAAATACCACGTCTTACCTACCCTTAAACCTTACGCCTAGTTCAACATTTTATTGCAATGAAATTTCTGGCTGGCTCCTCGGTTTTATGTAGTTTAGCTTCCACAAGACAGCACATCAATGTTTAGGATATACATCATTTAATTTAAGAGAAAGGTCTCAGTAGCAGGCCGAGCCCCAGCATTACCTCATGTATAATATCATGGATTGTCTCTGAACCTGGGTAGTCAGTGATTAGAGTTACAGTAGAAACCTCACTACAAACAGCTGTACATAGAGAGTTGCCACATTAGCTTTTGAATATGAATCATACATAAAACAACCAGACAGTACAGCTGCATTACGATATCCAACTTTATGCTTCTTGATTGCACTTCTAACATATTATTAAATAGAATGCCATTGTTTTTTTGGTTTTTTTTATCTCTGTCCAATCTTCTCCTCTTAGATCTTCACAAATGGGTACATATATACTAAAGCAGAGTTCACACTATCCAATTATCAGGACCAATCAGCCGATTAGCCCGATAATTGTATAGTGTGTATGCAGGAGCGCTAGCAGATAAACGCCTCCAATCGCTCCTGCAACAGTCAGACCCTGTACTTGCCTCCTCTCCTGGAAGTTGCTGGAGGCTCACGATTTTCTGGGTAGCTCCCCAACCCCACCCCACCCCCGGGAAGATTATGTGGATCTCCTGCATCCTGCCCACTTCCTAGTGAAGTGGGCAGTATAGGGAGATTATGCAGGGTATTTGCAGGTCCATAGAGGACGGGGCTAAATTTATGTGAATTGTGTCATTTAATCAGGCACCCTCCTCACGGACCCGCAAATCGGATAGCTGCTTGGATAGTTCACCCCTGAAGCTGTCAGCTGCATTTTCTCTCCGTGTATGTACCAGTCATGTACAATCAGTGGGGGCAGCCATTTTGTGACCTGAATCATGTACCACTGGCAGCATGGCTTCCACTTGAATTTGTTTTAAAACTCACGTCACCGGGCTCAAGTCAGTGAATAAATGGTCATGTCAGCCAAGTAAAGTAGTACCTAAACGGTCACCATTGCTATGGGGACAACCCAAGATGATCAAAACAGTCCAACTCCTTCAATGTCAACAGGAAAGAGTCGGGTAGCAAAGTCAAATCAGCCAAGATAATGGACAAGTCCGCTAAGAAGACTTCGACCACCGACAAGAGCCTGAAAAGATCTAGAACCCTGCAGCTGTTTTCTACTCCCCCCCCAATAACTGGATGATGTGATGATTTACTCAGGGCTTAAGCCAGGCAGCGGAAGATTTGAAACAGCAGCTCAAGTGGAAGTGACACAGCGATGATGAGTTACAATGGTGCCCAAATGCCTGAGTACAGTGGTTCTCAAACTGGGTGCGGCAGGGCATTTGCAAGGGTGCTATGGATTGGTGATCCAGCCCAAATCAAATGTTGGGCCACATGCTGCCTGTTGCCTTTAGAGAGGCAATACACGACCATATACACAGGTTTCCCTGTTTAGTATGTGCCTGGCATCCCAGTCCCCTCTGTTACTTATTCACCTTTCTACTCCTGTTTCTTCGTATGGCATCCTACACACAAAGTCCTGGCAGACCTCAATGTAAGAGGGTTCCCACTCCACCCCTGACACCATTCATCCCCCATGTTTGTCCCATCCTCTGTGTTTCTGTCACCAACTTTGTATTATTCTCCCTGTTTCCAACCTGTAGGTGTACCTGTGTCTCTGTCTCCCCCTTTGTGTACCTCTATGTTCCCCACTATTTCTCCAGTTGTCCCACCATCCGGCCTGGTTCCCTCCTTTTTCTACCATCTGCTGCCACAACCCATTGCGCATGTGTACCACGCCATCTCCCACTTAGTCTTCCAGTTCTCCCCCTCTTCATGGTTTTCTTTACTGCTCATCTGATCAACGTCATAGGCCAACTCAGTGCTGGTGGCTGACAATCAAAATTTACATGGACTAAAAGAAGCGTTACCATGTCTACCACCATATAACTGAACCTAAGGATGACCATGAAGCACAACTTTCCCAATTGAATATTGTTTTATATATTCTCTCTATGGGAAACAATTGGCCTTGAAGTGCCGTGAATAAAAAAATAAAAAAAAACTCCAAGACTCTAGGGCGCCATGATTTAAGAAAGTTTAGGAACCACTGCCCTAACAAAGTTACCCATCTGTATGCAGTTTAGGGATAATCCTAAACGCAGAGCTCTATTCTATCTGGCAGAATCCGTGTGGACACACAGCTTCTCTCTATAGATCCGCAAACGTTTATAGAAAGGGTTAAAATGTTTCCAAGCTCGGTCACCGGGTGAATGGGTGATTAATACTTTGGGCTTTGTCCTACAGATGGAGAGGGAACAGCAGGTAACTGAGGACTGAACTTTGTGCCTAAAACATGATGTCAACGCACAGCCCCCAGCATCACCCTCTACCAACAGAAAATGCTATTGAACCGCAGATAAGGTGGCAAGAAGATATGTAAACTATTGCTGCTATGGATAGCCTGTGTGTGACATAGCATGTGTGGAGATGTCTGCCTTTTATAGCCAGCACTAACAAGATTTGGTCGGTTTGGTTTACAAAAAAGCACTGTTTAGTGTTATGTGATATCTTTGGACGTGATACTGTATTCTCATATTGTTTTTTTCTTTTCCTTACCCCATTTTATTGTGAATTGTATTGATAGGTTTATATGAATATGTGTCCCTACTATCTTTGGTTGCATTGGAAGATATCTGAAGTATTTAGATGATAAATCTTTGTTATACGTGCAATCTTTCAAGAGGTTATTGTATTATGGTGCATATTCAATTTCTCATGTACTGTTTTTACTTTTGAAAAATCAATAAAATATATATTTTAAATAGCCACCACCACCACCAATTAAACAGACCTGTGCACACAGGGCCTGATTCAGACCTCCTCGCGAGTGCACAGCGGCCCATACTGACTACTTACTAGTGATGTCAGTAGTGGACTTCCGGCTCTATTAGAGCAGGAAGTCCACTCGGGCTTGCGAGACCAGAGACCCTACCACAGGGTCTCCACGTAAGCTATATGGTCGAGATAATCGCGACCATTGCCAGGGCGCACGCACACGCTGTGGGTGGTCACCCCCAGCTGTGCGATCGACCTGGAGGCCCTGATTCAGAACGAGCGCACGCAAATAGAGTGCGCCTCTGAATGAGGCCCACAGTCTGGTTCCTCTGTAACCTGCTGTTTGCCGAATGGTGCTTTCCTAGCAAGTCTATTCTGCTGGGGGTAGTAGTGTATCCCCCTCCCCCCCTCCCATTGTAGGTAGCGATTACCTACAGCCAAGTGTTCTCCTCAGGCTGTTTTTTGCAGGCGCAACACCCAGCAAAAAACAACTACCATCCGGCACTTCCTCCCCCCGCCCCAATGCGTCACGTCCCCTGTTGCCAAGTCACCCTCAATGTGCCCTTGTTGCCACAAACACGGATGCTGGAAGTGACGCCTAGCTGTGCCGACATCACATGTTCTTCCCATCGGAGGCTCCCAGTCCGTCTGTCATCTGTGTCCGCCGGCAATAAGGACACGTTAGTGCGGGTTTGGGGCGATGGGACACGGCGCACTGGAGTGAGGGGTGCCGGGCAGTAGGTTGTACAGGGATGCAGCGTATTGGGTCAGGGGAGAGTTCCGGGTGGTGCAGCTCGGCCCAGTCACAGTACAGGGTGGTGTCAGGCTGGAGGGCAGAGATCCCTCCCCCAGTAAAAAAGCAAGGGCGTGCTGTTCGGGCGGGAACAGTCACCTGAACACATTAAAGAGAGTAATCCTGCGTCCACTCTCTTTCTATGTAGAAGCTGAAAAAAATATCTGTAGGGACAGTGGGCCCGATTCAGAGGCGCTCGCAAAAAGTGAGCGCTCACTCTGAATCATGGCGGGCGCTGTTTTTTTTAGTTGCGGCCTCCTGGCCGCTCGCATAGCTGTGGGTGACCACCCACAGCTATAGCGAGCGGCCAGGAAGATGGTTGCGATGGTCAAGACCATCACGACCATCGGGCTTGCGACGAGACCCTTGTGGTAGGTCTCGTGGCCGCAAGCCCCAGAGAGCCGGAAGCTCTCTCACTGACATCACTGGTGATGTCAGTGGGGCCGCCCACAAACGGCAGGCGTTCGCTTAGGAACGCCTCCGTTTGTGAAGCCACCCCCCGGCCACACCTACAAAACGGGGCGAGCTGTCGATTAACATCGACAGCCGCCCCTTTTGTAGTGAGCCACGGAGCAAGTGCTTTTTGTGCTCGCGCGTGCGCACTGGTCCACCATCGACCTGCTTGCAAGCGGGTCTGAATCAGGCCCAATATTTGGGAGCCTGCAAGTGGGGACACTGTATCTGGGAGCAGTATAAAAAATTAATTCTGTGGTGCCAGCGCTAAATAACATGATGCGGATTTCACTAGAGGGGCAGATCCTACAGACTTCGATTATGAAAAAGCTGCAAATGACTGGGCCTCTAACAAGAGGAGAATTAATATATAAAATGTTATTTCAAGTTTAAAGCATTATATGGTCAGGATTTATAACATTTTATCATTGCGAAGGCACCCACTCGGCTACTTCTTGATGCCACCCGGCTGGAAACATTTTCTGGGAAGACCACTGCAGCCTATAACGAATAAAAGCAGGAGACTCCCAGGTATCCCATTACATTATTTAACTAAAAATCTAAGGCAATCACACAGTTCTAGCAGCCTGCTTTAAGCATGGCCCTATCCAATGCCCTATTAGTTTTACTGAAAATAAACCAACAGATTAAACAAAATAAATATAATTCAGACAAAAGCTCTATGTTGCCCCCTGACAAATGCAGCCCGAGGCTGGCACCTAGATTGCCGGCACGGTGAATACAGCCATGGTTAGGAGCAGTAGCTCAGCTCCAGCTAGAAGTCACGGCTTGACAAGGTCCCTGCACGCTATGATGCAAGCCGGGTTCTCCCAGCCGCATTGATCACATGGAAAGGAAAGTGGGTCCCTGCACAACGTCAACTAAATCACAGGGAGCAGCATGACCAGCATGAGAAACACAATTAATGTTTGCAGACATTTAACAATAAACAGGATAAAGGAAGAACCTGCTCCAAGCAGGTTTTGTGTTGTTAACGACTTACTATCCATCATGTAGAGCCAGGATTCCAGAGAGATGTACAGTCGTAGGTCCTGTGCTATATTAAAACGGGGGTGCAGGTCGCTGGCATAGGAGAGCCAACGTTAGACAAGCCGTGATAGAGCATAGCCACAATCCTTACTTAAACAATGGCAGATGAAATAAACATTTGTCTTCAGACAGCTGTCACAGTCACTTATACTGTGCTGTGGATATTGCACAGAAGGTTAACTACAAGTCCTCATTGAAGTGAATGTACAGTAGTGAGTGTACCAGTTGCCTTGGTCTACCTTGCTTGAACTGCACTCCCCTACAGCAGGACATGGGTCTAGAGCAGGGGCCAGCAACCCGCGGAATGCTTTTATGTGGCACTCAGAAGGTTCTGAAGCTAGGAACAATTTGAAAGGTCCAGACTAAAGCCGCATACACACTAGACGATGTGTGTATGCAACGACATAGTCAGCGGTGGGCCCGATGGGGGCACCGGTGAGTGACGGATGAGGGGGGGGGGGGGGAGAGATTGGGCCGCCTGGAGATATTGTTAATTACCCGCGGGAGCTCGCATCGTTGGACGTTCGGACCATACACACTAGACGATACGAACGATGTATCGTTGAACGATATCGTTAACTGTCATTGTCTAGTGTGTCTATGCGGCATTAGGTACACACTATAAGATTATCTGCCCAATATGGGTAGGAAAATCTGGTAATGTATGGGAGCAAATGACAATCGACCATTTGATCCAAACGCTAGAAAACAGACAAAAAACGGTCGCTCGGACAAATTGGTTATATCATACGGATGTAGCCAATTTGTCTGAACGACCAATTTTGTCTAATATCCAGCGTTTGGATCAAATGGTCGATTGCCATTTGCTCCCATACATTACCAGATTTTCCTTCCAACCAGCCAGATTGGGCAGATAATCTTATAGTGTGTACATAAGATCAATATATTGCAATTAAAAGAACAACTTATTAAGTTATTGGGTTAAAGGACACTGATAGCAAGGAGGTATCCTATACCTGGTCTAGGCGATTAAAGCATAAATCCAGCCAAGAGAAAACACACACACAAAAAAAAGCTAAAAACAAGCTAAACATAACAAACTGATTCATTTTATTTTTTTTTACAATTGCCAGCTTGGCAAGACGCTAAAGTGTGTACCTGCATAGATGAATACACAAGGGGAAGTGGACAGGATAGCCATACTGATGAGACCTGGGCGGAGGGGGGGCGGCACTGACAACCACTCTAATCTGTTTGACTTGGGTGAGTGAGGAGTTGGTGAGGACAGATAAAATAGTGGTTAGTGGTCATCATTACCTAGCAAGGGACTCTACAATTAATGCATAGCAGTGCAAACTGGAAATACCACAGTTAATTAGTATAAGAATTTCAGTAGGAAATTGTACCTTCTGGTGGAGCTATTCAAAGTACTTCAAATTTGCACCTTTCAAGTGTAGCATACAACCCTCATGGTCTCCACAGAGAGAGGGCAGCCATTTTGTCCTGCTATAGGATTGTTATCAGGGAACTAGGAAACTAGTGACATCAGCTAAGTGCTCTGGAGATAGCTTGTGTGTGTATGGATAGATAGATAGATAGATAGATAGATAGATATTTAAATTAAAGCCAACTTGATCTGCCCTTCTGAGTTAAATTCACAGCCAGTGTGCAGATCGTTACGGTAAGCCCACGGGCAGTTCTGCAAACATTTGCATAATCAATAATGTCTGGAGATTTTTATTTACAAATGCATCTCTAATGTGCAGAAGGCTATACAAATAAAGAAGCATGAGGCCAAAGCAGAGCATAACACCATATTACCCAATAACACTTCTATGGAAAGAAGGTATTCTTAGTAACTTCAATGCCTGGAAGAGGACGGAGTGTGTGATGTCAACAATGAAATTCCATCCATTCCTAAACACACTTTTAAGAGAGAACACCTTCCAAAGCTCTCCACCTTATGCTATATATACCCTCACAAATCAGATGATCCTTGTTCTCCTGAGCTCATCCCAATCTAATATCTGTAATCTCTCTCTATTGGTAGCTTTCCCTCATTATTCGAGGAGTATGCAGTGATTACTCCTATTCTGAAAAAAAATTCTGATCCAAGCTCACTCCTAAATTACTGTCCTCTCTCTCAGGGGGATGTAGTCGGCATCCCGGAGAGCGGAATCCCGGCACCAGTATCCCGACCATCGGCATCCCGAAGGTAAGTATCGGAGTGTTAGGGGGAGGTTAGGGTTAGGCACCGGGGAGGGAGTGTTAGGATTAGGGTGTTGGGAGGGGGAGGTTAGCTTTAGGCACTAGGGGAAGGGGGCTTAGGGTTAGGCACCAGGGAGGGGGGGTTAGGATAACACTTACTGTTTGTTCCTATTGGTGTCGGGATTCTGTCTGTCGGGATGCCGCTGTCGGTATTCTGACCAGCGGCATCCCGACAGCCCGGATTTCATACCCAAACCCCAGCTCCCCTGCCCCTCCAAACTTTTCAGAGACTTGCCTACATCCGCCTCACACACACACAACCTATTGGACCCATTCTAGTCAGGTTTCTTTACAAAACATAAAATTGGGATGTGTAACGCTCAGACCTATTGCTAAGTGGTATTGTTTCAAATGATTGGTTAAATTGAATGGACACAAATTGTTGCGAGATAATAGTTTACTGGTCTCAACAGACGACAATTGGTGCTTGTACAGAGAAATGTAGCAAACATAGATGTGGGTTCTTTGTATGAACAAATATTGTAATGTACAAAATGACACAAGTGGGGCAATTTTGGACATGCAGGATGCAGCAAAACAAATACAAAACAAGTCAATGTGGCAATGTCCATTAACAATTTTGATGCGTCGGGTGTTTGCCGTAAAGTGGAAGGTGGTAGTGGGTCAAAACAGAACCCGGGATAGTCTATTCCGGGATTTAGAGAGTCCAATACATAATTAAGCAGAGTCAGATTTCCACCTAGTGTTGTTGACTTTTCAGAGCTAGGGGCGGCGTCCTGCTTACCTGTCTGGTAATCCTGGTTATGCGTGGTTGGTGCCTGGATGCTTGTGGATGTGTAGCAGAGAGACATGGGCACGGGTGGCCTGGTGTGGTTAACCGCATGACGTCACTCACGCACAATGGGAACCTTCAGGAGATGCTTCCTCCGGCACTTCAAATGTAGACTGACCGTGGGGTATCCATCCTTCTCGTCTGTTACATCAGAGTACGTTGCTGGTACGGTGTGATGAGGCACGGATCCCCAATCCTGGTTTTTTTTGCGGGTTGATTCCTGCTAGGTGTTGGTATAGGTGGTGGTCTGCAGTGATATCGGTTCAGACCAGTGGGTGGCGTGGTCCGCTGTGGGTTCGGGTGTTCACGGTAGCCGTGGTAAAGTGTAGCGCTTAGCATGGAAGATGTGGATGTGACACCAACGTGTTTCTGCCATGGGCGGGCCCTTCCTCAGAGAGTATGAATCTTTACAAAGCAATCCACAGAGATTGCACTGACTACTGCGGGCCATACATCTATGGCCTAGATTCCCGTTTTGCCGATATGATGTAGGCCATCGATCGTCGATCCATCAGAGAGGAAGAACAGCGTGTTAAAAATCCTCGAATCGCCAATCCCAATGATTTTTTTTTGTCTGGATCAGTGAATCGAGGATTTCCAACATGTTAAATTTCCCGACCCCACTGTCTGCAGAATGGGGAATTAGAGCAATACATCGCAGATGTATTGGCCCCTCTAGGTGGTAAATGATTTGATCAGTGCCAGGTCTAAAAGGTCAATGCACACAATTCCTAGGTCTTCAGAACACTGCCCTGTCCTGGTTCTCATCCTACTTATCAAAATCACTCTTTCGGGGTTTCTCTGGATCCGCCTACTGTCCATATCATTTATCAGGATGTGCAGTACCACAAGGCTCAGTCTTAGAACCTCTGATCTTATCGCTCTCTACCACCTCTTCGGAAAAGTAATAAGCTCCTTCGGATTTCAGTATGGTCTCAATAAGGACGATATCCATATTTACCTATCCTCTCCAGATCTCTCAGCATGCATCTTGGCTCATGTTACTGAATGTCAGGCTGCCATTAGAGGTCATCTCGCCACCTCAAAACACGATCTTTTAAAAAACAGAGCCAATAATGTTTTCACCAGTCAACAGAAGTTACCGACCTGGCATCTTTACTACTGCTTACAACAAGATAATAAATCCTACCCCTCAAGCTCAATGCCTAGATGTCATTCGTTACTTATCCAGAACACACATTTCTCACCCAAGACACTGCTAAAACCCTCTAATTCTAACTCCTTATCTCCTGCATTTTTTATTGCCATAGTCAACTTAGTGGTCTTCCCCTAATCAGACTGTATCAGTACCAACAGTCATGGACATGACTGGCCTGTTTCCAAACACTCAGCAGACCACCGATTGCTGGCCTTCCCAATCAGAATCCTCAACAGAACCCAGCTGGGCTCAGCCTCAGGCTACAGATGACATAACACCTCTCCCAGGTGTTACCACTAACCTCCAGCACTGATGACTCATGCAGGGAATCACCTATCAGCAGGCTGTTGCGGTGCCGGCTTCTCTGACCTGCTGTTGCGTCTAAAGATGCAGCATCGGACCATCTGCGTGAGCATTGGTCATCCGAGTAACCCTTAGGTTATCTTAGGATGGTCGGGAAATTCACTGCTGCTGAAGCCAGTAAAGCTGGGTCCGAGGACGCAGCCACTGGCTAGAGCACACCCAGAAAAGGAGTTCGACATGATGTGCGGTCAGGTGAGGGAGAGCC
The DNA here is from genome assembly GCA_031769625.1 of Taudactylus pleione. Taxonomy (NCBI): domain Eukaryota; kingdom Metazoa; phylum Chordata; class Amphibia; order Anura; family Myobatrachidae; genus Taudactylus; species Taudactylus pleione. Next base: position 1,764,135 of record JAUIMM010001300.1, read on the forward strand.
TTACCTGTCACACTTCGGTATACTCCAGGGTTTTGACTATAAAAATAAGAAAAATGTAAAGAAAATATTATAAATATCTTCTTTGTATTATTCTAATATTTTTTATAGTCAATACTCTGGAGTAAAAAGTCTATGGCAGGTGAGGCACTGCCTCCCCTGACTACCTTTTCTGCACATCCCTGATCAAAACACACCAAATTTCCAGCACTATATGCTGCTGCACATTTGTATAATGCCCACATGGACCCTCGGATTCATATATGTATCTGTAAATCTGGCTCTGATACTAGCCAGTGCCTCCTCAGCCATTTACCTCAGCGCACGTCACTGGTCGCCACCCCTAAACGCAGGCAGCATTTTAATCTTGCTGTGGGGCTCTGTGAGCAACTTTGCAGCCCCGGATTTGCAAATGCCCGGTGCATCTTCTATGCATGCGCAGATCTAAAAACATTGGAGATGTACGTACACATCAGATTTACGTACATCTCTGAACTAGGCCCTAAGAGCTCGGAAGACTTGGACAAGCGGCAGGATTGCTTGCGTTTAGTTGATCACAGACCTCTGTTTGCCTAAATTGTATACATGCACCCAAAATCCCATCTCTTTACAAATTTGCAATATTCAGTAACAAATGCACAATTTTTTTTTAATTTTTTTTTAAAAGCATGTAATACGTCTACCGTACGTCTTTTAGGTCAGTTTGGGGCTAAGGCTAAAACATTTTATGAGCGACAACATTTTCTCCAGTCCCCCGGGATTGGCAGTGGATTGCTAGATGGGGTAAATGACAGAAGGTAATTTGGATTATTGGTCCCGCAGAGCGAGTTCCGTTTTCATCAGCGTAATTAGTGACATTTACGTGTACAGCCTAAAAATAAATGCACATGTCTTTTCAAATTTAAAAAAAAAAAAGTTAACATTTTCGATTTTCCATCCATACTCAGGGCAATGTGTGTTTTGGATATCCTGGCACAAAAATAAAAATAAACACGGCTTTGGGAATCAAAGTACGCCAAGTTTCAGTGTGATCGGTTCCCGGCGTCTGTGTGCTTTTCCTGGCTTGGCATTTGAAGCATCTCACGTTTTCCTGATGCTCTGGCTTCTAAGCTGCTGCCATTAATATTTCATGTGAAAATAAACCATCTCCGATGTTTCAAGAAAACAGCAGTTCCCTGGCAACCGGAATTGTGAAAATCCCTCCCCAGCAGTCTTTCACTGAGGGATTTGTGATCCACAAGAACCCCACAAGCAGGGTGCTATGTGTAGGACTGGGTGCTAATAAAAAGCCACTGTGCTCCTCAACCCCTATTCTCTAAGACTTCAAAACAGACCAGTCCTTAAGAATTTATAGAGTAAGAAATCGAGGTCATAAAAAAAAAAAAAAAAAACTTAAAATGCGCCTAATGGCTCAACTTGGCTTCCTGCGTTCTAGATCAGATGATAACATCAGCGTCACTAAAAATGGTGCCAGTAGATGGCATGCTGGGAGTTACGGTTCATCAGTAGGCGGTCTTAATAAAAGTTTAAAAACACAACAAAGGTAGTCACGGAAACTGGATTTTGGGCTTAAAGTAAACAAAGATTATAGGTAATTATAAATTTTCTTACCCACAATAATTCCAACTAAATCTGTCTCTTCTTTCACTTATTTACAACATCACTCATAGTGGCCTTTAATGGATAACTAAAAAAATGAGACCAACTAAAATCACTATGAACTAAAATTTACCGGAATAACTATTTAAAATAAGAATTCGGCCTTAAATTGCCTATTGAAAACACAGACACACACTGCCAATTTTGAATTATTGACTATTCCATAGCAAAACCGGTACAGTCTACTCGTAATTCCAAAACCTGCACTGTTACTCAGTGGTGTATTGCAGGACATAATTATATCTGTGTCCAGCCAGCAAGTGCACAATTATCTGTAAGGAGTCTTTAAAAATTATTGAATTATTTTGTTTCAAATAGTTGATCTATCGTTCAATTCAATATAAGGATTTCAACATTTTTCATTATTGCAAAGTATTCCATTGCTCCCACCCGGCTACTTCTCGATACCACCCCGATAGCAACATTTTCTGGGTTTAACACTGATATACTTTTCAGACATAAGCCAAAAACCCGGGTTTTTGCACATGAACGCACATCGATCCGGGTCTGTATGTCTGAAAGGTTCAACATGGGTTGACAGTCCCGAGTCGTCATCCATGTGTAAAACGAGTAACCCCAGCTTCAACCAGAGCCCAGTGTCCTGGGTCCAAGCTGGGTTTAAGCCTGGATTTTAAGTCTGAAGGGCTATGAGCTGGAGATGGCATAATACCTGGCATGGCACCGAATCAATCAAAAGTAAAGAGGGAGGGGAGAGTGAACGACATAAAATGTCAGAAATTTAATAAAAGTGTAGAAGGGAGTTAGGATAAAACACAAATAAATTATATATATATATATATATATATATATATATATATATATATATATATATATATATATATATATATATATATATATATATATATAGCTGTAATATAAAAAACCTGAAAAATTCACATTGGCACACAGAAGGCTGCAGACTAAACGCGTTGGGTGTGGAGGTCCGTCTGCCTTACGCTATTTAGATTCAGCTCAGATAAGGTGAAATGCTTTTTATCTAATGTACATGTGATATGGTTATAATAAATATATATATATATATATATATATATATATATATATTATATAGTAGAGAAAGTACAAGCGCCTAATAGTGTAATAATTAAGAGTGTAAAGTGAGAGTTTTTAGAAGTGGAGATATTGCCCATAGCAACCAATCAGATGCTAGCTATTATCTTCTAGAAGGCGCTAGTTAAATGTTAAATAAAATCTGATTAGTTGCTACATCTCCAACTTCTAAAGTCTCACTTTAGTATAAATACACCCCTAAAAGTGGTAAAAGTATGTACATAATATTTCTCATTCTAAAAAGAAAATTTAGTGATGCTTATCCATCAAGGGATTCCCAGATTAGTAAATACCCTTCAATAGTCTGTCTGGCATTGACTCATTTGGACATGGATGATGTTATCATGGTTCCGGTATAACAATACATATGAAAGAAAAACTCACAATAGTGTAATAAGAACAAAGATAGTAGGGCGGGGAGTGGTGTAAAGTGCCAATAATTAAGTGCTCGGTGTCATTATAGAAAGCAAAGTCTGCGTACCAGATGGTAATTCTTTAAGGCTTGTCTGTGTCATCTTACATACAGTATATAGCCACCACCTCAGTACAGGTTGAGTTTCCCATATCCAAATATTCCGAAATACAGAATTATTTTGGCATGACTGAGATAATGAAACCTTTGATTTTTGATGGCTCATTGTACACAACCTCTGTCTAAGGCACAAATTATTGAAAATATTGTATAAAGTTACCTGCAATCTGTGTGTATAAGGTGTATATGACACATAGATGCATTCCGTGTTTATATTGGGGTCCTATTCCCAAGATATTTCATTATGGTATGCAAATATTCCGTTATCCCAGATACCCCTAGTCCCAAGCATTTTGGATATGGGAGACTCAACCTGTACTGTCTGGCGTCACTTTCATACACATGTAAAATATATCATCACAGTATGGCAGCATACAAGAAATAAAAATCACAGCACTGCGATATTGTACCACAAAGGGTTAAGGGGTGGGGACAAAGTGTCGGCGCGATAATAAAGTGCTTTGCGCTGTGTTAGCAGTAACATCTGTGTACTAGGAAGACTGTAAGGCTCATCTGCGCTATGCTTTGTACAGTATACGACTTCCTTCTTCCAATGGACATGTACAGGCTCTCAGATAGTACACAGAGATACAAGAAATCCTCCATAGTGCAACATCATTATTTATAAAAATATGAGATATGGTAAGAACTTACCCTTGTTATCTCTATTTCTACGAAGTCCATAGGGTTCCACAGGATACCTTGGGGTATAGGTGTGACGTCAGTCGCAGGGCACCAAAGAGTTAAGCTTTCAGCCTCCCAGGATGCACTAGGTCCCCCTCCTATACCCCGCCCCCGAGCCAAGGCACCTCAGTTAGTTACCAAGCCATAGGCCGGAGGAGGAGAAGGAAGAGAGAGAACAAAGATCTGGACACATACAAGAATCACATTCTCACCAGAGGGAGACGGAAAACCGGTGACCAGAGCAAAGCCCATCTGCAGCACAGGTGCGACAGGGCGGGAGTCCTGTGGAACCCTATGGACTTCGTAGAAATAGAGATAACAAGGGTAAGTTCTTACCATATCTCATATTTTCTACTTCAGGGTCCATAGGGTATCCACAGGATACCTTGGGGATGTCCCAAAGCAGTAACTTTAAGGGTGGGGACGCTCCTGTGCAGAAAGGAGAATCCGCCGCCCGAAGGAAGCATCCTGAGAGGCGAAGGTGTCAAACCTGTAATACCTCACGAAGGTATGGACAGAAGACCACGTAGCAGCCTTGCAGATCTGAACTGCCGAGGCACCACGTCGAGCTGCCCACGAAGGACCCACAGACCTAGTGGAATGAGCCTTCAGAGAAGGAGGGACCGGTAGGCCTTCATGAAGATAAGCTTCAGAAATAGCCATACGGATCCAGGCTGCCAAAGTTTGCTTTGAAGCAGGCCAACCCTTTTTACGGAAGCCAAAGAGGACAAACAAAGCGTCCGACTTCCTAAACGAAGAAGTGCGGTCAACATAAGTCCTTAAGGCCCGCACAACATCCAAAGAGGCCTCACCCACGGAAAGACCCGGTGAGTTAAAGGCCGGAACAACTATTTCCTCGTTAATATGAAACTGGGAAACAACTTTGGGAAGAAACTCGGGCCGAGTGCGGAGCACTGCCCTGTTCCCATAAAAAACCAAGAAAGGGGGTCTACAAGAAAGAGCCCCTAACTCAGAAACACGTCTGGCCGAAGCAATGGCCAGAAGGAAAACAGTCTTAGCTGTTAGCCATTTAAGATCCACTGAGCCCAGTGGTTCAAACGGCGGTCCTTGGAGAGCCCTCAGGACCACAGCCAAATCCCAAGGCGCCACAGGTGGAACAAAGGGCGGCTGAATGCGGAGAACACCCTGCATAAAGGTGCGCACATCCGGGATTGTAGCAATCCTACGGTGAAACCAGACAGATAGGGCCGAAACCTGTACCTTCAAAGAAGCAAGGCGAAGCCCATGATCTAGTCCCGCTTGCAGGAAGGCGAGAATCCGAGACAGACGAAACTCCCGCGGTGCATAACCTCTCGGTCGACACCACTGGAAGAACGTATGCCACACGCGATGGTATATCCTCGCGGAAGACGGTTTCCGAGCTCGTAACATGGTCCGCACCACCGAGCTGGAAAACCCCCGGGACCTCAGCATGGCCGTCTCAACAGCCACGCCGTCAAAGACAGCAGAGTCAGGTCCGGGTGAAGGCAAGGACCCTGAGACAGAAGGTCCGGTCGTAGCGGCAACCGCAGAGGAATGTCCACGGACAGACCCTGAAGGTCTGAGAACCAGTGCCGTCTGGGCCACGCGGGAGCTATCAACAGGAGCGTCCCTCCTTCCTGTTTGAATTTCCGGATTACCCGTGGAAGAAGGGAGACCGGAGGGAACAGGTATGCGAACCGGAACGTCCACCGGACGGACAGAGCATCCACCAGAGACGCCCCTTCGTCTCTTGTGCGAGACCCGTACACCGGCAACTTGTTGTTGTGCCGGGACGCCATGAGGTCGATTTCTGGAAGACCCCACCTGTCCACCAGTAGTTGAAAAACGTCCGGGTGCAGGAACCATTCCCCCGGATGAACGTCCTGGCGACTTAGAAAGTCCGCCTCCCAATTGAGCACTCCCGGGATGAAGACCGCTGATATGGCCGGAAGATTGCGCTCCGCCCAAACCAGGATCCGAGAGACCTCTACGAGAGCCGCCCGACTGCGAGTTCCTCCTTGCCTGTTTATGTAGGCCACGGTGGTAGCGTTGTCCGACTGGACCTGCACCGGGCGACCCTGGAGAAACCGCTGTGCCTGCTGGAGAGCATTGAAGACCGCACGGAGTTCCAAGATATTTATTGGAAGCTCCGCTTCTGTCGGCGTCCACCTGCCCTGGAACAAGTGTGGACCCGAAACTGCTCCCCAGCCCCGAAGACTGGCGTCCGTTGTCAACAGGACCCAATTTGGAACCCAGAACGGACGTCCCTTGTTGAGGTGGGTCGTCTGTAACCACCACGTAAGGGACAGGCGAACCTCCTGGGTGAGCACAATCGTCTGGGACTTCAGAGACTGAGTCAGCCCGTTCCACTTGGACAGGATCAGGTGCTGCAGAGGTCTGGAGTGAAACTGGGCGTATTCCACCATGTCGAACACCGACACCATGGAGCCCAATAACCTCATCGCCGAGTGTAAGGACACCCGGCGGCTGTGCAGACAACTGCGCACCCTTGACTGTAAAGCAGAGATCTTGTCCTCCGTCACGAAGATCCTTTGCTGTCCCGAGTCCAATAAGGCTCCAAGATGCAGAATCCTCCGAGACGGGATTAGAGTGGACTTCTGCCAGTTGATTAGCCAGCCGTGCCGTTGCAGCAGTGCAATGGTCAGGTCCAAGTGGCGTAACAGGAGCTCTGGAGATCCTGCCACCAATAACAGGTCGTCCAAATACGGCAACATGCGGACTCCCTGCAGCCGCAGAGAAGCCGCCATGACCGCCATCACCTTGGTGAAAACACGTGGTGCTGTTGCCAGGCCAAAAGGTAACGCCCGAAACTGGAAGTGGTCGCTGCTGATTGCAAACCTGAGGAACTGTTGATGGCGCCAAAGAATAGGGACATGCAGGTAAGCGTCCTGTATGTCCAATGACACCAAGTAGTCCCCAGGTTCCAGCGCCAGAATGATGGACCGTAGGGTCTCCATCCGAAACTTCGGGACCCGCAAAGACTTGTTGAGTGCTTTGAGGTTGAGAATCGGACGATATGACCCATTGGGTTTCTGTACCAAAAATAGATTTGAATAGAAACCCTGGCCCCTCTGGGAGAATGGAACCGCCACTATAACTCCAGCCTGGAGCATAGTGTGCAATACCTTCCGCAGCTCCGTAGCCTTGTTCCGGTCTGATGGGAGACCCGTGGTGAAGAAGCGAGCCGGGGGTCTGTGCCGGAAGGAGAGGGCGTATCCGTGGGAAACCACCTCCAGAACCCAAGTGTCTGTCGTAGTGGTCGACCAACACTGGGCGAACTGTAGCAGGCGGCCTCCCACCCTGGGATCCCCCAAAGGGAGGCCCGGACCGTCAGGCCGCAGGCTTGTCATCTGGCTTGGGGGCCGGACGTCTGGTACTCCATGCCTGCTTCCGGGGCTTGACCGATTTCTTAGGGCCAGCCTGTCGAGGAAACGACTGTGGTTTGGGCCTGCCCTGGGCCCTAGATGACCGAAAGGACGATGGTCCCGAACCAGAAGGAGCAGCGGCCGACGGGAGACAGGCAGATTTGGCTGCCGCCAGCGTGGCCACAATCTTATCCAGATCCGGACCGAAGAGAACTTCTCCGGTAAACGGCAACGCTTCCAGACCTTTCTTGGAATCTGCGTCCGCCTTCCAGGATCGCAGCCACAAGGTGCGACGAGCAGCTACCGCTGCTGAAGAAATTCTAGACACCAGAGTACTAATGTCTAGAGCCGCCTCGTTGATGTAGGTGGCCGAATCACGGAGATTGCCAATCAACTCCGCCTGATCGGCCGGACAGTCGGATTCAAAAGAAGCCTCTAATGAATCCGCCCAGCGCTCCATCGCTCTGGCAACCCAGCAAATGGCCATAGCCGGCCGTGCTGCCCCCCCTGCAAGGGAATAAGCGGACTTCAGGCAGATTTCTACCTTGCGGTCCGTAGCATCCTTAAGGGAGGACATGGATGGCATCGGCAATGTGGCACTACGGACAAGACGGGTCACGTGAGAATCCACCTGTGGAGGGGATTCCCACTTCGCAAAATAATTATCCGCGAACGGATAAGCCACCGCCAGGCGTCTCTGCGGCTGGTATCTTTTGCCAGGTTGTTTCCACGCCTCCTCTAAATGGTCCACCAACTGACCCGAAAGAGGAAAGACTGTGGCATCGCCCTTCACATCTTTGAAAAAGGCATACTTAGATTTAGCCGCTGGGGGAACTTCGTCCTCAATCACCAAGGCTGTGCGGACCGCCCGAATAAGTCCAGGAATATATACTTTGGACTTAGCATCAGCGTCCTTAGTATGGAGAGGTTCCTGATCGTAAGGATCTAGAATCTCCCCATCATCAGACGTCCCTTCGTCATCCTCATAAGGAGCGGACAGAGACGCCACCGGCCTTTTATGAGACCGCATCACAGACTCCCTTGCAACACATCCGACAAGTGCTGTACAGAACTCGTCAGGGAGTTAACCCACGCTGGCTCCTGAGAACCCGGGAGCGGGGAAATAGGGAGACTGTGGGGTACCACCAATTGTCGTGGGAACCCCTGCATGGGTGACGACACCACAGACTGCTGGGACAAACCCATCGGAGTAAACGCGGGCTGCGGAGCTAACTGGCCCACTAAAGCTGTTAACGCCTGAGCGAAACAAGCCCAGGGCGGCTCCTGTACCGGTGCTGTAACCGTAATAGGCCGCGCCATGGACAAACACTGCTGGCAAAGGCCCTCCGCGCTACCCTCCCCCTCCGCTAACGGTACTTTGCACGTGGTACACTGTAGCCGGAGGGGGAAAATCACTTTCAGACATGATGGCACCACGTATGTGACCTCTCTCACCAATTAAGTATTAAATAGGCGAGAGACCACCCTGCAGCACCGCACCGCAAGGGCTTTAGCAGAAATAAAGCTGACAGTTTAGAGAAGAAAAGATTACAGGCAGCAGCGCTAGCACAGTCACATACAATGCAGAAAAATAACAATTCCTGCACTAACAGCGCTGATCACTCAACTACACAGACACAGGGCCTGGTAGGACACAGCGCTGCATACACAGACCTGACCACAGCGGAGGAGAGGTATGCGGGGGGGACCCAGACCACGATGCTTCCTTCCAGCGCTTCCAGCAGCGTTGTTCACCATGCGTTCTGGAGAAGATGGCCGCCGAGGAGCAGAGAGGAGGCTGGCCTGGGGGAGGAGCGCTGCCACAGGACCAGTCGGCAGCATGCAGAGAGGGCTGTGTGCAGCGGGGGAGGCGCCGGCTGTGAGACAGGGAAGGCGCGCTCCCCTGGCATGCATTTAACCCCTGGGACGCCGCAGCGCTACCGCTCTGCTGCGGTCCGCTGTCCCAGGGGGTAGTGGAAGCGCAGGTTGGTCGCCTGGCTCCACGCTGCAGCCAGTCCCCAGGGAGCCCCCTGCCCCCTGACTTAGGACCATGTGATCAGCGGGGACCCACCGCGGGACCCCGCTGCTTACCTCTGTCCCCCTTGAATCCGGCCATGGTCCGGAGCATCTGGGGTCACCGCTAGCTGTGACCCCAGACGCCCACCAGCATCCCCGGATCAGTACCGGCGTTCTGGTACCGGCGGGGTGTAGGGAAGACAGCATGGACGTCAGGACTGACTGTCCATGCTGTTCATCCAGATGTGCAGCCACAGCTGCATGAAGAATAAGCTTCAGGGGCTCTTCTAGCCCCCATTCCAACAGGTGCACCCGACTCCGGCCGGGCACCAAACTAAACTGAGGTGCCTTGGCTCGGGGGCGGGGTATAGGAGGGGGACCTAGTGCATCCTGGGAGGCTGAAAGCTTAACTCTTTGGTGCCCTGCGACTGACGTCACACCTATACCCCAAGGTATCCTGTGGATACCCTATGGACCCTGAAGTAGAAATTAGATTTATGCCAATACACAGCAAACACGAAAAGCATTACAATGTACATAGGCCAAAACACAAGGTGCTTATCGGTAAGTCTCAGTGAAGTCCTTGTAGTATACAAATGTGTCCTCGTACATCTAGCTCCAATACACCACATGGCGCGAGATGCCTGGCACAAGTGAGCCGCCAGGTCCCGTGCGCCGGACGTCTTTTTTGTCGAAAATGTACCTAAGTTGCAATGCGATGCACTAGGACGCACCAGGAGACTGATGGTTCATTTGAAACGTGCCACTTGCATATCTGTGTTTGAGACTCCTATTGGTGAACCCAACAGCTAGGTGTACATAGTCGTCGGAACGGGGGGGACAAGCGGGTATTTTGCCCCCCCAAACATCGGAGTGGCGGCCACGGATGGTTAGGGGCTGTACTTTATAGTAATAAGCTGCACTGCATGGAGGAGGAGGAGGAGGAGGTGTAATATGCAGTCTTAAAAGACACTACACCTCCTCCTCTGTCCAGCGCAGAGGCCGTGCAACCTATTGCCATAAAGCAAAGCCCCTGACCGTCCACAGCCACTGCTCCAGTCCCTGCCTCAGGATACAGGTAAGTTGGAGGGAGGAAAGAAGGGAGGGAGGGGGAAGCGCCAAAATGAAATTATATATTGTACTCCCCCCATAAAATCGCTCTGACGCCGCTGTAGGTGTATCTTGCCTCAGCCAAAGACTGTTCGCGTAGTGGTACATAGAAGCTTTGCTCGCTTCTGTATTGGACTTGGCATTTATACCCTGCACACAGGCAGCAGTGTTAGATCAGAGCCCCTTGAACACTACTGCCGATACCCTCTCTGTACCCTTCAGGAAACCTGTCCATTAGCACTTTTTATGACAGAAGTGGTGCGCAGGCCCTGGCTCCGATGCACAGACCAGCACACAGTGTAAGCACCAGTTTCCAAAAGCTAAAATGTATTCAAATATTGCTCAGAGGACATTTTTTATTCAGGTATTTATTTTTATCATGGAGTATTCACCATGAGCAAATATTTCATATACTGTATCAAACGGTTTAATGCGACAAGTCCCTGCAGACTATCGCGGGTGATTTTTCTTGAAGTTCCAGCTGTTTTCAGTGCTTTCGTCTATTTTACACTTTTTTGGAGTGCAGACAATTTTTCCCCTGTTCCTTGTAAGGGTCTATTGTAATATCCGGACAACCACTTAGAGGATGTTTCTCCTGAAGCGGAATTGGTTACATGTGTAGTGCAGTATATTGCTAGCAGTACGCTACACATGTGTCTCCTGGGATCTGCTCGTGTAACTGGAGATAATGGATCACTAATGTGTGTACAGTACAATCTAGACTGCAGACACTGCATTTCTTCCCCAGGAAAAAAAAATCAATACACTGTAAGAGGACTGTCCCCAATTGTGCTGTGTGAGGCTGTTGGGGCCTGGACTTTACACATGATAATGACTGGAGACAATCATTGCTTTTGACGAAGGAAACAAACTGTCTAGTCATTCAAACCACCCATTGTGCCACTGTACACCAATTTAATGGATTCTTGTAACTCTTTGGATGTTCTTATAGGTTGGGTATGGGACTCCGGCGGTCAGAATCTCGACACCATCAGGTAAGTAACCTAACGCTAACACTTACCCCTAACGCTCACCCGCCCCGATGCCTGAACCTAACCCTCCCCCTAGTGCCTAAACCAGACCTCCCCCTCCTCACAAAATAACCCTAACCCTCCCCCTAGTGCCTAACCCTAGATACTTACCTTCGCAATGGCGATGGTCGGGATTCCGGCGACGGTATTTTGACTGTCGGCATCCTGCACGCCGTTCTTACATATGTCAAGCATCTTACAGTTTATTTAGCTTATGAGTTTCCACTTCCCCAGCACGGACGTTCCCATAACCAAGTCTCTCTCCGATTTCCAACCATAGCCTCTTATTCCAGAATCCTTGTGTTACTTTATATATGCCACCTTCCTGTATTCCATAAATATATGCAATATACCATACTAGAACGTCTGCGTCATACAAACTATATTCCTTCTGAATGCTATGCCCAGCCCCCCCAAAATGACATAAGCCCCCTATATTTGCCCTGACCGGTACCACCAACCCTAATCATTTTAGTTTAGAAAGTACTTTGCTTGTGTGCAAAAGTGATCAGCTTTGTTTCTGTGTCCTGTAAAGGGTTCAAACTTTATTTAAATCACAAAATTAAATTGGCTAATTTAGTCAAAGTTACTATGTGGGCAATTCAATTTAGCGCGATGTGAATAGCCCCGGGAAGGAGTTTCTAGATCTATTCAATTCACCGCGCTGTTAAGTCCGACTAAAACCACTTAAGGGCCGTATTCAATTAGGTGCGAATGGCAGTTTAGTGCGATAAAGTATCGCAAGTGACGTCATTTAGCTGCTGCGGAAACTCAATGCAATGGGACCTTCGAAAAAGTTTTGCCTATGAATAGGTGTCGAAAAAAAGTGCAGAATTGGAGTTTTGGGGTGAAAAAAAACCCTGCACCCTTTGGACAGTCCCCTAAAGGTAAACTATCAAAAAAAAGTTTAAAAAGTACTTTCGATCACCCCAAAAAAGTAGTTTAATTTTGGGGGCTAAAAAGTCCAAAGTTGGGGGACAAATTTAAAAACTAGAGAAATAGACTCCAGGGGGTCCCCAAGTATGCCCCAGGTGTTTTTAAGTTTGCAGGTGGTTGCGGCAGGTGGATTTTTAATGTTTTTTTAAAACTTCACTTAAGCAACTTTAAAATATGCTAGCACCCATTTTCATGTACCCCAAATTTGCTGGGAGTACTTATTTTCTGCAAAGAACACTGCTACATGCTATTCTTCACCACTTCTGGAAAGACTCTAATTAGCAGCGATTGAGAGCATTTAAGTACCCCAAATACTTTCAGCAGGCCTATTCGGGGGTATCTATAGTGATCCCCAATGTCAGTGCAACTTTTGGGGGGTGTCAGGCTGATTTCCCCAAATCTAACAGCACTTTGACTGTTTGAACTTCGCCGGGTTCCGTTTTCAACGATTTCTAATTGAAGACGGGGATAAGCAGGGACGAGCGCGATACTATTTCGCATGCAGAACCCGCGAAGTCGGCGAAAAGTCTGGAATACGAAAAGTACGGGACTTTTCGCACCTAATTGAATATGCCCCTAAATGAGAGAATGCCGGTTAATGCACCTAAAGCTGGGTGTTTAGTCGAGCTAACCAGAATTCTCAGACTAAAGTGCTGGCACCGAGACTGCCAGCGCCATGCTAAGCTGAAAAAACAGCATCGCGGCCGGGCACTTTAGTCGGATTTCTGCTTGCACTCTCAGGAAAGTGCGAGAAGAAATCCTTTAGTCAGGCTAACAGCACAGTGAATTGAATAGCTCCGGGAACCCCTTCACAGGGGTACTCAGCATCGCATTGCAGAGCCAGCTGGAAACAAAAACGGGGGTTCATTAAAACAAATGCGTTGGATATCAAAATTCATAAAATGCATTGAAACTAAAAAAAGCTCTGGTCCCAAATATGGGGGAACCTTATAATAGTAATATTATGACAATTTTGCTCTATTTGTTTAGTGTCCGTATACTTCTGTGACATCACAAAATTGTTCAGTTGGCCCTATTAATGATGGATTTTGTTTAAAACTGTGCCACAGGTGCCATTTAAGGGTACACATATAATGGAAACGTGCCACTTCCGCTATGATATTAGGATGACCAATCACCCAATTTGTCATTGTGATGTCATCACTGATCCATCCAGCATCCCTAAACATAACAGAGACTTCAGCAAGCAGGTAGTAATGTAAAATTTTGTTTATTACTAAATTTGTGATCAAATTTAAGCCAGCCGATGACCTCGATTCTCTACTATAGACAGTAGAAACGTCTGCCACGTTTTTAGGATATAATGCTGTTGGGATCTCAAACTGGAATAAAGCACATTCAGCAGTTACTGTGACCTCACGGACCATAGCTGTAGTATATTTTTGTTGACAATCACAAACTCGACATGGTTATAATGTTTAACCATGATTAGGGGCGATTCAATTGTTGTTTTTTTTTAAAGTCACGGTAATTAATGGGCTCCAAATGTTGCAATTCAATTGTTTTAGATGCCCATTAATTATTGCACTCTTCGTGGCCAATCAGCCAGGGTTTAGCAGTTTTACTCCCGTTTGGGCGCCCAAAACCAGGACATCGCAGTTTTCAGCTTGCCTCAGGAGGGAGCGAGCAGAAATTCTGTCGCTAGCGGCTGTTCGCACCCTAATGACCCGGCACTACCAGCCGCCATCAAAAACAATTGAATCAACCCCATTGACACATTCATGTCGACATTGACCATGTCGGCACAGGTATAATGTCAAATATGTGTTTTGAGGGTGATTCTATCCATAACCCTAAGGCTAATGGAAAGGTCAACATTTATAATGTGGACACACTGTTATTGTCGACATTATATTGACATTTTCACCATGTCGGCATCATGAAAGTAGACATTCTGACTGTAGACTGCACACCCTGGCCCCCATCCTTGCAGGCATACCGCCCAAATTTGAAATGGAGAAAATTGGGACAGGGGGACGTGCCTATGTCATGGAAGGGGCATGTATGCATGACAGAGGGTGTGCGTGCCCATCACCGAAAATCACTAGGCTGGTCCTTGACCCTCTCCAGTTCCCTCCAATAACCCTGTCACTGACACACGCACCTTCCACTAATACGTGTGGCGTTAATGCAGGGCAGCGGTGAACGGGACACACATGCCAACAGCCTGGCCAATCGCGACAGTGCAGTCCCTATCGAGATGACGGTACAGAGCCCTTAAAATCGGGTCTGTCCCACTGAAATCAGCTGGGAGATATGTTGTGTAAGAATCGACCGATTCACACTTTGCATTTCTGCAAAACAAGTCTGCAAAACGGTCACTCAAACTCTGCTGGCTCAGGGAAGATAAACACCCCCCCTCCTAATATTGCATCCTACTGCAGGGGAACGAAAGAGAACAGATTTGACCTATGTAGTTAAGTGTAAACACTGCAGTTATCTCATGTGCATTATATAGCTCAGGAATAGACAGCCCTCACTATATATCAAAGTCAAATAGTGGCTTTCTTGTTCTTTAAATTGTTAGTTACGTGTTTCTGTCCCTCGCACGCCAACAAATAAACACAAATAAAATCTCCAGTGAAACACTACTTATCCTAATGGGTAAATTCATCGTGGAATATTCCCATCTTGAATTTGCTTTAGAATTTATCCCTATGTAAGAACTTTTTCTATATTGTATAGTTATTTAGGTTAATAGGTTTCACCCTTAATACAATTTACAGGAGTTCCAGGGACTGAAATAGTTACAGATTAATCTCATGAGATTTATTTGTAGAGACAGAAAATAGACCAAAGAGATGCCATTTAAACTCTATAAAATATACTTTTGGCTAGATGAGAAGCAGATCAACTGAATCATACTTCTACGTCGTAGATCACTATGGGAGGCGAAGCACCAGACAGCTAAACTGGGTCAATGTCTTTTTGCTATTTTGGGTAAACTCCAGAGCCACTTTACACGCAGTGGAAACAGCCATATTTTGGTCCGAAGCAGGAGGCGCAAGGATGCAGCCTATCAGCTTATTGGGTAATGAGGTCACGCCACTGGAGGCGCGATGTCACCAATGGGTACATGTTAAAAGGTCGACATGTGAAAAAAGGGATGAATGATCCCCATAGTTAGCACAAGGGAGCAGATTCAGAGAGAGGATTATGCCGGTGAGTGGCGTATCTTGCATGACATCACTGCACGCATGCTCATCCGCGCCATTGCAGACCTGCTCGTGTCTGGCACTTGTGACACCAGAGTTGAAATTGGGGTTGAACAGGGCGATCTAACATAGACCAACTTCAGTAAGGGCAATTGCAGCTCACACAGACCAGCAGTTACGCACATATGTGCCCGTTAGTGGGCACATTTTAGGCACCTTCTACAGGGCCCGTACAAAAACATGCTGAAGACCACTAGGTGCATTTCCTCTACATAAATGGGGAAAGATGCTATTTTGTGGGAATTTTGTATTTTCATGGAGTCATTTTGTTGACACACGTGTCAAGCTGAGAACACAATAAGCAATGCCCTTGGGTTTGTTAAGTCACTTGTGCTCAAAGCCTGGATATCCTAACAACCTGGACTTCCTGGCGGAGTTTGGGAAACCCTGCCATGTACTATAGAAAAGTAGAAGTCAGTCTGAAGAACACATACCGCCTTGGCCTACCAAGCAAATGCCAGCATGGTTCTCTAAATTAGTGTAAAGGAAATATCTACCTTGAAACGACTGCAACTCACTAGCTTGTATGATGTGTACCCTCACTTTTCCATCTAGCTTCCATCTGTGCTTTACAGCCATGCATTTATATCATGAGGAGTTATCTTCCCTGCCTGGGAATGCAGTGGCATTACAAGGGTGGGTCGAGTAGGACACATACCCAAGGCGTCGGCACAGAAGGGGTGCCAGTGCGGGGACTTGCATTCAGGCTCAGGCCTGGCACGCATAATCCTCGGTGGATCTGCCGAGAGCCCACATTATTCTGCGCAGAGGGGCAGATTGCCACCCACCAAAGCCCCAGCAGCACCTGCTCTTCCTAGGCCTCTTCAGTCTGCTGCAGCAGATGTTACACTGATCACATTGACGGAATGACTGCACTTACTGACCAGGGTCATGAAGTGGCGGCACAATAAGGAGACTATGGGGGTATGGCACAATATATGGGGACTCTTAAGAAAACATGGAGGGGGACACTAAGGAGAGCACAGGCAAGGCAGGCACTATGAGGAGATTATGGACAATGAGGCAAGTGAGTAGAGAACAGACAAGGAGGGTACTAAGAGGAGTTTACAGACAAGTGGGGGTACTATGAGACTACGGACAAAGGGGGGCAAAATGAGGATAATACAGACAAGAGGGGCACTATGAGAAGAGTACAGACAAGAGGGGCACTATGAGGAAAGTATAGACAAGAAGTGTACTTTGAGGAGAGTACCGACAAATGGGAACTATAAGGAGAGTACAGACAAGAGGGGCACTATGAGGAAAGTATAGACAAATGGGAAATTAGGAGGAGATAACAGACAAGGGGGGCACTATGAGGAAAGTATAGACAAATGGGAAATTAGGAGGAGATAACAGACAAGGGGGGCACTATGAGGAAAGTATAGACAAGAAGTGTACTTTGAGGAGAGTACCGACAAATGGGAACTATAAGGAGAGTACAGACAAGAGGGGCACTATGAGGAGAGTACCGACAAATGGGAACTATGAGGAGAGTACAGACAAATGGGAACTATGAGGAGAGTACAGACAAATGGGAACTATGAGGAGAGTACAGACAAATGGGAACTACGAGGAGAGTACAGACAAGGGGGGGGATAGGAGAATACAGACAATGTTAGCACAAAGGAAATACAGACAAAGGAGGCATTATAAGTAGAATGCATAAAATGGGAGGGCACTGTATGACATTCTATCTTTATCTGAGTACCAATAGGCCAATTCAGCTAGAATTTTAAAATTACAATTTAAGGGACACCATTTTTTTATTTGTCCCAGGAGCCATTGACCCTAGTTACGCCTCTGCAGGAATGTCACACAAAGCTGATCCCTGGATTGTTATAACCAGTGCAGACAGAGCAGCAAAAGTTGTATGAGGGCAGGTACAAGCTAAAACAGAAATATAAAATCACCTGATTACGGAAATATTTATCTGCTTCCTTTAAGTTTCAAAGAGGCGGAACATGGAAAATTGCTAGTAATTTCACAATAAATAAAAGGTATGCAGTTACAGGCTCCTTTTGTATCATATGTTGCTAAAAATCATGATATAACAAACTAGACAGAATGTTAAAAAAAAAAAAAACCTCTCTCAATACTTCTCCAGTTGTGTTTGTATATTTCTTTCTTATAGTAAATAGTTTTCTAAGGGGTGATTTGCAAAATCTACAGTAAAAGTAGGTGCTGAATATGAAACCGACAACGGCTGCAGGACTTTACCCTACGTCAGCTGTCACTATACGACATCACGCTGCAAAGCTTCAACCCCTCGTCAGGGTGACATAAATAGGATGGCAGTCACCCAGCCCTCAATGAAGGATTACAAATATGCATGAAAAAGGTAATAAAAACAATTCTGGAAGGAAATTTGGCACTAACTTTTCTTAAGAAAGTCAAACCTTGATGACCGAGAGCAGGAGTTACGCACATGGGTTGGGTAGGGGATGCCAGCGGTCGGGATCCGGGCGGTCAGAATCCAGACGACGGCAACCCAACAGGGTTAGGATATGGAATCTGTCGGTCAGTATCCTAACACTCCCCCTCTCCGTACTCCTACCTCCCCGCTGCCTAAATCTAACTACCACCCTGAGTGTCTAACCCTAACCCTCCCCGTAGTGCCTATCCCTAACCCCCCCTGTAACCCCAGTACTTTCGTCGCCTGCATTATAAGCACTGGCATCCCAACTGTCGGTATTATAGCTACAGTCCCCGGCACCCAGAGGCTGACTGCTTGTTGAGCACAAGTCAGTTTTGCAGGTGGATCTTGCATGTTGTCTCACTGTGCATGCTCTGGAGAAGGGGGTACACAATTACAGGCCGATATGGAATAGTACTCCACTACGTCGCATCTCCACTTCCAGCTTGTAACTGGGTGCTTAGCGAGGGCGAGCGGTTGAAGTTTGAGGTTATGCCGTTATGCACAAGTAATCCTACTTTCAGGCGGACCTTGCGCACCAGACGTAGGGATACTGAGGAGGACGGCTGTGAAACTAAGCGTAAGGATAGGGGTGACCCAGTCGCAGAAATGCATACACCTCTGTATACAGGCGGAGAGAAGCATTTAGTCCCGTGCGCGCAACGCAGGTTTAAATTAAGCTCGACCTGCGTTCACCTTTCCGCATACACAAGAGGAAACCAAGGGTTGTGGTGCCCTGCATCATCCGGTGTGAAGAGAATTAAAGAGAATATTTATTAATTTCACCAATAAAAAAGGATTTTACTCTGTAACTCGTTCCTGCAGCGAAATATAAAAAATTATTAAAAAGCGACAGATTTGCAAAATGTGAGATTGCCAACAAATCAAAGGGCCTGATTCAGACCCGCTCGCGAGCGCATAGTGCCTACCACAAGGGTCTCGTCGCAAGCCTGATGGTTGCGATAATCGCGACCATCACCAGGCCGTCCGCTAAAGCGGCAGGTGTTCACACACAGCAAAGCGAGCGGCCTGGAGGCCGGGGAAAAAAAACAAAACGTCCCGCCATGATTCAGAGCAAGCACTCCCGAATAGCGACCGCCTCTGAATTAGGGCCAAAGTTCCAAAGAGCACCCGATTTGTAGAAGTGTCAAATGTGACCAGAGGAAAATGTGTATTATTATCAAAAGTCAAGGAACATAAGTACTAAATGTACAATAAATATTCACACAAACTGAAAGAAAAAAGGGCGGAAGAGCTGTTTTAGTAGACTGTATGGTTTCCTGTCAGAATGACGACATGATCAGAATGTCGACAGTAGATTTTAGTGTTATTATTATTAGGGTTAGGATAAAATATGCTATAAATGGAATGTCAATATTCTGATATTGACATGTTAAATGCCGACATTTGGACCTATTCGACACTTGTGAATGCAAAAAAAAAAAAAAAAAAATTCTGCCGACCTAATGTCTACATCGACATTCAGAATGTCAAAATTGTGGTGTTGACATTGTGAAGGTCGACTTTTCATACCACACCTAACTGTATTATACAAGTCACCATTGTTGTAATTCGCATATAGGGCTGGGGCGGGGAGGGCACCTCTCAGAAAAAGGAACTTCAGCGTGCGACCCCTGAAAAAAGGGACGTGGTCACTCAGGAAAAGCAACGTGGCCTTGAGACATGCTCCCTTTTCATCACTGTAGGGGGTGTGCCCAAGCTCGCAGCGCAGTGTGATTATATGGCGTGCGCATGCGCACGTCATCTATTCACTCGCCGATGAATGTTTCACCGGAACCCCCCAGCTGCAGGACACTGCGGCCTGCAGGTGGGGATGGCTGTCTCAGTGAGGTGCCCCCCCATAAGAGCTTTTCAGCACTTTCAAAACAGCCTAGCGGGAACACTAATAATGCTAGTAAGGAAGAAGTAGTGAGTAAAAAGTCCTAGAATACAAATTCAAATGCCATTTACAGACATATAATTTCACAGTGTGTCCAAACAGCATGCGAGATAAGATACTGCTTGGAATTAACTTTCAAATATGTTAGGAGACATATTGTGATCTATTTGTCGGTATAATAAGAGGAGGAGTGTGCACCTAATAAATGCACACAAATAAATCTCACCGAACGTGACAGTCACAATTATATCAGAACCGTATAAAATAATCTCTGCAATATTATATCATGCATACAAGCAAGGTGTGAGATTAAATGGGCAATTTTGCAGCAGACAAGGAGCGGTTACAATAAAGCTGCCCATCCGCTAGACGACAGGCGAAAGACTGCACGATTACGACATTGTAATCGTGCAGTCGTTTGCTCGTTCAGTGCAGGCTCATCACAGACTGACAGTCATTCAGTGCAGGCTCATCACAGACTGACAGTCATTCAGTGCAGGCTCATCAATAATCTGCAAACATGCTCAACCTGACGTTATGGTCAGGTTGTCCAGCATGTTTGCCCGATGATAGATGTCTAAAACGACCAGCACAAGCGCACATCACTGGTCGTTTAGACATTTTTTAGACAATCTGAAAATGATTTTCAAACTATTATCGAATGATACCGATAATCGCCTAGTGGATGGGCACTTTAAGATTTATTTCACAAAATATTGCGAATATCCACTTCAATAAATCGGCGTTTGTCCGACTTAAGAAAAGTTAGATCACATTCACCGAACCAAATGTTAGCGTGAGAGGGCTTGTTATTTACAGTTCACTAGTACCAACATTAAACAGTAGGACAGAAGTAGGCTTATGTTTGTGGGTGATCTGTATAATTAGGAGTAATCCTTGTGGGGATTAGCACTACAACAGAAACCCAGTGCTGTTACAGAAAGCCTAACGAGAACTGTATGTAAAAAAAAAATATATAAATACACAGAGACAGAAGATGTCCTATATGTAAAACACACACACACATACATATACATATATACATATATAAACAGTCAGGTCCATAAATATTGGGACATTGACAGAATTTTCACATTTTGGCCTCTATTCACCACCAGAATGGCTTTGAAATGAAACAAACAAGATGTGCTTTACCTGCAGACTTTCAGATTTCTTTTGAGGGTAATTACATCCAAATCGGGTGAACGGTGTAGGAAATACAACAGTTTCTATATTTGCCTCCCACTTTTTAAGGGGCCAAAAGTAATGGGACAAACTAAACAATCCTAAATCTAACTTTCACTTTTTAATACTTTGTTGCAAATCCTTTGCAGACAATTACAGCCTGAAGTCTGGAACCATAGACATCACCAGATGCTGGGTTTCATCCCTGGTGATGCTCTGCCAGGCCTCTACTACAAATGTCTTCAGTTCCTGCTTGTTCTTGGGGCATTTTCCCTTCAGTTTTGTCTTCATCAAGTGAAATGCATGCTCAATCGGATTCAGGTCAGGGGATTGACTTGGCCATTGCATAACATTCCACTTTTTAGCCTTAAATAAGTCTTTGGTTGCTTTTGCAGTATGCTTCGGGTCATTGTCCATCTGCACTGTGAAGCGCCGTCCAATGAGTTCTGAAGCATTTGACTGAATATGAGCATATAATATTGCCCAAAACACTTCAGAATTCATTCTGCGGCTTTTGTCAGCAGTCACATCATCAATAAATACAAGGGAACCAGTTCCATTGGCAGCCATACATGCCCACGCCATGACACTACCACCACCATGCTTCACTGATGAGGTGGTATGTTTTGGATCATGAGCAGTTCCTTTCCTTCTCTTCCCATCACTCTGGTACAAGTTGATCTTTGTCTCATCTGTCCATAGGATGTTGTTCCAGAACTGTAATGGTTTTTTTAGATGTTGTTTGGCAAACTCTAATCTGGTCTTCCTGTTTTTGTGGCTCACCAATGGTTTGCATCTTGTGGTGAACCCTCTATATTCACTCTTGTGAAGTCTTCTCTTGATTGTTGACTTTGACACATATACACCTACCTCCTGGAGAGTGTTCTTGATTTGGCCAACTGTTGTGAAGGGGTTTTTCTTCACCAGGGAAATAATTCTTCTGTCCTCCACCACAGTTGTTTTCCGTGGTCTTCTGGGTCTTTTGGTGTTGCTGAGCTCTCCGATGCGTTCCTTCTTTTTAAGAATGTTCCAAACAGTTGATTTGGCCACACCTAATGTTTTTGCTATCTCTCTGATGGATTTGTTTTGAGATTTCAGCCTAATGATGGCTTGTTTCACTGATAGTGACAGCTCTTTGGATCTCATATTGAGAGTCGACAGCAACTGATTCCAAATGCAAATGTCACACCTAGAATCAACTCCAGACCTTTTACCTGCTTAATTGATAATGAAATAACGAGGGAATAGCCCACACCTGTCCATGAAATAGCTTTTGAGTTGATAGTCCCATTACTTTTGGCCCCTTAAAAAGTGGGAGGCACATATTGAAACCGTTGTAATTCCTACACCGTTCACCCGATTTGGATGTAATTACCCTCAAATTAAATCTGAAAGTCTGCAGTTAAAGCACATCTTGTTTGTTTAATTTCAAAACCATTGTGGTGGTGAATAGAGGCCAAAATCTGAAAATTCTGTCAATGTACCAATATTTATGGACCTGACATATATATATAATTTGTTTTTCTATTGCATAAAATGTTGTACAGGAATGCTCACCCCCAGCAAATCCTTGACCCTTTGATAACAAAGACCTCTCTCTCGCCAGTTATAAATGATTTTCATTATATTATAAATATGCTCCTCAGTCTGTGTCTTCCTGCTGCCTCCATTCCCCTCCTCACACCAGGTCACTGTTCCCTGTCACACACAGCCCTGTCCTCACTAACACATAGGGCCCCATATATCAATTAATCTAAATACCAGCAGCGTATTTCATTTAGTAGCGCAATGACACTATAGAATATGCCACTGGTATGTATCATTATCATTACATATCCCTCCGGTGAGGTACAGTGACAATCTCCCTCCTCAGCGAGGGTCTGCAGCTCTGTTGTTGGCAGTCTATCGCTACAAGCAACGGGTTTCTGTGTTATGCGCATGACACAAACTCGGCGGGGACCCGGCAGTGCCCGGAAGGTTTCGCTGAAGCTGGAAAAGCTGCTACAGGGTCTCCATTGCCGACATGGGGCTCATCGCTCTCGCCATCTTTAGATTACCACCGTTTGTTAAATATTGACATACAGACATAACCCTTTCAGCACTCGCTAAAGGTGTCATGAATAATAGGGCCCATAGTATCATACAACATTGTCTAATATTTGGAATACGAGATACTTCACACTGTACATACAACTGGCAAGTACAAGCCAGTCTCCTCTGTAAGTCATCCACATCAACGTATCGACAACCTGTAGCTTTGTAAATCTAAAATATATATACACATTATTCTCTTCCAGTTTACAGACATTTATTAGTCACAGTACAATTAGTATTCAAAAATGAAAGTGCTACAACTTTATTTTGTACAGGTCTCGTAAATAACACACAAACAAAATCTATTTTCTGTCAGAGATAGATGAATGAAGGATTTAACTTTGACATATCAGGTCATCTTATACATTCCAAAGCACATATCCTAACCCACTGCTCCATGCTCCTTCCTCACTATCTACCCCATCTGTGTCGCCCCTGTCTGTCTTAGGGCCTGATTCAGAGCCGGACGCAATTAGCGCTCGCTCGTCCCGAAAATAGGGGTGGCTATTCAAATTAACCGTTCGCTCTTTGCGGTCTGTTCACGCCTCTAGGTCTGAACGAGCGAACAAAACTTGCGGTCGTTTTTTGGTAAACTACGCCCCTGGCCGCTTGCATCCTACGTCATGTCCGCTATTTATTAGTTTAATCGAGTACATCGACCAGCGTATGAACTGCTCGCTATTCTTGTGGTTGGTTTTTGCTACCACAATTTTGCGAGCAGTTCTGGCTATAAAATAACCCAGTGACGTGGTCAATGACGCTGCTGTTTTAATTATGCACACCCTTAAAACGTCCATTTTGACCTTTAAGCACGCCTGCGTTCTGATCTCCACTCCCCGTTTTCAAGCACCTTCCCCTGTTACCACCCACATACGCCTCATTCTGTCACTCAAAATAGCAGGCACTTGCTATTTAGCGAACAAACGATTTTCGGCCGCACTGACTGGTTCGCGCATGCGTATAACGATCCGTACGCATGCGCAGTTGGGCAAACATCGCTCGGAACGAACGAGCGGCTCTGAATCAGGCCCTCAGAATGTAAGCTCTCAGGAGCAGGGCCCTCGTCCCTCACGTGCTTCTCCTCCCCCTACTTATAGTATGTTTTACTCCTAACTCCCCACAATGACACCTAACACTTGGTTGCTGACACCCTGCTGCTGGTGTTATGTAGCTATGTGTATAAACCATGTCCTTGTCCTGCATTGTTTTGTATTACTAGTAACTGTTTTTCTTGTGTGCTCATTTATGTACTGTGTGAGGCGCTGCGGAACCTTTGTGGTGCCATATAAATAAAGGATAATAATTATTCTTCTTCCTGTGTGTATATCATAGTGGGAATAATGGCAAAACAAGATAGGAAAAATGTCCATGCAAGTCAATACCAAGGTCGCAGCGGTCTCAGATGTGTCCACCATACATCTAGCATCCTTGCAGGTTAAGCAGCCCTTCTAGTCGCTCCATGACGTGGCGTGACTCTGTAGCTCCGAGCGTCTTTTCGCGCGACTTTTTATGTATAAATGCGTCTTATTCTCAAAGCGATGTGAATAGGATGCACAAGCATTAATATGGTATGCGGCGTGGCTATATTCCGTATGCGTCTGCGGGTGTATCTGCATGCGAAAGGCTACAACTGTGACCCTAGAACACCGCATTTCGCATGCAGGTACAGAATATTGGCATGCAGCATATCATTTAAATCGGCAGAAGCAGCTTTGTGCGTCCTATTTGTAGCATACGTTCTAGCACCCTGCACCTGTCACAACCAGTGCAGTTCCTCTTCCCTGCCTGGAGTGTCGCTATCTGCTCTGGTGCTTCTAGCACACTCAACTGATGCAGCCAACTTCTAAAATACAGACCAGTGAGCTAGAAGCTCCAGAGCGATACCCCAGACAGGAAGTGCACAGGATGTGACATATGCAGGGTGCTAGAATAAATGCTATGGCCCTGATTCAGAGCCGGACGCTGTTTCAGAGCGCTCACTTTGAATCAGGGCGGCATTTTTATTTTTTTCTCAGCCGGCCTCCTGGCCGCTGGCTAAGCTGTGGGTGACCACCCACAGCTTTTGCAAGCGGCTAGTTGATGGTCGCGACCATTGGGCTTGCGACGAGACCCTAGTGGTAGGGTCTCGTCCATCCATTAGTCCATCCTGCACTAATAGAGCAGGAAGTCCACCTACTGACATCACTAGTGATGTCAGTAGGACCGCCCACAAACGGGAACGCCTCCGTTTGTCCAGCCACCCCCCCTGCCAGCCTCCAAAACCGGGCGAGCTGTCAATCACAATCGACAGCCGCTCCGTTTTGGTGCGAGACCCGTAGCTACGGAGCGCCCGTCGCTGGCCGGGTCTCGCGCATGCGCAGGGGGTAAACATCGACTCGCTTGCGAGCGCATAGCACTTGCGAGCGGGTCTGAATCACTCCCTATATTTGCACTAATAAGACGTATTTAAAGGTAAAAGGTTGCATGAAAAGACGCTCTGCGCTACCGAGCTGCTCGGCGCTCACATGTTATGTTTAACACGACTTGAAGCGCACAGAGGTAAGATTATGAGGACACATCTGTATTTGTACTTACTAACAATTCTAGAAAGAGAAAACAGCATTAATACTACTCACCTGCACGACTTCTATTCCTCTTTTCCTAAAAGAACAGAAAACAGGTGACTTAATAACAGGCATGCAGTGCACTTAGTGCAATTACACAAAAGGCTCAATTCAAATGTAAAAAAAAAAAAAAAAAATGGCAAATGTTAATATTTCTCTATGTTTAAATGAAGAAGAAAAGAGCAGAGGTGGCCTCTGACACAAGCTCCCAAAAAGTATATCAGACCCCATTGAGGCTGATCCCACGGCTGAATTGTACGAGATCTGTGGCCGGATTATGCCTGGCATCGCCGTGGTCAGTCAGTGCATCTACGTTCAAGATCGTAGTCATCTTCAAGATATGAGCACTGTCCATTCAGGCCAATTACAACTGTGATATTACAGCCGTTGTAGGGTATGTTAACAGTATATGGGGGCAGATGTGCTAAGCCTTGGAGAGGGAAAGTGGAGAGAGATAAAGTACCGAGCAACAAGCTCCTAACGGTCACTGTACAGGCGGTGGTTGGAAAATGACAGTTAGGATCTGATTGGTTGATACTTAATCTCTCTTAAAGGCTTAGTACATCTCCCCCTATGTCATAGATTAAATACCCTGCGGCTCTGGACAGAGCTGGCATTTTTGCGGGGCATATTTATGTTAATAAGGGGCCGTAATACCACTCCATACACCTTTGGAGCCACAATCGGTACTGGCATGGATGAGGAGGATCCTTTCACTGGACGCACTTCTGGAAGAAGCAACACAGAAAAAAGAAAGAAAAACTAAATAAAAAACACTTATGACCGGCCAAGACACCTCTAACCTTCAGGTGTCTTGTACAGAGGGAAAGAGCCCCTATTTTTGCTACCCAGATATAGCAGTGTCTGTGGGCTTATGATTACTAACCGGGTCCCGTCTGTTTACATAACATGAAGCCCTTTCATGGTGGAGCTCAGAAGAGAAGAGACTAAATACAAATACCTGCGCACCTCAGACAACACGCTTGCTTTTGTAACACACAATCCTGGCGCTGTGACTACTGGACAACAATGTCACTTACCATACAAGTATTCATCAAAACTGGTGGACAATCTGTAAACCAAATAAAATTCTTCCTAGTACTACCTAGGGGTCTTCCTCCCTCCAAATTGAGACCATATTCTCTTATTCCAGAATTCAATATATATATATATATATAAAAAAAAAATTTTTTAAATACTGCGTTCCATAGCTACTAATACCTTTGGTATATTTGAATGATTCTATCATAATCACCTATGTCCATAGAATGCATAATAACTCAGGAGACACAGAAGAGTGGCTGCCCGATAATCGGAGCACCTCTATACACTAGACGATGTATCGAGGAGATCTCCATTTCACAGCCTGAAGTTGGCTGAATGAAGATATGGAGTATCAGACAGGTTTGATAACCAAACAAAACGATCCAGACCATTTTTCAGGCTGTGAATGAATATCAATCGGATCCATACACTGAACGAATCGTCTGGTGGGCCGGTTTGTAAGATTATCGTGCAGAATATGGGCCGCTTTTTATTACACTAATTACATAGACATCTTAATTTGCAGTATACACAAGAGCCAAACATCAATCTATGCCATGTTCCTATGCTATGAGACAATTAAATGGCCCAAGCTTTTTCAGAGTACAGTTATTATTTTCTGATATCCCAGCAACTGACTGTATGCTATTTCAAAACTTTAATTTACTATTGTTATTATTACATATATAGCACCATGCAATATTTTGTTTCTACACATTACAAAGAATTTAAAAAATAGTGCTAAATTCAAAACGCTGTAAAGGTCATTCAATGTTGAAAAAAAAAAGTAATAATAATTACCCCCAAAAATGTTCAAAAATTAAAAAAAAAAAAAACACTCAACTCTGCAGCCTCCCACCACTTTTTTTCCCCTTTTGTACCCTCTGCCCTCCCCTCCCTGGTTAATTTGGTCATTGAAACAACAGGATTTTGGTACTTACCGATAAATCCCTTTCCCCGATTCCACAGGGGACACTGGAGTGTCAAGTACAGTGGGGTATAGATGTGGGATAACCGGGAGCTGGCACTTTAATAAATCTGAATAGTAGCTAGCTCCTCCTCCTCTATACCCCCCTACAGGTCAGTCTTAAGAAACTGTGCCCGAGAAGAGCTGGAAAATAGAATAATAGAGTAGAAGAGAAGCTAGAACATACATGAACAAACAAGCAAATATACAAACAAATCAAGCAGACTTGAAGAAAAACGACTGTCCAAACCAGAAAGAACAATAACAAATGCAGGTGGAACATCGCCGGGTGGGCGTCCAGTGTCCCCTGTGGAATCGGAGAAAGGGATTTATCGGTAAGTACCAAAATCCTGTGGTTTTCGCCTTCATCCACTAGGGCACTGGAGTCTCAGTCCATTGAGGACGTCCCAGAGCTCACATCCCGGGAGGGAGAGCGCTGAGAACCCTGCAAAACAGCACGGCCATACTGTGAAGCAGATGCCGCAAACGTGTCAAAATGGTAAAACTTTGCAAAAGTATGCCGGCTCGACCAAGTGGCTGCCCAACAAAGCTGAGTCAGGAAAACACCGCGGGCAGCAGTCCATGAAGGACCCACCGAGCGTGTAGAATGCGCTGTGATTAAAGTAGGAGGTTGTTTTGATGCAGCCAAATAGGCTTGTCTGATTGTCAGACGAATCCATCTAGAAATAGTTGCCTTAGAAGCCTGCCAGCCCAGAGGCGCCATATCATATCAAACAAACAGCATATCAGAGTTCCGGAGGGATGCAGTCCTATCAAAATAAATCTGAAGAGCCCAGACAAAGGCTAAGGATCTGGGAGCCGAAGAATCGTCTTTAAACACCGGAAACACAAATCGGTTGGTTGATGGTGAAACGCAGACACTACCTTAGGCAAAAAAAGATAACTGCGTACGTAGCTCAGCCCTATCCTCACGAAAAATGAGGTAAGGCGAATGACAACAAAGCGACCCTAGCTCCGACACACGCCTAGCAGAGGCGAGCGCCAAATGGAGAACCACTTTCCATGATAAAAATTTTAATTCCATAGTATGCAAAGGTTCAAATAGGGAAGACTGGAGAAAAGAGCGGACCAAATACAAATCCCATGGGGCCGTTGGAGGTACAGACGGAGGTTGTAACCTGACAACCCCCTGTAGAAATGTTTGGACATCCGGCAATAATGCTTGTTTCTTCTGAAAGAAAAATCGACAGAACCGATATTTGAACCTTCAAAGATCCCAGACGAAGACCTGCTGATAATCCAGCCTGCAGAAAAAGCAACAGCCTGGCTAAGTTGAATTCTGACGGTGGCGCACACCTAGCGTTCATACGAAGAGACATACACCTTCCATATACGCTGATAGTGCTTTGAGGTAACGTTCCTTCCTAGTCCTTAACACAGTAGGAATCACCCTGGAAGGGATACCCTTTCTTCTTAAGATAGCCCTTTCAACAGCCACGCCGTCAAACGAAGCCGCATTAAGTTCTGATAGATAAAAGGACCCTGTTGCAGTAGATCTTCTTGCAGAGGAAGAGGCCCCTGGTCGTCTATCAGTTGAAGACGTAGGTTGGAACACCACGCCCATCTGGAGCCACCAACAGAACCTTCACCCTTTCTCATTTGATTCTTTGAAGCAGACGAGGAAGACGTGGGAGTGGTGGAAACAGGTAAACAAACTGAAACCGCTAAGGGATTGTTAGAGCGTCCACTGCCACCGCCTGTGGATCTCTTGCCCGTGTGCAGTAAAGTGGCAGTTGATGGTTCAACCTCGATGCCATGAGATCTACCTGAGGGAGACCACAACGCTGAATCAGTTGTTGAAAGACCTGTGGATTGAGCATCCATTCTCCGGGATGAATGTCTTGTCGACTGAGGTAGTCGGCCTCCCAATTTTCTACCCCGGGATGAAAATTGCTGATATCGCTACAGCAAATTCCTCTGCCAAGAGAAGAATGCAGCTTACCTCCCTCATTGTGGACCAACTCTTGGTGCCGCCTTGTCTGTTGATGTACGCCACAGCCGTGGCGTTGTCAGACTGCACTCTGATGGCACAGCCCTTCAACAGAGGATGAGCTACTTGAAGAGCATAGAACACGGCCCTTAGCTCCAGAATGTTTATGGGCAGTACAGCCTCCAGTCGAGTCCAGCGGCCCTGAAAGTGTCTTCCCTGAGTCACTGCCCCCCATCCTCTCAGACTGGCGTCTGTGGTGAGGAGAATCCCTTCCCACATTGCAAACCGCTTTCCTGCCAATAGGCGAGAGGAATTCAGCCACCAAAGGAGAGATGTTCGAGTCCTGGGTGACAGTTGAACTCGCTGGTGAAGAAAAAGGTGGGACCCTGACTACTGAGAGAGGAGGTCCAGTTGGAATGGACGGGCATGGAACCTCCCGTATTGGATGGACTCGAAGGTCGCAACCATCTTCCCCAGAAGGCGAATACACAGGTGTACTGACACGCTGCTATGGCGCAGTATCAATCGCACACTGTGTTGGATGGAGGTGACCTTTTCCTGCAGAAGAAATACCTTCTGTTCCACCGTGTCCAAAATCATCCCTCAGAAAGGCAGACACTTAGTAGGCTGTAGATGAGATTTTTGGTAATTCAAGATCCATCCGTGTTGTAACAGAAGACTCTGTTACCCGGATGCCCTGCAGTAATTGAGTGACTGACGGAGAGAAGGAATGCCTGATGAGGAGGCCAAATGGGAATGTGAAGATAGGCATCCTTTATATCCAAGGATACGAGAAACTCGTCCCTCTCGAGCCCCGCAATGACAGACTGCAGGGAATCCATTTTGAACTTGAAGGTCCGCAAATAAGGATTGAGATGTTTCAAGTTTGGCTTAGGAACTACAAACAAGCTGGAATAAAAGCCTTGACTCTGCTGATGGATAGGGACATGCACTATTACTCGAGAAGACAGTAGCTTTTCTATTGCTTCCTGTATTACAACCAGTTTGTCCGCTGACGGCAAACCGGTTGTGAAAAAAGGAGGAGGAGGTTGGAACTGAAAATCCAACTTCAACCCCTGAATAATGATGTCCCGGACACACGCGTCCTGACAAGACTTGATCCAAACTTCTTTGAAATTGCGAAGGCGAGCTCCCACCCTGGGGTCCCCAAGGAGAGAAGGGAGCACGTCATGCCGGAGCCTTAACTGAAGACTTATGCTGCTGGGAGGAGGATGCAGTGGCTCTACCCCTGCCTCTGGAACCACGGGAGATAGCGGGAGCTCCTCTGCCATGACCCCTGAATCTCCCTGGGATACAAAAGGACGGTCCAGCAAAGGGTTTCCTAGGAGGAGGAGCAGCAGATGGGAGATAATTGGACTTACCACCTGTGGCTTGAGATATCCACTTATCCACTTCCGTTCCAAACAGAGCTTCCCCTGTGAATGGCAGCGCTTCCACGGCTCGCTTAGATTCCGCATCTGCCTGCCATCGTCTCAGCCACACGTCTCTGTGGGCAGAGACAGCCAAAGCCGAGGATCTAGAGGAACGACTACAAATATCTTTTGAAGCCTCTTCACACAGGGGCGGGGCCACAATCTCCGGTTATTACAGCAATGAATAGAGTATGCTGAGGATGCTCCGGGAGCTGTATAGGCAGCGGTGTGAGCGTCTGAAGCATCCTAAGGAAGCTTCAGGCAGCACTGCTGCATAGATTCTGGCTGCATGGTGCCATTCTAGGGACCCTACTAGCCAAATGAGGCTAGCAGAAAAAAGCTCAGAGGGCCAGACCAAATTATTCCGGGGGCCTTATACGGCCCCTGGACATGAGGTTCCCCATCCCTGCGCTAGAGAAACCAGATCCTCCGCCGGAACACCAGTCTTAAAGGCCCTCAGCAAGCTGCGTAGCCCATGCTTCCACCACCTTGTTGACCCAACAGCTGACTAATGCGGGTCGAAGGGACACCCCCGCTACAGTGTACATCGACTTTAAGGTAGTTTCTAACTTCCTGTCAGAAGACTCCTTTAAAGAAACTACTCCTGGAACAGGGACCACCGTCTTTTAAGACAGACGTGACACTGAAGGGTCCACTGAAGGAGGAGTTTCGCATAATTTCCTGCTCTCTGCAGGAAAGGGATAGTAGGATAAGTTTACATGAGATCTGAAACTTTTTATCTGGGTGTTTCCACGCTGAGGTAAGGATCTCGTCCAATTCCTCAGACACTGGAAAGGAGGTCGCTAGTCTTTGTTTCTTATTAAAGATAGATGGCCTAACTTCCACAGGGTCCATGTACGATTCCTCTGGCGCCTGTTCCCCTATAGGGTCCTGTACCTCCCCTTCCTCTGTATCAGGCATGTCGTCCTCTTCCGGATTATCCTACATAAGGGGATTCGGTATTAGTCTCCTAGTAGGGACACTAGAGGACGATGCCACGGGAGGAACCTGGGCTGACATAACCCTTGTCAGCCCTTCTACAGACATGGCTAAAGACCGCGCCCAGTCTGGTTCAGAGAAGGCAGACCTCTGAGATCTTTCAACCTCTCTCTCCCTGCGAGAAGCTTCCAGCTCTGCAGACATTTGAGACATGACTGATGTAATTTGATCAGCCCAAATAGGATGTTGTGGGGATGCTGCAGTCTGTGTTTCTGAAACACACTTCTCACACAACAGGGAACTGGATGGTAGTCCCTGTGTAAACTTCTCTCCACAATTCTTACAGGAGAAGCTTTTTGTGCAGCCTTAGACCCCTTTGAAGTCATGTTACCAATTCACTGTTCACACACACAGACTGAGAAAAAGGTAGTGATACACACAAACACACACAGAAAGACTGTTTAGAAAGAAGATATTAAGGGCATAGAGGGAGATTATGCTATTAACCCAGCCCAACCAGCGCTGATGCAGAGACCAGTGCTGTGTAACACAATATAATGTGCTGTAGTCGCTGTGTAAACACAGTCTTTCATGCTCTTCACAAGTCTAACCCCACTGTGCAGTCACAACCTGGGCAGACAGGTCTCTCTTCTGCGTTTGTCAGTAGCATGTGTCTTCTAAAATGGCCACCAACCTCCTTCTGGGAGCGCTGGGGCAGCTGGGAGGCAGGAGCAGAACTGTGTTAGGCTCCGCCCTTGCTGCTTTTTAATGCCCGCCTGTCATTTCTCCTGGCCGCCCTGCTGCTCAGGGTGCCAGGAGTCACTAACCTTCTTGCTGCCAAATGCTGCCGGCGGCGGCTGAGCTATTGGAGAACCGCGACGAGCACCGCATGCAGCACGTCTGGGTACCCCCCAGAGAGTGGTCCCTGTAGGTGAATTCTCCAGCCCACGCAGCAAGCAGCTGCGGTGAGCCGCCTGTCTGATCTTCTTGCTGATCGAGGATCCTTGACTTTTAGCAGAGAGCTCTTTGTATGTGACCAGCTCCCTTGGCACAAAATTAAGACTGACCTGCAGGGGGCTATAGAGGGGGAGGAGCTAGCTACTATTCATATTTATTAAAGTGCCAGCTCCCGGCTGTTTTAGCGGGGCGCGGTGCCCTGCCCTCCTTCTGGAGGGCAAAAAGTGCCCTGCCCTCACAGCCTGCGAGTACCGTCTTCACCCGCGGGTCGCAGTGTCCCGCAGGTGGGGAAATGTGCAGTGACCCGCAGGTGGGGAAATGTGCATGCGCCCGGCATCTATTCTCCCTGTCTGCAGCGCTAGGGGGCTGCCCAGCGTGTCCGTAAGTGCCGGGCACGCTCCCAAGAGTGACGAAAAGGGGACACGTCCCCTTGTTAATGGCCAAGCCCCCTTTTCGGGCGCACACACGGAAGTGCCCTCTCTAGCTCCGGCGCCCTGCCTGCAGCCGGAGCTAGAGTGAACACTATATACCCCACTGTACTGAGACTCCAGTGTCCCCTAGTGGATGAAGGAGAAATTCATAATAAACAGAATATATAAATATAAAAAAATATATATACAAAAACATTTTTTTCTTGATGTATATATGTGGCTGCTTTATTGATTCTGAAGCATATTGAAAAAAAAAGAATATACAATATAATATGAGTTGGACATAAAATACAATAGGTCAAGCCAATATAAGATATTCATTAATCATCAAATACATTTACTATAATATAATTATAAATTAAGGAATGCCGTGCAAGCAAAATGAACATTCTATCAAACAAGGGGGGGGGGTCATTGTCAATTAACCTCGTTAAAATATTTGTTAAGTAATTGTTGAGTCTGTGTAGAGAGAATAGAAGTGTAGCTCTCCCATACTTCCAAAAATGTAGCTACTCTAGACTCCTTAGATCGGGGCATATTTTTTTTAAAGAAACACACCTTAAGAAAATCATACAAACATTTCATAATACTATTAAAATTTTATGCGCATTTATACATGGATTTGCGAATGATTAAAATGTTCTAGTGTGTACGAGTCCCAACTCATTTTATTGAAAAAAAATATTCACCAAAAAGTCAACTAGACAAAACAGTATTGCACAAGCTTCAGACTGTATTATGAGCGTATATTATAATGGCATTATCCAAGCCCTCAAAACAGGCAGATTTTTAGCTCAAGCCCTTACGTTTATTTTTATTTTATTTATTTTTGCTGATGAATGGTTGTGTCACACAGGAGCAATTTAAAGTTGTGTTTAGAATCCATAATATAACGGCTGTAAGAGTTTAAGCGGCGTTAGAAGGACAGGCACACGTTCAACTTCAAAACCGGATTCTTAATAAAAGGGTAAAAAGCGATCATGTCAAATGCTGATCCATTTTATTATGGCAGGACCTGTCACATAGAACACTTTAAGCACTCATAAAAAATAAAAAAAAGTATAACGTCAATGTCAAAAGATTTTACGTAACAACTGAAGCACTTGTAAGATTTGAAAGGAGCGTTTCCATTGTTAACAGCGCAAGCATTTAAACTGCTAGTGGATAATAAATGAAAAGCAACATAAATCTTATTGTATTTTTTTCTTAACACCTGAAGCCACCAAATTCTCAAAACCGTCTGTAGTCATTTTAAATAAATAGAAAAATATTAAACGTTGTGAGATGTTTTTGCATCACTGCAGAAAAAAACAATTAATAGAACTTCAGTCTCTGGCTTTATTATCGAAGGATTAAAAAGCTGCCATGTTTCCATAACCTATTAAAATGATAGGATACACACAAAAAAAAAAGATAGCAGAGACCTTCCCAAGGCAACTACGAAGTTTTAGAAAACACTACCGTTTAAGGATGGTTAAAGAATGAAGTGAAAGAATAATTATTCCATTTCAAAAAAAATGTTTGAGACGTCAATTTAAATGGAAGACATTGAAAAGCAAGAAAAGTCCACAAAACAAAACAGGAAGAATGGTAGAAGTGCAGGATCAGCATGGCGAGGGCAGATGGGATTATGGTTTCCCTCACCGTAAGGTCTGGTTACCATGACAACCAACTAGGCCTCAATTGGACATCCTGCTAATGGCTGAAAGGTTTTATAGACTTGTCTGAGGGGGCGGCCGTGGCAAAGGGATCAGTCCATAGACAAAATAAAAGACAACTATTTTTATTGATTAAATTAGTTGTGACTGTATAAAATAGTACAAGTGTGCTTTGCTAAAACGTAAAAAAAAAAAAAAAAAATCACATCATCGTTCCACCAAACAAATTATACAAGCACACATCTAACAATTTACACAACAGTACATTGTGAAGATTGTTGTAAAAGAATGAGCAATAATCTCATTTTCTTATAGTATATTAAATTAAGCTTCTAAATGAATTGAAAAGTGGAGGCAAGATTTAGATGGCATTACTCAATAGAGGCCTATGGGCTTCTTTCCGGGATGCTCCCTCTGAGAGGGATCCAATCAGATGCCACCCATCTCTCCCCGCAGCCAGCGGCCTCCTTCTGCGCATGTATAGAAGGATGGCAGGGGGACTTCTGGTTGAGAGGGGCACTTATGAGATACTCTAAGCACATACCATGGTATGTACCGGATGAGAGGCTGGATGTACCGCATTGCGTATGCGATGCTTTGTACATCCCGCCCTTAGGGAGATGCACTAAGCCTTGGAGAGAGATAAAGTACCAACCAATCAGCTCTTAACTGTAATTTCTCAAACACAGCCTGTAAAGTGAGTTAGGAACTGATTGATCGTTATCGCTCAATCGTTCTTTCATCGTGTAGTGCAGGGATGGAGAACCTCAGGCTCGGGGCCAATATAAGGCCTGCGGAATCATTTGCTATGGCCCTCTGAGCTTTTTTCTGCCAGCCTCATCTGGCTTACAGGGAGCCTAGAATGGCACCCTGTAGCCAGAATATGATGCTTCAGACGGTCACACCACTCTCTTTATAACTCCCCAGAGCATCCTCAGGATGCTCCGGGGATTGCTGTAATCACTGGCGATTGTGGCTCCGCCCCGTGTGATGTCACATGGAGGAGGAGTGGTCTGCACCAGGCCCGTGAATACTGTTATATATATCAAAATGGCCCTCAGCAGAATAAAGGTTCCCCACCCCTGGTGTAGTGGATATGCACCTTCAGATCTGTTTCAGAGAACCTTTTCTTATATTATAATGCTATGTAAAATGATAGTATTTTAAAATAATTCATCCCTAAATTCATGTGCCGTTCACCTTAAAGGTTATTTTGCAGAACAGCACCTCAAACTGCCATTTTAACTTTGAAACCTTCGTCCTTCATCTGTTCTCATGTGGTATTTGTTCCTTATCCTTCCGTGAATAGGGAACGTGTTGCTTAATACAATAACTGGATATTAAAATAAATGTTCTGCAAACAAGACATTAAAATTCTGTAAGGAGCCAAACAACAGTCAGATTCAGTGATACACTTGTGCGGCCCAATCGCTTATCAGTGCACATGGCAGTGCACCATTAGTGAGTTTGGAAGCCGAGGGCATAATAAATACAATCTACATCCGTGCCCATACCCACAGCCTTGTAGGTCTGAAATGGCTGAAATAGATGTTAAAATTGTAAAAATATATGGACATTTATTTAAAACACCCGATGGAGCAATTCAATTTGTAGCTCGGTCTGACCGTGATAGCCGCCGGCGCCGACATTTCTACTCGCACCCTCTGGAGGGTGCGAGCAGAAATGTGTGAGAAACCCGTAGTTAGGGCGCCCTAACCAGAACTTTAGACGGGTTTAGCCGTTTTACATTGCTAAACTAGGTCCTAATAGGGCGTGAAGAGGGCGATAATTAACGTGCTCCCAGAACAATTGAGGCGCTCATTATTAATCACCTCCTACGCAACATTTGAATCTCCCCCAGTGAGTCTGTGCTTTCCAAGTCTGTACACAGGCACATACATCATCATACTTCACCAGTGGAATAAGACAAAGAAGGTCTAATAAAGGCCTAAAAGCAAATTATAATTCCCAGTTTAATGGGTAGGGTATGTAATGCAGACAGTCAGGATCCCAGCAGTCAGAATCCTGATGCCGGAATCAAGACAGGGTTAACATACCAACACTTGTTGGTCGGTATGCTAACCCTCACCCTCTCCCTACCCCTCCCTCTTTTGCGCCTAACCTCCCCCCTTAGTGCCTGGATCTAACCCCTCCCCAGCACCTAACCCTAACACTCCTAATAACCCTAACCCTCCCGCTAGTGCCTAACCCTAACCTTCCCGCTAGTGCCTAACCCTAACGCTGTCAGGATTCCGGCACCGGGATATAGTCCGTCGTCATGCAGCTTGGAGGCATGCTGACTACATCCCCATTTTAATATAGCCCTTACAGTAACGATTCAAGAGACTGTACACTGTGAGCAAAGCTCCCAATGTGTGTGCCCAGCACTGCAAAGAACGACCGCGCCACCGACAGGCCGATATATAGGGCGGCCGGTACACATCACACGATGTGGTCCCGACAAGTCGGCACCAGCCGCGTCCTGCTGCATGGGGTCGCCAGTCGCATCGTCAGATTGAGCTGCATGTAGGGCCGACCTGATGATGCATCAGACGACCAAACGGGAGCGTGCGTGGGCCCACATAGTGGGTACATAATAGCCAATAATGACGATCTGTATGCCTGATCCGTCGGTTCGGGCGAAATAGCTTCTAATGTGTACCCAGCTTTAGACTATGCTTAAGGCAAATATTTATTAAACTACTCAGAAAACTACAGTGTGGGTGAGGTTTAGTATGATTTTACAGAGTTTCTTGCAGTTCCAACAAAATGATTGGGAGTGTCGTAAAAGAAATAACACATAAAATAACACATAATGCATTACTCAGGTGGCATGAAGCTTGCTCAAATTATACTTGGCAGCCTAAACTACATTCTCATTGCCAAATACAATAAAATAGTTAGAAGACCAGATTTCCAGTAATCCTGATAAACAAGGCTGTGTTTTGCAAATACAGGTCCTGCGTAAAATCTATTATAGGGCCCCACCTTTCCTCACTGGGAGGAGCAATAACACGGTCAAATTTTTTTCATAAGCCCCTGGAACTCCATGGTGAAACAATATTTCCCTAGGTTCTTATTCAGTTAGTTAGTTTAAAAAAAAAATAAAAAAAAACAACTTTAAACTTTTATAAAAGTTCAAACAATTAATAAAATATGAGATATGGTAAGAACTTACCATTGTTATCTCTATTTCTACGAAGTCCATAGGGTTCCACAGGATACCTTGGGGTATAGGTGATGACGTCAGGCATCGGGCACCATAGAGTTAAAGTTTTCACCCTCCCAGGATGCACTAGGGTCCCCCTCCTATACCCCGCCCCCGAGCCAAGGCATCTCAGTTACGTACCAAGCCATAGGCCGGAGGAGGAGAAGGAATAGAGAGAAAAAAAGATCTGGACACACACAAGAATCACATTCTCACCAGAGGGAGACGAAAAAACCAGAGTAAAGCCCATCTGCAGCACAGGTGCGACAGGGTGGGAGTCCTGTGGAACCCTATGGACTTCGTAGAAATAGAGATAACAAGGGTAAGTTCTTACCATATCTCATATTTTCTACTTCAGGGTCAATAGGGTATCCACAGGATACCTTGGGGATGTCCGAAAGCAGTATCCTTTATGGGTGGGGACGCTCCTGTGCTGAAAGGAGAATCCGCCGCCCGAAGGAAGCATCCTGAGAGGCAAAGGTGTCAAACGCATAATACCTCACAAAAGGTATGGACAGAGAACCACGTGGAAGCCTTGCAGATCTGGACTGCAGAGGCACCACGTCGAGCTGCCCACGAAGGACCCACAGACCTAGTAGAATGAGCCCTCACAGAGGAAGCAACCGGAAGGCCTTCATGAAGATATGCTTCTGAAATGGCCATACGAATCCAGCCTGCCAAGGTCTGCTTTGAAGCAGGCCAACCCTTTTTACGGAAGCCATAGAGGACAAACAAGGCGTCCGACTTCCTAAACGAAGAAATGCGGTCAACATAAATCCTTAAGGCCCGCACAACATCCAAAGCGGCCTCACCCACGGAAAGGTCAGGTGAGTTAAAAGCCGGCACAACGATTTCCTTGTTGATGTGGAAACTCGAAACAACTTTGGGAAGGAAACCAGGACAAGTGCGCAGTACCGCCCTGTTCCTATGAAAAATCAGAAAAGGGGGTCTACAAGAGAGAGCCCCTAAGTCAGAAACACGTCTGGCCGAAGCAATGGCCAGAAGGAAAATTGTTTTAGCTGTAAGCCATTTAAGGTCCACTGAGCCCAGTGGTTCAAACGGTGGTCCCTGGAGAGCCCTCAGGACCACAGCTAAATCCAAGGCGCCACCGGTGGAACAAAAGGTGGCTGAATTCGGAGAACACCTTGCATAAAGGTGCGCACATCAGGGATTGCAGCAATCCTACGATGGAACCAGACGGACAGGGCAGACACCTGTACCTTCAGAGAAGCAAGGCGAAGCCCATGGTCTAGTCCCGCCTGTAGAAAAGCCAACACTCTAGACAGACGGAACTCCCGAGGTGCATAACCTCTCGGCCGACACCACTGGAAGAACGTATGCCACACACGATGATATATTCTTGCAGAAGAAAGCTTCCGAGCTCTTAGCATAGTCCGTACTACAGAGCTGGAAAATCCTCTGGCCCTTAACATGGCCGTCTCAACAGCCACGCCATCAAAGACAGCCGAGTCAGGTCCGGGTGAAGACAAGGACCCTGTGACAGAAGGTCCGGTCGTAACGGCAACCGCAGAGGACTGTCCACGGACAGACCCTGAAGGTCTGAGAACCAGTGCCGCCTGGGCCACGCGGGAGCCATCAACAGGAGCGGCCCTCCTTTCTGTTTGAATTTCTGGATTACCCTTGGAAGAAGGGAAAACGGAGGAAAGAGATAAGGAAACCGGAACGTCCACTGGACGGACAGAGCATCCATCAGAGACGCCTCTTCGTCTCTTGTGCGAGACCCGTACACCGGCAACTTGTTGTTGTGCCGGGACGCCATGAGGTCGATCTCTGGAAGACCCCACCTGTCCACAAGAAGTTGAAAGACATCCTGGTGCAAAGACCATTCCCCCGGATGAACGTCCTGGCGACTGAGAAAGTCCGCCTCCCAGTTTAGCACTCCCAGGATGAATACTGCTGATATGGCCGGGAGATTGCGCTCCGCCCAGACCAGGATACGGGACACCTCTACGAGTGCCGCCCGACTTCGGTTCCTCCTTGCCGATTTATGTAGGCCACGGTAGTGGCGTTGTCCGACTGGACCTGCACGGGGTGACCTTGGAGAACCCGCTGTGCTTGCTGGAGAGCATTGAAAACGGCGCGGAGTTCCAAGATGTTTATCGGAAGCTCCTTTTCCGCCTGAGTCCATCTGCCCTGGAACAATTGTGGACCCGTGACTGCTCCCCAGCCCCGAAGGCTGGCGTCTGTTGTCAACAGGATCCAATTCGCCACCCAGAATGGACGACCCTTGTTGAGATGGGTCGTCTGCAACCACCAGGCTAGGGACATTCGAACCTCCGGAGTGAGCACCATTGTCTGGGACTTTAGACTCTGAGGCAGTCCATTCCATTTGGACAGGATCAATTGCTGCAGAGGTCTGGAGTGAAACTTGGCATATTCCGCCATGTCGAATACTGACACCATGGAGCCCAGTAACCTAATCGCCGAATGCAGAGACACCAGGCGACTCTGCAGACAACTGCGCACCCTCAACTGTAAGGCAGAGATCTTTTCCCCCGTCACAAAGATCCTTTGCTGTCCGGAGTCCAATAAGGCTCCGAGGTGTAGAATCCTCTGAGACGGGATCAGGGTGGACTTCTGCGAGTTTATTAACCAGCCGTGCCGGTGCAGTACCGCAATCGTCAGGTCCCAGTGGCGTAGAAGGAGCTCTGGAGATCCTGCTACCAACAGAAGGTCGTCCAGGTACGGCAACATGCGGAGTCCCTGCAGCCGCAGGGAAGCCGCCATGACCGCCATAACCTTGGTGAACACACATGGTGCTGTCGCCAGCCCAAAAGGTAACGCCCGGAACTGGAAGTGATCGTTGCGGATTGCAAACCTGAGGTACTGTTGATGGCGTAAAAGAATAGGGACATGCAGGTAAGCGTCCTGTATGTCCAACAACACCATGTAATCCCCAGGTTCCAGCGCCAGAATGATGGACCGTAGGGTCTCCATCCGAAACCTCGGCACCTGCAAGGACTTGTTGAGCGCTTTGGGGTTGAGGATCGGACGGTACGACCCATTGGGTTTCTGCACCAAAAACAGATTGGAATAGAAACCCTGGCCCCTCTGGGAGAATGGAACAAGCACTATAACTCCAGCCTGGAGCATAGTGTGCAAAACCCTCCGCAGTTCCATGGCTTTGTTCCGATCTGATGGAAGACCCGTGGTGAAGAATCGGAACGGGGTCCTGTGCCGGAAGGAGAGGGCATACCCGTGTGAAACCACCTCGTGAACCCAAGTGTCTGTCGTGGTAACCGACCAACACTGGGCGAACTGCAGCAGGCGGCCTCCCACTTTGGGATCCCCCAAAGGGAGGCCCGGACCTTCAGGCCGCAGGCTTGTCATCTGGCTTAGGGGCCGGACGTCTGGTACTCCAGGCCTGTTTCCGGGGCTTGGCCGATTTTTTTGGGGCCAGCCTGTCGGGGAAAAGACTGTGCCTTAGGCCTAACC
This sequence comes from Taudactylus pleione, assembly GCA_031769625.1. Taxonomy (NCBI): domain Eukaryota; kingdom Metazoa; phylum Chordata; class Amphibia; order Anura; family Myobatrachidae; genus Taudactylus; species Taudactylus pleione. The sequence continues at coordinate 1,806,014 of JAUIMM010001300.1, forward strand.
TGGGCACTGTAAGGCCGAAAGGATGACGTACCTGAACTGGAAGGAACCGCAGCAGACGGGAGACATGCCGATTTGGCTGCCACCAGCGTGGCTACAATTTTGTCCAGATCCGGACCAAATAGGACTTCTCCATTAAAAGGCAAAGCTTCCAAACCCTTCTTGGAATCAGCATCCGCCTTCCAGGATCGCAACCATAATGTGCGACGAGCAGCTACAGCTGCCGAAGAAATCTGAGAAGTCAGGGTACCGATATCCAAGGCCGCTTCATTGATATAAGTGGCCGAATCTCGGAGATTGCCTATCAACTCGGTCTGTTCAGCCGAACAGTCTGAATATAAAGACGCCTCCAAACTATCAGCCCATCGCTCCATAGCTCTGGCTACCCAACAAATGGCCATAGCCGGCCTGGCTGCCCCCCCCCCCCCCGCAAGGGAATAAACTGACTTTTGGCAGATCTCCACCTTACGGTCCGTAGCATCCTTCAAGGAGGACATGGAGGGCATGGGCAATGTGGCACTTCGGACTAGGCGTGTTACATGAGAATCCACCTGTGGAGGGGATTCCCACTTAGAAAAATAATTGTCCGCAAACGGATAAGCCACCGTCAAGCGTCTCTGAGGCTGATACCGTTTGCCATGGTGTTTCCATGCCTCCTCTAAATGGTCTACTAACTGACCCGAAAGAGGAAACACTGTGGCGTCACCCTTAATATCCTTAAAAAAGGCATATTTTGACTTGGACACCGGAGGATCTTCATCCTCAATCACTTACGCCATGCGGACTGCCCAAATAAGTCCAGGAATATAAACCTTGGATTAGCGTCCGACTCTTTAGAACGGAGAGGTTCTTGGTCAGAAAGATCCAGAATCTCCCCATCATCGGTCGTCACATCGGCATCCTTATAAGGAGTGGACAGAGACGCCACCGGCCGCTTATGAGGTCTCAACACAGACTCCCCTTGTAACACATCCGACAAGTGCTGTACAGAACTTGTCAGTGAATTAACCCACGCAGGCTCCTGAGAGACCTGAGGAGGAGAAATAGGGAGACTGTGGGGTACCATCAATTGTCTCGGGAAACCCTGCATGGGTGACGACACCACTGACTGCTGGGACAATCCCATCTGTGGGAACGCAGGCTGCGTAGCTAACTGGCCCACAAGGGTTGTAAGCGCTTTGGCGAAACAAGCCCAGGGCGTCTCCTGTACCGGAGCCGTGACAGTAATTGGCCAAGCCAATAAATAACACTGTCGCGTTACCCTCCCCCTCCGCTATTGGTACCTTGCATGTAGTACAAATAAGCTGGAGAGGAGATTCACTCTCAGACATGATGGGAAGTATGTGACCCCTCTCACTGATACTCGTTAGTATAGTGGGAGAACCACCCTGCAATCGCCGCACCGCAAGGGCTTTAGCAGAAGAAGAGCAGGGACAGTGAAATGGCTGACAGTAGAAAGTGAAAGCACAGGCAGCAGACGCTAGCAGAAGTCACATACAATGCAAAGAAATCAATTCCTGCACTATCAGCGCTGATCCTCAACTACGCAGACACAGAGCCTGGTAGGACACAGCACTGCATACACAGACCTGTAACCAACGGAGGAGAGGTATGCTGGGGGACCCAGACCGCGATGCCACCGATCATCAGCGTCCAGCAGCACTCACCATGCTTCCAGCAAAAGATGGCCACCGAGGAGCAGAGAGGAGGCCGGCCTGGGAGAGGAGCGCTGCCACAGGGCCAGTCAGCAGATGCAGAGAGGGCTGTGTGCAGCGGGGGAGGCGCCGGCTGTGTACAGGGAAGGCGCGCTTCCCTGGCATGCAATTAACCCCTGGGACGCCGCAGCGCTGCCGCTCAGCTGCGGTCCGCTGTCCCAGGGGGGTAGTGGAAGCGCAGATTAGTTACCTGGCTCCACGCTGCAGCCAGTCCACAGGGAGCCCCCTGCCTGGGGACTCTGGACCATGTACTCAGCAGGGACCCACCGCGGGACCCCGCTGCTTACCTGCTGCCCCCTTGAATCCGGCCATGGTCCCAAACATCTGGGGTCACCGCTAGCTGTGACCCCAGATGCTTACCAGCATCCCCGGATCAGTACCGGCGGGGGTGTAGGGAAGACAGGATGGACGTCAGCCTTGACTGTCCATGCTGTACTTCCAGATGAGCAGCCACAGCTGCAAAGAAACTTCAGGGGCTAATCTTAGCCCCCCTCTAAACAGGTAGATCCAACTCCGAGCCGGGCACCAACGAAACCGAGATGCCTTGGCTCGGGGGCGGGGTATAGGAGGGGGACCCTAGTGCATCTTTGGAGGATGAAAACGTAACTCTATGGTGCCTGATGCCTGACGTCATCACCTATACCCCAAGGTATCCTGTGGATACCCTATGGACCCTGATGTAGAAAGTGCGAGTACTGAGTCTCACAGCTCATAGGGCAGGGGAGCCTGGTAGCAAGTAAGCTGCAGTATGTGGGCAGGCTATTGAGTAGTATTGGTCATCGATGATTGATGGCGTCTAACCTAACCATCGGTGGAAAACCATAGGTGCTTCACTCCTGCACATGTGCAGACCGCAACTGCCATCGGTCTGCCTCCGCCAATATAGATCATTGGTGCCCCCCCATCAATGGCAAAACTATCTGCCATCGCCATCAAAACATTGATAATTGTTCAACATCAATGGTCATGGCAACTGCTACCTTCGAGCTCATTCAGACCCGCTCGCTATGCTGCGCTCGCTCGCAGCCGTAAGGACGGCCAGTGATGCCAAGATCACTCACTAAGACATTAGGACTCCCCTTATGTCTTGATCTCCGGGTGAAGTTAGACGCCCACTAGCCTGGACAAAAGATGCCCACTTTCAGACGTCATATCCAGGAAGTGTATGAGAACACTGGTACCATCGGGCGACATCGAACCAGCACGCAGTACTTGAGGTAGACCCTAGCCTACCGCTAGCACTGCTAGTGCTGCTGTCCTATTTCACTCGTATGACGTGTATGCGGAAGCTGCGTCTTAATTATGCACGCCCTTATAATGGTGTAATAACGCACTGACACGCCTGCGTTCGCACATCCATACCCCCATTTTGTCATTCCCCTATCACCACCCACAAACGGCCCATGCTGTCACTCAAACTAGCGGGCTGGCTGTATGCTGAGAGCAATCGTCTCCCGATCGCTGTGACTGGTTCGCGGACTGCGTCTTTTACGCATGCGCAGTTTGCAACAATCGGCCGGCTCCGTGCGCAGTCCAGTGAGCGGGTCTGAATCGCCCCCTCAGTACCCGCTTATGCATACAGAGCATTATCCTTTTCCACAGTTCTCTCCGGAACTAATGAAGCGTACACATAGAAAGACAAAAACAGTTTTCACTTCGTGCCCCAAGTACTCTGTAAAAAAGACTCACCGTAAACATTAAACGGGGCAGCTGCAGTAGTAACAAAATAATTTTTAAGAAGAATCTTCTATTAAACAGTGTCCATAAATCTGCCATTTTATAAATAATAGACTTAAGAAGCACATCTAGTGCTTAGCTGTCAGCAAGTAGCCCAGTTCAGAACACGTCAGGAGACAAATTTAGCCGGTTCTAATCCCAAATATGCAATGTGCAAAGAATTATTATTATTATTGTATGCAATATTCTTTTTTAGATTTTAGTTAGTAGATGTGTTATATCATCCGTAGTAACTATTACAGGATACATGTACAGTCCTAACACTTCCTAGTCATTTTGGAAAGTTTTAAGCTTCTGAAGGCGTTTGACAGACTACCAGTTAATTACGGACAGGACTATTTATGCAAGTGCATATTTATTTCTATGGTAACACTGGGTACACAATGGATTATAAACTTACAATAAAAGAGTACATGCAGGGAACTAAACAAAACTACACTGTCATTCTTCATCATCATTATTATAGTTGATTTGTAAGGTGTCGCAATGCCTAAAACAGGGGCAGACAAGGTAGACCAAAAAAAACGCAGGACGTTAAAACAAGGGGTACGGGAAGGCTTGTCAGAGAGCTTACAATCTGATGGGAAAAGGGCATAGCTGAGAAGACTTAAGACACACCTGCTTCCTGGGGATAGGTTGCAGCTACAAAAATGGCCACCACTGTCCACAGGACACTGGTAAATTGAAAGAATCTAGAGCAGCCCCAGCCAAAAGGTCCATCGTGATCTACCGGTAGCTCGCAGTACATTTCAGTATGTTACTCCCAGTATGGGGTATATTTACTAAAGTGAGAGTTTTTAGAAGTGGAGATGTTGCCCATAGCAACCAATCAGATTCTAGCTATTATCTTCTAGAAGGTGCTAGATAACTGTTAAGTAGACTGATTGGTTGCCAGGGGCAACAACTCCACTTCTAAAAACTCTCACTTTAGTAAATATACCCCGGGGGGAAAGATTAATCAAACCTTCAAAAGAGGACAAGTGGAGGTGTTTCACGTAGCAACCAGATTCTAGCTATCATTTATCTAGTATGTTCTATAAAAAGGTAGCTAGAACCTGATTGGATGCTATATGAAACACTCTGGATGATTTGATACGTCCCCCCTCTAGCCATTCTGCTGGAATATCCGCGCTAAATGATTATCTTGTCGGCATAAGCTAGCGATGGGTAACAGGCGGCCCTAGGCCTGCATGCAGCTCCCCTCACCTGTGGACCCAGCTCCTTCCTGCTTTATGGACAACTTGCAATAGACTGAAATATTTTACTGTGATTAAGCCTTTGCGATAGAGGGACATCCGGGTTTATGACCCAGAAGTCGCTCTGGCATCCTTCTGCGATAGCGCAGAATGACACTCACTTTGCAGGGGGTGCTAGGAGGGACCTCCCTCTCTTAGGGAGAAATGTGGCAAGAAGCCCATAGGCTTCTATTGGGTAACGTCATCTAAAGATGCCGTTACCAACAGGTCCAAGCTCCGGAATGTATGGCATTCCAGGGCTTGGTACATATGGAAATGCAGCCATAACTCCAAAAACGAGGGGATTTTCTAAGTTTTGACCGCACTTCGCCCTTTAGTACATCCCGCTCTTTGTAAGCCAACTGAATATTCATGAGCACCCAGCCCAGGGACTAGTACAATAACTAAAAAAGGTCCTTTAATCGTGAGATTACTAGTAGGGGACTGCAAGGGGAGATTTAGCAAAGTTTGGAGAGATAAAGTACCAACCAATCAGCTCCTGACATTTTTCAAACACAGTCTGTAACATGACAGTTAAAAGCTGATTGGTTGGTACTTTCTCTCTCTCCAAGCTGTGGAAAATCTCCCCCTAAATATTGGCTGCCTCCGCTGCATGTTAGTGACAGGTACATGGATATATTATCCCAGAATCACCTCATGAAATCCACATACATAGCTGATAATCAGTGTCATGTAGAAAATAATAGGCGGGTACGCACTCGAACGATATCGGCTTCATTTGTAGCTTCCAGGCAAATCGCAATGACAAATCGGGCATACCGATAAGTGTGTATGCCCGATTTGCCCGCTCCCGTGGTAGCATGCGATATCTTCTGGTTGGCCGAGCTGCACGGTCAATCAGAAGATATCGTGAAAGAGGTCATGCTGCCGACTGCAGCGGGGCATCCTACATCGCGCCGTCGCTCCCTGCATCGCGCAAGTGTGTATGCACTTGCCGATGCGGGGTCCCGTCGTCCGTCGGATCGGCCAGCTACACATCGCTTAATACACAATGCATTTTATAAACCGTCTGTCAGGATGACACCAGTCAGTATCCCAGAGCCAGCATCCTGACGGTAAATATTGAGGTTAGGAGTTAGGGTTGGGCACTAGGGGGAGGGTTAAACTGCGGGAGCAGGGCAGGTTAGGTTTAAGCTGCAGGGGGAGGATTAGGTTTAGGCGTGGGAGAAGGGGTAGGGTTAGGATACTTACCTGCAGGTGTAACCCTGTTGCGATGACTGCTTCGGGATCCTGAATGCCGGAATCCCGTACTCAACCCATCAGGAGTTGTATTCGAATATATTATCTTACAGTAACATTACACTGGTCTTTAATAAGATCTATTGATTTTTGTAGCCATCAATTTAAATAAAAATTTTTTTTTAAAAAGATACAATTTGGCCAACATGACCAGTGACTGGCAGAGTCATTTTCTAGCGTTCGACAACTGGAAGCCACGATGTGACCTTACCAAATTATTTCTGAATCTGTCTCCTTCCCTGTCATAGGTTTATGCAACCAGAAATGTGTTGGGCTCCCTCCAAATATACAGAAGTACAAACACTTGGACATAATGTTTGCCAGTTTGTCGCTTAAAAGCAACACAAGGGGAGTCTGGCCTGCATCAACCATTTCCCTCATTTATACTTCAATGACAGATCATTCATTCTGCCAGGCTTGATTGCCATCTGTTACCAAACAAGACCCTCACTGGCACTAGAAACTGCCATACAAAGCGGTTTAAAAGTGGACTTGCCACTTCAAAAATAAACTTGCTTTGCTATCTATAAACAAGAAATACTTACTCAGCCAGATACCTAAGTTCTGATCAAACGGTGCGCAAGCGTTGGAGTCACAAGTTGGGTGGGTATAAAAAATTTTCTTTAAATAAAAAAAAACCAAAACCCATTGTTAATGCGTAGGGGTGGGGGCGCGTTGGGTTTTATTACGGATATATAAACACTTTTAATTCATGCTGTCAAAGTAACTTTAAAAATGAAACAAGTATTTTGCTCAGGGCATCGTTTCCAGTAACTGGCTCCTGAGAGGTGACATCTTAATTCAAGTGCTTCAGTCCCCGGCGCACTGTGGGGCAAATATTTTGTGGCAGTCGTAACAATTATTTCAATAGGAAAACAGTAAGTTGTCTCAAAAGCGACTCAGTGATATCAGGAGTTCTAATCAGTGGTATATGTATAATAGATACAAGGTGCAATGCACACAGGCTCCCGAGTCTCAGGGGGCCCTGTGCCGCACGCGTGTGGTATAAGATAGACAGTAATTAGTTAGACAATGTCTAGATAGACACCAGATGTTAGACATTTAATAGTTAGACAAGGATAAGAGTTCGACGCAGACAGAAGTCAGACACACTAAAGTTAGACATGTAAAAAGTTCAACAGGTACAAAAGGTCGACAGGGTCAAAAGTTCGACATGAAAGTGGTCGACACAAAAATGATCGACAAATGCCTAACCCTCCCTCCTGGTGCCTAACCCTAACCATCTGGGTAAGTGCCTAACCCTAACCCTCCAGTAAATGACTAACCCTAATCTTAAAAAAAGAAGAAAAAAAAAAAAAAATGTGTCCACAATTTTTGTTTTTTAGCCCTAATCTTTGCCCTAACCCTTCCCATGGTGCCTAACCCTCCCTCCTGGTGCTTAACCCCAACCCTCCAGTAAGTGCCTAACTGTAACACTAGACCTAAAAAAAAATAATATTTTTTTTAAAACGTGTCGACCATTTTTGTGTGGATCATTTCCATGTCAAACTTTTGGCCCCGTCGACCTTTTGTACCGGTCAACCTTTTTACATGTCTAACTTTAGTGTGTCTAACTTTTGTCAGTGTCGATCTTTTAGCCTTGTCTAACTATTAACTGTCTAACATCTGGGGTCTATCTAGACATTGTCTAATTACTGCCTATCTATAGTCCGGAACCCGTGCCGCATGCCCTGCACCCACTATTACCCACTGCTACCGCCTAAAACACAGCACAGAAATACCAACAGTGTGATCGCTGTTTATACCGTGCTTGATTGATCAGTGATTCGCTGTGACTCTTGCATGAACATCTGCTCAGTTTGTCTAGTCTGTATAATTGAAGTTTGATGTATGTAGTTTCCCCAGGGGTGGGGGCAAGCAATAATAAGTCACATGGGCTCGCCGATTTCTTAAGGCACACCTGGTTCCTGGCGATAGGTTGCATCCACAAAATGGCCACCATCCCTGTCCACAGGACACTGGTAAATTTAAAGAATCTAGAGCAGTCCTGGCCAAAAGGTCGATCACGATCTACTGGTAGCTCGCAGAGCTCCCGCTGGTAGATCACGACCAACTTAATCGCAGCAACTGGGTACGCTGGCCTCTGAAGCTTCAGAGTCCAGCGTTCCCAGTGATGCAGTGCGCGGCTGACGTCATGACATAACCTGCAATGTGAGGAGCCTGCGCGCCTGCTGGATTGCAGCGGTAGCACCTGGACTCAGAAGCCTTGACAGCGTGGAGCAGCGCCAGCGTGAAGACAGGCAAGTTTCATCACAGGGGTGTGGGCGGGCTGTTCTGCACTGGGAGGGGGAGCTAGTCCAAAAGTCTGGCCATCCCTGATCTGGAGGAAAAGCGTTCCTGCATAATTGGATTATAGCCATTCATGCTGGTGACCTTACATTTTGGTATGTTACTCCCAGTATGGGGAATATTTACTAAAGTGAGAGTTTTTAGAAGTGGAGATCGGATCCTACTTAACATTTATCTAGCCCCTTCTAGAAGATAATAGCTAGAATCTGATTGGTTGCTATGGGCAACATCTCCACTTCTAAAAACTCTCATTTTAGTAAATACACCCCTGAGGGTGTTCTTTGGCAAGTGTGGAAGGAAAGACGGTAAATCGGTGCGAAAACTACAAGCAGACGGCCCTGCCTGGTGCTTTTGTTCACTGTGCATGAAACTGATAGCAAAGTCCACAACAGATTTTCCTGTACTGGAAGATCACAGTCTGCTTTCAATTACCAGAGCTGTAAAGTAATAAACAGTCATTACGTATCCTTCCATAGGCGCAAAAGACTTGTGTCATAAAATATTACCGGTCTTTGTCTGCGCCAGCTTTGATGGTATCAAACACGGCTTCCAGAATAAGCTGTACAACCAATGCACAAATAGGTCACTGGAAGTTTATTAAAGTGGTATGCCGACATTCACAACGCCGTCATTGTAATGCTGAATGTTGATATATTTAGAATGTCGACAACTTTGTTTATAATGTCGACTTTGCGCATGTCTGAATTATGTACATATCAGCGGCTACGGTTATAGTATTGTTGACATGCACGACGTCAACATGCATGATGTTAATATGTCGACAAAGTGTCAGTGTTGATATTGTAAATGTCGTCATGTCAAATGTCGATATGGAGACCCCCGTTAACATACTGATTGTCTAACTCGTAGACCACACCCATTAAAGTGTACCCGTCGCATATGCACAATGGTGGGGGCATGAGCATAATCAGGCCCTGTTCACTGCTGCGAAAGGACATCCTCATGCGGCGGATCGGGTGCTTTATTACGCAGATCATGCAGAGATCCATGGAGCTGATGTGGTGGGTTCAATATTTAAGAAAAAATATGAGATATGGTAAGAACTTACCTTTGTTATCTCTATTTCTCTTTCATCTACTAGGGGACACTGGAGGTGCTTACGCTGGGGTATAGAGGCGTGGATAACTGGAGCCGGCACTTTAAATAATTTAGAAGTGTGAAGCTCCTCCCCCTCTATGCCCCACCAGCCCTCCGTTTAGAAAATGTGCCTACGGAGCTGGTCACAACCTGCTGTGCTCCAGCAACACATCTATTTTATTTATTTAGGTTTTCTTTCTTTTTACATCTTTTGACACTATATTAGGTACCCTTCGCCACCTCTCTAAAAGTGGGGTCCGGGTACCTGGCGCCCTGTCCTTATAGGAGGCAGGAAGGAGTGCACAGTGCTTCTACTAAAAGCACTGACAGCTCCTTACCGCCACAGCACATTCTCAACAAGAAGAGAGAAGTGCTGACTGCTAAGAGAGAGACTTCTATGGGGGACCACGCAGTGAGTAACCACCTGCGCATCCCCCGGCTCCCAGCCCCACCGCTGCCCAGCGTGGTACAAACTTAGTGTGCTGAGCAGCTTATGCAGAGCGCTACACGCAGCTCCCCTGCTCTCCCTCCTCCCGCTATTACAGGAGACGTTCGGGTGCTTATGAAGCGCGCTACAGCGCGGCACCCGGATCTCCCTTCACCCACTGCTCAGCTTCCTGCTGTCTCTCCTGCCGCTGATTAGCGCGGCTCCCTGCGGTCCCTCCTGCCGCTGACTAGTGCGGCTCCCTGCTGTCCCTCCTGCCGCTGCTCAGCGCGGCTCCCTGCTGTCCCTCCTGCCGCTGCTCAGCGCGGCTCCCTGCTGTCCCTCCTGCCGCTGATTAGTGCGGCTCCCTGCTGTCCCTCCTGCCGCTGCTCAGCGCGGCTCCCTGCTGTCCCTCCTGCCGCTGCTCAGCGCGGCTCCCTGCGGTCCCTCCTGCCGCTGCTCAGCGCGGCACTCGACTCTCCCTGCTGTTAGTGGCGTGGGCAGCCTATGCAGAGCGCTGCTCACGCGGCTCTCTCAAACCCTCTCCCCGCTGTTACAGTGGCGTGGGGCAGCAGGTTAAGTGTGCTACAAGCGCGGCCACCTGCTCTAACTCTCCCCGCTGTACACACGCGGTGTGAGGCGCGCGGGGGGGAGGTTAACGGCCACAGAAGCCATCTTGTAAAGCCCTTCAGGGCATAAAGAAGGGGGTGGAGCTTAAAGGCAGCGCGGGTCTCTCTCCCCTACATGGCAAGCGGCTGTATAACAGCAGGGCTGCCGTTCTTCATTACACAGCAGCACATACTGCATCTCTATATAGGAGATTGCAGTGTAGAGACACAGAAGGCTGGACTCCTCTGCTGCCATGTGCTGCACAAGTGCATCTCCTGATACATCCCTGGTAAAGAGGCTGTAAGTAACTGGGGTGTAAGTGCAGGGGAATCTGATCTGTGGGAGGGGGGTTTCTCCTCCTCTGTGTCCCACAGCCTTCTTGTTTATCTTGTCTGTGTCTTTTCTGTTGTATGCTGTGTTTTCTCTGGGTGACTGTGTGTACCAGGTCCAACAGAACCAAGGCTTCTCTAAGGCTGTTTGTCTGTTTCAAGTGTAACAACAAACAGACTAAGCCACATGCCACTGGGTCCACGTTATGTGATGTTTGTAATAACAACGGGTTCACAGTTGGCGATTACTAGTTCTTCTGCTCCGCCATGGGCAGGAGACACCCTGGTTCAGAGTAAAACGGTGCTTGCACCCTCCACTCATAACAGCGTACTCTAATGACTGTTCTCCAGTCAGAAGAGTCGGACGAACAATTCCTCGCTACAGAGGATACCGTAGAGGGTGATTTGGAGGAAATTTTAGAAGAAACCCCTCAGGAGTTAGAGTCCACCTCCCGAGGGGTAGAACCTCTAATCTTGCAGTTATCAGTGGCCTGGATACAGCCGGATAAGCGGTTCCAAATTCCACGCAGGTTTCCCCCTAGCTACCCTTTTCCATCATCTATGATGGAGAACTAGGAAACACCTCCTCCGGTAGATGCGTCTGATTTCAGTCTCTCTAAGAAAACAGCAGTTCCGGTGCCGGGAGCTACTGTTTTAAAGGACCCTTCGGATCGTAAGTTTGAGACAACACTATGATCTACATATACTGCAGCAGGAGCTCAGCTTTGACCTACCCTTATTACTGCCTGGGTTAACAAGGCTGTGGTTTACTGTGTTGACCAGTTGATTACACTCGGGTACTTCCAGAGCAGAATTAAGTCTACTAGCCGAACACATCTGTGAGTCTGCAGTTTACTTAGGAGAAGTTTCTAAGGATATCAGTCAGATTAGTGCCTGCATACCTGCATCTGCTATTTCTGAACGCAGAGCTCTGTGGTTGCGCGCTTGGCAGGCAGACGCAGAGACCAAGCGTGTGGTTGAGGATTTACCATTCACGGGTGATATGCTTTTTGGCCCGGAATTGGACAAGTGGATATCCTAGGCCGGGGGGGGGGGGGGGGTAAGTCCTCTTTCCTCCTGTCTACTGCTCCGGCTTCCAGAAGACCTTATATTGGACCTTCGTTTCATTCCTTTTGAGCACCTCATTCCTTTTGTGGTAGAGCCAGAGTTGCTTCCACGCAACCGTGAGGCTGCAGAGGTAGAGGTCGTCCACACACGGTTGCACGTAGACCAAAGCCTAAACCAGCTGAGAAACGGGTGGCTTGACGGTCTTCCGTCCCACCTGGGGTTTCCTGCGGTGGGAGCACACTTGCTAGAATTTCAAGTTCTACAGTAGGCTATCAGGTCTCTAGTAGTTTCATATGTGCTAGTTCCGGTTCAGGAGCATTAGCGAGGTATGGGGTTTTACTCAAACCTGTTTGTAGTGCCCAAACCGAACCCATCTTAAACCTCAGGTCCTTAAAATCTGTCTCTGAAGATGTATCATTTCAAACTGGAACATCTGCAGTCCGTCATTGCGAGCTGGGAACCAGGGGGGTGGTTATTATCCCTGGATATCAAGGAGGCTTATCTCCATGTTCCCATTGGGAGCCACACCAAGCTTTTCTGCGTTTTGCCATATTGAAAGATCATTACCAGTTTCGGGCATTGCCGTTCGGGTTATCCTCGGTTCCCCGCATATTCACCAAAATCATGTCAGTCATGATCGCTCTCCTTCGGTCTTCAGGAGTGAACATAATCCCTTATCTGGACGATCTGTTGCTCAAGGCTCCATCGGTATCTCTTCTATCAGATCATGCCTTACTGACCTATCACACTCTAATCCAACACGGTTGGATAATCAACTTCAAGAAGTCAAATCTCAATCCGTCCCAGAAGCTTCTATTTCTGGGCATGATAGTGGATAGGGAATCACAGAGGATTTTTCTTCCAACAGCCAAGGCCAGGGATATCCGGTTGTTAGTTCAGCTAGTCCTCAGTCCAAAGAAGGTGTTAATGCTTCTTTGTCTCTTAGGAAAGAGGGTAGCTGCTTTTGAGGCACTACAGTTCGGCCGATTTCACTCCAAGGTTTTTCGACTGAACCTGTTGGCACAGGGGCAGGGTCTCATCTGCTTCTACATCAACAGATCCGTCTGAGCCCGATTACCAGAATGGCCCTTCTCTGGTGGACGTATCCACAAATCTTTTAGCGGGCCGGAGATTCGGAGTGTGGGACTGGATCATTGTACCAACGGATGCCAGCCTCCGAGGATGGGGAGCAGTAGTCCTCGATTATGAATTTTAGAGGGTCCCCTCTAGAACAGAGATGGCCATAAATGCATTGGAACTCAGAGCGCTTTACAATGCTCTGATGGAGACAACCGAGTTTCTAAAGGCTCATCCGGTAAGAGTTCAGTCCGACAACGCAACGGCCGTCGCTTACATCAACCACCAAGGAGAAACTCTGAGTCGCATGGCTAGGCGAGAAGTAACTCTGATCCTCCGGTGGGCCGAGAACCATTCAGTAATCCTGTTGGCGGTATTCATCCCGGGTGTGGACAACTGGGAAGCAGATTACCTAAATTGACAGGATATCCATTTCGGGGAATGGAAGCTTCATCCAGACGTGTTCAACATGCTGATACTTTGATGGGGATGTCCTCAGGTGGACCTCATGGTGTCACGACTGAATTGTTAGCTACCAGTATACGTGTCAAGAACTCGAGATCCGCAGGCAGAAGCATTAGAAGCTCTGACAAGTCAGTAGATCTTCGACTTCGTTTACCTTTTTTCCTCCGATTCCGCTTCTTCCTTGTCTTCTAAAAAAGGATAAGACAAGCGACAGCCTCTGTAATTCTCGTGGCTCAGAACTGGAATTGGAGAAGTTGGTTCTCGAACCTTCGATCCCTATTGTCAAACGATCCGTGGTCCCTTCCTCTGCGCCCGGATCTTCTACAGCAGGGCACTTTCATACACCCCAAACTAGCGCAACTGCGTTTACCGGGGTGGCTCTTTCGCCAGTTTCGGCTGTGCATTATCATCGCATCTGGCGTGCTCATATCTCACCCGGTTTCTGCTTTTCCTTCAGACAGGTCTGGATTCTGACCTTCATCTGGGAACCTTAAGGGTGCAGGTCTCTGCCTCTTCCATTTTCTTTCAAGGGAAATTGAAAATTGGCCCTCATTCCTGAGGTGCAGACGTCTCTTCAAGGGGTCTGGCGCGTGCAGCCCACTTTGGTACCGCCAATAGCTTCCTGGGATCTAAACTTAGTGCTTCTGTTTCTTCAGTCGCCCATGTTTGAACCTTTGGAGGAGGTTGATCTTAAGTACCTGTCTTGGAAGACTGTTCTGTTCCTGGCTCTCGCTTCTGCTCGTAGAGTTTCAGAAGTGGGTGCTCTGTCTTATAAGCCAGACGGCAGCCGCTTTTCTTGCCAGGGTTGTGCCGGCTTTGCATATCAATCAGCCTATTGTGGTACCGTTGTTGGTGGAGGACTCTGGTGTTTCTTCTACCTTAGATGTGGTTAGGGCTCTCCACATGTATGTTGCCAGGACAGCGTCCATCCGTAAGTCTGAGTCGCTTTTTGTCCTCTATGATGCTGTTCGGAGGGATTGGCCATCGTCTAACCAGACTTTGGCACGTTGAATTCGGCTGACTATTCATCAGGCTTATGTTAGTGTCGACTGTCGGCCTCCTTCATCCATTAGGCTCATTCCACACGTTCTGTGGGTGCGTCATGGGCGGCCGGTAGAGGAGCCTCCACGTCACAATTGTGCCGTGCGGCCACTTGGTCTTCAGTTCACAGGTTTGTCAAGTTTTATAACTTTGATACGTTTGCTACTTCGGCATCCCGTTTTGGCCGCCTAGTTCTGCAGGTGCCGCAGAGCGCTCCCGCCCATGGGGAAAACTTTGGGACGTCCCCAGCGTAAGCACCTCCAGTGTCCCCTAGTGGATGAAAGAGAAAATGGGATTTTGGTACCTACCGGTAAATCCTTTTCTCTGATTCCACAGGGGACACTGGACGCCCTCCTCAGCGCTCTTAGCCTGCCTGTTCTGCTTGTTCTGTATGTTGTATGATATATTGTGTGTTCTTCTCTCCTTTTCTTACTCCGCTTGTTCTCCATCTCCTCTCGGTCTTCATTTTCTAAACTGAGGGCTGATGGGGCATAGAGGGGGAGGAGCTTCACACTTCTAAATTATTTAAAGTGCCGGCTCCAGTTATCCACGCCTCTATACCCAGCATAAGCACCTCCAGTGTCCCCTGTGGAATCAGAGAAAAGGATTTACCGGTAGGTACCAAAATCCCATTTTCTAAGTCCATAGGGTTCCACAGGATACCTTGGGGTATTGGTGATGACGTCAGGCATCGGGCACCATAGAGTAAGTTTTCAGCCTCACAGGATGCATCATGGTCCCTCTCCTATACCCCGCCCCCGAGCAGAGGCATCTCAGTTACATACCAAGCCATAGCCCGGAGGAGGAGAAGAAAGAGAGAGAAGAAAGATCTGGACACACACAAGAATCACATTCTCACTAGAGGGAGACGGAAAAACCGGTGACCAGAGTAAAGCCCATCTGCAGCACAGGTGCGATAGGGCGGCAGTCCTGTGGGACACTATGGACTTTGTAGAAATAGAGATAACAAAAGTACGTTCTTACCATATCTCATATTTTCTACATCAGAGTCCATAGAGTATCCACAGGATACCTTGGGGATGTCCCAGAGCAGTTTCCTTTAAGGGTGGGGACGCTCCTGTGCTGAAAGGAGAATCCGCCGACCGAAGGAAGCATCCTGAGAGGCAAAAGGTATCAAAAGCGTAATACCTGTCAAAAAGGTAAGGACAGAGGACCACGTGGCAGCCTTGCAGATCTGGACTGCAGAGGCACCACGTCGAGCTGCCCACGAAGGACCCACAGACCTAGTGGAATGAGCCCTCACAGAGGATGGAACTGGAAGGCCTTCATGAAGATAAGCTTCTGAAATTGCCATACGAATCCAACCTGCCAAAGTCTTCTTTGAAACAGGCCAACCCTTTTTACGGAAGCCAGAGAGGACAAACAAGGCGTCCAACTTCCTAAACGAAGAAGTGTGGTCAACATAAATCCTTAAGGCCCGCACAACATCCAAAGTGGCCTCACCCAATGAAAGATCAGGTGAATTAAAAGCCGGCACAACGATTTCCTCGTTGATGTGGAAACTTGATACCACTTTAGTAAGGAAGCCAGGACGAGTGCGAAGCACCGCCCTGTTCCTATGAAAAATCAGAAAAGGGGGTCTACAGGAGAGAGCCCCTAAGTCAGAAACACGTCTGGCCGAAGCAATGGCCAGAAGGAAAATCGTTTTAGCTGTAAGCCATTTAAGGTCCACTGAGCCCAGTGGTTCAAACGGCGGTCCCTGGAGAGCTCTCAGGACCACAGCCAAATCCCAAGGAGCCACCAGTGGAACAAAAGGTGGCTGAATGCAAAGAACACCTTGCATAAAGGTGCGCACATCAGGGAGCGCAGCAATCTTACGATGAAACCAGACTGACAGGGCAGACATCTGCACCTTCAGGGAAGCAAGGCGAAGTCCATGGTCTAGGCCAGCCTGTAGGAAAGCCAACACTCTAGACAGGCGGAACTCCCGAGGGGCATAACCTCTAGGTCGACACCACTGGAAGAACGTATGCCACACACGATGGTAGATTCTTTCAGAGGATGGCTTCCGAGCTCTTAGCATGGTTTGCACCACAGAACCGGAAAATCCTCTGGCCCTTAACATGGCCGTCTCAACAGCCACGCCGTCAAAGACAGCCGAGTCAGGTCCAGGTGAAGACAAGGACCCTGTGACAGCAGGTCTGGCCGTAGTGGTAACCTCAGAGGAACGTCTACTGACAGACTTTGGAGGTCCGAGAACCAGTGCCGCCTGGGCCACTCGGGAGCTATCAACAGGAGCGTACCTCCTTCCTGTTTGAATTTCCGGATTACCCGCGGAAGAAGGGAAAACGGAGGGAAGAGGTAGGCAAACTTGAACGTCCACTGGACGTACAGAGCATCTACCAGAGACGCCTTTTCGTCTCTTGTTCGAGACCCGTACACCGGCAACTTGTTGTTGTGCCGGGACGCCATGAGGTCTGTCTCTGGAAGACCCCACCTGTCCACCAGAAGTTGAAAGACGTCCTGGTGCAAAGACCATTCTCCCGGATGCACATCCTGCCGGATGAGAAAATCTGCTTCCCAGTTGAGGAATCCCGGGATGAACACCGCTGATATAGCCGGGAGATTGCGCTCCGCCCAGATCAGGATGCGGGACACTTCTGCGAGTGCTGCCCGACTTCGGGTTCCTCCTTCTCGATTTATGTAGGCCACAGTGGTGGCGTTGTCCGACTGAACCTGCACGGGACGACCTTGGAGAACCTGATGTGCCTGCTGGATAGCACTGAACACCGCGCGGAGTTCCAAGATGTTTATTGGAAGCTCAGTTTCTGCCTGAGTCCACCTGCCCTGGAACAAGTGTGGACCCGTGACAGCTCCCCAGCCCCGGAGACTGGCACCCGTTGTTAACAGGACCCAGTTCGCCACCCAAAATGGGCGACCCTTGTTGAGGTGGGTCGTCTGCAACCACCAGGCTAGAGACAGGCGAACCTCCGGAGTGAACACCATTGTCTGGGACCTTAGACTCTGAGGCAGTCCATTCCATTTGGACAGGATCAATTGCTGCAGAGGTCTGGAGTGAAACTTGGCATATTCCACCGTGTCGAATACTGATACCATGGAGCCAAGTAACCGCATTGCCGAGTGCACAGACACTGCAGACAACTGCGCACCCTCAACTGCAAAGCAGAGACCTTTTCCTCCATCACAAAGATCCGCTGCTGCCGGGAGTTCATCAAGGCCCCGAGGTGCAGGATCCTCTGAGACGGGGCCAGGGTGGACTTTTGCAAGTTTATCAACCGGCCGTGATGCTGCAGTAATGCAATTGTCAGTTCCAGATGGCTTAGAAGGAGCTCTGGAGACCCTGCCAACAACAGAAGGTCGTCCAGATATGGTAACAGTCAGACTCCCTGCGTCCACAGGTGAGCCGCCATGACCTTTGGTGAACACTCGTGGTGCTGTCGCCAGGCCAAAAGGCAGCGCCCGGAACTGGAAATGTTCGTTGCGGATTGCAAACCAGAGGAATTGCTAATGGCGCAAAAGAATAGGGACATGCAGGTAAGCGTCCTGGATGTCCAATGACACCATGTTATCCCCAGGTTCCAGCGCCAGAATAATGGACCGTAGGGTCTCCATCCGAAACAGAGGCACCCTCAAGGACTTATTGAGGGCCTTGAGGTTGAGTATCGGACGGTAAGACCCATTGGGTTTCTGCACCAAAAATAGATTGGAATAGAAACCCTGGCCCCTCTGGGATCCCCCAAAAGGAAGGCCCGGAACGTCAGGCCGCGGGTTTGTCATCTGACTTCGGGGCCGGACGTCTGGTACTCCAGGCCTGTTTCCTGGACTTGAACGATTTCTTGGGCCCAGCCTGTCGTGGAAAAGACTGTGCCTTAGGCCTACCCTGGACACTGTAAGGCCGAAAGGACGACATACCAGGGACCGTAGCAGACGGGAGACAAGCAGATTTGGCTGCTGCCAGCGTAGCTACTATTTTGTCCAGATCCGGACCAAATAGGACTTCTCCATTAAAAGGTAAACATTCTAAGCCCTTTTTGGAATCAGCGTCCGCTTTCCAAGATCACAACCATAAGGTGCGACGAGCAGCAACAGCTGCAGAAGAAATCCTAGATGTGAAGATACTGATATCCAAGGCCGCTTCATTGATATAAGTGGCAGAGTCCCGGAGATTGCCCACCAACTCGGCCTGTTCTGTCAAACAGTCCGAGTCCAAAGATGCCTCCAAACTACCAGCCCAGCGCTCCATAGCGCTGGCTACCAAACACACGGCCATAGCCGGTCTGGACGCCATCCCCGCAAGGGAATAAATGGACTTAAGGCAGATTTCCATCTTGCGATCCGTAGCATCCTTCAAGGAGGACATGGAAGGCATGGGCAAAGTGGCACTTCTGACTAGGCGTGTCACATGAGAATCCATCTGCGGAGGGGATTCCCACTTAGAAAAATATTTGTCTGCAAAGGGATAAGCCACAGCTAAGCGCCTCTGAGGCTGATACCGTTTTCCGGGATGTTTCCACGCCTCCTCTAAATGATCTACTAACTGACCAGAAAGAGGAAACACTGTGGCGTCACCCTTAATACCCTTGAAAAAGGCATATTCGGATTTGGCCACCAGAGGATCATCATCCTCAATAACTAAAGTCGTGCGGACTGCCCGAATAAGGCCAGGAATATATACCTTGGACTTAGCGTCCGACTCTTTAGTACGGAGATGTTCTTGATCAGATAGATCCGGAATCTCTCCATCGTCGGACGTCACGTCGTCATCCTCATAAGGAGCAGACAGATGCCACCGGCCGCTTATGAGGCCGCAACACAAGCTCCCCCTGTAAAACATCCGACAAATGCTGTACCGCATTTGTCAGAGAATTAACCCACGCAGGCTCCTGTGAGACCTGGGGAAGGGAAATAGGGAGACTGTGGGGTACCATCAGTTGTCTCGGGAAACCTTGCATGGGTGACGACACCACTGACTGCTGGGACAATCCCATCTGGGTAAAAGCAGGTGGCGGAGCTAGCTGGCCCACTAAGGTTGTAAGTGCCTTAGCAAAACAAGCCCAGGGAGGTTCCTGTACCGAAGCCGTGACAGTAAGTGGTCGCGCCAATAAATAACAATGCCGACATAGCCCCTCCGCGTTACCCTCCCCCTCCGCTATTGGTACATTGCATGTAGTACACATAAGCTGGAGAGGAGATTCACTCTCAGACATGATGGGAAGTATGTGACCCCTCTCACTGATACTTGTTAGTATAGTGGGAGAACCACCCTGCAATCACCGCACCGCAAGGGCTTTAGCAGAGTAAGATCAGGGACAGTGAAATGGCTGACAGTAGAAAGTGAAAGTACAGGCAACAGCGCTAGCAGAAGTCACATACAATGCAAATAAATCAATTCCTGCACTATCAGCGCTGATCCTCAACTACGCAGACACAGAGTCTGGTAGGACACAGCGCTGCATACACAGACCTGTAGCCAACGGAGTAGAGGTATGCCGGGGGACCCAGACCGCGATGCCACCGTCAGCAGCTTCCAGCAGTGTTCACCATGCTTCTACAAAAATGGCCACCGAGGAGCAGAGAGGAGGCCGGCCTGAGGGAGGAGCGCTGCCACAGTACCAATCGGCAGGTGCAGAGAGGGCTGTGTGCAGCGGGGGAGGCGCCGGCTGTATACAGGGAAGTCGCGCTCCCCTGGCATGCAATTAACCCCTGGGACGCTGCAGCGCTTGCCGCTCAGCTGCGGCCCGCTGTCCCAGGGGTATAGTGGAAGCGCAGGTTAGTACCTGGCTCCACGCTGCAGCCAGTCCCCAGGGAGCACCCTGCCTGGGGACTATGGACCATGTGCTCAGCAGGGACCCACCTCGGGACCTCCGTTGCTTACCTGTCCCCCTTGCATCCGGCCATGGTCCGAAGCATCTGGGGTCACCGCTATACTTACCAGCATCCCCGGATCAGTAACAGCGTTCTGGTACCGGTGGGGTGTAGGGGAGACGGCATGGACGTCAGCAGTGACTGTCCATGCTGTACTCCCAGATGTGCAGCCACAGCTGCCTTGAAAGAAAAAACTTCAGGGGCTATTCTTAGCCCCCCTCTAAACATGTGCTCCGACTCCGAGCTGGGCACCAACAAAAACTGAAATGCCTTGGCTCAGGGGCGGGGTATAGGAGAGGGACCATGAAGCATCCTGGGAGGCTGAAAACTTAACTCTATGGTGCCCGATGCCTGACGTCATCACCTATACCCCAAGGTATCCTGTGGATACCCTATGGATCCTGATGTAGAAACGGCAAGAGACAGATCAAGGTTATTTAAAAATAAAACAAAAAATGTATCAAAGATGTATCAAAGTTTCTAAAAAGGACAAGTCGGGATGCTGTATGTAGTAACAAAACTAACTAACTAGCGTTCCCGCTAGGCTGTTTTAGCAGGGCGCGGTGCCCTGCCCTCCTTCTGGAAGGCAAAAAGCGCCCTCCCCTCCAGAAGGAGGCATGCGCCCGGCATCTATTCTCCCTGCCTGCAGGGCTTGGGGGCTGCCCGGCGTGTCCGTAAGTGCCGGGCACGCCCCCAAGAGTGACGAAAAGGGGACGCGTCTTATAGACACGCCCCCTTTTCAATGACCACGCGCCTTCGGCGTGCGCGCGAACATGCCCTCTCTAGCTCTGGCGCCCTGCCTCACGCCGGAGCTAGAGTGAACACTACTATCATTTATCTTGTACTTTCTATAAGTGGTGGGCACGGCGACGCTCCCGGCATTACACGGCGGGCACTGCGACGCTCCCGGCATTATATAGTGGCCACTGCAATGTTCTCTGAATTATATAGTGGTCACTAAAATGCTCTCGTTATTGTCTGGCGGTCACAAAAATGCTTTCAGTGGTGAATGGCAGTCAATGAAATCCTATCAGCATTATATGGCAGGCATTATCGCTAACATCTATCTTGCCTCTAGGTCGACTAGTATGAAGTTAAGCCAATGCCTGTCACCAACACACTATGCAGGCAGAACCAATATTCAGCCTAACATTCCACTAAAACTAGTGACATCACAGCAATGTCACCAGTTCTTACAGAATAGATTTAGTTACAGTCTACAACATGACTTCCTCCATTATGAACCGGCAATGGGGAGACTTTAAATTCTTGGTATTTAAGCTTCTTCCTTTGAACAAAACGTGTAATAATTGCAGTTGTTTGGTATAAAGTACTGTGGGAAATACAGTAATATAACCCTAGAGGATGAAGTAAGGTCTCATGAGAGTTATTCCTATTTAAACAAGTAATAATCCAGCCAGCGCTACAGGGGGGAGTAGAATGTAAACATCCTAAAATGGATGTACATGCTTCGATAGGATCTGCTGTTTCCGTGACTCCCTGGAAAGGCCAATCTTCTTCCTGGGTCAGGTCATCTATCTAAAGCATTGCTATCCTATGACAGTGCTTTCACCTACATGCCGATCCATGTCTTACCCACTCCTTTAATACAACAACTCCCAGCAGACTACAGACTGACTTATTGTTCTATCACCGTCCTTGAGTTAAGAAATGTTTACCGTTTCATCGAGTGTTGATACACAATGAGGGTTACTTACGGACTATACTTGAGATGTGCAAATCTAAGTTACTACTGTAATGGTTTCTGTGCAGAACTGCACCTTCGAGCAACAGTAACAAACAACCCTCATTGTTATTACTCTAGATGCAGTTACAAGGCTTTACTCTGGGGAAACCACTATACTGTAACTCTTACATCTCCTATGCAAGCAGACGAGTGACAGTCCACCACAATTCCAGCATCGGCAAAACGAATGCACATGCCTTTAGTGGAAAGCCGGTTGGCGATTGACTGTTACCGTGGAACGGCCACTCTCGTTCTTGCTTGGCACAGAACATGGGAACACAATGATCAGTACTCTAAGCCGGCACTGCAGACCCAAAGATTCGTAATTGTGCATTACGAACATTTACAAGGGGGTCCAGGGTAAATAGCGACAGCAGGCGACTTGTCCACAGATCTCGCGGGTTAAATATTGGGGGCCTTTAAAAGCAAAATAAACCCAGTGGATCCGATTATCTATAATGGGAGGATAGATTTCTTTTAAAAGATTATCAGATGATCCTCATTGTAAGCACTGCTTATAATCCTTTATTTAAGGAGAACGCCACATTAATTCACACAGTCAAACCCTCTTTCCTTCATGCAGTCTATCTGAAGCTGGGCCTAAATTGGCCAGGCTGCGGTTGCTGAAGCTTTCCGTAGCCTGGCCAGGTTCTCGCAGCTGAGAGGCCAGGAAATCTGCATCCACCGGCACAGGCTCTGGCCTCATCCCTCCCGGAAAACGGGTGCTGAGCAGGAACGACTCCACTCCGCCCCCCCAAACGCTGCATCATGTCAATAATGCTGCAGCTTGGGAAGGTCAGAGGGCGAGATCACAGGACCCGTTCTGCACATGAGCAGAATGGGACCTGCGCATGCACAGACCACTCACCAGTGGCGGGCTGGGCCGGGGGGCAGGGTGCCATGTGCCCCTCGGGGGCAGGGTGCCATGTGCCCCTCGGGCCGCAGCGCCATGCGGGCCGTCTGTGTCTCTGTGACACGCTGTGTGTTTGTTTTGAGTGGCAGCCAATGAGTCTGTCAGACTCTCACTGACTGCTGCTGCGCCCACTGCAGTAGCCGCTCCATCTTCCGGCTCCTGCAGTGGGTAATGGGAGAGACGTCATGACGTCCCTCCCATAATGCAGAGTGACCCGGCCCGGGGAGGACGAACGGAGGAGCTGATGGCGGTGGCGGGTGCGGGGATAGAGGCAAATTTTTTTTAATTTTTTTTTTTTAATTACATGTGTCCACTGGGGGGGCAGGCACTACAAGGGGGAGACCACTACTGGGGACACTACAAGGGGGAGACCACTACTGGGGACACTACAAGGTGGGGGGGGACTACTACAAGGGGGGGGCACTACAAGGGGGAGACCACTACTGGGGGCATTACAAGGGGGGGGGGGGGACTACTACTGGGGGCACAACAGGGGGAGACCACTACTGGGGGCACTACAAGGGGGGGGGGGGAGGGGGGACTACTACTGGGGGCACTACAGGGGGAGACCACTACTGGGGGCACTACAAGGGGGGGGGGAGGGGGGGGACTACTACTGGGGGCACTACAGGGGGAGACCACTACTGGGGGCACTACAAGGGGGGGGGGGACTACTACTGGGGGCACTACAAGGGGGGGGACCACTACAAGGGGGGGGGGGACTACTACTGGGGGCACTACAAGGGGGGGGACCACTACAAGGGGGTGACCACTACTGGGGGCATTACAAGGGGGGGGGGGGGGACTACTACTGGGGGCACTACAAGGGGGAGACCACTACTGGGGGCACTACAAGGGGGGGGGGGGGGGGGACTACTACTGGGGGCACAACAAAGGGGATCTGCTACTGGGGGCACTACAAGGGGGGGGGGGGACTACTACTGGGGGCACTACAAGGGGGGATTACTACTAGGGGCACCACAAGGGGGGGGATTACTACTGGAGGCACCACAAGGGGGGGGGGGGGGGGGACTACTACTGGGGGCACTACAAGGGGGGGGAACCACTACTGGGGGCACTACAAGGGGGGGGGAACCACTACTGGGGCACTGCATAGGGGGCTTACTACTGGGGGCACATGCGGCACTGCACAAGGGGGGACCACTACTGGAGGCACTGCTTAGGGTGATCACTACTGGGGGCACTACTGTAGGCCTGCATAATGGGGTCCTCTCCTGGGGCACTGCATATGGGCACCACTACAGCAAAAATTAGGCTATGGGCGGTATTCAATTTGAGGTGAAAAGTTATTACGTAATTTTTCGCCAGCCATTAGCTGGAGAAAAAAAAGTGCAGAATTGGGGTTTAGGGGTGCATGCTTAAAATAAATATCCTGCACCCTTGGGAATGCCCCGTAAAAACAATGTGTGCTTAAAAAAAAAAAAAAAAAAAAAAAATTTTTACATTTTGGGGTAAAGAAAAAAAAAGTGGGAACACATCCTAAAGTACCGAAATAGATTCCAGAGGGGTTCGGAAGTATGCGGCGGGTGTTTTCTTCAATGCGGGGGAGTAGCGGCAGGTGAATTTTTGAAGAATTTTTTAAAATCCTTTTAGGTATTTAAAATATGCTTGCACACATTTTCATGTACCACAAATTTGATGGGCATAGTTATTTTTACCCAAAAAATGTGCTAAATGCTCTTCTGCATCACCTTCTTCAAAGCCGCATTTATGCACCTGCCGCGGCTATTTAAAAACCCTACTTCCCTTCTACATGCAAAACGGGGGTACCCATAGTGATCCCCCATGTCTGGACATCTTTAGGGGGGGGGGGGGTCACAGGATGATTTCCCGAAAATTCACATTTTTTTCGCTGATCCCAGTTTCACCGGGTTCCGTTTTCGCGTCCTATCAAATTGAATACGGGGAATATCAGGCACGCGCGCACGATACTTTTCTGCCTGGAAAACAGGCGAAGGAGGTGAAAAGTCAAATTGAAAACGGGCCTATGTAACTATCTAAATGGTTGCAGCTGTACTGAACAAGCATGCCCTGAAAACCTGCACTGTGTTTCAGTGAAGAAGAGTTTGCAAAAAAAAAAAAATTGCCCAAAGACGACAGGACACATTAGATAAACTCGGAATTATTTATTTGTGTTAGGATATATTTACCAAAGTGCGGGTTTTAGCAGTGGAGATGTTGCTCATAGCAACCAATCAGATCCTAGCTATTATCTTCTAGAAGGTGCTAGATAAATGATAGGTAGAATCTGATTGGTTGCTATGGGCAACAACTACACTTTGAAAAAAAACACACTTTAGTAAATATACCCCCAATACAAATAAATAATTCCCAGTTTATCTAATGTTGAAGTGTACATAGTTTATATGAGGTCTGGCCGTGTGTACAGTATATGTAAATGAATAACTATACATAGCAGGAAGCGTATGACTAGGGACACTAGCCAGAACAAACTTACATTACACACACAAGGAGAAATACTGCACAAAGTTCTCATACTAGTTTTTAGCCTATGAAACTTAGATTAACTTAATATTAACCCTTTGCTGAGCGCAGAGTCTATTTTTCTGCCTTGCACTCTCAAAACACACAAATTAAGTGTTGCAGAGGCAAAGATTATAAACAGATGAGGGAGAGAGATTGTCCCTTTCATTGGGGGGGATTCAGTTCAGTGCGATGCCGAATAGCCCTGGGAAGGTGTACCCTACTGACCGAGCTGCCAAGTCTGACTAGAACCACTTAAGTCGGAGAATGCCGGTTACCGCGCCTTAGGCTGGTTGTTTAGTCGTGGTAATTGCATTCTCCGACTAAAGTGCCGGCAGCGAGGCTGTTAGCGCAGCGCTAAGCCGGAAAACAGCATCGCAGCCGACGCAAGCCGGATTTCTGCTCGCACCTTAGTTCCGTGCGCTCTCACTGTTGCGCCCAGAAACGCCCAGTTTCACAGAAAGAAAGATCCGGCCGAGTTGCTTACGACCCAGAGTAAGACAGACACACACAAAGGGTACGATCGCATGTGCACAGAGGTCTGACTCGGCATCAGGCCCATAATGATTTGGCATAAAAAGAAAAAAAATAATAATTTTTAAATAGTCGCTGTGACATTTTCGTTCAAACTGATATGAGTAATGTGTATCCATGACGGACGCGGTCACCTATCACATGGGGATCACTACTAGTCTACTTGTCTTTTTTTTTTTTTCATAGGTTTAGCAAGACAACAGTAAAGGTGCGTATCCGCTAGACAATTAAACTGAGTGATTGAACGATATCATTATCATCATTATCGTTCAATCACTCATTCATCGTTCATAAGTCGTGCGGTAAAATGACGAAAACAACCAGCGATGCGCGCTCCCGCTGGTCGTTCTCAACATCTATCATCGCCTGAACATACTGCCCAAGCTGCCGGTATCATCAGATTGTGCATGTTCTGGGATGAGAGAGGGTGCCTGCACTCAGTGGTGGTTCTAGGGGCGGGCTAACAGGGCCATCACCCGAAGCGCCGGCCCCTAGAGGGCGCCACTGAGTCCCCAGGAGGGAAAAAAAAAAAAAAAATCCCATAGGAAAAAAAAAAAAACCTGCGCCGGTCCCCCCCGTTGCCGGCACCCGCTGATATTTGTTATCAGCGGGCACCCGGCTCCCTCCCTGCAGCAGCAGCCGAAGCTCACTCCAGAGCTTCGGCTCCCGCATAGAGCACTATGGGAGGGACGCCATGATGTCTCTCCCATAGATCCGTGGTGGAGCCGCGGTCGGACCAGATGGCAGCGGACACAGGAGCGGGGCCTAAGGTAAGTATTGTGTTTGTATTTTTTTTATTTATCAGAAAGGAGGCATGGGGGCATTACTACTGGGGGCATGTCTATAAGGGGGCATTACTACTGGGGGGCATTACTACTGGGGGCATTACTACTGGGGGGGCATTACTACTGAGGGCATGTCTATAAGGGGGTATTACTACTGGGGGCATGTCTATAAGGGGGCATTACTACTGGGGGGCATTACTACTGGGGGCATGTCTATAAGGGGGCATTACTACTGGGAGCATGTCTATAAGTGGGCATTACTACTGGGGGACATTACTACTGGGGGGCATGTCTATAAGGGGGCATTACTACTGGGAGCATGTCTATAAGGGGGCATTACTACTGGGGGCATGTCTAAGGGGGCATTACTACTGGGGGCATGTATATAAGGGGGCATTACTACTGGGGGCATGTCTATAAGGGGGCATTACTACTGGGGCATTACTACTTTGGGCACTACTATAGGGGGAATTCCTACTGTGGGCACTACTATAGGGGGCATTATTACTGGGGGCACTACTATAGGGGGCACTACTACTGTGAGCACTACTATTGGGGGTATTACCAATGGGGGCACTACTATAGGGGACTTTACCAATGGGGGCATTACCACTGCGGGCACTACTGAGGGCACTGCATGGGGGGCATCAATACTGGGGCCATTGTGTAAGAGGCACCACAGCTGTGAGCATTCTATAAGGGGCACCACTACTGTGGGCATTGTATTAGGGGCACTACTACTGTGGGCATTGTATTAGGGGCACTACTACTCAGTACTGTGGGCCTTGTGTATAAGGTGCACTAATTTGGGCATTGTGTAAAAGGGGCACCACTGTGTGTCATAACATGAACTGCACATGGCAATTATTCGCCACAAGGGGAGAGCTTGAGGGAAGCCCAGCACCTTCATAAGTGCACGCCATACAGTGTGATGAATTGGGAGGGTTCCGCAAGGACACGCCACCTTTCTGGAAGCACGCAGCGGAGCATCATCTAAAAAGAGTTGGGGGGGGGGGGGCACGCAACTGTGACCTTTCGCCCTGAGCTCCACAATGTCTAGAACCAGCCCTGCCTGCACTTAATGACATATCGTTCAGTGTGGGCACATTATACACTGTAATCATGCAATCGTTCTCCATCCTGTGCAATGTTGTAATCGTACAGTTGTTCCACTCTCGTGTAGTGGATACGCACCTTTAGTCAGTGTCAGGGAGCACAAAGTCACTGGGAAAGCCACGCATCCATCAAGGAATCTTCTCGGCTGCTGAGGAATCACAGCCAGACCCAGGCCACTAAAGCGACTGCCTAAGGTTCCAAGGTGTAAATGGCTCTTGCAATATATCGATGGGCTGACTGGTTTATTTTGCAAATTACCTAGACGAGAACTGACATATGCCTGGTCACTTCAGTCTAACCCCCACCCACCCCCTGCTCTGCTCGATCCGTACCACCCCCCCCCCCCTGCTCTGCTCGATCCGTACCACCCCCCACCTTACACAATTATTATATAAGGGGTCATTACCGGTCTCCGAATATCTCTCACATTGAACCCTTCCCTCTGCGCAAGATCTGCGCCCGTCATCCTCGTTCATAACTTGCTCCCATTCTCGGTTACACAACGTTTGCTGCACCCATTCTGTGGAATGCTCCCCCATGTAGAACAAGCTTTTCCTCTAGCTCAAACGCCTCCCAGCATTTTCTGAAACTTCACCTCTTCCCCTTTATCAGATTCCTGAGCCACCTTCTTAGCCTCCCTAGGCTAGTCTCAGCGATTACCACCCATCTACATAAATGTGTATTTATCCCATTCATGTACTCAGTCAACCTATTGACCTTAAAACCAACATTGCTTTAGTTACTAGATAATACGGCTCCACCAAACCCCTTTGTCATTGTAATCTGGCTAGACTACCATGCAATCTGTGGTGTTCAGCCTCATGTATCAAACACACACACACACACACACACACACACTATATAATATATATATATATATATATACATACACATATACATACATACAAAATGTGAGCTTGCAGGCAATGACCTCTGATACCCAGTTTTGATTTTTATTATCATCATCAGCATTATTCCCTACTCACCTGGGCATGTTCAATCACTGTGTTGAGTATGATTGGTCGACAGTTATGTCATGTCTACATAGATGACATGCCGACATGATGAACTGTCGACAAACTGTCGCTGATGGTCTAGTGATATCTTACCTTGTACTTGTGGTTGCAGCGGCTCCAGTGTCATCTCCTGAGTCCTGGCGGTCACGTGTGTACGAGTTTCATTGGCGATGTCTTAGCAGCGGTGTCCTGGTGAGTATTTTCCCCACTATATCAATCCCGCCCCCTAAAGCCTAACCCTTACCCCCCCCTACATCTTAACCCTAGCCTCCCCCCGCAGCCTAACCCTAACCCTCCGGGCGGCGCCCAACCCTAGCCTTCTGTATCCTCAGAGTGTTGACATTTCACACAGCAACAGTTCAGATGTTGACATTGGAAACATGTTGACATTTTGAGGGTGTCGACATGGTGCCTGTCGACAGTTTGAACCATGTGTTGGCATTGTGGGGTTAACATAGTTACTGACAACCTTCTGACCGAATAACCAATTATTCACTGTGGGCTTCCCCCTCTCTGCAGGTGTTTTAGATAGAGATTACCAGATTAATTTTTGGGGTTACCTTCTACCAAGCTACCATTTAAGCAGCATTTTTTTTGCTGGAGTGCAAGTTTTTCCCGCAAATGTTAAATGCATTGTACCCTCCATTCGCTGTTCAATTCCCATTTTCCACTCCACATCTCATCCTGTACTATTATCTTGAAAGTAACAAAATATATATATATTTTATGAGAACATTTAAAAAAAAAAAATTATTATTCCCAATGTATATTATTTGCTATAAACTATATATATAGTTTAGATAAGGTGACATGAAGGACTTAATGTGCTATTTAGTCATACTCGAGGATTCTGAAGTCTGCCTTCTAGACATAGAAAATAAATATACTGGGATTTCACCTTTCAGGAAAAACAGCAGCGACATAGATTTGATGTCTAGGCGCACTTTGGACATATGACTGGGGTGCTGGCGCTTTACACTTTAAATATCCACAAGTCTAAAAAACAAATAGTCCTTACTTTTTAAACAGATCGGAGGGATCTGTGTGTATATGAGCCTCCTCACTTTTCCTTAACAGTTCTGTACACTTTTCTATTCAGTCCTTGGAAACTTTGTGTGTGGTTTCCTCAAAACAGAAGAAAATGACAACACATAGTATAGTATTGTCTAATTACAAAAAGGGATGAACCAATGTATCTCACTCACATGTAAAACAGAAATATAAAAGCATATTACACCCCACTGGTGTATCACCTGGACCTATCAGTGGGCATGCGGAGGACCTATGACCCGGGGCTCTGGGCTTTCTATTCCCTGCACCATCCCAAGGAGGGTAATCGCGTTGTATGGGATCACGGTGATACACCAGTGGGGTGTGATATGCTTTTATATTTCTGTATTACATGTGAGTGAGATATTGTAATAAAATCTTTGTGATTATCTACTTGACAATATTGCACTACGTATTTTCCTGGTCTCGCAAGCGGGTCAATGGTCCCCCACTGCACATGCGCACGCCGGAGCCGGCGTGCGCGAGACCCGGCCAGCAACGGGCGCTCCGTCACTACGGGTCTCGCACCAAAACGGGGCAGTTGTCGATTGTGATTGACAGCTTTCCCCATTTTGGAGGCGGGCAGGGGGGGTGGCTGGCCAAATGGAGGCGTTCCCGAAGGAACGCCTGCCGTTTGGGGGCGGTCTCAGTAGTGAGCTTCCGGCTCTATTAGAGGGACGAGCCCCTACCACAAGGGTCTCGTCGCAAGCCCGATGGTCGTGATGGTCATGACCATCGTGACCATCACCTGGCCGCTCGCAAAAAAAAAAAATGCCGCCCTGATTCAGAGCGAGCGCTCTGCAAGAGCGTCCGGCTCTGAATCAGGCCCTATGTGCTGTCATTTTCTTCTGTTTTGAGGAAACCACAAACACAGTTTCCAAGGAGTGAGTAGAAAAGTGTACAGAACTCTTAAGGAAAAGTGAGGAGGCTCATATACTGTACTCACATATCCCTCCTATCTGTTTAAAAAGTAAGGACCATTTGTTTTTTGGACTTATGGATATTTAAAGTGGAATGCGCCACTGTGGTTCATTTTTTAATTATTTGTATGTGTATTGGGAGGGGTTCTGAAGACTCCTCATTTGTTTCCACGGGCTGCTATCCACTGATTGCGCAAATTTCTATATTATTACATTGTTAGTAGCTGGCAGGATAATACGCTGTAAATCATATACACTAAAAGCATAGATCTGATTTTGGAGGCTGTAATTCTGTATAACATAAACAATGCAATAAGTGCTTTCCAAGTTTCCAAAGGGAAATGCCTCCTACTCTGAACAATCAATAAGTTTTCACCTTCAAAAATGTTTTAAAAATAGCCAGTCTACAATAACCTGTGTACTGTCTATATCCAACTTGTGTACATAAACAATCACAATACAAACACTTGTATTATTATCATCCCTTCATTATATAACTACAACATATTCCTTGCAGAACGTTCATAATAATAATAATAATTATAAAAATTGTGACTCAAGTAGAGGGTTTAGAAAAAATAAATATACTTCACGGGACGCATGGTAGCCATATAACCTGTAAAAAGGAAAGCATGTTACCCTTATACTTAATAATAACTTAACACAATACATTTAATCATAGAAAGAGACACCTATCTGTAATAAACATACCGGCAACAGGTATTTTAAACAAGTGTCACAGGATAAAGCAAACAAATTTGACATTAAAGAAGTAGCTGGGGGCCACGGGTGACTGCTCGGGGGGGGGGGCTACTGTTGCCCATCGCTGGTTTAGAGAATAAATGACAAACAAAAAGGGGGTAAATACCTATAAGCACAAACCGTCAGCAGTGATACATGCAGAGGCACTTAATAATCTGAAATGCAAAACTGGGACACACGTGTGAAGTTTGCTCAGGACATAAAGTCCATCTAACACTAACTTTTAGGTCTCAAATACAGTTCATAGAAACAGAAAAAAATAACAAAAACAGAAGAGGACCAATAAAGTACAACTGGGACACGGGGACCCCTGTACACGTTAAACTTCCTTTAACAGCGTAATAAGGTTTTCAGTAATAGAATATGGTTCAGTGTTCAAAATGGCTGCCCCTATTCTTACCAGATGACTGGAGCAGTGGAGCTCACCTCATGTTTACTATGGGCCTGTCTCTCCGCAAGAGGACACTTGAATTACACATAATATGTTATTTTTGTGTAAAGAAATCTCATATCTGACATATCTTTAGTTTCCTCATGTCCTCGCAAGACGTTTTTAACACTTTATCTCCTCAAAAAAATAAAAACTATTTGCAGGAACCAAGCAAAACTCTGTATCAACATTAAAGGGAAAACTTCACATATTGGATATTGGGGCCCATTCAATTAGCGCTATTGATCCGCCACCATGACTGAGATGCGGTTTCCCATGTTTTTAAGTTTGGTTTTTTTAACAGACAAAAAAAAAAGGTAATAGAATTTTTACAAAACTGTTAAACAGCAGGGTTCAAAAGCATTGGCGCAACATTTAAGTGCGCAGATCGTGGTGTGATTTTTAATGAGCTATTTCTTACAGATGGTGAAAAATGTTCTTTGGTTTAGTACTGGTTCTGTACTGGTTGCCAGTCTGATTGAAGGCTAACAAAACTGAACTGGAGTCCTGGGCTCTGACAGTAACCATCTAAGGCCGGTATCCAATTAGCCGTGGTAAATTACAGTGGCTAACTATCTTGCCCGGGGCTATCCAATTGGCCTCGCTGCCGGCACTTATAGGGGATTTTGTTTCGCCTGCTTCAAGCAGGCGAGACCTAATCAGTGATAAGAAGCCATTTTTCTCCTGATCGCGGCAGTGAAAATACATAAGAAAAGCGAAAAGTCGTGGACCTATGTGTTTTCGTGAGAAAAACAGAAAATTTTCGGACGTGAAAAGTCAGGGTTTAATTGGACACCACGGAAAAAAAAAATTGGTGAAAAAGACCCTAAAATCAGCAAAAAGAAAAACATTTAGCTGCTAATTGGATAGCGGCCTAATTGTGTATGTGTCTAAAGCTGGGTATACACCGTACGATGTATCGTATGATATATTGTTCCAACGCAGCCTAGAAACACATTGTATAGTGTGTATGTCCGATCCGTTGTTACAGTTTCATCTGCTGTCCTGACTATCAGATGGGACGATGTAATGAACGGATTGTAGTTATGATCTCGGCGCTCAGGATTTTATCGACGACATCCCGACAACTGGGACCATAACTACATCATAAGTCAAAATCCCGGCACCAGCATCCTGAGGGTAAGTATTGAGGTTAGGGGGAGGGTAGGCTGATGGGAAGGAGAGTTAGGTTTAAGGGTAGAGTTATAGCGTTCCCGCTAGGCTGTTTTAGCGGGGCGCCGCGCCCTGCCCTAACTCTGAAGGGCAGAAAGCACCCTGCCCTCTATCGCGGCGCCCCGCTGAGCCAGCCTGCGGGTTCTGGCCCTGATTCAGAGCCGGACGCTCTGACAGACCGCTCGCTCTGAATCAGGGCCTGCTATTTTTTTTTAGAACAGCCTCCTGGCCGCTCGCATAGCTTTGTGACCACCCACAACTATAGCGAGCGGTCAGGAAGATGGTCTTGACCAGGAAGATGGTCTTGACCGAGCGCCCATCGGGCTTGCAACGAGACCCTTGTGGTAGGGTCTCGTGGCCGCAAGCCCCAGAGATATTTCGGCTCTAACGGAGCCGAAATCTCTCCCACTGACATCACTCGTGATGTCAGTGGGGCTGCCCCCAAACGGAGGCATTCACATAAGAACGCCTCCGTTTGGGCAGGAACCCCCCCGGCCCGCCCACCAAAGGGGGCCTGCTGTCACTCAACATCGACAGCACGCCTCCTTTGGTACGAGACCCGGAGCGACGGTGGTCAAAAAGACGGCGCAACGGTCACCACCGGTGAATGGATGCCATGCCGGGCGCATCACTGTGACCGCAACACTTGGGGGCTGCCCGGCATGTCCGTAAGTTCCGGACACACCCCCAGGAGTGACGAAAAGGGGACGCGTCAAAGACACGCCCCCTTTTATTTGGTCACACCCCCTATTTGGACGCGCGTAGAAGTGGCCTAGCTCTAGGTCTGGCGCCCTGCTTGCTGCCGGAACTAGAGTGAACACTAGAGTTAGGGTACTCACTAGTAGCTGTCGGTATTCTAACCAAGTCGGCGTCGGAATTTGAGCGCCAGCATCCCGTACCCAACCCTAATGAACGATGCAGTGCAGTTACATGCAGCATGTACTGATACACTGCGCCGTCCGACGCCTCAAAACGCCGGTCTGATTATGGATCGAACGGAGATATAAAAAAAATAAATAAAAAAAAAAAGCTAAAAACTAAAAAAATCAGACCCGCTATGAGGGAGGATTTAGAGGTGCACACAAGTCTGTTTTGCAGATGGATGTAGAGAATTTTCACACTGTGCATGCGCAGTCCGAGCTTACGCAACTCCTCTGCGTCTTCACCGGCGGCTGACTTGAGTCTAACGGGGCAGCAACTGGGCGTTTGCACATTGGCAACTGCCCTGAGGGCGTGTCATTGGCGTGTAGGAGAGCAATATTCAGAGGTTAGCGTACGGATCTCTTGCACCAAGGATAGGTCTGGTACAAATGCTCACTGATCGTTGTGACGGCTACTTTCACCAGGGTAGGAGCGGTGCGGACGTATAGATGCGGCTGACTTAATACAGGCGGAAATACGGGACGACTTTTGTCAACGATATAAACGATATTGTTCATCGTTATGTCCTTCATATCGTTGACTTTTTTGCACTGAATGACCAACAATGCGCGTGGCCGTATGGACGATAACGAAGGTCGACCGTACATCGGAGGTCGACCGTACATTGCTCGATATCTATGAATTCTTCATCTTTTAAATACGGTCAGAAATCGTTCATAAAATCATTCATGATAGTTGCTGATCACTCAATTTTAAAATAGGAAAAATCGTTCAAAGATATCGATGATCGAGCAAGTAGTCCCGTATGTACACAGTTTAAGGTCAACTTGCGCACAACTACGAATATGATCCTAGGCCTTTAACTACAAGAGCGCTGGAACTATGCGACACCTGGAGCCAAATAACTGGAATGGGATTGAAATACCAGCGGCGGATGCCCGACATGAGGAGATCCCGATTTGGGCAGGTAAGTATACTAACCTCCCCTGTCCCCCTCTAACCCTCCCTTAGTGGTGCCTAAACCTAACACCCCCCCTTAGTGCCTAACCCTAACCTCCCCCCTTAGTGCCTAAACCTAACACCCCCCTTAGTGCCTAACCCTAACACCCCCCCTTAGTGCCTAACCCTAACCTCCCCCCTTAGTGCCTAAACCTAACACCCCCCTTAGTGCCTAACCCTAACCTCCCCCCTTAGTGCCTAACCCTAACCTCCCCCCCCAGGGGTGCCTAACCCTAACCTCCCCCCCCAGGGGTGCCTAACCCTAACCTCACCCCCCAGGGGTGCCTAACCCTAACTTCACTCCCCAGGGGTGCCTAAACCTAACACCGCCTCCCTGCACCCTAAACCTAACCCTCCTAGGGGTACCTAACCCTAATCTCCCCCCCCCAAACCTAATGCTAACCCAGCTAGACTCCCTAATGACCCCCCCCCCCGCTAAGGGTGCCACGGATTTACCTTCATTCGGGCTGGCGTCCTCAGCGCTCCGGCGTCGCAATTAACATAGGCGACTGTATTTCGACGCCCATGTTACATCCCTTGCCGGGATTCCGCTGTCAGCATTAAGACCAGCGGTCTCATCACTACATCCCGAATAACTACCTTGTGAGACCAGACAAGTCGTCCATCAATCACTTAAGGTGGACGAGGGCTGCATAGGCTTGAGACTAGAAAAGTCTTCTGATATGCGTGTGATTGGCTAAGATTAGGAACCGGTTACTTGGGAGTTTTTGTCAGTTAAGACTTTATTACTATTGGTTGTTGTTGGTCCTATTGAATAGTTAGGGGGGGAGGGGCTAGTTGGTTATATATGGTCTTTTGGGGGGGTTTTTTCATATCAGGCTCCATCTTTTTTTCTGACTGGAAGGCCCACCCTCCCATCCCCCACCCATTATTTCGTTTGTCAAATGCGGTTAGTCATTACAAAACTTCTCACAGGTGAGGCACAGCAGGCAGGAGGGCGCTGAAGATCAGCGGGAAACATGTGGCGCAAGGAGCCGCTGTGGGGCACTTGCCCCTTCAAAATTAGGCCAGATGTCCTACTCCTGCGGGGGGACCTGGGCGCCTTTCTGCGGAGGCGCTCAGACTGTGCTCGGGTTAATAGGAGGAGAGTCCTTCGCAGTGCGATTGCGTCCTCAGGAGGGGCGTTATAGTCGTCCCTCATTTGGTGATATATATTTAGTTTGGCTAGAGCTGATCTCGTAGAAACCTCTTTGCCACCTTTTGGGAGATTCCAATTTGGTCATAATTAATATAAACGGTGACCTTTAAACCAAGCAGTGGTTGTCCATCTCTTTATTTCATTTTAGAGTTATAAGGTTGATTATATATATATATTATATATCACAATACTGAATTGCCTTACGTGCAGATGCGGCCGGCAAATGTGATTATAATATTTAATTTCTTTGTAAACAATGTGCGCAGACCCATCACGGAACTGTAACAAACAACGAAAATCTGATCCGATTTGGACGACGAAACCGGAAATATCCTTTTATTGATGACCCCTATTCCACATGTTGGAACTAAAAGTGAACTAAAACTGCTCATTCATATTTGAGAGACAAAGGAATGTTTTAGATATACAAAAATGTGACTGTACACCGGCCGCTGGTTACAGAGGGCGTAAACTTAGACCTATTGTGGTGCGATAGGAGATCCAGACCTGGAAACCTGATGCCCAACAAGTCATGAGAACAATATCTGTTGCAGGTTCAGTTTGAATAAACACAATACAGACAAAAACTGGAGATGACCCAGACCAGGACTGGTTCAACAATGTTACACTAACAGCCATAGAAAAGGACTGACAATGCAACCCACCCAAACTGGATAAGGACAGAGTTAGTCAACACTGGACAAGTCTTGTTAAGAACATGCAACCAGAGAGGACACCAGTCCTACAGACCTCACACAACCATAATACCGTATGTGAATTTGACAAGTAATAGAACCCAGCCCCAGTGAAATATTCACTCAGATTGAGCATTTACAACCTATAAATCTAATTATATCACCTCGCCTTACCCTTATCTCCCAGAATGATCCGATCACCTGCCAGTTACCTTGGCTTGAGCCCTCTATCTGTATAGATTGGACAAATGTTGTGCCACATGCCTCAATGAGGTCACTAATAAACAGGAAACATCTGATTCTAATGGATGGACCATTAAACCATCCATCACAATAAATATAATCCTGCCCTATTCCCACCATTATGCAGGTCTCCCAAGGGGCAAGTATGGCTGACCAGATTGGAATTCCAGTCCAACTTCAGATCTTTAATTCAAAAAGGGGGCCGTGGGTTAAGAACAGCTTCAAAGCATGACATCTCTAAGGGTCCTGGAGTGTTTAGGTACAAGGCAAAAAAAATAAAAAGTAACTTTGCACCTGGGCACTCCATGTTGCAATGCAAGGGGTGCAAATAATTTTTTTTATTTATTTTGCATGTGGGGTAAATACTGGCTGCTTTTGCATGTAGCCCATAAATGCTGGATAGCTTTACGTTTACGCAGCAATTTAGATTTGAGCTAGGACACACCTCTCCAAATTTCTTATGCTGGGCACACACAGTACAATGTGTACCCAGTGATGCGATCCACGGTCCGACAGCCCAATATGTCTGCCCCCCCTTCCTCCGCATAGACCAGCATGGGATCTTTCGTCAATTCTCCAGATCTCTTGTGCATGCAGAAAGATCTGGAGGAGCAACAGGCGACCTCATGGGAGAGCGCAGTGGACGATATCATGCCCACACATGGAACGATATAACTGCGATATCATTCCAATCCGTCGGTACGGCCGCTATATCGCTCTGTGTGTGGGGGCCTTAAATCTCTCTGTACATCTAACATCTCTTCAACCTGCAGTGTAACTGGGTTTTTCTAAAGTGCAAAGTTACTTGCTCTTTTTTGGGGGTTTGCTCCCATCTCAGAATCAGCCCCAGATGCATTTGGAGAAAACGTCTCCATAGAGGAAACACACAAGGGCCGGGATGTACTAAATGGAAAATGCAGTAAAAGCCCCGTTTTCTGGGTCTTCCCTTATTTTCCATATGTATTATTGGCTGTCCGCCGAGACTCCAATGCGGAGTGCTTTTGCTGGCGTTACCTTATAGAAGCCTTTGGGCTTCTTCCGCATCGCGCTGGTATGAGGGATGCCTTCGGATCCCTCCCAGCATGCCCCACGGTGTCACTCTGCACATGGACTGCCTGGTCATAAACCTGGAAGCCCACGGCGCATCGCTGATCGCAAACGACAGCTCTTATTAGGAGAGTTGTCATCCTTTGCGGTACTGATAGCATATGTTAGTACATATGCGATCAGTAACTATACGATATCTGGCGGGATGTACCGCGCAGTGTTAGCACATCCCACCCAGGGGCTTATTCAGATTCGTACAAGCGTAGGCCATGTATAGTAAAAGTGTGTACGTCTAAACGTGATTGAGCCAGACCGGGACACAGACACGTGTGCGCATGTCAAGAGGTACGCATCTTGTGGGTGCTCTCGCCCTAGTCACCCCTATGTACTGACGACAACAATCAGCAGCCGTGTTTAATTGGCGGAGTCCATCTTGACCCCTCCCACTGACAGTATAAAATTATGAGCGGAGCAGCGGTAGTGTATTCACAATATTTCATTGATATCTGCATTCGCCCCACAGCAGGAAAGATGAACATTTACATTTGATTTTTAAAGGAGAAGACAAAGGATACAAGTTAATTAGTATTTATTAATAACATTGTCCATTCACAGACAGACTGTCTAGTTGTATAAGACTTCCATAAAGTACTATATTGTATACATTTACTACTAACACTGTCACACAGGCTATGGTTTTATCCCGGTACAAATCTGGCACACAGGCTTTGGTTTTATCCCGGTATAAATCTGGCACACAGGCTTTGGTTTTATCCCGGTATAAATCTGGCACACAGGCTATGGTTTTATCCCGGTGTAAATCTGCCACTCGTTGCCGTTTTCTCCCGGGGTAACCCTGGCGCATATTCTGCCCCTGCACAATGCGTCAAAACCAACATGTAACATCTGCCTGAAATGACAGTTGGGAGCTGATTGGCTGGAGCACCATTATCATAGGCAACGGGTTTTATCACTCGTTGATCAATAAGGCCCTATGGCGGTTGGCGACAGGGCCTGTATGTCAACTGTCAGAATGTCGACATGGTCAAAACGTCGCCGTTTGAGAGGTCAACACCACATTGCCAATTTTTGTGTTGTTTTTATGGTGAGGCTTAGCGATGTGACTCCGCAAATATTCTGACTACTTGCCGGCACAGCGTCCGCTTTCCGAACTCCTGCAGACCCTTCACACAGCTTCATGAGTACCAAACTCAGGATCCTCCACTGATCATCAATAAATGAATTACTGTATGTTGCCGTATGGCGAGTGTCAAATATCCTATGAGGATATATGAAGACTATGCCGGAGGAGAGAGGCGTCAAGGTCTGAACAGGACAGGAGTTATGGCTGTTACCTTAATTAATAAACAAACAAACAAAACACGCACACACACAAAATATCTATACAACCAGCTCTGCCAAGCAAACAACTTCTCCTACCCTATTTGCCAGGATAGAATGTTAATCCTATCTACTCCCTCCACTAACCTAATCTTACCCCTGGCTCTATATCGGTTTCTGATATATTAAAATGATGTTTATCATGTATGTCATGTGAAATGTTCACTTCATTCCAGTTTTACCGTGTACCTTGGAAAACCTGAGTTCCGTATTTTTATTTTTATTTCAATTATTGTTTTGTAACGTCAAAACAATTACAGTTATGTAGGTGTCAGCAGAGCAAACAGACTCACACTCCTCACTATTTACAAGCATCACTTAGAGCTTGATCCTATTCGCCGCAAACCTGCTCGCTGCGCAGTACCGCAAACTTACAGTACCTCCGTACTCGCTGACTTTTGTTTGCAGCCCCCTACAGGTCTGCAAGTCTGGGGTGAGATCAGGCCGCGCTATGGTGCCGTTGCCGGCGTTTCCACAACGTTGTAATGCTAACCAACCCACCCCCTTCGCCCCTAATAGGACTGGCCCTAAGTGGTATAGAAGTGCCGCTGATGTGGGAAAACACTGCTCATCTGGCATCCATATATAATGTAGCACTGTACAATAACCGGGTAAGGTAGAAAGTTATTTATAGGCTGATATAAATGGCTGAGGGCTCTGGGCCTGATTCAGACCCACTCGCGAGCGGCTGTCCGCTCGCGAGTGGGTCGATGGTCTGCACTGCGCATGACGGAGGGAGCTTTCCTTCGCTCGTAGTGTCTGATCAAAGGGGGCGTGCTGTCGATGTTGACTGACAGCACGCCCCCTTTGGTGGGCGTGCCGGGGGGCGTGCCTGCCAGACGGAGGCGTTCCCAAGGGAACGCCTACCGTCAGAAGCCGGCCCCACTGACATCACTAGTGATGTCAGTGGGAGTGATTTTGGCTCTGATAGAGCCAAAATCACTCCTGGCCCTGCGGTTGAGAAACTCAACCGCAGGCTTCGGCTCGCACTGGCGATGGTCGCGATGGTCAAGACCATCGCGACCATCATCCTGCACGCTCGTATAGGCTGTGGGTGGTGACCCACAGCTATACGAGCGTCCAGGAGGACGCTCCATATTTATGGAGGTGGGCCCTGATTCAGAGCGAGCGCTCTGGTCAGAGCGTCCGGCTCTGAATCAGGGCCTCTGTCCAAAAGAGCTTACAATCTAAAGCAGACATGCAGCAGAGGGGTTAGCATTACTGCCTTGCAGCACTCGGGTCAGACCCAATCTGTGTGGGCTGTATGTTCTTCCCCTGTTTACGTGGCTTTCCTACAGGGGTTGCGGATTCCTCCCACACTTCAAATGACATGCTGATATGTTATTGGACCATAGTGTGTTTGGGAATTCAGACTGTAAGCTCCAACGGGTCAGGATCTGATATGACTATGAAATATTGTCTTTATAGTGCTGCGCAAAATGCTGACACTATTAACAATAATAGATAATATTGTGAAACAATATGAATGGGAGTATTTAGTGAGGACTGCACATCATTACACCTAAACTAGCCTATTATTACCTCTAAGTTGACTTGTTATGGTTATATTTTATGACATCATACTATACTGTATGGCAAGTTACAATTTTACATAAGACCACAAGAAATCATTAGGTCTGTTACGCAAACTGATAAATAATGTCAGGTCATCCGAACGGTTTACAAGTTTTTATGTCAAATTCAGGGGGCAAAAGAGAGAGCCGTACGCGACCCTCAGACCATAGCATACATATACCCCATGTAAGATATGGTTATGTCAGGCTGACACTAATGCCTTATAAACAAGCTTAAATGTGTTCACAAAGGCGACATTTATTTGGAGAAACTCTACAGATGTTTTATTTGGTGCGCTCTTATTTTGAGGTCCTGGAACGTGGGAAATTAGGGACCTCCTTTATCCAAGCCTGGACCCGTTGTACTCAAGGTACAAGTCAATGAAAAAAAAATAGTCTTTAGAAGTTTTTTTTTTTTTTTAAGAACAGGGAGAAGTGGTCCCAGAGACCTGCAGTTTCCACTCGCTGCAGATACACTCCAAAAATAAAGCCAGACTTGCACGTACCAGAGCAGACTATTGCACCTACCTGCACAATTCAGCAAAGGCCTGGAAGTTCAATTTCTTGATCTTTTTTTCACTCAGCCAATATCCCACCCGCTTCCCTTTCAGGAACGTCTGCATTTTCGGCACCTGTCTCAGCAGCGACCCCAGGGAACAGTGGAGGGGGTCAGCCCGGGACCTCCAATCAAAGCGGCCTGCGCCCGTCACCTGGTGAATGGAGAAACGTGTTAGTAAACCAGTTCCGCAGCTACCTGTCGGCAAAGCAGAGCAAAACTTTATCAGCCTTGCCAGTATTTAAAAGGTTAAAAAAAGGGGGGTCCTGCCGTGTTAAGTAGCAAGTGGAGGGGCTGATAATAGCTGAGAAACATCAATTATTCAGCGGTCTTACTGACCAATTTAGTGTCAGGAATACAAGTGTTATGGCGAGCGGGTAGGGGGGGGGTGTTAGCCACAAACTGCTACAAAACAGTATAATAAAATATGTCTATTTCCAAAATGTACCCTGAAATTCCATGTACCCTAAAATTCTAGTGATTCAGGGACCAATTAATGGGGGTGGCATTCACTTTGTGGCCTGACCATTCTAGGGACTTATACAATAGAGGCAAGCAACCCGTGCAGAGATCACTACCCTCAGCATCTCCAGGCCACAGTCTGATGAGCCTTGTAGTCCGACAAGTGCCGAAACAGCCGCCCGTTTGCTTACCTGTGATAGACAGTGTACTAAAGGCAAAATCCAAAGTGACTCATTAACCCCCAGTTCTCTTTACAGTGCCACATGCAACAGGAGTTTAAGTTAAGAAGAAAGCTATACTAATGAGTAAGAGATGGCTCTAGATCTAGCAGCACTGGGAGAAAATGTATGCAAGCTGGATCCCAGTAGAAGCCATACTAGATTTACAGCATGCACAGTTACAAATCGCACACTCACACAGCAGTGCAGGCAGGGCAAGGTGCACCCTCTCTTAACCCTAGCAATGCCAGGGGAGAGGGGGCAGCACGTTTGCATAGCAGGCAGGAAGCATGATGTGCAAGGGAAGCACTGATGAACTAGGTCAGCCTGCCCCCTGCACATGGCACCTTCACTACTGACCTGATTGGCAGCTGCTGGACCTGGAGTGGGGTCCAGTGCAAGGAGACAGCTCCTGCTCTCCCTCTTGCTGGTGATCTGTCTCTTCTTGACTGTCTCCCTCCCTCTCTTGGTGACTGTTTTTTTCCCTCCCCCTCTTTCAGATCTCCATTTGCTAAGCTGGGTCCCTCCCTGGTCTCTGCTTCTCTCCCTGGCTGGAAGGGTTATATAGGCAATTCAGGCTTTCTGGACGAGGACACACCCTCTGTCATAGCTTCAGGTCCTCTTCTGTTCTCTGTAGCTTCATTGGTGGGA
This sequence comes from Taudactylus pleione, assembly GCA_031769625.1. Taxonomy (NCBI): domain Eukaryota; kingdom Metazoa; phylum Chordata; class Amphibia; order Anura; family Myobatrachidae; genus Taudactylus; species Taudactylus pleione. The sequence continues at coordinate 1,849,064 of JAUIMM010001300.1, forward strand.
ATGGAGAGAAGCGTGGAAGTTGGAAGCAGCAGAAGCGGAGAAGGCAGAGTCAGCACACACAGGCTGCTCTGTATGTATGGGGAGGAAGTAGGAGGAAGCATTACCGCTGCTGGCCACTAGGGGGCAGGCCTGAGACCGCACAGCACCAGAACAGTCCCTACTTCATGTGATTGGCACGGACAGGACAGGGACAGGGACAGGGACAGGCAAAGTTTTCACCAGTTTATAAAGGATTAGTAGACCTCTGCAAATTAAAGCTTGAATAAAGGCGATTGCGATGCTTTACAAAATAAATAAACAAAAAAAGACAAGACATTGGCTACATCCTTGTTTATATCATACCAATGATGATGATTATTATTATTATTTCTTATTTATTTATATATCGCTAACATATTCCAAAGCGCTTTACAGATGGCCAAGCATTTATCATAAGGTCCCTTAGACTAAGCACCACTTTAGCGGAATGTGGGTTTAGCGATGGACGCTGTTAGGCTGGGACGCAGCAGCGATGCTAACGTATGCTAATGCAGCAGGCGGCGCCTGACGCCTCCTGACCGCACTGCGACACCATCGGCCATCTGAGTAACCCTGAGGTTATTCAGATTGGCCATGGCAGCTCCATTGTTGAGGTCAGGCAGTCTGCGTCGGCCACCGTTTTCCGGAGTCCGGCATCGCCCCGCCACCCCACCGCCAACTGGCTGCAGCCTGTCAATCAGTCTGCGGGTCAGGGGGCACTGCATGCAGCGACGCAGGACTTGTTCTGCTCAGGCGCTCTGCCATCAGAGATGTAAGTAAACCATTGTACATCTCTGAAGCAAGCCCTGTGCCCTACAGTCAAGGTCATTGTTGGCATCGCCCTAATGCCGGGTACACACTAGGCGATATGTCGTCCGATCCGGCGGATGGGGCAACATATCGTCCACATCGGCGAGTGTGTACCCGCTATGTCGTGAATGCAGCATGGCCCCCATTGTGGCCGATGCCGGGTCCTGCCGCTCACAATATTATGCTGGGTGCACATCGTTTAGTCTATACCCAGCTTTAGGAAGGGATCGGGAGTAAGCGGCCATAGCAGAGGATTGTCACGTCTGAGACTGGAGTAGAGGACGTGGTGGGCCTAAGTTGGGGGAGGAAGCGGAGACGAGGGGCCTGGATGTACGTTCTCCTCATCCACAGGTCTTGAGTGTTGGCGAGACCTGGGCAAAGGTGCGGAATCTAACCCACAGGATGGTGTTCGCCAGTGACCCCCCCAATTGGGATTTGGGCTTAGCTGCACCCCGTGAGCAGGTCGCGGTCCTTTGACCAGGTACCCAAGCCCTGCAGGGATAGAGACACAACACTCGTGGCCCAGAGAGGTTATGCCTGCTTAGGCACAAAGCAATGCCCTAAGCATACAGTAATACACCTTGACACGAGGACCAAATATCAATAAGGATTTCAAGTGGAGAGCGACTCACGGTTACTTGAGAATTCACCAGAGATAGAAGGCACACAGGTAGAGGTGGTATACACTGTAGCACGGATGTTCACCAGAGACGTATAGGCACACAGGTAGAGATGGTAACATTGCTGCTATAAGGAAAATAGGAACCTGGACCGGGAACTCACTAAGGCACGCTAGGAGACAACCGTTGTTCAGGCAACTTCCTGTAACCTGTGGAACAGTTATATACCCAGGGGAACCCTTAGACAGGTGCACAGCATCAGCTGATCACAGACCTATCAGGAAGGAGGATACAGTCACATGGGCCGACTGTCATGGCGGCGCCCATGTCCGGACTTGCGATGCCAGACACCATCCACCAGGAAGCCACTGCATGCGGGGAGAATGCTCAGCTTCTCCCTCGCCGTCGCGCAAGCTGCCCGACCACCCAGGATGACAGGGGAAGCCGGCGGCGCGGTAAGCGGGAGCCGATCCCCGGCTGAGCCCTGACAAGGATGTAAAATAAGGCGGCAGGGCCGTGACCTTGAGCTTTTCGAGAGGATCAGCTGCCCAAGGTGCAAATCTGACGGGGAGGGGGGCTCAAATTTCAGGTTAACTTGGTTACAATTGACAGCTTGGGAGTCGGCAAATTTCATTCTTGCCCCGGTCGCTAACGTTTCTAGTTACAGCTCTGTCATCAGGGGTGTACTTATGGGAGGAGGTTAGTCTGATGCCCTACCCTGAGCAGGGCACTGGCATACATTTAGTCACATGGTCCGCTATGTAATGTAAGTGTGGTGGCACTTAGTGTAGGTGGAGCTGTGTGAGGCGGGGTAGCATTATTATGGGCGTAGACGTCTTCAGTCCGAAATCCAGGTATAGCATGTTCCAGTTTAACCTAAATGAAGGACCGCGGCCAATTAGGCTTAGCCCACCCGCTCCCTCCTTTTCTATTCTCCAAAACTGCGGGATAGTGAGGTTACATCACAGTGTTTGCATGTTATTACAAAATAACAAGAGATTATACAGTTACTATGGTAAAAAAAAAAAAAAAAAAAGATTTTTCTCTGACATTTTGCTGTAGCAGAAAATAGTTTTAAAGCTGCATCACCACCTAGGTAGGATATGTTACTAAGGGCTCCTCCATGGGGCACAGCGAGGGGGATTGTGTAGTCATATGTTTTGCTAGATGGCAGTGCTGGGGCGTAGGTTTTCATTTCACCTGCTCACCTGCTCTTCACCTGATCATTTCACCTGCTCACCTGCTCTTCACCTGATCATTTCACCTGCTCACCTGATCATTTCACCTGCTCTTCACCTGATCATTTCACCTGATCATTTCACCTGCTCACCTGCTCTTCACCTGATCATTTCACCTGCTCACCTGCTCTTCACCTGATCATTTCACCTGCTCACCTGTTCTTCACCTGATCATTTCACCTGCTCTTCACCTGATCATTTCACCTGCTCACCTGCTCTTCACCTGATCATTTCACCTGCTCACCTGCTCTTCACCTGATCATTTCACCTGCTCACCTGCTCTTCATCTGATCATTTCACCTGCTCACCTGATCATTTCACCTGCTCTTCACCTGATCATTTCACCTGATCATTTCACCTGCTCACCTGCTCTTCACCTGATCATTTCACCTGCTCACCTGCTCTTCACCTGCTCACCTGCTCTTCACCTGATCATTTCACCTGCTCACCTGCTCTTCACCTGATCATTTCACCTGCTCTTCACCTGATCATTTCACCTGCTCACCTGCTCTTCACCTGATCATTTCACCTGCTCACCTGCTCTTCACCTGCTCACCTGCTCTTCACCTGATCATTTCACCTGCTCACCTGCTCTTCACCTGATCATTTCACCTGCTCACCTGCTCTTCACCTGATCATTTCACCTGCTCACCTGCTCTTCACCTGATCATTTCACCTGCTCACCTGCTCTTCACCTGATCATTTCACCTGCTCTTCACCTGATCATTTCACCTGCTCTTCACCTGATCATTTCACCTGCTGTTCTTTTTTATTTGTTTTATTACTGTTTTATTTCATTTTAAATGATTCATGAAAGTACTTCCATTATAATTTAGTATTTTGGGCCTTTCATTCGTTGGGTGAAAAGCAATATGCATGGAATCCGTGATCTGCATGGGTACCGATAGCCGTGGTGCACGGCTTTTTTCCCCTCACTCCCCCAGCCCCTTCCCATCTCTTTTTCCTTATTCCCCCATTTCTCTCTTTCTCCTCCTTTCTTATCTGGTCTCTCTCCCCCTCTTTTCCTGTTTCTGTACATCTCCAAAATTCTCTCGCTCCTGAATTTGTATACCCCTCTTTTCCTGTTTCTGTCTTTCTCCCTCCCCCCATTTATCCGCTCTTCCCATCTCTCATCCCCCATGTCTCTCTTTCTCCTCTATTATACGGTCTCTCCCCCTCCTGACTCTCTCTCTCCCTCTTTTTCTGTTGCTGTCAAACCCCCCCCACCCCCACCCCCGTCTTCCCATCACTCTTCCCCATGTTTCTCTTTCTCCCTCTTTTCCGGTTTCTGTGCTCCCCTTCTCCGCCCCCTCTCTCCTTCCTGTCGCTTTCTCTCTCCCCCTGACACCTGGCTTTCTACCAACACCAGACTTTCTCCACAGCCCTCCTTCTCCGGGACAGGACCCCTTATCAGGTGCTTCTCGCTCTGGTGTTCCCACGCCCCCGACTCAGCCGCATTGACATGCTTGCATTCTTCCTTACTGAGGGCCCCATTTATTAATGATCGCATTTGCAATGCGACCTGGGCATGGTACTACCGCCCATGATCGCATGGTATTACAACCCATGATCGCATGGTATTGCCGCCCATGATCACATGGTATTACCGCCCATGATCACATGGTATTACCGCCCATGATCGCATGGTATTACCGCCCATGATCGCATGGTATTACCGCCCATGATCGCATGGTATTACCGCCCATGATCGCATGGTATTACCGCCCATGATCGCATGGTATTGCCGCCCATGATCGCATGGTATTGCCGCCCATGATCGCATGGTATTACCGCCCATGATCCCATGGTATTACCGCCCATGATCGCATGGTATTACCGCCCATGATCGCATGGTATTACCGCCCATGATCGCATGGTATTGCCGCCCATGATCGCATGGTATTACCGCCCATGATAGCATGGTATTACTGCCCATGATCGCAAGGTATTGCCGCCCATGATCGCATGGTATTACTGCCCATGATCGCATTGCAAGATGCGATCATAACGCCGGAATGCATCACCCGGCACATGCAGGGACATGGGCTCCAAAAGGAGCCCGTCCCTGCGATGTGCCTGGAGTGTAGGCCAGTGCGGGGGCTACTGCGCATGTACAATGCCACTGACTGCACATGCGCGGCCGCCATTGCCATGGGAGGGTTCTTATGCAACCCTCTCCCGGTAAGTTTTGCGATGTGTAGCCCATTGGCTACAATGGGTTAATGCCATCTTCGGATGGCAGTAGCTGCGGGAGCCAATCTCCATAATACGTCACATTCCAAATGTTGGTAAATCTGACAGCATCGCATCCCCCATAGAAACTGATACAGGCTGCGGGAATGGAGGGATCGCAGCAGGTTTTGGAGATATCTGCTGCGGTCCCTTCTTCTTACTATAGGGTGATACTAAATATTTGTGGTTACCCCCTGAATATGGGTGTTTTCATGGAATAAGCTGCAAATATGTAATGATAAATGGGCCTCTCAGTGGCAGATGGGGACTGTGTAAGCAGTGTGTGCATGCTAGGGACACACACGCTGATACATGATGTATAGTAACTTCCACACTCTGGACACGTCTTCAGCAGTCCGGACTGCAGCCCCCCGAGTAAACTCTGCCATCCCCAGTGAGCCATGACTGCACTGGCTACACTGTGACTGGCAGGGACTTTCCAATGGAAGCGCCACCTGCCAGTCACACACAGGACTAGCAGCCCCAGTGGTAGGTGTTTTCTCCCCCTGGGACTGCCAGTCTGGGGTGCGATTAGCAAAAAGCGTGATTCCAGTGGTAAGGCACTCTTCTGCCTTCCCTTCAGCCACACCCGGAGCTGCAGCTGATGCAGTCCCTAGAAGTCAGACCTGAGCGCATGCGCCGGTCTGCTGATGTTTGTGCGCCGATCCAGCCCCTACCAGATTCATTGCGCATGCGCAATGGACCTAGCAGGCGGTGAGACATGGGCACTGCAGAAAGTAGCATGGCGGGTAGCCCCCTCAAGGAAGGTAGAGAGGCCACTGATCTTCAGACACGTATTTTATTCAATTCTGAAAGGATTTTACCAATTTTTTTTTTTTACTGTTTCTGGAACTAGTTATAAGGGGGATATTTACTAAAGTGAGAGTTTTTAGAAGTGGAGATGTTGCCCATAGCAACCAATCAGATTCTACTTACCACTTATCTAGCACCTTCTAGAAGATAATAGCTAGAATCTGATTGGTTGCTATGGGCAACATCTCCACTTCTAAAAACCTGCACTTAGTTAATTTGCCCATAAAAGTAAAAAATTAGACCAAACATGCAGGTTTTAGTGGGAGGCTCCCGATTTTTCAGGTAACCCCCCGCACCTCCAGAAGGGTAGGCACTTTTCCCACATTCTGCCCACTTCCTAGTGAAGTGGACAGAATGGGGAGAATATTAGCGGGCATTGGCGCGGTTCTGAGCATTGGGGGCGGGCCCAATGACGCGACTCTGGGAGAATCACGTCATTTAGCTCCGCCCCTATGTTAATTACGCGTAATCACGTTGAATTCCCGCGAGGGGGCAGGGCTTAACGGCGCGATTCAGCCGGCCCTGCCCCCAACTCCGCGTACCTGATTTACCTCCCCGGCTTTCTCCCGGGGAGGAACATTCAATAGTAGGCAAGTATGCGGCACCCTAGAGTACCAGCATTTTTTTTTCACTGCACCCCTAGGCCCCAAATTTGTTATTGAGAAATTCAGAACAATTATTAAATGAAATAAATTGTGCTTACCTGTCACCTGTCAGGTTCTGTTATGTGGTGGTGGGCAGGGCTGTTTGTCCACATATTTTATGACTGGCAGCTGCTAGCATTGGTCTACACCAGTGGTTCCCAAACTTTTTTTGAATCACGGCGCCCTACAGTATCAGCATTGTGTTCAGGACACCCCTAGGCCAAAAGTTTGTCATTGAGAAATTCAGAAAAAATGTAGTAAAGTGAAATAAATGGCGCTGTCCTGTCATCCTTTATGTTCAGTTATGTGGTGGTGCACAGGTATGAGCTTCTGTTTGTCCACATATTTACATTACATTGACTATCATTAATTTTATTTGGTGCTAGATCACCAACCTGAGGCACCCCTGCAAGTGTCCCGAGGCACCCCATTGTGCCACTGCACCCAGTTTGGGACCTACTGAGATAAGGTATAATATCCATATAGTATATAAGATATAAAGGGTATCCAGGTTAAAACAAACAAAACTGGTGCTTTAATATTGTCAGCATACAGCAACAGAAAATAAGAACCAACCTAGCCCCAATGCAGGGCACTACCTCACTTCTTCAGATAGAACTATCCAGGGCAGCAAGTCTATAACAGATCAAGCAGAGAGTGTTGTGTACAGAGACACATCCATAGCGGCAGCGGGCAGAGAAGAGAAGTGTCCCCCACTGAAGCTGCCTCCCTCTCCCCTGGAGCCGTTACACACGGTAGTCTTATGTTTGTTTGTTTTTTGGGGGGTTGGCTGGCCAGGTCTCCTTGGAATTGGTTATGCCCCTCCCCCTCCTAGCCGCAGTACCTGGGCCCCTGCTCCTGGCCTGGCCACCACAGGCTCATCTAGGCTGTACCCTCTTGGCAGCCCATAGGTGTAGTTACACCCCTTTTTAAACTTGTGTAGGAGGATCCTACTGTCACAGCATAGAAAAGTATGTAGTGTGTGTAACTGGACCTAGGTGTATCTACAGCTTGTAGATAGCCCTGTGTGACACTAATCCCCCCCCCCTCCTTAGTAAACCATGTTGCATTGCAGGTGCAGAGATTTAGGGGGAGATGTATCAAACCTTAGAGAGAGAGAAAGTACCAACCAATCAGCGTCTAACTGCCACTTTTCAAGTACAGCCTGTAAAAGTGACAGTTAGGAGCTGTTTGACTGGTACGATATCTCTCTCCACTTTATTTCTCTCCAAGGTTTGATACATATCCCCCTTAGATTTGGGAGGGATGTGTCCAAACTCAAATCTAAATTGCAGTATACAAATAAAGCTGTCCAGCATTTATGGGGTACATGTAGAAGCAGCCAGAACTTACTCTGCATGTGCCAGCACAAGGGGGTTATCTGCACATAGGGCATAGGCCCCTCCTCTGAAGAAATGCAGTAAGGGGGAAATGGGGAGCGGAGGGGGTGTGACACCTTCTCAGAGCTCCACAAAGGAAGTGGCGGAAGCCATTAGTGGAGGGTGCACATCGTTCCGGCTCTCACTGAGCAAGTCAGGGGCAGACACTCACTGAGCAAGTCAGGGGCAGACACTCACTGAGCAAGTCAGGGGCAGACGCTCACTGCGCAAGTCAGGGGCAGACGCTCACTGCGCAAGTCAGGGGCAGACGCTCACTGAGCAAGTCAGGGGCAGACGCTCACTGCGCAAGTCAGGGGCAGACGCTCATTGCGCAAGTCAGGGGCAGACACTCACTGCGCAAGTCAGGGGCAGACGCTCACTGAGCAAGTCAGGGGCAGACGCTCACTGCGCAAGTCAGGGGCAGACGCTCACTGCGCAAGTCAGGGGCAGACGCTCATTGCGCAAGTCAGGGGCAGAGGCTCACTGAGCAAGTCAGGGGCAGACGCTCACTGCGCAAGTCAGGGGCAGACGCTCATTGCGCAAGTCAGGGGCAGACACTCACTGCGCAAGTCAGGGGCAGACACTCACTGAGCAAGTCGGGTAAGACACGCACTGCGCAAGTCGGAGGCAGACACTCACTGAGCAAGTCAGGGGCAGACACTCACTGCGCAAGTCGGGGGCAGACACTCACTGAGCAAGTCGGGGGCAGACACTCACTGAGCAAGTCGGGGGAAGACACTCACTGAGCAAGTCGGGGGCAGACACTCACTGCGCAAGTCGGGGGCAGACACTCACTGCGCAAGTCGGGGGCAGACACTCACTGAGCAAGTCGGGGGCAGACAATCACTGCGCAAGTCGGGGGCAGACACTCACTGCGCAAGTCAGGGTCAGACACTCACTGCGCAAGTCAGGGTCAGACACTCACTGCGTAAGTCAGGGGCAGACACTCACTGCGCAAGTCAGCGGCAGACACTCACTGCGCAAGTCAGGGGCAGACACTCACTGAGCAAGTCAGGGGCAGATACTCACTGCGCAAGTCAGGGGCAGACACTCACTGAGCAAGTCAGACACACTTTTTAGAGCAGATTAGGAAATAACAGATTAGGTGAAAGGTATATAACTGCTTCTAATTCTGGGAGCCGTACAGTAATATGACAAATTTAATCATTTGACTTTAGGGCTAAATTGGAATCTTTTATGTGTTCAGAGATCATTCATTTATTAACCCTTCTCTAGAAATCAACTATTTGCCCCTAAACTGACATCATTCCCCACTGACCTGATTTAGGGCCTGATTCAGACCCGGTTGCAAGCGCTGAGCGCTCGCAACCGGGTCGATGGTGGCCCAGAGCGCATGACGGAGCAGGCTCTGTCGTACGCATGCGCGAGACCCGGATAGCGACGGGCAATCCGTCACTCCGGGTCTCGTACCAAAGGAGGCGTGCTATCAATGTTGAGGGACAGCACGCCCCCTTTGGTGGGCGGGCCGGGGGGGGTGGCTGCCCAGATGGAGGCGTTCCCATGAGAACACCTACCGTCTGGGGCCGGCCCCACTGACATCACAAGTGATGTCAGTGGGAGAGACTCCGGCTCTGTTTGAGACGAAAGCTCTCTGGGGGTTGCGGCCACGAGACCCTACCACAAGGGTCTCGTCGCAAGCCCGTTGGTCGCGATGGTCTTGACCATCACGACCATCATAATGGCAGCTCGCTATAGCTGTGGGTGGCCGTTCTAAAAAAAAAAATGACCGGCCCTGATTCAGAGCGAGCGCTCTGTCAGAGCGACCGGCTCTGAATCAGGCCCTTAGGCAGGACAGTCCTGGTTTGAGAAGACTGTTCTGCAGTTTCAGCAGGGTGCCCAAGAATACCAGGAAGTTGTGTATGTCCCTGCTAACCAAGGTGACACTTACCTGCGCCCACACTCATGTGCCGTGTCCACACGCCTGATGTGGTGGGACCACCAAACCCCCTTACCGCCAGTAGGCCAATGTTGGCGAGTATGCGTGTAGGGCCTGATTCAGCGTTCTGCGCAAATCTAATTGTGGGCGTACAACTCCGGTGCTTGAAGATCTGCGCTTGCATAGGATCAATAATGCACATGTGATGATCTCTTTCTGGAAGCTCGCTCGCAGTGCCCATTTTGGGGGCGGAGCGGAGGTGGCATCAGGCAGCACCCCAGACAATGGGAGCCGTGTCTCCCCCGTTCTCTGAAGGTTACTCAGATGACCGATGGTCATGCAGAGTGATCCCATGCAGCGTATTCGGGCTCAGCAGCGGATCACAGAAGCCGGCAGAGGGGCATCTATTCACATAAGAAGCTTCCTGTGGCATTAGCACATTATTGGACAGCCGCTGCGTACAAAGGCCCTCATTCAGAGCCGTACGCTCTGAGCAGAGCGCACGCTCTGAATGAGGGCCGGCCTCCATTTTCATGGAGCGTCCTCCTGGACGCTCGTATAGCTGTGGGTCACCACCCACAGGCTATACGAGCGTGCATTGTGATGGTCGCGATGGTCGAGACCATCGCGACCATCGAATTTGCGAGCCGGAGCCTGCGGTTGAGGTTTTCAACCGCAAGGCCCAGAGTGATTTTGGCTCTATCAGAGCCAAAATCACTCCCACTGACATCACTAGTGATGTCAGTGGGCCGGCTTCTGACGGGAGGCGTTCCCGTGGGAACGCCCCCGTCAGGGAGGCACGCCCCCGGCACGCCCACCAAAGGGGGCGTGCTGTCAATCAACATTGACAGCACGCCCCCTTTGATCGGACACAATGAGCGAAGGACTTTCCTTCGCTCGTCGCGTCTGGCGCATGCGCACGACGGAGCTCCCTCCGTCGTGCGCATGCTCAGTCCATAACATCGACCCACTTGCGAGCGGACAGCCGCTCGCGAGTGGGTCTGAATCAGGCCCAAAGTCGCATCGGCTGGGCAGTAGCAGCGTGCAGATCTGAATCAGACTGTAAAAGGAGAGCCTAATGATAAAGGCCGGTTACCTGTTCCTTGTGTGCCGTCCCGTGTCTAGTGAAGGGCACAAGGGTTACTTGAGTGGATTAGTGACTGACCTGATGCTGGGAGGACAGGAGAGCTGCTGGTGATCCTGTCATCATTAATTATTAATCTGATTTAATGATTCATACAAAATGACAACACCAGCTTTACCTGTCTCCTCCTTGTGCCAATGTGTGCAAATAAATGGGAGGAAATTCAGTTTTAATAACGTTAGATACCTCACATCCCTCCTTCAAGTCTTAGAGGTAGGGGCATAACTAGGTTTTTAAACCCCCCTATAGCAAAAGTTTGTAAGGGCCCTATGTACCATGGTGAAAAATGTATATAACACAGGTAACTTTGGCAAAGAAGATGGGCTTCACCCCTTGCACCTATGGTAGTTACATACAGTCAGGTCCATAAATAATGGGACATTGACAGAATTTTCAGATTTTGGCCTCTATTCACCACCACAATGGCTTTGAAATGAAACACACAAGATGTGATTTAACTGCAGACTTTCAGATTTAATTTGAGGGTAATTACATCCAAATCAGGTGAACGGTGTAGGAATTACACCGGTTTCTATATGTGCCTCCCACTTTTTAAGGGGCCAAAAGTATTGGGATAAACTAAACAATCCTAAATCTAACTTTCACTTTTTAATACTTTGTTGCAAATCCTTTGCAGGCAATTACAGCCTGAAGTCTGGAACGCATAGACATCACCAGACGCTGGGTTTCATCCCTGGTGATGCTCTGCCAGGCCTCTACTGCAAATGTCTTCAGTTCCTGCTTGTTCTTGGGGCATTTTCCCTTCAGTTTTGTCTTCATCAAGTGAAATGCATGCTCAATCGGATTCAGGTCAGGGGATTGACTTGGCCATTGCATAACATTCCACTTTTTAGCTTTAAAAAACTCTTTGGTTACTTTTGCAGTATGCTTCGGGTCATTGTCCATCTGCACTGTGAAGCGCCGTCCAATGAGTTCTGAAGCATTTGACTGAATATGAGCATATAATATTGCCCGAAACACTTCAGAATTAATTCTGCTGCTTTTGTCAGCAGTCACATCATCAATAAATACAAGGGAACCAGTTCCATTGGCAGCCATACATGCCCACGCCATGACACTACCACCACCATGCTTCAATGATGAGGTGGTATGTTTTGGATCATGAGCAGTTCCTTTCCTTCTCCATACTCTTCTTTTCCCATCACTCTGGTACAAGTTGATCTTTGTCTCATCTGTCCATAGGATGTTGTTCCAGAACTGTAATGGCTTTTTTAGATGTTGTTTGGCAAACTCTAATCTGGTCTTCCTGTTTTTGTGGCTCACCAATGGTTTGCATCTTTTGGTGAACCCTCTATATTCACTCTTGTGAAGTCTTCTCTTGATTGTTGACTTTGACACATATACATCTACCTCCTGGAGAGTGTTTTTGATTTGGCCAACTGTTGTGAAGGGGTTTTTCTTCACCAGGGAAATAATTCTTCTGTCATCCACCACAGTTGTTTTCCGTGGTCTTCCGGGTCTTTTGGTGTTGCTGAGCTCTCCGGTGCTTTCTTTCTTTTTAAGAATGTTCCAAACAGTTGATTTGGCCACACCTAATGTTTTTGCTATCTCTCTGATGGGTTTGTTTTGATTTTTCAGCCTAATGATGGCTTGCTTCACTGATAGTGACAGCTCTTTGGATCTCATATTGAGAGTTGACAGCAACTGATTCTAAATGCAAAAGTCACACCTAGAATCAACTCCAGACCTTTTACCTGCTTAATTGATAATGAAATAACAAGGCAATAGCCCACACCTGTCCATGAAATAGCTTTTGAGTTGATAGTCCCATTACTTTTGGCCCCTTAAAAAGTGGGAGGCACATATTGAAACTGTTGTAATTCCTACACCGTTCACCCGATTTGGATGTAATTACCCTCAAATTAAATCTGAAAGTCTGCAGTTAAAGCACATCTTGTTTGTTTCATTTCAAAACCATTGTGGTGGTGAATAGAGGCCAAAATCTGAAAATTCTGTCAATGTCCCAATATTTATGGACCTGACTGTACATGCCCAGAGGCCTGCTGTGCGCTGACACTGCGATCAGCAACTTGCTGTGATATTGCCAAAATGAGCGGCTTCTATAACAATATATATTGAATATTGAAATATAGGGATTATTTTGGAGAGTGCCTGTAACTCCAGTCTGTACATGGCCAATACCTCCCTGCGTTTGCAGACATATGCCAACTGCACCGACAAGTCTTCATGCAATCCCGTTCCAGCGTAGGGCACACTCAGTGGTGAATGTCATTTAATGCTATGTGTGGACAGTGACATCATTTGAACTTTTCTCATGTAGCACTGGGTGTCGAGCCAAACAGCTCAATTCTTTAGGGGGATATGACTACATCTCGGGGTCTTCTGCTGCAACTGCTTCTGCCAATATGATCGTCAGTCCCAGCTCTATGGGGACACTCATTTGTACTACATTGCTCATCCCTTCTCACCTAGACATGGGTCCCTTGCAATCCTACTAGCTGGTGAAGAAAGAGAAACACCTGTCAAGAGTGCATCTCGCGGCAATGCTGCCTGAATTTCATTAAGGTCCTGCCTTTCCTGACAGCATTGAAGTATAGACTGTCAGCTCCTGTGGCAAGGAGATGGTATAGGTTAGCAAGGGGGTGGCAAAAGATATTCACCTCATGCAGCATTTTACACAGAATTGCCCATGCAGGACCGGAGTAAAGTTCAGTCTTGTTTTCATGTCTCCTTACATTGTCTCTCCTTCCTCGTATGACATTACTAACTCCATGACTCACAAATACACTCCCTAATACTGATCATACACCGTTATCGCATCCAGCTATTATTACCACAGTACTGATTATTCCATTCAATAGTGATAAAATCCAGACAGGTACAAACTGGAACATTTTATTCCTACCAAGGTGATATTAAGGGCCTGACTTTGAGGTGGCCACATTTAAAACATCGGACACAAGCGCCCGATGTTTTAAAACTGATGTTCGAGGTCACCGTTCGCATGTGGCCCGGTGGTTACCACCGGGGGGGGGGACGCAGATCGAAATTGCATGGACATGATAATTATTCCCCAGATTTAATGGTAATCAGCCTAGGCTGTCTTCACTGAAGGTGAAGAATACCAGGGTAGGGTAAAACACACACTTGAAACCCCATTGAAATAAATGGACCATTGACATGAATGGAACAAATTCAGCACAAAGCTGGTGTAACCTCAGTGGGATCATTTTCCTGTTATTAGGAAGGCTGAGGAAGAATTTAAGTGAACAGGAGAAGCCAAACAGGCTGACAGAGTGGTTCGGAGATAGGGCCCGATTCAGCAAGGATTGCCGATGCAATTGCGGCAGCAAGTGCGTACGTAGTTCTGCTGATAAATTATGCAAATGACCGCGAGCGCAATGCCGTCAAAGCACAACACAAAGATGCCCACTTCCCTTTACTCACATCCGTAATACCTTGCAAGTCAGCAAAAACATCGGTACAATCGAGTACCATCGGACCCTCATGCCCAATTAAGGCAGGTCAGACCTCACTCAGGAATGGCTAAACTGTGGTCAGGCTGCGTATGGGTTTGCAGTGGATAATTTAAGCACGCCCCTGTAACGGCATATGCACTGACACGTCTGCGTTCGCTCAACCCCCTCCCCCCCCGCTGTCAGCACCCGCAAGCGGAATTTTCTGTCAATCACTTTCCGATGGGTCTGCGTACAAACTGCGATTGCAGTCCCGATCGCAGCATCTGGTTCACGCACGAGCACTGCGACTTATATGCATGTGCAGATGGCGAAAATCATCCGACTGCGTGCTTCTTAGCACTTGCGATCCTTGCTGAATCAGGCCCATAGTTTGAAAACTTTTACATTCTCTAGGGCAGGCGGGGTTCATGTGGGAGGAGTACAGCTCTGCTCATAAGATGAGACGCAAACTGAATAGGCTTGAGACTATATAAGAGTCCTTAGTGTTTTTGTAATTGGTTAGAATTTTGGTCAACTGTTGCTAGAATAGTTTGAGGGGTTTATTTGGTTGGTTGGTTCTGACCATGTGTGAGTTTTTGGGAGTGGTATATGTGGGCTTTATAAGGCTGGTGTACGCCCAGCAACTTCCTTTCTGGACGGTGTTTGTCCCTCCCTCCCTCCCCTATCTATTTCTTCTGCTCTTTATGTGTTGTGTTCTTACTAACACTATGTTATATTATCATGTTGGGCGGGAAGGTGCTACAAACCAGCGGCCACGTAAGGTGTAAGAAAACGCTGTGGAGCACATTTCCTTTGAAGGGTCATAGTATGGCCTACGTCTGCGGGAGGACTTTGGGCGTCCGTCTCTGCGGACACGCTCATACTATGCAGTATTATAGGGGGTTGTGAGACTTCACAGCTCAGCTTACAATGACCACGGGGGGGGGCATTTCAGTCGCTCCCTAATATTGGTTATGTAACGCTCGGCTTACAATGACCACAAGGGGGCGTATCAGTCGCTCCCTAATATTGGTTATGTAACATATGGCTGGAGCTGAGTGTTTGTAGCATCCTTCTTTGCCTCCCAAAAATAAATTAAATGCTCAGGGTCATACCTTCAATAAAAGTGAGTTATGACCATTTAACCAAAGCAGTCTGTGGGCCTGATTCAGAGCGCAAGCGGGTCGATGGTCGGGCAGTGCGCACGCTGCTGCGCGTGCGCGAGTGAGAACTGCACTCGCTCGGTGCTCACAGCAAAACGGGCCGGCTGTCGATGTTGATAGATAGCTCGCCCCGTTTTGTAGGCGGGCCGGGGGGGTGGCTACACAAATAGAGGCGTTCCCTCTATTAGAGCAGGAAGTTCACTGGGGCTTGCGGTGGATGAGAGTCTACCACAAGGGTCTTGTCGCAAGCCCGAAGGTTGCGATAATCGCGACCATCGCCAGGACGCCCATACAAGTTGTGGGTGGTCACTCACAGCTATGCGAGCAGCCTGGAGGCGGATTTTATTTGAATTTTTAAATCCGCCCTGATTTATAGCGAGCACTGGCAAATAGCGAGCGCCTCTGAATCAGGACCAGTGTCCGTGTCTTTATTTTAGTGTAAGTTAGTTGTAAGTTGTTATATTGTTTAATAAAGTTATGGACGCCTTATCAAAAAAATTGCAATGTGCTAATGACAGATAATTTTTCTGCTTCTCTAAATAGGAAATGAAGTCAGCTGAGAATTGTGGGCATGTTAGATCTCCTCTTACAATGCTTCCTTCCCAGCAGTGACCTGTCTGTTGTATGGTTCTTCTTCCTTTTTGCGTACATTCAGTAATGAATGTTCTTGTCTGACCGGTTACAGTTCTGAAATAGTAATTCTGATAAGACCGTTCCATTGCTGCTAGCAGGCATATTATTAATGTTGATATAGGAATCATATTACAATAGACATGCCAACTTTAGTGTCACCTGGGTTTATTATTTTTTATGTTTTTTTTTTTTTTAATTCACTCACAGGGGCTGATTCTGAGTTGGGAGCAGTAAAGCAAATAACTGTGTACCTGGACAAACCATGCTGCAAGGCAAGGGGTGCAAATACATTTATTATTTTTGCATGCATGGTAAATTCTGGCTGCTTGTGCATGTATCCCAGGAGTGCTGGACAGCCTTATGGATAAGGTGGGTACACACCTGACCGATATATCTGCAGATCGACTGCATACAGACTGCCCGATTCGTCGTGAGTGACATTACAACTGGGCGGGCATTTACATGTGCCCGCCTAGTTGAGCTGTCAATCACCACCGGACCGTGCAGCAAGGGTATTGGCGGTCGGCTGACTACCCGTACACACAGCACGATGCACCAATATATCTGCAGACATATCGCTGGCACACACTGGCCGACACACACACACAATATATCGCCCGTTCAATTGAATGGCCGCTATGTCAGCCAGTATGTACCCAGCATTACACTGCAATTGAGATTGGAGTTTGGACATGCCCCTCCCAAATCTAACTCCCTCTGCACGTTACATCTGCCCCTCCTGCAGTGCAGCATGACTTTACCAAGGTGCATAGGGCCTGATTCAGACCCGCTCGCGAGCGATGAGCGCTCGAAAGCGGGTCGATGGTGCCCTAGTGTGCATGCGCATGACGGAGGGAGCTCCGTTGTGCGCATGCGCAAGACCCGGCAGGAACTGCGTGCAGGAAGTTTAGCCGGGGAATCAGTCGCTCAAGGTCTTGCACCAGAGGGGGCGTGCTGTCGATGGTGACTGACAGCACGCCCCCTTTGGTGGGCGTGCCAGGGGCGTGCCTGCCAGACGGAGGCGTTCCCATGGGAACGCCTACCGTCTGGGTCCGGCCCCACTGACATCACTAGTGATGTCAGTGGGAGTGATTTTGGCTCTGAAAAAGCCAAAATCACTCCAGGGCTTGCGGCCACGAGACCTTACCGCAGGGTCTCGTCGCAAGCCCGATGGTCGCGATTGTCTTGACCATCGCGACCATCATCATGGACGCTCGCATAAGCTGTGGGTGGTAACCCACAGCTATGCGAGCGTCCAAGAGGCCGCTCCATTTTTAGGTAGGAGGGCCCTGATTCAGAGCAAGCGCTCTGGTCAGAGCGTCCGGCTCTGAATCAGGCCCATAGTTACTTGCTTTCTTTGTTTTACTGCCACCTCAGAATCATCCCTACATTCAAATGACAGCTGCATGGTAGCATAGAGGTTAGCATTGCTGCCTTATAGCACTGTAGCACAGGACGGCACTGGGTACCGAGAAATCCAGCACCAGCCCTGACTGTGGTAATGTGTTTTCTTCCCGGCCTTGGCCCTATCTGTGTGGATTTTGGGCCTGATTCTGATGCCCGACCATTGGGTTTGCGTACAAATCCGAATCAGTCTCTTTGTATGTTCTCCTCTTTTTTTTTTTACGATGGTTTCCTCCCACACTCCAAATTCATACTAGTATGTTCTTAGGCTGCGGACTATTATGTACCCTAATATTTATATGTAGTATTCATACACATTTTGCCCCTGAAAATAGAGGGCGCTTTTTCAGAGTCACTCTTTGAAAAAGCCCCCGCTATTTTCAGGGGCGAAACACATCAGAGGGATCCCCCAGTTGTTACCCTTGTGCTGATGTCCGATTGAGATCATTGTGACGGGGTGAGCGTTACTACAGGTTCCGGCATATCCCGGTCTAGCCACAATTCGTCACCCTCTCAGGACAGAGATTTTATTTTGGAGCGAGTAACTATTTGGCTGCCTATACGAGTAATTTTGTCACTATACAGTGTCTGTCGTCTGTGGATTTCACACAGTATATACTAGTGGACGGCATTCAGGTTATTAACTCTGGACATCAGCAAAAGGATTTAAGAGAAATAAATATTTATTAATTTTTTTTTTATAATATATTGCAGTTGATTGGTGAATAGCAATTGGAGATTTAGTGATGTTTAAAGTATACAATGTGCAATATTCTTAGGTACTTGTCATCATAGTTACATTGAATTAAAGGTTATATTTATTTATTTATGATCAAGTCCTGACCATATTTATTTTCTGCCATTTCACAAAAAAAATATTATTAGCGTAGAGCCCTGCTGTTTGTTCCTATGGCATAGTATTATGCTGTTTGTTCCTATGGCATAGTATTATGCTGTTTGTTCCTATGGCATAGTATTATGCTGTTTGTTCCTATGGCATAGTATTATGCTGTTTGTACCTATGGCATAGTATTATGCTGTTTGTTCCTATGGCATAGTATTATGCTGTTTGTTCCTATGGCATAGTATTATGCTGTTTGTTCCTATGGCATAGTATTATACTGTTTGTTCCTATGGCATAGTATTATGCTGTTTGTTCCTATGGCATAGTATTATGCTGTTTGTTCCTATGGCATAGTATTATGCTGTTTGTTCCTATGGCATAGTATTATGCTGTTTGTTCCTATGGCATAGTATTATGCTGTTTGTTCCTATGGCATAGTATTATGCTGTTTGCTCCTATGGAATAGTATTATGCTGTTTGTTCCTATGGCATAGTATTATGCTGTTTGTTCCTATGGCATAGTATTATGCTGTTTGTTCCTATGGCATAGTATTATGCTGTTTGTTCCTATGGCATAGTATTATGCTGTTACTAGAAAGTGATCAACACATTGTCTACCTGTAGTTTAATCTCTTGACCATGTCATACTTACCGACTTTGCATTCTCTTCTAAGGGAGAAGCCCAGAGGAGGGTTGCAGGTGACTGGGCACGGGGCCATAAGAAATTGTGAGGCCCGGGACTGACAAAATAACCATGGCCCCCCCACTCCCTCTAAGCCTCATGAGTCATGACACCTTATCTCATTCTGGCTTCTTCTCCTCCCGATCTGGCTGGCGCTGCTCCTCTGACCTCTCCCAGTGGCGCAGCGTATTGTAATGATGTTATGTGCGCCGACTCCAAAAAGAAAACTTTATTGAACAAGGGTGCGAGCAGGGTCGGGCATCAGCGTGGCGTGCAGGTTGGAGCGGGCCTTCCTCCTATTATTCAATCAGGTAGTGCAGGCCGGTGGCCGGTAGCAGCGGGCCCCCCTCCTTTCACTAAAGTGGGTAGCACAGGCTGTGCGGTAGGAGCAGGCGGTACTGGGTAGGAGCAGGCAGTACTGGGTAAGATGCGGACGGGCCCCCCTGTTCTGCCAGGGTTCGGGCATGGGACCCCAGGTCCCGCAGTCCCACCTAATAGCGGCCTTGCTCATGCTGTGAATCAAGGTTAGATCAAGAGAGGGTGAGGCCAATGTGATTTTCGTGGAAACATGTCATATTGGACACGCACTCTCCCCATGGACCTGTGATTTGCAGTATTATCTGCCCTATAATGCCCAATTCCACAGGAAGTGGGCAGGATGTGGGAGGGCCGCCTAATGTTCCAAAGTGACGTCCTGCAAATTCATGAGTCTCCCGCAAATTTCGGGAGATCAGGCAAGTATGGACCATTTACCACAAACTTTCTGAGCTATTTATAATATAGACAGGGCTCCAAATACTGTGTAATATGGAAACAGAACCCCACCCACCTTTTAAAGCTTAGGTAAAATATTTACTGTAGAAAGGATTTTAAATTGCACCATAAAAGTGAATTATGATGGAGGTGATTTACGAGGGACTGGCCACGTACAGTGTATTTTACATCCTTCTCTTTATTTTTTTTGTGCCAAATCTGTCTAATATTTAACCCGATGAAACTGGTTATATAATATCATATTCATTTAGCTTTTACAGTGAGGAAGGGAGCGCCGTTCCCTCCAAGCACTTGCAAGATTCCAGAATTGCATCACAGATATTTATTTACTGTGACGCTGGCGCAGAGTTTGATGCAATCGTGCCCCAAAGTGCAGGCGCAATTTGCATTCACTAAAAAAAATATGCAAATCCTCACCTACCATACTAAGGAGCATATTCAATTGGGCGCAAGGTTTAGCTAAGTAAAACACTTTGCGCCCAATTTTGGAATACCGCGGGTATGCGCGCTCCCGATAAACGCGGTATCCAATTGAAAAAAAATTGGACGCAGGGTTTACGGCTCTGAAAACCCCACGCCGCATTAAAAAAAAAAAGAATTCATCACTTACCTGCCAGGGGGTCTCCAGTGGTCTCCGCAGCTCCCGGTGGCCTCCCCTCTATCTTCACACAGGAGAGGGCGCTGCAGGAGGTCCTGGGGGCTGCTGGGAGGCTCCAGGGGCTGGTGGGAGGGGCAAGGGCTGCTGGGAGATGTAGTTCTCCCATCGCCCATTCCGGGGGGGAACACACAGACACTGGGCGGCCACACACACACACTTAGAAACACTCACACACACTGACATACTGACCCTGCAGCAGAGGACCCGGCTTCCGACGCTGGATGCAGAAGAAGATGCAGAAGACAGCGCTGCAGAGGGTAAGTAATTAAGGACTATTTAAGCTAATTGGAAACTTTCAATTTCCTGAAGGAGGGGCAGGCCTGCCATCAGAAATCATGGGGCCCGGTACTGACAAAGAAAGCCGGTCCCCCGGGGGAGTGCTACACGGGGGGGGGGGGGTTAAACGTAATTTGTGCATAACCCAGTTTAAAAAATTCTCAAAGTTTGGGGTGGGGAAGGCAGGATGGACATGGGGGTCACAGGGTGGTAATGCTGGACCTTAATTGGGGGGCATAGGGCAGGGAAAGCTGGCTGGACTAGGGGGGAGGGAAGGCTAGGTACACTAGGGGGGAGGCACAGGGCAGGGAAGGCTGGACTGGGGAGGGGCACAGGGCAAGGACTCCTACCTTGTTTCTTCAGCGGGGGCTCGGGAGACAGCAGTGCAGAAAATATGAAGCGACAGT
Organism: Taudactylus pleione; assembly: GCA_031769625.1. Taxonomy (NCBI): domain Eukaryota; kingdom Metazoa; phylum Chordata; class Amphibia; order Anura; family Myobatrachidae; genus Taudactylus; species Taudactylus pleione. Next base: position 1,870,140 of record JAUIMM010001300.1, read on the forward strand.
CGGGGAGACACAGCACCGCTGGCGGTATTTGAAATATGACGCTGCCGGTGAGCCAATCACAGCTCGCGGACCGGCAGCCAATCAGGAGCAGCCGCAATGGCTGCTCCTGATTGGCTACCGGTCCGCGAGCTGTAATGTCTTGCGGCCGGCACCATATTTCAAATACCGCTGGCGGCTCTGTGTCTCCCCGGCTGTCGCTTCATAATTTCTGCACTGCTGTCTCCCGAGCCCCCGCTCTCTCTGGGCCCGGCAGTCCCCCCCTGACAGCGGCCCTGAGGAAGGGGGTGCCACTGGGGTCCCAGAGCAAGTCCCACTGTTTTTTACTAAAAAACAAAACATTTTAGGAAAAAACACACTTGCTCTGGGGTTGCGTGAAAAAAAAAACCTCCCGACAGTCAAAAAAGAAAAAATCCCGCACCTACAGGAAAAACCTCGCAGGTGGGGGATTTTTGCAATTCACGCACCCAATTGAATATGCCCATAAGAGTCTGATTTAGAGAAGGACACTAATGGCATTGCACCTGTGATCCCTTACACGGCTTCTGTGTGGTGAAAATATGCAAATGACGCAGACGCCGAGGATTGTATTGAGACCAGTGGTGGCACCGAGGTCAGTGACACCTAGGGTCTCATTCAGACCCGCTCGCAAGCGCCTATGCGCTCGCAAGCGGGTCAATGTTGAGGCCCTGCGCACGCACAGCGGCCGCACTGCGTGTGCACAAGCCCCGGAGTGAGAGAGAAATTCTCACACTCCGGGGTTCACTACAAAAATGGCAGCTGTCGTGGTGATCGACAGCTCGGCAGGGTGACTGGCCAAACGGAGGCGTTCCCGATGAAACGCCTGCCGTTTGGGGGCGGCCCCACTGACATTACGAGTGATGTCAGTGGTGAGCTTCCGGCTCTACCACAAGGGTCTCGTCGCATGCCCCGATGGTTGCGACGCGATCATCAGCCTGGCAGCTCGCTAAAGCTGTGGGTGGTCACCCACAGTCTAGCGAGCGGCCAGGAGGCCGTGTCATAAAATAGATGCGGCTGCCCTCATTCAGAGTGAGCGCTCGCATTTTGCGAGCGCCTCTGAATGAGGTCCCTAGTGTGGTATATAGCAGTCCCCCAGAGGTGATTGAGTACGAAAAAGGGCGTGGCCTCGTGGGAAGGCCGTCAGTTCTCTGAACCAGGGGCGTTTCTACACTGGCAGCCCCCATTTACATCACTTGGGGGCATGCCCAGCATTCCCGGAGATGCTGGACTGCCCCAGAGACTGTGCCTGCACTGCCGGCACCTCCCCAGTATCACTGCTGAGGAGTCAGCATTTTGGTGTCACCCCATTGAAGGCTGGCGCCCAGGTGCATTCCGCACCCCCCCCCTTCCATGACGCCGCTGATTGAGATGCCCACCAGCGGCTTTGGAAATTCAAGCATCTGCATACAAAGATGCAGCATCGGGTGCAGACCATTCGATTATGGCAGTCCTGAGTAAACCCTATGGTTGCTTAGAATGGGTGCGAGACGATGGAGACTTTTTCATTCTGAACATAGAGGCGTAAGAGTGGAGGGGGTCCGTGTGCATTCCCCGCCTGGGGCACCCTCCTCTCTCCCTGGCAGCCGGCCACTTCGCCGCAGCATTGAACTCTGGGCACTAGTGTATGCCCAGTCTACTGCGCATTTTCCTGGTGATTTCTCTACTGCCCATGCACAAAACGCCGGGAAAATGGCAGCGGTGGCCATTTTCCAAGTGCTTTGTGCAGCGCTAGAGCCGGTGCGGGACTTCGGAGGGGTAAGTATTAGAAATACGAGTGCAGTGTGTGCGGTGCGGGACCCTCCTGGATCCAGGGGCCCGTGTGCACCGCACGCCCTGCACCCAGTATAAATACGACCCTGTTTATACGGGATCACAGACGCAGGCTGTGACATGAACCAAAGACAGCCATGACACGCCTGAGTTTTCAGCTGCCACTCCCCGTTACCTCCCACAAACGCTCCCTGACTGTCAGCCACACTGTGAGTGAAAACTCTCCGCTAACAACTATGGGCCTGATTCAGACCCAGTTGCTATGAGCGTACGCTCACTCGATGCGTATGCAAATATTTGAAAGTGACGCGGCGGAGAGCGATTGCTCGCCAAGGCATAAGCATGCCCATCTTACCTGTACGAGCGTTCGCTTTGTGTATGCAGACTCCCCTTAGCGTATGCAGAGACGCCCACTGCCCCACGTCATCTCCTGGAAGTTTGCGAAAACATTGGTACATCGACCACTATCGGATGTGAATGCAGTGCTTATGGTAGCTTTTTTCTACCGCAAACATTGCAAGGAAAACAGAATAAAAAAATAGCTGGTGATGTGTACTATGACGCTGCCTGTTAATTGTGCACGCCTCTAAAACGGCGTTGAAACACTCAGGCACGCCTGCGTTCGCACCTCCACTCCCTCGTTTTTACTGGATTGCCCCAGTTACCACCCACAAACGTCCTCTCCTGTCACTGACTCTGCTGGGCTGGCTTTGCTGTGCGAGCGAGGGATCTGCAGACACACTGTGTAGTTTGCTCACGCGACTGTGATGCGTACGCATGCGCAGATTAGTGACCATTGGCAGTAGCGAGCGCACTGCGGATAGCGTCCGGGTCTGAATCAGGCCCTATGTACCTTGACGCATTCACAGTTTACGGCAATCGCTCAACTGCATACATTTTGGCGTTGTGTACATCTCTGAATAAGGCCATAAGACATGGGCAGGTTGACCTCAGTAGCATAAATACCAGTTTACGCCAGGCGTACGTCACTTGCGCCCATGTTTATAGCCATTTGTTTAGTTTGCAAAATACACATTTGCTAACAGAGGGCCTGATTCCGAGCCGCTCGTAAGCGGCCGCTCGTTCGCTCTGAGTGATGTTCGCACATCTGCGCATGCGTATGGGTCGTAATGCGCATGCGCCAACCAGTCAGTGCGGTCAGAAATCGTGTGCTCGCAAAATAGCGAATGCCTGCTAATTTGAGTGACAGGATGAGGCGTTTGTGGGTGGTAACAGGGGAAGGTGCTTGAAAACGGGGAGTGGAGATCCGAATGCAGGCGTGCCAAATGGTCAAAACGGGCGTTTTAAGGGTGTGCATAATTAACAAAGCAGCGTCATCGACCATGTCACTTGGTTGTTTCTTATCCTGAACTGCTCGCATGATTGCGGTAGGAAAATGCTACCACAAGAATAACGAGCAGTTCATACGCCTTTCGATGTACTCGATTAATCTAATAAATAGCGGAGATGACGTATGATGTGAGCGGCCAAGGGGCGTGTTTACAAAATAGCGAGCGCATGTTTCGTTCGCTCGTTCAGACATAGAGGCGTCAACAGACTGCAAAGAGCGAGCGCTCAATTTAAATAGCCAGCCCCTTTTTCTGAACGAGCGTCCGCAAATAGCGTCCCGCTCTGAATCAGGCCCAGAGATCAATAAAACGTATAATACATCAGAAACGCCTCCCCGTCTCATGTACAAGAAAAAAAGAACAAACACTTGTGCACTGGACTGTATGGGAGCGATTCAATTGTTGCGTGGGCGTGGCGATAATTATCGCCCAGTTTTGGGATTCAATTGTCTTGGGCGCACATTAATTATCACCCTCTTAGCACCTTATTAGACCGGATTTAGCTGTGTAAAATGACTAAACCCGTCTAAAGTTCTGTTTATGGTGTCATAACTGCTAAGGGTCTCATGGTCATGCTGGCTGAGGTATATAATGGCCCCAGAAGCTGCAAACTGGGAATTTATAGTGCAAATGGTTTGAGTCCCAGCACTAAAGGCCTGACGCTATTGCAGCCATGACAGAGACTTTTTAGGCAGCGTGACTACGTCTTTATGCTAATGTCACAACCAATGGGATTCCTACTGAGACGTCGACCAGCTGGGGCGCTAATCCGATGCTGTGCACACAAAGATGCACCGCCAGTCACACCATCCAGACAATGCACCAGCCACATGGAAGCGCACAATGTCCATCCGAACATGGCCGCTGGTGCCAGTGCAACTGTGGCAAAAACTGCAAGCCACTGCCCTGTTACCTCCCAGGAACGGCCACCAAAATTGCTTCTTTCTGTACCCAAATTTGTTCTGCGTCTCCCGCCCGGTAACTATCGGGACGCATGCGCAGCAAGACTCGGACGCATGCACAGACCTAAAACGTTGGCAACTTGTGTCTGGCATCGATATTGCGTTCACCTCTGAATCCAGCCCTCGTTGTCTTTTTCTTTACTTCTGAAGAGCATCGTGTAATCAGTTAGGACCAGGACAAGATGTGGAAACAGAAGGAAGTTGTGTTGTCATGTAGTACAACCACAAGAGCACTGAAGTCACTAAAATGTACAGTATATTTCTTTGTATTAAAAAAAAAAACGTTTAGTAAACCATATGGACATAGGGAGTAATTCAGCAAGGATCGCAACTGCAAAACTGCACGCAGGCTATAGAAATATGATGTATGCACGAAGGCAGCTTTGCACTTCTGTCCTTGCTATTATGCAAATGCAGCAGGAGGTGTATGATACCCCCGGCTGCATTTGCGATCCCAGCACCACGACGGAGGTTGCAGGCTGGGATCACCATCGTGACCATTGGAGGCTTACTCAGCCTCAGCTTACTCAGCCTCAGCTTACTCAGGCTGGCCGGCTTGCGAGCCCAGAACATTGCAGTCGACGCAGTCCCTGGGCTTGCCACTCCCGGAAAATGGGGCAGACACACCTCTGTTTCCAGGAACGCCACCACCCCCGCACTGCAACTTGAATGCCTCTGCCTGAGGCATAGAGGCATAGAAAGGTCTGCGTGTGACTACCCAGGACCCACTCTGCACACTCGCAGAATGGGTCCTGCGCACACACACACAGTTTCCCGATAATTCCTGAATCAGGCCCATAGAGCATTCTATAGGAAAACACTCATTTAGAGAGGCACCAACTATGCTATCATGAAATGTGGGTACCAAATGCCTCAGGTGGTGTTATAAAGGTACTTCATTAAGTTTATATATATATGGTTTTGTATAATGCAAACTGAATGGGACATGAATTCCCGCGGGCTGAATAGCCTAACCCTAACCTCCCCCCAGCAGTGCCTAACCCTAACCCGCCCTTACCGCACCCTAACCTAGCCCTCCAGGGGGGAAGGTGCCTAATCCTAACCTCCTGGAGATAGAAAGTATGTTAGAACAAACCCAAATTGACTTCATCATCAGAGTCAATGATTTTATACTACATCATAATTACCTGTGGTTCGACAGCACATTTTTCTTACAGACCACGGGCACCGCCATGGGATCAGGGGTAGCCCCGAGCCATACCAACCTCTAAGTGGGAGGAGGAAAACATATGGAGGGGGCATGGCTTCGGGGCGGATTTGATCCTGTGGCGGTGATACATAAATGATGTCATCTTTATATGGAAGGGCTCCAGATCATCACTAGAAGAGTTCCTCAACCACATTAATAACAATGACCAGAATTTAATGTTCACAACATACAGTAGCCAAGAAAGAGTAGTATTTTTAGATCTTGCGATGTATATTGACAATAGTAAGATACATACCAAAACCTACAAGAAGAATGTTGACGTCAATATTTACATTTTATCCACCAGTGGGCATCATAAGAGCTGGTTGGACACAGGGCTATAGCTAGGGTAGTGCGGCCGGTGCCATCGCACAGGGCACCACAGGACAGGGGGCGCTGTTTGGGCCTGTCAAATTTCTGTTTATTATCATTCTCACTTTTAACTTTCTCTTATTTCATCCCCAGCATCTCCTGGCCTCTTCTATCTCTTCCCTGGCCCTTCCCCATGAAGCCATTCCCCTTTTTTGGGTGCATTATATCCCTTTGAAAAATGAGGGGGGCGCCAATGCTCTTTCTGGCACAGGGCACCAAAATGTCTAGTTATGGCTCTGGTTGGACAACATCCCTAAAGGACAATTTAGGAGAAGCTGCTCTAAGCTGGAAGACTACCAGGCACAAGTACTATAATTGAGTACCCAATTCATAGACAAAAAATAAAATCCTACTCTGGTGCAACAGGCCTTCAGTGAGATAGGACAGACAGACAGACAGACAAGCACTCTTACAAGTTAACAACACAAGGAAAGAGTCCAACCTACAGGAAGTCCACTTAATCACACAGTATAAGAAATCAGCACAACAGATCAAAAATATAAAAAAAAAAATCATTGGGACATATTATTACAATATCAAGATCTTAATAAAACTCTGAAAATCATATATAGGAAAGCCCCAGATATCAGCAAGAAATGAGTGAAGAATTACATTCCACCACAAACACTAATTCAAAAGGAATGACCTTACATGGAAGAGAGAGGGGGTTTTCACTACGGTGGGAAATGTGCTGGCTGTAAGTGCACATATTCCTGCAGTTATAAGAAAGTGACACAATTTCACTCATCCACGATAGATCAAAGTTTCTCAATGAAACAAAACATGTCATGTAAAACTCGAGGTGTCATATACCTCCTAAGATGCAGCCGTGGTCTCCAATATAAAGGCAGGACGATCAGACCACTCAAGTCCCACATCTATGAACATGTAAGGAACATAAAGATAGGGTATGACAACCACAGCGTATCCAGAAATGTTAAGGAGAGACACAATTCGGACCCCACTGGCATATTCTTTATTGCAATAGAGCAACCACTCACCAGTTGGAGAGGAGGGGACCACTTGAACATCATGGATAAACATGAAATGAAATGGGTCTATACTCTGAGCATCATGGCACCAAAAGGCCTAAATATCGAATTCAACAACAGAATATTGACAATTTAACAACCCCACCGTAAGAAACCAGGGTCCCCACTTCCCCATCTTGTCCTCCTCATCAACCCTTCCAGCACCAGTATCCAGTTAGATCCAAATGACCACGATAACACATAACTAAACTCAATGACATGACTGATACTCCACACTACAACATATATGTTTGGTACACATCAGATTGGGAATATGCTGATGACTGATCAATACTATATATAACAGTTACTACAGAATAATTACCGATAAAACACAAAACATTTAACCGAGATATAACACGATAATATGATAAGTCACGGTAACATAATCCTTACATAACCTTCTGTGTTATATTCTGACAATGCACACAACCACTTTCAAATTGTACCATCAACCTACATTACCAGATATTCGTTAGGCTGACCATACAGAAATACGCAATTATGTACAACCTTACAACAGGAGACACTCTACCATATAGAAGAAAAAGTCTGGCACACAGCTCTTTACTCTATGGGACTTTACCTATTTCTTCTATTAAACACCAAACTGTCGATAATCTCAATCCCTACATATCCTATATTATACATATATATACCCAATAGGAACAGAGACACACTACACTAATACTTTCTAGATAGGGATAGATCGATTCCTGTTTTCAATTAGTTCTAATGATTTTTTACCCATTAGATGTCAAGCAGCACAGAGCATTACATTAAGGAACACGCCCACATAGGAGGTGATTGGCCGGACCACAGGATATCTACCAATCACTCAGGCACATACACCCATCCTTGAAGAAGGCTCTGATAGGCTGAAACGCGTCGACACGTGACCTCCATACACAGAGGGGAGAAGTTGCAGGGAGACCAGTGCACGGTTTCACGCTGCCATAGTTTCCTCTCATCCCCGCAGACAGACTTACCCCATTGACAACCACAGCGTCCGACACCATCGAGGAGAAGGGTCCTTTCCGACCCCACCATCGAACTAATGGACCTCCTATTTAAGGACTAAGGGGTCTATTTATTAAGCAGTGTTAGGAGAAGTGAAGAGTGAAAAGTGATAAGGTGCCAGCCAATCAGCTCCTAACTGCCATCTCACAGGCTGTGTTTGAAAAATGGCAGTTGGGAGCTGATTGGATGGCACCTTATCACTTTCTTATCACTTTTCACTCTGTCTCCTAACACTGCTTAGTAAATAGACCCCTAAGACACAGTCCGCACCTCTCCCTGGGAACCAGCTCTAATGAGCAGGAGCGCTAAAGGACCCTGAAAACATTGATTGGTATCATACGGAAAAGAGACCCTATTCCATACAAAGGTCTTCGTACATCCCTATTTGTACAGCAATAGAGGGTTTACTAATACAGTTACACACACAGGGCTCTATTTACTACAATCCGCATATTGAATGCGGATTGTAGTGTGATATTACCGAGTGAATTCGCATTGCGAATTCAGGCAATATCACAGGGATTTACTATAAATCCCTTGCAGGGACAGAGCTTGCGATAAAGCTCTATCCCTGTGGATCCCATTCGCACTCTAGTCGCGGTATTTTCGGAAAAAATACCGCGACTAAGAGCCCGCGCATGCCCCGACCCACCGTCGCTGCTACCCCCCACGACGCTAAACCCCGCCCCCCACGATCACGGACCCCCGCGACCCCCCCCTCCCTTCATTACACTTACCTACATCCTCCTGGCCTCCGGTGATCTTCTCCAGGCTTCCCGATCAGGTGATCTCCCATACTGCACTGGGGCCCGATCACCTGATGACCGGGCAGCAGTGCACTGTGGGAGACCAGCTGACCGGAGAGGAGCCATCACCAGAGGCCCGGTCACCGGTCCCTGGATTCAGGTAAGTAAAAAAAAATGTTTAATTTTTTTTTCTTTTTTTTACAGCAATCAGCTTGCGGTCTATTTAGACAACATAGCTGATTACCGGTACCGGCTGCCGCCTCTGCTCTCCCCGTCAGAGCAGAGTGGGAGCCCGGTAACCGGGGGAGACCCTGGATAACGCCACCTCCAGGTGGTGTTATTATCACAGGGCTTACCCCGGTATTTTTTTACAATTTATTTTTAGTAACTTAGGTCGGATCACATTTCCCATTACAATTATGGGAAATGCGATCTGCTTTACTAAAAATAAGTGATAATTAGGGGTTGGAGTAGAATTTTACTAATTCTACTCCAATTGCCCTATAGTAACTACAGGTGAAACTAAAATAATGTGAAAAGGGTGTGAAAAAACACCCTTTTTCACTTTATTTTAGCAAAAATAATGTTAATAAATAGAGCCCACAGTGTACATAGGGTGACTTAAGTAACATACAGAGAGTAACCCTCTAAAGGGGAAAACTCACCACCCAAGTAACTCCCATTTACATTCTACTTTGACTACTCAGAGTCAGGTTGCCACACCATAGGTGTCTGGAGGGAGACGTAGTGCCTTAGTAACACTACGGATAGAGGCACCCTAAAGGAGCCAGCTAATTTCCCTGGCAACCATCCCCAGATTTGGGATTTTTAAACAATAAATTGTTGAGAATTGGAGCAATGTGTCTGCCAAGTTAATAAACAACTTTTATATACATACATAAAAGTTACTCATAATTCCTCATAAACTAATTCATCTTATATATGATTTTTGGTCATTAGGGGCTCTATTTACTACAATCCGCATTTGTAATGCAGATTGTAGTGTGATATTAATGACTGAATTCGCATTGCGAATTCAGCCAATATCACAGGGATTTACTAAAAATCCTTTGCAGGGACAGAGCTTGTGATAAAGCTCTGTCCCTGCGAATCCTCTCCGCCCACTTATCACTGTATTTTCGCAAAAATACAGTGACAAGTGCCCGCGCATACACTGACCGGCCGCCGCTAAGCCCCGCCCCCGTCGCTAAGCCCCGCACCCCGTGAACGCGACCTACACTTACTTCTGGTGATCGGGGCTCCGGTGATGTCCTCTGTGGCTCCGGTCAGCTGATCTCCAATCCTGCACAGGGACCCGGTCAGCTGACCGGGTCCCAGTGCAGGATGGGAGACCAGCTGACCAGAGAGAGGACATCACCGGAGCCCCAATCTCTGGTCCATGGACTCAGGTAAGTTATTTTTTTTTTTTCACTATTTTTTTTTTACAGTGTATCAGCGTGTGGTGTGTGTAGCAGAGATCAGCGTGTGGTCTGTTTAGACCACACAGCTGATCACTGGGGCCGGCTCCGGGCTCTGCTCTGCCTGTTAGAGCGGAGCAGGAGTCCGGTAACCGGGGGAGACCCTGGATAACGCCACCTCCAGGTGGCGTTATTATCACAGGGCTTCCCCTGGTATTTTTTTCACAATTTATTTTTAGTAACTACCAGACAGATCGCATTTCCTATTACAATTATGGTAAATGCGATCTGATTACTAAAAATAAGTGATACTAGGGGTTGGAGTAGAATTTTACGAATTCTACTCCAATTGCCCTGTAATAACTACAGGTGATACTAAAATAATGTGAAAACACAAAACACCCTTTTTCACTTTATTTTAGTAAAAATAATGATAATAAATAGAGCCCATAAAGTGAAGTGAAAAATCGCCTCCTGCATCCATTTTCCCAATATCTATTTATAATCTGACTGTATGGTGGCAGCACAGTCAGATGTCGTCATATCCAGCAGGACAGTGCTTCTGCAAATAGGTATGGAAGCACTGACATAAATTCTACTTTATATATTAAGGTTCATATTTTTGTGTATACTCTATGTGGGTGTGTTTATATACACACACATATATGTTCAAAAGGGTGCTTGATAGACATCAGGTGGTGAATATCTTTGAATTTAACACATATGTAAACTTTCATATACTCTATATTCGCAATCTCATGAGTTGTTGATATACCATTAATTTATTTATACCCAATTTGATACAATGCGATACATAAAACGGGTATATCTTAAAATATGGTAACTTGCTATAATAAATCTATTTTATTTATTACCAGTTATTTATATAGCGCACACATATTCGGCAGCACTTTACAGAGAATATTTGTCCATTCACATCAGTCCCCAGTGGAGCTTACAATCTATATTCCCTATCACATGCTCACACACATACACACGAGGGTTAATTTGTGTTGGGAGCCAATTAACCTACCAGTATATTTTTGGAGTGTGGGAAGAAACCAGAAGCACCCAGAGGAAACTGTTAGGAACAGAGAGTTAGTCAAGCAGACTTTAGACGCACACAGTTCAAAGAAACCATGCTTTAGGCGGACACTGCCTAGAAAGTTTCAGCACGGTGCGGCCTCTGAGCCCTGTAGCAACCTTGAGGGTTGATATATCCAAGGGCCAGATGCACCCTCTTTGCTGTGTGGCAGCTTTAAGGGCTGGTATGCCTTAGCTTGTTGTGGCCTGTGGGCCAAGGACAAGATGCAGCCTTTGGGCTGTGCGACAGCCTTGAGGGCTGGTATGCCTTAGCTTGTTGCGGCCTGTGGCCCTAGGATGAGATGCAGCCTTTGGTCTGTGCGACAGCCTTGAGGGCCGAAAAGTCTCTGATATGGTGCGCCGGACTGCGCACTATGACACTGAGGTGCGACCAATGTCACCTGGTTGACACTGGTGTTGGAACACCGGAGTGTGCAGTTTGGACTCTGGCCCTGATTCAGAGCCGGACGCTCTGACCAGAGCGCTCGCTCTGAATCAGGGCCCACCTCCATTAAAATGGAGCGTCCTCCTGGACGCTCGTATAGCTGTGGGTCACCACCCACAGCATATACGAGCATGCAAAAAGATGGTCGCGATGGTCTTGACCATCGCGACCATCGGAACTGCGAGTGAAAGCCTGCGGTTGTGTTTCTCAACCGCAAGCCCTGGAGTGATTTTGGGCACTAGTGATGTCAGTGGGGCCGGCTTCAGACGGTAGGCGTTCCCTTGGGAACGCCTCCGTCTGGCAGGCACGCCCCCGGCACGCCCACCAAAGGGGGCGTGCTGTCAGTCACCATCGACAGCACGCCCCCTTTGATGAGACACTCCGAGCGAAGGAAAGTCCTTCGCTCGCCGGGTCTCGCGCATGCGCACGACGGAGCTCCCTCCGTCGTGCGCATGCGCAGTGGGGAACACCGACCCACTTGCGAGCGTACTGCCGCTCGCGAGAGGGTCTGAATGACCCCCTCTGTTTGGACTCTGTTGTGCAGTTTGGACTCTGAGGTGCAGCCAATGTCGCTGGGTTGACACAAGCCGCTGGACGCTGGATTGCGCCCTAGGATGTGAGTGCACTCTGTGCCGCCTGGATGACACAAGCAGCAAACAGCAGATGTAATGCGGACCGTGCCGCCTGGATGAAACAAACGGCAGAGAATAGACACGGCAAACTGGAACCGGGAACTCGACTGAACAAGCAGGAGACTCGGCACAACCGGAAACACGTGAGAATGCTATCACCGGCTTCGGAGCAATGTTCACAGCATCTAACCCGGATCAGCCCCCGAATGACAGACAGGAGGTAGGCGGAGTCTCAATGAACGCTGGCCCGGCGTACGCCTCACACAGTATTAGCAGTGTGGCAGCTTGTGACAGAAACCCACGCAAGCACAGGAAGAATATACAAACTCTGCACAGGTAGGGGCGTGGTGGGAATCGAACCAATGACCTCAGTGCTGTGAGGTCATGGGTTTGATTCCCACCACGGCCCTACCTGTGTAATATTAATAAAAGAGTGTCTGGAATTACATAAAATTGGTCAATGTTATTTTATCTTTGTTTGAGAGGGAGAGGAATCCAGTATCATCAAGTATTTAGAGTATATATACCAAAATAAAATGCAATTTGAAATTTACCTTAAAGTCTGATAAAGCATCTATTGACTATTTTGATATAGTATTGGAAGGCCAATCAGAGGAGTCCATCAAGACTAGGGGGCCTATTCATCATAACTAAGCTTTCTCTAGTGGTAATGATGACAGCTTTTCAGGAAATAGATACTTTTTCCTTATCTGCCCTAACTTACCGCAGCTGTAATCAGTGCTGCGCATGCGCTGTTACATCCGTAAATGCAGCGCATGCCCAGGACTGCCTACAGCTGTGGTAATTCTGTGTGCCCCCCCCCCAAACCCTCCCTCCGCTCACCTCCTCCCCATCCCCAACTTACCTGCCCGCGCAGCCGCCTCCGGCTCCATCTGCTGTTCTGACACTGTGTTCTCCAGGCAGAACACAGTAAAGTTTAGAAGAAAAAAAAAACATAATTTTTTTCTTTTCTAAACTTTACTGTGTTCTGCCTGGAGAACAGGTGTCAGTAAGTGTCACCTGCTGTACGCCACCTCACAGGGGCGGATAGTAACTTCATCAAATTCTGAAAATACATAATTTTCGGAATTTGATGAATAGCATAATTTCCATATGCCCACACTAATGTACTAAAGTACTAATGTATGTGGAATGTGGAAATGAACGCAGGCGGACTTAACCAGGAGATATCAGTGATATCTCCTGTGTTAAGTGTGTTCATGAATACTAAAATAACGGTAATTAGGAAAAATGTCCTTAAAAACTTTATTTTAGTGTTGATGAATAGGCCCCTAAAATTTTTTTAAAGAAAACTGATGCCAACAACAGCTATATCCCTTGGAAAAGCTGTAAACTACCCTCTTGGAAAAGTAAAGTTCCTCATGCCCAATTCCTCAGGCTGAAAGGAATTGTACTAGCATTGAAGATTTTTGGGACCAATCAGAAGTATTAAATGACAGGTTCCTAGAGGGAGGATATGAAAAAGAAAACAGCAAGCCCAAAAGAAACAAAGCAGCTGGTAAGGATAGAGAAGAGTTATTGAAAATAAAGGATTCGGGATTGGTGAAAGACAAAAAATATAATGGATCCAACAGACCTTTTATTACTCAGAATAATAGGGAGAATAGAAAAATGCTAAATAGCTTAGAATCCCATTGGAACCACATTTGCCTAAAAGACCAGGGATTAGTATTTAGGAAAGCCCCAACTATTAAAAGTATTTTGGCACCTGGTCAATTAAGAACAGTACGACCTCAAGCAACTGTGGACAATAGTCAAACAAGCTATCTTAACAAAAGATCTGGTTGCTTCCCATGTAATCACTGCATATGTTGTAAATGGGTAGGATATGTAATGCTGACAGTCGGGATCCCAGCTGTCAGAACCCGATGCTGGGATCCCGACAGGGTTAACATACCGACACTTGTTGGTCGGTATGCTAATCCTCACCCTCTCCTTACCCTATCCCTCCCTCTGGTGCCTAACCCTAACCTCCCCCTAGTGCCTGAACCTAACCCTCCCCCCTTAGTGCCTAACTATAACCCTAAACCTAACCCCCCGATACTTACCTTCGGCATGCCGGCAGTTGGTATTCCGGTGCCAGGATATAGTCCGTCGGCATGCCGTGTGGAGTCATGCTGACTACATCCCATTGTAAACATATGGAAAAAAGCCCTTTGCCTGGTAAGGGGAAGATAAGAAAGTTTATATGCCCAGAGACGTGGTGACATGTAACATCAGTTTTATGGTATATAAAATTAAATGTAACTGTGATTATCTTACATAGGAAAAACTAAAATATGTGTCAAAATAAGGATCCAAAAACATCTGAGGAACATTAAACATAAGATAAAGACCCTCATCCTTCCTCGCCAGTTTACAAAATACATAATGCTAGTGTAAAAGATTCCAGCTTCACTATCCTACTGTAGAGTGGGTTAAAAAGGACCCGAGAGGGGGTGATAGAGAACTTCAGTTATCCAGAAGGGAATCCTTCTGGATTTATTCTCTGATTACGCTAGTACCCACCTGCCTAAATGAGACCAATGATATTGTGTCTTTTCTTGTAATGTATATATATATATATACCTCTGGGTAGTATATGGCATTAGATATAACAATGTTTATTTGTATAAAATATGTTTATATTAATATATAGCTCCTAGTCCATTGTGAATTTTGATATAAGGGCAAAATTTACTAAGCGGTGGTTTGACAGCGGTTTCTATTCTATTCTAAACCCCGGGGGTTTGGTGGCGGGTTCTATTCTGTTCTAAACCCCGGGGGTTTGGTGGCGGTTTTGCAGCGGTTTCTAAATGACAGCCCTGTTCTATTCTAAAATGTGTTTTGACAGCAGTTTTGCAGTGGTTTTGGCCTTAGTAAATCTGCAGATAGCAAAACCGCCGCCAAACCGCAGTCAAAACACATTTTAGAATAGAATAGAACCACTGCAAAACCACCACCAAACCGCCAGGGTTTAGAATAGAATAGATACCGCCGTCAAACCGCCGCTTAGTAAATTTTGCCCGAGATGCATTAGGGAAAGTCATGCGGGTTGGAATGCACCCGGAAGTATGTGCGCTCCACCATCAGTACTGTGTAAGTTAGATCATGGTCCAAATAGCAAGTGGAATGCAACCGAAAGTCCGTACGTTCCATGACTGGTGTCAATGTGACCATCCAACTTCCAGTTCCATAGGGGATTAAGGAGGGTATCCACTACCTGACAGTGAAAAGACTTAACGATATCGTTATCGTTCAGTCGTTCACTACACTGCAGGGTGCCCACACTGAACGATATGTCGTTCAGTGCAGGCACAATCAATCATCTGCAAACATGCTGAACCTGACGATATCGTCAGGTTGACCAGCATGTTTGAACGATGATAGATGTCTAAAAGATGTCTAAAAGACCAAATTTTCAAGCGATTTTCAAACGATGTTCGAACGATAATCAAACGATTTTATCGTTATCGTTCAACTTTATCGTCTAGTGGATACCCCCTTTACAGAGACGCTGTGGTTATACTTTGGAACGCATACAGGAAAGCTTTGTGTGTTTCACAAGCCGAAGATGTAGGGAGCATGGGGCTAAGGAACACATATAGGATTTCTGTGCATTTTACAAGCAATTAGCAATTACTGAACCACCAATTAGTGTTTTAAAAATATTTAAAAGTACTAAAAGGTCTTATTATAAAATATAAATAGTGAATTAAGAGTTAGGTAAGCTACTAGTATGCAATAAATGTTAATGGTAAATAAAAGATTAAATCAGGTTGAAAATAAATCTCTTTTATTACACCTGGAAGCATGTGAGGTCACAATGTGGAGAGGACAAACAGATAAACTTCCAGATCCTCAGCTCATTCACCTGCTGGCTGTTGACCCAAGCACACGGAATATACACAATAACCATAGTAAGGGCTCAGTCTGATCCTGTAGGCACTCTGCACTCTGTTGCTTTACTTGATGTTATATTGAATTTTGCCTTTGGTAAATTGCACTATGTTTCACATGACTCTATATAAATGACTAAGTAATATTATTCACTGCTATTCACTTCTATTTGAAAGTTCCCTTAAAGGGACAAAGGATATATATTATGTTAAATGAATTTTCAACCATGCAATAAGTATATCAATATATAAGGTTATCACTCACTTTATATTCTGTTCAATTATGTTTTAATAATACACTAAATATTATTATATTACATATGTTATCATCTTTAATGGATTTAAATATTTATTATTTATTTGTATGTATATTTCTATGATGTACTTATTGACACTCTGTTAAAAAGAGCTGGAAATAATTTGGCACTCTACCACAAGTGGTATGTATTAATGTTTTGTTTTGAAATTACCTGGCAACTGTATTATGTGATTGTATAATGGACACAAAGTCCTATTTACTATGACAGATTATTCTTGGGGGATACAGTCAGGATGCCGGATGTCAGTGTACCGATGCTGGAATCCCGACGCCCGTCAGAATGGCGACGCCGGCATCCTGAAGGGATCAAGATACCAACGTCAGCATCCCAAAGGTAAGTATGTGGGCTAGGTTTAGGGACCTGTCGGGGTGGATTAGGGTTAGGCACTGACCAGGGAGGGTTAGGTTGTGGAGAGGGGTGGTGGGGTTAGGGTTAGGCACCACTGGGGGGAGGTTAGGGTTAGGCACCATCTAGGGAGGGTTAGGTTTAGGGTGTGGGAAGGTGGGAGGTTAGGGTTAAGCACCACCAGGGGTAGGTTAGGTTTAAGGTGCAGGAAGGGGTGGGTTAGGCACCACTGGGGGGAGGTTAGGGTTAGGCACCACTGTGGGGAGGTTAGGGTTAGGCACCACTGGGGGGAAGTTAGGGTTAGGCACCACTGGGGGGAGGTTAGGGTTAGGCACCTCCGGGAGAGGGGGAAGGCTAGCCTACTTGCCGGCCCCCGTCGGGATGCCACTGTCAGTCTTCTGCCTGCAGATATCCCATCCGCCGGTAAATCATACTAATTCCAATCTTGGTGCCAATATAAGATTAGTATATTTATTATGGTTTATATTATTACAGACGAACCATCGGCCAGATTGGTAACTAGTTTTTATATGAATTGGAAGTTGTATCACATTCTCCCTTATTGGTATGTATTCATCCAATGCCCAAAAGGCCCATTACCAATTTTATGTAAAACCAGACACTTTTATCAATATCACTATTATAATATGTTACCATATTTTAAGATGTACTAGTTTTTTGTTTATTTGTTTGTTTCAATGAAGCACTACTCCTGATGAAGTCAACAAAGAGGAAAAAATGTGTTGGCTGTAAGAAATCTGTGTCCACCATACTGTGAAGCCATAATTGGTATGAGCTTGAGTTCTTTTTGGGATGGTACAGAGTGGCATTCTTCCATCAAGCAATCAAAGTGGTATCAGATCTCCAGCTAAAGAGTGCATATGTATCAATGATAGCGATCTGTGTTGTTGAAAGCTTTTTAATAAATGTGTAATATTTTTATGTATGACATTGTATCAAATTGGGTATAAATTAATGGTGTATTAAATTCAAGGATAGTAACCACCTGATGTCTATCATAGCACCCTTTTGAGGCTATTTTAGCTAGACATTGTTTGTTAGAACTCCAACTAATATTTAAATTGTGCTACCTTGATTATTCATATTCACTTAACTGAAATGCCTTTAAAGTGGCTTTTTTTGTTAAATTTAATTTTCATGTATTGTGTCCTATATTTCATGGAGGGAAGGAGGGAGATATATATCTCTAATTACCAGTCAAAAGTTTGGACTCATTCAATGGTTTTTGTTTATTTAAATTATTTTCAACATAGTAGCTTAATACTGAGGACATCAAAACTATGGAAGAACACATATGGAATTATGTTGTAAACAAAAAAGTGTTACACAAATCAAAATGTGTTATATTTTAGATTCCTCAAAGTAGCCCCCTTTTGCTTGGATGACAGCTTTGCACACTCTTGGCATTCTCTCAATCATCTTCATAAGGTAGTCTCCTGGAATGGTTTTCGAAACAGTCTTGAAGGAGTTCCCAGAGGTGCTGAGCACTTGTTGGCTGTTTTTCCTTCACTCTGCGGCCCAACTCATCCCAAACCAGCTCAAATGGGTTTAGGTCAGGTGATTGTGGAGGCCTGGTCATCTGACGCAGCACTCCATCACTTTCCTTCTTGGTCAAGTAGCCCTTACATAGCCTGGAGGTGTGTTTGGGGTCATTGTCTTTTTGAAAAACAAATGATGGTCCCAGTAAGCGCAAACCAGATGGGATGGCATGGAGCTGCAGAATGCTGTGGTAGCCATGCTGGTTAAGTGTGCCTTGAATTTTTAATAAATCGCCAACAGTGTCACCAGCAAAGCACTCCCACACCATCACACCTCCTCCATGCTTCACAGTGGCAACCACACATGCAGAAACCATCCGCTCACCTTCTCTGCGTCTCACAAAGACACGGCGGTTGGAACCAACAATTTCAAATTTGGACTCATCAGACCAAAGTACAGATTGCCACTGGTCTAATGTCCATTCCTTGTGTTTCTTGGCCCAAACAATTCTCTTCTTCTTGTTCATCCTCAGTAGTGGCTTCTTCGCAGCAATATGACCATGAAGGCCTGATTCACGCAGTCTCCTCTGAACAGTTGATGTTGAGATTTGTCTGCTACTTGAACTCTGTGAAGACTTTATGTGGTCTCTAATTTGAGGTGCTGTTAAGTAGCGGTTTCTGAGGCTGGTAACTCTAATAAAGTTATCCTCTGCAGCAGAGGTAACTCTTGGTCTTCCTTTCCTGGGGCGGTCCTCATGAGATCCATCATAGCGTTTGATGGTTTTTGCAACTGCACTTGAGGATGCATTCAAAGTTCTTGAAATTTTCCATATTCACTGACCTTCATGTCTTAAAGTAATGATGGACTGTCGTTTCTCTTTACTGAGTTGAGTGGTTGGTGTCATAATATGGATTACAACAGTAGTCAAATAGTTGTGTCCACTGTGTGCTAACCCTACCTCTGCACAACACAACTGATGGTCTCAAACACATTTATACCCCCTTTCCACCTAAATTCCGGGTCTGACCCGGAGTTGGAACAAAGTTCCTATCCGGATCAGACCCGGAATTTTGCCGGTGCTGACTCGGGATATTCCCGAGTCAGCGCCGCTCACACCGCAGTCGGGTCTGCATAGACCCGGCTTTTGCGGAGTGAAAGTGGACGCTTGGAGATGACGTCATCTCCAAGCGCCACTGAAGCCGGACCAATCGGCCGGCTAGCAGCGCACTCCAGTTCTTCGTGACCCGGAGTGCGCTGTTCCCATAGCAGGGTTTCACGGGCTACGCCCGTGTTAAACCCTGCTGGTTACCTGGGTTGGATTGCTGGGTCACTCGACCCGGCGATCCAACCCTCTGCCCTTTTACACCAGGGAGCTGCCCGGGTTAACCCTTCAAAAACCCGGGTTTTAGCTCCGGTGTAAAAGGGGTATAAGAAGGCAAGTAATTCCACAGATTGACTCTTGACAAGGCATACCTGTTCATT
Organism: Taudactylus pleione; assembly: GCA_031769625.1. Classification (NCBI taxonomy): domain Eukaryota; kingdom Metazoa; phylum Chordata; class Amphibia; order Anura; family Myobatrachidae; genus Taudactylus; species Taudactylus pleione. Next base: position 1,889,742 of record JAUIMM010001300.1, read on the forward strand.
CAAAACCATTCCAGGAGAAGCTGGATGAGAGAATGCCAAGAGTGTGCAAAGCTGTCATCCAAGCAAAAGGGGGCTACTTTGAGAAATGTCAAACAAATCAAAATATGTTTTATACTTTTTTTGTTTACAACATAATTCCATATGTGATCTTTCATAGTTTTCATGTCTTCAGTATTAAGCTACTATGTTGAAAACAATTTAAATAAACAAAAAACATTGAATGAGAAGGTGTGTCCAAACTTTTGACTGGTACAGTGTGTGTGTGTGTGTGTGTGTGTGTGTGTATAATATATATATATATATATATATATATGTATATATATTACACACATATACTAGTTAAACCTGCACCTCTGTCACTGAGGCCCACTTACTCTCTGGCTAGCCCACCCACTCTCTCCTGGTCTCCTCCTCCCTATTTCTCCCTTCCCCCCTTCCCCCTGTGCTCCTGGACATCAGGGCTCCGTCCCAACCTCCCTGCTACTGTAATTACCCCAGCGGCTGGTCATCTCCTAAGGCTTTCCCGTCTCCCTTGCAGTGGGAGCTGTTGGGGCTCCCACACTGAGAAGTGCGTGTTATAGTTTTTTACGCAATATAGGCGGGTAGCAACTTGCCGACCGCTCGTACTCACAGCACGATGGACAGATATATCTGCAATTGGCTGTGCAGCACACAACAGATATGTCTGTGAATGACGTCGTCGCTGATGCACACTGGCTAACGGGCACACAATATATTGGCCGATCAATCGATTGGCCAATATATCTGCCAGTGTGTACCCAGCATAAGTGTCCTCTGCCCTGAAGCTCTGATCTCTGGTGCATACCGTGTGTGTATATGTGTATGTGTGTGTGTGTGTGTGTGTTTATATGTATGTATATATATATGTTATATTATATTTATTGATTTAGTGCTTCCCTTGTGACCTAAAATACACTACAAACATCATTAGGGTAAAGGCTGAATATTTGTGTAACATTATGTGCACTGGGTATATAAAGCTCATGCATTGTGCTGTACAGAATGGTTGGTCACACTATTGTTTCATTATTTCTCTCAAACTGTTTTACAAAATGATGGGACCCTAAAACTGTGAGTTAGGAGCTCAAATTTTATATATTATAGGTCCTTGGGACTCACATACTGTAATTTTTGTGTCCGTGTGATCATTCTATGTATAGATAGATATGTTTGTGTGTATGGGGCCTATTCATCATTACATAATTATCACTGGTGATAATTATGTTTTATACTCGCTGCGACTTTAAAAACCCTTTTCAGAGGCATTCATCATGCCTCATTCATCATGCCTCAATTACAAGTATCACTTCCAAAAGCTGGCAATTTTTGCAGAGTCAGCTTTTGGGAATGTGATAATTTCCCCAATACCCCCACTTAACCCTCCAGGTGTCTGTAACCAAAGACCACCCCCCCGAATTGGAGCCAGCAGTTGTCGTCCCGGCCGATGACTCCCCCCCCGTCCCTGTAACTACCTGTAATAATATATCAGGTAGTGCATACTTCATATAATCGAAGAGGGGAAAGAGATTGAGGTGGTTGATAGTAGGCAGTAGCTATGCCCTCTATGGTGCTAGCCACAGCACAGACCACACCCTCTGTGCAGACCAAGGCCCTCATTCAGAGCCGTACGCTCTGAGCAGAGCGAACGCTCTGAATGAGGGCCGGGCTCCATTTTCATGGAGCGTCCTCCTGGACGCTCTTATAGCTGTGGGTCACCACCCACAGGCTATACGAGCGTGCATTTTGATGGCCGCGATGGTCGTGACCATCGCGACCATCGAAATTGCGAGCCAGAGCCTGCGGTTGAGGTTTTCAACCGCAAGCTCCGGAGTGATTTTGGCTCTAACAGAGCCAAAATCACTCCCACTGACATCACTAGTGATGTCAGTGGGCGGCTTCTGACGGGAGGCGTTCCCGTGGGAACGCCCCCGTCAGGGAGGCACGCCCCCGGCATGCCCACCAAAGGGGGCGTGCTGTCAATCAACATTGACAGCACGCCCCCTTTGATCGGACACAACGAGCGAAGGACTTTCCTTCGCTCGTCGCGTCTGGCGCATGCGCACGACGGAGCTCCCTCCGTCGTGCGCATGCTCAGTGCCTAACATCGACCCACTTGCGAGCGGACAGCCGCTCGCGAGTGGGTCTGAATCAGGCCCCAAATCCTCACAACAGCAATCACCTCGTAATGCAGGTCACACCCCCTGCGGCCGGGCCTGGGTAAAGGGGCAAGGCCTAATCATGTGTGGTGTGGCCACGATCCCTTTGGAGAAAAAAAAAGGCACTTTTTACAGCGCCACTGGGGAGGGGAGCGCTGTTAGTCCCTCAGCCCGGCGCATTGCCAGTGGGGTGCGCAATCAGTGTGATCGCTCCCACCACAGGCATAGGAGCCGTGAGCAGTCTACCAGAGCAGACCAGCAGTGAGCAGCGTGTGCTGGGCTGCTGAGGTGGGGGAGGGGGGTGCTGCCGGGTCCAGAACCCCACTGGGCCCCTCCAGCAAGCCCGGGTCTGGGTAATTAGTACCCGCGCCCTGCCTGCAGAAGCACACAATAACCCATACTTACCTACTGTACCGGAATGGCCGGGAGGCTCTTGAAAATCGGGTGGTGCTCCCAGCCACCCGGAAGAGTAGGCAAGTCTCCCGCAACCCGGTCACCGCCGGACCACAACCCTCGTAGCCACCCACTTACTGAGCAAAAGAGGGCAATCTGGGGAGGGCGATGAGGCAATTCACACTGTAATATTGGTTGTGTATAGCTGGGGGCTGGTCTACGATGATGCAATTTAGCCCCCCGTCGCGCCTACCACGTATTGACATGCCACGCCCCCTGTTGTGAGGAGGAAGCCAGAGGGAGCAGCAAGAAAGTTGGTAAGTATACAATAGGCCCTTCATAAATTTCAGCTCCAGGCCCCTGCGGACCTTCTACATAAAGTGGTGAGCTTACTATATTACTATATTAAGGACCAGCTTCTCCCACTATTGTCGCACCAAGACAGGAAAAGTATCGTGCGCGTGCCCGCGTATCCCCGTATTCAATTTGAAAGTACGCGAAAACGGGACCCGGCAAAACTTAAACAAGCGGAAAGTCATGTCAGATTTGGGGGAATCAGCCTAACACCCCCCAAAAGATGCTCTGACATGGGGGTTCCCTATGGTTACCCCCGATTTGGCTTGCTGAAGGTATTTGGTGTTTTTAAACGGGCTCAATAGCTGCTAAATAGCGTTTTTGTATACGTGGTGCAGAATAGTATTCAGGAGGATTTTTTCCAGAAAATAACTTATCCCAGCAAATTTGGGGTACTTGAAAATGGGGGGCAGCATATTTTAAAGTTGCTAAAGTTAAGTTTAAAAAAATCGTGAAAAATCCACCTGCCGCAAGCCCCTGCAATGAAAAAAACACTTGGGGCATACTTGGGGACCCCCCCCAGAGTCTAGTTTGCTAGTTTTTAACTTTGTCCCCCAACATTTTTTTTTCGCCCCCAAAATGAAAGTGATTTTTTGGGGTGATCGTAACTGTATTTCAAAAAAAAATAATTGATTCAGATTACCTTTGGGGGACTGTCTGAAGGCTGCAACGTTGTACCCCAAAACCCCAATTCTGCACTTTTTTCCACCTGCTATTCATAGGTGAAACTTTTCCGCCTATTACACTGCAGTTTTCCAAATTGAATACGGCGATACTTTTCCGCCTGGTGAAATGACGTCATCGGCGAAACTTTTTCGCCGATTCAGTCTTTTCGCCTCAAATTGAATACGGGTCTTAATAGGAAATGTATCAAGCCTTGGAGAGAGATAAAGTGTGTCACACTGCGGACTCCCACACACGTACACGCAGGGGGGGGGGGGGGGGTCCGAGTACCTAGAAACCCCCCCTGGCTGCCGATTTACTACACCTGCTAATTTTAATTTTTTTTATATTTTGTATCAGCGTACATCGCCGCCGGCGCAGTGCAGCCACCGCAGTACAGTATGTCACTCACTCACTGCGTGGCTGCATAGCTCCGGACTGGCGTGTGAGAGGCAGGCCGCAGCTGGCAGGTAGGGGGAGCTGCTCTCAGCAGTTCCTCTCAGGCTGCTCTGTCACATGGGATAAGCAGTGAGCATTGACTGTACTGTGTCCTCCGAGGTGGCTACAAAGTGCAGGCACAGGTAAAGTTGTGCACTCACTTCTGTATGGGGAGAGCGGGCGGGTGCCGGTATAAGTCATCAGCATGATAGCGGGAAGGCAGGGAGGGAAGGATGGTGGTAGTGCTGCCTGTCTTTGGATGGGTGGTGCTGTGGTGGGAATGGACATGGTGGTTGTGCTGTCTGTGTATGGGGGTCGGAGGTGCTGTCTGTGTAGGGGTGGTGCTGGGGTGGGAATGGACATGGTGGCTGTGCTGTCTGTGTATGGGGGGCTGGGGGTGCCATCTATCTATGGAGGGGGAGGGTGAAGCATCATACTTTCATTTCTAATGGCAGCCGTATTTGGAAACCCCCCTTTAAAAATCCTGCGTTTGCCACTGTCTCAGCCAACGCTGTCAGTTCATCAGCTGGCACGTCCTTGTCTTTCCAAGCCACACATGCTGTGACAAGCATTGACTCTGAGTGATAGCGTTTTTCCTGAAGCCAGCGCGGCATGGGTGCTACCATCTTGCTTTTGGTCAGCTGACTCCTGAGGAGCCAATCGCTGACCTATTTCTTCCCATATGTGCTACCAGCAGGTCTGACTACTGACTCCTGTGTCAGATTGTACATCAGGGCACCTGTGCTCATCTCCAAGCACTGTGCCAGTTCTCTGCTGCTGTTCCATACATGCCTACTCTCCCGAAAATCGGGTGTTGCTCCTGGTCCGCCGAGAGTGGGCACGTCTCCCGGCCCCTCCGCCCTCTCGCTTAGACCACTGCTGAAGAGAGAATGCTGGAGTAGAGATCCAATACCAGATTTTGGGGCATTGATAGAGGGGAGCCTGGACGCAGAAAAAAACCCATCATCTTTTGCAAACAGATTGGAGCCGGGGATGTGAGTAACGACTGAAGCATCTGTTAAACATCAAATCAGGTGTTTGCTCTTTCCCCCGTGTGACAAGCGCAGGTATGGAGCAGATCACTAACAACGATTGCTCCTGGTACTAAGTGAATAACAGCAATACTATTGAAGTAGTGAGAACAATCTTGATTAACACACTGCACCACTTATGCCAGTTATCGGCGTATGTGCAAGACTGCAGTTGATTAAAATCAATGGGCTGGATCATCGCCCTGGGACATTTATAAGACTGATTGCAGTGTGGTACTCTAAAAGGGCCATTATATAATATATTCTTAGATAGGATCCGTTTTATTGTGATTGTATTTAATTTTTAATGAACAGATTTTGTGAATAAATTTGGACTATGACGGTTTATGCATATCGTGGTTGATATATACGTTTTTATAATACATTTGCGCTCCTAATGGTGAAGTAGTATATACCTCTCCTTTCTAGTTGGTTATACACCTGCACATACATGACTGTGGACTCTACCTGCACCTATCGATCTGTGGACTCTACCTGTACTTACTGTGTGCAGTGTGTAATAGTATATTCCTGTATGCACTATTTACCACGGTCTGCTAAGTCATAGTGTAGTCCAGTTGCAGCCTTTGTATTCCTGTATACATACCGGGACGGACTGGTACTGCTGATCAGCCCTTGCAGTCTGCCTGGAAAAGGGGTGTGGCCTTCTCACAAAAGGGGAGTAGTTACACAACACAGGGGCGTGCCTCGAGTCACGGGGGCCTGGCCTCGCGGCACGCCCACATCTTTCAGTATTCCTGCCAAGCAGAGCGCCGTGAGGCGGAGCCGCTCGGCCAGGGTTTAAAACCGGACCATCTGCCCTTCTGGCATTTGCATATCACCCTATAAGTCTATAGGCATCCAGCAATCTAAAATGTACCTCACCTGCAGAGGGCGCATATCCCTAATGTGTATTCTACGTTTGGACTATTCCACAGTGCTCCTGACACTTCCACGTCAAGCACCATTCTTTTACTAGTGCTTTATGCCACACCCTTTGAAAGGGATGTAGTTTGGAAGCCGGCAGTCTAAATCCCGACCGCCGGCTTCCAGACGTTCTAATCCCGGTGTGGTACTAAAGACAGGCGTCTAAATCTAGACGCCTGTCATTAACCAGACGCTGGAAGACCGACGCCCGGCATCCTGATCGAAGTGATGCCGGGCGCTGACAGCCGTGCGGGGGGGAGGGTTAGGTTTAGGGCTCCCGGGGGGGACTTAGGGTTAGGCTAGGGGAAGGGTGGGTTAGGCACCCCCGGGGGGAGGTTAGGATTAGGCACCCTCCCGGGGGACTTAGGTTTAGGCGGCGGAAGGGGGGGTTAGGTTTAGGCACTTAGAGGGGGGATTAGGGTTAGGCACTTGGGGGGAAGGTTAGGGTTAGGCACCCCTAAGGGAGGGTTAGGGGGGGAATTAGGTTAGCGATACTTATCTTAGGGACGATCGGGATTTTCACCCTTGCCGGGCTGCCGCTGTCGGGATTTGAACCACCGGACATGCGTCCGGCGGTAATACCTACTACACCCCTTTGAAATTACTGGGGCCCAGCAAAGAACTCTGCAGACTGCTGGCAGATCATAAAATATCATGATGGCATAGCAGATTGAGGGGTCTATTTACTAAGCAGTGTTAGGAGACAGAGTGAAAAGTGATAAGAAAGTGATAAGGTACCAGCCAATCAGCTCCCAACTGTCATTTTTCAAACACAGCCTGTGAGATGGCAGTTAGGAGCTGATTGGCTGGCACCTTATCACTTTTCACTCTGTCTCCTAACACTGCTTAGTAAATATATAGACCCCACAATCTCTTCCATAATGGTGTTTTGGCTTTTAGCTTCTTTTCCGGAGTCCAGTGCCTCCATGTTCCTGGAGGGGTCTCCCTTCAGGCATGATTATGGAAGAGAGGCGGAAACTTCTGAGTTATGCACCCTTGGGGGAGGAGGGGGAGTCTGACTCCCTTTTGACACTGGTGTCACCACTGCACGGCAGGGCCTTAATGGTATTGAAATGGTCTGCCTGTCCCTTCGTCCCTTGCCACAATTTTGTAATTCGCTTAACTGTTATTAATAAATGCAAATTTGAAACAAAAAAAAAAAACAACAGTTGTCTGTGTCCTTATTTACTTAATGCTAAGTTATGTTTATAATGTGAGGGTGTTTTTTTATATAGGGGACAAGCTGGCGTGTGCGAAAGTAGTTTATACTGAGGCCCTGGTCTCAAACCTGTAAGTCCCATCCCATTTAGAAGCTAAAAATCAGGACTGCTTGGGGGTAAGTGGGGATTGGGCAGAAACACGGGTAGTAGAGGTGAATAGACATGATTTAATCCAGACCACATATGTTATCTCAGGTAGGCTCACACAGACCTGCAAATCCTTTATCAGAACAGATGCAAGCACAGTCCCACTTTTATGCAAGCGCAAGACTGCAAGAGTCAATGTGCATTTTTTGCAGAGTGATATTAGAAACCAAAGGTGGGTTTACATGTCAAACTGGAAATATGAGACATTCAGGGATTAGATAAAATAAATTGTGCTCAGTTACAGCAGGAGGCTCAGTTTGCACAGTAATGAAATAAGCAAGGAAAATGTCAAAGCTTTTGTCTGCTATCTGGCTGAAGAATGAATAATTACATGCTATGCTCACGTCTCTGGCACAGAACCCACCTTGGACCAGTTGATACAGAGAGAAGTGGGAATGCGTGGGAAGAGCCTGATGTTCTGCACGGAAGACTGGTCCTGGGCGAGACTTGTCCCCGTGTCACCTTTTTTGGGTCAAACTCAAACATTCCTCTGGTTCTTTCACACTTTAACTTCCATTTCTGTCGCGTTTCATCTTGTGCTGAAGAAACAGACACTGCATGTAGGGCACCTGCCCCTTCATAATGTCATTCCCTGGTGTCTTACAGATTGTTATTATGGTTATAATATAGTACATTGAAAAGAAGCATTTCACTTAAAAAGAATAAGTACTTCAAGTTGAAATTTGAGGCAACTTTATAGAAAACATTTTAAATATACAGGAGGGGAGGTGGGGGGAGTTTTTTTTAAAACCTGTTCACTGTTGAGGAATGTATTGCTGGACTGAAAATAAGGGAATAAGGGCCTGATTCAGAGCTGAATGCTCTGACCAGAGCGCTCGCTCTGAATCAGGTCCCTCCTACCTTTTTTTGGAGCGTCCTCATGGACGCTCGCATAGCTGTGGGTTACCACCCACAGCTATAGCGAGCGTCCATGATGATGGTCGCGATGGTCTTGACCATCACGACCATCGGGCTTGCGATGGAGACCCTGCGGTAGGGTCTCACTGCCGCAAGCCCTGGAGTGATTTTGTCTCTGACATCACTAGTGATGTCAGTGGGGCCGGCTTCAGGCGGTAGGCGTTCCCATGGGAACGCCTCCGTCTGGCAGGCACGCCCACCAAAGGAGGCGTGCTGTCAATCAACATCGACAGCACGCCCCCTTTGGTGCGAGACCCGGAGCGGCAGCTTGGCTGTCGCAGTCCGGGTCTCGCGCATGCGCACGACGGAGCTCCCTCCGTCGTGCGCATGCGCAGTGGGGAACATCGACCCGCTTGCGAGCGTACTGCCGCTCGCGAGCTGGTCTGAATGACCCCCTAAATCCAGTATAATGTAGTAATTGTAGAAGGCTGTCTCTTTTGGTCTTACTTGTCTCTGTTTGTTTAGTGTTTTTTTATGACTTGGTAAATTAACTGAGCGTTAGTAACCATGGTGCCTACTCTCTGGAGAATGGGGCAACTGGCTAAAATATTTAGCATTACTGTGAATACCAGCCGTGTTACGGAAGATGAAAACCGTGTTGCTTTATGCAGATGTGGTGATTTCTGTCCAGCCAAACTGTTACATGAGGGAGATAAAACACAGATAATCATCAACAATGTCCAGTATCTGGTTCTCACTTTCTCTTTTGCAAATGTTCATATTATATGTTAATCACAGTTCATGTATACAGTTCTAAATATCCAAATTATATTGACAGACTAAAACAATTTGCAATAGTCAGTTGCTGTCAGGGTCGGCTCCAGGGGTCTGAGCACCCTGTGCCATCCCGTTACAATGCGCCCTGTAATCGCGTGCGGGTCAGAAATTGAGGGTGTGGCCTCATTACCATAGGCCACACCCCCTAAGTGACGTTATTAGGAGGCGTGCTTGCATGGCACGCCTCCAAATAACATCAGGCTGGGGGTAAAGCCCAGCCCTCCGTCACTGGCTGGGCTTCCCCCAGCCCTCCCATCAGTGAATAGATGCCGCACGCTGCATCCATTCACACTCCGGGGGTCCAGCACCACTGCACAGCTGCGGCGGTGGGGGTCCCCAACCTCCCGATTTAACCACCCGCAGGCCATTTTGGGTGGAACCAGGGCTGTTGAGAGCCTGGCCGGGCCTGGGTAATGGAGGGGGCATGGCCTAATTGTGGGAGGTGTGGCCACGCCCCCATGAAGAAATATGAAAAAATTATAACTTTTTCAGCGCCGCGTAGCCCCCCAGCCCGGTGCTCAGTGTGATCGCTCCCCCCCCCCACAGCCATAGGAGACTGCTCCTGCTGCTGCAGCAGCCGCGAGCAGTCTCACACAGCAGCCCAGCACAAGCGTGTGCTGAGCTGCTGGGAGGGGGGGGCGACACCGGACCCAGGCCCCCACCGGGCCCCTCTAGCAAGCCCGGGCCCGGGTAAACTGTTCCCGCTCCCCCCTCTCTCAGCGCCAATGGGTGGAACGCTGAAATTGGGATGTCGGGGAGGAGTGCGCCCTCTATGGATGGTGCCCCTGTGCGACCGCACTGGTCGAACACCCCTAGAGCCGGCCCTGGTTGCTGTGCACAGTGTGCAGCACTGGAGACAACTGAGATATAGGGGCTTATATGGAGCAAATAAAGAAGAAGCAATTTACTCCATCACAAACCAAGGGCTGCAAATGCATTTATGGTAATGTCTAAATCCCCTTCACGGAGAGGACCCTGACGTCATCAGCCAGTGTCCAGCGTCATCCCTACCATACAAGTGGGCACAAAGGGGGAACATAACCTTGTGCGAGCGCAGCGAGCCACCAAATCCGAAGCGTGGTGAGCTCAGCAAGCCCACGAGGGGCCAACTTTCTTCTTTAGGTTGGCTTGATGGGCATGGAACTGCACTTCCGCCCTCACTCACGTCACTTCCAGGTCCCTAGCATGAAGGGGAAATAAGCTCTACCATGCATTTATTTATTTTGCATGCAGGGTAAAAATTGGCAGCTGTGCATGCAGGGTAAAAATTGGCAGCTGTGCATGCAGGGTACATACTGGCTGCTGTTGCAAACGGGAAATAATAATGACTCCTGTTGCCTGCAGGGTAAATACTGGCTGCTTTTGCATGCAGGGTAAATTGCTAACCTTCGTCTTCCGATGTCCATCCTTAGTGATTTCCGGGTAATCACTAGGGATGGACATCGGAAGCTAATGGTTTTCAATTCGATGGAAGTACTTTTTCCATCGAATACCAGAAATTCGATGGTTGCCAGCCCATCGCAACGGTTATACTATTTAATGGTGGCGATGCGATGGCTATTTGCCATTGCATTGCTGGATTTCATGGAAGAAGCCCGGTAACCATTTGATGCCAGGCTACTGATGTCCATCCCTAGTAATCACTGGGTGCTGTTACATGCAGGGTACATACTGGCTGCTGTTGCATGCAGGGTAAATCATACTTGCCTACACTTCTGGAAGTTGCCGGAGGCTCATGATTTTTCGGGTAGCCCCCCACACCCCCGGAAGTGTAGGTAGATCTCCTGCACCCTGCCCACTTCCTAGTGAAGCGGACAGGATGGGGAGATTTAATGGGGAATTTGCGGGTTAGTAGGGAGGGGGTGGGGCTAAATTACGCAAATCGCATTGTTTAGCCCCAAAGGGGTGGGGCATAATTAAGTAAAAAGTCCAGCCTTGCCCCTGCCCCCCCCGCGCGGGAGCGCGCATCGCTGGTCGTTTCCAACGTTAATGAGCGATTGCACGATTATGATGTTGTAATCGTGCAATTGCTCATTAATATCGCCTAGTGGATGTGCCCTTAACAGTCCAGGTTTTAAGGATAGCCATACTTGAGCACAGGTGACTTAATTAGTACCTCAGTTATTTTGATCTAACCATCTGTGCACAAGCATCGATATCACTAAAACCAGGACGTGCCTTGAGGACCGAGGTTGAGAATCACTGTATTATAGTATAATTTATACCGTTGCTGTTAGACCAATTGAAACAGTGAGCTTAACGTTACACCACAGGTTCTCAAACTCAGGCCCTGATTCAGAGCCAGACGCTCTGACAGAGTGCTCGCTCTGAATCAGGGCCGTCCTTCTGAATTTTTAGAGCAGCCTCCTGGCTGCTTGTATAGCTGTGGGTGACCACCCACAGCTATAGCGAGCGGCCAGGAAGATGGTCGCGATGGTCAAGACCATCGGGCTTGCGACGAGACCCTTGTGGGGGCCAGTGCGAGCAGAAGCCTGCGGTTGAGTTTCTCAACCGCAAGGCCCGGAGTGATTTTGGCTCTATCAGAGCCAAAATCACTCCCACTGACATCACTAGTGATGTCAGTGGGGCCGGCTTCTGACCGTAGGCGTTCCCTTGGGAACGCCCCTGTCTGGGAGGCACGCCCCCGGCACGCCCACCAAAGGGGGCGTGCTGTCAAACAACATCGACAGCACGCCCCCTTTGATCAGACACAACGAGCGAAGGAAAGTCCTTCGCTCGTCGCGTCTCACGCATGCGCACGACGGAGCTCCCTCCGTCGTGCGCATGCGCAATGCACACCATCGACCCACTTGCAAGCGGACAGCCGCTCGTAAGTGGGTCTGAATCAGGCCCTATGTTTTTACTTTTAATCTGGCAATTATTTACTATAACCTAATTTCTTTTTGTTTAGTGTAACCTCAGTCTAAAGCCGGCCATACAACATGCGATATGCACCGTGCGACGTGACAGGGGATCCGACGTCCGACATATCAGACGGTCCCCACACACGGTGCGATCAGGTGGCTGTCCACCAAATATGCCGCCCACCCGCATAGCGCTGCATGGGATCACACATTGCATCCCCAGATCGACTGAACCTGCAGTAAGATCTGCTGGTGCGATGTACGACCCCACGGGAGCGCACTATCCGATATCATGCCCATATACCGTACGATATAGCAGCCAAATCGTACCAATCCATCGGCTCGGCTGATTTATCGCACCGTGTATGGGCACCTTAACACCTAATCTTTGCAAATATTGAATGAACTGACATGTTTCTTCTGTTAAATATTTAACAGGTACTTTCCAGTGTTTGTAAATTATTATCTAATACCCCTAATAAATATGAAGGTTTCATAAACACTAACTCTGATTTTTAAAGTGTATTATTACTAATACAGTGAGAGGGGGTGATAGAGAGAGGGGGTGATAGGAGAGGGGGTGATAGGAGAGGGGGTGATAGAGAGAGGGGGTGATAGAGAGAGGGGGTGATAGGAGAGGGGGTGATAGGAGAGGGGGTGATAGAGAGAGGGGGTGATAGAGAGAGGGGGTGATAGGAGAGGGGGTGATAGAGAGAGGGGGTGATAGGAGAGGGGGTGATAGAGAGAGGGGGTGATAGGAGAGGGGGTGATAGAGAGAGGGGGTGATAGGAGAGGGGGTGATAGAGAGAGGGGGTGATAGGAGAGGGGGTGATAGAGAGAGGGGGTGATAGGAGAGGGGGTGATAGAGAGAGAGGGTGATAGGAGAGGGGGTGATAGAGAGAGGGGGTGATAGGAGAGGGGGTGATAGAGAGAAGGCTTTATTAAAAAGAGAAACATTTTGGATTCTAACACTAAATACCCTGGCACCGGTTGGTCTCAATGAGGGTTATGAGATCACTCCTTTTATTTAAGTAGACATGCTGCCTATATCCTTTTGTCCCTCCAACTCTGTTTTTTTGGTCTATTAGGTGTCCTAGTATGTATTTTATGCATTTTTCATTATATTATCTGTATTTATGTATTTATATGTATGTATTATTATTACTGTAATTTCGTTTTTTAAATTTGTTGTACATTTTTATGTAATCTGATACTATTTGAGTGGATTGTACCATTAAGCCTGTTGTATATTCAATTGGCTGATATTGGTATGATTGGGCTGATATTAGCATACAAATTCATAGTCGATGTGAATGCATTATTACTGTACCACTGTTCTGTAGATGTGCTAATCTGTTGTACATTATGTTAAGATTAAGCGATCTAATAATTTTGCATTATTAAGTCCGTTTCGTATTGAACGGGCTGAGATTGGTATGCACGAGCGCACCATTTAAATGCACGCGTCACTGGTCGCGTGCATTGTTTACATCAGTAATACCGCCCAGCTAATGGGTTGATTGGTTGCACGCCAGGTTAAAACTGATACCAAGCGTCACCAAGGCCATCCCTGATGAAGTCACCTGACGAAACGCGTTAGGGCGTGGCCTTAGTGACGCAATCACAGACTGCCCTGCATCTCCTCCTGTCTCCTCGGTCTCCGTGGCACCGGCACGATCCTGCTACTTTTGGCGGCTTGGAGCGTGGGGTGTGTGTCCCTGGAATTCCCCTGGATGACGGTTGGTGGCTTTGTCCTTGTACGCAGCTTCACTGCCTTCAGTTGTGTGAAACCACCAGCCATCCAGAGCAACCTGAAGATTACTCAGCTCACTGATGGTCATGCAAGAGATCCGATGGTTGCGTCCTGAGACCATACTTGCCGGCTATTACATTTTCCTCCCCGGGAGAAGCTGGGGGCGGGGCCGGCCGGATGGCTTCGTTAAGCCCCGCCCCTCACGAGAATTCACCGTGATTATGCATATTTAAAATAGAATTGCGACATTATGCCCCGTCCCCAATGCTCAGAACCGCCGATCCCAGCTAATTTTCTTCCCATTCTGCCCACTTTACTAAGAAGTGCAGGAGACGTGCCTACCCACCTGGGGGTGCGGGGGGGTTACCTGAAAAATCGGGAGCCTCCCGCGAATTCCGGGACGGTAGGCATGTATGCCTCAGACGCAATTGCGGATCACAGAAGCCGGCAGGAGGAGTCTATTTACTCAAGACGCCTCCTGAAGTATTAGCTCATTATAACACAGCGGCCCTTATAGTATTATTACTAAGCTTGCCATAATATCCCTTTAATCCGGAACATCTACGATTTGCACAGGTTCTGTGGCTGATTAAAACCAGGTGAAATCAAGGTGTGAATTTAGCCAGCCGCAGAACCTGTGTAATTCATGTGTGTTCCGGATTAAAGGGATATTATGGTAACTTGGTAAGCCTAATTATCACTGATGTTCTTTCCGAACATCTTTCTGATTTTTTTTTTTCTGTTAATAGATTTGGTTTTCAAAGAATTCCAAAAGCTGCAGAATTATTTATCTCATCTCTAAATAGCATTGTGTTTATTTAAACTCTTGTGTAATAATTAAAAACTGTGCAGGCAATAACAGACTGCTGAGCAGAGCATAGAACATTTGTGTATAAGCAGAAAAGTGATGAATCCATACTGCCTCCTGGTGGCAGAGGATACCAATTGCTACTTGAGTGCGTTAGGGATGGCCATCCACCGATTTTCCATTGATTGAAATTCCTGAGGTAGGACTCGCCGTGTGGCGGGACAATGTAGGCCACGTCGGCGGGGAGAGCTATGCTTCATAACTCCTGCACTGGTGGTAAAAAGCAACAAAACATTGTGTGCTCTGCCATCGACCATCGTTGGCAAACCGTTGTTGGTCAATATCCATTCCTAGTGTGTGTTTAGTGTATAGGACATGTGGAGCTTTCAATATATATTCACCATCACATAGACACACATGTACACACCAGGGTTATTTTTTCTGGAGTGTGCTTCTGGAGTGTGGGAGGAAACTAGAGCACCCAGAGGAGAACGTGTAAACTCCACACAGATAGGACTTGACCGGGAATTTAATTCATGACCTCAGTGCTGTGACGCTGTAACGCTGTAACGCTAACCACTACGCCTTATATGTTGCTCAAGGAGATACCAAGCTCCTTTGCCAAGATAAATATATAATATACACTGGCATCAAAAGGGGGGCGCGGGCCGCACCCTGGGTGTCACCAGCCGAGGGGTGACACCAAAGTGCTGGCTCCCCCTCAATGACAGGAGCCAGGTGTAAGAGAGAGGGTGGTCGTGAGGAGGAGGTCGTGATCGGAATGAAAGGAAAAAAAAAATGCACAACACACAACACACAACACACCTTCTGACTAGTGCTCAGAGGGGGAAGGGAGGTGGTTGTGGTTTGCATTTGTTATGACAAAGATAGAGAAGACTTGGTTGTGACACAGTGCCCACAGATGTCCACATAGAGTTCTCCATCTGCATAGAGATGACAGCTAAAATCTAGATGAAATAATGAATTCCACATGTAACCGAGGCGAAAAGGTCCACGTCTTGCTGCCTGTTATAATAGATATCCATGGCAGAGTCAGCAGTGGCGTATCTATAATGGGTGCAGTGTGTGCGGGGCACACGGGCTCCCCGGGTCCAGGGGGGAACCGCACCGCACACACTGCACCCATATTATTTTAGACTTACCTGTCCGTGGTCCCACATTGGGTGTCTGCACTGCTCAGAACACCGGAAAATGGCCACCGCGAAAGATGGCCGCTACGGCTATTTTCCGGTGTTCTGCGCATGCGCAGAAGACTCCGGGCGCACTCTGGTGCCCGTAGTCTACTAAGGCTCCGGTAGCTGGCTAGCCACGTCAGTTGGCTGCCGGCCACCAGGGAGAGAGGAGGGGGCCCCGCACAGGGAGTGCACACAGGCCCCCTCCTCTCTTAAGACGCCCCTGAGAGTCAGGGTTTAAAAGTTTTATATGATTTGGGATCTAGTATCATGTATTCATCTAAATTGCATTAAGTGTAAGTTTATTATGTTGCGTTTTACAATTGGGAACAAAGGGCCTGAATTCAGCAAGGATCGCAATTGCAAAGCTGCACGCAGGCTATAGATATGATGTATGCACGCAGGCTATAGATATATGATGTATGCATGCAGACTATAGATATATGATGTATACACGCAGGCTATAGAAATGATGTATACACGCAGGCTATCGATATGATGCATGCACGCAGGCTATAGCTATGATGTATGCACACAGGCTATAGATATATGATGTATGCACGCAGGCTATAGATATGATGTATGCACGCAGGCTATAGATATGATGTATGCACGCAGGCTATAGATATATGATGTATGCACACAGGCTATAGATATGATGTATGCACGCAGGCTATAGATATGATGTATGCACGCAGGCTATAGATATATGATGTATGCACGCAAGGTATAGATATATGATGTATGCACGCAAGCTATAGATATATGATGTATGCACGCAGGCTATAGATATATGATGTATGCATGCAGACTATAGATATATGATGTATGCACGCAAGCTATAGATATGATGCATGCACGCAGGCTATAGATATGATGCATGCACGCAGGCTATCGATATGATGCATGCACACAGGCTATCGATATGATGCATGCACGCAGGCTATAGATATATGATGTATGCACGCAGGCTATAGATATGATGTATGCACGCAGGCTATAGATATATGATGTATGCACGCAGGCTATAGATATGATGTATGCATGCAGGATATAGATATGATGTATGCAGGCTATAGATATATGGTAATACTTCATTTGTTTTAAAACTTGCAGCATAAAATATATAAATAGCATAAATATAAAATATATATAATATAAATTATATAATATAATATACATAATAACAACAAAAACTTAGGTACACATAATATTACCACATATTATGCCCCCTCCAAACAAATATCACCTAACTTAACCATGTATCAGTTAACCCCTACAAAGAAAAACTAAGCAAGGATTTATAACACACATCACCTATTCTAAATCACACAGCTAACAAACTTAACTCTACCCACCACCATTACCTGCCACCTCCGGGCAGATGTATGCAAAACCTTCTCATAAAAATAATAATAACAACAAAATCTACGGGGCGTGTAAGAAGAAAAAGACTCCCAGTTGGACAAAAAGAGGCTATCCACCACCCACTCAAGGGGGCTTCAACTGACCCCACTGACAGAACCAGCTGACAGTGTCTAGCCTCCCCCTATCCAGATCCATCATCCTCTTCACCTCCTGTAGAATCTAACCTACCACCACTTCACAGAGGAGGACCTTTCTCCGTATGGATACATGACACCGTGCGCCTCATGTGTGGTACCTAACTTGTAAACTAAGAAAATTGTGGTCAAATCAAATCCACCGTACCTTCTGACTACCCCATAAGCCCACTCAGGGTAACTAAGACCCGAAAGGCACGGGATTCCAATGGCCTTTGAAACCTCCTCATAAACATTTACATTAAAGGGGTACTCAAGCAGGAAGTGGTCCATTGTCTCCTCCACCCCTGGACATTCCTCCCGTGGACAACCACATTCACTGGCACTCCTCCACTTGAGGTTCCCTCCAACATAAAGCTTTCCATGAAAAGAGAGCCAGGCAATATCTTTAAACTTTGGCGGTATCCTAAGTGAATTTAACAGAGCTAACCCATCCGAAGCGGCATTACCAGGGCAGTCCCTCAGTGACAGCAGGACATGAAAGTGAGTCTGCAAAATTCTGTTCCCCAACTCCCTCCTGGAACAGTTTTTTACTTCTCTCACTTCCACATTGTATCGCCTTATCACCTTCAAGCTCTGGTGACGCAGACCGGGAGGTAATCATGCCGAATCTGAAAACTTTTCACTTGGCCATCATCTATCCATAGACTGAGGAAGGGAGATACCCATGGTATGAATCCCTCTACCCACCGAGGGGGAGTATCCAAAAACATACTCTCAACATTGAATTTTATCAAATCCTATACCCCCACAACAGCAGAAAGAATGAGGTGTTCAATCTAGCCCACATAGATTGAGGCAGAAAGCGTAACTGACATACAAAAAAATAGGGACCAGGTAAATTTTGCACAGGTTAACCTTTTCCCTAAAAGATAACTTCCAACTTTTCCAGAATTCTACTTTCTTGGTAACATCCTCCAGCCTTTTAACCCAGTTTAGAGAGTCATAATCACCATGATCAAATTTGATGCCTAGGATTTTAATCTGATCGCTGACCTGGTGGAAGCTGTCTGGAAGGGAAAATTCATCACCTTCCGCACCTATCCAAAAAACTTTGCACTTTTCCCGATTTACCCTGGAGCACGAGGCTTCAGAACACTCACAGATAAGGTGCTCCATGTCACAGGCCTCTGCCTGAGAAGACAGAACCACTGTGACATCATCTGCGTAGGCTACTACCCTGAAGGGACACTCCGGATTCAGCTGCACCCCTCCTACAGTTCCACTCTCTACCCTTCTGATAAAGGGATCGATCGCAAACACAATTAAAAGGGGACTCAGGGGGGGCGTGGCCTAGGAGCGCATGGAGTAGCACGTAGGGTGAAGTGCTCTCCAGGTCTCATCTATCCGCCTTACATATCCTGCGTTACCCCGGGACCCAAATCCTAACCGGCTGGTGTTGGAAGGTGCGGTGATCCTCTGGGCTGACGGCTGAGTCGCTGAGCCACGCTACCGGTGCTGCCGTAGCCTTCTTCTCTGGGGCCTGCTGCCGAGACTGGCTGCGTGGCACGCCGGCGGCGTCTCCGTAGGATTTCACCGCACACAGCGCACTGAGCTGCGCTCTATACACATTGGGGCGCTGAAGAGGTGAGACCATCCGTGGACTCTGCTGGAAGAGGGGCTGAGGAGAGGTGCAGAGACACCACCGTAGTGCAGACTGCTAGCCCGGTCACGTGATGGGCCAACGCCATCTTTCCTTAGTAGAGGGGTCTACCCTGAAACGCTCTGTGATGGCAGGGGTGTCTACTGAATAACCTGGAGGAGCTCAATACTGTGTTTTCATCTCCCCTGAGTCCTGCTCATGATATCTATGAATCCTGGGTATCCTATACTGACCTGCAAAGAGGGATATCAAGTCTAATCAGATTAACATACCTCAGCACTTGCTGCTGCAAGAGTTTTTTTCTCTTACAAACAGCCCTGTTTGTGTTTTATATAGCTCACCTCAAATATTCGTTGCTTTATCTGTGCATAAGCGCATAATTGTGCGGACTGTATTATCTGCATATAAACATGGTGAAACACCAACATCACTCAGCTGCGGCTGCAAAATTAGTACAATATGCTAGAGGCTCTGGCGCTCAATCTAAAGCTGCTGATCATGGGAGTGAGGACCTCATTCAGAGTCGGTCGTTGCGGCTGCACGGTCGTAAGGTAAAAGGGGACGGATATGCAAATGAAGCGCTCGCAAGTTGCGTCATTAAGATAGGATCGTTAGCTGGACGAGCGAGGGGAGGATGCAGCCGTAAGACTAAAAATACGCCCCCTTCTCGTTCGCATTACACGTCATCTCCGGGCATATAAGGATTAATTGAGACCATCGGGAACCATCGGAGCTGCTCGTAGAGCTTAAGGTTGACCATACCCTCTCTTAAGCACTACGATCAAGTCAGTGTAAAAACCTCCCATGTCACATGTGCCATGACGCTACTTAGTTAATTATGCACTCCCATAAAACGCCGTTTGCATAGTCAGGCACGCCTGCGTTCGGATCTCCACTCCCCCGTTCACAAGCACCTTCCCCTGTTACCACCCACAAACGCCTCATACTGTCACTCAAACTAACGACCTGAGTGTGTTCAAGGGGAGAGAAATTTCTGATCGTAATAGCTAGTTTGCGCACGTGCATTGCGAATTTTACGCATGCGCAGTTTAGCGAACATCGGTGGTGTACGGACGCAACGACCGACTCTGAATGAGGTCCTGAATCCCCTTCAGATACTCCCTCGGATATTGCGATGCAGAGGGTTATTGATGTAGTTACGGCATGTGAAACTAGACTCTCTGATAAAATTGGTAAAGTCCAATCGGACCTATCGTTGATACATCATGATTTGCAATGTGTCACAGAACGTGTGGGGGAGCTCGAAACCCGCACGTCCACTCTAGAGGATCAAATAACACCTTTAGGTGTCAGAGTTGGATCCTTGGACACGCAGATGCTAGTGGTCCCGAAAAAACTGTCAGACATGGAAGGGCGGCTGAGAAGAAATAATGTGAGGTTCGTGGGTCTGCCAGAAAAGGAAGAGGGCAATAGTCCAGAACAATTTATTGAAAAATGGCTGACCGACACTTTCGGTAAAGACTCCTTTTCACCGTACTTTTCAGTGGAGAGAGCCCATCGTATCCCCTTTAGGCCTCTGCCACCGGGGGCCCCGCCTCGCACGCTCATCGCGAAGCTCCTTCACTACAGAGATCGGGATGCTATCCTTTGCTTGGCCCGTATGAATGGCCCTCTGATGTGGAATGGGACTCGGATTTCCGTGTTTCCAGATTTCGCCATAGAGATTCAGAAAGAGAGGGCACAGTTCTCAACTATAAAAAGGCGCCTGAGAGATCTCAACATACCTTATGCCATGATTTATCCGTCTAAATTGAGGGTGGTTGCTGATGGAGAAACAAAATTCTTTGCATCCCCGCGAAACGCGGCCCTGTGGCTAGATCGGCGTAGGCCGGCGAGACTCCCGTTAGCCCAAGACTGAATCTTGCATACTTCCTTCCTGTTGGTGTGCTTTTTGAATCGTTACAACTATCTAAAGTCCGTATGTATACTGAATGTGATAAATGTTATTTGTATTGCCAAAACATGTACTATGCAAATTTACATTTTTATTATTTTTTGTATGTTAAGGGACAGAAAATATTTTCCAATGGAGAATTTAAATTTTTTTTTAAGTTCCGGGTGCACATTTATAGACTTGGGGACCTCATTTGTGTTATGCCTTAGGGCCATTATATTTTTTGCTCTAGATACATTGTGTAGGTAGAGGGACAGTGTTATAATTGCACAGTCCTAGTTGATTATTACAAGGTGTAAGGAATAAGAGGGGGGGAGAGTTTTATTTAGTTTAGGGATGAGGTATGTCGTAATTCAGGCTGGTATACAGGGTGGGGGGTGGTTGAAGGGGGTAAAATGTTGGGAATTTCTTGTGCTATTTTGTTTCTGTATCCTTCATAGTTCGCAAAATTTGTACTATCTGAGGATTGGATGAATGGTCTCTCCATTTATAAATATTATAATATTTCAAGATGGCATCACTAAATGTAAATTGTTTATTTTGGAATGTTAGAGGGTTAAATGACAAGATCAAGCGCTCTCTGGTCATTAGACAAATTAAACAATATACAGCTGATATTATTTACCTAATGGAGACACACTTAGTTGGAGGACAACTAATGTCATTAAAGAAACTTTGGGTGGGTTGGGCGTACCACTCAACGCATACGTATGTGTCTAGGGGGGTCTTGATACTGGTACGTAAGTCAATTTCCATTGTATTAGATCAGATACAATCCGATGTGGGGGGCAGATATGTTTTTCTAAAATGCAGAATACACTCTATGTCATTGTTGCTTCTCTGCGATATATATCCCTCCCCCGTATTCACACGAAATTCTTAAAAAGGCAGCTGAATTTATAGCTATGTTCCCAGGACTACCAATAGTATGTGCCGGTGACTTTAACAATGTAATGAATGTGTCACTAGACAGATTTGTTGGCACACGCCAGGACGGTGGAGACCGGGGGACTGGGTTTGCGAACATGGGCCCTGATTCAGACCCACTCGCGAGCGGCTGTCCGCTCGCAAGTGGGTCGATATTCAGCACTGAGCATGCGCACGACGGAGGGAGCTCCGTCGTGCGCATGCGCCAGACGCGACGAGCGAAGGACTTTCCTTCGCTCGTTGTGTCTGATCAAAGGGGGCGTGCTGTCGATGTTGATTGACAGCACGCCCCCTTTGGTGGGCGTGCCGGGGGCGTGCCTCCCTGACGGGGGCGTTCCCACGGGAACGCCTCCCGTCAGAAGCCGGCCCACTGACATCACTAGTGATGTCAGTGGGCCGGTGGTGTCAGTGGGAATGATTTTGGCTCTGATAGAGCCAAAATCACTCTGGGCCTTGCGGTTGAAAACCTCAACCGCAGGCTCCGGCTCGCAGTTTCGATGGTCGCGATGGTCACGACCATCGCGGCCATCAAACTGCACGCTCGTATAGGCTGTGGGTGGTGACCCACAGCTATACGAGCGTCCAGGAGGACGCTCCATAGTTATGGAGGCCGGCCCTCATTCAGAGCGTGCGCTCTGCTCAGAGCGTACGGCTCTGAATGAGGGCCATGGTGCGTTAGTTGGGCCTACTGGACGCATGGAGACTTAGACACAGCGCATGAAAGGCAATACTCTTACTTCTCATCTACTCATAGATCATTTTCCAGAATTGATCTGGCCCTAGTATCACCAAATATTATGCCCCATATACAAAGGATCCATTATCAAACTAGGGGCATCTCTAACCACTCTCCTATTTCACTGACCATTGACTTACAAGGCCATAGAGGACAATCATTCTGGAAATTAAATCCGTTTTGGTTAACACGAATGGGTGCTGGTCTCGAACTGGAAGCTGCATGGTCAGAATTTTTTTATTTAAATAGTGAACCGTCTTTTCGACCTAGTTTGTGGGATACTTTTAAAGCATTCCTTAGGGGTACGTTGATACAGAGGGTGGCTAGTCTTAAATCATTCTATAAAAAGCAGGAGCTTGAATTGGAGACAAGGTGTAGAACGCTGGAGCTGACGTACCTTTCAGATAATTCTGAATCTAATAGACAGGATTGGGTAGATGCGCAAAAGGCATGGACAAAATGCCTGGAGGATAAGGCAAACTTTAAACTGCTATTTTCATCTCACCTCCAATATGCCTCAGGGGATAGACCTGGATCATATCTGGCCAATTTGGCTAGAGGCGAGCGATCATCTATAAATGTAGCCCAAATTATTGACCAAGATGGAGTGGTATATAACAAGGTGCCAGATATTGCTAAAGAATTTGCGAAATATTACAGTCAATTGTATAGTTCTCGTTTGAATGATGAGATACAGGATATTCGTAACTACTTGGCAAATATAGATCTTCCAAGACTTAGTCCAGAAGGCCGTGATCTTTTAGATTCCCCCATAACCATAGAGGAGATTGAGTTAGCCATTAACTCCTTTCCCACCAGCAAAGCTCCAGGGGTGGATGGCATCCCTCTTGAGTTGTATAAGAAACACAAAACCTTTTATTTGCCTTGCCTGCTTAAACTTTTTAATCAAATATATGAATATAACAAACTCCCTTGGTCTATGTCAGAAGCTCTTATAATTGTTCTACCCAAGCCTGGTAAAGATGCCTCACGTACAGATTCGTACAGGCCCATATCATCACTACCCACTGATGTAAAGATAATAGCAAAAATTCTAGCTACTAGAATTAACCAAGTTATACTACAATTAATTCACCCGGATCAAACAGGCTTCATGCCTGGCAAATCGACCGCCATTAATCTCAGACGCCTGTTCAACCATTTGCAAATGCCCCAAAGTGATGACTCAACATCTGTTATAATTAGAGATGAGCGGTTCGGATTCTGTGGAATCCGAACCGCTCCGAACATTGGGGATCCGAGTCCACCCGAACCCTGTTCGGGTGTTCACCGCCTGACTCGGATCCCCGTTCGGGGCCGAACGGCGGCCGCCTGATGTCGGATTCTCACTAGAGAATCCGACATCAGGTCTCCTCGCGTGTAGGGCAGAGCGCAGTGATAGCGCTCTGCCCTACACAGACACAGACACACAGCCGCCAGCGGCAGCTGTGTGTTTGTTACAGCAGCCAATGAGAGTCACACAGACTCTCATTGGCTGCTGCACGGAGGGAGCCGGCTGGAGCTCACACATGAGCTCCGTCTTCCGGCTCCCTCCTCAGCGTGTGACAGAGCGGACGGCGCGGGAGCGGGGATACAGGTAAGTTTTTTTTTGTTTTTTTTTTACTTGTCAAAGGTCCGAGGGCGCTACTGGGGGGGGGGGTCTGCACTACTGGGGGGGTCTGCTACTGGGGGGGGGGCTATACTACTGGGGGGGCCATACTACAGAGGGGCCTGCTACTGGGGGGGCTATACTACTGGGGG
The DNA here is from genome assembly GCA_031769625.1 of Taudactylus pleione. NCBI lineage: Eukaryota > Metazoa > Chordata > Amphibia > Anura > Myobatrachidae > Taudactylus > Taudactylus pleione. The sequence continues at coordinate 1,913,909 of JAUIMM010001300.1, forward strand.
GGGGTCTGCACTACTGGGGGGGGTCTGCTACTGGGGGAGGCAATACTACTGGGGGGGCCATACTACAGAGGGGCCTGCTACTGGGGGGGGCTATACTACTGGGGGGGGGTCTGCTACTGGGGGGGCCATACTACTGGGGGGGATCTGCACTATTGGGGGGCCATACTACAGAGGGGCCTGCTACTGGGGGGGGCTATACTACTGGGGGGGTCTGCACTACTGGGGGGGGTCTGCTACTGGGCAGGGCTATACTACTGGGGGGGCCATACTACAGAGGGGCCTGCTACTGGGGGGGGCTATACTACTGGGGGGGGTCTGCTACTGGGAGGGCCATACTACTGAGGGGCCTGCTACTGGGGGGGGCCATACTACTGGGGGGGCCTACTACAGGGGGGGCCATACTACAGGGGGGGCCCATACTACAGGGGGGGCTACTACTGGAGCAGCCTACTACTGGGGGGGCCTGCTACTGGGGCAGCCTACTACTGGGGGAGCCATACTACTGGGGGGCATACTACTGGGTGGCATGCTAATGGGGGGCATACTACTGGGGGGGCCTGCTAATGGGGGACATACTACTGGGGGGGCCTGCTAATGGGGGGCATACTACTGGGGAGCATTCAACTGGGGGCACTGCATAGTGGACCGTACTACTAAGGGGACTGCATAGGGGGCACCACTGCTGGGGGACATTGTGTAAGGGACACCGCTACTGTGGGCATTGTGTAAAAGGGTCACTACTGTGGGCATTGTGTAAAAGGGGCACTACTGTGTGTCGTAACATAAATAAGAGACACTACTTTATGGTGTAATGTGAATCAGGCCCTATGTGCGGTGTAATGCTAATAAGATTGTGCACTGTGACTCCTAGGGCCGTAGCCCACTTTGTAAACAAGTACTGTGACTCTGCTGGCCGTACCCCACTGGGTGGGTGCACTACTTTTCATTTCTGCCACTGCTGTGTGGCAATGTGTCATAATGTGCTTTATACTGTGGTGTCTGTGTCGTTGTGCCGCTGCTTTGTCGCTTAGTAACCAGTCAGCTCACTGCAACCTTTGGCCAATAATGTTGAAAACAATATTATAAGCTGTGATATGGTCTAAATTGACTGGAAATTAATGTTATTGAGGTTAATAATACTCTAGGATGAAAAAAAAGACCAATTTATGTGATTTTAGCTTTTTTTGTCAATTTTTGTAAAAAAATCCAAATCCAAATCCAAATCCAAATCCAAAGCCAGTCACCGCAGTTTGGCAAATCCAAATCCAAATCCAAAGCCGGACGACGAATTAGAACCAAATCCAAATCCGGCAAAAATGGTCCGGCGCACATCCCTAGTTATAATGTAGCTTGACGCCGCTAAGGCGTTTAATTCAGTGGATTTATAAAATGGGTTAAATTATTGTACTCGGCTCCAGTGGCAAGAGTTGCGGTAAATGGATTTGTCTCATCCCAGTTTCCACTGTTCCATGGTACTAGGCAAGGCTGTCCCGTCTCCTATCTTGTTCGCCCTTGCCATTGAACCCTTGGCGTGCAAAATTAGAGCCTGCCCTCATATATTAGGACTTACCGTGGGAACTAAAGTAGATAAGATTGCGCTATACGCAGACGATATTTTATTGTTCATTTCAAAATATGCGGTTTCCATACCGGTCTATGTGTGAATTGGGACAAATCCTTTGTGCGCCCGTTTGTAGATCCTGGCCCAACTGATCCACTGCAACGCTTCTCGCTAATTTGGGTAAATTCTTTTAAATACCTTGGAATCTGGATTGCAAAGGATCCTTCATGATATCTGGCCCTTAATATTAATCACCAGGTGGAGTTTATTAAAACTCGAGTCTCTGCTTGGGGCAAATTACCCCTCACTATGACAGGCCGGGTAAACATAGTTAAAATGGTCGTACAGCCCAAACTATTGTATGTTCTACACCATTCCCCAATATATATTCCACAGCGAATATTTATGGAGGATACTGATGGGAAAGGTTTATATCCGCACACATCCATTCGTTACATAGTGTAACCCCATATTCAATGTATAAATAATAAAATATGTTTAGGAGGGTGCTGCCAACAGACAAATGGTACTAAATACCTTTTTAACAAATATACAAGAAGAGAGAAAAGAAAGGTTTGTCTATGGTACGCATGTCGCATTATATCAGATACAGGTATACCACAAGATGTCCTCACCCCGGTAATGGTGCATACACACGATCAGATTTTTTCTTCAGATATGGACGATAACGATTTAAAAATCGTTCAGTCGTTCATATCTGATGGAAAATCGTTCATATCTGACATGCCTGAACGATGGACGATCAACGATGCGCGTTCCCGTTTGTCAGATAACGATATCTGACATCTGATGGGTTTGCAGTCAGACTTGGACGATTCCATTCATTTTAATGCAGTCAAAAATCATTCAATCGTTCAAATCGTTCAAATCGTTCAAAACTTTGGTAAAATCGTCCAAATCGTTTAATCGTTCAGTCGTTCATCTGACAAATCTGACCGTGTGTATGCACCATTACACTGAGGATGATTCTATTGGTAAATACCCTAAAATATTTGTAAACAACATGTGCATGCTTGCTAAAGTGTGCACAGCGAGGGAATGGATGGCACCTAGTGGCCCCAATATTAACACATGGCTATCACTAGTAAACAAAGTAGTTTCACACGAAAAATATGTATTTATAGCCAGGAAGTCAGAAAAGAAATACCTTAAAGTATGGTCTATGTGGCTTGAATCGACACATGCCCGTCATACCAATTAATAGTCTGTCGGTGATTAGTAACTGTTTAATGAGTCCTGCTGATAATTATTAAATATCTGATATAATAATTTTTTCTATGTCTAATGTTTTCCTGTGATTCAAAAAGTTAAAAAACAGGTATTTGAGGCTTGCTAGATCGAGATAACTGCAATTGATCAGGATTGGTCCTCCTTTTTCCCTCTTTCTATATATTTTATGTTGATGTTTAAAATATAACAAAATAAGAGGCCATGTCCATATTATCTTTGAAAAAGAATATATAACTTTATTGTGAATTAACAACTGTCAATATAATATATTGTTTTTTACAACAATTCAGCAATGTCAGTTTAATTTTATGTTTGTATTGTTTATAAAAATCAATAAAAATTTATTGAATTAAAAAAAAGGGGGACTCAGGGGACAACCCTGATGAACCCCAGAGCATACCTCAAAGGCAGGACCCAGCCAACCGTTCACAAGTGGGAAGCTTTTAGCCAGTCGATATAGAGTCTGTAACCAATTAATCACCCGCCCTGAAAGACCATACCATTCCAGTTAAGCCTGAAGGTACTTGTGGTTTACCCGATCAAAAGCCTTAGACTGATCCAATGCCAGTAGGTACTTTCCCCACTTCTCACCCCTGCACCGCTCAATGGCCTCCAGGACACCAAGGACAGCACTAAATGTGCTTCGACCCTTCACAATATAGCGCTGAGAGGATGAAAGCAAAATCTCAGAAAATTCTGAAAGCCTATTAAAAAGTACTTTTGCCAAATTCTTTCTGTCTGTATTAAGAAGGGCTATGGGGCGCCAATTCTCAATACGAGCCGGGTCTTTCCCTTTGGATAGCAAAATAAGTGCAGATAACCTCATGGAAGGAGGGAGAATTCCCTCATCCAGGCTCTCATTAAATACTTCCACTAGGCGGGGAATTAGGAGGTCTGAAAAGGTCTTATAAAACTCAGATGTCAGACCATCTGGTTCTGGTGATTTCTTGGGGTTCAGACCCACTAACGCTTTCCTAATTTCCTCTGCAGTTATATCACAGGCCAAAGAGTCAAGAGATGTATTCTGAGGAATCAGATAAGGAGTCCCCCTCAGAAATGCTTCCATCCTTTCTCTAATAAGTGGCTGCTCAAACAACAGATCAGAATAGTAGGACACAACTACATCCAGAATGCCTTCTTTATCCTATCAAAGAACACCATGTCCATCAACCAGTCCTCTGACATGTTTGGCATCAACTGACGCTTTACAGCTCTGGTAAGGATCTGGTGAGTGGTACGAACCATAATCCCTTTCCAAAACCAAAGACGCCAATCAGTTAAATTGAAATTCTCTCATCTGAGCTTTCACTCCGGAGATTTCCCCACAGTCTCCCTCCTCAGAGATCAAGAAATCTAATTTCTTTCTCAGTCTATGGTAGACATTTCACTTTAATAAGTTTCTCTTGGCTACAAGACCACGGAAAAACTTACAGATTCTCTTTTTTATTACCTCCCACCACTCCAACCAACTCCAATCAGCCTCCAGAAGTGTCTCCTGAGATTGAAAGAAGACCTTGAAAGACTGCCTATCTCTCTCTTCTTCCAGCAGCTCCGAGTTGCCTGTCTGCAATTCTATAATCTTGCGTACAGTTACCATGGCAGTAAAAAGTACTGCCACCCCACCATACGGCTCGGCCGCAAGAGACCAGTAAGAAGGACCCCTCCTCCACTTACACTTTGCTTTGTGAAGGAGATCCAATTTACTAATCCTAGTCTCTTGCAAAAACAAAAAATCAACCTCAACCGTGCTGAAAAAATAAAAAGCCATTATACGAGCATGTTCGGAAACTACGGAAGCCGCATTAATCGTGGCGCATCGTATAGGGTGAAGATCCATATTTATAGATTATAAAAGACACACGACCTTGCTTATTTTTACTTCTCCGCGTGAAACTTCTAACCAAGAAAAACACAACCAAGAACAACTTAACCCTGCATACCAGCCCCCAATGGGCCAGCAACTTTCACAGCCGAAGTCAAGGGTACTTCCTGCATACCCCGTCCTCCATCTCCTTGTGAAAACTCCCCCCCCACACCATCAGAAGGCCCTAGAACTGAGGGATTTGACACAAGATTTACATCTCCAACCACATCACCCGCCACCTGACTAGTCCACTATAGATCCCAAAGAGGAATCAATCATCTTATCCTCCATCTCTAATCCTTGAGTCTCCTCTATAACATCCACCACCTCCTCCACCACCCTATCAATTTTTGAATCATGTTCCATTAACTCTGTTGCAACCGGGTCTCATATCAAACCATCCTGATCCTCTTCTGGAGATAACTCCTGTTCTGGCCCTTTCTTCTTTTTCCCCTTCCCTTTATCACCACATTCAACTTCACCTTGTTTTGCCATCCTCCTCACTTTCCTTCTTCTAACTCCAGATACCAAGAACAACTCACCTCCCTCCCTCACTATCTCACCTTCCTTGTCAGATGTAAAAACATCAAATTTATTTGACAACTAGCTGGAGTACCCAGGATTTTAAGACTGTTTGCACACCATCCTCCACAAACCTCTCCTTAGGCAGGCCTCACGAAAAGTGTTACAAACTTCCACATACACAGTCCTAAGGTCTTTGAAGGAAGTAGGACCTGTAATGGTGTAAAGCAAACTTCAGAGATAGAAGCATTCAAAATTTGTCGGATGTACAGTGTAAACACGGCCAAGAGCTTCTGTTGCTCTGATACCACGATGACTGTGTACTTCCTGGTTGCTGGATCGCACTATGAAATGCACAGCAACTACTTCCAGTTCCTTGTGCAGCTGTTTCTGGCATTCAGGGTCTCCACGGTGTATAAGATTCATCCAATCGGTTTTACCCTTCAGGGGCTGACAAAGGAATGAACCGGAAGTAGCCTCTGTGCATTCCATAGTGCGTTCCCGCAACCAAGGAGGTAGACAAAAAAGTTTGGTCGCCACTGTTGACATCATGTAGTTGTGTAAGCTCATGCATGAGCAAATATAAATAAAAATTTGTGCTGAACGATGTCAGTCCATGTCGCTCATGGAGCTAATCGTCCCATGTGTATGCAGCTTAAGTTTTGTGTGAACTCTGTAGAGCAGAGGTTCCCAAACGTGGTCCTCAAGGGAAGGTAATTAGGTAGAATAGCGTATGTATGTATGTATGTGGGTGGGTGGTTCTGAAATGTCATAAACTGCCTGAAAAGGTGAGTTTTCAGGGAATACACAAAAGTTTGGAGACTAGAGGAAAGTCTTATTGTGCGGGGCTGGACATTCCGCAGAATGTCTGCAGCCCCCCAAAAAGTCTTGTAATTGTGAATGGGAGCAGGTAACAAGCGTCAAGAAGAAACACATATGTTGAGCGGAGAGGGCAAGCTGGGAGTTATTTTGAGACAAGGGAGTAGATGTACGTTGGTGCAGTTTTGCGGAATACCTTGTATATTAGTAAAATTATTTTATATTGGATTAGGTAAAATTAAGGGAACCAATGTAAGGAGTGACAAAGCAAAGCTGCAGAAGAAGAATGTTTTGTGAGGAAAATCTGTCTAGCAGCTGCATACACAATAAATACAGATGCTGTGTTCCTCACTTATTTTCCCATTTAATTTTTAAACCAGCCTAGGAAAGTAATAATGCGGATACTGCCTCACAGCACGGAGGTCGTGGGTTCGATTCCCACATTGTGTAGAGTTTGTATATTCTCCCCGTGCTGTTGTGGGTTACCTCTGTGTGCTTCGATTTCCTCCCACACTCCAAACAAATAGTGGTAGTTTAATTGGCTCCCCACAAAAAAATTAACCCTAGTGTGTATGTGTACATCTGGTAGGGAATACAGATTGTTCGATACGCTGGGGCAATGGTCAAAGTATAAAGCGCTGCGGAATATGTGTGCGCTATATAAATAACTGGTAATAAAAAAATAAATAGGGAGTTGAGAGCAATACCGTACAGTAAGCCTGCTTCCCTGGTCTGGCACGGGTGTGGATTGAAAGATCTACAGTAAAAAGGTAGAAAATTACTAGGTAGACACCCGATGTTAGACAGTCAATAGGTCGACAGGGTCAAGAGGTTGACAAGGACAAAATGTTGACACACTAAAGGTCGACATGTAAGAAGCTCAACTGGTGCAAATGGTCGACAAGGTCAAAAGGTCGAAACAAAAATGATAGACACTTTTTTTGTTTTCTAAACCTAATCTTCACCCTAACCCTTAGGGTAGGTGCCTAATCCTAACCATCCTTTCTAGGGTCTAACCCTTCAGTAAGTGCCTAACCCTAACCGTTGCGAAAAGTGCCTTACCATAAACCTTCGGTAAGTGCCTAACCCTAGCAAAAAAAAAATTGTCGACCATTTTTTTGGTAGACCATTTTTTTGTTGACCATTTGTACCTGTCGACCTTCTTACATGTTGACATTTAGTGTGTCGACATTTTGTCCCTGTTGACCTATTGATTGTCTAACATCTGGTGTCTATTTAGACATTGTCGACCATTTTTCAGGAGATTTATAGACCTGATCCCGTCTGGCACCACTTGACTCCATTTGGAATGGTAGTGTCTAGATGCCATTCGTGGAGAGGACCTTAATGTCATCAGCTATCGTCCAATGTGATTCCCTACAATTCACGTGGACATAGAGGGGGAATATAATCTTGTGGCAAGCGCAACAAGCCCGCAAGGGGACAAGTTTCTTCACTAGGTGGACTTTATGGGCATGGAACCGCACTTCCGCCCTCACTGCACGTCACTTCCAGGTCCCTAGCACGAAGGGGAAGTAAACTCTACCCTTTTTTTGGGAATTTGGATCGCGTGAAATGACGTTTCCGCCAGTAGAGGGCGTGTGCTGAGTAACTACAGCTCAGGCCTGGCCTTTGCGACACCCATACAGGCGTCAAGAAGTAGGAGGCAGCCATCATGCTAAAGGGCAAAACCTATAGCACTGCCATTATTGAGTTGGAAGAGCATTTTGGAGTTATTTGCGGAAACTGCTTCTGAATATGGAGCGTTATCATTTTACACAATGTAAACTGAGGTAATATCTGCCTCTGGTGTGTTCTTAATATATTTTGACAGCCAAGGGGTAACTGATCAATGTACGAAGCAGTCTCTTTATTTCTCTGCTACAAGGCAAGATTACCAAAGGCATTTTCCGCCCACAACTAAGATGGCTGCCGCTACCTCGGGAGGACACTTCCGGTCCAGGGTTTTTTGGAAGCGTCACTCACAGTATGAGATGAAAGGGAAGTGCATGAGCTGAACCAGGGGCTCCGGCCGGGGCTACAGGAAACTGCCTCCCCGGAGACAGGTGAGACACAGAGCGCCAGGAGGAGACCTGGGGCAACGGGGAATGAAACATATGGCACAGGAGAGAGGCATGAGGCAGCCACACAGGAGAGGGGGTGAGAGGCATGAGGCAGCCACACAGGAGACAAGGGAGAGAGAGAGGCATGAGGCAGCCACACAGGAGAAGGAGGAGAGAGGCATGAGGCAGACACACAGGAGAGGGGGTGAGAGGCATGAGGCAGACACACAGGAGAGGGGGTGAGAAGCATGAGGCAGCCACACAGGAGAAGGGGGTGAGAGGCATGAGGCAGACACACAGGAGAAGGGGGAGAGAGGCATGAGGCAGGCACACAGGAGAGGGGGAGAGAGGCATAAGGCAGCCACACAGGAGAAGGGAGTGAGAGGCATGAGGCAGCCACACAGGAGAAGGGGGAGAGAGGCATGAGGCAGCCACACAGGAGACGAGGGAGAGAGAGGCATGAGGCAGCCACACAGGAGACAAGGGAGAGAGAGAGGCATGAGGCAGCCACACAGGAGGAGGAGGAGAGAGGCATGAGGCAGCCACACAGGAGAAGGAGGAGAGAGGCATGAGGCGGACACACAGGAGAGGGGGAGAGAAAGAGAGGCATGAGAGACAGGAGGAGACCTGGGGCAACGGGGAATGAGACATATGGCACAGGAGAGGCATGAGGCAGCCACACAGGAGAAGGGGGTGAGAGGCATGAGACAGCCACACAGGAGAAGGGGAAGAGAGAGGCATGAGGCAGCCACACAGTAGAGGGGGTGATAGGTATGAGGCAGCCACACAGGAGAGGGGGGAGAGAGAGGCATGAGACACAGGAGGAGACCTGGAGCAATGGGGAATGAGACATATGGCACAGAAGAGAGGCATGTTGCTGCCACACAGAAGGGGGAGAGAGGCATGAGGCAGCCACACAGGAGAAGGAGGAGAGAGGCATGAGGCAGCCACACAGGAGAAGGGGGTGAGAGGCATGAGGCAGCCACACAGGAGAAGGGGGTGAGAGGCATGAGGCAGCCACACAGGAGAAGGGGGTATGAGGCAGCCACACAGGAGAAGGGGGCGAGAGGCATGAGGCAGCCACACAGGAGAAGGGGGTGAGAGGCATGAGGCAGCCACACAGGAGAAGGGGGTGAGAGGCATGAGGCAGCCACACAGGAGACAAGGGAGAGAGAGAGGCATGAGGCAGCCACACAGGAGAAGGAGGAGAGAGGCATGAGGCAGACACACAGGAGAGGGGGTGAGAGGCATGAGGCAGACACACAGGAGAGGGGGTGAGAAGCATGAGGCAGCCACACAGGAGAAGGGGGTGAGAGGCATGAGGCAGACACACAGGAGAAGGGGGAGAGAGGCATGAGGCAGGCACACAGGAGAGGGGGAGAGAGGCATAAGGCAGCCACACAGGAGAAGGGAGTGAGAGGCATGAGGCAGCCACACAGGAGAAGGGGGAGAGAGGCATGAGGCAGCCACACAGGAGACGAGGGAGAGAGAGGCATGAGGCAGCCACACAGGAGACAAGGGAGAGAGAGAGGCATGAGGCAGCCACACAGGAGGAGGAGGAGAGAGGCATGAGGCAGCCACACAGGAGAAGGAGGAGAGAGGCATGAGGCGGACACACAGGAGAGGGGGAGAGAAAGAGAGGCATGAGAGACAGGAGGAGACCTGGGGCAACGGGGAATGAGACATATGGCACAGGAGAGGCATGAGGCAGCCACACAGGAGAAGGGGGTGAGAGGCATGAGACAGCCACACAGGAGAAGGGGAAGAGAGAGGCATGAGGCAGCCACACAGTAGAGGGGGTGATAGGTATGAGGCAGCCACACAGGAGAGGGGGAGAGAGAGGCATGAGACACAGGAGGAGACCTGGAGCAATGGGGAATGAGACATATGGCACAGAAGAGAGGCATGTTGCTGCCACACAGAAGGGGGAGAGAGGCATGAGGCAGCCACACAGGAGAAGGAGGAGAGAGGCATGAGGCAGCCACACAGGAGAAGGGGGTGAGAGGCATGAGGCAGCCACACAGGAGAAGGGGGTGAGAGGCATGAGGCAGCCACACAGGAGAAGGGGGTATGAGGCAGCCACACAGGAGAAGGGGGCGAGAGGCATGAGGCAGCCACACAGGAGAAGGGGGTGAGAGGCATGAGGCAGCCACACAGGAGAAGGGGGTGAGAGGCATGAGGCAGCCACACAGGAGAAGGGGGTGAGAGGCATGAGGCAGCCACACAGGAGAGGGGGTGAGAGGCATGAGGCAGCCACACAGGAGAAGGGGGAGAAAGAGAGGCATGAGGCAGGCACACAGGAGAAGGGGGTGAGAGGCATGAGGCAGCCACACAGGAGAGGGGGTGAGAGGCATGAGGCAGCCACACAGGAGAAGGGGGAGAAAGAGGAGAAAGAGAGGCAAGAGACATAGGAGGAGACCTGGAGCAACGGGGAATGAGACATGTGGCACAGAAGAGAGGCATGAGGCAGGCACACAGGAGAATGGGGGGAGAGGCATGAGGCAGCGACACAGGAGAGGGGGAGAGAGGCATGAGACAGCCACACAGGAGAGGGGGAGAGAGGCATGAGACAGCCACACATGATACAGGAAAGAGGAGAGAGACCGGTAAGAGGTATGTTGGAGGAGAGAGCTATGTAAGATGATATAGCTACACATGAGACAGCAGAGATTAGAGATGGCTACACATGAAACAGAAGATAGAGACCACAGTCAGAGGCTGGGTGTGTGGCATCCAGCTGCTACATGTCTGGTGTAATTGTGTATAGCAGCGGCTCCCAAACTGAGTACTGAGGTAGTAATGACATCATCTGTGCTGAAGCATGGGCTGTAGTGGTGGAGTTTGGGAACCTCTGGTGTACAATATAGTGACTGTGGGTAATGAGCTCACTGAGGGTGCTATGCTGTCACTAAACCACTGTAGTACAGAGCAACTATTGTAATTGTAGTAGGGTGTCACTTGTACACAATAAGTTAATGTGAAGAGGGTAACCGACCCAACCACTCTAATGCCGCACATCCACTAGCAGACCAGAAAACGACTGCGTGATTACGACATTGTAATGGTGCAGTTGTTTCAGTCTGTGATGAGCCTGCACTGAGCGATTGATCAGTGCAGGCACCCTCCATCATCTGTGACCATGCCCAATTTGTCGTTATGGACAGATTGACCGGCATGTTCACCCCATGATTGATGTCTGAAACGACCAGCGGGAGCGTGCATCGCTGGTCGTTTCTGACATAAAAGTGCACAATTACGATGTCGTAATCGTGCAGTCGCTCAGTATTATCGGCAGGTGGATGTGCGCCTTAACACAAATCTGCATCGCAAGAATATCTTTCAGGAAATGTACGAAGTGTTATATTATTTCACAAACCGTTTCACTTCCTCTTTTAAGTCTAAACAAAGGGAATTGGTTTGAGAAGAGAATATTAACATTTAAGAAATGGTGGTCTACCCAATGGACACCACTTGGAGGACTGGTATGATTTTGCGATCTATGGGCCTGATTCAGCAAGGATCACAACTAATACGCACGCAATCTACTGATTATTGCGTATGCATCGCAGTGCACCAACCGGCCACTGCGACCTGGACTGCGATCGCAGTGACTACGCAGACCTATCGCAGAGTGATTGACAGCAGCGTTTGGGGGTTGTGCGTTTGAACGCTGTTGCATGGGCGTGCATAAATTAGCCATTGTGATAGGCTGTGCAGCTTGAGCTCCCACTGCCTGCAATGAAGTTAGCAATTGAGGGACTGATGGTACCGGTTGTTTTGCTATTTAGCTAAGTGTTATGGATGTGCGTAAGGGGATGTGGGCATCCTTATATTGGGCTGTGACGGAATTGCAATCAGCATATTTGCGCAGTGGATCTGCGTGCGATTACAAAGCTGCAATAGCGATCCTTACTGAATCAGGTCCTATTAGCACTACTTGTAGTCACAGGATGACCATAGGCCATCGTTTTCCAGCATTCAGTTTCTGTATTACAAGCTGTGGTCGGGTATAATTCTTATCAAAGTGTAACCACAATGTGCGCTTCTAGATGCAAGGTCTCCTAGTTATTCCTTTTTGCACTTCTGCTTGTTGATTGGATGGAAGGAAAATCTGGTAACGTATGGGAGAAACTGATGATCAGCAATTTGCTCCTAAATGCCAGAAAACAGATGAAAATGGCGTCAGACAAGTTTGCTAAATGTTTGATCTAAACCAGCGGTTCTCAAACTGTGGGTCGCGCCCATCTCAGCATGGGGTCGCAACTCACCCAAAGCAAGTTAAAATGCCTGGACCAGTCCCACTCCCTGGCACCGCTACAGTGTTAATTCTGAGAGGTACACCTGCGTCAGCAGTCCCCCGCCGGGTCCTCCTCCCAGCACTGTGATTGACACCCATGAGACGTCCCGACGTTCGTGCGCCATGACGTCACCCGGGTGTCAGTCACAGTGAAGGAGCCACACCGCAGCCTGTATAATTGTAGGACGGAGTCACTGCCCTGCGCTATTAACAGCGAGTGGCAGCTTTATATATAGTGTTAAAAAGAAAGAACCATTTTTAATGGTAAGTAAAGTAAAATGTAGAACTAGGGTCATAAATGAAAGTAGGATGATGTTTATACATGTTACACAACCTCCCTTGTCCATCGTCTTCCCTATATCAGCTTTCTTATATATGTGTATGCCATACAATCTTTAAGGAAGATGATGGTCCTAAAACAAATATAGGAAAGATGATGGGCAAGGGGGTAATGTGCATACATTTTATGCCTCATCACCCCCCCCCCCCCCCCATCATCTTTTTATATTATGCCACCTTTCTTATGAGTATCATCTTTCTTATACATTTATGCCCATCATATTCCTTTTTATAGCATACAAATATATAAGAAATATAATGGGCATAAATATATATAAGCAAGATGATGGACATTAATAAAATTATATACATAAAAGTGTAATTAGAAAAATCAACAGGGGCGGGATGCATCACGCCGCCTTTCCCATGCATGCCGGTGTTGATTACGCCGCTATGCATGAAGGTGACCGCAAAGACAGCTCTCTCGGTAAAAGCTGTCCTTTGCAAATGAGGGACTTCCGGGACCATGACCCAGAAGTCCCTCTGGTGTCATTCTGAGCATGTGCAGAGTGACATGCGCTGCTAAGGGTGCTAGGAGGGATCTGATTGGCGTTATTTGAAGATGGTGTTATCCACCACTTGGTGCATACAGTATCAGAAATGCGGTCAGAACCCTGAAAACAGCATTTTTGGGGGTTTGAGCGCATTTCTCTCATTGCTGCATCCCGCCCCAGATCTTAAAAAAAAATGTGTTACCTATAAATATATAGGGGCATCGTTCTGCGGTAACTTCCTGGGGTCCTGTAAAAAAAAAAAATGTTTTGTCAGACGGGGTCCCGGCGCAAAATAGTTTGAGAACCCCTGATCTAAACAATTTGTTCAAACATCAGTTTTTGCCCATTTTCCGGCGTTTGGGAGCAAATTGCTGATTGTCATTTGCTGTCATACCTTACCCGATATTCATTCCAACCAATCAGCTAGTTGGATGGTTGGACAGATAATCTGTACGTGTGTCTGCAGCTTATGACTGGCATACTTATCAGTGGTTTAGGCCATGATGCACTTGGAGATCCTATATCGGCTGTAGCTGTCATTGTTTTGCTCTGTGAAATAATCTGTTACCACCATGTGACTATCTGATCACAGGACAGACGTGTGATCGAATGCATCCTGTGTAAGTCCACGAGTTACATGCCGTATGCACTGTGCAGCTCATTGTGGTTTTCTGGTGGCAGTTAGCTGGTTCCTAGATTGTGCATCATCCTGCCCAGCAAGACTTGTATTTCATATGAGGTTCTGTGTGGCTGATGCCTGTGTGCCTGACCTCTATCTGCGCTTTCAGACGCGGAGCATGGAGAATGATGAATTTTCGACAGAGGATGGGATGGATCGGGGTCGGCCTCTACCTCTTCGTGAGCGCTGCTGCCTTTTATTACGTCTTTGAAATCAACGACACCTACAACACACTGGCCCTGGAGCAAGTACAGGTGAAGCCACGAGATCCCGACACTGAAGCATCATGGGTACACTCCTTAAAAGCCCGCCTGCTCTCCCTGCCCTTCTGGCTCTGGGCTGCCTTGTTTCTCCTGCCCTACTTCCAGGTCTTCCTGTTCCTATATTCCTGCACAAGAGCCGACCCCAGGACCGTGGGTTACTGTATTATTCCCATATGCCTGGCTGTCCTGTGCAACCGTCAGCAGTCTTTCATCAAGGCCTCTAATCAGATCAGCAGACTGCAGTTGATTGAAACTTAAATCTCTTCTGTCTTTGGGTTATGGACCATGAGCAAAAAGAAAACGCTGATTGCAAACCCTGCAAATGAAGATTGGACTAACGTGCCTCTTTCTTTTCTTTTTTTAAAAGTCGTGGAAAGTATTGCCTGGCTGCTATAACCTTGGGTGGAAACTGCACTGTAATTGTTTAAACAGTCTAAAATGACTGATGTTGAATAACCGGTTTTATGGAGATCAGTTTTCGCTTTCCGACATCTTGGATACGCTGTAAGAGGCATCACTCCACTTACGAAATGTATCTGCCACCAGCAGCCCTCGGAGTCGGGGAGGTTTTAATGACTCGTCATCTGTCTCTTGCTACCACTGTGTTCTACAATGTAGTCACTGGTTCCGGGGCAGGGCGATTTACACTTGATTTTTATATACAGAAATGACAGTGGATGATGTGTTGAAATGTAATTTTTGTATTTGAAACGTAATCGGATCTTGTCAGACGTTTTCTAAGCTGTTTACGTGGATGAGCTGCGCTACCAGTGACTGCGTCAAATAAATTATGGAATTAAAAAAGAAAAAAAATACAAAAATGTTTATTTCAAATGAAATTATTCTAAAGCTCATTTTATATCAGTTTTGTCGGGGATACGTGATGAGGCCGATTGGTAAACATTGGACACTTGTCAGTGTTTGAATGTTTTTCCCCTCGGTGATTAGTTGTAGAATTGCTTTGTGCGGTTCCTCTGTGTCTGTATAACGCCCCGGCTACACACGGTACAAACCTGCCACTTGGCCTGAGCCCAAACCACCCACACACACATACTGTACACAAAGGGGAAACTGCACCAGAGCTGGACGTCTGATATTTGGGTCATACCTCATTTGGGTCTCCATTTATTAATGATCGCTATTGCAATGCAATCTGGTCATAATACCGTCCATCATCTCATTGCAATAAGCGATCATAGCGCCCGGATTTATCATCTGGGACATGCTGGGACACGGGCTCTAAATAGGAGTTTGTTCCTGCGATGTCCCCGGAGAGCTGCCGGCCAGTGCCATGGCTGCTGGGCATGCATAGTCACGCTGACTGCACATGCACGGCCGCCATTGCCTGGGAGGGTTCCTCCCGCTAATTGTGCGTGGTGTAGCCCATAAGCTACAGGGGCTAACGCCATCTTCAGATGGCGTTCGCTGCGGGGGCCAATATCAGGGATGCATCGCATTACAGATGTTGGTACATTTGGCAGCATCGCATCCCCCATAGGAACCTATGGGATATACGGCTGCCTGCGGGAGTGGAGGGATCACAGCAGGTATCTGAGATACCTGCTGCAGTCCCTCCTTCATACATCCGGGGGATACTAAATTTTGTGGTTAACCCCTGAAACCGGGTGTTTTTGGGGCTTATACCTGAAATATACATTGGTAAATGGGCACCCAGGGGTCTGTTTAGTGTATTTGGAAGATGACCCCACACACAGACCAATTGCAGCCATCTATGAACTCCATTTACCAACATGTAGATTTAGTTCAGATTAGCTAGCTAATAATAAGGCTACACGCTATAATATTGGGCCTATTGACGCATATCACTACAGACATTGCAGCACCTCTGACCAGCTATTGTCTGAAGGACAAGAGCTACAGCAACGACATATCAAGCTCTACTGTGTAGGGATATTTATTCCAACAATACAGCCATAAAATAGATTTATAGAAAATGGGTAACTGCAGTATATCCTCCTCAAATCTGTTCAAATACAAATGTAAATGCAATACTTATTGCTAGTGTCTGGTTAAGCTGTTGCCTCTATTTGGGGCATTTAAAAGGCTGCACTATTAACATTTTTGGTACTAAAGCACGCTTGTCACCTACACAGTGGAGGCAGCTATGTGGGTCAACACAATAATCATGAGAATGCAGCGATCGGTTCGGAAAGGACCAGACACCTTGTGCCTCATTGGTTCCTAGTGACTGGATAGGCTGCATTCTCAGTGATGTCACTGGCTCCTAGTGACTGGATAGGCTGCATTCTCAGTGATGTCACTGGCTCCTAGTGACTGGATAGGCTGCATTCTCAGTGATGTCACTGGTTCCTAGTGACAGGATAGGCTGCATTCTCAGTGATGTCACTGGTTCCTAGTGACTGGATAGGCTGCATTCTCAGTGATGTCACTGGTTCCTAGTGACTGGATAGGCTGCATTCTCAGTGATGTCACTGGCTCATGGTGAATGGTTAGGCTGCTTTCTCAGTGATGTCACTGGCTCATGGTGAATGGATAGGCTGCATTCTCAGTGATGTCACTGGCTCATGGTGAATGGTTAGGCTGCATTCTCAGTGATGTCACTGGCTCATGGTGAATGGTTAGGCTGCTTTCTCAGTGATGTCACTGGCTCATGGTGAATGGATAGGCTGCATTCTCAGTGATGTCACTGGCTCATGGTGAATGGATAGGCTGCATTCTCAGTGATGTCACTGGCTCATGGTGAATGGATAGGCTGCATTCTCAGTGATGTCACTGGCTCATGGTGAATGGATAGGCTGCATTCTCAGTGATGTCACTGGCTCATGGTGAATGGTTAGGCTGCTTTCTCAGTGATGTCACTGGCTCATGGTGAATGGATAGGCTGCATTCTCAGTGATGTCACTGGCTCATGGTGAATGGTTAGGCTGCATTCTCAGTGATGTCACTGGCTCATGGTGAATGGATAGGCTGCATTCTCAGTGATGTCACTGGCTCATGGTGAATGGATAGGCTGCATTCTCAGTGATGTCACTGGCTCATGGTGAATGGATAGGCTGCATTCTCAGTGATGTCACTGGCTCATGGTGAATGGATAGGCTGCATTCTCAGTGATGTCACTGGCTCATGGTGAATGGATAGGCTGCATTCTCAGTGATGTCACTGGCTCATTGTGAATGGATAGGCTGCTTTCTCAGTGATGTCACTGGCTCATGGTGAATGGATAGGCTGCATTCTCAGTGATGTCACTGGCTCATGGTGAATGGATAGGCTGCATTCTCAGTGATGTCACTGGCTCATGGTGAATGGATAGGCTGCATTCTCAGTGATGTCACTGGCTCATGGTGAATGGATAGGCTGCATTCTCAGTGATGTCACTGGCTCATGGTGAATGGTTAGGCTGCTTTCTCAGTGATGTCACTGGCTCATGGTGAATGGATAGGCTGCATTCTCAGTGACATCACTGGTTCCTAGTGAATGGATAGGCTGCATTCTCAGTGATGTCACTGGCTCATGGTGAACGGATAGGCTGCATCTTGCCACAAAATGGCTGCTTGCACTATATGTAGGTGACGAACAAATGGATAAGACCCTGAACATGTTGATTTGTGTCCATTTTAAGAAAGTTTAGCAAATGCAACTCGTTGGGCTGATTTTCTTTCCAGTATGTGGTGTTCTATACCTGCCTTGTCTGTATGGAATGAATTGCCTTAATATATGTAAATGAAATGACTTGGGCTGTCTCATGGAAGTAAAGGTTTCTTTAAATGTGGGGTGTATCTCTTTATTAAATGACTCCCTCCCTCTCTCTAATATGTGTATGCTGTGCATCCTATGAGCAAACTCAGGAGTTGTCTCTTTGCCTGTTCCCTGTTTCTCTGCCTATCCTTCCAGTCTGGGATAGCTATATTTGGCTGGGAACCTTGGAGCTCAGATGGGATCTCCCCTGCCATTAATGTTGATGAGGGATCCTCTGCTTTTATATCCATGTAACCCCCAGGCACGGTCACTGGCCCTGTAACTGTTTTAACACTGTCTACAGATATTTGATATTACTGTTATCTGCAAAACTCACTGTTTCAGGGTAAATATCTGGAGTTGCACTAATCATATGTGATGGAAACTTTTTTTTTTTTCTCTCTCTCTAATTTTTGCCTATGTTTCCTAATATAATGCCAAAATATATTTATTCCAATAAAAAAAAAAAAAAAGTTTTTATGTCTGAGTAAGTTAGTTTCTTATCTTCATTTCTCAGAACTATTTGTATGCTTACCAAGTACTCCCTAATAAATGTGTGTAGGTGTGGTTACAAGTATATCTGCCGGGTTACCTCAGCCTACCGAAAATTTAACTAGACTAATGCAGACCTGGTAAGTTCAAGGCGCCCTGCTGCAGTAAAGAAGAGGTATGCCAACCTTATATATAAATATATACACAGTCAGGTGCATAAATATTGGGACATTGACATAATTTTCATATTTTGGCCTCTAGTCACCACCACAATGGCTTTGAAATGAAACAAAGAAGATGTGATTTACCTGCAGACTTTCAGATTTAATTTGAGGGTAATTACATCCAAATCAGGTGAACGGTGTAGGAAATACAACGGTTTCTATATGTGCCTCCCACTTTTTAAGGGGCCAAAAGAAATGGGACTATCAACTCAAAAGCTATTTCATGGACAGATGTGGGCTATTCCCTCGTTATTTCATTATCAATTAAGCAGGTAAAAGGTCTGGAGTTGATTCTAGGTGTGACATTTGCATTTGGAATCAGTTGCTGTCGACTCTCAATATGAGATCCAAAGAGCTGTCACTATCAGTGAAGCAAGCCATCATTAGGATAGATCGTTTTAGCACCTTATCGTGTCCTGGAGTGCCGGGGAGGGTTCAAGGGAAATCGTTCACGACATTGCATTGGTTGCACATCGTCTAGTGCAGGGGTCTTCAAACTTGGCCCTCCAGCTGCTGTGGAACTACACATCCCAGCATGCACTGCCACCTTTTTGATATAACAGCATGCTAAAACTATGTGCAGTGCATGCAGGGATGTGTAGTTCCACAGCATCTGGAGGGCCAAGTTTGGTCTAGTGTGTAGGCACCTATACTACTTGCTTGGCAGAAATGACAGACAGGGCCTGTGACTTTACACAGCAGCCGAGTATACTGCTAGCAAGATTACAATAATGTAATGAAACATGGCATGTTTGTGTTTATGACCGAAGTTTACAAGGGCAATGCTTTTAGTAGCTGTGTTTTGCTAGTAACACATTTTAAACCCTTTGAAATACTGCGTATTACCATGATTGGAAACGCTGGCTTTTAGAACACAATAAACACCAGAGGACAGATGGAGAGATGAGCTAGACAATACTGCTGCGATGTAACACTTTGATAATGACAATGAGGACATATGGAGAAATAGGAGATGAGGTATAAAAAGATGTAGCGGAGCGTAGGGTTGTGAAGGTGGGAATGAGGACACGTTTTGAGATGTGAGGCGAATGCCACAGTGTAGCGCTTGGAAGGGGAGTCAGCGGTAGTGACAAAATATGTTACTGCCGCAGGCGCTGGGTTTTGTGTAGTTAAGCCCACGGTCGGCATCTAGTCCCCACGCTTGCGTACAAAGACGCGGCATCAGTTGCACAATTGATTTTCTGAGCAACTCTATGGTCCATCGGAACTAAGAAGCTGGGGCCAGTAAAGCTGAATGAAAGATGCAGTTGCAGGCTGCGACTCGGCCACATGACATTTGCGACACGCTTGCATTTGATTCGCCACCCCCGTTACCTCCCACAGACATTTGCTGATTGTCACTTGATCTGTGTCCAAGTCCTCACTGCGACCTCCGTCTCTAAACCGACCGGGATGCATGTGCGGTAAAAAATACACTGGCCAGCTTCGCAAACCTCTGCATTACATAGTATTCATGCTAGGGGGCACCGAAAGGGTGTTTGTTTTCCCTCAAAAAGGGGGTGTGGCCAACTGGGGAGAAGGTGTGTTTTGACACTCCCCTATTCGTCACTAATACACCTTTCAGACATCTCGAGGTTCCCGGGAATTTGGCCTGCCTCAGCCAAATTCCCGGGAAGCCAAGTCTGTCTGAAAGGTACCTACCCGGGAACATGTTCCCGGGTAGCTGCCCCTGCAATCGACCAGGGTTTTTCCCGGGACTTAAGTCCCAGGAAACTACCTTGCCTCTGTCTGAATGGTGCTACCCGGGAATTTACTACTCCCGGGCAGCACCGAGCAGCTTTTACATGGAGTTGGCAGCGCAGAGCGTCCTATAGGACGCTCAGCGCTGCTGCTCACCACCAGTCCACACTCGCGCTGGACCACCACTACTGCCCCTATTTCCCGGGCTTAGCATTGGGTGACTGGGTGAGATGCTGGCTCGCTGGGGGTTCTGCCTGCTCCGGCCACTGTAGAGGTGAGAGGCAGGGAGGGCTGGGTGGGACACTGCTGCTGCCGCAAATATGGGTGGGCGACTGCTCTTCGTACACCTGTACCCGGCCTGTCCTGCCCTGGCACCTCAGCCGCTGCTCTGCTCTTCTCTGTGCCCGTGATCAGTGCCAGGCAGGAGACTTGTGTCCAGGGGCAGCCCAGCCAGAGGCCTGGGGGCGAGCTGCCAGGGCACCCATGGGAGGTAGTTTGGGGACATGTTGGGCAGTGTTTCAAATTATGTGCACCCCCACATACACAGCATGCCAGTCACAGGGGGCACATTGTTGTGTGTGATCAGGGCCTGGCACCACTCACATCAGCTCCACCTCATCTTTGTGTCCAGCAGTTGCCATGTAATCTAAAAAACCCTGCTCTTGTCTGAAAGGGGTCTACCTGGGAATTTCCCGGGTAGACGTTGTAGTGTGAAAAGGGGGTCTCTACCAAATACCTGGGAATTTGCACAGGAGAAATTCCTGGGTCTGAGCAGGAAATTTCCTGGGTCGTATGTCTGAAAGGGGTATTACGGAGGTGCTGGGCTTCCCCCAAGCTCTTGTCGAATAATTGCATGCGACCGCAAATCAACTGTTATCGGACGATTTGGTCGTCCGCTGTCCGATTTATGTTGGTACAATCCATGACGCACCATTGCGTGCGCGCGTATCCACACAACACTAAATAGCGAATAATATACAACACTCACACTGACACAATATTCATACAGGGTTTAGTTAGTAATGAGAAACAGCTTCTGTATACATGTCTGAGAAAAGTAATTAAAAAATATATACATCAGGATACTGAGTGTTTTACATATAAATTGAGAAGCCCTGCATACAGATAAGTATGGCTGTGGCAATTGAAATATAACCCAGACACTGATATGCACAACTGAATTTGTCTGAGTGAGAAGTTAGAAAACAATGGTCGGAGGTTTGCTTAAGAAGTACTGACAAGTGTGTTCTAAATAGGCTGAGGAAAACCTTTGAATTAGCTATCAGACGAAGTGGTAACGGCAGTCAGCTGGAGGGTCCCCACCCTGCTTGAAAGTGAACCCAGCTGCTTGTAACACATTGCACTGTAGTTTTAAAATATGTTAGAAAGGGATAATATATTAAATCCATCATAAATACACTGAATTGCATAACACACACACAGACTTACATGCATACACACATTAAACAAAACATATAAATATTATAAAAGCACAAAACACAAATGCACCCCACATATATTAGCGAAACTACGCAATATTCTTACACTTACACATTGCACACTTACATAAAAAGGTTCCCTAGCATTAAGGTTAATCAAGGTTTATTCATTACTAATTACGTAATGAAGCGACTGTATTTAAGATCTCAGGTTTAGTACATGACAAGCAGACAGTGTTTGGTGCTATTCTCTAAACCACTGTTTATTTGCAGACTTCCGGCTCCATCGGCAAGGAGATCGCAGCAGGCATTCGCAAGATATGAATTATAGGTTAGAATGTATGTAGTGTCTATTGATTAGTTAAAACGGATACAAAGAAGCTGTTGTAGACTGAACTATTACAATACAAACTGACCTATGAACTGCGTCGTAACAGGAGAACCAGGAAGAACCAATGAGATTATGCCAACTTGTTCTATTGTATTGCCTATCTCAGCAAGGGTTTATATGCAAGGTCCCTGAACCTGCTAGGCAGTCATCATATTCTTTCTGTTGACGGAGGCTTCACCTTTGATGCCGGAAATCTGGATCCAGAGCGCATGCGTAATGTATTGACTGTACCTTGTTTATGTATAATCTTTTGTGCTAATTGTATTTAGATCACAGCATGTAACTATCTGCTTTTTAGGGAATATCTTTTTGTGCTTCGGAACCACAATCCAAGTCTGGAAAGCAATTATTTCTTGTGCGATCGAAAACGCTAAATAGCAACATTTAGGGTGTATAGATAGGTAGGAATCAATACTCTCCCCTCATGGTGAATAATACATTGCATACACCTCTTTCCGCACACACTATAGCAATTATACCTGTGAGTGGGCGGGCTTACTCTGCCACCAGTTATACCTGTGAGTGGGCGGGCTTACTCTGCCACCAGTTATACCTGTGACTGGGCGGGCTTACTCTGCCACCAGTTATACCTGTGACTGGGCGGGCTTACTCTGCCACCAGTTATACCTGTGACTGGGCGGGCTTACTCTGCCACCAGTTATACCTGTGAGTGGGCGGGCTTACTCTGCCACCAGTTATACCTGTGACTGGGCGGGCTTACTCTGCCACCAGTTATACCTGTGACTGGGCGGGCTTACTCTGCCACCAGTTATACCTGTGACTGGGCGGGCTTACTCTGCCACCAGTTATACCTGTGACTGGGCGGGCTTACTCTGCCACCAGTTATACCTGTGACTGGGCGGGCTTACTCTGCCACCAGTTATACCTGTGACTGGGCGGGCTTACTCTGCCACCAGTTATACCTGTGACTGGGCGGGCTTACTCTGCCACCAGTTATACCTGTGACTGGGCGGGCTTACTCTGCCACCAGTTATACCTGTGACTGGGCGGGCTTACTCTGCCACCAGTTATACCTGTGACTGGGCGGGCTTACTCTGCCACCAGTTATACCTGTGACTGGGCGGGCTTACTCTGCCACCAGTTATACCTGTGACTGGGCGGGCTTACTCTGCCATCAGTTATACCTGTGACTGGGCGGGCTTACTCTGCCACCAGTTATACCTGTGACTGGGCGGGCTTACTCTGCCACCAGTTACACCTGTGAGTGGGCGGGTTTACCCTACCACCAGTTATACCTGTGAGTGGGCGGGTTTACCCTGCCACCAGTTATACCTGTGACTTTTTGCACACACAATATAACAGCCAGTGCCTCTCTCTCTGCACACACTATAACAGCCAGTGCCTCTCTCTCTCTCTGCACACACTATAACAGCCAGTGTCTCTCTGCACAAATATAACAGCCAGTGCCTCTCTGCACACGCTATAACAGCCAGTGTCTCTCTCTGCACACACTATAACAGCCAGTGCCTCTCTCTCTGCACACACTATAACAGCCAGTGCCTCTCTCTGCACACACTATAACAGCCAGTGTCTCTCTCTGCGCACACCATAACAGCCACTGTCTCTGCACACACTATAACAGCCAGTGCTCCTCTCTCTCTGCACACACTATAACAGCCAGTGCTCCTCTCTCTCTGCACACACTATAACAGCCAGTGCTCCTCTCTCTCTGCACACACTATAACAGCCAGTGTCTCTCTCTGCACACACCATAACAGCCAGTGCTCCTCTCTCTCTGCACACACTAACAGCCAGTGTCTCTCTCTGCACACACTATAACAGCCAGTGTCTCTCTCTGCGCACACTATAACAGCCAGTGTCTCTCTCTGCACACACTATAACAGCCAGTGTCTCTCTCTGCGCACACTATAACAGCCAGTGTCTCTCTCTGCGCGCACCATAACAGCCAGTGTCTCTCTCTCTGCACACACCATAACAGCCAGTGTCTCTCTCTCTGCACACACCATAACAGCCAGTGCTCCTCTATCTCTGCACACACTATAACAGCCAGTGTCTCTCTCTGCACACACTAACAGCCACTGTCTCTCTCTGCACACACTATAACAGCCACTGTCTCTGCACACACTATAACAGCCAGTGCTCCTCTCTCTCTGCACACTATAACAGCCAGTGTCTCTCTCTGCACACACTATAACAGCCAGTGCTCCTCTCTCTCAGCACACATTATATAACAGCCAGTGCCTCTCTCTCTGCACACACTATAACAGCCAGTGCCTCTCTCTCTGCACACACTATAACAGCCAGTGTCTCTCTCTGCACACACTATAACAGCCAGTGCTCCTCTCTCTCAGCACACATTATATAACAGCCAGTGTCTCTCTCTGCACACTATAACAGCCAGTGCCTCTCTCTCTGCACACACTATAACAGCCACTGTCTCTGCACACACTATAACAGGCAGTGTCTCTCTCTGCACACACTATAACAGGCAGTGTCTCTCTCTGCACACACTATAACAGGCAGTGTCTCTCTCTGCACACACTAACAGCCAGTGTCTCTCTCTGCACACACTATAACAGCCACAGTCTCTGCACACACTAACAGCCGGTGTGTCTCTCTGCACACACTATAACAGCCACTGTCTCTGCACACACTATAACAGCCAGTGCTCCTCTCTCTCTGCACACATTATATAACAGCCAGTGCTCCTCTCTCTCTGCACACATTATATAACAACCAGTGCCTCTCTCTCTGCACACTATAACAGCCAGTGCTCCTCTCTCTCTGCACACACTATAACAGCCAGTGCTCCTCTCTCTGCACACACCATAACAGCCAGTGTCTCTCTCTGCACACACCATAACAGCCAGTGTCTCTGCACACACTAACAGCCGGTGTGTCTCTCTGCACACACTATAACAGCCACTGTCTCTGCACACACTAACAGCCGGTGTGTCTCTCTGCACACACTATAACAGCCACTGTCTCTGCACACACTATAACAGGCAGTGCTCCTCTCTCTCTGCACACACTATAACAGGCAGTGCTCCTCTCTCTCTGCACACACTATAACAGGCAGTGCTCCTCTCTCTCTGCACACACTATAACAGGCAGTGCTCCTCTCTCTCTGCACACACTATAACAGGCAGTGCTCCTCTCTCTCTGCACACACTATAACAGCCAGTGTCTCTCTCTGCACACACCATAACAGCCAGTGCCTCTCTGCACACACCATAACAGCCAGTGCCTCTCTCTGCACACACTATAACAGCCAGTGCCTCTCTCTGCACACACCATAACAGGCAGTGTCTCTCTCTGCACACACCATAACAGCCAGTGTCTCTCTGCACACACCATAACAGCCAGTGTCTCTCTCTGCACACACCATAACAGCCACTGTCTCTCTCTGCACACACCATAACAGCCACTGTCTCTCTCTGCACACACCATAACAGCCAGTGCTCCTCTCTCTTTGCACACACTAACAGCCAGTGTCTCTCTCTGCACACACTATAACAGCCAGTGTCTCTCTCTCTGCACACACTATAACAGCCAGTGTCTCTCTCTCTGCACACACTATAACAGCCAGTGCTCCTCTCTCTCTGCACACACTATAACAGCCAGTGCTCCTCTCTCTGCACACACTATAACAGCCAGTGCTCCTCTCTCTCTGCACACACTATAACAGCCAGTGTCTCTCTCTGCACACACTATAACAGCCAGTGTCTCTCTCTGCACACACTATAACAGCCAGTGTCTCTCTCTGCACACACTATAACAGCCAGTGTCTCTCTCTGCACACACTAACAGCCAGTGTCTCTCGCTGCACACACTATAACAGCTACTGTCTCTCTCTGCACACACTATAACAGCCACTGTCTCTGCACACACTATAACAGCCAGTGCTCCTCTCTCTCTGCACACATTATATATCAGCCAGTGGCTCTCTCTCTGCACACAATAACAGCCAGTGTCTCTCTCTGCACACACTATAACAGCCACTGTCTCTGCAAACACTAACAGCCAGTGTGTCTCTCTGCACACACTATAACAGCCACTGTCTCTGCACACACTATAACAGGCAGTGCTCCTCTCTCTCTGCACACACTATAACAGGCCGTGCCTCTCTCTCTGCACACACTATAACAGCCAGTGCCTCTCTCTGCGCACACTATAACAGCCAGTGTCTCTCTCTGCGCACACCATAACAGCCAGTGTTTCTCTCTGCGCACACCATAACAGCCAGTGTTTCTCTCTGCGCACACCATAACAGCCAGTGTCTCTCTCTGCGCACACTATAACAGCCAGTGCTGCTCTCTCTCTGCGCACACTAACAGCCAGTGTCTCTCTCTGCGCACACCATAACAGCCAGTGTGTCTCTCTGCGCACACCATAACAGCCAGTGTCTCTCTCTGCGCACACCATAACAGCCAGTGCCTCTCTCTCTGCACACACCATAACAGGCAGTGTCTCTCTCTGCACACAGCATAACAGGCAGTGTCTCTCTCTGCACACACCATAACAGCCAGTGTCTCTCTCTGCACACACCATAACAGCCAGTGTCTCTCTCTGCACACACCATAACAGCCACTGTCTCTCTCTGCACACACTATAACAGCCAGTGCTCCTCTCTCTCTGCGCACACTATAACAGCCAGTGCTCCTCTCTCTCTGCGCACACTAACAGCCAGTGTCTCTCTCTGCACACACTATAACAGCCAGTGTCTCTCTCTGCACACACCATAACAGCCACTGTCTCTCTCTGCGCACACTATAACAGCCAGTGCTCCTCTCTCTCTACACACTATAACAGCCAGTGCTCCTCTCTCTGCACACACTATAACAGCCAGTGCTCCTCTCTCTCTGCACACACTATAACAGCCAGTGTCTCTCTCTGCACACACTATAACAGCCAGTGTCTCTCTCTGCACACACTAACAGCCAGTATCTCTCTCTGCACACACTATAACAGCCACTGTCTCTCTCTGCACACACTATAACAGCTACTGTCTCTCTCTGCACACACTATAACAGCCAGTGCTCCTCTCTCTCAGCACACATTATATATCAGCCAGTGGCTCTCTCTCTGCACACACTATAACAGGCAGTGTCTCTCTCTGCACACACTAACAGCCAGTGTCTCTCTCTGCACACACTATAACAGCCACTGTCTCTCTCTGCACACACTATAACAGCCAGTGCTCCTCTCTCTCTGCACACACTATAACAGCCAGTGTCTCTCTCTGCACACACCATAACAGGCAGTGTCTCTCTCTGCACACACCATAACAGGCAGTGTCTCTCTCTGCACACACCATAACAGCCAGTGTCTCTCTCTGCACACACCATAACAGCCAGTGTCTCTGCACACACTAACAGCCGGTGTGTCTCTCTGCACACACTATAACAGCCACTGTCTCTGCACACACTATAACAGGCAGTGCTCCTCTCTCTCTGCACACACTATAACAGGCAGTGCTCCTCTCTCTCTGCACACACTATAACAGCCAGTGTCTCTCTCTGCACACACCATAACAGCCAGTGTCTCTCTCTGCACACACTATAACAGCCAGTGCCTCTCTCTGCACACACTATAACAGCCAGTGCCTCTCTCTGCACACACCATAACAGGCAGTGTCTCTCTCTGCACACACCATAACAGCCACTGCCTCTCTCTGCACACACCATAACAGCCACTGCCTCTCTCTGCACACACCATAACAGCCACTGCCTCTCTCTCTTTGCACACACTAACAGCCAGTGTCTCTCTCTGCACACACTATAACAGCCAGTGTCTCTCTCTGCACACACTATAACAGCCAGTGCTCCTCTCTCTCTGCACACACTATAACAGCCAGTGCTCCTCTCTCTGCACACACTATAACAGCCAGTGCTCCTCTCTCTCTGCACACACTATAACAGGCATTGTCTCTCTCTGCACACACTAACAGCCAGTGTCTCTCTCTGCACACACTAACAGCCGGTGTGTCTCTCTGCACACACTATAACAGCCAAAGTGTCTCTCTGCACACACTATAACAGCCACTGTCTCTGCACACACTATAACAGCCAGTGGCTCTCTCTCTGCACACACTATAACAGCCAGTGCCTCTCTCTCTGCACACACTATAACAGCCACTGTCTCTGCACACACTATAACAGCCAGTGCTCCTCTCTCTCTGCACACACTATAACAGCCAGTGCTCCTCTCTCTCTGCACACACTATAACAGCCAGTGGCTCTCTCTCTGCACACACTATAACAGCCAGTGTCTCTCTCTGCGCACACCATAACAGCCAGTGTCTCTCTCTGCGCACACCATAACAGCCAGTGTCTCTCTCTGCGCGCACTATAACAGCCAGTGCTCCTCTCTCTCTGCAGACACTATAACAGCCAGTGCTCCTCTCTCTCTGCAGACACTAACAGCCAGTGCTCCTCTCTCTCTGCACACACTAACAGCCAGTGTCTCTCTCTGCACACACTATAACAGCCAGTGTCTCTCTCTGCACACACTATAACAGGCAGTGTCTCTCTCTGCACACACTAACAGCCAGTGTCTCTCTCTGCACACACTATAACAGCCAGTGTCTCTCTCTGCACACACTATAACAGCCACTGTCTCTCTCTGCACACACTATAACAGCCACTGTCTCTCTCTGCACACACTATAACAGCCACTGTCTCTGCACACACTATAACAGTCAGTGCTCCTCTCTCTCTGCACACATTATAGAACAGCCAGTGGCTCTCTCTCTGCAGACACTATAACAGCCAGTGTCTCTCTCTCTGCACACACTATAACAGCCAGTGCCTCTCTCTGCACACACTATAACAGCCAGTGCCCCTCTCTCTGCACACACTATAACAGCCAGTGTCTCTCTCTGCACACACTATAACAGGCAGTGTCTCTCTCTGCACACACTAACAGCCAGTGTCTCTCTCTGCACACACTATAACAGCCAGTGTCTCTGCACACACTATAACAGTCAGTGCTCGTCTCTCTCTGCACACACTATAACAGCCAGTGTCTCTCTCTGCACACACTATAACAGCCACTGTCTCTGCACACACTATAACAGTCAGTGCTCCTCTCTCTCTGCACACATTATAGAACAGCCAGTGGCTCTCTCTCTGCACACACTATAACAGCCAGTGTCTCTCTCTCTGCACACACTATAACAGCCAGTGGCTCTCTCTCTGCACACACTATAACAGCCAGTGCCTCTCTCTCTGCACACACTATAACAGCCAGTGCCTCTCTCTCTGCACACACTATAACAGCCACTGTCTCTGCACACACTAACAGCCGGTGTGTCTCTCTGCACACACTATAACAGCCACTGTCTCTGCACACACTATAACAGCCAGTGCTCCTCTCTCTCTGCACACACCATAACAGCCAGTGCCTCTCTCTCTGCACACACCATAACAGCCAGTGCCTCTCTCTCTGCACACACCACAACAGCCAGTGCCTCTCTCTCTGCACACACCACAACAGCCAGTGTCTCTCTGCACACACTATAACAGCCACTGTCTCTGCACACACTATAACAGCCAGTGCTCCTCTCTCTCTGCACACACCATAACAGCCAGTGCTTCTCTCTCTGCACACACCATAACAGCCAGTGCCTCTCTCTCTGCACACACCATAACAGCCAGTGCCTCTCTCTCTGCACACACCATAACAGCCAGTGCCTCTCTCTCTGCACACACCATAACAGCCAGTGCCTCTCTCTCTGCACACACCATAACAGCCAGTGCCTCTCTCTCTGCACACACCATAACAGCCAGTGCCTCTCTCTCTGCACACACCACAACAGCCAGTGCCTCTCTGCACACCATAACAGCCAGTGTCTCTCTCTGCACACACCATAACAGCCAGTGTCTCTCTGCACACATCGTAACAGCCAGTGTCTCTCTTTGCACACACTATAACAGCCAGTGCCTCTCTCTCTGCACACACCATAACAGCCAGTGCCTCTCTCTCTGCACACACTATAACAGCCAGTGCCTCTCTCTCTGCACACACTATAACAGCCAGTGTCTCTCTCTGCACACACCATAACAGGCAGTGTCTCTCTCTGCACACACCATAACAGGCAGTGCTCCTCTCTCTCTGCACACACCATAACAGCCAGTGTCTCTCTGCACACACCATAACAGCCAGTGTCTCTCTCTGCACACACTATAACAGCCAGTGCCTCTTTCTCTGCACACACCATAACAGCCAGTGCCTCTCTCTCTGCACACACTATAACAGCCACCGTCTCTGCACACACTATAACAGCCAGTGCTCCTCTCTCTCTGCACACATTATATATCAGCCAGTGGCTCTCTCTCTGCACACACTATAACAGGCAGTGTCTCTCTCTGCACACACTAACAGCCAGTGTCTCTCTCTGCACACACTATAACAGCCACAGTCTCTCTCTGCACACACTATAACAGCCATTGTCTCTGCACACACTATAACAGCCAGTGCTCCTCTCTCTCTGCACACATTATATAACAGCCAGTGGCTCTCTCTCTGCACACACTATAACAGCCAGTGCCTCTCTCTCTGCACACACCATAACAGCCACTGTCTCTGCACACACCATAACAGCCAGTGGCTCTCTCTCTGCACACACCATAACAGCCAGTGTCTCTCTCTGCACACACCATAACAGCTAGTGTCTCTCTCTGCGCACACCATAACAGCCAGTGTCTCTCTCTGCGCACACCATAACAGCCAGTGTCTCTCTCTGCGCACACTATAACAGCCAGTGCTCCTCTCTCTCTGCAGACACTATAACAGCCAGTGCTCCTCTCTCTCTGCAGACACTAACAGCCAGTGCTCCTCTCTCTCTGCACACACTATAACAGCCAGTGTCTCTCTCTGCACACACTATAACAGCCAGTGTCTCTCTCTGCACACACTAACAGCCACTGTCTCTCTCTGCACACACTATAACAGCCACTGTCTCTCTCTGCACACACTATAACAGCCAGTGCTCCTCTCTCTCTGCACACACTATAACAGCCACTGTCTCTCTCTGCACACACTATAACAGCCACTGTCTCTCTCTGCACACACTATAACAGCCACTGTCTCTGCACACACTATAACAGCCAGTGCTCCTCTCTCTCTGCACACATTATATATCAGCCAGTGGCTCTCTCTCTGTACACACTATAACAGGCAGTGTCTCTCTCTGTACACACTAACAGCCAGTGTCTCTCTCTGCACACACCATAACAGCCAGTGTCTCTCTCTGCACACACCATAACAGCCAGTGTCTCTCTCTGCACACACCATAACAGCCAGTGTCTCTCTCTGCACACACCATAACAGCCAGTGTCTCTCTCTGCACACACCATAACAGCCAGTGCCTCTCTGCACACACCATAACAGCCAGTGTCTCTCTCTGCACACACTATAACAGCCACTGTCTCTCTCTGCACACACTATAACAGCCAGTGTCTCTCTCAGCACACACTATAACAGCCGGTGTGTCTGTATGCACACACTAACAGCCGGTGTCTCTCTCTGCACACACTATAACAGCCACTGTCTCTGCACACACTATAACAGCCAGTGCTCCTCTCTCTCTGCACACATTATATATCAGCCAGTGGCTCTCTCTCTGCACACACTATAACAGCCAGTGTCTCTCTCTGCACACACTATAACAGCCACTGTCTCTGCACACACTAACAGCCGGTGTGTCTCTCTGCACACACTATAACAGCCACTGTCTCTGCACACACTAACAGCCGGTGTCTCTCTGCACACACTATAACAGCCACTGTCTCTGCACACACTATAACAGCCAGTGCTCCTTTCTCTCTGCACACATTATATAACAGCCAGTGGCTCTCTCTCTGCACACACTATAACAGCCAGTGTCTCTCTCTGCACACACTATAACAGCCAGTGCCTCTCTCTCTGCACACACTATAACAGCCAGTGACTCTCTCTCTGCACACATTATATAACAGCCAGTGGCTCTCTCTCTGCACACACTATAACAGCCAGTGCTCCTCTCTCTCTGCACACACTATAACAGCCAGTGCTCCTCTCTCTCTGCACACACTATAACAGCCAGTGCTCCTCTCTCTCTGCACACTATAACAGCCAGTGTGTCTCTGCACACTATAACAGCCAGTGTGTCTCTCTGCACACACTAACAGCCAGTGTGTCTCTCTGCACACACTATAACAGCCACTGTCTCTCTCTGCACACATTATATAACAGCCAGTGTCTCTCTCTGCACACACTATAACAGCCAGTGTCTCTCTCTGCACACACTAACAGCCAGTGTCTCTCTCTGCACACACTATAACAGCCACTGTCTCTCTCTGCACACACTATAACAGCCACTGTCTCTCTCTGCACACACTATAACAGCCACTGTCTCTCTCTGCACACACTATAACAGCCACTGTCTCTGCACACACTATCAGCCGGTGTGTCTGTCTGCACACACTATAACAGCCACTGTCTCTGCACACACTATAACAGCCAGTGCTCCTCTCTCTCTGCACACATTATATAACAGCCAGTGGCTCTCTCTCTGCTCACACTATAACAGGCAGTGTCTCTCTCTGCACACACTAACAGCCAGTGTCTCTCTCTGCACACACTAACAGCCAGTGTCTCTCTCTGCACACACTATAACAGCCACTGTCTCTGCACACACTAACAGCCGGTGTGTCTCTCTGCACACACTATAACAGCCACTGTCTCTGCACACACTAACAGCCGGTGTGTCTCTCTGCACACACTATAACAGCCAGTGCTCCTCTCTCTCTGCACACACTTTAACAGCCAGTGGCTCTCTCTCTGCACACACTATAACAGCCAGTGCCTCTCTCTCTGCACACACTATAACAGCCAGTGCCTCTCTCTCTGCACACACTATAACAGCCAGTGCCTCTCTCTCTGCACACACTATAACAGCCAGTGCCTCTCTCTCTGCACACTCTATAACAGCCACTGTCTCTGCACACACTATAACAGCCAGTGCTCCTCTCTCTCTGCACACACTATAACAGCCAGTGGCTCTCTCTGCACACACTATAACAGCCACTGTCTCTCTCTGCACACACTATAACAGCCACTGTCTCTGCACACACTAACAGCCGGTGTGTCTCTCTGCACACACTATAACAGCCACTGTCTCTCTCTGCACACACTAACAGCCACTGTCTCTGCACACACTAACAGCCGGTGTGTCTCTCTGCACACACTATAACAGCCACTGTCTCTCTCTGCACACACTAACAGCCACTGTCTCTGCACACACTAACAGCCGGTGTGTCTCTCTGCACACACTATAACAGCCATTGTCTCTGCACAAACTAACAGCCGGTGTGTCTCTCTGCACACACTATAACAGCCACTGTCTCTCTCTGCACACACTATAACAGCCACTGTCTCTGCACACACTAACAGCCGGTGTGTCTCTCTGCACACACTATAACAGCCACTGTCTCTCTCTGCACACACTATAACAGCCACTGTCTCTGCACACACTATAACAGCCAGTGTCTCTCTCTGCACACACTAACAGCCAGTGTCTCTCTCTGCACACACTATAACAGCCACTGTCTCTGCACAAACTAACAGCCGGTGTGTCTCTCTGCACACACTATAACAGCCACTGTCTCTCTCTGCACACACTATAACAGCCACTGTCTCTGCACACACTAACAGCCAGTGTCTCTCTCTGCACACACTATAACAGCCACTGTCTCTCTCTGCACACACTATAACAGCCACTGTCTGTGCACACACTATAACAGCCAGTGTCTCTCTCTGCACACACTAACAGCCAGTGTCTCTCTCTGCACACACTATAACAGCCACTGTCTCTGCACACACTATAACAGCCAGTGCTCCTCTCTCTCTGCACACATTATATAACAGCCAGTGGCTCTCTCTCTGCACACACTATAACAGGCAGTGTCTCTCTCTGCACACACTATAACAGCCACTGTCTCTCTCTGCACACACTATAACAGCCACTGTCTCTCTCTGCACACACTATAACAGCCAATGTCTCTGCACACACTAACAGCCGGTGTGTCTCTCTGCACACACTATAACAGCCACTGTCTCTGCACACACTAACAGCCGGTGTGTCTCTCTGCACACACTAAAACAGCCACTGTCTCTGCACACACTATAACAGCCAGTGCTCCTCTCTCTCTGCACACACTATAACAGCCAGTGCCTCTCTCTGCACACACTATAACAGCCAGTGCCTCTCTCTCTGCACACACTATAACAGCCACTGTCTCTGCACACACTAACAGCCGGTGTGTCTCTCTGCACACACTATAACAGCCACTGTCTCTGCACACACTATAACAGCCAGTGCTCCTCTCTCTCTGCACACACTATAACAGCCAGTGGCTCTCTCTCTGCACACACTATAACAGCCAGTGCCTCTCTCTACACACACTATAACAGCCAGTGCCTCTCTCTCTGCACACACTATAACAGCCAGTGCCTCTCTCTGCACACACTATAACAGCCAGTGCCTCTCTCTGCACACACTATAACAGCCACTGTCTCTGCACACACTAACAGCCAGTGGCTCTCTCTCTGCACACACTATAACAGCCAGTGCCTCTCTCTACACACACTATAACAGCCAGTGCCTCTCTCTGCACACACTATAACAGCCAGTGCCTCTCTCTGCACACACTATAACAGCCACTGTCTCTGCACACACTAACAGCCAGTGGCTCTCTCTCTGCACACACTATAACAGCCAGTGCCTCTCTCTCTGCACACACTATAACAGCCAGTGCCTCTCTCTCTGCACACACTATAACAGCCAGTGTCTCTGCACACACTATAACAGCCACTGTCTCTGCACACACTAACAGCCAGTGCCTCTCTCTCTGCACACACTATAACAGCCAGTGCCTCTCTCTCTGCACACACTATAACAGCCAGTGCCTCTCTCTCTGCACACACTATAACAGCCAGTGCCTCTCTCTGCACACACTATAACAGCCAGTGCCTCTCTCTCTGCACACACTATAACAGCCAGTGCCTCTCTCTCTGCACACACTATAACAGCCAGTGCCTCTCTCTCTGCACACACTATAACAGCCAGTGTCTCTGCACACACTATAACAGCCAGTGCCTCTCTCTCTGCACACACTATAACAGCCAGTGCCTCTCTCTCTGCACACACTATAACAGCCAGTGCCTCTCTCTCTGCACGCACTATAACAGCCAGTGCCTCTCTCTCTGCACGCACTATAACAGCCAGTGCTCCTCTCTCTCTGCACGCACTATAACAGCCAGTGCTCCTCTCTCTCTGCACGCACTAACAGCCAGTGTCTCTCTCTGCACACACTATAACAGCCAGTGTCTCTCTCTGCACACACTATAACAGCCAGTGTCTCTCTCTGCACACACCATAACAGCCAGTGTCTCTCTCTGCACACACCATAACAGCCAGTGTCTCTCTCTGCACACACTATAACAGCCAGTGCTCCTCTCTCTCTGCACACACTATAACAGCCAGTGCTCCTCTCTCTCTGCACACACTATAACAGCCAGTGCTCCTCTCTCTCTGCACACTATAACAGCCAGTGTCTCTCTCTGCACACACTATAACAGCCAGTGTGTCTCTCTGCACACACTAACAGCCAGTGTGTCTCTCTGCACACACTAACAGCCAGTGTGTCTCTCTGCACACACTATAACAGCCACTGTCTCTCTCTGCACACACTATAACAGCCACTGTCTCTCTCTGCACACATTATATAACAGCCAGTGTCTCTCTCTGCACACACTATAACAGCCAGTGTCTCTCTCTGCACACACTATAACAGCCAGTGTCTCTCTCTGCACACACTATAACAGCCACTGTCTCTCTCTGCACACACTATAACAGCCACTGTCTCTCTCTGCACACACTATAACAGCCACTGTCTCTGCACACACTATCAGCCGATGTGTCTGTCTGCACACACTATAACAGCCACTGTCTCTGCACACACTATAACAGCCAGTGCTCCTCTCTCTCTGCACACATTATATAACAGCCAGTGGCTCTCTCTCTGCACACACTAAAACAGGCAGTGTCTCTCTCTGCACACACTAACAGCAAGTGTCTCTCTCTGCACACACTATAACAGCCACAGTCTCTCTCTGCACACACTATAACAGCCATTGTCTCTGCACACACTAACAGCCGGTGTGTCTCTCTGCACACACTATAACAGCCACTGTCTCTGCACACACTAACAGCCGGTGTGTCTCTCTGCACACACTATAACAGCCACTGTCTCTGCACACACTAACAGCCGGTGTGTCTCTCTGCACACACTATAACAGCCAGTGCTCCTCTCTCTCTGCACACACTTTAACAGCCAGTGGCTCTCTCTCTGCACACACTATAACAGCCAGTGCCTCTCTCTCTGCACACACTATAACAGCCAGTGCCTCTCTCTCTGCACACACTATAACAGCCAGTGCCTCTCTCTCTGCACACACTATAACAGCCAGTGCCTCTCTCTGCACACACTATAACAGCCAGTGCCTCTCTCTCTGCACACACTATAACAGCCACTGTCTCTGCACACACTATAACAGCCAGTGCTCCTCTCTCTCTGCACACACTATAACAGCCAGTGTCTCTCTCTGCACACACTATAACAGCCAGTGGCTCTCTCTGCACACACTATAACAGCCACTGTCTCTCTCTGCACACACTATAACAGCCACTGTCTCTGCACACACTAACAGCCGGTGTGTCTCTCTGCACACACTATAACAGCCACTGTCTCTCTCTGCACACACTATAACAGCCACTGTCTCTGCACACACTAACAGCCGGTGTGTCTCTCTGCACACACTATAACAGCCACTGTCTCTCTCTGCACACACTATAACAGCCACTGTCTCTGCACACACTAACAGCCAGTGTCTCTCTCTGCACACACTATAACAGCCACTGTCTCTCTCTGCACACACTATAACAGCCACTGTCTCTGCACACACTAACAGCCGGTGTGTCTCTCTGCACACACTATAACAGCCACTGTCTCTGCACACACTAACAGCCGG
Organism: Taudactylus pleione; assembly: GCA_031769625.1. NCBI lineage: Eukaryota > Metazoa > Chordata > Amphibia > Anura > Myobatrachidae > Taudactylus > Taudactylus pleione. Next base: position 1,951,082 of record JAUIMM010001300.1, read on the forward strand.
TGTGTCTCTCTGCACACACTATAACAGCCACTGTCTCTGCACACACTAACAGCCGGTGTGTCTCTCTGCACACACTATAACAGCCACTGTCTCTGCACACACTATAACAGCCAGTGCTCCTCTCTCTCTGCACACACTATAACAGCCAGTGGCTCTCTCTCTGCACACACTATAACAGCCAGTGCCTCTCTCTCTGCACACACTATAACAGCCAGTGCCTCTCTCTACACACACTATAACAGCCAGTGCCTCTCTCTCTGCACACACTATAACAGCCAGTGCCTCTCTCTGCACACACTATAACAGCCAGTGTCTCTGCACACAGTAACAGCCAGTGGCTCTCTCTCTGCACACACTATAACAGCCAGTGCCTCTCTCTCTGCACACACTATAACAGCCAGTGCCTCTCTCTCTGCACACACTATAACAGCCAGTGTCTCTGCACACACTATAACAGCCAGTGCCTCTCTCTCTGCACACACTATAACAGCCAGTGTCTCTGCACACACTATAACAGCCACTGTCTCTGCACACACTATAACAGCCAGTGCTCCTCTCTCTCTGCACACATTATATATCAGCCAGTGGCTCTCTCTCTGCACACAATAACAGCCAGTGTCTCTCTCTGCACACACTATAACAGCCACTGTCTCTGCACACACTAACAGCCAAAGTGTCTCTCTGCACACACTATAACAGCCACTGTCTCTGCACACACTAACAGCCAAAGTGTCTCTCTGCACACACGATAACAGCCACTGTCTCTGCACACACTATAACAGCCAGTGCTCCTCTCTCTCTGCACACACTATAACAGCCCGTGCCTCTCTCTCTGCACACACTATAACAGCCAGTGCCTCTCTCTGCACACACTATAACAGCCAGTGCCTCTCTCTCTGCACACACTATAACAGCCAGTGCCTCTCTCTGCGCACACTATAACAGCCAGTGTCTCTCTCTGCGCACACCATAACAGCCAGTGTTTCTCTCTGCGCACACCATAACAGCCAGTGTTTCTCTCTGCGCACACCATAACAGCCAGTGTCTCTCTCTGCGCACACTATAACAGCCAGTGCTGCTCTCTCTCTGCGCACACTAACAGCCAGTGTCTCTCTCTGCGCACACCATAACAGCCAGTGTGTCTCTCTGCGCACACCATAACAGCCAGTGTCTCTCTCTGCGCACACCATAACAGCCAGTGCCTCTCTCTCTGCACACACCATAACAGGCAGTGTCTCTCTCTGCACACAGCATAACAGGCAGTGTCTCTCTCTGCACACACCATAACAGCCAGTGTCTCTCTCTGCACACACCATAACAGCCACTGTCTCTCTCTGCACACACTATAACAGCCAGTGCTCCTCTCTCTCTGCGCACACTATAACAGCCAGTGCTCCTCTCTCTCTGCGCACACTAACAGCCAGTGTCTCTCTCTGCACACACTATAACAGCCAGTGTCTCTCTCTGCACACACCATAACAGCCACTGTCTCTCTCTGCGCACACTATAACAGCCAGTGCTCCTCTCTCTCTACACACTATAACAGCCAGTGCTCCTCTCTCTGCACACACTATAACAGCCAGTGCTCCTCTCTCTCTGCACACACTATAACAGCCAGTGTCTCTCTCTGCACACACTATAACAGCCAGTGTCTCTCTCTGCACACACTATAACAGCCAGTGTCTCTCTCTCTGCACACACTATAACAGCTACTGTCTCTCTCTGCACACACTATAACAGCCAGTGCTCCTCTCTCTCAGCACACATTATATATCAGCCAGTGGCTCTCTCTCTGCACACACTATAACAGGCAGTGTCTCTCTCTGCACACACTATAACAGCCACTGTCTCTCTCTGCACACACTATAACAGCCAGTGCTCCTCTCTCTCTGCACACACTATAACAGCCAGTGCTCCTCTCTCTCTGCACACACTATAACAGCCAGTGCTCCTCTCTCTCTGCACACTATAACAGCCAGTGCTCCTCTCTCTCTGCACACACTATAACAGCCAGTGTCTCTCTCTGCACACACCATAACAGGCAGTGTCTCTCTCTGCACACACCATAACAGGCAGTGTCTCTCTCTGCACACACCATAACAGCCAGTGTCTCTGCACACACTAACAGCCGGTGTGTCTCTCTGCACACACTATAACAGCCACTGTCTCTGCACACACTATAACAGGCAGTGCTCCTCTCTCTCTGCACACACTATAACAGGCAGTGCTCCTCTCTCTCTGCACACACTATAACAGGCAGTGCTCCTCTGCACACACTATAACAGCCAGTGTCTCTCTCTGCACACACCATAACAGCCAGTGTCTCTCTCTGCACACACCATAACAGCCAGTGTCTCTCTCTGCACACACTATAACAGCCAGTGCCTCTCTCTGCACACACTATAACAGCCAGTGCCTCTCTCTGCACACACCATAACAGGCAGTGTCTCTCTCTGCACACACCATAACAGCCACTGCCTCTCTCTGCACACACCATAACAGCCACTGCCTCTCTCTGCACACACCATAACAGCCAGTGCTCCTCTCTCTTTGCACACACTAACAGCCAGTGTCTCTCTCTGCACACACTATAACAGCCAGTGTCTCTCTCTGCACACACTATAACAGCCAGTGCTCCTCTCTCTCTGCACACACTATAACAGCCAGTGCTCCTCTCTCTGCACACACTATAACAGCCAGTGCTCCTCTCTCTCTGCACACACTATAACAGCCAGTGTCTCTCTCTCTCTCTCTGCACACATTATATATCAGCCAGTGGCTCTCTCTCTGCACACACTATAACAGGCATTGTCTCTCTCTGCACACACTAACAGCCAGTGTCTCTCTCTGCACACACTAACAGCCGGTGTGTCTCTCTGCACACACTATAACAGCCACTGTCTCTGCACACACTAACAGCCAAAGTGTCTCTCTGCACACACTATAACAGCCACTGTCTCTGCACACACTATAACAGCCAGTGTCTCTCTCTCTGCACACACTATAACAGCCAGTGGCTCTCTCTCTGCACACACTATAACAGCCAGTGCCTCTCTCTCTGCACACACTATAACAGCCACTGTCTCTGCACACACTATAACAGCCAGTGCTCTTCTCTCTCTGCACACACTATAACAGCCAGTGCTCCTCTCTCTCTGCACACACTATAACAGCCAGTGGCTCACTCTCTGCACACACTATAACAGCCAGTGTCTCTCTCTGCGCACACCATAACAGCCAGTGTCTCTCTCTGCGCACACCATAACAGCCAGTGTCTCTCTCTGCGCGCACTATAACAGCCAGTGCTCCTCTCTCTCTGCAGACACTATAACAGCCAGTGCTCCTCTCTCTCTGCAGACACTAACAGCCAGTGCTCCTCTCTCTCTGCACACACTAACAGCCAGTGTCTCTCTCTGCACACACTATAACAGCCAGTGCTCCTCTCTCTCTGCACACACTATAACAGCCAGTGCTCCTCTCTCTCTGCACACACTATAACAGCCAGTGTCTCTCTCTGCACACACTATAACAGGCAGTGTCTCTCTCTGCACACACTAACAGCCAGTGTCTCTCTCTGCACACACTATAACAGCCACTGTCTCTCTCTGCACACACTATAACAGCCACTGTCTCTCTCTGCACACACTATAACAGCCACTGTCTCTCTCTGCACACACTATAACAGCCACTGTCTCTGCACACACTATAACAGTCAGTGCTCCTCTCTCTCTGCACACATTATAGAACAGCCAGTGGCTCTCTCTCTGCAGACACTATAACAGTCAGTGCTCCTCTCTCTCTGCACACATTATAGAACAGCCAGTGGCTCTCTCTCTGCACACACTATAACAGCCAGTGTCTCTCTCTCTGCACACACTATAACAGCCAGTGCCTCTCTCTCTGCACACACTATAACAGCCAGTGCCTCTCTCTCTGCACACACTATAACAGCCAGTGCCTCTCTCTCTGCACACACTATAACAGCCACTGTCTCTGCACACACTAACATCCGGTGTGTCTCTCTGCACACACTATAACAGCCACTGTCTCTGCACACACTATAACAGCCAGTGCTGATCTCTCTCTGCACACACCATAACAGCCAGTGCCTCTCTCTCTGCACACACCATAACAGCCAGTGCCTCTCTCTCTGCACACACCACAACAGCCAGTGCCTCTCTCTCTGCACACACCACAACAGCCAGTGTCTCTCTGCACACACTATAACAGCCACTGTCTCTGCACACACTATAACAGCCAGTGCTCCTCTCTCTCTGCACACACCATAACAGCCAGTGCTTCTCTCTCTGCACACACCATAACAGCCAGTGCCTCTCTCTCTGCACACACCATAACAGCCAGTGCCTCTCTCTCTGCACACACCATAACAGCCAGTGCCTCTCTCTCTGCACACACCATAACAGCCAGTGCCTCTCTCTCTGCACACACCATAACAGCCAGTGCCTCTCTCTCTGCACACACCACAACAGCCAGTGCCTCTCTGCACACCATAACAGCCAGTGTCTCTCTCTGCACACACCATAACAGCCAGTGTCTCTCTGCACACATCATAACAGCCAGTGTCTCTCTGCACACGCCATAACAGCCAGTGTCTCTCTTTGCACACACTATAACAGCCAGTGCCTCTCTCTCTGCACACACCATAACAGCCAGTGCCTCTCTCTCTGCACACACTATAACAGCCAGTGCCTCTCTCTCTGCACACACTATAACAGCCAGTGTCTCTCTCTGCACACACCATAACAGGCAGTGTCTCTCTCTGCACACACCATAACAGCCAGTGCTCCTCTCTCTCTGCACACACCATAACAGCCAGTGTCTCTCTGCACACACCATAACAGCCAGTGTCTCTCTCTGCACACACTATAACAGCCAGTGCCTCTTTCTCTGCACACACCATAACAGCCAGTGCCTCTCTCTCTGCACACACTATAACAGCCACTGTCTCTGCACACACTATAACAGCCAGTGCTCCTCTCTCTCTGCACACATTATATATCAGCCAGTGGCTCTCTCTCTGCACACACTATAACAGGCAGTGTCTCTCTCTGCACACACTAACAGCCACTGTCTCTCTCTGCACACACTATAACAGCCACTGTCTCTGCACACACTATAACAGCCAGTGCCTCTCTCTCTGCACACACCATAACAGCCACTGTCTCTGCACACACCATAACAGCCAGTGGCTCTCTCTCTGCACACACCATAACAGCCAGTGTCTCTCTCTGCACACACCATAACAGCTAGTGTCTCTCTCTGCGCACACCATAACAGCCAGTGTCTCTCTCTGCGCACACCATAACAGCCAGTGTCTCTCTCTGCGCACACTATAACAGCCAGTGCTCCTCTCTCTCTGCAGACACTATAACAGCCAGTGCTCCTCTCTCTCTGCAGACACTAACAGCCAGTGCTCCTCTCTCTCTGCACACACTATAACAGCCAGTGTCTCTCTCTGCACACACTATAACAGCCAGTGTCTCTCTCTGCACACACTAACAGCCACTGTCTCTCTCTGCACACACTATAACAGCCACTGTCTCTCTCTGCACACACTATAACAGCCAGTGCTCCTCTCTCTCTGCACACACTATAACAGCCACTGTCTCTCTCTGCACACACTATAACAGCCACTGTCTCTCTCTGCACACACTATAACAGCCAGTGTCTCTCTCTGCACACACTATAACAGCCAGTGCTCCTCTCTCTCTGCACACATTATATATCAGCCAGTGGCTCTCTCTCTGTACACACTATAACAGGCAGTGTCTCTCTCTGCACACACTAACAGCCAGTGTCTCTCTCTGCACACACCATAACAGCCAGTGTCTCTCTCTGCACACACCATAACAGCCAGTGTCTCTCTCTGCACACACCATAACAGCCAGTGTCTCTCTCTGCACACACCATAACAGCCAGTGTCTCTCTCTGCACACACCATAACAGCCAGTGCCTCTCTGCACACACCATAACAGCCAGTGTCTCTCTCTGCACACACTATAACAGCCAGTGCCTCTCTCTCTGCACACACTATAACAGCCACTGTCTCTCTCTGCACACACTATAACAGCCAGTGTCTCTCTCAGCACACACTATAACAGCCGGTGTGTCTGTATGCACACACTAACAGCCGGTGTCTCTCTCTGCACACACTATAACAGCCACTGTCTCTGCACACACTATAACAGCTAGTGCTCCTCTCTCTCTGCACACATTATATATCAGCCAGTGGCTCTCTCTCTGCACACACTATAACAGCCAGTGTCTCTCTCTGCACACACTATAACAGCCACTGTCTCTGCACACACTAACAGCCGGTGTGTCTCTCTGCACACACTATAACAGCCACTGTCTCTGCACACACTAACAGCCGGTGTCTCTCTGCACACACTATAACAGCCACTGTCTCTGCACACACTATAACAGCCAGTGCTCCTTTCTCTCTGCACACATTATATAACAGCCAGTGGCTCTCTCTCTGCACACACTATAACAGCCAGTGCTCCTCTCTCTCTGCACACATTATATAACAGCCAGTGGCTCTCTCTCTGCACACACTATAACAGCCAGTGTCTCTCTCTGCACACACTATAACAGCCAGTGCCTCTCTCTCTGCACACACTATAACAGCCAGTGCTCCTCTCTCTCTGCACACACTATATAACAGCCAGTGGCTCTCTCTCTGCACACACTATAACAGCCAGTCTCTCTCTCTGCACACACTATAACAGCCAGTGCCTCTCTCTCTGCACACACTATAACAGCCAGTGACTCTCTCTCTGCACACATTATATAACAGCCAGTGGCTCTCTCTCTGCACACACTATAACAGCCAGTGTCTCTCTCTGCACACACTATAACAGCCAGTACCTCTCTCTGCACACACTATAACAGCCAGTGCCTCTCTCTCTGCACGCACTATAACAGCCAGTGCCTCTCTCTCTGCACGCACTATAACAGCCAGTGCTCCTCTCTCTCTGCACGCACTATAACAGCCAGTGCTCCTCTCTCTCTGCACGCACTAACAGCCAGTGTCTCTCTGCACACACTATAACAGCCAGTGTCTCTCTCTGCACACACCATAACAGCCAGTGTCTCTCTCTGCACACACCATAACAGCCAGTGTCTCTCTCTGCACACACTATAACAGCCAGTGCTCCTCTCTCTCTGCACACACTATAACAGCCAGTGCTCCTCTCTCTCTGCACACACTATAACAGCCAGTGCTCCTCTCTCTCTGCACACACTATAACAGCCAGTGCTCCTCTCTCTCTGCACACTATAACAGCCAGTGTGTCTCTCTGCACACTATAACAGCCAGTGTGTCTCTCTGCACACACTAACAGCCAGTGTGTCTCTCTGCACACACTAACAGCCAGTGTGTCTCTCTGCACACACTATAACAGCCACTGTCTCTCTCTGCACACATTATATAACAGCCAGTGTCTCTCTCTGCACACACTATAACAGCCAGTGTCTCTCTCTGCACACACTAACAGCCAGTGTCTCTCTCTGCACACACTATAACAGCCACTGTCTCTCTCTGCACACACTATAACAGCCACTGTCTCTCTCTGCACACACTATAACAGCCACTGTCTCTCTCTGCACACACTATAACAGCCACTGTCTCTGCACACACTATCAGCCGGTGTGTCTGTCTGCACACACTATAACAGCCACTGTCTCTGCACACACTATAACAGCCAGTGCTCCTCTCTCTCTGCACACATTATATAACAGCCAGTGGCTCTCTCTCTGCTCACACTATAACAGGCAGTGTCTCTCTCTGCACACACTAACAGCCAGTGTCTCTCTCTGCACACACTATAACAGCCACTGTCTCTGCACACACTAACAGCCGGTGTGTCTCTCTGCACACACTATAACAGCCACTGTCTCTGCACACACTAACAGCCGGTGTGTCTCTCTGCACACACTATAACAGCCAGTGCTCCTCTCTCTCTGCACACACTTTAACAGCCAGTGGCTCTCTCTCTGCACACACTATAACAGCCAGTGCCTCTCTCTCTGCACACACTATAACAGCCAGTGCCTCTCTCTCTGCACACACTATAACAGCCAGTGCCTCTCTCTCTGCACACACTATAACAGCCAGTGCCTCTCTCTCTGCACACACTATAACAGCCAGTGCCTCTCTCTGCACACACTATAACAGCCAGTGCCTCTCTCTCTGCACACACTATAACAGCCACTGTCTCTGCACACACTATAACAGCCAGTGCTCCTCTCTCTCTGCACACACTATAACAGCCAGTGGCTCTCTCTGCACACACTATAACAGCCAGTGGCTCTCTCTGCACACACTATAACAGCCACTGTCTCTCTCTGCACACACTATAACAGCCACTGTCTCTGCACACACTAACAGCCGGTGTGTCTCTCTGCACACACTATAACAGCCACTGTCTCTCTCTGCACACACTAACAGCCACTGTCTCTGCACACACTAACAGCCGGTGTGTCTCTCTGCACACACTATAACAGCCACTGTCTCTGCACACACTAACAGCCGGTGTGTCTCTCTGCACACACTATAACAGCCACTGTCTCTCTCTGCACACACTATAACAGCCACTGTCTCTGCACACACTAACAGCCGGTGTGTCTCTCTGCACACACTATAACAGCCACTGTCTCTCTCTGCACACACTAACAGCCACTGTCTCTGCACACACTAACAGCCGGTGTGTCTCTCTGCACACACTATAACAGCCACTGTCTCTGCACAAACTAACAGCCGGTGTGTCTCTCTGCACACACTATAACAGCCACTGTCTCTCTCTGCACACACTATAACAGCCACTGTCTCTGCACACACTAACAGCCGGTGTGTCTCTCTGCACACACTATAACAGCCACTGTCTCTCTCTGCACACACTATAACAGCCACTGTCTCTGCACACACTATAACAGCCAGTGTCTCTCTCTGCACACACTAACAGCCAGTGTCTCTCTCTGCACACACTATAACAGCCACTGTCTCTGCACAAACTAACAGCCGGTGTGTCTCTCTGCACACACTATAACAGCCACTGTCTCTCTCTGCACACACTATAACAGCCACTGTCTCTGCACACACTAACAGCCAGTGTCTCTCTCTGCACACACTATAACAGCCACTGTCTCTCTCTGCACACACTATAACAGCCACTGTCTGTGCACACACTATAACAGCCAGTGTCTCTCTCTGCACACACTAACAGCCAGTGTCTCTCTCTGCACACACTATAACAGCCACTGTCTCTGCACACACTATAACAGCCAGTGCTCCTCTCTCTCTGCACACATTATATAACAGCCAGTGGCTCTCTCTCTGCACACACTATACCAGGCAGTGTCTCTCTCTGCACACACTATAACAGCCACTGTCTCTCTCTGCACACACTATAACAGCCACTGTCTCTCTCTGCACACACTATAACAGCCAATGTCTCTGCACACACTAACAGCCGGTGTGTCTCTCTGCACACACTTTAACAGCCACTGTCTCTGCACACACTAACAGCCGGTGTGTCTCTCTGCACACACTAAAACAGCCACTGTCTCTGCACACACTATAACAGCCAGTGCTCCTCTCTCTCTGCACACACTATAACAGCCAGTGCCTCTCTCTGCACACACTATAACAGCCAGTGCCTCTCTCTCTGCACACACTATAACAGCCACTGTCTCTGCACACACTAACAGCCGGTGTGTCTCTCTGCACACACTATAACAGCCACTGTCTCTGCACACACTATAACAGCCAGTGCTCCTCTCTCTCTGCACACACTATAACAGCCAGTGGCTCTCTCTCTGCACACACTATAACAGCCAGTGCCTCTCTCTACACACACTATAACAGCCAGTGCCTCTCTCTCTGCACACACTATAACAGCCAGTGCCTCTCTCTGCACACACTATAACAGCCAGTGCCTCTCTCTGCACACACTATAACAGCCACTGTCTCTGCACACACTAACAGCCAGTGGCTCTCTCTCTGCACACACTATAACAGCCAGTGCCTCTCTCTACACACACTATAACAGCCAGTGCCTCTCTCTGCACACACTATAACAGCCAGTGCCTCTCTCTGCACACACTATAACAGCCACTGTCTCTGCACACACTAACAGCCAGTGGCTCTCTCTCTGCACACACTATAACAGCCAGTGCCTCTCTCTCTGCACACACTATAACAGCCAGTGCCTCTCTCTCTGCACACACTATAACAGCCAGTGTCTCTGCACACACTATAACAGCCACTGTCTCTGCACACACTAACAGCCAGTGCCTCTCTCTCTGCACACACTATAACAGCCAGTGCCTCTCTCTCTGCACACACTATAACAGCCAGTGCCTCTCTCTCTGCACACACTATAACAGCCAGTGCCTCTCTCTCTGCACACACTATAACAGCCAGTGCCTCTCTCTGCACACACTATAACAGCCAGTGTCTCTGCACACACTATAACAGCCAGTGCCTCTCTCTCTGCACACACTATAACAGCCAGTGTTTCTGCACACACTATAACAGCCAGTGCCTCTCTCTCTGCACACACTATAACAGCCAGTGCCTCTCTCTCTGCACGCACTATAACAGCCAGTGCTCCTCTCTCTCTGCACGCACTATAACAGCCAGTGCTCCTCTCTCTCTGCACGCACTAACAGCCAGTGTCTCTCTCTGCACACACTATAACAGCCAGTGTCTCTCTCTGCACACACTATAACAGCCAGTGTCTCTCTCTGCACACACCATAACAGCCAGTGTCTCTCTCTGCACACACCATAACAGCCAGTGTCTCTCTCTGCACACACTAACAGCCACTGTCTCTCTCTGCACACATTATATAACAGCCAGTGTCTCTGCACACACTAACAGCCGGTGTGTCTCTCTGCACACACTATAACAGCCACTGTCTCTGCACACACTATAACAGCCAGTGCTCCTCTCTCTCTGCACACACTATAACAGCCAGTGTCTCTCTCTGCACACACTATAACAGCCAGTGTGTCTCTCTGCACACACTAACAGCCAGTGTGTCTCTCTGCACACACTATAACAGCCACTGTCTCTCTCTGCACACACTATAACAGCCACTGTCTCTCTCTGCACACATTATATAACAGCCAGTGTCTCTCTCTGCACACACTATAACAGCCAGTGTCTCTCTCTGCACACACTAACAGCCAGTGTCTCTCTCTGCACACACTATAACAGCCACTGTCTCTCTCTGCACACACTATAACAGCCACTGTCTCTCTCTGCACACACTATAACAGCCACTGTCTCTGCACACACTATCAGCCGGTGTGTCTGTCTGCACACACTATAACAGCCACTGTCTCTGCACACACTATAACAGCCAGTGCTCCTCTCTCTCTGCACACATTATATAACAGCCAGTGGCTCTCTCTCTGCACACACTATAACAGGCAGTGTCTCTCTCTGCACACACTAACAGCCAGTGTCTCTCTCTGCACACACTATAACAGCCACAGTCTCTCTCTGCACACACTATAACAGCCATTGTCTCTGCACACACTAACAGCCGGTGTGTCTCTCTGCACACACTATAACAGCCACTGTCTCTGCACACACTAACAGCCGGTGTGTCTCTCTGCACACACTATAACAGCCACTGTCTCTGCACACACTAACAGCCGGTGTGTCTCTCTGCACACACTATAAAAGCCAGTGCTCCTCTCTCTCTGCACACACTTTAACAGCCAGTGGCTCTCTCTCTGCACACACTATAACAGCCAGTGCCTCTCTCTCTGCACACACTATAACAGCCAGTGCCTCTCTCTCTGCACACACTATAACAGCCAGTGCCTCTCTCTCTGCACACACTATAACAGCCAGTGCCTCTCTCTACACACATTAACAGCCAGTGCCTCTCTCTCTGCACACACTATAACAGCCACTGTCTCTGCACACACTATAACAGCCAGTGCTCCTCTCTCTCTGCACACACTATAACAGCCAGTGTCTCTCTCTGCACACACTATAACAGCCAGTGGCTCTCTCTGCACACACTATAACAGCCACTGTCTCTCTCTGCACACACTATAACAGCCACTGTCTCTGCACACACTAACAGCCGGTGTGTCTCTCTGCACACACTATAACAGCCACTGTCTCTCTCTGCACACACTATAACAGCCACTGTCTCTGCACACACTAACAGCCGGTGTGTCTCTCTGCACACACTATAACAGCCACTGTCTCTCTCTGCACACACTATAACAGCCACTGTCTCTGCACACACTAACAGCCAGTGTCTCTCTCTGCACACACTATAACAGCCACTGTCTCTCTCTGCACACACTATAACAGCCACTGTCTCTGCACACACTATAACAGCCAGTGTCTCTCTCTGCACACACTAACAGCCAGTGTCTCTCTCTGCACACACTATAACAGCCACTGTCTCTGCACACACTATAACAGCCAGTGCTCCTCTCTCTCTGCACACATTATATAACAGCCAGTGGCTCTCTCTCTGCACACACTATAACAGGCAGTGTCTCTCTCTGCACACACTAACAGCCAGTGTCTCTCTCTGCACACACTATAACAGCCACTGTCTCTCTCTGCACACACTATAACAGCCAATGTCTCTGCACACACTAACAGCCGGTGTGTCTCTCTGCACACACTATAACAGCCACTGTCTCTGCACACACTAACAGCCGGTGTGTCTCTCTGCACACACTATAACAGCCACTGTCTCTGCACACACTAACAGCCGGTGTGTCTCTCTGCACACACTATAACAGCCACTGTCTCTGCACACACTATAACAGCCAGTGCTCCTCTCTCTCTGCACACTATAACAGCCAGTGCCTCTCTCTACACACACTATAACAGCCAGTGCCTCTCTCTCTGCACACACTATAACAGCCAGTGCCTCTCTCTGCACACACTATAACAGCCACTGTCTCTGCACACAGTAACAGCCAGTGGCTCTCTCTCTGCACACACTATAACAGCCAGTGCCTCTCTCTCTGCACACACTATAACAGCCAGTGCCTCTCTCTCTGCACACACTATAACAGCCAGTGTCTCTGCACACACTACAACAGCCAGTGCCTCTCTCTCTGCACACACTATAACAGCCAGTGTCTCTGCACACACTATAACAGCCAGTGCCTCTCTCTCTGCACACACTATAACAGCCAGTGCCTCTCTCTCTGCACACACTATAACAGCCAGTGCCTCTCTCTCTGCACACACTATAACAGCCAGTGCCTCTCTCTCTGCACACACTATAACAGCCAGTGCCTCTCTCTCTGCACACACTATAACAGCCGTCTCTCTCTGCACACACTATAACAGCCACTGTCTCTGCACACACTAACAGCCAGTGTCTCTCTCTGCACACACTATAACAGCCAGTGCCTCTCTCTCTGCACACACTATAACAGCCACTGTCTCTGCACACACTAACAGCCAGTGGCTCTCTCTCTGCACACACTATAACAGCCAGTGTCTCTCTCTGCACACACTATAACAGCCAGTGTCTCTCTGCACACACCATAACAGCCAGTGTCTCTCTGCACACACCATAACAGCCAGTGTCTCTCTGCACACGCCATAACAGCCAGTGTCTCTCTCTGCACACGCCATAACAGCCAGTGTCTCTCTGCACACGCCATAACAGCCAGTGTCTCTCTGCACACGCCATAACAGCCAGTGTCTCTCTCTACACGCCATAACAGCCAGTGCCTCTCTCTGCACACACCATAACAGCCAGTGCCTCTCTCTGCACACACCATAACAGCCAGTGCCTCTCTCTGCACACACCATAACAGCCAGTGTCTCTCTCTGCACACACCATAACAGCCAGTGTCTCTCTCTGCACACACCATAACAGCCAGTGTCTCTCTCTGCACACACCATAACAGCCAGTGTCTCTCTCTGCACACACTATAACAGCCAGTGCCTCTCTCTCTGCACACACTATAACAGCCAGTGTCTCTCTCTCTGCACACACTATAACAGCCACTGTCTCTGCACACACTAACAGCCGGTGTGTCTCTCTGCACACACCATAACAGCCAGTGCTCCTCTCTCTCTGCACACACCATAACAGCCAGTGCTCCTCTCTCTCTGCACACACCATAACAGCCAGTGTCTCTCTCTGCACACACCATAACAGCCAGTGTCTCTCTCTGCACACACCATAACAGCCAGTGTCTCTCTCTGCACACACCATAACAGCCAGTGTCTCTCTCTGCACACACCACAATAGCCAGTGCCTCTCTGCACACACCATAACAGCCAGTGTCTCTCTCTGCACACACTATAACAGCCAGTGCCTCTCTCTCTGCACACACTATAACAGCTACTGTCTCTCACTGCACACACTATAACAGCCACTGTCTCTGCACACACTATAACAGCCAGTGCCTCTCTCTCTGCACACACTATAACAGCCACTGTCTCTGCACACACTATAACAGCCAGTGCTCCTCTCTCTCTGCACACATTATATATCAGCCAGTGGCTCTCTCTCTGCACACACTATAACAGGCAGTGTCTCTCTCTGCACACACTAACAGCCAGTGTCTCTCTCTGCACACACTATAACAGCCACTGTCTCTGCACACACTATAACAGCCAGTGCCTCTCTCTCTGCACACACTATAACAGCCACTGTCTCTGCACACACTATAACAGCCAGTGCTCCTCTCTCTCTGCACACATTATATATCAGCCAGTGGCTCTCTCTCTGCACACACTATAACAGGCAGTGTCTCTCTCTGCACACACTAACAGCCAGTGTCTCTCTCTGCACACACTATAACAGCCACTGTCTCTCTCTGCACACACTATAACAGCCACTGTCTCTCTCTGCACACACTATAACAGCCACTGTCTCTCTCTGCACACACCATAACAGCCAGTGTCTCTCTCTGCACACACCATAACAGCCAGTGCCTCTCTGCACACACCATAACAGCCAGTGTCTCTCTCTGCACACACTATAACAGCCACTGTCTCTGCACACACTATAACAGCCAGTGCCTCTCTCTCTGCACACACTATAACAGCCACTGTCTCTGCACACACTATAACAGCCAGTGCTCCTCTCTCTCTGCACACATTATATATCAGCCAGTGGCTCTCTCTCTGCACACACTATAACAGGCAGTGTCTCTCTCTGCACACACTAACAGCCAGTGTCTCTCTCTGCACACACTATAACAGCCACTGTCTCTCTCTGCACACACTATAACAGCCACTGTCTCTCTCTGCACACACTATAACAGCCACTGTCTCTCTCTGCACACACCATAACAGCCAGTGTCTCTCTCTGCACACACCATAACAGCCAGTGCCTCTCTGCACACACCATAACAGCCAGTGTCTCTCTCTGCACACACCATAACAGCCAGTGTCTCTCTCTGCGCACACCATAACAGCCAGTGTCTCTCTCTGCGCACACCATAACAGCCAGTGTCTCTCTCTGCGCACACCATAACAGCCAGTGTCTCTCTCTGCGCACACTATAACAGCCAGTGCTCCTCTCTCTCTGCAGACACTATAACAGCCAGTGCTCCTCTCTCTCTGCACACACTATAACAGCCAGTGTCTCTCTCTGCACACACTATAACAGCCAGTGTCTCTCTCTGCACACACTAACAGCCACTGTCTCTCTCTGCACACACTATAACAGCCACTGTCTCTGCACACACTATAACAGCCAGTGCTCCTCTCTCTCTGCACACATTATATATCAGCCAGTGGCTCTCTCTCTGCACACACACAGGCAGTGTCTCTCTCTGCACACACTATAACAGCCACTGTCTCTCTCTGCACACACTATAACAGCCAGTGCTCCTCTCTCTCTGCACACACTATAACAGCCAGTGCTCCTCTCTCTCTGCACACACTATAACAGCCAGTGCTCCTCTCTCTCTGCACACTATAACAGCCAGTGCTCCTCTCTCTCTGCACACACTATAACAGCCAGTGTCTCTCTCTGCACACACCATAACAGGCAGTGTCTCTCTCTGCACACACCATAACAGGCAGTGTCTCTCTCTGCACACACCATAACAGCCAGTGTCTCTGCACACACTAACAGCCGGTGTGTCTCTCTGCACACACTATAACAGCCACTGTCTCTGCACACACTATAACAGGCAGTGCTCCTCTCTCTCTGCACACACTATAACAGGCAGTGCTCCTCTCTCTCTGCACACACTATAACAGGCAGTGCTCCTCTGCACACACTATAACAGCCAGTGTCTCTCTCTGCACACACCATAACAGCCAGTGTCTCTCTCTGCACACACTATAACAGCCAGTGCCTCTCTCTGCACACACTATAACAGCCAGTGCCTCTCTCTGCACACACCATAACAGGCAGTGTCTCTCTCTGCACACACCATAACAGCCACTGCCTCTCTCTGCACACACCATAACAGCCACTGCCTCTCTCTGCACACACCATAACAGCCAGTGCTCCTCTCTCTTTGCACACACTAACAGCCAGTGTCTCTCTCTGCACACACTATAACAGCCAGTGTCTCTCTCTGCACACACTATAACAGCCAGTGCTCCTCTCTCTCTGCACACACTATAACAGCCAGTGCTCCTCTCTCTGCACACACTATAACAGCCAGTGCTCCTCTCTCTCTGCACACACTATAACAGCCAGTGTCTCTCTCTGCACACACTAACAGCCAGTGTCTCTCTCTCTCTCTCTGCACACATTATATATCAGCCAGTGGCTCTCTCTCTGCACACACTATAACAGGCATTGTCTCTCTCTGCACACACTAACAGCCAGTGTCTCTCTCTGCACACACTAACAGCCGGTGTGTCTCTCTGCACACACTATAACAGCCACTGTCTCTGCACACACTAACAGCCAAAGTGTCTCTCTGCACACACTATAACAGCCACTGTCTCTGCACACACTATAACAGCCAGTGTCTCTCTCTCTGCACACACTATAACAGCCAGTGGCTCTCTCTCTGCACACACTATAACAGCCAGTGCCTCTCTCTCTGCACACACTATAACAGCCACTGTCTCTGCACACACTATAACAGCCAGTGCTCCTCTCTCTCTGCACACACTATAACAGCCAGTGCTCCTCTCTCTCTGCACACACTATAACAGCCAGTGGCTCTCTCTCTGCACACACTATAACAGCCAGTGTCTCTCTCTGCGCACACCATAACAGCCAGTGTCTCTCTCTGCGCACACCATAACAGCCAGTGTCTCTCTCTGCGCGCACTATAACAGCCAGTGCTCCTCTCTCTCTGCAGACACTATAACAGCCAGTGCTCCTCTCTCTCTGCAGACACTAACAGCCAGTGCTCCTCTCTCTCTGCACACACTAACAGCCAGTGTCTCTCTCTGCACACACTATAACAGCCAGTGCTCCTCTCTCTCTGCACACACTATAACAGCCAGTGCTCCTCTCTCTCTGCACACACTATAACAGCCAGTGTCTCTCTCTGCACACACTATAACAGGCAGTGTCTCTCTCTGCACACACTAACAGCCAGTGTCTCTCTCTGCACACACTATAACAGGCAGTGTCTCTCTCTGCACACACTATAACAGCCAGTGTCTCTCTCTGCACACACTATAACAGCCACTGTCTCTCTCTGCACACACTATAACAGCCACTGTCTCTGCACACACTATAACAGTCAGTGCTCCTCTCTCTCTGCACACATTATAGAACAGCCAGTGGCTCTCTCTCTGCAGACACTATAACAGCCAGTGTCTCTCTCTCTGCACACACTATAACAGCCAGTGCCTCTCTCTGCACACACTATAACAGCCAGTGCCTCTCTCTCTGCACACACTATAACAGCCAGTGCCTCTCTCTCTGCACACACTATAACAGCCAGTGCTCGTCTCTCTCTGCACACACTATAACAGCCAGTGTCTCTCTCTGCACACACTATAACAGCCACTGTCTCTGCACACACTATAACAGTCAGTGCTCCTCTCTCTCTGCACACATTATAGAACAGCCAGTGGCTCTCTCTCTGCACACACTATAACAGCCAGTGTCTCTCTCTCTGCACACACTATAACAGCCAGTGGCTCTCTCTCTGCACACACTATAACAGCCAGTGCCTCTCTCTCTGCACACACTATAACAGCCAGTGCCTCTCTCTCTGCACACACTATAACAGCCACTGTCTCTGCACACACTAACAGCCGGTGTGTCTCTCTGCACACACTATAACAGCCACTGTCTCTGCACACACTATAACAGCCAGTGCTGATCTCTCTCTGCACACACCATAACAGCCAGTGCCTCTCTCTCTGCACACACCATAACAGCCAGTGCCTCTCTCTCTGCACACACCACAACAGCCAGTGCCTCTCTCTCTGCACACACCACAACAGCCAGTGTCTCTCTGCACACACTATAACAGCCACTGTCTCTGCACACACTATAACAGCCAGTGCTCCTCTCTCTCTGCACACACCATAACAGCCAGTGCTTCTCTCTCTGCACACACCATAACAGCCAGTGCCTCTCTCTCTGCACACACCATAACAGCCAGTGCCTCTCTCTCTGCACACACCATAACAGCCAGTGCCTCTCTCTCTGCACACACCATAACAGCCAGTGCCTCTCTCTCTGCACACACCATAACAGCCAGTGCCTCTCTCTCTGCACACACCACAACAGCCAGTGCCTCTCTGCACACCATAACAGCCAGTGTCTCTCTCTGCACACACCATAACAGCCAGTGTCTCTCTGCACACATCATAACAGCCAGTGTCTCTCTGCACACGCCATAACAGCCAGTGTCTCTCTTTGCACACACTATAACAGCCAGTGCCTCTCTCTCTGCACACACCATAACAGCCAGTGCCTCTCTCTCTGCACACACTATAACAGCCAGTGCCTCTCTCTCTGCACACACTATAACAGCCAGTGTCTCTCTCTGCACACACCATAACAGCCAGTGTCTCTCTCTGCACACACCATAACAGCCAGTGCTCCTCTCTCTCTGCACACACCATAACAGCCAGTGTCTCTCTGCACACACCATAACAGCCAGTGTCTCTCTCTGCACACACTATAACAGCCAGTGCCTCTTTCTCTGCACACACCATAACAGCCAGTGCCTCTCTCTCTGCACACACTATAACAGCCACTGTCTCTGCACACACTATAACAGCCAGTGCTCCTCTCTCTCTGCACACATTATATATCAGCCAGTGGCTCTCTCTCTGCACACACTATAACAGGCAGTGTCTCTCTCTGCACACACTAACAGCCAGTGTCTCTCTCTGCACATACTATAACAGCCACTGTCTCTCTCTGCACACACTATAACAGCCACTGTCTCTGCACACACTATAACAGCCAGTGCTCCTCTCTCTCTGCACACATTATATAACAGCCAGTGGCTCTCTCTCTGCACACACTATAACAGCCAGTGCCTCTCTCTCTGCACACACCATAACAGCCACTGTCTCTGCACACACTATAACAGCCAGTGCCTCTCTGCACACACCATAACAGCCAGTGTCTCTCTCTGCACACACTATAACAGCCAGTGCCTCTCTCTCTGCACACACTATAACAGCCACTGTCTCTCTCTGCACACACTATAACAGCCACTGTCTCTCTCTGCACACACTATAACAGCCAGTGTCTCTCTCAGCACACACTATAACAGCCGGTGTGTCTGTATGCACACACTAACAGCCGGTGTCTCTCTCTGCACACACTATAACAGCCACTGTCTCTGCACACACTATAACAGCCAGTGCTCCTCTCTCTCTGCACACATTATATATCAGCCAGTGGCTCTCTCTCTGCACACACTATAACAGCCAGTGTCTCTCTCTGCACACACTATAACAGCCACTGTCTCTGCACACACTAACAGCCGGTGTGTCTCTCTGCACACACTATAACAGCCACTGTCTCTGCACACACTAACAGCCGGTGTCTCTCTGCACACACTATAACAGCCACTGTCTCTGCACACACTATAACAGCCAGTGCTCCTTTCTCTCTGCACACATTATATAACAGCCAGTGGCTCTCTCTCTGCACACACTATAACAGCCAGTGCTCCTCTCTCTCTGCACACATTATATAACAGCCAGTGGCTCTCTCTCTGCACACACTATAACAGCCAGTGTCTCTCTCTGCACACACTATAACAGCCAGTGCCTCTCTCTCTGCACACACTATAACAGCCAGTGCTCCTCTCTCTCTGCACACACTATATAACAGCCAGTGGCTCTCTCTCTGCACACACTATAACAGCCAGTGTCTCTCTCTGCACACACTATAACAGCCAGTGCCTCTCTCTCTGCACACACTATAACAGCCAGTGACTCTCTCTCTGCACACATTATATAACAGCCAGTGGCTCTCTCTCTGCACACACTATAACAGCCAGTGTCTCTCTCTGCACACACTAACAGCCACTGTCTCTCTCTGCACACACTATAACAGCCAGTGACTCTCTCTCTGCACACATTATATAACAGCCAGTGCCTCTCTCTCTGCACGCACTATAACAGCCAGTGCCTCTCTCTCTGCACGCACTATAACAGCCAGTGCTCCTCTCTCTCTGCACGCACTATAACAGCCAGTGCTCCTCTCTCTCTGCACGCACTAACAGCCAGTGTCTCTCTGCACACACTATAACAGCCAGTGTCTCTCTCTGCACACACCATAACAGCCAGTGTCTCTCTCTGCACACACCATAACAGCCAGTGTCTCTCTCTGCACACACCATAACAGCCAGTGCTCCTCTCTCTCTGCACACACTATAACAGCCAGTGCTCCTCTCTCTCTGCACACACTATAACAGCCAGTGCTCCTCTCTCTCTGCACACACTATAACAGCCAGTGCTCCTCTCTCTCTGCACACTATAACAGCCAGTGTGTCTCTCTGCACACTATAACAGCCAGTGTGTCTCTCTGCACACACTAACAGCCAGTGTGTCTCTCTGCACACACTATAACAGCCACTGTCTCTCTCTGCACACATTATATAACAGCCAGTGTCTCTCTCTGCACACACTATAACAGCCAGTGTCTCTCTCTGCAAACACTAACAGCCAGTGTCTCTCTCTGCACACACTATAACAGCCACTGTCTCTCTCTGCACACACTATAACAGCCACTGTCTCTCTCTGCACACACTATAACAGCCACTGTCTCTCTCTGCACACACTATAACAGCCACTGTCTCTGCACACACTATCAGCCGGTGTGTCTGTCTGCACACACTATAACAGCCACTGTCTCTGCACACACTATAACAGCCAGTGCTCCTCTCTCTCTGCACACATTATATAACAGCCAGTGGCTCTCTCTCTGCTCACACTATAACAGGCAGTGTCTCTCTCTGCACACACTAACAGCCAGTGTCTCTCTCTGCACACACTATAACAGCCACTGTCTCTGCACACACTAACAGCCGGTGTGTCTCTCTGCACACACTATAACAGCCACTGTCTCTGCACACACTAACAGCCGGTGTGTCTCTCTGCACACACTATAACAGCCAGTGCTCCTCTCTCTCTGCACACACTTTAACAGCCAGTGGCTCTCTCTCTGCACACACTATAACAGCCAGTGCCTCTCTCTCTGCACACACTATAACAGCCAGTGCCTCTCTCTCTGCACACACTATAACAGCCAGTGCCTCTCTCTCTGCACACACTATAACAGCCAGTGCCTCTCTCTGCACACACTATAACAGCCAGTGCCTCTCTCTCTGCACACACTATAACAGCCACTGTCTCTGCACACACTATAACAGCCAGTGCTCCTCTCTCTCTGCACACACTATAACAGCCAGTGGCTCTCTCTGCACACACTATAACAGCCACTGTCTCTCTCTGCACACACTATAACAGCCACTGTCTCTGCACACACTAACAGCCGGTGTGTCTCTCTGCACACACTATAACAGCCACTGTCTCTCTCTGCACACACTAACAGCCACTGTCTCTGCACACACTAACAGCCGGTGTGTCTCTCTGCACACACTATAACAGCCACTGTCTCTGCACACACTAACAGCCGGTGTGTCTCTCTGCACACACTATAACAGCCACTGTCTCTCTCTGCACACACTATAACAGCCACTGTCTCTGCACACACTAACAGCCGGTGTGTCTCTCTGCACACACTATAACAGCCACTGTCTCTCTCTGCACACACTAACAGCCACTGTCTCTGCACACACTAACAGCCGGTGTGTCTCTCTGCACACACTATAACAGCCACTGTCTCTGCACAAACTAACAGCCGGTGTGTCTCTCTGCACACACTATAACAGCCACTGTCTCTCTCTGCACACACTATAACAGCCACTGTCTCTGCACACACTAACAGCCGGTGTGTCTCTCTGCACACACTATAACAGCCACTGTCTCTCTCTGCACACACTATAACAGCCACTGTCTCTGCACACACTATAACAGCCAGTGTCTCTCTCTGCACACACTAACAGCCAGTGTCTCTCTCTGCACACTATAACAGCCACTGTCTCTGCACAAACTAACAGCCGGTGTGTCTCTCTGCACACACTATAACAGCCACTGTCTCTCTCTGCACACACTATAACAGCCACTGTCTCTGCACACACTAACAGCCAGTGTCTCTCTCTGCACACACTATAACAGCCACTGTCTCTCTCTGCACACACTATAACAGCCACTGTCTGTGCACACACTATAACAGCCAGTGTCTCTCTCTGCACACACTAACAGCCAGTGTCTCTCTCTGCACACACTATAACAGCCACTGTCTCTGCACACACTATAACAGCCAGTGCTCCTCTCTCTCTGCACACATTATATAACAGCCAGTGGCTCTCTCTCTGCACACACTATAACAGGCAGTGTCTCTCTCTGCACACACTATAACAGCCACTGTCTCTCTCTGCACACACTATAACAGCCACTGTCTCTCTCTGCACACACTATAACAGCCAATGTCTCTGCACACACTAACAGCCGGTGTGTCTCTCTGCACACACTATAACAGCCACTGTCTCTGCACACACTAACAGCCGGTGTGTCTCTCTGCACACACTAAAACAGCCACTGTCTCTGCACACACTATAACAGCCAGTGCTCCTCTCTCTCTGCACACACTATAACAGCCAGTGCCTCTCTCTGCACACACTATAACAGCCAGTGCCTCTCTCTCTGCACACACTATAACAGCCACTGTCTCTGCACACACTAACAGCCGGTGTGTCTCTCTGCACACACTATAACAGCCACTGTCTCTGCACACACTATAACAGCCAGTGCTCCTCTCTCTCTGCACACACTATAACAGCCAGTGGCTCTCTCTCTGCACACACTATAACAGCCAGTGCCTCTCTCTACACACACTATAACAGCCAGTGCCTCTCTCTCTGCACACACTATAACAGCCAGTGCCTCTCTCTGCACACACTATAACAGCCAGTGCCTCTCTCTGCACACACTATAACAGCCACTGTCTCTGCACACACTAACAGCCAGTGGCTCTCTCTCTGCACACACTATAACAGCCAGTGCCTCTCTCTACACACACTATAACAGCCAGTGCCTCTCTCTGCACACACTATAACAGCCAGTGCCTCTCTCTGCACACACTATAACAGCCACTGTCTCTGCACACACTAACAGCCAGTGGCTCTCTCTCTGCACACACTATAACAGCCAGTGCCTCTCTCTCTGCACACACTATAACAGCCAGTGCCTCTCTCTCTGCACACACTATAACAGCCAGTGTCTCTGCACACACTATAACAGCCACTGTCTCTGCACACACTAACAGCCAGTGCCTCTCTCTCTGCACACACTATAACAGCCAGTGCCTCTCTCTCTGCACACACTATAACAGCCAGTGCCTCTCTCTCTGCACACACTATAACAGCCAGTGCCTCTCTCTCTGCACACACTATAACAGCCAGTGCCTCTCTCTCTGCACACACTATAACAGCCAGTGCCTCTCTCTCTGCACACACTATAACAGCCAGTGTCTCTCTCTGCACACACTAACAGCCAGTGTCTCTCTCTGCACACACTATAACAGCCACTGTCTCTCTCTGCACACACTATAACAGCCACTGTCTCTCTCTGCACACACTATAACAGCCACTGTCTCTGCACACACTAACAGCCGGTGTGTCTCTCTGCACACACTATAACAGCCACTGTCTCTCTCTGCACACACTAACAGCCACTGTCTCTGCACACACTAACAGCCGGTGTGTCTCTCTGCACACACTATAACAGCCACTGTCTCTGCACACACTAACAGCCGGTGTGTCTCTCTGCACACACTATAACAGCCACTGTCTCTCTCTGCACACACTATAACAGCCACTGTCTCTGCACACACTAACAGCCGGTGTGTCTCTCTGCACACACTATAACAGCCACTGTCTCTCTCTGCACACACTAACAGCCACTGTCTCTGCACACACTAACAGCCGGTGTGTCTCTCTGCACACACTATAACAGCCACTGTCTCTGCACAAACTAACAGCCGGTGTGTCTCTCTGCACACACTATAACAGCCACTGTCTCTCTCTGCACACACTATAACAGCCACTGTCTCTGCACACACTAACAGCCGGTGTGTCTCTCTGCACACACTATAACAGCCACTGTCTCTCTCTGCACACACTATAACAGCCACTGTCTCTGCACACACTATAACAGCCAGTGTCTCTCTCTGCACACACTAACAGCCAGTGTCTCTCTCTGCACACACTATAACAGCCACTGTCTCTGCACAAACTAACAGCCGGTGTGTCTCTCTGCACACACTATAACAGCCACTGTCTCTCTCTGCACACACTATAACAGCCACTGTCTCTGCACACACTAACAGCCAGTGTCTCTCTCTGCACACACTATAACAGCCACTGTCTCTCTCTGCACACACTATAACAGCCACTGTCTGTGCACACACTATAACAGCCAGTGTCTCTCTCTGCACACACTAACAGCCAGTGTCTCTCTCTGCACACACTATAACAGCCACTGTCTCTGCACACACTATAACAGCCAGTGCTCCTCTCTCTCTGCACACATTATATAACAGCCAGTGGCTCTCTCTCTGCACACACTATAACAGGCAGTGTCTCTCTCTGCACACACTATAACAGCCACTGTCTCTCTCTGCACACACTATAACAGCCACTGTCTCTCTCTGCACACACTATAACAGCCAATGTCTCTGCACACACTAACAGCCGGTGTGTCTCTCTGCACACACTATAACAGCCACTGTCTCTGCACACACTAACAGCCGGTGTGTCTCTCTGCACACACTAAAACAGCCACTGTCTCTGCACACACTATAACAGCCAGTGCTCCTCTCTCTCTGCACACACTATAACAGCCAGTGCCTCTCTCTGCACACACTATAACAGCCAGTGCCTCTCTCTCTGCACACACTATAACAGCCACTGTCTCTGCACACACTAACAGCCGGTGTGTCTCTCTGCACACACTATAACAGCCACTGTCTCTGCACACACTATAACAGCCAGTGCTCCTCTCTCTCTGCACACACTATAACAGCCAGTGGCTCTCTCTCTGCACACACTATAACAGCCAGTGCCTCTCTCTACACACACTATAACAGCCAGTGCCTCTCTCTCTGCACACACTATAACAGCCAGTGCCTCTCTCTGCACACACTATAACAGCCAGTGCCTCTCTCTGCACACACTATAACAGCCACTGTCTCTGCACACACTAACAGCCAGTGGCTCTCTCTCTGCACACACTATAACAGCCAGTGCCTCTCTCTACACACACTATAACAGCCAGTGCCTCTCTCTGCACACACTATAACAGCCAGTGCCTCTCTCTGCACACACTATAACAGCCACTGTCTCTGCACACACTAACAGCCAGTGGCTCTCTCTCTGCACACACTATAACAGCCAGTGCCTCTCTCTCTGCACACACTATAACAGCCAGTGCCTCTCTCTCTGCACACACTATAACAGCCAGTGTCTCTGCACACACTATAACAGCCACTGTCTCTGCACACACTAACAGCCAGTGCCTCTCTCTCTGCACACACTATAACAGCCAGTGCCTCTCTCTCTGCACACACTATAACAGCCAGTGCCTCTCTCTCTGCACACACTATAACAGCCAGTGCCTCTCTCTCTGCACACACTATAACAGCCAGTGCCTCTCTCTCTGCACACACTATAACAGCCAGTGTCTCTCTCTGCACACACTAACAGCCAGTGTCTCTCTCTGCACACACTATAACAGCCACTGTCTCTCTCTGCACACACTATAACAGCCACTGTCTCTCTCTGCACACACTATAACAGCCACTGTCTCTGCACACACTAACAGCCGGTGTGTCTCTCTGCACACACTATAACAGCCACTGTCTCTCTCTGCACACACTAACAGCCACTGTCTCTGCACACACTAACAGCCGGTGTGTCTCTCTGCACACACTATAACAGCCACTGTCTCTGCACACACTAACAGCCGGTGTGTCTCTCTGCACACACTATAACAGCCACTGTCTCTCTCTGCACACACTATAACAGCCACTGTCTCTGCACACACTAACAGCCGGTGTGTCTCTCTGCACACACTATAACAGCCACTGTCTCTCTCTGCACACACTAACAGCCACTGTCTCTGCACACACTAACAGCCGGTGTGTCTCTCTGCACACACTATAACAGCCACTGTCTCTGCACAAACTAACAGCCGGTGTGTCTCTCTGCACACACTATAACAGCCACTGTCTCTCTCTGCACACACTATAACAGCCACTGTCTCTGCACACACTAACAGCCGGTGTGTCTCTCTGCACACACTATAACAGCCACTGTCTCTCTCTGCACACACTATAACAGCCACTGTCTCTGCACACACTATAACAGCCAGTGTCTCTCTCTGCACACACTAACAGCCAGTGTCTCTCTCTGCACACACTATAACAGCCACTGTCTCTGCACAAACTAACAGCCGGTGTGTCTCTCTGCACACACTATAACAGCCACTGTCTCTCTCTGCACACACTATAACAGCCACTGTCTCTGCACACACTAACAGCCAGTGTCTCTCTCTGCACACACTATAACAGCCACTGTCTCTCTCTGCACACACTATAACAGCCACTGTCTGTGCACACACTATAACAGCCAGTGTCTCTCTCTGCACACACTAACAGCCAGTGTCTCTCTCTGCACACACTATAACAGCCACTGTCTCTGCACACACTATAACAGCCAGTGCTCCTCTCTCTCTGCACACATTATATAACAGCCAGTGGCTCTCTCTCTGCACACACTATAACAGGCAGTGTCTCTCTCTGCACACACTATAACAGCCACTGTCTCTCTCTGCACACACTATAACAGCCACTGTCTCTCTCTGCACACACTATAACAGCCAATGTCTCTGCACACACTAACAGCCGGTGTGTCTCTCTGCACACACTATAACAGCCACTGTCTCTGCACACACTAACAGCCGGTGTGTCTCTCTGCACACACTAAAACAGCCACTGTCTCTGCACACACTATAACAGCCAGTGCTCCTCTCTCTCTGCACACACTATAACAGCCAGTGCCTCTCTCTGCACACACTATAACAGCCAGTGCCTCTCTCTCTGCACACACTATAACAGCCACTGTCTCTGCACACACTAACAGCCGGTGTGTCTCTCTGCACACACTATAACAGCCACTGTCTCTGCACACACTATAACAGCCAGTGCTCCTCTCTCTCTGCACACACTATAACAGCCAGTGGCTCTCTCTCTGCACACACTATAACAGCCAGTGCCTCTCTCTACACACACTATAACAGCCAGTGCCTCTCTCTCTGCACACACTATAACAGCCAGTGCCTCTCTCTGCACACACTATAACAGCCAGTGCCTCTCTCTGCACACACTATAACAGCCACTGTCTCTGCACACACTAACAGCCAGTGGCTCTCTCTCTGCACACACTATAACAGCCAGTGCCTCTCTCTACACACACTATAACAGCCAGTGCCTCTCTCTGCACACACTATAACAGCCAGTGCCTCTCTCTGCACACACTATAACAGCCACTGTCTCTGCACACACTAACAGCCAGTGGCTCTCTCTCTGCACACACTATAACAGCCAGTGCCTCTCTCTCTGCACACACTATAACAGCCAGTGCCTCTCTCTCTGCACACACTATAACAGCCAGTGTCTCTGCACACACTATAACAGCCACTGTCTCTGCACACACTAACAGCCAGTGCCTCTCTCTCTGCACACACTATAACAGCCAGTGCCTCTCTCTCTGCACACACTATAACAGCCAGTGCCTCTCTCTCTGCACACACTATAACAGCCAGTGCCTCTCTCTCTGCACACACTATAACAGCCAGTGCCTCTCTCTCTGCACACACTATAACAGCCAGTGCCTCTCTCTCTGCACACACTATAACAGCCAGTGTCTCTGCACACACTATAACAGCCAGTGCCTCTCTCTCTGCACACACTATAACAGCCAGTGTTTCTGCACACACTATAACAGCCAGTGCCTCTCTCTCTGCACACACTATAACAGCCAGTGCCTCTCTCTCTGCATGCACTATAACAGCCAGTGCCTCTCTCTCTGCACGCACTATAACAGCCAGTGCTCCTCTCTCTCTGCACGCACTATAACAGCCAGTGCTCCTCTCTCTCTGCACGCACTAACAGCCAGTGTCTCTCTCTGCACACACTATAACAGCCAGTGTCTCTCTCTGCACACACTATAACAGCCAGTGTCTCTCTCTGCACACACCATAACAGCCAGTGTCTCTCTCTGCACACACCATAACAGCCAGTGTCTCTCTCTGCACACACTAACAGCCACTGTCTCTCTCTGCACACATTATATAACAGCCAGTGTCTCTGCACACACTAACAGCCGGTGTGTCTCTCTGCACACACTATAACAGCCACTGTCTCTGCACACACTATAACAGCCAGTGCTCCTCTCTCTCTGCACACACTATAACAGCCAGTGTCTCTCTCTGCACACACTAACAGCCAGTGTGTCTCTCTGCACACACTATAACAGCCACTGTCTCTCTCTGCACACACTATAACAGCCACTGTCTCTCTCTGCACACATTATATAACAGCCAGTGTCTCTCTCTGCACACACTATAACAGCCAGTGTCTCTCTCTGCACACACTAACAGCCAGTGTCTCTCTCTGCACACACTATAACAGCCACTGTCTCTCTCTGCACACACTATAACAGCCACTGTCTCTCTCTGCACACACTATAACAGCCACTGTCTCTGCACACACTATCAGCCGGTGTGTCTGTCTGCACACACTATAACAGCCACTGTCTCTGCACACACTATAACAGCCAGTGCTCCTCTCTCTCTGCACACATTATATAACAGCCAGTGGCTCTCTCTCTGCACACACTATAACAGGCAGTGTCTCTCTCTGCACACACTAACAGCCAGTGTCTCTCTCTGCACACACTATAACAGCCACAGTCTCTCTCTGCACACACTATAACAGCCATTGTCTCTGCACACACTAACAGTCGGTGTGTCTCTCTGCACACACTATAACAGCCACTGTCTCTGCACACACTAACAGCCGGTGTGTCTCTCTGCACACACTATAACAGCCACTGTCTCTGCACACACTAACAGCCGGTGTGTCTCTCTGCACACACTATAAAAGCCAGTGCTCCTCTCTCTCTGCACACACTATAACAGCCAGTGCCTCTCTCTCTGCACACACTATAACAGCCAGTGCCTCTCTCTCTGCACACACTATAACAGCCAGTGCCTCTCTCTGCACACACTATAACAGCCAGTGCCTCTCTCTCTGCACACACTATAACAGCCACTGTCTCTGCACACACTATAACAGCCAGTGCTCCTCTCTCTCTGCACACACTATAACAGCCAGTGTCTCTCTCTGCACACACTATAACAGCCAGTGGCTCTCTCTGCACACACTATAACAGCCACTGTCTCTCTCTGCACACACTATAACAGCCACTGTCTCTGCACACACTAACAGCCGGTGTGTCTCTCTGCACACACTATAACAGCCGGTGTGTCTCTCTGCACACACTATAACAGCCACTGTCTCTGCACACACTAACAGCCGGTGTGTCTCTCTGCACACACTATAACAGCCACTGTCTCTCTCTGCACACACTATAACAGCCACTGTCTCTGCACACACTAACAGCCAGTGTCTCTCTCTGCAAACACTATAACAGCCACTGTCTCTCTCTGCACACACTATAACAGCCACTGTCTCTGCACACACTATAACAGCCAGTGTCTCTCTCTGCACACACTAACAGCCAGTGTCTCTCTCTGCACACACTATAACAGCCACTGTCTCTGCACACACTATAACAGCCAGTGCTCCTCTCTCTCTGCACACATTATATAACAGCCAGTGGCTCTCTCTCTGCACACACTATAACAGGCAGTGTCTCTCTCTGCACACACTAACAGCCAGTGTCTCTCTCTGCACACACTATAACAGCCACTGTCTCTCTCTGCACACACTATAACAGCCACTGTCTCTCTCTGCACACACTATAACAGCCAATGTCTCTGCACACACTAACAGCCGGTGTGTCTCTCTGCACACACTATAACAGCCACTGTCTCTGCACACACTAACAGCCGGTGTGTCTCTCTGCACACACTATAACAGCCACTGTCTCTGCACACACTAACAGCCGGTGTGTCTCTCTGCACACACTATAACAGCCACTGTCTCTGCACACACTATAACAGCCAGTGCTCCTCTCTCTCTGCACACACTATAACAGCCAGTGCCTCTCTCTACACACACTATAACAGCCAGTGCCTCTCTCTCTGCACACACTATAACAGCCAGTGCCTCTCTCTGCACACACTATAATAGCCAGTGCCTCTCTCTGCACACACTATAACAGCCACTGTCTCTGCACACAGTAACAGCCAGTGGCTCTCTCTCTGCACACACTATAACAGCCAGTGCCTCTCTCTCTGCACACACTATAACAGCCAGTGCCTCTCTCTCTGCACACACTATAACAGCCAGTGTCTCTGCACACACTATAACAGCCAGTGCCTCTCTCTCTGCACACACTATAACAGCCAGTGTCTCTGCACACACTATAACAGCCAGTGCCTCTCTCTCTGCACACACTATAACAGCCAGTGCCTCTCTCTCTGCACACACTATAACAGCCAGTGCCTCTCTCTCTGCACACACTATAACAGCCAGTGCCTCTCTCTCTGCACACACTATAACAGCCAGTGCCTCTCTCTCTGCACACACTATAACAGCCAGTGCCTCTCTCTCTGCACACACTATAACAGCCAGTGCCTCTCTCTCTGCACACACTATAACAGCCAGTGCCTCTCTCTCTGCACACACTATAACAGCCGTCTCTCTCTGCACACACTATAACAGCCACTGTCTCTGCACACACTAACAGCCAGTGTCTCTCTCTGCACACACTATAACAGCCAGTGCCTCTCTCTCTGCACACACTATAACAGCCACTGTCTCTGCACACACTAACAGCCAGTGGCTCTCTCTCTGCACACACTATAACAGCCAGTGCCTCTCTCTCTGCACACACTATAACAGCCAGTGTCTCTCTGCACACACCATAACAGCCAGTGTCTCTCTGCACACACCATAACAGCCAGTGTCTCTCTGCACACGCCATAACAGCCAGTGTCTCTCTCTGCACACGCCATAACAGCCAGTGTCTCTCTGCACACGCCATAACAGCCAGTGTCTCTCTGCACATGCCATAACAGCCAGTGTCTCTCTCTACACGCCATAACAGCCAGTGCCTCTCTCTGCACACACCATAACAGCCAGTGCCTCTCTCTGCACACACCATAACAGCCAGTGCCTCTCTCTGCACACACCATAACAGCCAGTGTCTCTCTCTGCACACACCATAACAGCCAGTGTCTCTCTCTGCACACACCATAACAGCCAGTGTCTCTCTCTGCACACACCATAACAGCCAGTGTCTCTCTCTGCACACACTATAACAGCCAGTGCCTCTCTCTCTGCACACACTATAACAGCCAGTGTCTCTCTCTCTGCACACACTATAACAGCCACTGTCTCTGCACACACTAACAGCCGGTGTGTCTCTCTGCACACACCATAACAGCCAGTGCTCCTCTCTCTCTGCACACACCATAACAGCCAGTGCTCCTCTCTCTCTGCACACACCATAACAGCCAGTGTCTCTCTCTGCACACACCATAACAGCCAGTGTCTCTCTCTGCACACACCATAACAGCCAGTGTCTCTCTCTGCACACACCATAACAGCCAGTGTCTCTCTCTGCACACACCACAACAGCCAGTGCCTCTCTGCACACACCATAACAGCCAGTGTCTCTCTCTGCACACACTATAACAGCCAGTGCCTCTCTCTCTGCACACACTATAACAGCTACTGTCTCTCACTGCACACACTATAACAGCCACTGTCTCTGCACACACTATAACAGCCAGTGCCTCTCTCTCTGCACACACTATAACAGCCACTGTCTCTGCACACACTATAACAGCCAGTGCTCCTCTCTCTCTGCACACATTATATATCAGCCAGTGGCTCTCTCTCTGCACACACTATAACAGGCAGTGTCTCTCTCTGCACACACTAACAGCCAGTGTCTCTCTCTGCACACACTATAACAGCCACTGTCTCTGCACACACTATAACAGCCAGTGCCTCTCTCTCTGCACACACTATAACAGCCACTGTCTCTGCACACACTATAACAGCCAGTGCTCCTCTCTCTCTGCACACATTATATATCAGCCAGTGGCGCTCTCTCTGCACACACTATAACAGGCAGTGTCTCTCTCTGCACACACTAACAGCCAGTGTCTCTCTCTGCACACACTATAACAGCCACTGTCTCTCTCTGCACACACTATAACAGCCACTGTCTCTCTCTGCACACACTATAACAGCCACTGTCTCTCTCTGCACACACCATAACAGCCAGTGTCTCTCTCTGCACACACCATAACAGCCAGTGCCTCTCTGCACACACCATAACAGCCAGTGTCTCTCTCTGCACACACTATAACAGCCACTGTCTCTGCACACACTATAACAGCCAGTGCTCCTCTCTCTCTGCACACATTATATAACAGCCAGTGGCTCTCTCTCTGCACACACTATAACAGCCACTGTCTCTGCACACACCATAACAGCCAGTGCTCCTCTCTCTCTGCACACACCATAACAGCCAGTGGCTCTCTCTCTGCACACACCATAACAGCCAGTGTCTCTCTCTGCACACACCATAACAGCCAGTGTCTCTCTCTGCGCACACCATAACAGCCAGTGTCTCTCTCTGCGCACACCATAACAGCCAGTGTCTCTCTCTGCGCACACCATAACAGCCAGTGTCTCTCTCTGCGCACACCATAACAGCCAGTGTCTCTCTCTGCGCACACTATAACAGCCAGTGCTCCTCTCTCTCTGCAGACACTATAACAGCCAGTGCTCCTCTCTCTCTGCACACACTATAACAGCCAGTGTCTCTCTCTGCACACACTATAACAGCCAGTGTCTCTCTCTGCACACACTAACAGCCACTGTCTCTCTCTGCACACACTATAACAGCCACTGTCTCTGCACACACTATAACAGCCAGTGCTCCTCTCTCTCTGCACACATTATATATCAGCCAGTGGCTCTCTCTCTGCACACACTATAACAGGCAGTGTCTCTCTCTGCACACACCATAACAGCCAGTGTCTCTCTCTGCACACACCATAACAGCCAGTGTCTCTCTCTGCACACACCATAACAGCCAGTGTCTCTCTCTGCATACACGATAACAGCCAGTGCCTCTCTGCACACACCATAACAGCCAGTGTCTCTCTCTGCACACACTATAACAGCCAGCGCCTCTCTCTCTGCACACACTACAACAGCCAGTGCCTCTCTCTCTGCACACACTATAACAGCCAGTGTCTCTCTCTGCACACACTATAACAGCCACTCTCTCTCTCTGCACACACTATAACAGCCAGTGTCTCTCTCTGCACACACTATAACAGCCGGTGTCTCTCTCTGCACACACTATAACAGCTACTGTCTCTCTCTGCACACACTATAACAGCCACTGTCTCTGCACACACTATAACAGCCAGTGCTCCTCTCTCTCTGCACACATTATATATCAGCCAGTGGCTCTCTCTCTGCACACACTATAACAGCCAGTGTCTCTCTCTGCACACACTATAACAGCCACTGTCTCTGCACACACTAACAGCCGGTGTGTCTCTCTGCACACACTATAACAGCCACTGTCTCTGCACACACTAACAGCCGGTGTGTCTCTCTGCACACACTATAACAGCCACTGTCTCTGCACACACTATCAGCCAGTGGCTCTCTCTCTGCACACACTATAACAGCCAGTGCTCCTCTCTCTCTGCACACATTATATAACAGCCAGTGGCTCTCTCTCTGCACACACTATAACAGCCAGTGTCTCTCTCTGCACACACTATAACAGCCAGTGCCTCTCTCTCTGCACACACTATAACAGCCAGTGCTCCTCTCTCTCTGCACACATTATATAACAGCCAGTGGCTCTCTCTCTGCACACACTATAACAGCCAGTGTCTCTCTCTGCACACACTATAACAGCCAGTGCCTCTCTCTCTGCACACACTATAACAGCCAGTGCCTCTCTCTCTGCACACACTATAACAGCCAGTGCTCCTCTCTCTCTGCACACATTATATAACAGCCAGTGGCTCTCTCTGCACACACTATAACAGCCAGTGTCTCTCTCTGCACACACTATAACAGCCAGTACCTCTCTCTGCACACACTATAACAGCCAGTGCCTCTCTCTCTGCACACACTATAACAGCCAGTGCCTCTCTCTGCACGCACTATAACAGCCAGTGCCTCTCTCTCTGCACGCACTATAACAGCCAGTGCTCCTCTCTCTCTGCACGCACTAACAGCCAGTGACTCTCTGTGCACACACCATAACAGCCAGTGTCTCTCTCTGCACACACCATAACAGCCAGTGTCTCTCTCTGCACACACCATAACAGCCAGTGTCTCTCTCTGCACACACCATAACAGCCAGTGTCTCTCTCTGCACACACCATAACAGCCAGTGTCTCTCTCTGCACACACCATAACAGCCAGTGTCTCTCTCTGCACACACTATAACAGCCAGTGCTCCTCTCTCTCTGCACACACTATAACAGCCAGTGCTCCTCTCTCTCTGCACACACTATAACAGCCAGTGCTCCTCTCTCTCTGCACACTATAACAGCCAGTGTCTCTCTCTGCACACACTATAACAGCCAGTGTGTCTCTCTGCACACACTAACAGCCAGTGTGTCTCTCTGCACACACTAACAGCCAGTGTGTCTCTCTGCACACACTATAACAGCCACTGTCTCTCTCTGCACACACTATAACAGCCACTGTCTCTCTCTGCACACACTATAACAGCCACTGTCTCTCTCTGCACACATTATATAACAGCCAGTGTCTCTCTCTGCACACACTATAACAGCCAGTGTCTCTCTCTGCACACACTAACAGCCAGTGTCTCTCTCTGCACACACTATAACAGCCACTGTCTCTCTCTGCACACACTATAACAGCCACTGTCTCTCTCTGCACACACTATAACAGCCACTGTCTCTCTCTGCACACACTATAACAGCCACTGTCTCTGCACACACTATCAGCCGGTGTGTCTGTCTGCACACACTATAACAGCCACTGTCTCTGCACACACTATAACAGCCAGTGCTCCTCTCTCTCTGCACACATTATATAACAGCCAGTGGCTCTCTCTCTGCACACGCTATAACAGGCAGTGTCTCTCTCTGCACACACTAACAGCCAGTGTCTCTCTCTGCACACACTATAACAGCCACTGTCTCTCTCTGCACACACTATAACAGCCACTGTCTCTCTCTGCACACACTATAACAGCCATTGTCTCTGCACACACTAACAGCCGGTGTGTCTCTCTGCACACACTATAACAGCCACTGTCTCTGCACACACTAACAGCCGGTGTGTCTCTCTGCACACACTATAACAGCCACTGTCTCTGCACACACTAACAGCCGGTGTGTCTCTCTGCACACACTATAACAGCCAGTGCTCCTCTCTCTCTGCACACACTATAACAGCCAGTGCCTCTCTCTCTGCACACACTATAACAGCCAGTGCCTCTCTCTCTCTGCACACACTATAACAGCCAGTGCCTCTCTCTCTGCACACACTATAACAGCCAGTGCCTCTCTCTGCACACACTTTAACAGCCAGTGCCTCTCTCTCTGCACACACTATAACAGCCACTGTCTCTGCACACACTAACAGCCGGAGTGTCTCTCTGCACACACTATAACAGCCACTGTCTCTGCACACACTAACAGCCGGTGTGTCTCTCTGCACACACTAACAGCCAGTGGCTCTCTCTCTGCACACACTATAACAGCCAGTGCCTCTCTCTCTGCACACACTATAACAGCCAGTACCTCTCTCTCTGCACACACTATAACAGCCAGTGCCTCTCTCTCTGCACACACTATAACAGCCAGTGCCTCTCTCTGCACACACTATAACAGCCAGTGCCTCTCTCTCTGCACACACTATAACAGCCACTGTCTCTGCACACACTAACAGCCGGTGTGTCTCTCTGCACACACTATAACAGCCACTGTCTCTGCACACACTATAACAGCCAGTGCTCCTCTCTCTCTGCACACACTATAACAGCCAGTGCCTCTCTCTCTGCACACACTATAACAGCCAGTGTCTCTCTCTGCACACACTATAACAGGCAGTGTCTCTCTCTGCACACACCATAACAGCCAGTGTCTCTCTGCACACACCATAACAG
Source organism: Taudactylus pleione (assembly GCA_031769625.1). Classification (NCBI taxonomy): domain Eukaryota; kingdom Metazoa; phylum Chordata; class Amphibia; order Anura; family Myobatrachidae; genus Taudactylus; species Taudactylus pleione. The sequence goes on from JAUIMM010001300.1 coordinate 1,988,027, forward strand.
CCAGTGTCTCTCTCTCTGCACACACCATAACAGCCACTGTCTCTCTCTGCACACACCATAACAGCCAGTGCTCCTCTCTCTTTGCACACACTATAACAGCCAGTGCTCCTCTCTCTCTGCACACTATAACAGCCAGTGTCTCTCTCTGCACACACTATAACAGCCAGTGGCTCTCTCTGCACACACTATAACAGCCACTGTCTCTCTCTGCACACACTATAACAGCCACTGTCTCTGCACACACTAACAGCCGTTGTGTCTCTCTGCACACACTATAACAGCCACTGTCTCTCTCTGCACACACTATAACAGCCACTGTCTCTCTCTGCACACACTAACAGCCGGTGTGTCTCTCTGCACACACTATAACAGCCACTGTCTCTCTCTGCACACACTATAACAGCCACTGTCTCTGCACACACTAACAGCCGGTGTGTCTCTCTGCACACACTATAACAGCCACTGTCTCTCTCTGCACACACTATAACAGCCACTGTCTCTGCACACACTAACAGCCAGTGTCTCTCTCTGCACACACTATAACAGCCACTGTCTCTCTCTGCACACACTATAACAGCCACTGTCTCTCTCTGCACACACTATAACAGCCACTGTCTCTGCACACACTAACAGCCAGTGTCTCTCTCTGCACACACTATAACAGCCACTGTCTCTCTCTGCACACACTATAACAGCCACTGTCTCTCTCTGCACACATTATATAACAGCCAGTGTCTCTCTCTGCACACACTATAACAGCCAGTGTCTCTGCACACACCATAACAGCCAGTGCTCCTCTCTCTCTGCACACATTATATAACAGCCAGTGGCTCTCTCTCTGCACACACTATAACAGGCAGTGTCTCTCTCTGCACACACTAACAGCCAGTGTCTCTCTCTGCACACACTATAACAGCCACTGTCTCTCTCTGCACACACTATAACAGCCACTGTCTCTCTCTGCACACACTATAACAGCCAATGTCTCTGCACACACTAACAGCCGGTGTGTCTCTCTGCACACACTATAACAGCCACTGTCTCTGCACACACTAACAGCTGGTGTGTCTCTCTGCACACACTATAACAGCCACTGTCTCTGCACACACTATAACAGCCAGTGCTCCTCTCTCTCTGCACACACTATAACAGCCAGTGCCTCTCTCTGCACACACTATAACAGCCAGTGCCTCTCTCTCTGCACACACTATAACAGCCACTGTCTCTGCACACACTAACAGCCGGTGTGTCTCTCTGCACACACTATAACAGCCACTGTCTCTGCACACACTATAACAGCCAGTGCTCCTCTCTCTCTGCACACACTATAACAGCCAGTGGCTCTCTCTCTGCACACACTATAACAGCCAGTGCCTCTCTCTGCACACACTATAACAGCCAGTGCCTCTCTCTCTGCACACACTATAACAGCCAGTGCCTCTCTCTGCACACACTATAACAGCCAGTGCCTCTCTCTGCACACACTATAACAGCCACTGTCTCTGCACACACTAACAGCCAGTGGCTCTCTCTCTGCACACACTATAACAGCCAGTGCCTCTCTCTCTGCACACACTATAACAGCCAGTGCCTCTCTCTCTGCACACACTATAACAGCCAGTGCCTCTCTCTCTGCACACACTATAACAGCCAGTGCCTCTCTCTCTGCACACACTATAACAGCCAGTGCCTCTCTCTCTGCACACACTATAACAGCCAGTGTCTCTGCACACACTATAACAGCCAGTGCCTCTCTCTCTGCACACACTATAACAGCCAGTGCCTCTCTCTGCACACACTATAACAGCCAGTGTCTCTCTCTCTGCACACACCATAACAGCCAGTGTCTCTCTGCACACACCATAACAGCCAGTGTCTCTCTGCACACACCATAACAGCCAGTGTCTCTCTGCACACACCATAACAGCCAGTGCTCCTCTCTCTCTGCACACACCATAACAGCCAGTGTCTCTCTCTGCACACACCATAACAGCCAGTGTCTCTCTCTGCACACACCATAACAGCCAGTGTCTCTCTCTGCACACACCATAACAGCCAGTGCCTCTCTGCACACACCATAACAGCCAGTGCCTCTCTCTCTGCACACACTATAACAGCCAGTGCCTCTCTCTCTGCACACACTATAACAGCCAGTGCTCCTCTCTCTCTGCACACACTATAACAGCCAGTGCTCCTCTCTCTCTGCACACACTATAACAGCTACTGTCTCTCTCTGCACACACTATAACAGCCACTGTCTCTGCACACACTATAACAGCCAGTGCTCCTCTCTCTCTGCACACATTATATATCAGCCAGTGGCTCTCTCTCTGCACACACTATAACAGGCAGTGTCTCTCTCTGCACACACTAACAGCCAGTGTCTCTCTCTGCACACACTATAACAGCCACTGTCTCTGCACACACTAACAGCTGGTGTGTCTCTCTGCACACACTATAACAGCCACTGTCTCTGCACACACTATAACAGCCAGTGCTCCTCTCTCTCTGCACACACTATAACAGCCAGTGCCTCTCTCTGCACACACTATAACAGCCAGTGCTCCTCTCTCTCTGCACACATTATATAACAGCCAGTGGCTCTCTCTCTGCACACACCATAACAGCCAGTGCCTCTCTGCACACACCATAACAGCCAGTGCCTCTCTCTCTGCACACACTATAACAGCCAGTGCCTCTCTCTCTGCACACACCATAACAGCCACTGTCTTTGCACACACCATAACAGCCAGTGCTCCTCTCTCTCTGCACACACCATAACAGCCAGTGGCTCTCTCTCTGCACACACCATAACAGCCAGTGTCTCTCTCTGCACACACCATAACAGCCAGTGTCTCTCTCTGCGCACACCATAACAGCCAGTGTCTCTCTCTGCGCACACCATAACAGCCAGTGTCTCTCTCTGCGCACACCATAACAGCCAGTGTCTCTCTCTGCGCACACTATATCAGCCAGTGCTCCTCTCTCTCTGCAGACACTATAACAGCCAGTGCTCCTCTCTCTCTGCACACACTATAACAGCCAGTGTCTCTCTCTGCACACACTATAACAGCCAGTGTCTCTCTCTGCACACACTAACAGCCACTGTCTCTCTCTGCACACACTATAACAGCCACTGTCTCTCTCTGCACACACTATAACAGCCACTGTCTCTGCACACACTATAACAGCCAGTGCTCCTCTCTCTCTGCACACATTATATATCAGCCAGTGGCTCTCTCTCTGCACACACTATAACAGGCAGTGTCTCTCTCTGCACACACCATAACAGCCAGTGTCTCTCTCTGCACACACCATAACAGCCAGTGTCTCTCTCTGCACACACCATAACAGCCAGTGTCTCTCTCTGCACACACGATAACAGCCAGTGCCTCTCTGCACACACCATAACAGCCAGTGTCTCTCTCTGCACACACTATAACAGCCAGCGCCTCTCTCTCTGCACACACTACAACAGCCAGTGCCTCTCTCTCTGCACACACTATAACAGCCACTGTCTCTCTCTGCACACACTATAACAGCCATTGTCTCTCTCTGCACACACTATAACAGCCAGTGTCTCTCTCTGCACACACTATAACAGCCGGTGTCTCTCTCTGCACACACTATAACAGCTACTGTCTCTCTCTGCACACACTATAACAGCCACTGTCTCTGCACACACTATAACAGCCAGTGCTCCTCTCTCTCTGCACACATTATATATCAGCCAGTGGCTCTCTCTCTGCACACACTATAACAGCCAGTGTCTCTCTCTGCACACACTATAACAGCCACTGTCTCTGCACACACTAACAGCCGGTGTGTCTCTCTGCACACACTATAACAGCCACTGTCTCTGCACACACTATAACAGCCAGTGCTCCTCTCTCTCTGCACACATTATATAACAGCCAGTGGCTCTCTCTCTGCACACACTATAACAGCCAGTGCTCCTCTCTCTCTGCACACATTATATAACAGCCAGTGGCTCTCTCTCTGCACACACTATAACAGCCAGTGTCTCTCTCTGCACACACTATAACAGCCAGTGCCTCTCTCTCTGCACACACTATAACAGCCAGTGCCTCTCTCTCTGCACACACTATAACAGCCAGTGCCTCTCTCTGCACACATTATATAACAGCCAGTGGCTCTCTCTGCACACACTATAACAGCCAGTGTCTCTCTCTGCACACACTATAACAGCCAGTACCTCTCTCTGCACACACTATAACAGCCAGTGCCTCTCTCTCTGCACACACTATAACAGCCAGTGCCTCTCTCTCTGCACGCACTATAACAGCCAGTGCCTCTCTCTCTGCACGCACTATAACAGCCAGTGCTCCTCTCTCTCTGCACGCACTATAACAGCCAGTGCTCCTCTCTCTCTGCACGCACTAACAGCCAGTGTCTCTCTGTGCACACACCATAACAGCCAGTGTCTCTCTCTGCACACACCATAACAGCCAGTGTCTCTCTCTGCACACACCATAACAGCCAGTGTCTCTCTCTGCACACACCATAACAGCCAGTGTCTCTCTCTGCACACACTATAACAGCCAGTGCTCCTCTCTCTCTGCACACACTATAACAGCCAGTGCTCCTCTCTCTCTGCACACACTATAACAGCCAGTGCTCCTCTCTCTCTGCACACTATAACAGCCATTGTCTCTCTCTGCACACACTATAACAGCCAGTGTGTCTCTCTGCACACACTAACAGCCAGTGTGTCTCTCTGCACACACTAACAGCCAGTGTGTCTCTCTGCACACACTATAACAGCCACTGTCTCTCTCTGCACACACTATAACAGCCACTGTCTCTCTCTGCACACATTATATAACAGCCAGTGTCTCTCTCTGCACACACTATAACAGCCAGTGTCTCTCTCTGCACACACTAACAGCCATTGTCTCTCTCTGCACACACTATAACAGCCACTGTCTCTCTCTGCACACACTATAACAGCCACTGTCTCTGCACACACTATAACAGCCAGTGCTCCTCTCTCTCTGCACACATTATATATCAGCCAGTGGCTCTCTCTCTGCACACACTATAACAGGCAGTGTCTCTCTCTGCACACACCATAACAGCCAGTGTCTCTCTCTGCACACACCATAACAGCCAGTGTCTCTCTCTGCACACACCATAACAGCCAGTGTCTCTCTCTGCACACACGATAACAGCCAGTGCCTCTCTGCACACACCATAACAGCCAGTGTCTCTCTCTGCACACACTATAACAGCCAGCGCCTCTCTCTCTGCACACACTACAACAGCCAGTGCCTCTCTCTCTGCACACACTATAACAGCCACTGTCTCTCTCTGCACACACTATAACAGCCATTGTCTCTCTCTGCACACACTATAACAGCCAGTGTCTCTCTCTGCACACACTATAACAGCCGGTGTCTCTCTCTGCACACACTATAACAGCTACTGTCTCTCTCTGCACACACTATAACAGCCAGTACCTCTCTCTCTGCACGCACTATAACAGCCACTGTCTCTGCACACACTAACAGCCGGTGTGTCTCTCTGCACACACTATAACAGCCACTGTCTCTGCACACACTATAACAGCCAGTGCTCCTCTCTCTCTGCACACATTATATAACAGCCAGTGGCTCTCTCTCTGCACACACTATAACAGCCAGTGCTCCTCTCTCTCTGCACACATTATATAACAGCCAGTGGCTCTCTCTCTGCACACACTATAACAGCCAGTGTCTCTCTCTGCACACACTATAACAGCCAGTGCCTCTCTCTCTGCACACACTATAACAGCCAGTGCCTCTCTCTCTGCACACACTATAACAGCCAGTGCTCCTCTCTCTCTGCACACATTATATAACAGCCAGTGGCTCTCTCTGCACACACTATAACAGCCAGTGTCTCTCTCTGCACACACTATAACAGCCAGTACCTCTCTCTGCACACACTATAACAGCCAGTGCCTCTCTCTCTGCACACACTATAACAGCCAGTGCCTCTCTCTCTGCACGCACTATAACAGCCAGTGCCTCTCTCTCTGCACGCACTATAACAGCCAGTGCTCCTCTCTCTCTGCACGCACTATAACAGCCAGTGCTCCTCTCTCTCTGCACGCACTAACAGCCAGTGTCTCTCTGTGCACACACCATAACAGCCAGTGTCTCTCTCTGCACACACCATAACAGCCAGTGTCTCTCTCTGCACACACCATAACAGCCAGTGTCTCTCTCTGCACACACCATAACAGCCAGTGTCTCTCTCTGCACACACTATAACAGCCAGTGCTCCTCTCTCTCTGCACACACTATAACAGCCAGTGCTCCTCTCTCTCTGCACACTATAACAGCCATTGTCTCTCTCTGCACACACTATAACAGCCAGTGTGTCTCTCTGCACACACTAACAGCCAGTGTGTCTCTCTGCACACACTAACAGCCAGTGTGTCTCTCTGCACACACTATAACAGCCACTGTCTCTCTCTGCACACACTATAACAGCCACTGTCTCTCTCTGCACACATTATATAACAGCCAGTGTCTCTCTCTGCACACACTATAACAGCCAGTGTCTCTCTCTGCACACACTAACAGCCAGTGTCTCTCTCTGCACACACTATAACAGCCACTGTCTCTCTCTGCACACACTATAACAGCCACTGTCTCTCTCTGCACACACTATAACAGCCACTGTCTCTCTCTGCACACACTATAACAGCCACTGTCTCTGCACACACTATCAGCCGGTGTGTCTGTCTGCACACACTATAACAGCCACTGTCTCTGCACACACTATAACAGCCAGTGCTCCTCTCTCTCTGCACACATTATATAACAGCCAGTGGCTCTCTCTCTGCACACGCTATAACAGGCAGTGTCTCTCTCTGCACACACTAACAGCCAGTGTCTCTCTCTGCACACACTATAACAGCCACAGTCTCTCTCTGCACACACTATAACAGCCATTGTCTCTGCACACACTAACAGCCGGTGTGTCTCTCTGCACACACTATAACAGCCACTGTCTCTGCACACACTATCAGCCGGTGTGTCTGTCTGCACACACTATAACAGCCACTGTCTCTGCACACACTATAACAGCCGGTGTGTCTCTCTGCACACACTATAACAGCCAGTGCTCCTCTCTCTCTGCACACACTATAACAGCCATTGTCTCTGCACACACTAACAGCCGGTGTGTCTCTCTGCACACACTATAACAGCCACTGTCTCTGCACACACTATCAGCCGGTGTGTCTCTCTGCACACACTATAACAGCCACTGTCTCTGCACACACTAACAGCCGGTGTGTCTCTCTGCACACACTATAACAGCCAGTGCTCCTCTCTCTCTGCACACACTATAACAGCCAGTGCCTCTCTCTCTGCACACACTATAACAGCCAGTGCCTCTCTCTCTGCACACACTATAACAGCCAGTGCCTCTCTCTGCACACACTTTAACAGCCAGTGCCTCTCTCTCTGCACACACTATAACAGCCACTGTCTCTGCACACACTAACAGCCGGAGTGTCTCTCTGCACACACTAACAGCCAGTGGCTCTCTCTCTGCACACACTATAACAGCCAGTGCCTCTCTCTCTGCACACACTATAACAGCCAGTGCCTCTCTCTGCACACACTATAACAGCCAGTGCCTCTCTCTCTGCACACACTATAACAGCCACTGTCTCTGCACACACTAACAGCCGGTGTGTCTCTCTGCACACACTATAACAGCCACTGTCTCTGCACACACTATAACAGCCAGTGCTCCTCTCTCTCTGCACACACTATAACAGCCAGTGCCTCTCTCTCTGCACACACTATAACAGCCAGTGTCTCTCTCTGCACACACTATAACAGGCAGTGTCTCTCTCTGCACACACCATAACAGCCAGTGTCTCTCTGCACACACCATAACAGCCAGTGTCTCTCTCTCTGCACACACCATAACAGCCACTGTCTCTCTCTGCACACACCATAACAGCCAGTGCTCCTCTCTCTTTGCACACACTATAACAGCCAGTGCTCCTCTCTCTCTGCACACTATAACAGCCAGTGTCTCTCTCTGCACACACTATAACAGCCAGTGGCTCTCTCTGCACACACTATAACAGCCACTGTCTCTCTCTGCACACACTATAACAGCCACTGTCTCTGCACACACTAACAGCCGTTGTGTCTCTCTGCACACACTATAACAGCCACTGTCTCTCTCTGCACACACTATAACAGCCACTGTCTCTGCACACACTAACAGCCGGTGTGTCTCTCTGCACACACTATAACAGCCACTGTCTCTCTCTGCACACACTAACAGCCGGTGTGTCTCTCTGCACACACTATAACAGCCACTGTCTCTCTCTGCACACACTATAACAGCCACTGTCTCTGCACACACTAACAGCCGGTGTGTCTCTCTGCACACACTATAACAGCCACTGTCTCTGCACACACTAACAGCCACTGTCTCTGCACACACTAACAGCCGGTGTGTCTCTCTGCACACACTATAACAGCCACTGTCTCTCTCTGCACACACTATAACAGCCACTGTCTCTGCACACACTAACAGCCAGTGTCTCTCTCTGCACACACTATAACAGCCACTGTCTCTCTCTGCACACACTATAACAGCCACTGTCTCTCTCTGCACACACTATAACAGCCACTGTCTCTGCACACACTAACAGCCAGTGTCTCTCTCTGCACACACTATAACAGCCACTGTCTCTCTCTGCACACACTATAACAGCCACTGTCTCTCTCTGCACACATTATATAACAGCCAGTGTCTCTCTCTGCACACACTATAACAGCCAGTGTCTCTCTCTGCACACACTATAACAGCCACTGTCTCTGCACACACTATAACAGCCAGTGCTCCTCTCTCTCTGCACACATTATATAACAGCCAGTGGCTCTCTCTCTGCACACACTATAACAGGCAGTGTCTCTCTCTGCACACACTAACAGCCAGTGTCTCTCTCTGCACACACTATAACAGCCACTGTCTCTCTCTGCACACACTATAACAGCCACTGTCTCTCTCTGCACACACTATAACAGCCAAAGTCTCTGCACACACTAACAGCCGGTGTGTCTCTCTGCACACACTATAACAGCCACTGTCTCTGCACACACTAACAGCCGGTGTGTCTCTCTGCACACACTATAACAGCCACTGTCTCTGCACACACTATAACAGCCAGTGCTCCTCTCTCTCTGCACACACTATAACAGCCAGTGCCTCTCTCTGCACACACTATAACAGCCAGTGCCTCTCTCTCTGCACACACTATAACAGCCACTGTCTCTGCACACACTAACAGCCGGTGTGTCTCTCTGCACACACTATAACAGCCACTGTCTCTGCACACACTAACAGCCGGTGTGTCTCTCTGCACACACTATAACAGCCACTGTCTCTGCACACACTATAACAGCCAGTGCTCCTCTCTCTCTGCACACACTATAACAGCCAGTGGCTCTCTCTCTGCACACACTATAACAGCCAGTGCCTCTCTCTGCACACACTATAACAGCCAGTGCCTCTCTCTCTGCACACACTATAACAGCCAGTGCCTCTCTCTGCACACACTATAACAGCCAGTGCCTCTCTCTGCACACACTATAACAGCCACTGTCTCTGCACACACTAACAGCCGGTGTGTCTCTCTGCACACACTATAACAGCCACTGTCTCTGCACACACTAACAGCCGGTGTGTCTCTCTGCACACACTATAACAGCCACTGTCTCTGCACACACTATAACAGCCAGTGCTCCTCTCTCTCTGCACACACTATAACAGCCAGTGCCTCTCTCTGCACACACTATAACAGCCAGTGCCTCTCTCTCTGCACACACTATAACAGCCACTGTCTCTGCACACACTAACAGCTGGTGTGTCTCTCTGCACACACTATAACAGCCACGGTCTCTGCACACACTAACAGCCGGTGTGTCTCTCTGCACACACTATAACAGCCACTGTCTCTGCACACACTATAACAGCCAGTGCTCCTCTCTCTCTGCACACATTATATAACAGCCAGTGGCTCTCTCTCTGCACACACTATAACAGGCAGTGTCTCTCTCTGCACACACTAACAGCCAGTGTCTCTCTCTGCACACACTATAACAGCCACTGTCTCTCTCTGCACACACTATAACAGCCACTGTCTCTCTCTGCACACACTATAACAGCCAATGTCTCTGCACACACTAACAGCCGGTGTGTCTCTCTGCACACACTATAACAGCCACTGTCTCTGCACACACTAACAGCCGGTGTGTCTCTCTGCACACACTATAACAGCCACTGTCTCTGCACACACTATAACAGCCAGTGCTCCTCTCTCTCTGCACACACTATAACAGCCAGTGCCTCTCTCTGCACACACTATAACAGCCAGTGCCTCTCTCTCTGCACACACTATAACAGCCACTGTCTCTGCACACACTAACAGCCGGTGTGTCTCTCTGCACACACTATAACAGCCACTGTCTCTGCACACACTAACAGCCGGTGTGTCTCTCTGCACACACTATAACAGCCACTGTCTCTGCACACACTATAACAGCCAGTGCTCCTCTCTCTCTGCACACACTATAACAGCCACTGTCTCTGCACACACTATAACAGCCAGTGTCTCTCTCTCTGCACACACTATAACAGCCAGTGCCTCTCTCTGCACACACTATAACAGCCAGTGCCTCTCTCTCTGCACACACTATAACAGCCAGTGCCTCTCTCTCTGCACACACTATAACAGCCAGTGCCTCTCTCTGCACACACTATAACAGCCAGTGCCTCTCTCTGCACACACCATAACAGCCAGTGTCTCTCTCTGCACACACTATAACAGCCAGTGCTCCTCTCTCTCTGCACACACCATAACAGCCAGTGCTCCTCTCTCTCTGCACACACCATAACAGCCAGTGCTCCTCTCTCTCTGCACACACCATAACAGCCAGTGTCTCTCTCTGCACACACCATAACAGCCAGTGTCTCTCTCTGCACACACCATAACAGCCAGTGTCTCTCTCTGCACACACCATAACAGCCAGTGCCTCTCTGCACACACCATAACAGCCAGTGCCTCTCTCTCTGCACACACTATAACAGCCAGTGCCTCTCTCTCTGCACACACTATAACAGCTACTGTCTCTCTCTGCACACACTATAACAGCCACTGTCTCTGCACACACTATAACAGCCAGTGCTCCTCTCTCTCTGCACACATTATATATCAGCCAGTGGCTCTCTCTCTGCACACACTATAACAGGCAGTGTCTCTCTCTCTGCACACACTAACAGCCAGTGTCTCTCTCTGCACACACTATAACAGCCACTGTCTCTGCACACACTATAACAGCCAGTGCTCCTCTCTCTCTGCACACATTATATAACAGCCAGTGGCTCTCTCTCTGCACACACTATAACAGCCAGTGCCTCTCTCTCTGCACACACCATAACAGCCACTGTCTCTGCACACACCATAACAGCCAGTGCTCCTCTCTCTCTGCACACACCATAACAGCCAGTGGCTCTCTCTCTGCACACACCATAACAGCCAGTGTCTCTCTCTGCACACACCATAACAGCCAGTGTCTCTCTCTGCGCACACCATAACAGCCAGTGTCTCTCTCTGCGCACACCATAACAGCCAGTGTCTCTCTCTCTGCGCACACCATAACAGCCAGTGTCTCTCTCTGCGCACACTATAACAGCCAGTGCTCCTCTCTCTCTGCAGACACTATAACAGCCAGTGCTCCTCTCTCTCTGCACACACTATAACAGCCAGTGTCTCTCTCTGCACACACTATAACAGCCAGTGTCTCTCTCTGCACACACTATAACAGCCAGTGTCTCTCTCTGCACACACTATAACAGCCACTGTCTCTCTCTGCACACACTATAACAGCCACTGTCTCTGCACACACTATAACAGCCAGTGCTCCTCTCTCTCTGCACACATTATATATCAGCCAGTGGCTCTCTCTCTGCACACACCATAACAGCCAGTGTCTCTCTCTGCACACACCATAACAGCCAGTGTCTCTCTCTGCACACACCATAACAGCCAGTGTCTCTCTCTGCACACACCATAACAGCCAGTGCCTCTCTGCACACACCATAACAGCCTGTGTCTCTCTCTGCACACACTATAACAGCCAGCGCCTCTCTCTCTGCACACACTATAACAGCCAGTGCCTCTCTCTCTGCACACACTATAACAGCCACTGTCTCTCTCTGCACACACTATAACAGCCACTGTCTCTCTCTGCACACACTATAACAGCCAGTGTCTCTCTCTGCACACACTATAACAGCCGGTGTGTCTGTATGCACACACTATAACAGCTACTGTCTCTCTCTGCACACACTATAACAGCCACTGTCTCTGCACACACTATAACAGCCAGTGCTCCTCTCTCTCTGCACACACTATAACAGCCAGTGTCTCTCTCTACACACACTATAACAGCCACTGTCTCTGCACACACTAACAGCCGGTGTGTCTCTCTGCACACACTATAACAGCCACTGTCTCTGCACACACTATAACAGCCAGTGCTCCTCTCTCTCTGCACACATTATATATCAGCCAGTGGCTCTCTCTCTGCACACACTATAACAGGCAGTGTCTCTCTCTGCACACACTATAACAGCCAGTGTCTCTCTCTGCACACACTATAACAGCCACTGTCTCTGCACACACTAACAGCCGGTGTGTCTCTCTGCACACACTATAACAGCCACTGTCTCTGCACACACCATAACAGCCAGTGCTCCTCTCTCTCTGCACACACCATAACAGCCAGTGTCTCTCTCTCTGCACACACTATAACAGTCAGTGCCTCTCTCTCTGCACACACTATAACAGCCAGTGCCTCTCTCTCTGCACACACTATAACAGCCAGTGCCTCTCTCTCTGCACGCACTATAACAGCCAGTGCCTCTCTCTCTGCACGCACTATAACAGCCAGTGCCTCTCTCTCTGCACGCACTATAACAGCCAGTGCTCCTCTCTCTCTGCACGCACTAACAGCCAGTGTCTCTCTCTGCACACACTATAACAGCCAGTGTCTCTCTCTGCACACACTATAACAGCCAGTGTCTCTCTCTGCACACACTATAACAGCCAGTGTCTCTCTCTCTGCACACACTATAACAGCCACTGTCTCTCTCTGCACACACTATAACAGCCACTGTCTCTCTCTGCACACACTATAACAGCCACTGTCTCTCTCTGCACACACTATAACAGCCAGTGTGTCTGTATGCACACACTAACAGCCGGTGTCTCTCTCTGCACACACTATAACAGCTACTGTCTCTCTCTGCACACACTATAACAGCCACTGTCTCTGCACACACTATAACAGCCAGTGCTCCTCTCTCTCTGCACACATTATATATCAGCCAGTGGCTCTCTCTCTGCACACACTATAACAGCCAGTGTCTCTCTCTGCACACACTATAACAGCCACTGTCTCTGCACACACTAACAGCCGGTGTGTCTCTCTGCACACACTAACAGCCACTGTCTCTGCACACACTAACAGCCGGTGTGTCTCTCTGCACACACTATAACAGCCACTGTCTCTGCACACACTATAACAGCCAGTGCTCCTCTCTCTCTGCACACACCATAACAGCCAGTGTCTCTCTCTCTGCACACACTATAACAGTCAGTGCCTCTCTCTGCACACACTATAACAGCCAGTGCTCCTCTCTCTCTGCACACACTATAACAGCCAGTGCTCCTCTCTCTCTGCACACTATAACAGCCAGTGTCTCTCTCTGCACACACTATAACAGCCAGTGTGTCTCTCTGCACACACTAACAGCCAGTGTGTCTCTCTGCACACACTAACAGCCGGTGTCTCTCTCTGCACACACTATAACAGCCACTGTCTCTCTCTGCACACACTATAACAGCCACTGTCTCTCTCTGCACACATTATATAACAGCCAGTGTCTCTCTCTGCACACACTATAACAGCCAGTGTCTCTCTCTGCACACACTATAACAGCCAGTGTCTCTCTCTGCACACACTAACAGCCAGTGTCTCTCTCTGCACACACTATAACAGCCACTGTCTCTCTCTGCACACACTATAACAGCCACTGTCTCTCTCTGCACACACTATAACAGCCACTGTCTCTCTCTGCACACACTATAACAGCCACTGTCTCTGCACACACTATCAGCCGGTGTGTCTGTCTGCACACACTATAACAGCCACTGTCTCTGCACACACTATAACAGCCAGTGCTCCTCTCTCTCTGCACACATTATATAACAGCCAGTGGCTCTCTCTCTGCACACACTATAACAGGCAGTGTCTCTCTCTGCACACACTATAACAGCCAGTGTCTCTCTCTGCACACACTATAACAGCCAGTGCCTCTCTCTCTGCACACACTATAACAGCTACTGTCTCTCTCTGCACACACTATAACAGCCACTGTCTCTGCACACACTATAACAGCCAGTGCTCCTCTCTCTCTGCACACATTATATATCAGCCAGTGGCTCTCTCTCTGCACACACTATAACAGGCAGTGTCTCTCTCTGCACACACTAACAGCCAGTGTCTCTCTCTGCACACACTATAACAGCCACTGTCTCTGCACACACTATAACAGCCAGTGCTCCTCTCTCTCTGCACACATTATATAACAGCCAGTGGCTCTCTCTCTGCACACACTATAACAGCCAGTGCCTCTCTCTCTGCACACACCATAACAGCCACTGTCTCTGCACACACCATAACAGCCAGTGCTCCTCTCTCTCTGCACACACCATAACAGCCAGTGGCTCTCTCTCTGCACACACCATAACAGCCAGTGTCTCTCTCTGCACACACCATAACAGCCAGTGTCTCTCTCTGCGCACACCATAACAGCCAGTGTCTCTCTCTGCGCACACAATAACAGCCAGTGTCTCTCTCTCTGCGCACACCATAACAGCCAGTGTCTCTCTCTGCGCACACTATAACAGCCAGTGCTCCTCTCTCTCTGCAGACACTATAACAGCCAGTGCTCCTCTCTCTCTGCACACACTATAACAGCCAGTGTCTCTCTCTGCACACACTATAACAGCCAGTGTCTCTCTCTGCACACACTATAACAGCCACTGTCTCTCTCTGCACACACTATAACAGCCACTGTCTCTGCACACACTATAACAGCCAGTGCTCCTCTCTCTCTGCACACATTATATATCAGCCAGTGGCTCTCTCTCTGCACACACCATAACAGCCAGTGTCTCTCTCTGCACACACCATAACAGCCAGTGTCTCTCTCTGCACACACCATAACAGCCAGTGTCTCTCTCTGCACACACCATAACAGCCAGTGCCTCTCTGCACACACCATAACAGCCTGTGTCTCTCTCTGCACACACTATAACAGCCAGCGCCTCTCTCTCTGCACACACTATAACAGCCAGTGCCTCTCTCTCTGCACACACTATAACAGCCACTGTCTCTCTCTGCACACACTATAACAGCCACTGTCTCTCTCTGCACACACTATAACAGCCAGTGTCTCTCTCTGCACACACTATAACAGCCGGTGTGTCTGTATGCACACACTATAACAGCTACTGTCTCTCTCTGCACACACTATAACAGCCACTGTCTCTGCACACACTATAACAGCCAGTGCTCCTCTCTCTCTGCACACACTATAACAGCCAGTGTCTCTCTCTACACACACTATAACAGCCACTGTCTCTGCACACACTAACAGCCGGTGTGTCTCTCTGCACACACTATAACAGCCACTGTCTCTGCACACACTATAACAGCCAGTGCTCCTCTCTCTCTGCACACATTATATATCAGCCAGTGGCTCTCTCTCTGCACACACTATAACAGGCAGTGTCTCTCTCTGCACACACTATAACAGCCAGTGTCTCTCTCTGCACACACTATAACAGCCACTGTCTCTGCACACACTAACAGCCGGTGTGTCTCTCTGCACACACTATAACAGCCACTGTCTCTGCACACACCATAACAGCCAGTGCTCCTCTCTCTCTGCACACACCATAACAGCCAGTGTCTCTCTCTCTGCACACACTATAACAGTCAGTGCCTCTCTCTCTGCACACACTATAACAGCCAGTGCCTCTCTCTCTGCACACACTATAACAGCCAGTGCCTCTCTCTCTGCACGCACTATAACAGCCAGTGCCTCTCTCTCTGCACGCACTATAACAGCCAGTGCCTCTCTCTCTGCACGCACTATAACAGCCAGTGCTCCTCTCTCTCTGCACGCACTAACAGCCAGTGTCTCTCTCTGCACACACTATAACAGCCAGTGTCTCTCTCTGCACACACTATAACAGCCAGTGTCTCTCTCTGCACACACTATAACAGCCAGTGTCTCTCTCTCTGCACACACTATAACAGCCACTGTCTCTCTCTGCACACACTATAACAGCCACTGTCTCTCTCTGCACACACTATAACAGCCACTGTCTCTCTCTGCACACACTATAACAGCCAGTGTGTCTGTATGCACACACTAACAGCCGGTGTCTCTCTCTGCACACACTATAACAGCTACTGTCTCTCTCTGCACACACTATAACAGCCACTGTCTCTGCACACACTATAACAGCCAGTGCTCCTCTCTCTCTGCACACATTATATATCAGCCAGTGGCTCTCTCTCTGCACACACTATAACAGCCAGTGTCTCTCTCTGCACACACTATAACAGCCACTGTCTCTGCACACACTAACAGCCGGTGTGTCTCTCTGCACACACTAACAGCCACTGTCTCTGCACACACTAACAGCCGGTGTGTCTCTCTGCACACACTATAACAGCCACTGTCTCTGCACACACTATAACAGCCAGTGCTCCTCTCTCTCTGCACACACCATAACAGCCAGTGTCTCTCTCTCTGCACACACTATAACAGTCAGTGCCTCTCTCTGCACACACTATAACAGCCACTGTCTCTGCACACACTAACAGCCGGTGTGTCTCTCTGCACACACTATAACAGCCACTGTCTCTGCACACACCATAACAGCCAGTGCTCCTCTCTCTCTGCACACACCATAACAGCCAGTGTCTCTCTCTCTGCACACACTATAACAGTCAGTGCCTCTCTCTCTGCACACACTATAACAGCCAGTGCTCCTCTCTCTCTGCACACACTATAACAGCCAGTGCTCCTCTCTCTCTGCACACTATAACAGCCAGTGTCTCTCTCTGCACACACTATAACAGCCAGTGTGTCTCTCTGCACACACTAACAGCCAGTGTGTCTCTCTGCACACACTAACAGCCGGTGTCTCTCTCTGCACACACTATAACAGCCACTGTCTCTCTCTGCACACACTATAACAGCCACTGTCTCTCTCTGCACACATTATATAACAGCCAGTGTCTCTCTCTGCACACACTATAACAGCCAGTGTCTCTCTCTGCACACACTATAACAGCCAGTGTCTCTCTCTGCACACACTAACAGCCAGTGTCTCTCTCTGCACACACTATAACAGCCACTGTCTCTCTCTGCACACACTATAACAGCCACTGTCTCTCTCTGCACACACTATAACAGCCACTGTCTCTCTCTGCACACACTATAACAGCCACTGTCTCTGCACACACTATCAGCCGGTGTGTCTGTCTGCACACACTATAACAGCCACTGTCTCTGCACACACTATAACAGCCAGTGCTCCTCTCTCTCTGCACACATTATATAACAGCCAGTGGCTCTCTCTCTGCACACACTATAACAGGCAGTGTCTCTCTCTGCACACACTATAACAGCCAGTGTCTCTCTCTGCACACACTATAACAGCCGGTGTGTCTGTATGCACACACTAACAGCCGGTGTCTCTCTCTGCACACACTATAACAGCTACTGTCTCTCTCTGCACACACTATAACAGCCACTGCCTCTGCACACACTATAACAGCCAGTGCTCCTCTCTCTCTGCACACATTATATATCAGCCAGTGGCTCTCTCTCTGCACACACTATAACAGCCAGTGTCTCTCTCTGCACACACTATAACAGCCACTGTCTCTGCACACACTAACAGCCGGTGTGTCTTTCTGCACACACTATAACAGCCACTGTCTCTGCACACACTATAACAGCCAGTGCTCCTCTCTCTCTGCACACATTATATAACAGCCAGTGGCTCTCTCTCTGCACACACTATAACAGCCACTGTCTCTGCACACACTATAACAGCCAGTGCTCCTCTCTCTCTGCACACATTATATATCAGCCAGTGGCTCTCTCTCTGCACACACTATAACAGGCACTGTCTCTCTCTGCACACACTATAACAGCCACTGTCTCTGCACACACTAACAGCCGGTGTGTCTCTCTGCACACACTATAACAGCAACTGTCTCTCTCTGCACACACTATAACAGCCACTGTCTCTGCACACACTAACAGCCAGTGTCTCTCTCTGCACACACTATAACAGCCACTGTCTCTCTCTGCACACACTATAACAGCCACTGTCTCTCTCTGCACACACTATAACAGCCACTGTCTCTCTCTGCACACATTATATAACAGCCAGTGTCTCTCTCTGCACACACTATAACAGCCAGTGTCTCTCTCTGCACACACTAACAGCCAGTGTCTCTCTCTGCACACACTATAACAGCCACTGTCTCTGCACACACTATAACAGCCAGTGCTCCTCTCTCTCTGCACACATTATATAACAGCCAGTGGCTCTCTCTCTGCACACACTATAACAGGCAGTGTCTCTCTCTGCACACACTAACAGCCAGTGTCTCTCTCTGCACACACTATAACAGCCACTGTCTCTCTCTGCACACACTATAACAGCCACTGTCTCTCTCTGCACACACTATAACAGCCAATGTCTCTGCACACACTAACAGCCGGTGTGTCTCTCTGCACACACTATAACAGCCACTGTCTCTGCACACACTAACAGCCGGTGTGTCTCTCTGCACACACTATAACAGCCACTGTCTCTGCACACACTATAACAGCCAGTGCTCCTCTCTCTCTGCACACACTATAACAGCCAGTGCCTCTCTCTGCACACACTATAACAGCCAGTGCCTCTCTCTCTGCACACACTATAACAGCCACTGTCTCTGCACACACTAACAGCCGGTGTGTCTCTCTGCACACACTATAACAGCCACTGTCTCTGCACACACTAACAGCCGGTGTGTCTCTCTGCACACACTATAACAGCCACTGTCTCTGCACACACTAACAGCCAGTGTCTCTCTCTCTGCACACACTATAACAGCCAGTGCCTCTCTCTCTGCACACACTATAACAGCCAGTGCCTCTCTCTGCACACACTATAACAGCCAGTGCCTCTCTCTCTGCACACACTATAACAGCCAGTGCCTCTCTCTCTGCACACACTATAACAGCCAGTGCCTCTCTCTCTGCACACACTATAACAGCCAGTGCCTCTCTCTCTGCACACACTATAACAGCCAGTGCCTCTCTCTCTGCACACACTATAACAGCCAGTGCCTCTCTCTCTGCACACACTATAACAGCCAGTGCCTCTCTCTCTGCACACACTATAACAGCCAGTGCCTCTCTCTCTGCACAAACCATAACAGCCAGTGTCTCTCTGCACACACCATAACAGCCAGTGTCTCTGCACACACCATAACAGCCAGTGCTCCTCTCTCTCTGCACACACCATAACAGCCAGTGCTCCTCTCTCTCTGCACACACCATAACAGCCAGTGCTCCTCTCTCTCTGCACACACCATAACAGCCAGTGTCTCTCTCTGCACACACCATAACAGCCAGTGTCTCTCTCTGCACACACCATAACAGCCAGTGTCTCTCTCTGCACACTCCATAACAGCCAGTGCCTCTCTGCACACACCATAACAGCCAGTGCCTCTCTCTCTGCACACACTATAACAGCCAGTGCCTCTCTCTCTGCACACACTGTAACAGCTACTGTCTCTCTCTGCACACACTATAACAGCCACTGTCTCTGCACACACTATAACAGCCAGTGCTCCTCTCTCTCTGCACACATTATATATCAGCCAGTGGCTCTCTCTCTGCACACACTATAACAGGCAGTGTCTCTCTCTGCACACACTAACAGCCAGTGTCTCTCTCTGCACACACTATAACAGCCAGTGCTCCTCTCTCTCTGCACACATTATATAACAGCCAGTGGCTCTCTCTCTGCACACACTATAACAGCCAGTGCCTCTCTCTCTGCACACACCATAACAGCCACTGTCTCTGCACACACCATAACAGCCAGTGCTCCTCTCTCTCTGCACACACCATAACAGCCAGTGTCTCTCTCTGCACACACCATAACAGCCAGTGTCTCTCTCTGCGCACACCATAACAGCCAGTGTCTCTCTCTGCGCACACCATAACAGCCAGTGTCTCTCTCTCTGCGCACACCATAACAGCCAGTGTCTCTCTCTGTGCACACTATAACAGCCAGTGCTCCTCTCTCTCTGCAGACACTATAACAGCCAGTGCTCCTCTCTCTCTGCACACACTATAACAGCCAGTGTCTCTCTCTGCACACACTATAACAGCCAGTGTCTCTCTCTGCACACACTAACAGCCACTGTCTCTCTCTGCACACACTATAACAGCCACTGTCTCTCTCTGCACACACTATAACAGCCACTGTCTCTGCACACACTATAACAGCCAGTGCTCCTCTCTCTCTGCACACATTATATATCAGCCAGTGGCTCTCTCTCTGCACACACTATAACAGGCAGTGTCTCTCTCTGCACACACCATAACAGCCAGTGTCTCTCTCTGCACACACCATAACAGCCAGTGTCTCTCTCTGCACACACCATAACAGCCAGTGTCTCTCTCTGCACACACCATAACAGCCAGTGCCTCTCTGCACACACCATAACAGCCTGTGTCTCTCTCTGCACACACTATAACAGCCAGCGCCTCTCTCTCTGCACACACTATAACAGCCACTGTCTCTCTCTGCACACACTATAACAGCCACTGTCTCTCTCTGCACACACTATAACAGCCAGTGTCTCTCTCTGCACACACTATAACAGCCGGTGTGTCTGTATGCACACACTATAACAGCTACTGTCTCTCTCTGCACACACTATAACAGCCAGTGTCTCTCTCTGCACACACTATAACAGCCGGTGTGTCTGTATGCACACACTATAACAGCCGGTGTGTCTGTATGCACACACTAACAGCCGGTGTCTCTCTCTGCACACACTATAACAGCTACTGTCTCTCTCTGCACACACTATAACAGCCACTTCCTCTGCACACACTATAACAGCCAGTGCTCCTCTCTCTCTGAACACATTATATATCTGCCAGTGGCTCTCTCTCTGCACACACTATAACAGCCAGTGTCTCTCTCTGCACACACTATAACAGCCACTGTCTCTGCACACACTAACAGCCGGTGTGTCTTTCTGCACACACTATAACAGCCACTGTCTCTGCACACACTATAACAGCCAGTGCTCCTCTCTCTCTGCACACATTATATAACAGCCAGTGGCTCTCTCTCTGCACACACTATAACAGCCACTGTCTCTGCACACACTATAACAGCCAGTGCTCCTCTCTCTCTGCACACATTATATATCAGCCAGTGGCTCTCTCTCTGCACACACTATAACAGGCAGTGTCTCTCTCTGCACACACTAACAGCCAGTGTCTCTCTCTGCACACACTATAACAGCCACTGTCTCTCTCTGCACACACTATAACAGCCACTGTCTCTGCACACACTAACAGCCGGTGTGTCTCTCTGCACACACTATAACAGCAACTGTCTCTCTCTGCACACACTATAACAGCCACTGTCTCTGCACACACTAACAGCCAGTGTCTCTCTCTGCACACACTATAACAGCCACTGTCTCTCTCTGCACACACTATAACAGCCACTGTCTCTCTCTGCACACACTATAACAGCCACTGTCTCTCTCTGCACACACTATAACAGCCACTGTCTCTCTCTGCACACATTATATAACAGCCAGTGTCTCTCTCTGCACACACTATAACAGCCAGTGTCTCTCTCTGCACACACTAACAGCCAGTGTCTCTCTCTGCACACACTATAACAGCCACTGTCTCTGCACACACTATAACAGCCAGTGCTCCTCTCTCTCTGCACACATTATATAACAGCCAGTGGCTCTCTCTCTGCACACACTATAACAGGCAGTGTCTCTCTCTGCACACACTAACAGCCAGTGTCTCTCTCTGCACACACTATAACAGCCACTGTCTCTCTCTGCACACACTATAACAGCCACTGTCTCTCTCTGCACACACTATAACAGCCAATGTCTCTGCACACACTAACAGCCGGTGTGTCTCTCTGCACACACTATAACAGCCACTGTCTCTGCACACACTAACAGCCGGTGTGTCTCTCTGCACACACTATAACAGCCACTGTCTCTGCACACACTATAACAGCCAGTGCTCCTCTCTCTCTGCACACACTATAACAGCCAGTGCCTCTCTCTGCACACACTATAACAGCCAGTGCCTCTCTCTCTGCACACACTATAACAGCCACTGTCTCTGCACACACTAACAGCCGGTGTGTCTCTCTGCACACACTACAACAGCCACTGTCTCTGCACACACTAACAGCCGGTGTGTCTCTCTGCACACACTATAACAGCCACTGTCTCTGCACACACTAACAGCCAGTGTCTCTCTCTCTGCACACACTATAACAGCCAGTGCCTCTCTCTGCACACACTATAACAGCCAGTGCCTCTCTCTCTGCACACACTATAACAGCCAGTGCCTCTCTCTCTGCACACACTATAACAGCCAGTGTCTCTGCACACACTATAACAGCCAGTGTCTCTGCACACACTATAACAGCCAGTGCCTCTCTCTGCACACACTATAACAGCCAGTGCCTCTCTCTCTGCACACACTATAACAGCCAGTGCCTCTCTCTCTGCACACACTATAACAGCCAGTGCCTCTCTCTCTGCACACACTATAACAGCCAGTGTCTCTCTCTCTGCACAAACCATAACAGCCAGTGTCTCTCTGCACACACCATAACAGCCAGTGTCTCTCTGCACACACCATAACAGCCAGTGTCTCTGCACACACCATAACAGCCAGTGCTCCTCTCTCTCTGCACACACCATAACAGCCAGTGCTCCTCTCTCTCTGCACACACCATAACAGCCAGTGCTCCTCTCTCTCTGCACACACCATAACAGCCAGTGTCTCTCTCTGCACACACCATAACAGCCAGTGTCTCTCTCTGCACACACCATAACAGCCAGTGTCTCTCTCTGCACACACCATAACAGCCAGTGCCTCTCTGCACACACCATAACAGCCAGTGCCTCTCTCTCTGCACACACTATAACAGCCAGTGCCTCTCTCTCTGCACACACTGTAACAGCTACTGTCTCTCTCTGCACACACTATAACAGCCACTGTCTCTGCACACACTATAACAGCCAGTGCTCCTCTCTCTCTGCACACATTATATATCAGCCAGTGGCTCTCTCTCTGCACACACTATAACAGGCAGTGTCTCTCTCTGCACACACTAACAGCCAGTGTCTCTCTCTGCACACACTATAACAGCCACTGTCTCTGCACACACACTATAACAGCCAGTGCTCCTCTCTCTCTGCACACATTATATAACAGCCAGTGGCTCTCTCTCTGCACACACTATAACAGCCAGTGCCTCTCTCTCTGCACACACCATAACAGCCACTGTCTCTGCACACACCATAACAGCCAGTGCTCCTCTCTCTCTGCACACACCATAACAGCCAGTGGCTCTCTCTCTGCACACACCATAACAGCCAGTGTCTCTCTCTGCGCACACCATAACAGCCAGTGTCTCTCTCTGCGCACACCATAACAGCCAGTGTCTCTCTCTCTGCGCACACCATAACAGCCAGAGTCTCTCTCTGTGCACACTATAACAGCCAGTGCTCCTCTCTCTCTGCAGACACTATAACAGCCAGTGCTCCTCTCTCTCTGCACACACTATAACAGCCAGTGTCTCTCTCTGCACACACTATAACAGCCAGTGTCTCTCTCTGCACACACTAACAGCCACTGTCTCTCTCTGCACACACTATAACAGCCACTGTCTCTCTCTGCACACACTATAACAGCCACTGTCTCTGCACACACTATAACAGCCAGTGCTCCTCTCTCTCTGCACACATTATATATCAGCCAGTGGCTCTCTCTCTGCACACACTATAACAGGCAGTGTCTCTCTCTGCACACACCATAACAGCCAGTGTCTCTCTCTGCACACACCATAACAGCCAGTGTCTCTCTCTGCACACACCATAACAGCCAGTGTCTCTCTCTGCACACACCATAACAGCCAGTGCCTCTCTGCACACACCATAACAGCCTGTGTCTCTCTCTGCACACACTATAACAGCCAGCGCCTCTCTCTCTGCACACACTATAACAGCCAGTGCCTCTCTCTCTGCACACACTATAACAGCCACTGTCTCTCTCTGCACACACTATAACAGCCACTGTCTCTCTCTGCACACACTATAACAGCCAGTGTCTCTCTCTGCACACACTATAACAGCCGGTGTGTCTGTATGCACACACTATAACAGCTACTGTCTCTCTCTGCACACACTATAACAGCCACTGTCTCTGCACACACTATAACAGCCAGTGCTCCTCTCTCTCTGCACACATTATATATCAGCCAGTGGCTCTCTCTCTGCACACACTATAACAGCCAGTGTCTCTCTCTACACACACTATAACAGCCACTGTCTCTGCACACACTAACAGCCGGTGTGTCTCTCTGCACACACTATAACAGCCACTGTCTCTGCACACACTATAACAGCCAGTGCTCCTCTCTCTCTGCACACATTATATAACAGCCAGTGGCTCTCTCTCTGCACACACTATAACAGCCACTGTCTCTGCACACACTATAACAGCCAGTGCTCCTCTCTCTCTGCACACATTATATATCAGCCAGTGGCTCTCTCTCTGCACACACTATAACAGGCAGTGTCTCTCTCTGCACACACTATAACAGCCAGTGTCTCTCTCTGCACACACTATAACAGCCACTGTCTCTGCACACACTAACAGCCGGTGTGTCTCTCTGCACACACTATAACAGCCACTGTCTCTGCACACACCATAACAGCCAGTGCTCCTCTCTCTCTGCACACACCATAACAGCCAGTGTCTCTCTCTCTGCACACACTATAACAGTCAGTGCCTCTCTCTCTGCACACACTATAACAGCCAGTGCCTCTCTCTCTGCACACACTATAACAGCCAGTGCCTCTCTCTCTGCACGCACTATAACAGCCAGTGCCTCTCTCTCTGCACGCACTATAACAGCCAGTGCCTCTCTCTCTGCACGCACTATAACAGCCAGTGCTCCTCTCTCTCTGCACGCACTATAACAGCCAGTGCTCCTCTCTCTCTGCACGCACTAACAGCCAGTGTCTCTCTCTGCACACACTATAACAGCCAGTGTCTCTCTCTGCACACACTATAACAGCCAGTGTCTCTCTCTCTGCACACACTATAACAGCCACTGTCTCTCTCTGCACACACTATAACAGCCACTGTCTCTCTCTGCACACACTATAACAGCCACTGTCTCTCTCTGCACACACTATAACAGCCAGTGTGTCTGTATGCACACACTAACAGCCGGTGTCTCTCTCTGCACACACTATAACAGCTACTGTCTCTCTCTGCACACACTATAACAGCCACTGTCTCTGCACACACTATAACAGCCAGTGCTCCTCTCTCTCTGCACACATTATATATCAGCCAGTGGCTCTCTCTCTGCACACACTATAACAGCCAGTGTCTCTCTCTGCACACACTATAACAGCCACTGTCTCTGCACACACTAACAGCCGGTGTGTCTCTCTGCACACACTATAACAGCCACTGTCTCTGCACACACTAACAGCCGGTGTGTCTCTCTGCACACACTATAACAGCCACTGTCTCTCCACACACTATAACAGCCAGTGCTCCTCTCTCTCTGCACACACCATAACAGCCAGTGTCTCTCTCTCTGCACACACTATAACAGTCAGTGCCTCTCTCTGCACACACTATAACAGCCACTGTCTCTGCACACACTAACAGCCGGTGTGTCTCTCTGCACACACTATAACAGCCACTGTCTCTGCACACACCATAACAGCCAGTGCTCCTCTCTCTCTGCACACACCATAACAGCCAGTGTCTCTCTCTCTGCACACACTATAACAGTCAGTGCCTCTCTCTCTGCACACACTATAACAGCCAGTGCTCCTCTCTCTCTGCACACACTATAACAGCCAGTGCTCCTCTCTCTCTGCACACTATAACAGCCAGTGTCTCTCTCTGCACACACTATAACAGCCAGTGTGTCTCTCTGCACACACTAACAGCCGGTGTCTCTCTCTGCACACACTATAACAGCCACTGTCTCTCTCTGCACACACTATAACAGCCACTGTCTCTCTCTGCACACATTATATAACAGCCAGTGTCTCTCTCTGCACACACTATAACAGCCAGTGTCTCTCTCTGCACACACTAACAGCCAGTGTCTCTCTCTGCACACACTATAACAGCCACTGTCTCTCTCTGCACACACTATAACAGCCACTGTCTCTCTCTGCACACACTATAACAGCCACTGTCTCTCTCTGCACACACTATAACAGCCACTGTCTCTGCACACACTATCAGCCGGTGTGTCTCTCTGCACACACTATAACAGCCAGTGCTCCTCTCTCTCTGCACACATTATATAACAGCCAGTGGCTCTCTCTCTGCACACACTATAACAGGCAGTGTCACTCTCTGCACACACTAACAGCCACTGTCTCTCTCTGCACACACTATAACAGCCATTGTCTCTGCACACACTAACAGCCGGTGTGTCTCTCTGCACACACTATAACAGCCACTGTCTCTGCACACACCATAACAGCCAGTGCTCCTCTCTCTCTGCACACATTATATATCAGCCAGTGGCTCTCTCTCTGCACACACTATAACAGTCAGTGCCTCTCTCTCTGCACACACTATAACAGCCAGTGCCTCTCTCTCTGCACGCACTATAACAGCCAGTGCTCCTCTCTCTCTGCACGCACTATAACAGCCAGTGCTCCTCTCTCTCTGCACACACTAACAGCCACTGTCTCTCTCTGCACACACTATAACAGCCATTGTCTCTGCACACACTAACAGCCGGTGTGTCTCTCTGCACACACTATAACAGCCACTGTCTCTGCACACACCATAACAGCCAGTGCTCCTCTCTCTCTGCACACACCATAACAGCCAGTGTCTCTCTCTCTGCACACACTATAACAGTCAGTGCCTCTCTCTCTGCACACACTATAACAGCCAGTGCCTCTCTCTCTGCACGCACTATAACAGCCAGTGCTCCTCTCTCTCTGCACGCACTATAACAGCCAGTGCTCCTCTCTCTCTGCACACACTAACAGCCAGTGTCTCTCTCTGCACACATTATATAACAGCCAGTGGCTCTCTCTCTGCACACACTATAACAGCCACTGTCTCTGCACACACTATAACAGCCAGTGCTCCTCTCTCTCTGCACACATTATATATCAGCCAGTGGCTCTCTCTCTGCACACACTATAACAGGCAGTGTCACTCTCTGCACACACTATAACAGCCACTGTCTCTCTCTGCACACACTATAACAGCCACTGTCTCTGCACACACTAACAGCCGGTGTGTCTCTCTGCACACACTATAACAGCCACTGTCTCTGCACACACCATAAAAGCCAGTGCTCCTCTCTCTCTGCACACACCATAACAGCCAGTGCCTCTCTCTCTGCACACACTATAACAGCCACTGTCTCTCTCTGCACACACTATAACAGCCACTGTCTCTCTCTGCACACATTATATAACAGCCAGTGTCTCTCTCTGCACACACTATAACAGCCAGTGTCTCTCTCTGCACACACTAACAGCCAGTGTCTCTCTCTGCACACACTATAACAGCCACTGTCTCTGCACACACTATAACAGCCAGTGCTCCTCTCTCTCTGCACACATTATATAACAGCCAGTGGCTCTCTCTCTGCACACACTATAACAGGCAGTGTCTCTCTCTGCACACACTAACAGCCAGTGTCTCTCTCTGCACACACTATAACAGCCACTGTCTCTCTCTGCACACACTATAACAGCCACTGTCTCTCTCTGCACACACTATAACAGCCAATGTCTCTGCACACACTAACAGCCGGTGTGTCTCTCTGCACACACTATAACAGCCACTGTCTCTGCACACACTATAACAGCCAGTGCTCCTCTCTCTCTGCACACACTATAACAGCCAGTGCCTCTCTCTGCACACACTATAACAGCCAGTGCCTCTCTCTCTGCACACACTATAACAGCCACTGTCTCTGCACACACTAACAGCCGGTGTGTCTCTCTGCACACACTATAACAGCCACTGTCTCTGCACACACTATAACAGCCAGTGCTCCTCTCTCTCTGCACACACTATAACAGCCAGTGGCTCTCTCTCTGCACACACTATAACAGCCAGTGCCTCTCTCTGCACACACTATAACAGCCAGTGCCTCTCTCTCTGCACACACTATAACAGCCAGTGCCTCTCTCTGCACACACTATAACAGCCAGTGCCTCTCTCTGCACACACTATAACAGCCACTGTCTCTGCACACACTAACAGCCAGTGTCTCTCTCTCTGCACACACTATAACAGCCAGTGCCTCTCTCTCTGCACACACTATAACAGCCAGTGCCTCTCTCTCTGCACACACCATAACAGCCACTGTCTCTGCACACACCATAACAGCCAGTGCTCCTCTCTCTCTGCACACACCATAACAGCCAGTGGCTCTCTCTCTGCACACACCATAACAGCCAGTGTCTCTCTCTGCACACACCATAACAGCCAGTGTCTCTCTCTGCGCACACCATAACAGCCAGTGTCTCTCTCTGCGCACACCATAACAGCCAGTGTCTCTCTCTGCGCACACCATAACAGCCAGTGTCTCTCTCTGCGCACACTATAACAGCCAGTGCTCCTCTCTCTCTGCAGACACTATAACAGCCAGTGCTCCTCTCTCTCTGCACACACTATAACAGCCAGTGTCTCTCTCTGCACACACTATAACAGCCAGTGTCTCTCTCTGCACACACTATAACAGCCACTGTCTCTCTCTGCACACACTATAACAGCCACTGTCTCTGCACACACTATAACAGCCAGTGCTCCTCTCTCTCTGCACACATTATATATCAGCCAGTGGCTCTCTCTCTGCACACACTATAACAGGCAGTGTCTCTCTCTGCACACACCATAACAGCCAGTGTCTCTCTCTGCACACACCATAACAGCCAGTGTCTCTCTCTGCACACACCATAACAGCCAGTGTCTCTCTCTGCACACACTATAACAGCCAGCGCCTCTCTCTCTGCACACACTATAACAGCCAGCGCCTCTCTCTCTGCACACACTATAACAGCCAGTGCCTCTCTCTCTGCACACACTATAACAGCCACTGTCTCTCTCTGCACATACTATAACAGCCACTGTCTCTCTCTGCACACACTATAACAGCCAGTGTCTCTCTCTGCACACACTATAACAGCCGGTGTGTCTGTATGCACACACTATAACAGCTACTGTCTCTCTCTGCACACACTATAACAGCCACTGTCTCTGCACACACTATAACAGCCAGTGCTCCTCTCTCTCTGCACACATTATATATCAGCCAGTGGCTCTCTCTCTGCACACACTATAACAGCCAGTGTCTCTCTCTGCACACACCATAACAGCCAGTGTCTCTCTCTGCACACACCATAACAGCCAGTGTCTCTGCACACACTAACAACCGGTGTGTCTCTCTGCACACACTATAACAGCCACTGTCTCTGCACACACTATAACAGCCAGTGCTCCTCTCTCTCTGCACACATTATATAACAGCCAGTGGCTCTCTCTCTGCACACACTATAACAGCCACTGTCTCTGCACACACTATAACAGCCAGTGCTCCTCTCTCTCTGCACACATTATATATCAGCCAGTGGCTCTCTCTCTGCACACACTATAACAGGCAGTGTCTCTCTCTGCACACACTAACAGCCAGTGTCTCTCTCTGCACACACTATAACAGCCAATGTCTCTGCACACACTAACAGCCGGTGTGTCTCTCTGCACACACTATAACAGCCACTGTCTCTGCACACACCATAACAGCCAGTGCTCCTCTCTCTCTGCACACACCATAACAGCCAGTGTCTCTCTCTCTGCACACACTATAACAGTCAGTGCCTCTCTCTCTGCACACACTATAACAGCCAGTGCGTCTCTCTCTGCACACACTATAACAGCCAGTGCGTCTCTCTCTGCACGCACTATAACAGCCAGTGCCTCTCTCTCTGCACGCACTATAACAGCCAGTGCCTCTCTCTCTGCACGCACTATAACAGCCAGTGCCTCTCTCTCTGCACGCACTATAACAGCCAGTGCTCCTCTCTCTCTGCACGCACTATAACAGCCAGTGCTCCTCTCTCTCTGCACGCACTATAACAGCCAGTGCTCCTCTCTCTCTGCACGCACTAACAGCCAGTGTCTCTCTCTGCACGCACTATAACAGCCAGTGTCTCTCTCTGCACACACTATAACAGCCAGTGTCTCTCTCTGCACACACTATAACAGCCAGTGTCTCTCTCTCTGCACACACTATAACAGCCACTGTCTCTCTCTGCACACACTATAACAGCCACTGTCTCTCTCTGCACACACTATAACAGCCAGTGTGTCTGTATGCACACACTAACAGCCGGTGTCTCTCTCTGCACACACTATAACAGCTACTGTCTCTCTCTGCACACACTATAACAGCCACTGTCTCTGCACACACTATAACAGCCAGTGCTCCTCTCTCTCTGCACACATTATATATCAGCCAGTGGCTCTCTCTCTGCACACACTATAACAGCCGGTGTGTCTCTCTGCACACACTATAACAGCCACTGTCTCTGCACACACTAACAGCCGGTGTGTCTCTCTGCACACACTATAACAGCCACTGTCTCTGCACACACTATAACAGCCAGTGCTCCTCTCTCTCTGCACACACCATAACAGCCAGTGTCTCTCTCTCTGCACACACTATAACAGTCAGTGCCTCTCTCTGCACACACTATAACAGCCACTGTCTCTGCACACACTAACAGCCGGTGTGTCTCTCTGCACACACTATAACAGCCACTGTCTCTGCACACACCATAACAGCCAGTGCTCCTCTCTCTCTGCACACACCATAACAGCCAGTGTCTCTCTCTCTGCACACACTATAACAGTCAGTGCCTCTCTCTCTGCACACACTATAACAGCCAGTGCTCCTCTCTCTCTGCACACACTATAACAGCCAGTGCTCCTCTCTCTCTGCACACTATAACAGCCAGTGTCTCTCTCTGCACACACTATAACAGCCAGTGTGTCTCTCTGCACACACTAACAGCCGGTGTCTCTCTCTGCACACACTATAACAGCCACTGTCTCTCTCTGCACACACTATAACAGCCACTGTCTCTCTCTGCACACATTATATAACAGCCAGTGTCTCTCTCTGCACACACTATAACAGCCAGTGTCTCTCTCTGCACACACTAACAGCCAGTGTCTCTCTCTGCACACACTATAACAGCCACTGTCTCTCTCTGCACACACTATAACAGCCACTGTCTCTCTCTGCACACACTATAACAGCCACTGTCTCTGCACACACTATAACAGCCAGTGCTCCTCTCTCTCTGCACACATTATATAACAGCCAGTGGCTCTCTCTCTGCACACACTATAACAGGCAGTGTCTCTCTCTGCACACACTATAACAGCCAGTGTCTCTCTCTGCACACACTATAACAGCCGGTGTGTCTGTATGCACACACTAACAGCCGGTGTCTCTCTCTGCACACACTATAACAGCTACTGTCTCTCTCTGCACACACTATAACAGCGACTGTCTCTGCACACACTATAACAGCCAGTGCTCCTCTCTCTCTGCACACATTATATATCAGCCAGTGGCTCTCTCTCTGCACACACTATAACAGCCAATGTCTCTCTCTGCACACACTATAACAGCCACTGTCTCTCTCTGCACACACTATAACAGCCACTGTCTCTGCACACACTATAACAGCCAGTGCTCCTCTCTCTCTGCACACATTATATAACAGCCAGTGGCTCTCTCTCTGCACACACTATAACAGCCAGTGCCTCTCTCTCTGCACACACCATAACAGCCACTGTCTCTGCACACACCATAACAGCCAGTGCTCCTCTCTCTCTGCACACACCATAACAGCCAGTGGCTCTCTCTCTGCACACACCATAACAGCCAGTGTCTCTCTCTGCACACACCATAACAGCCAGTGTCTCTCTCTGCGCACACCATAACAGCCAGTGTCTCTCTCTGCGCACACCATAACAGCCAGTGTCTCTCTCTGCGCACACCATAACAGCCAGTGTCTCTCTCTGCGCACACTATAACAGCCAGTGCTCCTCTCTCTCTGCAGACACTATAACAGCCAGTGCTCCTCTCTCTCTGCACACACTATAACAGCCAGTGTCTCTCTCTGCACACACTATAACAGCCAGTGTCTCTCTCTGCACACACTATAACAGCCACTGTCTCTCTCTGCACACACTATAACAGCCACTGTCTCTGCACACACTATAACAGCCAGTGCTCCTCTCTCTCTGCACACATTATATATCAGCCAGTGGCTCTCTCTCTGCACACACTATAACAGGCAGTGTCTCTCTCTGCACACACCATAACAGCCAGTGTCTCTCTCTGCACACACCATAACAGCCAGTGTCTCTCTCTGCACACACCATAACAGCCAGTGTCTCTCTCTGCACACACCGTAACAGCCTGTGTCTCTCTCTGCACACACTATAACAGCCAGCGCCTCTCTCTCTGCACACACTATAACAGCCAGCGCCTCTCTCTCTGCACACACTATAACAGCCAGTGCCTCTCTCTCTGCACACACTATAACAGCCACTGTCTCTCTCTGCACATACTATAACAGCCACTGTCTCTCTCTGCACACACTATAACAGCCAGTGTCTCTCTCTGCACACACTATAACAGCCACTGTCTCTGCACACACTAACAGCCGGTGTGTCTCTCTGCACACACTATAACAGCCACTGTCTCTGCACACACTATAACAGCCAGTGCTCCTCTCTCTCTGCACACATTATATAACAGCCAGTGGCTCTCTCTCTGCACACACTATAACAGCCACTGTCTCTGCACACACTATAACAGCCAGTGCTCCTCTCTCTCTGCACACATTATATATCAGCCAGTGGCTCTCTCTCTGCACACACTATAACAGGCAGTGTCTCTCTCTGCACACACTAACAGCCAGTGTCTCTCTCTGCACACACTATAACAGCCAATGTCTCTGCACACACTAACAGCCGGTGTGTCTCTCTGCACACACTATAACAGCCACTGTCTCTGCACACACCATAACAGCCAGTGCTCCTCTCTCTCTGCACACACCATAACAGCCAGTGTCTCTCTCTCTGCACACACTATAACAGTCAGTGCCTCTCTCTCTGCACACACTATAACAGCCAGTGCGTCTCTCTCTGCACACACTATAACAGCCAGTGCGTCTCTCTCTGCACGCACTATAACAGCCAGTGCCTCTCTCTCTGCACGCACTATAACAGCCAGTGCCTCTCTCTCTGCACGCACTATAACAGCCAGTGCCTCTCTCTCTGCACGCACTATAACAGCCAGTGCTCCTCTCTCTCTGCACGCACTATAACAGCCAGTGCTCCTCTCTCTCTGCACGCACTATAACAGCCAGTGCTCCTCTCTCTCTGCACGCACTAACAGCCAGTGTCTCTCTCTGCACACACTATAACAGCCAGTGTCTCTCTCTGCACACACTATAACAGCCAGTGTCTCTCTCTGCACACACTATAACAGCCAGTGTCTCTCTCTCTGCACACACTATAACAGCCACTGTCTCTCTCTGCACACACTATAACAGCCACTGTCTCTCTCTGCACACACTATAACAGCCACTGTCTCTCTCTGCACACACTATAACAGCCAGTGTCTCTCTCTGCGCACACCATAACAGCCAGTGTCTCTCTCTGCGCACACCATAACAGCCAGTGTCTCTCTCTGCGCACACCATAACAGCCAGTGTCTCTCTCTGCGCACACTATAACAGCCAGTGCTCCTCTCTCTCTGCAGACACTATAACAGCCAGTGCTCCTCTCTCTCTGCACACACTATAACAGCCAGTGTCTCTCTCTGCACACACTATAACAGCCAGTGTCTCTCTCTGCACACACTATAACAGCCACTGTCTCTCTCTGCACACACTATAACAGCCACTGTCTCTGCACACACTATAACAGCCAGTGCTCCTCTCTCTCTGCACACATTATATATCAGCCAGTGGCTCTCTCTCTGCACACACTATAACAGGCAGTGTCTCTCTCTGCACACACCATAACAGCCAGTGTCTCTCTCTGCACACACCATAACAGCCAGTGTCTCTCTCTGCACACACCATAACAGCCAGTGTCTCTCTCTGCACACACCGTAACAGCCTGTGTCTCTCTCTGCACACACTATAACAGCCAGCGCCTCTCTCTCTGCACACACTATAACAGCCAGCGCCTCTCTCTCTGCACACACTATAACAGCCAGTGCCTCTCTCTCTGCACACACTATAACAGCCACTGTCTCTCTCTGCACATACTATAACAGCCACTGTCTCTCTCTGCACACACTATAACAGCCAGTGTCTCTCTCTGCACACACTATAACAGCCACTGTCTCTGCACACACTAACAGCCGGTGTGTCTCTCTGCACACACTATAACAGCCACTGTCTCTGCACACACTATAACAGCCAGTGCTCCTCTCTCTCTGCACACATTATATAACAGCCAGTGGCTCTCTCTCTGCACACACTATAACAGCCACTGTCTCTGCACACACTATAACAGCCAGTGCTCCTCTCTCTCTGCACACATTATATATCAGCCAGTGGCTCTCTCTCTGCACACACTATAACAGGCAGTGTCTCTCTCTGCACACACTAACAGCCAGTGTCTCTCTCTGCACACACTATAACAGCCAATGTCTCTGCACACACTAACAGCCGGTGTGTCTCTCTGCACACACTATAACAGCCACTGTCTCTGCACACACCATAACAGCCAGTGCTCCTCTCTCTCTGCACACACCATAACAGCCAGTGTCTCTCTCTCTGCACACACTATAACAGTCAGTGCCTCTCTCTCTGCACACACTATAACAGCCAGTGCGTCTCTCTCTGCACACACTATAACAGCCAGTGCGTCTCTCTCTGCACGCACTATAACAGCCAGTGCCTCTCTCTCTGCACGCACTATAACAGCCAGTGCCTCTCTCTCTGCACGCACTATAACAGCCAGTGCCTCTCTCTCTGCACGCACTATAACAGCCAGTGCTCCTCTCTCTCTGCACGCACTATAACAGCCAGTGCTCCTCTCTCTCTGCACGCACTATAACAGCCAGTGCTCCTCTCTCTCTGCACGCACTAACAGCCAGTGTCTCTCTCTGCACACACTATAACAGCCAGTGTCTCTCTCTGCACACACTATAACAGCCAGTGTCTCTCTCTGCACACACTATAACAGCCAGTGTCTCTCTCTCTGCACACACTATAACAGCCACTGTCTCTCTCTGCACACACTATAACAGCCACTGTCTCTCTCTGCACACACTATAACAGCCACTGTCTCTCTCTGCACACACTATAACAGCCAGTGTGTCTGTATGCACACACTAACAGCCGGTGTCTCTCTCTGCACACACTATAACAGCTACTGTCTCTCTCTGCACACACTATAACAGCCACTGTCTCTGCACACACTATAACAGCCAGTGCTCCTCTCTCTCTGCACACATTATATATCAGCCAGTGGCTCTCTCTCTGCACACACTATAACAGCCAGTGTCTCTCTCTGCACACACTATAACAGCCACTGTCTCTGCACACACTAACAGCCGGTGTGTCTCTCTGCACACACTATAACAGCCACTGTCTCTGCACACACTAACAGCCGGTGTGTCTCTCTGCACACACTATAACAGCCACTGTCTCTGCACACACTATAACAGCCAGTGCTCCTCTCTCTCTGCACACACCATAACAGCCAGTGTCTCTCTCTCTGCACACACTATAACAGTCAGTGCCTCTCTCTGCACACACTATAACAGCCACTGTCTCTGCACACACTAACAGCCGGTGTGTCTCTCTGCACACACTATAACAGCCACTGTCTCTGCACACACCATAACAGCCAGTGCTCCTCTCTCTCTGCACACACCATAACAGCCAGTGTCTCTCTCTCTGCACACACTATAACAGTCAGTGCCTCTCTCTCTGCACACACTATAACAGCCAGTGCTCCTCTCTCTCTGCACACACTATAACAGCCAGTGCTCCTCTCTCTCTGCACACTATAACAGCCAGTGTCTCTCTCTGCACACACTATAACAGCCAGTGTGTCTCTCTGCACACACTAACAGCCAGTGTGTCTCTCTGCACACACTAACAGCCGGTGTCTCTCTCTGCACACACTATAACAGCCACTGTCTCTCTCTGCACACACTATAACAGCCACTGTCTCTCTCTGCACACATTATATAACAGCCAGTGTCTCTCTCTGCACACACTAACAGCCAGTGTCTCTCTCTGCACACACTATAACAGCCACTGTCTCTCTCTGCACACACTATAACAGCCACTGTCTCTCTCTGCACACACTATAACAGCCACTGTCTCTCTCTGCACACACTATAACAGCCACTGTCTCTGCACACACTATCAGCCGGTGTGTCTGTCTGCACACACTATAACAGCCAGTGCTCCTCTCTCTCTGCACACATTATATAACAGCCAGTGGCTCTCTCTCTGCACACACTATAACAGGCAGTGTCTCTCTCTGCACACACTATAACAGCCAGTGTCTCTCTCTGCACACACTATAACAGCCGGTGTGTCTGTATGCACACACTAACAGCCGGTGTCTCTCTCTGCACACACTATAACAGCTACTGTCTCTCTCTGCACACACTATAACAGCGACTGTCTCTGCACACACTATAACAGCCAGTGCTCCTCTCTCTCTGCACACATTATATATCAGCCAGTGGCTCTCTCTCTGCACACACTATAACAGCCAATGTCTCTCTCTGCACACACTATAACAGCCACTGTCTCTGCACACACTAACAGCCGGTGTGTCTCTCTGCACACACTATAACAGCCACTGTCTCTGCACACACTATAACAGCCAGTGCTCCTCTCTCTCTGCACACATTATATAACAGCCAGTGGCTCTCTCTCTGCACACGCTATAACAGCCAGTGCCTCTCTCTCTGCACACACTATAACAGCCAGTGCCTCTCTCTCTGCACGCACTATAACAGCCAGTGCTCCTCTCTCTCTGCACACACTAACAGCCAGTGTCTCTCTCTGCACACATTATATAACAGCCAGTGGCTCTCTCTCTGCACACACTATAACAGCCAGTGCCTCTCTCTGCACACACTATAACAGCCAGTGCCTCTCTCTCTGCACACACTATAACAGCCAGTGCCTCTCTCTCTGCACGCACTATAACAGCCAGTGCCTCTCTCTCTGCACGCACTATAACAGCCAGTGCTCCTCTCTCTCTGCACGCACTATAACAGCCAGTGCTCCTCTCTCTCTGCACACACTAACAGCCAGTGTCTCTCTCTGCACACACTATAACAGCCACTGTCTCTGCACACACTAACAGCCGGTGTGTCTCTCTGCACACACTATAACAGCCACTGTCTCTGCACACACTATAACAGCCAGTGCTCCTCTCTCTCTGCACACATTATATAACAGCCAGTGGCTCTCTCTCTGCACACACTATAACAGCCACAGTCTCTGCACACACTATAACAGCCAGTGCTCCTCTCTCTCTGCACACATTATATATCAGCCAGTGGCTCTCTCTCTGCACACACTATAACAGGCAGTGTCTCTCTCTGCACACACTAACAGCCAGTGTCTCTCTCTGCACACACTATAACAGCCAATGTCTCTGCACACACTAACAGCCGGTGTGTCTCTCTGCACACACTATAACAGCCACTGTCTCTGCACACACCATAACAGCCAGTGCTCCTCTCTCTCTGCACACACCATAACAGCCAGTGTCTCTCTCTCTGCACACACTATAACAGTCAGTGCCTCTCTCTCTGCACACACTATAACAGCCAGTGCGTCTCTCTCTGCACACACTATAACAGCCAGTGCGTCTCTCTCTGCACGCACTATAACAGCCAGTGCCTCTCTCTCTGCACGCACTATAACAGCCAGTGCCTCTCTCTCTGCACGCACTATAACAGCCAGTGCCTCTCTCTCTGCACGCACTATAACAGCCAGTGCTCCTCTCTCTCTGCACGCACTATAACAGCCAGTGCTCCTCTCTCTCTGCACGCACTATAACAGCCAGTGCTCCTCTCTCTCTGCACGCACTAACAGCCAGTGTCTCTCTCTGCACACACTATAACAGCCAGTGTCTCTCTCTGCACACACTATAACAGCCAGTGTCTCTCTCTGCACACACTATAACAGCCAGTGTCTCTCTCTCTGCACACACTATAACAGCCACTGTCTCTCTCTGCACACACTATAACAGCCACTGTCTCTCTCTGCACACACTATAACAGCCACTGTCTCTCTCTGCACACACTATAACAGCCAGTGTGTCTGTATGCACACACTAACAGCCGGTGTCTCTCTCTGCACACACTATAACAGCTACTGTCTCTCTCTGCACACACTATAACAGCCACTGTCTCTGCACACACTATAACAGCCAGTGCTCCTCTCTCTCTGCACACATTATATATCAGCCAGTGGCTCTCTCTCTGCACACACTATAACAGCCAGTGTCTCTCTCTGCACACACTATAACAGCCACTGTCTCTGCACACACTAACAGCCGGTGTGTCTCTCTGCACACACTATAACAGCCACTGTCTCTGCACACACTAACAGCCGGTGTGTCTCTCTGCACACACTATAACAGCCAATGTCTCTGCACACACTAACAGCCGGTGTGTCTCTCTGCACACACTATAACAGCCACTGTCTCTGCACACACTAACAGCCGGTGTGTCTCTCTGCACACACTATAACAGCCACTGTCTCTGCACACACTATAACAGCCAGTGCTCCTCTCTCTCTGCACACACTATAACAGCCAGTGCCTCTCTCTGCACACACTATAACAGCCAGTGCCTCTCTCTCTGCACACACTATAACAGCCACTGTCTCTGCACACACTAACAGCCGGTGTGTCTCTCTGCACACACTACAACAGCCACTGTCTCTGCACACACTAACAGCCGGTGTGTCTCTCTGCACACACTATAACAGCCACTGTCTCTGCACACACTAACAGCCAGTGTCTCTCTCTCTGCACACACTATAACAGCCAGTGCCTCTCTCTGCACACACTATAACAGCCAGTGCCTCTCTCTCTGCACACACTATAACAGCCAGTGCCTCTCTCTCTGCACACACTATAACAGCCAGTGTCTCTGCACACACTATAACAGCCAGTGTCTCTGCACACACTATAACAGCCAGTGCCTCTCTCTGCACACACTATAACAGCCAGTGCCTCTCTCTCTGCACACACTATAACAGCCAGTGCCTCTCTCTCTGCACACACTATAACAGCCAGTGCCTCTCTCTCTGCACACACTATAACAGCCAGTGTCTCTCTCTCTGCACAAACCATAACAGCCAGTGTCTCTCTGCACACACCATAACAGCCAGTGTCTCTCTGCACACACCATAACAGCCAGTGTCTCTGCACACACCATAACAGCCAGTGCTCCTCTCTCTCTGCACACACCATAACAGCCAGTGCTCCTCTCTCTCTGCACACACCATAACAGCCAGTGCTCCTCTCTCTCTGCACACACCATAACAGCCAGTGTCTCTCTCTGCACACACCATAACAGCCAGTGTCTCTCTCTGCACACACCATAACAGCCAGTGTCTCTCTCTGCACACACCATAACAGCCAGTGCCTCTCTGCACACACCATAACAGCCAGTGCCTCTCTCTCTGCACACACTATAACAGCCAGTGCCTCTCTCTCTGCACACACTGTAACAGCTACTGTCTCTCTCTGCACACACTATAACAGCCACTGTCTCTGCACACACTATAACAGCCAGTGCTCCTCTCTCTCTGCACACATTATATATCAGCCAGTGGCTCTCTCTCTGCACACACTATAACAGGCAGTGTCTCTCTCTGCACACACTAACAGCCAGTGTCTCTCTCTGCACACACTATAACAGCCACTGTCTCTGCACACACACTATAACAGCCAGTGCTCCTCTCTCTCTGCACACATTATATAACAGCCAGTGGCTCTCTCTCTGCACACACTATAACAGCCAGTGCCTCTCTCTCTGCACACACCATAACAGCCACTGTCTCTGCACACACCATAACAGCCAGTGCTCCTCTCTCTCTGCACACACCATAACAGCCAGTGGCTCTCTCTCTGCACACACCATAACAGCCAGTGTCTCTCTCTGCGCACACCATAACAGCCAGTGTCTCTCTCTGCGCACACCATAACAGCCAGTGTCTCTCTCTCTGCGCACACCATAACAGCCAGAGTCTCTCTCTGTGCACACTATAACAGCCAGTGCTCCTCTCTCTCTGCAGACACTATAACAGCCAGTGCTCCTCTCTCTCTGCACACACTATAACAGCCAGTGTCTCTCTCTGCACACACTATAACAGCCAGTGTCTCTCTCTGCACACACTAACAGCCACTGTCTCTCTCTGCACACACTATAACAGCCACTGTCTCTCTCTGCACACACTATAACAGCCACTGTCTCTGCACACACTATAACAGCCAGTGCTCCTCTCTCTCTGCACACATTATATATCAGCCAGTGGCTCTCTCTCTGCACACACTATAACAGGCAGTGTCTCTCTCTGCACACACCATAACAGCCAGTGTCTCTCTCTGCACACACCATAACAGCCAGTGTCTCTCTCTGCACACACCATAACAGCCAGTGTCTCTCTCTGCACACACCATAACAGCCAGTGCCTCTCTGCACACACCATAACAGCCTGTGTCTCTCTCTGCACACACTATAACAGCCAGCGCCTCTCTCTCTGCACACACTATAACAGCCAGTGCCTCTCTCTCTGCACACACTATAACAGCCACTGTCTCTCTCTGCACACACTATAACAGCCACTGTCTCTCTCTGCACACACTATAACAGCCAGTGTCTCTCTCTGCACACACTATAACAGCCGGTGTGTCTGTATGCACACACTATAACAGCTACTGTCTCTCTCTGCACACACTATAACAGCCACTGTCTCTGCACACACTATAACAGCCAGTGCTCCTCTCTCTCTGCACACATTATATATCAGCCAGTGGCTCTCTCTCTGCACACACTATAACAGCCAGTGTCTCTCTCTACACACACTATAACAGCCACTGTCTCTGCACACACTAACAGCCGGTGTGTCTCTCTGCACACACTATAACAGCCACTGTCTCTGCACACACTATAACAGCCAGTGCTCCTCTCTCTCTGCACACATTATATAACAGCCAGTGGCTCTCTCTCTGCACACACTATAACAGCCACTGTCTCTGCACACACTATAACAGCCAGTGCTCCTCTCTCTCTGCACACATTATATATCAGCCAGTGGCTCTCTCTCTGCACACACTATAACAGGCAGTGTCTCTCTCTGCACACACTATAACAGCCAGTGTCTCTCTCTGCACACACTATAACAGCCACTGTCTCTGCACACACTAACAGCCGGTGTGTCTCTCTGCACACACTATAACAGCCACTGTCTCTGCACACACCATAACAGCCAGTGCTCCTCTCTCTCTGCACACACCATAACAGCCAGTGTCTCTCTCTCTGCACACACTATAACAGTCAGTGCCTCTCTCTCTGCACACACTATAA
Source organism: Taudactylus pleione (assembly GCA_031769625.1). NCBI lineage: Eukaryota > Metazoa > Chordata > Amphibia > Anura > Myobatrachidae > Taudactylus > Taudactylus pleione. The sequence goes on from JAUIMM010001300.1 coordinate 2,030,211, forward strand.
CAGCCAGTGCCTCTCTCTCTGCACACACTATAACAGCCAGTGCCTCTCTCTCTGCACGCACTATAACAGCCAGTGCCTCTCTCTCTGCACGCACTATAACAGCCAGTGCCTCTCTCTCTGCACGCACTATAACAGCCAGTGCTCCTCTCTCTCTGCACGCACTATAACAGCCAGTGCTCCTCTCTCTCTGCACGCACTAACAGCCAGTGTCTCTCTCTGCACACACTATAACAGCCAGTGTCTCTCTCTGCACACACTATAACAGCCAGTGTCTCTCTCTGCACACACTATAACAGCCAGTGTCTCTCTCTCTGCACACACTATAACAGCCACTGTCTCTCTCTGCACACACTATAACAGCCACTGTCTCTCTCTGCACACACTATAACAGCCACTGTCTCTCTCTGCACACACTATAACAGCCAGTGTGTCTGTATGCACACACTAACAGCCGGTGTCTCTCTCTGCACACACTATAACAGCTACTGTCTCTCTCTGCACACACTATAACAGCCACTGTCTCTGCACACACTATAACAGCCAGTGCTCCTCTCTCTCTGCACACATTATATATCAGCCAGTGGCTCTCTCTCTGCACACACTATAACAGCCAGTGTCTCTCTCTGCACACACTATAACAGCCACTGTCTCTGCACACACTAACAGCCGGTGTGTCTCTCTGCACACACTATAACAGCCACTGTCTCTGCACACACTATAACAGCCAGTGCTCCTCTCTCTCTGCACACACCATAACAGCCAGTGTCTCTCTCTCTGCACACACTATAACAGTCAGTGCCTCTCTCTGCACACACTATAACAGCCACTGTCTCTGCACACACTAACAGCCGGTGTGTCTCTCTGCACACACTATAACAGCCACTGTCTCTGCACACACCATAACAGCCAGTGCTCCTCTCTCTCTGCACACACCATAACAGCCAGTGTCTCTCTCTCTGCACACACTATAACAGTCAGTGCCTCTCTCTCTGCACACACTATAACAGCCAGTGCTCCTCTCTCTCTGCACACACTATAACAGCCAGTGCTCCTCTCTCTCTGCACACTATAACAGCCAGTGTCTCTCTCTGCACACACTATAACAGCCAGTGTGTCTCTCTGCACACACTAACAGCCGGTGTCTCTCTCTGCACACACTATAACAGCCACTGTCTCTCTCTGCACACACTATAACAGCCACTGTCTCTCTCTGCACACATTATATAACAGCCAGTGTCTCTCTCTGCACACACTATAACAGCCAGTGTCTCTCTCTGCACACACTAACAGCCAGTGTCTCTCTCTGCACACACTATAACAGCCACTGTCTCTCTCTGCACACACTATAACAGCCACTGTCTCTCTCTGCACACACTATAACAGCCACTGTCTCTCTCTGCACACACTATAACAGCCACTGTCTCTGCACACACTATCAGCCGGTGTGTCTCTCTGCACACACTATAACAGCCAGTGCTCCTCTCTCTCTGCACACATTATATAACAGCCAGTGGCTCTCTCTCTGCACACACTATAACAGGCAGTGTCACTCTCTGCACACACTAACAGCCACTGTCTCTCTCTGCACACACTATAACAGCCATTGTCTCTGCACACACTAACAGCCGGTGTGTCTCTCTGCACACACTATAACAGCCACTGTCTCTGCACACACCATAACAGCCAGTGCTCCTCTCTCTCTGCACACATTATATATCAGCCAGTGGCTCTCTCTCTGCACACACTATAACAGTCAGTGCCTCTCTCTCTGCACACACTATAACAGCCAGTGCCTCTCTCTCTGCACGCACTATAACAGCCAGTGCTCCTCTCTCTCTGCACGCACTATAACAGCCAGTGCTCCTCTCTCTCTGCACACACTAACAGCCACTGTCTCTCTCTGCACACACTATAACAGCCATTGTCTCTGCACACACTAACAGCCGGTGTGTCTCTCTGCACACACTATAACAGCCACTGTCTCTGCACACACCATAACAGCCAGTGCTCCTCTCTCTCTGCACACACCATAACAGCCAGTGTCTCTCTCTCTGCACACACTATAACAGTCAGTGCCTCTCTCTCTGCACACACTATAACAGCCAGTGCCTCTCTCTCTGCACGCACTATAACAGCCAGTGCTCCTCTCTCTCTGCACGCACTATAACAGCCAGTGCTCCTCTCTCTCTGCACACACTAACAGCCAGTGTCTCTCTCTGCACACATTATATAACAGCCAGTGGCTCTCTCTCTGCACACACTATAACAGCCACTGTCTCTGCACACACTATAACAGCCAGTGCTCCTCTCTCTCTGCACACATTATATATCAGCCAGTGGCTCTCTCTCTGCACACACTATAACAGGCAGTGTCACTCTCTGCACACACTATAACAGCCACTGTCTCTCTCTGCACACACTATAACAGCCACTGTCTCTGCACACACTAACAGCCGGTGTGTCTCTCTGCACACACTATAACAGCCACTGTCTCTGCACACACCATAAAAGCCAGTGCTCCTCTCTCTCTGCACACACCATAACAGCCAGTGCCTCTCTCTCTGCACACACTATAACAGCCACTGTCTCTCTCTGCACACACTATAACAGCCACTGTCTCTCTCTGCACACATTATATAACAGCCAGTGTCTCTCTCTGCACACACTATAACAGCCAGTGTCTCTCTCTGCACACACTAACAGCCAGTGTCTCTCTCTGCACACACTATAACAGCCACTGTCTCTGCACACACTATAACAGCCAGTGCTCCTCTCTCTCTGCACACATTATATAACAGCCAGTGGCTCTCTCTCTGCACACACTATAACAGGCAGTGTCTCTCTCTGCACACACTAACAGCCAGTGTCTCTCTCTGCACACACTATAACAGCCACTGTCTCTCTCTGCACACACTATAACAGCCACTGTCTCTCTCTGCACACACTATAACAGCCAATGTCTCTGCACACACTAACAGCCGGTGTGTCTCTCTGCACACACTATAACAGCCACTGTCTCTGCACACACTATAACAGCCAGTGCTCCTCTCTCTCTGCACACACTATAACAGCCAGTGCCTCTCTCTGCACACACTATAACAGCCAGTGCCTCTCTCTCTGCACACACTATAACAGCCACTGTCTCTGCACACACTAACAGCCGGTGTGTCTCTCTGCACACACTATAACAGCCACTGTCTCTGCACACACTATAACAGCCAGTGCTCCTCTCTCTCTGCACACACTATAACAGCCAGTGGCTCTCTCTCTGCACACACTATAACAGCCAGTGCCTCTCTCTGCACACACTATAACAGCCAGTGCCTCTCTCTCTGCACACACTATAACAGCCAGTGCCTCTCTCTGCACACACTATAACAGCCAGTGCCTCTCTCTGCACACACTATAACAGCCACTGTCTCTGCACACACTAACAGCCAGTGTCTCTCTCTCTGCACACACTATAACAGCCAGTGCCTCTCTCTCTGCACACACTATAACAGCCAGTGCCTCTCTCTGCACACACTATAACAGCCAGTGCCTCTCTCTCTGCACACACTATAACAGCCAGTGCCTCTCTCTCTGCACACACTATAACAGCCAGTGTCTCTGCACACACTATAACAGCCAGTGCCTCTCTCTCTGCACACACTATAACAGCCAGTGCCTCTCTCTGCACACACTATAACAGCCAGTGCCTCTCTCTGCACACACTATAACAGCCAGTGCCTCTCTCTCTGCACACACTATAACAGCCAGTGTCTCTCTCTCTGCACAAACCATAACAGCCAGTGTCTCTCTGCACACACCATAACAGCCAGTGTCGCTCTGCACACACCATAACAGCCAGTGTCTCTGCACACACCATAACAGCCAGTGCTCCTCTCTCTCTGCACACACCATAACAGCCAGTGCTCCTCTCTCTCTGCACACACCATAACAGCCAGTGCTCCTCTCTCTCTGCACACACCATAACAGCCAGTGTCTCTCTCTGCACACACCATAACAGCCAGTGTCTCTCTCTGCACACACCATAACAGCCAGTGTCTCTCTCTGCACACACCATAACAGCCAGTGCCTCTCTGCACACACCATAACAGCCAGTGCCTCTCTCTCTGCACACACTATAACAGCCAGTGCCTCTCTCTCTGCACACACTATAACAGCTACTGTCTCTCTCTGCACACACTATAACAGCCACTGTCTCTGCACACACTATAACAGCCAGTGCTCCTCTCTCTCTGCACACATTATATATCAGCCAGTGGCTCTCTCTCTGCACACACTATAACAGGCAGTGTCTCTCTCTGCACACACTAACAGCCAGTGTCTCTCTCTGCACACACTATAACAGCCACTGTCTCTGCACACACTATAACAGCCAGTGCTCCTCTCTCTCTGCACACATTATATAACAGCCAGTGGCTCTCTCTCTGCACACACTATAACAGCCAGTGCCTCTCTCTCTGCACACACCATAACAGCCACTGTCTCTGCACACACCATAACAGCCAGTGCTCCTCTCTCTCTGCACACACCATAACAGCCAGTGGCTCTCTCTCTGCACACACCATAACAGCCAGTGTCTCTCTCTGCACACACCATAACAGCCAGTGTCTCTCTCTGCGCACACCATAACAGCCAGTGTCTCTCTCTGCGCACACCATAACAGCCAGTGTCTCTCTCTGCGCACACCATAACAGCCAGTGTCTCTCTCTGCGCACACTATAACAGCCAGTGCTCCTCTCTCTCTGCAGACACTATAACAGCCAGTGCTCCTCTCTCTCTGCACACACTATAACAGCCAGTGTCTCTCTCTGCACACACTATAACAGCCAGTGTCTCTCTCTGCACACACTATAACAGCCACTGTCTCTCTCTGCACACACTATAACAGCCACTGTCTCTGCACACACTATAACAGCCAGTGCTCCTCTCTCTCTGCACACATTATATATCAGCCAGTGGCTCTCTCTCTGCACACACTATAACAGGCAGTGTCTCTCTCTGCACACACCATAACAGCCAGTGTCTCTCTCTGCACACACCATAACAGCCAGTGTCTCTCTCTGCACACACCATAACAGCCAGTGTCTCTCTCTGCACACACTATAACAGCCAGCGCCTCTCTCTCTGCACACACTATAACAGCCAGCGCCTCTCTCTCTGCACACACTATAACAGCCAGTGCCTCTCTCTCTGCACACACTATAACAGCCACTGTCTCTCTCTGCACATACTATAACAGCCACTGTCTCTCTCTGCACACACTATAACAGCCAGTGTCTCTCTCTGCACACACTATAACAGCCGGTGTGTCTGTATGCACACACTATAACAGCTACTGTCTCTCTCTGCACACACTATAACAGCCACTGTCTCTGCACACACTATAACAGCCAGTGCTCCTCTCTCTCTGCACACATTATATATCAGCCAGTGGCTCTCTCTCTGCACACACTATAACAGCCAGTGTCTCTCTCTGCACACACTATAACAGCCACTGTCTCTGCACACACTAACAGCCGGTGTGTCTCTCTGCACACACTATAACAGCCACTGTCTCTGCACACACTATAACAGCCAGTGCTCCTCTCTCTCTGCACACATTATATAACAGCCAGTGGCTCTCTCTCTGCACACACTATAACAGCCACTGTCTCTGCACACACTATAACAGCCAGTGCTCCTCTCTCTCTGCACACATTATATATCAGCCAGTGGCTCTCTCTCTGCACACACTATAACAGGCAGTGTCTCTCTCTGCACACACTAACAGCCAGTGTCTCTCTCTGCACACACTATAACAGCCAATGTCTCTGCACACACTAACAGCCGGTGTGTCTCTCTGCACACACTATAACAGCCACTGTCTCTGCACACACCATAACAGCCAGTGCTCCTCTCTCTCTGCACACACCATAACAGCCAGTGTCTCTCTCTCTGCACACACTATAACAGTCAGTGCCTCTCTCTCTGCACACACTATAACAGCCAGTGCGTCTCTCTCTGCACACACTATAACAGCCAGTGCGTCTCTCTCTGCACGCACTATAACAGCCAGTGCCTCTCTCTCTGCACGCACTATAACAGCCAGTGCCTCTCTCTCTGCACGCACTATAACAGCCAGTGCCTCTCTCTCTGCACGCACTATAACAGCCAGTGCTCCTCTCTCTCTGCACGCACTATAACAGCCAGTGCTCCTCTCTCTCTGCACGCACTATAACAGCCAGTGCTCCTCTCTCTCTGCACGCACTAACAGCCAGTGTCTCTCTCTGCACGCACTATAACAGCCAGTGTCTCTCTCTGCACACACTATAACAGCCAGTGTCTCTCTCTGCACACACTATAACAGCCAGTGTCTCTCTCTCTGCACACACTATAACAGCCACTGTCTCTCTCTGCACACACTATAACAGCCACTGTCTCTCTCTGCACACACTATAACAGCCAGTGTGTCTGTATGCACACACTAACAGCCGGTGTCTCTCTCTGCACACACTATAACAGCTACTGTCTCTCTCTGCACACACTATAACAGCCACTGTCTCTGCACACACTATAACAGCCAGTGCTCCTCTCTCTCTGCACACATTATATATCAGCCAGTGGCTCTCTCTCTGCACACACTATAACAGCCGGTGTGTCTCTCTGCACACACTATAACAGCCACTGTCTCTGCACACACTAACAGCCGGTGTGTCTCTCTGCACACACTATAACAGCCACTGTCTCTGCACACACTATAACAGCCAGTGCTCCTCTCTCTCTGCACACACCATAACAGCCAGTGTCTCTCTCTCTGCACACACTATAACAGTCAGTGCCTCTCTCTGCACACACTATAACAGCCACTGTCTCTGCACACACTAACAGCCGGTGTGTCTCTCTGCACACACTATAACAGCCACTGTCTCTGCACACACCATAACAGCCAGTGCTCCTCTCTCTCTGCACACACCATAACAGCCAGTGTCTCTCTCTCTGCACACACTATAACAGTCAGTGCCTCTCTCTCTGCACACACTATAACAGCCAGTGCTCCTCTCTCTCTGCACACACTATAACAGCCAGTGCTCCTCTCTCTCTGCACACTATAACAGCCAGTGTCTCTCTCTGCACACACTATAACAGCCAGTGTGTCTCTCTGCACACACTAACAGCCGGTGTCTCTCTCTGCACACACTATAACAGCCACTGTCTCTCTCTGCACACACTATAACAGCCACTGTCTCTCTCTGCACACATTATATAACAGCCAGTGTCTCTCTCTGCACACACTATAACAGCCAGTGTCTCTCTCTGCACACACTAACAGCCAGTGTCTCTCTCTGCACACACTATAACAGCCACTGTCTCTCTCTGCACACACTATAACAGCCACTGTCTCTCTCTGCACACACTATAACAGCCACTGTCTCTGCACACACTATAACAGCCAGTGCTCCTCTCTCTCTGCACACATTATATAACAGCCAGTGGCTCTCTCTCTGCACACACTATAACAGGCAGTGTCTCTCTCTGCACACACTATAACAGCCAGTGTCTCTCTCTGCACACACTATAACAGCCGGTGTGTCTGTATGCACACACTAACAGCCGGTGTCTCTCTCTGCACACACTATAACAGCTACTGTCTCTCTCTGCACACACTATAACAGCGACTGTCTCTGCACACACTATAACAGCCAGTGCTCCTCTCTCTCTGCACACATTATATATCAGCCAGTGGCTCTCTCTCTGCACACACTATAACAGCCAATGTCTCTCTCTGCACACACTATAACAGCCACTGTCTCTGCACACACTATAACAGCCAGTGCTCCTCTCTCTCTGCACACACTATAACAGCCAGTGCCTCTCTCTGCACACACTATAACAGCCAGTGCCTCTCTCTCTGCACACACTATAACAGCCACTGTCTCTGCACACACTAACAGCCGGTGTGTCTCTCTGCACACACTATAACAGCCACTGTCTCTGCACACACTATAACAGCCAGTGCTCCTCTCTCTCTGCACACACTATAACAGCCAGTGGCTCTCTCTCTGCACACACTATAACAGCCAGTGCCTCTCTCTGCACACACTATAACAGCCAGTGCCTCTCTCTCTGCACACACTATAACAGCCAGTGCCTCTCTCTGCACACACTATAACAGCCAGTGCCTCTCTCTGCACACACTATAACAGCCACTGTCTCTGCACACACTAACAGCCAGTGTCTCTCTCTCTGCACACACTATAACAGCCAGTGCCTCTCTCTCTGCACACACTATAACAGCCAGTGCCTCTCTCTCTGCACACACTATAACAGCCAGTGCCTCTGCACACACTATAACAGCCAGTGCCTCTCTCTCTGCACACACTATAACAGCCAGTGCCTCTCTCTGCACACACTATAACAGCCAGTGCCTCTCTCTGCACACACTATAACAGCCAGTGCCTCTCTCTCTGCACACACTATAACAGCCAGTGTCTCTCTCTCTGCACAAACCATAACAGCCAGTGTCTCTCTGCACACACCATAACAGCCAGTGTCTCTCTGCACACACCATAACAGCCAGTGTCTCTGCACACACTATAACAGCCAGTGCTCCTCTCTCTCTGCACACACCATAACAGCCAGTGCTCCTCTCTCTCTGCACACACCATAACAGCCAGTGCTCCTCTCTCTCTGCACACACCATAACAGCCAGTGTCTCTCTCTGCACACACCATAACAGCCAGTGTCTCTCTCTGCACACACCATAACAGCCAGTGTCTCTCTCTGCACACACCATAACAGCCAGTGCCTCTCTGCACACACCATAACAGCCAGTGCCTCTCTCTCTGCACACACTATAACAGCCAGTGCCTCTCTCTCTGCACACACTATAACAGCTACTGTCTCTCTCTGCACACACTATAACAGCCACTGTCTCTGCACACACTATAACAGCCAGTGCTCCTCTCTCTCTGCACACATTATATATCAGCCAGTGGCTCTCTCTCTGCACACACTATAACAGGCAGTGTCTCTCTCTGCACACACTAACAGCCAGTGTCTCTCTCTGCACACACTATAACAGCCACTGTCTCTGCACACACTATAACAGCCAGTGCTCCTCTCTCTCTGCACACATTATATAACAGCCAGTGGCTCTCTCTCTGCACACACTATAACAGCCAGTGCCTCTCTCTCTGCACACACCATAACAGCCACTGTCTCTGCACACACCATAACAGCCAGTGCTCCTCTCTCTCTGCACACACCATAACAGCCAGTGGCTCTCTCTCTGCACACACCATAACAGCCAGTGTCTCTCTCTGCACACACCATAACAGCCAGTGTCTCTCTCTGCGCACACCATAACAGCCAGTGTCTCTCTCTGCGCACACCATAACAGCCAGTGTCTCTCTCTGCGCACACCATAACAGCCAGTGTCTCTCTCTGCGCACACTATAACAGCCAGTGCTCCTCTCTCTCTGCAGACACTATAACAGCCAGTGCTCCTCTCTCTCTGCACACACTATAACAGCCAGTGTCTCTCTCTGCACACACTATAACAGCCAGTGTCTCTCTCTGCACACACTATAACAGCCACTGTCTCTCTCTGCACACACTATAACAGCCACTGTCTCTGCACACACTATAACAGCCAGTGCTCCTCTCTCTCTGCACACATTATATATCAGCCAGTGGCTCTCTCTCTGCACACACTATAACAGGCAGTGTCTCTCTCTGCACACACCATAACAGCCAGTGTCTCTCTCTGCACACACCATAACAGCCAGTGTCTCTCTCTGCACACACCATAACAGCCAGTGTCTCTCTCTGCACACACCGTAACAGCCTGTGTCTCTCTCTGCACACACTATAACAGCCAGCGCCTCTCTCTCTGCACACACTATAACAGCCAGCGCCTCTCTCTCTGCACACACTATAACAGCCAGTGCCTCTCTCTCTGCACACACTATAACAGCCACTGTCTCTCTCTGCACATACTATAACAGCCACTGTCTCTCTCTGCACACACTATAACAGCCAGTGTCTCTCTCTGCACACACTATAACAGCCACTGTCTCTGCACACACTAACAGCCGGTGTGTCTCTCTGCACACACTATAACAGCCACTGTCTCTGCACACACTATAACAGCCAGTGCTCCTCTCTCTCTGCACACATTATATAACAGCCAGTGGCTCTCTCTCTGCACACACTATAACAGCCACTGTCTCTGCACACACTATAACAGCCAGTGCTCCTCTCTCTCTGCACACATTATATATCAGCCAGTGGCTCTCTCTCTGCACACACTATAACAGGCAGTGTCTCTCTCTGCACACACTAACAGCCAGTGTCTCTCTCTGCACACACTATAACAGCCAATGTCTCTGCACACACTAACAGCCGGTGTGTCTCTCTGCACACACTATAACAGCCACTGTCTCTGCACACACCATAACAGCCAGTGCTCCTCTCTCTCTGCACACACCATAACAGCCAGTGTCTCTCTCTCTGCACACACTATAACAGTCAGTGCCTCTCTCTCTGCACACACTATAACAGCCAGTGCGTCTCTCTCTGCACACACTATAACAGCCAGTGCGTCTCTCTCTGCACGCACTATAACAGCCAGTGCCTCTCTCTCTGCACGCACTATAACAGCCAGTGCCTCTCTCTCTGCACGCACTATAACAGCCAGTGCCTCTCTCTCTGCACGCACTATAACAGCCAGTGCTCCTCTCTCTCTGCACGCACTATAACAGCCAGTGCTCCTCTCTCTCTGCACGCACTATAACAGCCAGTGCTCCTCTCTCTCTGCACGCACTAACAGCCAGTGTCTCTCTCTGCACACACTATAACAGCCAGTGTCTCTCTCTGCACACACTATAACAGCCAGTGTCTCTCTCTGCACACACTATAACAGCCAGTGTCTCTCTCTCTGCACACACTATAACAGCCACTGTCTCTCTCTGCACACACTATAACAGCCACTGTCTCTCTCTGCACACACTATAACAGCCACTGTCTCTCTCTGCACACACTATAACAGCCAGTGTGTCTGTATGCACACACTAACAGCCGGTGTCTCTCTCTGCACACACTATAACAGCTACTGTCTCTCTCTGCACACACTATAACAGCCACTGTCTCTGCACACACTATAACAGCCAGTGCTCCTCTCTCTCTGCACACATTATATATCAGCCAGTGGCTCTCTCTCTGCACACACTATAACAGCCAGTGTCTCTCTCTGCACACACTATAACAGCCACTGTCTCTGCACACACTAACAGCCGGTGTGTCTCTCTGCACACACTATAACAGCCACTGTCTCTGCACACACTAACAGCCGGTGTGTCTCTCTGCACACACTATAACAGCCACTGTCTCTGCACACACTATAACAGCCAGTGCTCCTCTCTCTCTGCACACACCATAACAGCCAGTGTCTCTCTCTCTGCACACACTATAACAGTCAGTGCCTCTCTCTGCACACACTATAACAGCCACTGTCTCTGCACACACTAACAGCCGGTGTGTCTCTCTGCACACACTATAACAGCCACTGTCTCTGCACACACCATAACAGCCAGTGCTCCTCTCTCTCTGCACACACCATAACAGCCAGTGTCTCTCTCTCTGCACACACTATAACAGTCAGTGCCTCTCTCTCTGCACACACTATAACAGCCAGTGCTCCTCTCTCTCTGCACACACTATAACAGCCAGTGCTCCTCTCTCTCTGCACACTATAACAGCCAGTGTCTCTCTCTGCACACACTATAACAGCCAGTGTGTCTCTCTGCACACACTAACAGCCAGTGTGTCTCTCTGCACACACTAACAGCCGGTGTCTCTCTCTGCACACACTATAACAGCCACTGTCTCTCTCTGCACACACTATAACAGCCACTGTCTCTCTCTGCACACATTATATAACAGCCAGTGTCTCTCTCTGCACACACTATAACAGCCAGTGTCTCTCTCTGCACACACTAACAGCCAGTGTCTCTCTCTGCACACACTATAACAGCCACTGTCTCTCTCTGCACACACTATAACAGCCACTGTCTCTCTCTGCACACACTATAACAGCCACTGTCTCTGCACACACTATCAGCCGGTGTGTCTGTCTGCACACACTATAACAGCCAGTGCTCCTCTCTCTCTGCACACATTATATAACAGCCAGTGGCTCTCTCTCTGCACACACTATAACAGGCAGTGTCTCTCTCTGCACACACTATAACAGCCAGTGTCTCTCTCTGCACACACTATAACAGCCGGTGTGTCTGTATGCACACACTAACAGCCGGTGTCTCTCTCTGCACACACTATAACAGCTACTGTCTCTCTCTGCACACACTATAACAGCGACTGTCTCTGCACACACTATAACAGCCAGTGCTCCTCTCTCTCTGCACACATTATATATCAGCCAGTGGCTCTCTCTCTGCACACACTATAACAGCCAATGTCTCTCTCTGCACACACTATAACAGCCACTGTCTCTGCACACACTAACAGCCGGTGTGTCTCTCTGCACACACTATAACAGCCACTGTCTCTGCACACACTATAACAGCCAGTGCTCCTCTCTCTCTGCACACATTATATAACAGCCAGTGGCTCTCTCTCTGCACACGCTATAACAGCCAGTGCCTCTCTCTCTGCACACACTATAACAGCCAGTGCCTCTCTCTCTGCACGCACTATAACAGCCAGTGCTCCTCTCTCTCTGCACACACTAACAGCCAGTGTCTCTCTCTGCACACACTAACAGCCAGTGTCTCTCTCTGCACACATTATATAACAGCCAGTGGCTCTCTCTCTGCACACACTATAACAGCCAGTGCCTCTCTCTCTGCACACACTATAACAGCCAGTGCCTCTCTCTCTGCACGCACTATAACAGCCAGTGCTCCTCTCTCTCTGCACGCACTATAACAGCCAGTGCTCCTCTCTCTCTGCACACACTAACAGCCAGTGTCTCTCTCTGCACACACTATAACAGCCACTGTCTCTGCACACACTAACAGCCGGTGTGTCTCTCTGCACACACTATAACAGCCACTGTCTCTGCACACACTATAACAGCCAGTGCTCCTCTCTCTCTGCACACATTATATAACAGCCAGTGGCTCTCTCTCTGCACACACTATAACAGCCACTGTCTCTGCACACACTATAACAGCCAGTGCTCCTCTCTCTCTGCACACATTATATATCAGCCAGTGGCTCTCTCTCTGCACACACTATAACAGGCAGTGTCTCTCTCTGCACACACTAACAGCCAGTGTCTCTCTCTGCACACACTATAACAGCCAATGTCTCTGCACACACTAACAGCCGGTGTGTCTCTCTGCACACACTATAACAGCCACTGTCTCTGCACACACCATAACAGCCAGTGCTCCTCTCTCTCTGCACACACCATAACAGCCAGTGTCTCTCTCTCTGCACACACTATAACAGTCAGTGCCTCTCTCTCTGCACACACTATAACAGCCAGTGCGTCTCTCTCTGCACACACTATAACAGCCAGTGCGTCTCTCTCTGCACGCACTATAACAGCCAGTGCCTCTCTCTCTGCACGCACTATAACAGCCAGTGCCTCTCTCTCTGCACGCACTATAACAGCCAGTGCCTCTCTCTCTGCACGCACTATAACAGCCAGTGCTCCTCTCTCTCTGCACGCACTATAACAGCCAGTGCTCCTCTCTCTCTGCACGCACTATAACAGCCAGTGCTCCTCTCTCTCTGCACGCACTAACAGCCAGTGTCTCTCTCTGCACACACTATAACAGCCAGTGTCTCTCTCTGCACACACTATAACAGCCAGTGTCTCTCTCTGCACACACTATAACAGCCAGTGTCTCTCTCTCTGCACACACTATAACAGCCACTGTCTCTCTCTGCACACACTATAACAGCCACTGTCTCTCTCTGCACACACTATAACAGCCACTGTCTCTCTCTGCACACACTATAACAGCCAGTGTGTCTGTATGCACACACTAACAGCCGGTGTCTCTCTCTGCACACACTATAACAGCTACTGTCTCTCTCTGCACACACTATAACAGCCACTGTCTCTGCACACACTATAACAGCCAGTGCTCCTCTCTCTCTGCACACATTATATATCAGCCAGTGGCTCTCTCTCTGCACACACTATAACAGCCAGTGTCTCTCTCTGCACACACTATAACAGCCACTGTCTCTGCACACACTAACAGCCGGTGTGTCTCTCTGCACACACTATAACAGCCACTGTCTCTGCACACACTAACAGCCGGTGTGTCTCTCTGCACACACTATAACAGCCACTGTCTCTGCACACACTATAACAGCCAGTGCTCCTCTCTCTCTGCACACACCATAACAGCCAGTGTCTCTCTCTCTGCACACACTATAACAGTCAGTGCCTCTCTCTGCACACACTATAACAGCCACTGTCTCTGCACACACTAACAGCCGGTGTGTCTCTCTGCACACACTATAACAGCCACTGTCTCTGCACACACCATAACAGCCAGTGCTCCTCTCTCTCTGCACACACCATAACAGCCAGTGTCTCTCTCTCTGCACACACTATAACAGTCAGTGCCTCTCTCTCTGCACACACTATAACAGCCAGTGCTCCTCTCTCTCTGCACACACTATAACAGCCAGTGCTCCTCTCTCTCTGCACACTATAACAGCCAGTGTCTCTCTCTGCACACACTATAACAGCCAGTGTGTCTCTCTGCACACACTAACAGCCAGTGTGTCTCTCTGCACACACTAACAGCCGGTGTCTCTCTCTGCACACACTATAACAGCCACTGTCTCTCTCTGCACACACTATAACAGCCACTGTCTCTCTCTGCACACATTATATAACAGCCAGTGTCTCTCTCTGCACACACTATAACAGCCAGTGTCTCTCTCTGCACACACTAACAGCCAGTGTCTCTCTCTGCACACACTATAACAGCCACTGTCTCTCTCTGCACACACTATAACAGCCACTGTCTCTCTCTGCACACACTATAACAGCCACTGTCTCTCTCTGCACACACTATAACAGCCACTGTCTCTGCACACACTATCAGCCGGTGTGTCTGTCTGCACACACTATAACAGCCAGTGCTCCTCTCTCTCTGCACACATTATATAACAGCCAGTGGCTCTCTCTCTGCACACACTATAACAGGCAGTGTCTCTCTCTGCACACACTATAACAGCCAGTGTCTCTCTCTGCACACACTATAACAGCCGGTGTGTCTGTATGCACACACTAACAGCCGGTGTCTCTCTCTGCACACACTATAACAGCTACTGTCTCTCTCTGCACACACTATAACAGCGACTGTCTCTGCACACACTATAACAGCCAGTGCTCCTCTCTCTCTGCACACATTATATATCAGCCAGTGGCTCTCTCTCTGCACACACTATAACAGCCAATGTCTCTCTCTGCACACACTATAACAGCCACTGTCTCTGCACACACTAACAGCCGGTGTGTCTCTCTGCACACACTATAACAGCCACTGTCTCTGCACACACTATAACAGCCAGTGCTCCTCTCTCTCTGCACACATTATATAACAGCCAGTGGCTCTCTCTCTGCACACGCTATAACAGCCAGTGCCTCTCTCTCTGCACACACTATAACAGCCAGTGCCTCTCTCTCTGCACGCACTATAACAGCCAGTGCTCCTCTCTCTCTGCACACACTAACAGCCAGTGTCTCTCTCTGCACACATTATATAACAGCCAGTGGCTCTCTCTCTGCACACACTATAACAGCCAGTGCCTCTCTCTGCACACACTATAACAGCCAGTGCCTCTCTCTCTGCACACACTATAACAGCCAGTGCCTCTCTCTCTGCACGCACTATAACAGCCAGTGCTCCTCTCTCTCTGCACGCACTATAACAGCCAGTGCTCCTCTCTCTCTGCACACACTAACAGCCAGTGTCTCTCTCTGCACACACTATAACAGCCAGTGTCTCTCTCTGCACACACTATAACAGCCAGTGTCTCTCTCTGCACACACCATAACAGCCAGTGTCTCTCTCTGCACACACCATAACAGCCAGTGTCTCTCTCTGCACACACCATAACAGCCAGTGTCTCTCTCTGCACACACCATAACAGCCAGTGTCTCTCTCTGCACACACTATAACAGCCAGTGCCTCTCTCTCTGCACACACTATAACAGCCAGTGCTCCTCTCTCTCTGCACACACTATAACAGCCAGTGCTCCTCTCTCTCTGCACACACTAACAGCCAGTGCTCCTCTCTCTCTGCACACTATAACAGCCAGTGTCTCTCTCTGCACACACTATAACAGCCAGTGTGTCTCTCTGCACACACTAACAGCCAGTGTGTCTCTCTGCACACACTAACAGCCAGTGTGTCTCTCTGCACACACTAACAGCCAGTGTCTCTCTCTGCACACACTATAACAGCCACTGTCTCTCTCTGCACACACTATAACAGCCACTGTCTCTCTCTGCACACACTATAACAGCCAATGTCTCTGCACACACTAACAGCCGGTGTGTCTCTCTGCACACACTATAACAGCCACTGTCTCTGCACACACTAACAGCCGGTGTGTCTCTCTGCACACACTAACAGCCGGTGTGTCTCTCTGCACACACTATAACAGCCACTGTCTCTGCACACACTATAACAGCCAGTGCTCCTCTCTCTCTGCACACACTATAACAGCCAGTGCCTCTCTCTCTGCACACACTATAACAGCCAGTGTCTCTCTCTGCACACACTATAACAGGCAGTGTCTCTCTCTGCACACACTATAACAGGCAGTGTCTCTCTCTGCACACACTATAACAGGCAGTGTCTCTCTGTGCACACACTATAACAGCCAGTGTCTCTCTCTCTGCACACACCATAACAGCCACTGTCTCTCTCTGCACACACCATAACAGCCAGTGCTCCTCTCTCTTTGCACACACTATAACAGCCAGTGCTCCTCTCTCTCTGCACACTATAACAGCCAGTGTCTCTCTCTGCACACACTATAACAGCCACTGTCTCTCTCTGCACACACTAACAGCCGGTGTGTCTCTCTGCACACACTATAACAGCCACTGTCTCTCTCTGCACACACTATAACAGCCACTGTCTCTGCACACACTAACAGCCGGTGTGTCTCTCTGCACACACTATAACAGCCACTGTCTCTGCACACACTAACAGCCGGTGTGTCTCTCTGCATACACTATAACAGCCACTGTCTCTCTCTGCACACACTAACAGCCAGTGTCTCTCTCTGCACACACTATAACAGCCACTGTCTCTGCACACACTAACAGCCGGTGTGTCTCTCTGCACACACTATAACAGCCACTGTCTCTGCACACACCATAACAGCCAGTGCTCCTCTCTCTCTGCACACACCATAACAGCCAGTGTCTCTCTCTGCACACACTATAACAGCCACTGTCTCTCTCTGCACACACTAACAGCCGGTGTGTCTCTCTGCACACACTATAACAGCCACTGTCTCTCTCTGCACACACTATAAAATCCACTGTCTCTGCACACACTAACAGCCGGTGTGTCTCTCTGCACACACTATAACAGCCACTGTCTCTGCACACACTAACAGCCGGTGTGTCTCTCTGCACACACTATAACAGCCACTGTCTCTCTCTGCACACACTAACAGCCAGTGTCTCTCTCTGCACACACTATAACAGCCACTGTCTCTGCACACACTAACAGCCGGTGTGTCTCTCTGCACACACTATAACAGCCACTGTCTCTGCACACACCATAACAGCCAGTGTCTCTCTCTCTGCACACACTATAACAGTCAGTGCCTCTCTCTCTGCACACACTATAACAGCCAGTACCTCTCTCTGCACACACTATAACAGCCAGTGCCTCACTCTCTGCACGCACTATAACAGCCAGTGCTCCTCTCTCTCTGCACGCACTATAACAGCCAGTGCTCCTCTCTCTCTGCACGCACTATAACAGCCACTGCTCCTCTCTCTCTGCACGCACTATAACAGCCAGTGCTCCTCTCTCTCTGCACGCACTAACAGCCAGTGTCTCTCTCTGCACACACTATAACAGCCAGTGTCTCTCTCTGCACACACTATAACAGCCAGTGTCTCTCTCTGCACACACCATAACAGCCAGTGTCTCTCTCTGCACACACTATAACAGCCAGTGCTCCTCTCTCTCTGCACACACTTTAACAGCCAGTGCTCCTCTCTCTCTGCACACACTATAACAGCCAGTGCTCCTCTCTCTCTGCACACACTATAACAGCCAGTGCTCCTCTCTCTCTGCACACACTATAACAGCCAGTGCTCCTCTCTCTCTGCACACTATAACAGCCAGTGTCTCTCTCTGCACACACTATAACAGCCAGTGTGTCTCTCTGCACACAGTAACAGCCAGTGTGTCTCTCTGCACACACTAACAGCCAGTGTGTCTCTCTGCACACACTAACAGCCGGTGTCTCTCTCTGCACACACTATAACAGCCACTGTCTCTCTCTGCACACACTATAACAGCCACTGTCTCTCTCTGCACACATTATATAACAGCCAGTGTCTCTCTCTGCACACATTATATAACAGCCAGTGTCTCTCTCTGCACACACTAACAGCCAGTGTCTCTCTCTGCACACACTATAACAGCCAGTGTCTCTCTCTGCACACACTATAACAGCCACTGTCTCTCTCTGCACACACTATAACAGCCACTGTCTCTGCACACACTATCAGCCGGTGTGTCTGTCTGCACACACTATAACAGCCACTGTCTCTGCACACACTATAACAGCCAGTGCTCCTCTCTCTCTGCACACATTATATAACAGCCAGTGGCTCTCTCTCTGCACACACTATAACAGGCAGTGTCTCTCTCTGCACACACTATAACAGCCAGTGTCTCTCTCTGCACACACTATAACAGCCGGTGTGTCTGTATGCACACACTAACAGCCGGTGTCTCTCTCTGCACACACTATAACAGCTACTGTCTCTCTCTGCACACACTATAACAGCCACTGTCTCTGCACACACTATAACAGCCAGTGCTCCTCTCTCTCTGCACACATTATATATCAGCCAGTGGCTCTCTCTCTGCACACACTATAATAGCCAATGTCTCTCTCTGCACACACTATAACAGCCACTGTCTCTGCAAACACTAACAGCCAGTGTCTCTCTCTGCACACACTATAACAGCCACAGTGCACAGTGTCTCTCTGCACACACTATAACAGCCACTGTCTCTGCACACACTATAACAGCCAGTGCTCCTCTCTCTCTGCACACATTATATAACAGCCAGTGGCTCTCTCTCTGCACACACTATAACAGCCAGTGTCTCTCTCTGCACACACTATAACAGCCAGTGCCTCTCTCTCTGCACACACTTTAACAGCCAGTGCCTCTCTCTCTGCACGCACTATAACAGCCAGTGCCTCTCTCTCTGCACGCACTATAACAGGCAGTGTCTCTCTCTGCACGCACTATAACAGCCACTGTCTCTCTCTGCACGCACTATAACAGCCACTGTCTCTGCACACACTAACAGCCGATGTGTCTCTCTGCACACACTATAACAGCCAGTGCTCCTCTCTCTCTGCACACATTATATAACAGCCAGTGGCTCTCTCTCTGCACACACTATAACAGCCACTGTCTCTGCACACACTATAACAGCCAGTGCTCCTATCTCTCTGCACACATTATATATCAGCCAGTGGCTCTCTCTCTGCACACACTAACAGGCAGTGTCTCTCTCTGCACACACTATAACAGCCAGTACCTCTCTCTGCACACACTATAACAGCCAGTGCCTCTCTCTCTGCATGCACTATAACAGCCAGTGCCTCTCTCTCTGCACGCACTATAACAGCCAGTGCTCCTCTCTCTCTGCACGCACTATAACAGCCAGTGCTCCTCTCTCTCTGCACGCACTATAACAGCCAGTGCTCCTCTCTCTCTGCACGCACTAACAGCCAGTGTCTCTCTCTGCACACACCATAACAGCCAGTGTCTCTCTCTGCACACACCATAACAGCCAGTGTCTCTCTCTGCACACACCATAACAGCCAGTGTCTCTCTCTGCACACACCATAACAGCCAGTGTGTCTCTCTGCACACACTATAACAGCCAGTGTGTCTCTCTGCACACACTAACAGCCAGTGTGTCTCTCTGCACACACTAACAGCCACTGTCTCTCTCTGCACACACTATAACAGCCACTGTCTCTCTCTGCACACATTATATAACAGCCAGTGTCTCTCTCTGCACACACTATAACAGCCAGTGTCTCTCTCTGCACACACTAACAGCCAGTGTCTCTCTCTGCACACACTAACAGCCAGTGTCTCTCTCTGCACACACTATAACAGCCACTGTCTCTCTCTGCACACACTATAACAGCCACTGTCTCTCTCTGCACACACTATCAGCCGGTGTGTCTGTCTGCACACACTATAACAGCCACTGTCTCTGCACACACTATAACAGCCAGTGCTCCTCTCTCTCTGCACACATTATATAACAGCCAGTGGCTCTCTCTCTGCACACACTATAACAGGCAGTGTCTCTCTCTGCACACACTATAACAGCCACAGTCTCTCTCTGCACACACTATAACAGCCATTGTCTCTGCACACACTAACAGCCGGTGTGTCTCTCTGCACACACTATAACAGCCACTGTCTCTGCACACACTAACAGCCGGTGTGTCTCTCTGCACACACTATAACAGCCACTGTCTCTGCACACACTAACAGCCGGTGTGTCTCTCTGCACACACTATAACAGCCAGTGCTCCTCTCTCTCTACACACACTATAACAGCCAGTGCCTCTCTCTCTGCACACACTATAACAGCCAGTGCCTCTCTCTCTGCACACACTATAACAGCCAGTGCCTCTCTCTCTGCACACACTATAACAGCCAGTGCCTCTCTCTGCACACACTATAACAGCCAGTGCCTCTCTCTCTGCACACACTATAACAGCCACTGTCTCTGCACACACTAACAGCCGGTGTGTCTCTCTGCACACACTATAACAGCCACTGTCTCTGCACACACTATAACAGCCAGTGCTCCTCTCTCTCTGCACATACTATAACAGCCAGTGCCTCTCTCTCTCTGCACACACTATAACAGCCAGTGTCTCTCTCTGCACACACTATAACAGGCAGTGTCTCTCTCTGCACACACCATAACAGCCAGTGTCTCTCTGCACACACCATAACAGCCAGTGTCTCTCTCTCTGCACACACCATAACAGCCACTGTCTCTCTCTGCACACACCATAACAGCCAGTGCTCCTCTCTTTTTGCACACACTATAACAGCCAGTGCTCCTCTCTCTCTGCACACTATAACAGCCAGTGTCTCTCTCTGCACACACTATAACAGCCAGTTGCTCTCTCTGCACACACTATAACAGCCAGTGGCTCTCTCTGCACACACTATAACAGCCACTGTCTCTCTCTGCACACACTATAACAGCCACTGTCTCTGCACACACTAACAGCCGGTGTGTCTCTCTGCACACACTATAACAGCCACTGTCTCTCTCTGCACACACTATAACAGCCACTGTCTCTGCACACACTAACAGCCGGTGTGTCTCTCTGCACACACTATAACAGCCACTGTCTCTCTCTGCACACACTAACAGCCGGTGTGTCTCTCTGCACACACTATAACAGCCACTGTCTCTCTCTGCACACACTAACAGCCACTGTCTCTGCACACACTAACAGCCGGTGTGTCTCTCTGCACACACTATAACAGCCACTGTCTCTGCACACACTAACAGCCGGTGTGTCTCTCTGCACACACTATAACAGCCACTGTCTCTGCACACACTAACAGCCGGTGTGTCTCTCTGCACACACTATAACAGCCACTGTCTCTCTCTGCACACACTAACAGCCAGTGTCTCTCTCTGCACACACTATAACAGCCACTGTCTCTGCACACACTAACAGCCGGTGTGTCTCTCTGCACACACTATAACAGCCACTGTCTCTGCACACACCATAACAGCCAGTGCTCCTCTCTCTCTGCACACACCATAACAGCCAGTGTCTCTCTCTCTGCACACACTATAACAGTCAGTGCCTCTCTCTCTGCACACACTATAACAGCCAGTACCTCTCTCTGCACACACTATAACAGCCAGTGCCTCTCTCTCTGCACGCACTATAACAGCCAGTGCTCCTCTCTCTCTGCACGCACTATAACAGCCACTGCTCCTCTCTCTCTGCACGCACTATAACAGCCAGTGCTCCTCTCTCTCTGCACGCACTAACAGCCAGTGTCTCTCTCTGCACACACTATAACAGCCAGTGTCTCTCTCTGCACACACTATAACAGCCAGTGTCTCTCTCTGCACACACCATAACAGCCAGTGTCTCTCTCTGCACACACTATAACAGCCAGTGCTCCTCTCTCTCTGCACACACTATAACAGCCAGTGCTCCTCTCTCTCTGCACACACTATAACAGCCAGTGCTCCTCTCTCTCTGCACACACTATAACAGCCAGTGCTCCTCTCTCTCTGCACACACTATAACAGCCAGTGCTCCTCTCTCTCTGCACACTATAACAGCCAGTGTCTCTCTCTGCACACACTATAACAGCCAGTGTGTCTCTCTGCACACAGTAACAGCCAGTGTGTCTCTCTGCACACACTAACAGCCAGTGTGTCTCTCTGCACACACTAACAGCCGGTGTCTCTCTCTGCACACACTATAACAGCCACTGTCTCTCTCTGCACACAATATAACAGCCACTGTCTCTCTCTGCACACATTATATAACAGCCAGTGTCTCTCTCTGCACACATTATATAACAGCCAGTGTCTCTCTCTGCACACACTATAACAGCCAGTGTCTCTCTCTGCATACACTAACAGCCAGTGTCTCTCTCTGCACACACTATAACAGCCAGTGTCTCTCTCTGCACACACTATAACAGCCACTGTCTCTCTCTGCACACACTATAACAGCCACTGTCTCTGCACACACTATCAGCCGGTGTGTCTGTCTGCACACACTATAACAGCCACTGTCTCTGCACACACTATAACAGCCAGTGCTCCTCTCTCTCTGCACACATTATATAACAGCCAGTGGCTCTCTCTCTGCACACACTATAACAGGCAGTGTCTCTCTCTGCACACACTATAACAGCCAGTGTCTCTCTCTGCACACACTATAACAGCCGGTGTGTCTGTATGCACACACTAACAGCCGGTGTCTCTCTCTGCACACACTATAACAGCTACTGTCTCTCTCTGCACACACTATAACAGCCACTGTCTCTGCACACACTATAACAGCCAGTGCTCCTCTCTCTCTGCACACATTATATATCAGCCAGTGGCTCTCTCTCTGCACACACTATAACAGCCAATGTCTCTCTCTGCACACACTATAACAGCCACTGTCTCTGCAAACATTAACAGCCGGTGTGTCTCTCTGCACACACTATAACAGCCACTGTCTCTGCACACACTAACAGCCAGTGTCTCTCTCTGCACACACTATAACAGCCACAGTGCACAGTGTCTCTCTGCACACACTATAACAGCCACTGTCTCTGCACACACTATAACAGCCAGTGCTCCTCTCTCTCTGCACACATTATATAACAGCCAGTGGCTCTCTCTCTGCACACACTATAACAGCCAGTGTCTCTCTCTGCACACACTATAACAGCCAGTGCCTCTCTCTCTGCACACACTTTAACAGCCAGTGCCTCTCTCTCTGTATGCACTATAACAGCCAGTGCCTCTCTATCTGCACGCACTATAACAGGCAGTGTCTCTCTCTGCACACACTATAACAGCCACTGTCTCTGCACACACTAACAGCCGGTGTGTCTCTCTGCACACACTATAACAGCCAGTGCTCCTCTCTCTCTGCACACATTATATAACAGCCAGTGGCTCTCTCTCTGCACACACTATAACAGCCACTGTCTCTGCACACACTATAACAGCCAGTGCTCCTATCTCTCTGCACACATTATATATCAGCCAGTGGCTCTCTCTCTGCACACACTAACAGGCAGTGTCTCTCTCTGCACACACTAACAGCCAGTGTCTCTCTCTGCACACACTATAACAGCCAGTACCTCTCTCTGCACACACTATAACAGCCAGTGCCTCTCTCTCTGCACGCACTATAACAGCCAGTGCCTCTCTCTCTGCACGCACTATAACAGCCAGTGCTCCTCTCTCTCTGCACGCACTATAACAGCCAGTGCTCCTCTCTCTCTGCACGCACTAACAGCCAGTGTCTCTCTGTGCACACACTATAACAGCCAGTGTCTCTCTCTGCACACACTATAACAGCCAGTGTCTCTCTCTGCACACACCATAACAGCCAGTGTCTCTCTCTGCACACACCATAACAGCCAGTGTCTCTCTCTGCACACACCATAACAGCCAGTGTGTCTGTCTGCACACACTAACAGCCAGTGTGTCTCTCTGCACACACTATAACAGCCACTGTCTCTCTCTGCACACACTATAACAGCCACTGTCTCTCTCTGCACACACTATAACAGCCACTGTCTCTCTCTGCACACATTATATAACAGCCAGTGTCTCTCTCTGCACACACTATAACAGCCAGTGTCTCTCTCTGCACACACTATAACAGCCAGTGTCTCTCTCTGCACACTCTAACAGCCAGTGTCTCTCTCTGCACACACTAACAGCCAGTGTCTCTCTCTGCACACACTATAACAGCCACTGTCTCTCTCTGCACACACTATAACAGCCACTGTCTCTCTCTGCACACACTATAACAGCCGGTGTGTCTGTCTGCACACACTATAACAGCCACTGTCTCTGCACACACTATAACAGCCAGTGCTCCTCTCTCTCTGCACACATTATATAACAGCCAGTGGCTCTCTCTCTGCACACACTATAACAGCCACAGTCTCTCTCTGCACACACTATAACAGCCATTGTCTCTGCACACACTAACAGCCGGTGTGTCTCTCTGCACACACTATAACAGCCACTGTCTCTGCACACACTAACAGCCGGTGTGTCTCTCTGCACACACTATAACAGCCACTGTCTCTGCACACACTAACAGCCGGTGTGTCTCTCTGCACACACTATAACAGCCAGTGCTCCTCTCTCTCTGCACACACTATAACAGCCAGTGCTCCTCTCTCTCTGCACACACTATAACAGCCAGTGTCTCTCTCTGCACACACTATAACAGCCACTGTCTCTGCACACACTATAACAGCCAGTGCTCCTCTCTCTCTGCACACACTATAACAGCCAGTGCCTCTCTCTCTCTGCACACACTATAACAGCCAGTGTCTCTCTCTGCACACACTATAACAGGCAGTGTCTCTCTCTGCACACACCATAACAGCCAGTGTCTCTCTGCACACACCATAACAGCCAGTGTCTCTCTCTCTGCACACACCATAACAGCCACTGTCTCTCTCTGCACACACCATAACAGCCAGTGCTCCTCTCTTTTTGCACACACTATAACAGCCAGTGCTCCTCTCTCTCTGCACACTATAACAGCCAGTGTCTCTCTCTGCACACACTATAACAGCCAGTTGCTCTCTCTGCACACACTATAACAGCCAGTGGCTCTCTCTGCACACACTATAACAGCCACTGTCTCTCTCTGCACACACTATAACAGCCACTGTCTCTGCACACACTAACAGCCGGTTTGTCTCTCTGCACACACTATAACAGCCACTGTCTCTCTCTGCACACACTATAACAGCCACTGTCTCTGCACACACTAACAGCCGGTGTGTCTCTCTGCACACACTATAACAGCCACTGTCTCTCTCTGCACACACTAACAGCCGGTGTGTCTCTCTGCACACACTATAACAGCCACTGTCTCTCTCTGCACACACTAACAGCCACTGTCTCTGCACACACTAACAGCCGGTGTGTCTCTCTGCACACACTATAACAGCCACTGTCTCTGCACACACTAACAGCCGGTGTGTCTCTCTGCACACACTATAACAGCCACTGTCTCTCTCTGCACACACTATAACAGCCACTGTCTCTGCACACACTAACAGCCGGTGTGTCTCTCTGCACACACTATAACAGCCACTGTCTCTCTCTGCACACACTATAACAGCCACTGTCTCTGCACACACTAACAGCCAGTGTCTCTCTCTGCACACACTATAACAGCCACTGTCTCTCTCTGCACACACTATAACAGCCACTGTCTCTCTCTGCACACACTATAACAGCCACTGTCTCTGCACACACTAACAGCCAGTGTCTCTCTCTGCACACACTATAACAGCCAGTGTCTCTCTCTGCACACACTAACAGCCAGTGTCTCTCTCTGCACACACTATAACAGCCACTGTCCCTGCACACACTATAACAGCCACTGTCTCTCTCTGCACACACTATAACAGCCAATGTCTCTGCACACACTAACAGCCGGTGTGTCTCTCTGCACACACTATAACAGCCACTGTCTCTGCACACACTATAACAGCCAGTGCTCCTCTCTCTCTGCACACACTATAACAGCCAGTGCCTCTCTCTGCACACACTATAACAGCCAGTGCCTCTCTCTCTGCACACACTATAACAGCCACTGTCTCTGCACACACTAACAGCCGGTGTGTCTCTCTGCACACACTATAACAGCCACTGTCTCTGCACACACTATAACAGCCAGTGCTCCTCTCTCTCTGCACACACTATAACAGCCAGTGGCTCTCTCTCTGCACACACTGTAACAGCCAGTGCCTCTCTCTGCACACACTATAACAGCCAGTGCCTCTCTCTCTGCACACACTAACAGCCAGTGCCTCTCTCTGCACACACTATAACAGCCAGTGCCTCTCTCTCTGCACACACCATAACAGCCAGTGTCTCTCTCTCTGCACACACCATAACAGCCAGTGTCTCTCTGCACACACCATAACAGCCAGTGTCTCTCTGCACACACCATAACAGCCAGTGTCTCTCTGCACACGCCATAACAGCCACTGTCTCTCTCTGCACACCCCATAACAGCCAGTGTCTCTCTGCACACGCCATAACAGCCAGTGTCTCTCTCTACACGCCATAACAGCCAGTGCCTCTCTCTGCACACACCATAACAGCCAGTGCCTCTCTCTGCACACACCATAACAGCCAGTGTCTCTCTCTGCACACACCATAACAGCCAGTGTCTCTCTCTGCACACACCATAACAGCCAGTGTCTCTCTCTGCACACACCATAACAGCCAGTGTCTCTCTCTGCACACACTATAACAGCCAGTGCCTCTCTCTCTGCACACACTATAACAGCCAGTGTCTCTCTCTCTGCACACACTATAACAGCCACTGTCTCTGCACACACTAACAGCCGGTGTGTCTCTCTGCACACACTATAACAGCCACTGTCTCTGCACACACTATAACAGCCAGTGCTCCTCTCTCTCTGCACACACCATAACAGCCAGTGCTCCTCTCTCTCTGCACACACCATAACAGCCAGTGCTCCTCTCTCTCTGCACACACCATAACAGCCAGTGTCTCTCTCTGCACACACCATAACAGCCAGTGCCTCTCTCTCTGCACACACTATAACAGCCAGTGTCTCTCTCTGCACACACCATAACAGCCAGTGCCTCTCTGCACACACCATAACAGCCAGTGTCTCTCTCTGCACACACTATAACAGCCAGTGCCTCTCTCTCTGCACACACTATAACAGCTACTGTCTCTCTCTGCACACACTATAACAGCCACTGTCTCTGCACACACTATAACAGCCAGTGCTCCTCTCTCTCTGCACACATTATATATCAGCCAGTGGCTCTCTCTCTGCACACACTATAACAGGCAGTGTCTCTCTCTGCACACACTAACAGCCAGTGTCTCTCTCTGCACACACTATAACAGCCACTGTCTCTGCACACACTATAACAGCCAGTGCCTCTCTCTCTGCACACACTATAACAGCCACTGTCTCTGCACACACTATAACAGCCAGTGCTCCTCTCTCTCTGCACACATTATATAACAGCCAGTGGCTCTCTCTCTGCACACACCATAACAGCCACTGTCTCTGCACACACCATAACAGCCAGTGCTCCTCTCTCTCTGCACACACCATAACAGCCAGTGGCTCTCTCTCTGCACACACCATAACAGCCAGTGTCTCTCTCTGCACACACCATAACAGCCAGTGTCTCTCTCTGCACACACCATAACAGCCAGTGTCTCTCTCTGCGCACACCATAACAGCCAGTGTCTCTCTCTGCGCACACCATAACAGCCAGTGTCTGTCTCTGCACACACTATAACAGCCAGTGCTCCTCTCTCTTTGCAGACACTATAACAGCCAGTGCTCCTCTCTCTCTGCACACACTATAACAGCCAGTGTCTCTCTCTGCACACACTATAACAGCCAGTGTCTCTCTCTGCACACACTAACAGCCACTGTCTCTCTCTGCACACACTATAACAGCCACTGTCTCTCTCTGCACACACTATAACAGCCACTGTCTCTGCACACACTATAACAGCCAGTGCTCCTCTCTCTCTGCACACATTATATATCAGCCAGTGGCTCTCTCTCTGCACACACTATAACAGGCAGTGTCTCTCTCTGCACACACCATAACAGCCAGTGTCTCTCTCTGCACACACCATAACAGCCAGTGTCTCTCTCTGCACACACCATAACAGCCAGTGTCTCTCTCTGCACACACCATAACAGCCAGTGCCTCTCTGCACACACCATAACAGCCAGTGTCTCTCTCTGCACACACTATAACAGCCAGCGCCTCTCTCTCTGCACACACTATAACAGCCAGTGCCTCTCTCTCTGCACACACTATAACAGCCACTGTCTCTCTCTGCACACACTATAACAGCCACTGTCTCTCTCTGCACACACTATAACAGCCAGTGTCTCTCTCTGCACACACTATAACAGCCGGTGTGTCTGTATGCACACACTATAACAGCCGGTGTGTCTGTATGCACACACTAACAGCCGGTGTCTCTCTCTGCACACACTATAACAGCTACTGTCTCTCTCTGCACACACTATAACAGCCACTGTCTCTGCACACACTATAACAGCCAGTGCTCCTCTCTCTCTGCACACATTATATATCAGCCAGTGGCTCTCTCTCTGCACACACTATAACAGCCAGTGTCTCTCTCTGCACACACTATAACAGCCACTGTCTCTGCACACACTAACAGCCGGTGTGTCTCTCTGCACACACTATAACAGCCACTGTCTCTGCACACACTAACAGCCGGTGTGTCTCTCTGCACACACTATAACAGCCACTGTCTCTGCACACACTATAACAGCCAGTGCTCCTCTCTCTCTGCACACATTATATAACAGCCAGTGGCTCTCTCTCTGCACACACTATAACAGCCACTGTCTCTGCACACACTATAACAGCCAGTGCTCCTCTCTCTCTGCACACATTATATATCAGCCGGTGGCTCTCTCTCTGCACACACTATAACAGGCAGTGTCTCTCTCTGCACACACTAACAGCCAGTGTCTCTCTCTGCACACACTATAACAGCCACTGTCTCTCTCTGCACACACTATAACAGCCACTGTCTCTGCACACACTAACAGCCGGTGTGTCTCTCTCTGCACACACTATAACAGCCACTGTCTCTGCACACACCATAACAGCCAGTGCTCCTCTCTCTCTGCACACACCATAACAGCCAGTGTCTCTCTCTCTGCACACATTATAACAGTCAGTGTCTCTCTCTCTGCACACACTATAACAGTCAGTGCCTCTCTCTCTGCACACACTATAACAGCCAGTGCCTCTCTCTCTGCACACACTATAACAGCCAGTGCCTCTCTCTCTGCACGCACTATAACAGCCAGTGTCTCTCTCTCTGCACGCACTATAACAGCCACTGTCTCTCTCTGCACACACTATAACAGCCACTGTCTCTCTCTGCACACACTATAACAGCCAGTGTCTCTCTCTGCACACACTATAACAGCCGGTGTGTCTGTATGCACACACTAACAGCCGGTGTCTCTCTCTGCACACACTATAACAGCTACTGTCTCTCTCTGCACACACTATAACAGCCACTGTCTCTGCACACACTATAACAGCCAGTGCTCCTCTCTCTCTGCACACATTATATATCAGCCAGTGGCTCTCTCTCTGCACACACTATAACAGCCAGTGTCTCTCTCTGCACACACTATAACAGCCACTGTCTCTGCACACACTAACAGCCGGTGTGTCTCTCTGCACACACTATAACAGCCACTGTCTCTGCACACACTAACAGCCGGTGTGTCTCTCTGCACACACTATAAGAGCCACTGTCTCTGCACACACTATAACAGCCAGTGCTCCTCTCTCTCTGCACACACCATAACAGCCAGTGTCTCTCTCTCTGCACACACTATAACAGTCAGTGCCTCTCTCTCTGCACACACTATAACAGCCAGTGCTCCTCTCTCTCTGCACACACTATAACAGCCAGTGCTCCTCTCTCTCTGCACACTATAACAGCCAGTGTGTCTCTCTGCACACACTAACAGCCAGTGTGTCTCTCTGCACACACTAACAGCCAGTGTGTCTCTCTGCACACACTAACAGCCAGTGTGTCTCTCTGCACACACTAACAGCCGGTGTCTCTCTCTGCACACACTATAACAGCCACTGTCTCTCTCTGCACACATTATATAACAGCCAGTGTCTCTCTCTGCACACACTATAACAGCCAGTGTCTCTCTCTGCACACACTATAACAGCCAGTGTCTCTCTCTGCACACACTAACAGCCAGTGTCTCTCTCTGCACACACTATAACAGCCACTGTCTCTCTCTGCACACACTATAACAGCCACTGTCTCTCTCTGCACACACTATAACAGCCACTGTCTCTGCACACACTATCAGCCGGTGTGTCTGTCTGCACACACTATAACAGCCACTGTCTCTGCACACACTATAACAGCCAGTACTCCTCTCTCTCTGCACACATTATATAACAGCCAGTGGCTCTCTCTCTGCACAAACTATAACAGGCAGTGTCTCTCTCTGCACACACTATAACAGCCAGTGTCTCTCTCTGCACACACTATAACAGCCGGTGTGTCTGTATGCACACACTAACAGCCGGTGTCTCTCTCTGCACACACTATAACAGCTACTGTCTCTCTCTGCACACACTATAACAGCCACTGTCTCTGCACACACTATAACAGCCAGTGCTCCTCTCTCTCTGCACACATTATATATCACCCAGTGGCTCTCTCTCTGCACACACTATAACAGCCAATATCTCTCTCTGCACACACTATAACAGCCACTGTCTCTGCACACACTAACAGCCGGTGTGTCTCTCTGCACACACTATAACAGCCACTGTCTCTGCACACACTAACAGCCGGTGTGTCTCTCTGCACACACTATAACAGCCACTGTCTCTGCACACACTATAACAGCCAGTGCTCCTCTCTCTCTGCACACATTATATAACAGCCAGTGGCTCTCTCTCTGCACACGCTATAACAGCCAGTGCTCCTCTCTCTCTGCACACATTATATAACAGCCAGTGGCTCTCTCTCTGCACACACTATAACAGCCAGTGTCTCTCTCTCTGCACGCACTATAACAGCCACTGTCTCTCTCTGCACGCACTATAACAGCCACTGTCTCTCTCTGCACGCACTATAACAGCCACTGTCTCTGCACACACTAACAGCCGGTGTGTCTCTCTGCACACACTATAACAGCCAGTGCTCCTCTCTCTCTGCACACATTATATAACAGCCAGTGGCTCTCTCTCTGCACACACTATAACATCCACTGTCTCTGCACACACTATAACAGCCAGTGCTCCTCTCTCTCTGCACACATTATATATCAGCCAGTGGCTCTCTCTCTGCACACACTATAACAGGCAGTGTCACTCTCTGCACACACTAACAGCCAGTGTCTCTCTCTGCACACACTATAACAGCCACTGTCTCTGCACACACTAACAGCCGGTGTGTCTCTCTGCACACACTATAACAGCCACTGTCTCTGCACACACCATAACAGCCAGTGCTCCTCTCTCTCTGCACACACCATAACAGCCAGTGTCTCTCTCTCTGCACACACTATAACAGTCAGTGCCTCTCTCTCTGCACACACTATAACAGCCAGTACCTCTCTCTGCACACACTATAACAGCCAGTGCCTCTCTCTCTGCACACACTATAACAGCCAGTGCTCCTCTCTCTCTGCACACAGTAACAGCCAGTGCTCCTCTCTCTCTGCACACAGTAACAGCCAGTGCTCCTCTCTCTGCACACACTATAACAGCCAGTGTCTCTCTCTGCACACACCATAACAGCCAGTGTCTCTCTCTGCACACACCATAACAGCCAGTGTCTCTCTCTGCACACACCATAACAGCCAGTGTCTCTCTCTGCACACACCATAACAGCCAGTGCCTCTCTCTCTGCACACACTATAACAGCCAGTGCCTCTCTCTCTGCACACACTATAACAGCCAGTGCTCCTCTCTCTCTGCACACACTATAACAGCCAGTGCTCCTCTCTCTCTGCACACACTATAACAGCCAGTGCTCCTCTCTCTCTGCACACACTATAACAGCCAGTGTCTCTCTCTGCACACACTATAACAGCCAGTGTGTCTCTCTGCACACACTATAACAGCCAGTGTCTCTCTCTGCACACACCATAACAGCCAGTGTCTCTCTCTGCACACACCATAACAGCCAGTGTGTCTCTCTGCACACACTAACAGCCAGTGTGTCTCTCTGCACACACTAACAGCCAGTGTGTCTCTCTGCACACACTAACAGCCAGTGTGTCTCTCTGCACACACTAACAGCCAGTGTGTCTCTCTGCACACACTAACAGCCGGTGTCTCTCTCTGCACACACTATAACAGCCACTGTCTCTCTCTGCACACACTATAACAGCCAGTGTCTCTCTCTGCACACATTATATAACAGCCAGTGTCTCTCTCTGCACACATTATATAACAGCCAGTGTCTCTCTCTGCACACACTATAACAGCCAGTGTCTCTCTCTGCACACACTAACAGCCACTGTCTCTCTCTGCACACACTATAACAGCCACTGTCTCTGCACACACTATCAGCCGGTGTGTCTGTCCGCACACACTATAACAGCCACTGTCTCTGCACACACTATAACAGCCAGTGCTCCTCTCTCTCTGCACACATTATATAACAGCCAGTGGCTCTCTCTCTGCACACACTATAACAGCCAGTGTCTCTCTCTGCACACACTAACAGCCAGTGTCTCTCTCTGCACACACTATAACAGCCACAGTCTCTCTCTGCACACACTAACAGCCGGTCTGTCTCTCTGCACACACTATGACAGCCACTGTCTCTGCACACACTAACAGCCGGTGTGTCTCTCTGCACACACTGTAACAGCCAGTGCTCCTCTCTCTCTGCACACACTATAACAGCCACTGTCTCTGCACACACTAACAGCCGGTGTATCTCTCTGCACACACTAACAGCCGGTGTGTCTCTCTGCACACACTATA
Source organism: Taudactylus pleione (assembly GCA_031769625.1). Taxonomy (NCBI): domain Eukaryota; kingdom Metazoa; phylum Chordata; class Amphibia; order Anura; family Myobatrachidae; genus Taudactylus; species Taudactylus pleione. The sequence goes on from JAUIMM010001300.1 coordinate 2,063,802, forward strand.
ACAGCCAGTGTGTCTCTCTGCACACACTAACAGCCAGTGTGTCTCTCTGCACACACTAACAGCCGGTGTCTCTCTCTGCACACACTATAACAGCCACTGTCTCTCTCTGCACACACTATAACAGCCACTGTCTCTCTCTGCACACATTATATAACAGCCAGTGTCTCTCTCTGCACACATTATATAACAGCCAGTGTCTCTCTCTGCACACACTATAACAGCCAGTGTCTCTCTCTGCACACACTAACAGCCACTGTCTCTCTCTGCACACACTATAACAGCCACTGTCTCTCTCTGCACACACTATAACAGCCACTGTCTCTCTCTGCACACACTATAACAGCCACTGTCTCTGCACACACTATCAGCCGGTGTGTCTGTCTGCACACACTATAACAGCCACTGTCTCTGCACACACTATAACAGCCAGTGCTCCTCTCTCTCTGCACACATTATATAACAGCCAGTGGCTCTCTCTCTGCACACACTATAACAGGCAGTGTCTCTCTCTGCACACACTATAACAGCCAGTGTCTCTCTCTGCACACACTATAACAGCCGGTGTGTCTGTATGCACACACTAACAGCCGGTGTCTCTCTCTGCACACACTATAACAGCTACTGTCTCTGCACACACTATAACAGCCAGTGCTCCTCTCTCTCTGCACACATTATATATCAGCCAGTGGCTCTCTCTCTGCACACACTATAACAGCCAATGTCTCTCTCTGCACACACTATAACAGCCACTGTCTCTGCACACACTAACAGCCGGTGTGTCTCTCTGCACACACTATAACAGCCACTGTCTCTGCACACACTAACAGCCGGTGTGTCTCTCTGCACACACTATAACAGCCACTGTCTCTGCACACACTATAACAGCCAGTGCTCCTCTCTCTCTGCACACATTATATAACAGCCAGTGGCTCTCTCTCTGCACACACTATAACAGCCAGTGTCTCTCTCTGCACACACTATAACAGCCAGTGCCTCTCTCTCTGCACACACTATAACAGCCAGTGCCTCTCTCTCTGCAACACTATAACAGCCAGTGCCTCTCTCTCTGCACGCACTATAACAGGCAGTGTCTCTCTCTGCACGCACTATAACAGCCACTGTCTCTCTCTGCACGCACTATAACAGCCACTGTCTCTGCACACACTAACAGCCGGTGTGTCTCTCTGCACACACTATAACAGCCAGTGCTCCTCTCTCTCTGCACACATTATATAACAGCCAGTGGCTCTCTCTCTGCACACACTATAACAGCCACTGTCTCTGCACACACACTATAACAGCCAGTGCTCCTCTCTCTCTGCACACATTATATATCAGCCAGTGGCTCTCTCTCTGCACACACTATAACAGGCAGTGTCTCTCTCTGCACACACTAACAGCCAGTGTCTCTCTCTGCACACACTATAACAGCCACTGTCTCTCTCTGCACACACTATAACAGCCACTGTCTCTGCACACACTAACAGCCGGTGTGTCTCTCTGCACACACTATAACAGCCACTGTCTCTGCACACACCATAACAGCCAGTGCTCCTCTCTCTCTGCACACACCATAACAGCCAGTGTCTCTCTCTCTGCACACACTATAACAGTCAGTGCCTCTCTCTCTGCACACACTATAACAGCCAGTACCTCTCTCTGCACACACTATAACAGCCAGTGCCTCTCTCTCTGCACACACTATAACAGCCAGTGCCTCTCTCTCTGCACGCACTATAACAGCCAGTGCTCCTCTCTCTCTGCACGCACTATAACAGCCAGTGCTCCTCTCTCTCTGCACACACTAACAGCCAGTGTCTCTCTCTGCACACACTATAACAGCCAGTGTCTCTCTCTGCACACACTATAACAGCCAGTGTCTCTCTCTGCACACACCATAACAGCCAGTGTCTCTCTCTGCACACACCATAACAGCCAGTGTCTCTCTCTGCACACACTATAACAGCCAGTGTCTCTCTCTGCACACACTATAACAGCCACTGTCTCTGCACACACTAACAGCCGGTGTGTCTCTCTGCACACACTATAACAGCCAGTGTGTCTCTCTGCACACACTAACAGCCAGTGTGTCTCTCTGCACACACTAACAGCCAGTGTGTCTCTCTGCACACACTAACAGCCGGTGTCTCTCTCTGCACACACTATAACAGCCACTGTCTCTCTCTGCACACACTATAACAGCCAGTGTCTCTCTCTGCACACATTATATAACAGCCAGTGTCTCTCTCTGCACACATTATATAACAGCCAGTGTCTCTCTCTGCACACACTATAACAGCCAGTGTCTCTCTCTGCACACACTAACAGCCACTGTCTCTCTCTGCACACACTATAACAGCCACTGTCTCTGCACACACTATAACAGCCAGTGCTCCTCTCTCTCTGCACACATTATATAACAGCCAGTGGCTCTCTCTCTGCACACACTATAACAGGCAGTGTCTCTCTCTGCACACACTAACAGCCAGTGTCTCTCTCTGCACACACTATAACAGCCACAGTCTCTCTCTGCACACACTATAACAGCCATTGTCCCTGCACACACTAACAGACGGTGTGTCTCTCTGCACACACTATAACAGCCACTGTCTCTGCACACACTAACAGCCGGTGTGTCTCTCTGCACACACTATAACAGCCAGTGCTCCTCTCTCTCTGCACACACTATAACAGCCAGTGCCTCTCTCTCTGCACACACTATAACAGCCAGTGCCTCTCTCTGCACACACTATAACAGCCAGTGCCTCTCTCTCTGCACACACTATAACAGCCACTGTCTCTGCACACACTAACAGCCGGTGTGTCTCTCTACACACACTAACAGCCGGTGTGTCTCTCTACACACACTAATAGCCGGTGTGTCTCTCTGCACACACTATAACAGCCACTGTCTCTGCACACACTATAACAGCCAGTGCTCCTCTCTCTCTGCACACACTATAACAGCCAGTGCCTCTCTCTCTGCACACACTATAACAGCCAGTGTCTCTCTCTGCACACACTATAACAGGCAGTGTCTCTCTCTGCACACACTAACAGGCAGTGTCTCTCTCTGCACACACTATAACAGCCAGTGTCTCTCTGCACACACCATAACAGCCAGTGTCTCTCTCTCTGCACACACCATAACAGCCACTGTCTCTCTCTGCACACACCATAACAGCCAGTGCTCCTCTCTCTTTGCACACACTATAACAGCCAGTGCTCCTCTCTCTCTGCAAAATATAACAGCCAGTGTTTCTCTCTGCACACACTATAACAGCCACTGTCTCTCTCTGCACACACTAACAGCCGGTGTGTCTCTCTGCACACACTATAACAGCCACTGTCTCTCTCTGCACACACTATAACAGCCACTGTCTCTGCACACACTAACAGCCGGTGTGTCTCTCTGCACACACTATAACAGCCACTGTCTCTGCACACACTAACAGCCGGTGTGTCTCTCTGCACACACTATAACAGCCACTGTCTCTCTCTGCACACACTATAACAGCCACTGTCTCTGCACACACTAACAGCCGGTGTGTCTCTCTGCACACACTATAACAGCCACTGTCTCTCTCTGCACACACTATAACAGCCACTGTCTCTGCACACACTAACAGCCAGTGTCTCTCTCTGCACACACTATAACAGCCAGTGTCTCTCTCTGCACACACTATAACAGCCAGTGTCTCTCTCTGCACACACCATAACAGCCAGTGTCTCTCTCTGCACACACCATAACAGCCAGTGTCTCTCTCTGCACACACCATAACAGCCAGTATCTCTCTCTGCACACACTATAACAGCCAGTGCTCCTCTCTCTCTGCACACACTATAACAGCCAGTGCTCCTCTCTCTCTGCACACACTATAACAGCCAGTGCTCCTCTCTCTCTGCACACTATAACAGCCAGTGTCTCTCTCTGCACACACTATAACAGCCAGTGTGTCTCTCTGCACACACTAACAGCCAGTGTGTCTCTCTGCACACACTAACAGCCAGTGTGTCTCTCTGCACACACTAACAGCCGGTGTCTCTCTCTGCACACACTATAACAGCCACTGTCTCTCTCTGCACACACTATAACAGCCACTGTCTCTCTCTGCACACATTATATAACAGCCAGTGTCTCTCTCTGCACACATTATATAACAGCCAGTGTCTCTCTCTGCACACATTATATAACAGCCAGTGTCTCTCTCTGCACACACTATAACAGCCAGTGTCTCTCTCTGCACACACTATAACAGCCAGTGTCTCTCTCTGCACACACTAACAGCCAGTGTCTCTCTCTGCACACACTATAACAGCCACTGTCTCTCTCTGCACACACTATAACAGCCACTGTCTCTGCACACACTATCAGCCGGTGTGTCTGTCTGCACACACTATAACAGCCACTGTCTCTGCACACACTATAACAGCCAGTGCTCCTCTCTCTCTGCACATATTATATAACAGCCAGTGGCTCTCTCTCTGCACACACTATAACAGGCAGTGTCTCTCTCTGCACACACTATAACAGCCAGTGTCTCTCTCTGCACACACTATAACAGCCGGTGTGTCTGTATGCACACACTAACAGCCGGTGTCTCTCTCTGCACACACTATAACAGCTACTGTCTCTCTCTGCACACACTATAACAGCCACTGTCTCTGCACACACTATAACAGCCAGTGCTCCTCTCTCTCTGCACACATTATATATCAGCCAGTGGCTCTCTCTCTGCACACACTATAACAGCCAATGTCTCTCTCTGCACACACTATAACAGCCACTGTTTCTGCACACACTAACAGCCGGTGTGTCTCTCTGCACACACTATAACAGCCACTGTCTCTGCACACACTAACAGCCGGTGTGTCTCTCTGCACACACTATAACAGCCACTGTCTCTGCACACACTATAACAGCCAGTGCTCCTCTCTCTCTGCACACATTATATAACAGCCAGTGGCTCTCTCTCTGCACACGCTATAACAGCCAGTGCTCCTCTCTCTCTGCACACATTATATAACAGCCAGTGGCTCTCTCTCTGCACACACTATAACAGCCAGTGTCTCTCTCTGCACACACTATAACAGCCAGTGCCTCTCTCTCTGCACACACTATAACAGCCAGTGCCTCTCTCTCTGCACGCACTATAACAGCCAGTGCCTCTCTCTCTGCACGCACTATAACAGGCAGTGTCTCTCTCTGCACGCACTATAACAGCCAGTGCTCCTCTCTCTCTGCACACATTATATAACAGCCAGTGGCTCTCTCTCTGCACACACTATAACAGCCACTGTCTCTGCACACACTATAACAGCCAGTGCTCCTCTCTCTCTGCACACATTATATATCAGCCAGTGGCTCTCTCTCTGCACACACTATAACAGCCAGTGTCTCTCTCTGCACACACTATAACAGCCACTGTCTCTCTCTGCACACACTATAACAGCCACTGTCTCTGCACACACTAACAGTCGGTGTGTCTCTCTGCACACACTATAACAGCCACTGTCTCTGCACACACCATAACAGCCAGTGCTCCTCTCTCTCTGCACACACCATAACAGCCAGTGTCTCTCTCTCTGCACACACTATAACAGTCAGTGCCTCTCTCTCTGCAAACACTATAACAGCCAGTACCTCTCTCTCTGCACACACTATAACAGCCAGTGCCTCTCTCTCTGCACACACTATAACAGCCAGTGCCTCTCTCTCTGCACGCACTATAACAGCCAGTGCTCCTCTCTCTCTGCACGCACTATAACAGCCAGTGCTCCTCTCTCTCTGCACACTATAACAGCCAGTGTCTCTCTCTGCACACACTATAACAGCCAGTGTGTCTCTCTGCACACATTAACAGCCAGTGTGTCTCTCTGCACACACTAACAGCCAGTGTGTCTCTCTGCACACACTAACAGCCAGTGTGTCTCTCTGCACACACTAACAGCCGGTGTCTCTCTCTGCACACACTATAACAGCCACTGTCTCTCTCTGCACACATTATATAACAGCCAGTGTCTCTCTCTGCACACATTATATAACAGCCAGTGTCTCTCTCTGCACACACTATAACAGCCAGTGTCTCTCTCTGCACACACTAACAGCCGGTGTGTCTCTCTGCACACACTATAACAGCCACTGTCTCTGCACACACTAACAGCCGGTGTGTCTCTCTGCACACACTATAACAGCCACTGTCTCTGCACACACTATAACAGCCAGTGCTCCTCTCTCTCTGCACACATTATATAACAGCCAGTGGCTCTCTCTCTGCACACGCTATAACAGCCAGTGCTCCTCTCTCTCTGCACACATTATATAACAGCCAGTGGCTCTCTCTCTGCACACACTATAACAGCCAGTGTCTCTCTCTGCACACACTATAACAGCCAGTGCCTCTCTCTCTGCACACACTATAACAGCCAGTGCCTCTCTCTCTGCACGCACTATAACAGCCAGTGCCTCTCTCTCTGCACGCACTATAACAGGCAGTGTCTCTCTCTGCACGCACTATAACAGCCACTGTCTCTCTCTGCACGCACTATAACAGCCAGTGCTCCTCTCTCTCTGCACACATTATATAACAGCCAGTGGCTCTCTCTCTGCACACACTATAACAGCCACTGTCTCTGCACACACTATAACAGCCAGTGCTCCTCTCTCTCTGCACACATTATATATCAGCCAGTGGCTCTCTCTCTGCACACACTAACAGGCAGTGTCTCTCTCTGCACACACTAACAGCCAGTGTCTCTCTCTGCACACACTATAACAGCCACTGTCTCTCTCTGCACACACTATAACAGCCACTGTCTCTGCACACACTAACAGTCGGTGTGTCTCTCTGCACACACTATAACAGCCACTGTCTCTGCACACACCATAACAGCCAGTGCTCCTCTCTCTCTGCACACACCATAACAGCCAGTGTCTCTCTCTCTGCACACACTATAACAGTCAGTGCCTCTCTCTCTGCACACACTATAACAGCCAGTACCTCTCTCTGCACACACTATAACAGCCAGTGCCTCTCTCTCTGCACACACTATAACAGCCAGTGCCTCTCTCTCTGCACGCACTATAACAGCCAGTGCTCCTCTCTCTCTGCACGCACTATAACAGCCAGTGCTCCTCTCTCTCTGCACACACTAACAGCCAGTGTCTCTCTCTGCACACACTATAACAGCCAGTGTCTCTCTCTGCACACACCATAACAGCCAGTGTCTCTCTCTGCACACACCATAACAGCCAGTGTCTCTCTCTGCACACACTATAACAGCCAGTGCCTCTCTCTCTGCACACACTATAACAGCCAGTGCTCCTCTCTCTCTGCACACTATAACAGCCAGTGTCTCTCTCTGCACACACTATAACAGCCAGTGTGTCTCTCTGCACACACTAACAGCCAGTGTGTCTCTCTGCACACACTAACAGCCGGTGTGTCTCTCTGCACACACTAACAGCCGGTGTGTCTCTCTGCACACACTATAACAGCCACTGTCTCTGCACACACTAACAGCCGGTGTGTCTCTCTGCACACACTATAACAGCCACTGTCTCTGCACACACTAACAGCCAGTGCCTCTCTCTGCACACACTATAACAGCCAGTGCCTCTCTCTCTGCACACACTATAACAGCCACTGTCTCTGCACACACTAACAGCCGGTGTGTCTCTCTGCACACACTAATAGCCGGTGTGTCTCTCTGCACACACTATAACAGCCACTGTCTCTGCACACACTATAACAGCCAGTGCTCCTCTCTCTCTGCACACACTATAACAGCCAGTGCCTCTCTCTCTGCACACACTATAACAGCCAGTGTCTCTCTCTGCACACACTATAACAGGCAGTGTCTCTCTCTGCACACACTATAACAGGCAGTGTCTCTCTCTGCACACACTATAACAGGCAGTGTCTCTCTGCACACACTATAACAGCCAGTGTCTCTCTGCACACACCATAACAGCCAGTGTCTCTCTCTCTGCACACACCATAACAGCCACTGTCTCTCTCTGCACACAACATAACAGCCAGTGCTCCTCTCTCTTTGCACACACTATAACAGCCAGTGCTCCTCTCTCTCTGCACACTATAACAGCCACTGTCTCTCTCTGCACACACTAACAGCCGGTGTGTCTCTCTGCACACACTATAACAGCCACTGTCTCTCTCTGCACACACTATAACAGCCACTGTCTCTGCACACACTAACAGCCGGTGTGTCTCTCTGCACACACTATAACAGCCACTGTCTCTGCACACACTAACAGCCGGTGTGTCTCTCTGCACACACTATAACAGCCAGTGCTCCTCTCTCTCTGCACACACTATAACAGCCAGTGCCTCTCTCTCTGCACACACTATAACAGCCAGTGCCTCTCTCTCTGCACACACTATAACAGCCAGTGCCTCTCTCTGCACACACTATAACAGCCAGTGCCTCTCTCTCTGCACACACTATAACAGCCACTGTCTCTGCACACACTATAACAGCCAGTGCTCCTCTCTCTCTGCACACACTATAACAGCCAGTGCCTCTCTCTCTGCACACACTATAACAGCCAGTGTCTCTCTCTGCACACACTATAACAGGCAGTGTCTCTCTCTGCACACACTATAACAGGCAGTGTCTCTCTGCACACACCATAACAGCCAGTGTCTCTCTCTCTGCACACACCATAACAGCCACTGTCTCTCTCTGCACACACCATAACAGCCAGTGCTCCTCTCTCTTTGCACACACTATAACAGCCAGTGCTCCTCTCTCTCTGCACACTATAACAGCCAGTGTCTCTCTCTGCACACACTATAACAGCCACTGTCTCTCTCTGCACACACTAACAGCCGGTGTGTCTCTCTGCACACACTATAACAGCCACTGTCTCTCTCTGCACACACTATAACAGCCACTGTCTCTGCACACACTAACAGCCGGTGTATCTCTCTGCACACACTATAACAGCCACTGTCTCTGCACACACTAACAGCCGGTGTGTCTCTCTGCACACACTATAACAGCCACTGTCTCTCTCTGCACACACTATAACAGCCACTGTCTCTGCACACACTAACAGCCGGTGTGTCTCTCTGCACACACTATAACAGCCACTGTCTCTCTCTGCACACACTATAACAGCCACTGTCTCTGCACACACTAACAGCCAGTGTCTCTCTCTGCACACACTATAACAGCCAGTGTCTCTCTCTGCACACACCATAACAGCCAGTGTCTCTCTCTGCACACACTATAACAGCCAGTGCTCCTCTCTCTCTGCACACACTATAACAGCCAGTGCTCCTCTCTCTCTGCACACACTATAACAGCCAGTGCTCCTCTCTCTCTGCACACTATAACAGCCAGTGTCTCTCTCTGCACACACTATAACAGCCAGTGTGTCTCTCTGCACACACTATAACAGCCACTGTCTCTGCACACACTAACAGCCGGTGTGTCTCTCTGCACACACTATAACAGCCACTGTCTCTCTCTGCACACACTATAACAGCCACTGTCTCTGCACACACTAACAGCCAGTGTGTCTCTCTGCACACACTATAACAGCCACTGTCTCTCTCTGCACACACTATAACAGCCACTGTCTCTGCACACACTAACAGCCAGTGTCTCTCTCTGCACACACTATAACAGCCAGTGTCTCTCTCTGCACACACTATAACAGCCAGTGTCTCTCTCTGCACACACTATAACAGCCACTGTCTCTGCACACACTAACAGCCGGTGTGTCTCTCTGCACACACTATAACAGCCACTGTCTCTGCACACACTAACAGCCGGTGTGTCTCTCTGCACACACTATAACAGCCAGTGCTCCTCTCTCTCTGCACACACTATAACAGCCAGTGCCTCTCTCTCTGCACACACTATAACAGCCAGTGCCTCTCTCTCTGCACACACTATAACAGCCAGTGCCTCTCTCTGCACACACTATAACAGCCAGTGCCTCTCTCTCTGCACACACTATAACAGCCACTGTCTCTGCACACACTAACAGCCGGTGTGTCTCTCTGCACACACTAATAGCCGGTGTGTCTCTCTGCACACACTATAACAGCCACTGTCTCTGCACACACTATAACAGCCAGTGCTCCTCTCTCTCTGCACACACTATAACAGCCAGTGCCTCTCTCTCTGCACACACTATAACAGCCAGTGTCTCTCTCTGCACACACTATAACAGGCAGTGTCTCTCTCTGCACACACTATAACAGGCAGTGTCTCTCTCTGCACACACTATAACAGCCAGTGTCTCTCTGCACACACCATAACAGCCAGTGTCTCTCTCTCTGCACACACCATAACAGCCACTGTCTCTCTCTGCACACACCATAACAGCCAGTGCTCCTCTCTCTTTGCACACACTATAACAGCCAGTGCTCCTCTCTCTCTGCACACTATAACAGCCAGTGTCTCTCTCTGCACACACTATAACAGCCACTGTCTCTCTCTGCACACACTAACAGCCGGTGTGTCTCTCTGCACACACTATAACAGCCACTGTCTCTCTCTGCACACACTATAACAGCCACTGTCTCTGCACACACTAACAGCCGGTGTGTCTCTCTGCACACACTATAACAGCCACTGTCTCTGCACACACTAACAGCCGGTGTGTCTCTCTGCACACACTATAACAGCCACTGTCTCTCTCTGCACACACTATAACAGCCACTGTCTCTGCACACACCATAACAGCCAGTGTCTCTCTCTGCACACACCATAACAGCCAGTGTCTCTCTCTGCACACACCATAACAGCCAGTGTCTCTCTCTGCACACACTATAACAGCCAGTGCTCCTCTCTCTCTGCACACACTATAACAGCCAGTGCTCCTCTCTCTCTGCACACACTATAACAGCCAGTGCTCCTCTCTCTCTGCACACTATAACAGCCAGTGTCTCTCTCTGCACACACTATAACAGCCAGTGTGTCTCTCTGCACACACTATAACAGCCACTGTCTCTGCACACACTAACAGCCGGTGTGTCTCTCTGCACACACTATAACAGCCACTGTCTCTCTCTGCACACACTATAACAGCCACTGTCTCTGCACACACTAACAGCCAGTGTGTCTCTCTGCACACACTATAACAGCCACTGTCTCTCTCTGCACACACTATAACAGCCACTGTCTCTGCACACACTAACAGCCAGTGTCTCTCTCTGCACACACTATAACAGCCAGTGTCTCTCTCTGCACACACTATAACAGCCAGTGTCTCTCTCTGCACACACCATAACAGCCAGTGTCTCTCTCTGCACACACCATAACAGCCAGTGTCTCTCTCTGCACACACCATAACAGCCAGTGTCTCTCTCTGCACACACTATAACAGCCAGTGCTCCTCTCTCTCTGCACACACTATAACAGCCAGTGCTCCTCTCTCTCTGCACACACTATAACAGCCAGTGCTCCTCTCTCTCTGCACACACTATAACAGCCAGTGCTCCTCTCTCTCTGCACACTATAACAGCCAGTGTCTCTCTCTGCACACACTATAACAGCCAGTGTGTCTCTCTGCACACACTAACAGCCAGTGTGTCTCTCTGCACACACTAACAGCCGGTGTCTCTCTCTGCACACACTATAACAGCCACTGTCTCTCTCTGCACACACTATAACAGCCACTGTCTCTCTCTGCACACATTATATAACAGCCAGTGTCTCTCTCTGCACACATTATATAACAGCCAGTGTCTCTCTCTGCACACACTATAACAGCCAGTGTCTCTCTCTGCACACACTATAACAGCCAGTGTCTCTCTCTGCACACACTAACAGCCAGTGTCTCTCTCTGCACACACTAACAGCCAGTGTCTCTCTCTGCACACACTATAACAGCCAGTGTCTCTCTCTGCACACACTATAACAGCCACTGTCTCTGCACACACTATCAGCCGGTGTGTCTGTCTGCACACACTATAACAGCCACTGTCTCTGCACACACTATAACAGCCAGTGCTCCTCTCTCTCTGCACACATTATATAACAGCCAGTGGCTCTCTCTCTGCACACACTATAACAGGCAGTGTCTCTCTCTGCACACACTATAACAGCCAGTGTCTCTCTCTGCACACACTATAACAGCCGGTGTGTCTGTATGCACACACTAACAGCCGGTGTGTCTGTATGCACACACTAACAGCCGGTGTCTCTCTCTGCACACATTATAACAGCTACTGTCTCTCTCTGCACACACTATAACAGCCACTGTCTCTGCACACACTATAACAGCCAGTGCTCCTCTCTCTCTGCACACATTATATATCAGCCAGTGGCTCTCTCTCTGCACACACTATAACAGCCAATGTCTCTCTCTGCACACACTATAACAGCCACTGTCTCTGCACACACTAACAGCCGGTGTGTCTCTCTGCACACACTATAACAGCCACTGTCTCTGCAAACACTAACAGCCGGTGTGTCTCTCTGCACACACTATAACAGCCACTGTCTCTGCACACACTATAACAGCCAGTGCTCCTCTCTCTCTGCACACATTATATAACAGCCAGTGGCTCTCTCTCTGCACACGCTATAACAGCCAGTGCTCCTCTCTCTCTGCACACATTAAATAACAGCCAGTGTCTCTCTCTGCACACACTATAACAGCCAGTGCCTCTCTCTCTGCACACACTATAACAGCCAGTGCCTCTCTCTCTGCACGCACTATAACAGCCAGTGCCTCTCTCTCTGCACGCACTATAACAGGCAGTGTCTCTCTCTGCACGCACTATAACAGCCACTGTCTCTCTCTGCACGCACTATAACAGCCAGTGCTCCTCTCTCTCTGCACACATTATATAACAGCCAGTGGCTCTCTCTCTGCACACACTATAACAGCCAGTGCTCCTCTCTCTCTGCACACATTATATAACAGCCAGTGGCTCTCTCTCTGCACACACTATAACAGGCAGTGTCTCTCTCTGCACACACTAACAGCCAGTGTCTCTCTCTGCACACACTATAACAGCCACTGTCTCTCTCTGCACACACTATAACAGCCACTGTCTCTGCACACACTAACAGTCGGTGTGTCTCTCTGCACACACTATAACAGCCACTGTCTCTGCACACACCATAACAGCCAGTGCTCCTCTCTCTCTGCACACACCATAACAGCCAGTGTCTCTCTCTCTGCACACACTATAACAGTCAGTGCCTCTCTCTCTGCACACACTATAACAGCCAGTACCTCTCTCTGCACACACTATAACAGCCAGTGCCTCTCTCTCTGCACACACTATAACAGCCAGTGCCTCTCTCTCTGCACGCACTATAACAGCCAGTGCTCCTCTCTCTCTGCACGCACTATAACAGCCAGTGCTCCTCTCTCTCTGCACACACCATAACAGCCAGTGTCTCTCTCTCTGCACACACTATAACAGTCAGTGCCTCTCTCTCTGCACACACTATAACAGCCACTGTCTCTCTCTGCACACACTATAACAGCCACTGTCTCTGCACACACTATCAGCCGGTGTGTCTGTCTGCACACACTAGAACAGCCACTGTCTCTGCACACACTATAACAGCCAGTGCTCCTCTCTCTCTGCACACATTATATATCAGCCAGTGGCTCTCTCTCTGCACACACTATAACAGGCAGTGTCTCTCTCTGCACACACTAACAGCCAGTGTCTCTCTCTGCACACACTATAACAGCCACAGTCTCTCTCTGCACACACTATAACAGCCATTGTCTCTGCACACACTAACAGCCGGTGTGTCTCTCTGCACACACTATAACAGCCACTGTCTCTGCACACACTAACAGCCGGTGTGTCTCTCTGCACACACTATAACAGCCAGTGCTCCTCTCTCTCTGCACACACTATAACAGCCAGTGCCTCTCTCTCTGCACACACTATAACAGCCAGTGCCTCTCTCTCTGCACACACTATAACAGCCAGTGCCTCTCTCTGCACACACTATAACAGCCAGTGCCTCTCTCTCTGCACACACTATAACAGCCACTGTCTCTGCACACACTAACAGCCGGTGTGTCTCTCTGCACACACTAATAGCCGGTGTGTCTCTCTGCACACACTATAACAGCCACTGTCTCTGCACACACTATAACAGCCAGTGCTCCTCTCTCTCTGCACACACTATAACAGCCAGTGCCTCTCTCTCTGCACACACTATAACAGCCAGTGTCTCTCTCTGCACACACTATAACAGCCAGTGTCTCTCTGCACACACCATAACAGCCAGTGTCTCTCTCTCTGCACACACCATAACAGCCACTGTCTCTCTCTGCACACACCATAACAGCCAGTGCTCCTCTCTCTTTGCACACACTATAACAGCCAGTGCTCCTCTCTCTCTGCACACTATAACAGCCAGTGTCTCTCTCTGCACACACTATAACAGCCACTGTCTCTCTCTGCACACACTAACAGCCGGTGTGTCTCTCTGCACACACTATAACAGCCACTGTCTCTCTCTGCACACACTATAACAGCCACTGTCTCTGCACACACTAACAGCCGGTGTGTCTCTCTGCACACACTATAACAGCCACTGTCTCTGCACACACTAACAGCCGGTGTGTCTCTCTGCACACACTATAACAGCCACTGTCTCTCTCTGCACACACTATAACAGCCACTGTCTCTGCACACACTAACAGCCGGTGTGTCTCTCTGCACACACTATAACAGCCACTGTCTCTCTCTGCACACACTATAACAGCCGGTGTGTCTCTCTGCACACACTAACAGCCGGTGTCTCTCTCTGCACACACTATAACAGCCAGTGTCTCTCTCTGCACACACTATAACAGCCAGTGTCTCTCTCTGCACACACCATAACAGCCAGTGTCTCTCTCTGCACACACCATAACAGCCAGTGTCTCTCTCTGCACACACTATAACAGCCAGTGCTCCTCTCTCTCTGCACACACTATAACAGCCAGTGCTCCTCTCTCTCTGCACACACTATAACAGCCAGTGCTCCTCTCTCTCTGCACACACTATAACAGCCAGTGTGTCTCTCTGCACACACTATAACAGCCAGTGTGTCTCTCTGCACACACTATAACAGCCAGTGTGTCTCTCTGCACACACTAACAGCCAGTGTGTCTCTCTGCACACACTAACAGCCAGTGTGTCTCTCTGCACACACTAACAGCCGGTGTCTCTCTCTGCACACACTATAACAGCCACTGTCTCTCTCTGCACACACTATAACAGCCACTGTCTCTCTCTGCACACATTATATAACAGCCAGTGTCTCTCTCTGCACACATTATATAACAGCCAGTGTCTCTCTCTGCACACACTATAACAGCCAGTGTCTCTCTCTGCACACACTATAACAGCCAGTGTCTCTCTCTGCACACACTATAACAGCCAGTGTCTCTCTCTGCACACACTAACAGCCAGTGTCTCTCTCTGCACACACTATAACAGCCACTGTCTCTCTCTGCACACACTATAACAGCCACTGTCTCTGCACACACTATCAGCCGGTGTGTCTGTCTGCACACACTATAACAGCCACTGTCTCTGCAAACACTATAACAGCCAGTGCTCCTCTCTCTCTGCACACATTATATAACAGCCAGTGGCTCTCTCTCTGCACACACTATAACAGGCAGTGTCTCTCTCTGCACACACTATAACAGCCAGTGTCTCTCTCTGCACACACTATAACAGCCGGTGTGTCTGTATGCACACACTAACAGCCGGTGTCTCTCTCTGCACACACTATAACAGCTACTGTCTCTCTCTGCACACACTATAACAGCCACTGTCTCTGCACACACTATAACAGCCAGTGCTCCTCTCTCTCTGCACACATTATATATCAGCCAGTGGCTCTCTCTCTGCACACACTATAACAGCCAATGTCTCTCTCTGCACACACTATAACAGCCACTGTCTCTGCACACACTAACAGCCGGTGTGTCTCTCTGCACACACTATAACAGCCACTGTCTCTGCACACACTAACAGCCGGTGTGTCTCTCTGCACACACTATAACAGCCACTGTCTCTGCACACACTATAACAGCCAGTGCTCCTCTCTCTCTGCACACATTATATAACAGCCAGTGGCTCTCTCTCTGCACACGCTATAACAGCCAGTGCTCCTCTCTCTCTGCACACATTATATAACAGCCAGTGGCTCTCTCTCTGCACACACTATAACAGCCAGTGTCTCTCTCTGCACACACTATAACAGCCAGTGCCTCTCTCTCTGCACACACTATAACAGCCAGTGCCTCTCTCTCTGCACGCACTATAACAGGCAGTGCCTCTCTCTCTGCACGCACTATAACAGGCAGTGTCTCTCTCTGCACGCACTATAACAGCCACTGTCTCTCTCTGCACGCACTATAACAGCCAGTGCTCCTCTCTCTCTGCACACATTATATAACAGCCAGTGGCTCTCTCTCTGCACACACTATAACAGCCACTGTCTCTGCACACACTATAACAGCCAGTGCTCCTCTCTCTCTGCACACATTATATATCAGCCAGTGGCTCTCTCTCTGCACACACTATAACAGGCAGTGTCTCTCTCTGCACACACTAACAGCCAGTGTCTCTCTCTGCACACACTATAACAGCCACTGTCTCTCTCTGCACACACTATAACAGCCACTGTCTCTGCACACACTAACAGTCGGTGTGTCTCTCTGCACACACTATAACAGCCACTGTCTCTGCACACACCATAACAGCCAGTGCTCCTCTCTCTCTGCACACACCATAACAGCCAGTGCCTCTCTCTCTGCACACACTATAACAGTCAGTGCCTCTCTCTCTGCACACACTATAACAGCCAGTACCTCTCTCTGCACACACTATAACAGCCAGTGCCTCTCTCTCTGCACACACTATAACAGCCAGTGCCTCTCTCTCTGCACGCACTATAACAGCCAGTGCTCCTCTCTCTCTGCACGCACTATAACAGCCAGTGCTCCTCTCTCTCTGCACACACTAACAGCCAGTGTCTCTCTCTGCACACACTAACAGCCAGTGTCTCTCTCTGCACACACTATAACAGCCAGTGTCTCTCTCTGCACACACCATAACAGCCAGTGTCTCTCTCTGCACACACCATAACAGCCAGTGTCTCTCTCTGCACACACCATAACAGCCAGTGTCTCTCTCTGCACACACTATAACAGCCAGTGCCTCTCTCTCTGCACACACTATAACAGCCAGTGCTCCTCTCTCTCTGCACACTATAACAGCCAGTGTCTCTCTCTGCACACATTATATAACAGCCAGTGTCTCTCTCTGCACACACTATAACAGCCAGTGTCTCTCTCTGCACACACTAACAGCCAGTGTGTCTCTCTGCACACACTATAACAGCCACTGTCTCTGCACACACTATCAGCCGGTGTGTCTGTCTGCACACACTATAACAGCCACTGTCTCTGCACACACTATAACAGCCAGTGCTCCTCTCTCTCTGCACACATTATATAACAGCCAGTGGCTCTCTCTCTGCACACACTATAACAGCCAGTGTCTCTCTCTGCACACACTAACAGCCAGTGTCTCTCTCTGCACACACTATAACAGCCACAGTCTCTCTCTGCACACACTATAACAGCCATTGTCTCTGCACACACTAACAGCCGGTGTGTCTCTCTGCACACACTATAACAGCCACTGTCTCTGCACACAATAACAGCCGGTGTGTCTCTCTGCACACACTGTAACAGCCAGTGCTCCTCTCTCTCTGCACACACTTTAACTGCCAGTGGCTCTCTCTCTGCACACACTATAACAGCCAGTGCCTCTCTCTCTGCACACACTATAACAGCCAGTGCCTCTCTCTCTGCACACACTATAACAGCCAGTGCCTCTCTCTCTGCACACACTATAACAGCCACTGTCTCTGCACACACTAACAGCCGGTGTGTCTCTCTGCACACACTAACAGCCGGTGTGTCTCTCTGCACACACTATAACAGCCACTGTCTCTGCACACACCATAACAGCCAGTGCTCCTCTCTCTCTGCACACACCATAACAGCCAGTGTCTCTCTCTCTGCACACACTATAACAGTCAGTGCCTCTCTCTCTGCACACACTATAACAGCCAGTGCCTCTCTCTCTGCACACACTATAACAGCCAGTGCCTCTCTCTCTGCACACACTATAACAGCCAGTGCCTCTCTCTCTGCACGCACTATAACAGCCAGTGCTCCTCTCTCTCTGCACGCACTATAACAGCCACTGCTCCTCTCTCTCTGCACGCACTATAACAGCCAGTGCTCCTCTCTCTCTGCACGCACTAACAGCCAGTGCTCCTCTCTCTCTGCACACACTATAACAGCCAGTGTCTCTCTCTGCACACACTATAACAGCCAGTGTCTCTCTCTGCACACACCATAACAGCCAGTGTCTCTCTCTGCACACACTATAACAGCCAGTGCTCCTCTCTCTCTGCACACACTATAACAGCCAGTGCTCCTCTCTCTCTGCACACACTATAACAGCCAGTGCTCCTCTCTCTCTGCACACTATAACAGCCAGTGTCTCTCTCTGCACACACTATAACAGCCAGTGTGTCTCTCTGCACACACTAACAGCCAGTGTGTCTCTCTGCACACACTAACAGCCAGTGTGTCTCTCTGCACACACTAACAGCCAGTGTCTCTCTCTGCACACACTATAACAGCCACTGTCTCTCTCTGCACACATTATATAACAGCCACTGTCTCTCTCTGCACACATTATATAACAGCCAGTGTCTCTCTCTGCACACATTATATAACAGCCAGTGTCTCTCTCTGCACACACTAACAGCCAGTGTCTCTCTCTGCACACACTATAACAGCCACTGTCTCTCTCTGCACACACTATAACAGCCACTGTCTCTCTCTGCACACACTATAACAGCCACTGTCTCTGCACACACTATCAGCCGGTGTGTCTGTCTGCACACACTATAACAGCCACTGTCTCTGCACACACTATAACAGCCAGTGCTCCTCTCTCTCTGCACACATTATATAACAGCCAGTGGCTCTCTCTCTGCACACACTATAACAGGCAGTGTCTCTCTCTGCACACACTATAACAGCCAGTGTCTCTCTCTGCACACACTATAACAGCCGGTGTGTCTGTATGCACACACTAACAGCCGGTGTCTCTCTCTGCACACACTATAACAGCTACTGTCTCTCTCTGCACACACTATAACAGCCACTGTCTCTGCACACACTATAACAGCCAGTGCTCCTCTCTCTCTGCACACATTATATATCAGCCAGTGGCTCTCTCTCTGCACACACTATAACAGCCAATGTCTCTCTCTGCACACACTATAACAGCCACTGTCTCTGCACACACTAACAGCCGGTGTGTCTCTCTGCACACACTATAACAGCCACTGTCTCTGCACACACTAACAGCCGGTGTGTCTCTCTGCACACACTATAACAGCCACTGTCTCTGCACACACTATAACAGCCAGTGCTCCTCTCTCTCTGCACACATTATATAACAGCCAGTGGCTCTCTCTCTGCACACACTATAACAGCCAGTGTCTCTCTCTGCACACACTATAACAGCCAGTGCCTCTCTCTCTGCACGCACTATAACAGCCAGTGCCTCTCTCTCTGCACGCACTATAACAGGCAGTGTCTCTCTCTGCACGCACTATAACAGCCACTGTCTCTCTCTGCACGCACTATAACAGCCACTGTCTCTGCACACACTAACAGCCGGTGTGTCTCTCTGCACACACTATAACAGCCAGTGCTCCTCTCTCTCTGCACACATTATATAACAGCCAGTGGCTCTCTCTCTAAACACACTATAACAGCCACTGTCTCTGCACACACTATAACAGCCAGTGCTCCTCTCTCTCTGCACACATTATATATCAGCCAGTGGCTCTCTCTCTGCACACACTATAACAGGCAGTGTCTCTCTCTGCACACACTAACAGCCAGTGTCTCTCTCTGCACACACTATAACAGCCACTGTCTCTGCACACACTAACAGCCGGTGTGTCTCTCTGCACACACTATAACAGCCACTGTCTCTGCACACACCATAACAGCCAGTGCTCCTCTCTCTCTGCACACACCATAACAGCCAGTGTCTCTCTCTCTGCACACACTATAACAGCCAGTGCCTCTCTCTCTGCACACACTATAACAGCCAGTACCTCTCTCTGCACGCACTATAACAGCCAGTGCTCCTCTCTCTCTGCACGCACTATAACAGCCAGTGCTCCTCTCTCTCTTCACACACTATAACAGCCAGTGCTCCTCTCTCTCTGCACACTATAACAGCCAGTGTCTCTCTCTGCACACACTATAACAGCCAGTGTGTCTCTCTGCACACACTATAACAGCCAGTGTGTCTCTCTGCACACACTAACAGCCAGTGTGTCTCTCTGCACACACTAACAGCCGGTGTCTCTCTCTGCACACACTATAACAGCCACTGTCTCTCTCTGCACACACTATAACAGCCAGTGTCTCTCTCTGCACACATTATATAACAGCCAGTGTCTCTCTCTGCACACACTAACAGCCAGTGTCTCTCTCTGCACACACTAACAGCCAGTGTCTCTCTCTGCACACACTATAACAGCCACTGTCTCTCTCTGCACACACTATAACAGCCACTGTCTCTCTCTGCACACACTATAACAGCCACTGTCTCTGCACACACTATCAGCCGGTGTGTCTGTCTGCACACACTATAACAGCCACTGTCTCTGCACACACTATAACAGCCAGTGCTCCTCTCTCTCTGCACACATTATATAACAGCCAGTGGCTCTCTCTCTGCACACACTATAACAGGCAGTGTCTCTCTCTGCACACACTATAACAGCCAGTGTCTCTCTCTGCACACACTATAACAGCCGGTGTGTCTGTATGCACACACTAACAGCCGGTGTCTCTCTCTGCACACACTATAACAGCTACTGTCTCTCTCTGCACACACTATAACAGCCACTGTCTCTGCACACACTATAACAGCCAGTGCTCCTCTCTCTCTGCACACATTATATATCAGCCAGTGGCTCTCTCTCTGCACACACTATAACAGCCAATGTCTCTCTCTGCACACACTATAACAGCCACTGTCTCTGCACACACTAACAGCCGGTGTGTCTCTCTGCACACACTATAACAGCCACTGTCTCTGCACACACTAACAGCCGGTGTGTCTCTCTGCACACACTATAACAGCCACTGTCTCTGCACACACTATAACAGCCAGTGCTCCTCTCTTTCTGCACACATTATATAACAGCCAGTGGCTCTCTCTCTGCACACACTATAACAGCCAGTGTCTCTCTCTGCACACACTATAACAGCCAGTGCCTCTCTCTCTCTGCACACACTATAACAGCCAGTGCCTCTCTCTCTGCACGCACTATAACAGCCAGTGCCTCTCTCTCTGCACGCACTATAACAGGCAGTGTCTCTCTCTGCACGCACTATAACAGCCACTGTCTCTCTCTGCACGCACTATAACAGCCACTGTCTCTGCACACACTAACAGCCGGTGTGTCTCTCTGCACACACTATAACAGCCAGTGCTCCTCTCTCTCTGCACACATTATATAACAGCCAGTGGCTCTCTCTCTGCACACACTATAACAGCCACTGTCTCTGCACACACTATAACAGCCAGTGCTCCTCTCTCTCTGCACACATTATATATCAGCCAGTGGCTCTCTCTCTGCACACACTATAACAGGCAGTGTCTCTCTCTGCACACACTAACAGCCAGTGTCTCTCTCTGCACACACTATAACAGCCACTGTCTCTCTCTGCACACACTATAACAGCCACTGTCTCTGCACACACTAACAGCCGGTGTGTCTCTCTGCACACACTATAACAGCCACTGTCTCTGCACACACCATAACAGCCAGTGCTCCTCTCTCTCTGCACACACTATAACAGCCAATGTCTCTCTCTGCACACACTATAACAGCCACTGTCTCTGCACACACTAACAGCCGGTGTGTCTCTCTGCACACACTATAACAGCCACTGTCTCTGCACACACTAACAGCCGGTGTGTCTCTCTGCACACACTATAACAGCCACTGTCTCTGCACACACTATAACAGCCAGTGCTCCTCTCTTTCTGCACACATTATATAACAGCCAGTGGCTCTCTCTCTGCACACACTATAACAGCCAGTGTCTTTCTCTGCACACACTATAACAGCCAGTGCCTCTCTCTCTCTGCACACACTATAACAGCCAGTGCCTCTCTCTCTGCACGCACTATAACAGCCAGTGCCTCTCTCTCTGCACGCACTATAACAGGCAGTGTCTCTCTCTGCACGCACTATAACAGCCACTGTCTCTCTCTGCACGCACTATAACAGCCACTGTCTCTGCACACACTAACAGCCGGTGTGTCTCTCTGCACACACTATAACAGCCAGTGCTCCTCTCTCTCTGCACACATTATATAACAGCCAGTGGCTCTCTCTCTGCACACACTATAACAGCCACTGTCTCTGCACACACTATAACAGCCAGTGCTCCTCTCTCTCTGCACACATTATATATCAGCCAGTGGCTCTCTCTCTGCACACACTATAACAGGCAGTGTCTCTCTCTGCACACACTAACAGCCAGTGTCTCTCTCTGCACACACTATAACAGCCACTGTCTCTCTCTGCACACACTATAACAGCCACTGTCTCTGCACACACTAACAGCCGGTGTGTCTCTCTGCACACACTATAACAGCCACTGTCTCTGCACACACCATAACAGCCAGTGCTCCTCTCTCTCTGCACACACCATAACAGCCAGTGTCTCTCTCTCTGCACACACTATAACAGTCAGTGCCTCTCTCTCTGCACACACTATAACAGCCAGTACCTCTCTCTGCACACACTATAACAGCCAGTGCCTCTCTCTCTGCACACACTATAACAGCCAGTGCTCCTCTCTCTCTGCACGCACTATAACAGCCAGTGCTCCTCTCTCTCTGCACACACTAACAGCCAGTGTCTCTCTCTGCACACACTATAACAGCCAGTGTCTCTCTCTGCACACACTGTAACAGCCAGTGTCTCTCTCTGCACACACCATAACAGCCAGTGTCTCTCTCTGCACACACCATAACAGCCAGTGTCTCTCTCTGCACACACTATAACAGCCAGTGTCTCTCTCTGCACACACTATAACAGCCACTGTCTCTGCACACACTAACAGCCGGTGTGTCTCTCTGCACACACTATAACAGCCAGTGCTCCTCTCTCTCTGCACACACTTTAACAGCCAGTGGCTCTCTCTCTGCACACACTATAACAGCCAGTGCCTCTCTCTCTGCACACACTATAACAGCCAGTGGCTCTCTCTCTGCACACACTATAACAGCCACTGTCTCTGCACACACTAACAGCCGGTGTGTCTCTCTGCACACACTAACAGCCGGTGTGTCTCTCTGCACACACTATAACAGCCACTGTCTCTGCACACACTATAACAGCCAGTGCTCCTCTCTCTCTGCACACACTATAACAGCCAGTGCCTCTCTCTCTGCACACACTATAACAGCCAGTGTCTCTCTCTGCACACACTATAACAGGCAGTGTCTCTCTCTGCACACACTAAAACAGCCAGTGCTCCTCTCTCTCTGCACACACTATAACAGCCAGTGCTCCTCTCTCTCTGCACACTATAACAGCCAGTGTCTCTCTCTGCACACACTATAACAGCCAGTGTGTCTCTCTGCACACACTAACAGCCAGTGTGTCTCTCTGCACACACTAACAGCCAGTGTGTCTCTCTGCACACACTATAACAGCCACTGTCTCTGCACACACTATAACAGCCACTGTCTCTGCACACACTATAACAGCCACTGTCTCTGCACACACTATAACAGCCACTGTCTCTGCACACACTATAACAGCCAGTGCTCCTCTCTCTCTGCACACACTATAACAGCCAGTGCCTCTCTCTCTGCACACACTATAACAGCCAGTGTCTCTCTCTGCACACACTATAACAGGCAGTGTCTCTCTCTGCACACACTATAACAGGCAGTGTCTCTCTCTGCACACACTATAACAGCCAGTGTCTCTCTGCACACACCATAACAGCCAGTGTCTCTCTCTCTGCACACACCATAACAGCCACTGTCTCTCTCTGCACACACCATAACAGCCAGTGCTCCTCTCTCTTTGCACACACTATAACAGCCAGTGCTCCTCTCTCTCTGCACACTATAACAGCCAGTGTCTCTCTCTGCACACACTATAACAACCACTGTCTCTCTCTGCACACACTAACAGCCGTTGTGTCTCTCTGCACACACTATAACAGCCACTGTCTCTCTCTGCACACACTATAACAGCCACTGTCTCTGCACACACTAACAGCCGGTGTGTCTCTCTGCACACACTATAACAGCCACTGTCTCTGCACACACTAACAGCCGGTGTGTCTCTCTGCACACACTATAACAGCCACTGTCTCTCTCTGCACACACTATAAAAGCCACTGTCTCTGCACACACTAACAGCCGGTGTGTCTCTCTGCACACACTATAACAGCCACTGTCTCTCTCTGCACACACTATAACAGCCACTGTCTCTGCACACACTAACAGCCAGTGTCTCTCTCTGCACACACTATAACAGCCAGTGTCTCTCTCTGCACACACTATAACAGCCAGTGTCTCTCTCTGCACACACCATAACAGCCAGTGTCTCTCTCTGCACACACCATAACAGCCAGTGTCTCTCTCTGCACACACCATAACAGCCAGTGTCTCTCTCTGCACACACTATAACAGCCAGTGCTCCTCTCTCTCTGCACACACTATAACAGCCAGTGCTCCTCTCTCTCTGCACACACTATAACAGCCAGTGCTCCTCTCTCTCTGCACACACTATAACAGCCAGTGTGTCTCTCTGCACACACTAACAGCCAGTGTGTCTCTCTGCACACACTAACAGCCAGTGTGTCTCTCTGCACACACTAACAGCCGGTGTCTCTCTCTGCACACACTATAACAGCCACTGTCTCTCTCTGCACACACTATAACAGCCACTGTCTCTCTCTGCACACATTATATAACAGCCAGTGTCTCTCTCTGCACACATTATATAACAGCCAGTCTCTCTCTGCACACACTATAACAGCCAGTGTCTCTCTCTGCACACACTATAACAGCCAGTGCCTCTCTCTCTGCACACACTATAACAGCCAGTGCCTCTCTCTCTGCACGCACTATAACAGCCAGTGCCTCTCTCTCTGCACGCACTATAACAGGCAGTGTCTCTCTCTGCACGCACTATAACAGCCACTGTCTCTCTCTGCACGCACTATAACAGCCACTGTCTCTGCACGCACTAACAGCCGGTGTGTCTCTCTGCACACACTATAACAGCCAGTGCTCCTCTCTCTCTGCACACATTATATAACAGCCAGTGGCTCTCTCTCTGCACACACTATAACAGCCACTGTCTCTGCACACACTATAACAGCCAGTGCTCCTCTCTCTCTGCACACATTATATATCAGCCAGTGGCTCTCTCTCTGCACACACTATAACAGCCAGTGTCTCTCTCTGCACACACTATAACAGCCACTGTCTCTCTCTGCACACACTATAACAGCCACTGTCTCTGCACACACTAACAGCCGGTGTGTCTCTCTGCACACACTATAACAGCCACTGTCTCTGCACACACCATAACAGCCAGTGCTCCTCTCTCTCTGCACACACCATAACAGCCAGTGTCTCTCTCTCTGCACACACTATAACAGTCAGTGCCTCTCTCTCTGCACACACTATAACAGCCAGTACCTCTCTCTGCACACACTATAACAGCCAGTGCCTCTCTCTCTGCACACACTATAACAGCCAGTGCCTCTCTCTCTGCACGCACTATAACAGCCAGTGCTCCTCTCTCTCTGCACGCACTATAACAGCCAGTGCTCCTCTCTGCACACACTATAACAGCCAGTGTCTCTCTCTGCACACACTATAACAGCCAGTGTCTCTCTCTGCACACACCATAACAGCCAGTGTCTCTCTCTGCACACACCATAACAGCCAGTGTCTCTCTGCACACACTATAACAGCCAGTGTCTCTCTCTGCACACACTATAACAGCCACTGTCTCTGCACACACTAACAGCCGGTGTGTCTCTCTGCACACACTATAACAGCCAGTGCTCCTCTCTCTCTGCACACACTTTAACAGCCAGTGGCTCTCTCTCTGCACACACTATAACAGCCAGTGCCTCTCTCTCTGCACACACTATAACAGCCAGTGGCTCTCTCTCTGCACACACTATAACAGCCACTGTCTCTGCACACACTAACAGCCGGAGTGTCTCTCTGCACACACTAACAGCCGGTGTGTCTCTCTGCACACACTATAACAGCCACTGTCTCTGCACACACTATAACAGCCAGTGCTCCTCTCTCTCTGCACACACTATAACAGCCAGTGCCTCTCTCTCTGCACACACTATAACAGCCAGTGTCTCTCTCTGCACACACTATAACAGGCAGTGTCTCTCTCTGCACACACTATAACAGGCAGTGTCTCTCTCTGCACACACTATAACAGCCAGTGTCTCTCTGCACACACCATAACAGCCAGTGTCTCTCTCTCTGCACACACCATAACAGCCACTGTCTCTCTCTGCACACACCATAACAGCCAGTGCTCCTCTCTCTTTGCACACACTATAACAGCCAGTGCTCCTCTCTCTCTGCACACTATAACAGCCAGTGTCTCTCTCTGCACACACTATAACAGCCACTGTCTCTCTCTGCACACACTAACAGCCGTTGTGTCTCTCTGCACACACTATAACAGCCACTGTCTCTCTCTGCACACACTATAACAGCCACTGTCTCTGCACACACTAACAGCCGGTGTGTCTCTCTGCACACACTATAACAGCCACTGTCTCTGCACACACTAACAGCCGGTGTGTCTCTCTGCACACACTATAACAGCCACTGTCTCTCTCTGCACACACTATAACAGCCACTGTCTCTGCACACACTAACAGCCGGTGTGTCTCTCTGCACACACTATAACAGCCACTGTCTCTCTCTGCACACACTATAACAGCCACTGTCTCTGCACACACTAACAGCCAGTGTCTCTCTCTGCACACACTAACAGCCAGTGTCTCTCTCTGCACACACCATAACAGCCAGTGTCTCTCTCTGCACACACCATAACAGCCAGTGTCTCTCTCTGCACACACCATAACAGCCAGTGTCTCTCTCTGCACACACTATAACAGCCAGTGCTCCTCTCTCTCTGCACACACTATAACAGCCAGTGCTCCTCTCTCTCTGCACACACTATAACAGCCAGTGCTCCTCTCTCTCTGCACACTATAACAGCCAGTGTCTCTCTCTGCACACACTATAACAGCCAGTGTCTCTCTCTGCACACACGAACAGCCAGTGTGTCTCTCTGCACACACTAACAGCCAGTGTGTCTCTCTGCACACACTAACAGCCGGTGTCTCTCTCTGCACACACTATAACAGCCACTGTCTCTCTCTGCACACACTATAACAGCCACTGTCTCTCTCTGCACACATTATATAACAGCCAGTGTCTCTCTCTGCACACATTATATAACAGCCAGTGTCTCTCTCTGCACACACTATAACAGCCAGTGTCTCTCTCTGCACACACTATAACAGCCAGTGTCTCTCTCTGCACACACTAACAGCCAGTGTCTCTCTCTGCACACACTATAACAGCCAGTGTCTCTCTCTGCACACACTATAACAGCCAGTGTCTCTCTCTGCACACACCATAACAGCTAGTGTCTCTCTCTGCACACACCATAACAGCCAGTGTCTCTCTCTGCACACACTATAACAGCCAGTGTCTCTCTCTGCACACACTATAACAGCCACTGTCTCTCTCTGCACACATTATATAACAGCCAGTGTCTCTCTCTGCACACATTATATAACAGCCAGTCTCTCTCTGCACACACTATAACAGCCAGTGTCTCTCTCTGCACACACTATAACAGCCAGTGCTCCTCTCTCTCTGCACACACTTTAACAGCCAGTGGCTCTCTCTCTGCACACACTATAACAGCCAGTGCCTCTCTCTCTGCACATACAATAACAGCCAGTGCCTCTCTCTCTGCACGCACTATAACAGCCAGTGCTCCTCTCTCTCTGCACGCACTATAACAGCCAGTGCTCCTCTCTCTCTGCACACACTATAACAGCCAGTGCTCCTCTCTCTCTGCACACACTTTAACAGCCAGTGGCTCTCTCTCTGCACACACTATAACAGCCAGTGCCTCTCTCTCTGCACATACAATAACAGCCAGTGCCTCTCTCTCTGCACGCACTATAACAGCCAGTGCTCCTCTCTCTCTGCACGCACTATAACAGCCAGTGCTCCTCTCTCTCTGCACACACTATAACAGCCAGTGCTCCTCTCTCTCTGCACACTATAACAGCCAGTGTCTCTCTCTGCACACACTATAACAGCCAGTGTGTCTCTCTGCACACACTAACAGCCACTGTCTCTCTCTGCACACACTATAACAGCCACTGTCTCTCTCTGCACACACTATAACAGCCACTGTCTCTCTCTGCACACACTATAACAGCCACTGTCTCTCTCTGCACACACTATAACAGCCACTGTCTCTCTCTGCACACACTATAACAGCCACTGTCTCTCTCTGCACACATTATATAACAGCCAGTGTCTCTCTCTGCACACATTATATAACAGCCAGTGTCTCTCTCTGCACACACTAACAGCCAGTGTCTCTCTCTGCACACACTAACAGCCAGTGTCTCTCTCTGCACACACTATAACAGCCACTGTCTCTCTCTGCACACACTATAACAGCCACTGTCTCTCTCTGCACACACTATAACAGCCACTGTCTCTGCACACACTATCAGCCGGTGTGTCTGTCTGCACACACTATAACAGCCACTGTCTCTGCACACACTATAACAGCCAGTGCTCCTCTCTCTCTGCACACATTATATAACAGCCAGTGGCTCTCTCTCTGCACACACTATAACAGGCAGTGTCTCTCTCTGCACACACTATAACAGCCAGTGTCTCTCTCTGCACACACTATAACAGCCGGTGTGTCTGTATGCACACACTAACAGCCGGTGTCTCTCTCTGCACACACTATAACAGCTACTGTCTCTCTCTGCACACACTATAACAGCCACTGTCTCTGCACACACTATAACAGCCAGTGCTCCTCTCTCTCTGCACACATTATATATCAGCCAGTGGCTCTCTCTCTGCACACACTATAACAGCCAATGTCTCTCTCTGCACACACTATAACAGCCACTGTCTCTGCACACACTAACAGCCAGTGTGTCTCTCTGCACACACTATAACAGCCACTGTCTCTGCACACACTAACAGCCGGTGTGTCTCTCTGCACACACTATAACAGCCACTGTCTCTGCACACACTATAACAGCCAGTGCTCCTCTCTCTCTGCACACATTATATAACAGCCAGTGGCTCTCTCTCTGCACACACTATAACAGCCAGTGTCTCTCTCTGCACACACTATAACAGCCAGTGCCTCTCTCTCTGCACACACTATAACAGCCAGTGCCTCTCTCTCTGCACGCACTATAACAGCCAGTGCCTCTCTCTCTGCACGCACTATAACAGGCAGTGTCTCTCTCTGCACGCACTATAACAGCCACTGTCTCTCTCTGCACGCACTATAACAGCCACTGTCTCTGCACACACTAACAGCCGGTGTGTCTCTCTGCACACACTATAACAGCCAGTGCTCCTCTCTCTCTGCACACATTATATAACAGCCAGTGGCTCTCTCTCTGCACACACTATAACAGCCACTGTCTCTGCACACACTATAAACAGCCAGTGCTCCTCTCTCTCTGCACACACCATAACAGCCAGTGTCTCTCTCTCTGCACACACTATAACAGTCAGTGCCTCTCTCTCTGCACACACTATAACAGCCAGTACCTCTCTCTGCACACACTATAACAGCCAGTGCCTCTCTCTCTGCACACACTATAACAGCCAGTGCCTCTCTCTCTGCACACACTATAACAGCCAGTGCTCCTCTCTCTCTGCACGCACTATAACAGCCAGTGCTCCTCTCTCTCTGCACACACTAACAGCCAGTGTCTCTCTCTGCACACACTATAACAGCCAGTGTCTCTCTCTGCACACACTATAACAGCCAGTGTCTCTCTCTGCACACACTATAACAGCCAGTGTCTCTCTCTGCACACACCATAACAGCCAGTGTCTCTCTCTGCACACACCATAACAGCCAGTGTCTCTCTCTGCACACACTATAACAGCCAGTGTCTCTCTCTGCACACACTATAACAGCCACTGTCTCTGCACACACTAACAGCCGGTGTGTCTCTCTGCACACACTATAACAGCCACTGTCTCTGCACACACTAACAGCCGGTGTGTCTCTCTGCACACACTATAACAGCCACTGTCTCTCTCTGCACACACTATAACAGCCACTGTCTCTCTCTGCACACACTATAACAGCCAGTGTCTCTCTCTGCACACACTATAACAGCCAGTGGCTCTCTCTCTGCACACACTATAACAGCCACTGTCTCTGCACACACTAACAGCCGGTGTGTCTCTCTGCACACACTAACAGCCGGTGTGTCTCTCTGCACACACTATAACAGCCACTGTCTCTCTCTGCACACACTATAACAGCCACTGTCTCTGCACAAACTAACAGCCAGTGTCTCTCTCTGCACACACTATAACAGCCAGTGTCTCTCTCTGCACACACCATAACAGCCAGTGTCTCTCTCTGCACACACCATAACAGCCAGTGTCTCTCTCTGCACACACCATAACAGCCAGTGTCTCTCTCTGCACACACCATAACAGCCAGTGTCTCTCTCTGCACACACTATAACAGCCAGTGCTCCTCTCTCTCTGCACACACTATAACAGCCAGTGCTCCTCTCTCTCTGCACACACTATAACAGCCAGTGCTCCTCTCTCTCTGCACACTATAACAGCCAGTGTCTCTCTCTGCACACACTATAACAGCCAGTGTGTCTCTCTGCACACACTATAACAGCCACTGTCTCTGCACACACTAACAGCCGGTGTGTCTCTCTGCACACACTAACAGCCGGTGTGTCTCTCTGCACACACTATAACAGCCACTGTCTCTCTCTGCACACACTATAACAGCCACTGTCTCTCTCTGCACACATTATATAACAGCCAGTGTCTCTCTCTGCACACATTATATAACAGCCAGTCTCTCTCTGCACACACTATAACAGCCAGTGTCTCTCTCTGCACACACTATAACAGCCAGTGCCTCTCTCTCTGCACACACTATAACAGCCAGTGCCTCTCTCTTTGCACGCACTATAACAGCCAGTGCCTCTCTCTCTGCACGCACTATAACAGGCAGTGTCTCTCTCTGCACGCACTATAACAGCCACTGTCTCTCTCTGCACGCACTATAACAGCCACTGTCTCTGCACGCACTAACAGCCGGTGTGTCTCTCTGCACACACTATAACAGCCAGTGCTCCTCTCTCTCTGCACACATTATATAACAGCCAGTGGCTCTCTCTCTGCACACACTATAACAGCCACTGTCTCTGCACACACTATAACAGCCAGTGCTCCTCTCTCTCTGCACACATTATATATCAGCCAGTGGCTCTCTCTCTGCACACACTATAACAGGCAGTGTCTCTCTCTGCACACACTAACAGCCAGTGTCTCTCTCTGCACACACTATAACAGCCACTGTCTCTCTCTGCACACACTATAACAGCCACTGTCTCTGCACACACTAACAGCCGGTGTGTCTCTCTGCACACACTATAACAGCCACTGTCTCTGCACACACCATAACAGCCAGTGCTCCTCTCTCTCTGCACACACCATAACAGCCAGTGTCTCTCTCTCTGCACACACTATAACAGTCAGTGCCTCTCTCTCTGCACACACTATAACAGCCAGTACCTCTCTCTGCACACACTGTAACAGCCAGTGCCTCTCTCTCTGCACACACTATAACAGCCAGTGCCTCTCTCTCTGCACGCACTATAACAGCCAGTGCTCCTCTCTCTCTGCACGCACTATAACAGCCAGTGCTCCTCTCTGCACACACTATAACAGCCAGTGTCTCTCTCTGCACACACTATAACAGCCAGTGTCTCTCTCTGCACACACCATAACAGCCAGTGTCTCTCTCTGCACACACCATAACAGCCAGTGTCTCTCTCTGCACACACTATAACAGCCAGTGTCTCTCTCTGCACACACTATAACAGCCACTGTCTCTGCACACACTAACAGCCGGTGTGTCTCTCTGCACACACTATAACAGCCAGTGCTCCTCTCTCTCTGCACACACTTTAACAGCCAGTGGCTCTCTCTCTGCACACACTATAACAGCCAGTGCCTCTCTCTCTGCACACACTATAACAGCCAGTGGCTCTCTCTCTGCACACACTATAACAGCCACTGTCTCTGCACACACTAACAGCCGGTGTGTCTCTCTGCACACACTAACAGCCGGTGTGTCTCTCTGCACACACTATAACAGCCACTGTCTCTGCACACACTATAACAGCATGTGCTCCTCTCTCTCTGCACACACTATAACAGCCAGTGCCTCTCTCTCTGCACACACTATAACAGCCAGTGTCTCTCTCTGCACACACTATAACAGGCAGTGTCTCTCTCTGCACACACTATAACAGGCAGTGTCTCTCTCTGCACACACTATAACAGCCAGTGTCTCTCTGCACACACCATAACAGCCAGTGTCTCTCTCTCTGCACACACCATAACAGCCACTGTCTCTCTCTGCACACACCATAACAGCCAGTGCTCCTCTCTCTTTGCACACACTATAACAGCCAGTGCTCCTCTCTCTCTGCACACTATAACAGCCAGTGTCTCTCTCTGCACACACTATAACAGCCACTGTCTCTGCACACACTAACAGCCGTTGTGTCTCTCTGCACACACTATAACAGCCACTGTCTCTCTCTGCACACACTATAACAGCCACTGTCTCTGCACACACTAACAGCCGTTGTGTCTCTCTGCACACACTATAACAGCCACTGTCTCTCTCTGCACACACTATAACAGCCACTGTCTCTGCACACACTAACAGCCGGTGTGTCTCTCTGCACACACTATAACAGCCACTGTCTCTGCACACACTATAACAGCCACTGTCTCTCTCTGCACACACTATAACAGCCACTGTCTCTGCACACACTAACAGCCGGTGTGTCTCTCTGCACACACTATAACAGCCACTGTCTCTGCACACACTAACAGCCAGTGTCTCTCTCTGCACACACTATAACAGCCAGTGTCTCTCTCTGCACACACCATAACAGCCAGTGTCTCTCTCTGCACACACCATAACAGCCAGTGTCTCTCTCTGCACACACTATAACAGCCAGTGCTCCTCTCTCTCTGCACACACTATAACAGCCAGTGCTCCTCTCTCTCTGCACACACTATAACAGCCAGTGCTCCTCTCTCTCTGCACACTATAACAGCCAGTGTCTC
Organism: Taudactylus pleione; assembly: GCA_031769625.1. Taxonomy (NCBI): domain Eukaryota; kingdom Metazoa; phylum Chordata; class Amphibia; order Anura; family Myobatrachidae; genus Taudactylus; species Taudactylus pleione. The sequence goes on from JAUIMM010001300.1 coordinate 2,097,392, forward strand.
TCTCTGCACACACTATAACAGCCAGTGTGTCTCTCTGCACACACTAACAGCCAGTGTGTCTCTCTGCACACACTAACAGCCGGTGTCTCTCTCTGCACACACTATAACAGCCACTGTCTCTCTCTGCACACACTATAACAGCCACTGTCTCTCTCTGCACACATTATATAACAGCCAGTGTCTCTCTCTGCACACATTATATAACAGCCAGTGTCTCTCTCTGCACACATTATATAACAGCCAGTGTCTCTCTCTGCACACACTATAACAGCCAGTGTCTCTCTCTGCACACACTATAACAGCCAGTGTCTCTCTCTGCACACACTAACAGCCAGTGTCTCTCTCTGCACACACTATAACAGCCAGTGTCTCTCTCTGCACACACTATAACAGCCAGTGTCTCTCTCTGCACACACCATAACAGCCAGTGTCTCTCTCTGCACACACCATAACAGCCAGTGTCTCTCTCTGCACACACTATAACAGCCAGTGTCTCTCTCTGCACACACTATAACAGCCACTGTCTCTGCACACACTAACAGCCGGTGTGTCTCTCTGCACACACTATAACAGCCAGTGCTCCTCTCTCTCTGCACACACTTTAACAGCCAGTGGCTCTCTCTCTGCACACACTATAACAGCCAGTGCCTCTCTCTCTGCACACACTATAACAGCCAGTGCCTCTCTCTCTGCACGCACTATAACAGCCAGTGCTCCTCTCTCTCTGCACGCACTATAACAGCCAGTGCTCCTCTCTCTCTGCACACACTATAACAGCCAGTGCTCCTCTCTCTCTGCACACTATAACAGCCAGTGTCTCTCTCTGCACACACTATAACAGCCAGTGTGTCTCTCTGCACACACTAACAGCCAGTGTGTCTCTCTGCACACACTAACAGCCAGTGTGTCTCTCTGCAAACACTAACAGCCACTGTCTCTCTCTGCACACACTATAACAGCCACTGTCTCTCTCTGCACACACTATAACAGCCACTGTCTCTCTCTGCACACACTATAACAGCCACTGTCTCTCTCTGCACACATTATATAACAGCCAGTGTCTCTCTCTGCACACATTATATAACAGCCAGTGTCTCTCTCTGCACACACTAACAGCCAGTGTCTCTCTCTGCACACACTATAACAGCCACTGTCTCTCTCTGCACACACTATAACAGCCACTGTCTCTCTCTGCACACACTATAACAGCCACTGTCTCTCTCTGCACACACTATAACAGCCACTGTCTCTGCACACACTATCAGCCGGTGTGTCTGTCTGCACACACTATAACAGCCACTGTCTCTGCACACACTATAACAGCCAGTGCTCCTCTCTCTCTGCACACATTATATAACAGCCAGTGGCTCTCTCTCTGCACACACTATAACAGGCAGTGTCTCTCTCTGCACACACTATAACAGCCAGTGTCTCTCTCTGCACACACTATAACAGCCGGTGTGTCTGTATGCACACACTAACAGCCGGTGTCTCTCTCTGCACACACTATAACAGCTACTGTCTCTCTCTGCACACACTATAACAGCCACTGTCTCTGCACACACTATAACAGCCAGTGTTCCTCTCTCTCTGCACACATTATATATCAGCCAGTGGCTCTCTCTCTGCACACACTATAACAGCCAATGTCTCTCTCTGCACACACTATAACAGCCACTGTCGCTGCACACACTAACAGCCGGTGTGTCTCTCTGCACACACTATAACAGCCACTGTCTCTGCACACACTAACAGCCGGTGTGTCTCTCTGCACACACTATAACAGCCACTGTCTCTGCACACACTATAACAGCCAGTGCTCCTCTCTCTCTGCACACATTATATAACAGCCAGTGGCTCTCTCTCTGCACACACTATAACAGCCAGTGTCTCTCTCTGCACACACTATAACAGCCAGTGCCTCTCTCTCTGCACACACTATAACAGCCAGTGCCTCTCTCTCTGCACGCACTATAACAGCCAGTGCCTCTCTCTCTGCACGCACTATAACAGGCAGTGTCTCTCTCTGCACGCACTATAACAGCCACTGTCTCTCTCTGCACGCACTATAACAGCCACTGTCTCTGCACACACTAACAGCCGGTGTGTCTCTCTGCACACACTATAACAGCCAGTGCTCCTCTCTCTCTGCACACATTATATAACAGCCAGTGGCTCTCTCTCTGCACACACTTTAACAGGCAGTGTCTCTCTCTGCACACACTAACAGCCAGTGTCTCTCTCTGCACACACTATAACAGCCACTGTCTCTCTCTGCACACACTATAACAGCCACTGTCTCTGCACACACTAACAGCCGGTGTGTCTCTCTGCACACACTATAACAGCCACTGTCTCTGCACACACCATAACAGCCAGTGCTCCTCTCTCTCTGCACACACCATAACAGCCAGTGTCTCTCTCTCTGCACACACTATAACAGTCAGTGCCTCTCTCTCTGCACACACTATAACAGCCAGTACCTCTCTCTGCACACACTATAACAGCCAGTGCCTCTCTCTCTGCACACACTATAACAGCCAGTGCATCTCTCTCTGCACACACTATAACAGCCAGTGCTCCTCTCTCTCTGCACGCACTATAACAGCCAGTGCTCCTCTCTCTCTGCACACACTAACAGCCAGTGTCTCTCTCTGCACACACTATAACAGCCAGTGTCTCTCTCTGCACACACTATAACAGCCAGTGTCTCTCTCTGCACACACTATAACAGCCAGTGTCTCTCTCTGCACACACCATAACAGCCAGTGTCTCTCTCTGCACACACCATAACAGCCAGTGTCTCTCTCTGCACACACCATAACAGCCAGTGTCTCTCTCTGCACACACTATAACAGCCAGTGTCTCTCTCTGCACACACTATAACAGCCAGTGTCTCTCTCTGCACACACCATAACAGCCAGTGTCTCTCTCTGCACACACTATAACAGCCAGTGTCTCTCTCTGCACACACTATAACAGCCACTGTCTCTGCACACACTAACAGCCGGTGTGTCTCTCTGCACACACTATAACAGCCAGTGCTCCTCTCTCTCTGCACACACTTTAACAGCCAGTGGCTCTCTCTCTGCACACACTATAACAGCCAGTGCCTCTCTCTCTGCACACACTATAACAGCCAGTGGCTCTCTCTCTGCACACACTATAACAGCCACTGTCTCTGCACACACTAACAGCCGGTGTGTCTCTCTGCACACACTAACAGCCGGTGTGTCTCTCTGCACACACTAACAGCCGGTGTGTCTCTCTGCACACACTATAACAGCCACTGTCTCTGCACACACTATAACAGCCAGTGCTCCTCTCTCTCTGCACACACTATAACAGCCAGTGCCTCTCTCTCTGCACACACTATAACAGCCAGTGTCTCTCTCTGCACACACTATACCAGGCAGTGTCTCTCTCTGCACACACTATACCAGGCAGTGTCTCTCTCTGCACACACTATAACAGCCAGTGTCTCTCTGCACACACCATAACAGCCAGTGTCTCTCTCTCTGCACACACCATAACAGCCACTGTCTCTCTCTGCACACACCATAACAGCCAGTGCTCCTCTCTCTTTGCACACTATAACAGCCAGTGTCTCTCTCTGCACACACTATAACAGCCACTGTCTCTCTCTGCACACACTAACAGCCGTTGTGTCTCTCTGCACACACTATAACAGCCACTGTCTCTCTCTGCACACACTATAACAGCCACTGTCTCTGCACACACTAACAGCCGGTGTGTCTCTCTGCACACACTATAACAGCCACTGTCTCTGCACACACTAACAGCCGGTGCGTCTCTCTGCACACACTATAACAGCCACTGTCTCTCTCTGCACACACTATAACAGCCACTGTCTCTGCACACACTAACAGCCGGTGTGTCTCTCTGCACACACTATAACAGCCACTGTCTCTCTCTGCACACACTATAACAGCCACTGTCTCTGCACACACTAACAGCCAGTGTCTCTCTCTGCACACACTATAACAGCCAGTGTCTCTCTCTGCACACACTATAACAGCCAGTGTCTCTCTCTGCACACACCATAACAGCCAGTGTCTCTCTGCACACACCATAACAGCCAGTGTCTCTCTCTGCACACACTATAACAGCCAGTGCTCCTCTCTCTGCACACACTATAACAGCCAGTGCTCCTCTCTCTCTGCACACACTATAACAGCCAGTGCTCCTCTCTCTCTGCACACTATAACAGCCAGTGTCTCTCTCTGCACACACTATAACAGCCAGTGTGTCTCTCTGCACACACTAACAGCCGGTGTGTCTCTCTGCACACACTATAACAGCCACTGTCTCTGCACACACTATAACAGCCAGTGCTCCTCTCTCTCTGCACACACTATAACAGCCAGTGCCTCTCTCTCTGCACACACTATAACAGCCAGTGTCTCTCTCTGCACACACTATAACAGGCAGTGTCTCTCTCTGCACACACTATACCAGGCAGTGTCTCTCTCTGCACACACTATAACAGCCAGTGTCTCTCTGCACACACCATAACAGCCAGTGTCTCTCTCTCTGCACACACCATAACAGCCACTGTCTCTCTCTGCACACACCATAACAGCCAGTGCTCCTCTCTCTTTGCACACACTATAACAGCCAGTGCTCCTCTCTCTCTGCACACTATAACAGCCAGTGTCTCTCTCTGCACACACTATAACAGCCACTGTCTCTCTCTGCACACACTAACAGCCGTTGTGTCTCTCTGCACACACTATAACAGCCACTGTCTCTCTCTGCACACACTATAACAGCCACTGTCTCTGCACACACTAACAGCCGGTGTGTCTCTCTGCACACACTATAACAGCCACTGTCTCTGCACACACTAACAGCCGGTGTGTCTCTCTGCACACACTATAACAGCCACTGTCTCTCTCTGCACACACTATAACAGCCACTGTCTCTGCACACACTAACAGCCGGTGTGTCTCTCTGCACACACTATAACAGCCACTGTCTCTCTCTGCACACACTATAACAGCCACTGTCTCTGCACACACTAACAGCCAGTGTCTCTCTCTGCACACACTATAACAGCCAGTGTCTCTCTCTGCACACACTATAACAGCCAGTGTCTCTCTCTGCACACACTATAACAGCCAGTGTCTCTCTCTGCACACACCATAACAGCCAGTGTCTCTCTGCACACACCATAACAGCCAGTGTCTCTCTCTGCACACACTATAACAGCCAGTGCTCCTCTCTCTCTGCACACACTATAACAGCCAGTGCTCCTCTCTCTCTGCACACACTATAACAGCCAGTGCTCCTCTCTCTCTGCACACTATAACAGCCAGTGTCTCTCTCTGCACACACTATAACAGCCAGTGTGTCTCTCTGCACACACTAACAGCCAGTGTGTCTCTCTGCACACACTAACAGCCAGTGTGTCTCTCTGCACACACTAACAGCCGGTGTCTCTCTCTGCACACACTATAACAGCCACTGTCTCTCTCTGCACACACTATAACAGCCACTGTCTCTCTCTGCACACATTATATAACAGCCACTGTCTCTCTCTGCACACATTATATAACAGCCAGTGTCTCTCTCTGCACACATTATATAACAGCCAGTGTCTCTCTCTGCACACACTATAACAGCCAGTGTCTCTCTCTGCACACACTATAACAGCCAGTGTCTCTCTCTGCACACACTATAACAGCCAGTGTCTCTCTCTGCACACACTAACAGCCAGTGTCTCTCTCTGCACACACTATAACAGCCACTGTCTCTCTCTGCACACACTATAACAGCCACTGTCTCTGCACACACTATCAGCCGGTGTGTCTGTCTGCACACACTATAACAGCCACTGTCTCTGCACACACTATAACAGCCAGTGCTCCTCTCTCTCTGCACACATTATATAACAGCCAGTGGCTCTCTCTCTGGACACACTATAACAGGCAGTGTCTCTCTCTGCACACACTATAACAGCCAGTGTCTCTCTCTGCACACACTATAACAGCCGGTGTGTCTGTATGCACACACTAACAGCCGGTGTCTCTCTCTGCACACACTATAACAGCTACTGTCTCTCTCTGCACACACTATAACAGCCACTGTCTCTGCACACACTATAACAGCCAGTGCTCCTCTCTCTCTGCACACATTATATATCAGCCAGTGGCTCTCTCTCTGCACACACTATAACAGCCAATGTCTCTCTCTGCACACACTATAACAGCCACTGTCTCTGCACACACTAACAGCCGGTGTGTCTCTCTGCACACACTATAACAGCCACTGTCTCTGCACACACTATAACAGCCAGTGCTCCTCTCTCTCTGCACACATTATATAACAGCCAGTGGCTCTCTCTCTGCACACGCTATAACAGCCAGTGCTCCTCTCTCTCTGCACACATTATATAACAGCCAGTGGCTCTCTCTCTGCACACACTATAACAGCCAGTGTCTCTCTCTGCACACACTATAACAGCCAGTGCCTCTCTCTCTGCACACACTATAACAGCCAGTGCCTCTCTCTCTGCACGCACTATAACAGCCAGTGCCTCTCTCTCTGCACGCACTATAACAGGCAGTGTCTCTCTCTGCACGCACTATAACAGCCACTGTCTCTCTCTGCACGCACTATAACAGCCACCGTCTCTGCACACACTAACAGCCGGTGTGTCTCTCTGCACACACTATAACAGCCAGTGCTCCTCTCTCTCTGCACACATTATATAACAGCCAGTGGCTCTCTCTCTGCACACACTATAACAGCCACTGTCTCTGCACACACTATAACAGCCAGTGCTCCTCTCTCTCTGCACACATTATATATCAGCCAGTGGCTCTCTCTCTGCACACACTATAACAGGCAGTGTCTCTCTCTGCACACACTAACAGCCAGTGTCTCTCTCTGCACACACTATAACAGCCACTGTCTCTCTCTGCACACACTATAACAGCCACTGTCTCTGCACACACTAACAGTCGGTGTGTCTCTCTGCACACACTATAACAGCCACTGTCTCTGCACACACCATAACAGCCAGTGCTCCTCTCTCTCTGCACACACCATAACAGCCAGTGTCTCTCTCTCTGCACACACTATAACAGTCAGTGCCTCTCTCTCTGCACACACTATAACAGCCAGTACCTCTCTCTGCACACACTATAACAGCCAGTGCCTCTCTCTCTGCACGCACTATAACAGCCAGTGCTCCTCTCTCTCTGCACGCACTATAACAGCCAGTGCTCCTCTCTCTCTGCACACACTAACAGCCAGTGTCTCTCTCTGCACACACCATAACAGCCAGTGTCTCTCTCTGCACACACCATAACAGCCAGTGTCTCTCTCTGCACACACCATAACAGCCAGTGTCTCTCTCTGCACACACCATAACAGCCAGTGTCTCTCTCTGCACACACTATAACAGCCAGTGCCTCTCTCTCTGCACACACTATAACAGCCAGTGCTCCTCTCTCTCTGCACACACTATAACAGCCAGTGCTCCTCTCTCTCTGCACACACTATAACAGCCAGTGCTCCTCTCTCTCTGCACACTATAACAGCCAGTGTCTCTATCTGCACACACTATAACAGCCAGTGTGTCTCTCTGCACACACTAACAGCCAGTGTGTCTCTCTGCACACACTAACAGCCAGTGTGTCTCTCTGCACACACTAACAGCCAGTGTCTCTCTCTGCACACACTAACAGCCAGTGTCTCTCTCTGCACACACTATAACAGCCAGTGTCTCTCTCTGCACACACTATAACAGCCAGTGTCTCTCTCTGCACACACTATAACAGCCAGTGTCTCTCTCTGCACACACTAACAGCCAGTGTCTCTCTCTGCACACACTATAACAGCCACTGTCTCTCTCTGCACACACTATAACAGCCACTGTCTCTGCACACACTATAACAGCCAGTGCTCCTCTCTCTCTGCACACATTATATAACAGCCAGTGGCTCTCTCTCTGCACACACTATAACAGGCAGTGTCTCTCTCTGCACACACTAACAGCCAGTGTCTCTCTCTGCACACACTATAACAGCCACTGTCTCTCTCTGCACACACTATAACAGCCACTGTCTCTGCACACACTAACAGTCGGTGTGTCTCTCTGCACACACTATAACAGCCACTGTCTCTGCACACACCATAACAGCCAGTGCTCCTCTCTCTCTGCACACACCATAACAGCCAGTGTCTCTCTCTCTGCACACACTATAACAGTCAGTGCCTCTCTCTCTGCACACACTATAACAGCCAGTACCTCTCTCTGCACACACTATAACAGCCAGTGCCTCTCTCTCTGCACACACTATAACAGCCAGTGCCTCTCTCTCTGCACGCACTATAACAGCCAGTGCTCCTCTCTCTCTGCACGCACTATAACAGCCAGTGCTCCTCTCTCTCTGCACACACCATAACAGCCAGTGTCTCTCTCTCTGCACACACTATAACAGTCAGTGCCTCTCTCTCTGCACACACTATAACAGCCACTGTCTCTCTCTGCACACACTATAACAGCCACTGTCTCTGCACACACTATCAGCCGGTGTGTCTGTCTGCACACACTAGAACAGCCACTGTCTCTGCACACACTATAACAGCCAGTGCTCCTCTCTCTCTGCACACATTATATATCAGCCAGTGGCTCTCTCTCTGCACACACTATAACAGGCAGTGTCTCTCTCTGCACACACTAACAGCCAGTGTCTCTCTCTGCACACACTATAACAGCCACAGTCTCTCTCTGCACACACTATAACAGCCATTGTCTCTGCACACACTAACAGCCGGTGTGTCTCTCTGCACACACTATAACAGCCACTGTCTCTGCACACACTAACAGCCGGTGTGTCTCTCTGCACACACTATAACAGCCAGTGCTCCTCTCTCTCTGCACACACTATAACAGCCAGTGCCTCTCTCTCTGCACACACTATAACAGCCAGTGCCTCTCTCTCTGCACACACTATAACAGCCAGTGCCTCTCTCTGCACACACTATAACAGCCAGTGCCTCTCTCTCTGCACACACTATAACAGCCACTGTCTCTGCACACACTAACAGCCGGTGTGTCTCTCTGCACACACTAATAGCCGGTGTGTCTCTCTGCACACACTATAACAGCCACTGTCTCTGCACACACTATAACAGCCAGTGCTCCTCTCTCTCTGCACACACTATAACAGCCAGTGCCTCTCTCTCTGCACACACTATAACAGCCAGTGTCTCTCTCTGCACACACTATAACAGCCAGTGTCTCTCTGCACACACCATAACAGCCAGTGTCTCTCTCTCTGCACACACCATAACAGCCACTGTCTCTCTCTGCACACACCATAACAGCCAGTGCTCCTCTCTCTTTGCACACACTATAACAGCCAGTGCTCCTCTCTCTCTGCACACTATAACAGCCAGTGTCTCTCTCTGCACACACTATAACAGCCACTGTCTCTCTCTGCACACACTAACAGCCGGTGTGTCTCTCTGCACACACTATAACAGCCACTGTCTCTCTCTGCACACACTATAACAGCCACTGTCTCTGCACACACTAACAGCCGGTGTGTCTCTCTGCACACACTATAACAGCCACTGTCTCTGCACACACTAACAGCCGGTGTGTCTCTCTGCACACACTATAACAGCCACTGTCTCTCTCTGCACACACTATAACAGCCACTGTCTCTGCACACACTAACAGCCGGTGTGTCTCTCTGCACACACTATAACAGCCACTGTCTCTCTCTGCACACACTATAACAGCCGGTGTGTCTCTCTGCACACACTAACAGCCGGTGTCTCTCTCTGCACACACTATAACAGCCAGTGTCTCTCTCTGCACACACTATAACAGCCAGTGTCTCTCTCTGCACACACCATAACAGCCAGTGTCTCTCTCTGCACACACCATAACAGCCAGTGTCTCTCTCTGCACACACTATAACAGCCAGTGCTCCTCTCTCTCTGCACACACTATAACAGCCAGTGCTCCTCTCTCTCTGCACACACTATAACAGCCAGTGCTCCTCTCTCTCTGCACACACTATAACAGCCAGTGTGTCTCTCTGCACACACTATAACAGCCAGTGTGTCTCTCTGCACACACTATAACAGCCAGTGTGTCTCTCTGCACACACTAACAGCCAGTGTGTCTCTCTGCACACACTAACAGCCAGTGTGTCTCTCTGCACACACTAACAGCCGGTGTCTCTCTCTGCACACACTATAACAGCCACTGTCTCTCTCTGCACACACTATAACAGCCACTGTCTCTCTCTGCACACATTATATAACAGCCAGTGTCTCTCTCTGCACACATTATATAACAGCCAGTGTCTCTCTCTGCACACACTATAACAGCCAGTGTCTCTCTCTGCACACACTATAACAGCCAGTGTCTCTCTCTGCACACACTATAACAGCCAGTGTCTCTCTCTGCACACACTAACAGCCAGTGTCTCTCTCTGCACACACTATAACAGCCACTGTCTCTCTCTGCACACACTATAACAGCCACTGTCTCTGCACACACTATCAGCCGGTGTGTCTGTCTGCACACACTATAACAGCCACTGTCTCTGCAAACACTATAACAGCCAGTGCTCCTCTCTCTCTGCACACATTATATAACAGCCAGTGGCTCTCTCTCTGCACACACTATAACAGGCAGTGTCTCTCTCTGCACACACTATAATAGCCAGTGTCTCTCTCTGCACACACTATAACAGCCGGTGTGTCTGTATGCACACACTAACAGCTGGTGTCTCTCTCTGCACACACTATAACAGCTACTGTCTCTCTCTGCACACACTATAACAGCCACTGTCTCTGCACACACTATAACAGCCAGTGCTCCTCTCTCTCTGCACACATTATATATCAGCCAGTGGCTCTCTCTCTGCACACACTATAACAGCCAATGTCTCTCTCTGCACACACTATAACAGCCACTGTCTCTGCACACACTAACAGCCGGTGTGTCTCTCTGCACACACTATAACAGCCACTGTCTCTGCACACACTAACAGCCGGTGTGTCTCTCTGCACACACTATAACAGCCACTGTCTCTGCACACACTATAACAGCCAGTGCTCCTCTCTCTCTGCACACATTATATAACAGCCAGTGGCTCTCTCTCTGCACACGCTATAACAGCCAGTGCTCCTCTCTCTCTGCACACATTATATAACAGCCAGTGGCTCTCTCTCTGCACACACTATAACAGCCAGTGTCTCTCTCTGCACACACTATAACAGCCAGTGCCTCTCTCTCTGCACACACTATAACAGCCAGTGCCTCTCTCTCTGCACGCACTATAACAGGCAGTGCCTCTCTCTCTGCACGCACTATAACAGGCAGTGTCTCTCTCTGCACGCACTATAACAGCCACTGTCTCTCTCTGCACGCACTATAACAGCCAGTGCTCCTCTCTCTCTGCACACATTATATAACAGCCAGTGGCTCTCTCTCTGCACACACTATAACAGCCACTGTCTCTGCACACACTATAACAGCCAGTGCTCCTCTCTCTCTGCACACATTATATATCAGCCAGTGGCTCTCTCTCTGCACACACTATAACAGGCAGTGTCTCTCTCTGCACACACTAACAGCCAGTGTCTCTCTCTGCACACACTATAACAGCCACTGTCTCTCTCTGCACACACTATAACAGCCACTGTCTCTGCACACACTAACAGTCGGTGTGTCTCTCTGCACACACTATAACAGCCACTGTCTCTGCACACACCATAACAGCCAGTGCTCCTCTCTCTCTGCACACACCATAACAGCCAGTGCCTCTCTCTCTGCACACACTATAACAGTCAGTGCCTCTCTCTCTGCACACACTATAACAGCCAGTACCTCTCTCTGCACACACTATAACAGCCAGTGCCTCTCTCTCTGCACACACTATAACAGCCAGTGCCTCTCTCTCTGCACGCACTATAACAGCCAGTGCTCCTCTCTCTCTGCACGCACTATAACAGCCAGTGCTCCTCTCTCTCTGCACACACTAACAGCCAGTGTCTCTCTCTGCACACACTAACAGCCAGTGTCTCTCTCTGCACACACTATAACAGCCAGTGTCTCTCTCTGCACACACCATAACAGCCAGTGTCTCTCTCTGCACACACCATAACAGCCAGTGTCTCTCTCTGCACACACCATAACAGCCAGTGTCTCTCTCTGCACACACTATAACAGCCAGTGCCTCTCTCTCTGCACACACTATAACAGCCAGTGCTCCTCTCTCTCTGCACACTATAACAGCCAGTGTCTCTCTCTGCACACATTATATAACAGCCAGTGTCTCTCTCTGCACACACTATAACAGCCAGTGTCTCTCTCTGCACACACTAACAGCCAGTGTGTCTCTCTGCACACACTATAACAGCCACTGTCTCTGCACACACTATCAGCCGGTGTGTCTGTCTGCACACACTATAACAGCCACTGTCTCTGCACACACTATAACAGCCAGTGCTCCTCTCTCTCTGCACACATTATATAACAGCCAGTGGCTCTCTCTCTGCACACACTATAACAGCCAGTGTCTCTCTCTGCACACACTAACAGCCAGTGTCTCTCTCTGCACACACTATAACAGCCACAGTCTCTCTCTGCACACACTATAACAGCCATTGTCTCTGCACACACTAACAGCCGGTGTGTCTCTCTGCACACACTATAACAGCCACTGTCTCTGCACACACTAACAGCCGGTGTGTCTCTCTGCACACACTGTAACAGCCAGTGCTCCTCTCTCTCTGCACACACTTTAACTGCCAGTGGCTCTCTCTCTGCACACACTATAACAGCCAGTGCCTCTCTCTCTGCACACACTATAACAGCCAGTGCCTCTCTCTCTGCACACACTATAACAGCCAGTGCCTCTCTCTCTGCACACACTATAACAGCCACTGTCTCTGCACACACTAACAGCCGGTGTGTCTCTCTGCACACACTAACAGCCGGTGTGTCTCTCTGCACACACTATAACAGCCACTGTCTCTGCACACACCATAACAGCCAGTGCTCCTCTCTCTCTGCACACACCATAACAGCCAGTGTCTCTCTCTCTGCACACACTATAACAGTCAGTGCCTCTCTCTCTGCACACACTATAACAGCCAGTACCTCTCTCTGCACACACTATAACAGCCAGTGCCTCTCTCTCTGCACACACTATAACAGCCAGTGCCTCTCTCTCTGCACGCACTATAACAGCCAGTGCTCCTCTCTCTCTGCACGCACTATAACAGCCACTGCTCCTCTCTCTCTGCACGCACTATAACAGCCAGTGCTCCTCTCTCTCTGCACGCACTAACAGCCAGTGCTCCTCTCTCTCTGCACACACTATAACAGCCAGTGTCTCTCTCTGCACACACTATAACAGCCAGTGTCTCTCTCTGCACACACCATAACAGCCAGTGTCTCTCTCTGCACACACTATAACAGCCAGTGCTCCTCTCTCTCTGCACACACTATAACAGCCAGTGCTCCTCTCTCTCTGCACACACTATAACAGCCAGTGCTCCTCTCTCTCTGCACACTATAACAGCCAGTGTCTCTCTCTGCACACACTATAACAGCCAGTGTGTCTCTCTGCACACACTAACAGCCAGTGTGTCTCTCTGCACACACTAACAGCCAGTGTGTCTCTCTGCACACACTAACAGCCAGTGTCTCTCTCTGCACACACTATAACAGCCACTGTCTCTCTCTGCACACATTATATAACAGCCACTGTCTCTCTCTGCACACATTATATAACAGCCAGTGTCTCTCTCTGCACACATTATATAACAGCCAGTGTCTCTCTCTGCACACACTAACAGCCAGTGTCTCTCTCTGCACACACTATAACAGCCACTGTCTCTCTCTGCACACACTATAACAGCCACTGTCTCTCTCTGCACACACTATAACAGCCACTGTCTCTGCACACACTATCAGCCGGTGTGTCTGTCTGCACACACTATAACAGCCACTGTCTCTGCACACACTATAACAGCCAGTGCTCCTCTCTCTCTGCACACATTATATAACAGCCAGTGGCTCTCTCTCTGCACACACTATAACAGGCAGTGTCTCTCTCTGCACACACTATAACAGCCAGTGTCTCTCTCTGCACACACTATAACAGCCGGTGTGTCTGTATGCACACACTAACAGCCGGTGTCTCTCTCTGCACACACTATAACAGCTACTGTCTCTCTCTGCACACACTATAACAGCCACTGTCTCTGCACACACTATAACAGCCAGTGCTCCTCTCTCTCTGCACACATTATATATCAGCCAGTGGCTCTCTCTCTGCACACACTATAACAGCCAATGTCTCTCTCTGCACACACTATAACAGCCACTGTCTCTGCACACACTAACAGCCGGTGTGTCTCTCTGCACACACTATAACAGCCACTGTCTCTGCACACACTAACAGCCGGTGTGTCTCTCTGCACACACTATAACAGCCACTGTCTCTGCACACACTATAACAGCCAGTGCTCCTCTCTCTCTGCACACATTATATAACAGCCAGTGGCTCTCTCTCTGCACACACTATAACAGCCAGTGTCTCTCTCTGCACACACTATAACAGCCAGTGCCTCTCTCTCTGCACGCACTATAACAGCCAGTGCCTCTCTCTCTGCACGCACTATAACAGGCAGTGTCTCTCTCTGCACGCACTATAACAGCCACTGTCTCTCTCTGCACGCACTATAACAGCCACTGTCTCTGCACACACTAACAGCCGGTGTGTCTCTCTGCACACACTATAACAGCCAGTGCTCCTCTCTCTCTGCACACATTATATAACAGCCAGTGGCTCTCTCTCTAAACACACTATAACAGCCACTGTCTCTGCACACACTATAACAGCCAGTGCTCCTCTCTCTCTGCACACATTATATATCAGCCAGTGGCTCTCTCTCTGCACACACTATAACAGGCAGTGTCTCTCTCTGCACACACTAACAGCCAGTGTCTCTCTCTGCACACACTATAACAGCCACTGTCTCTGCACACACTAACAGCCGGTGTGTCTCTCTGCACACACTATAACAGCCACTGTCTCTGCACACACCATAACAGCCAGTGCTCCTCTCTCTCTGCACACACCATAACAGCCAGTGTCTCTCTCTCTGCACACACTATAACAGCCAGTGCCTCTCTCTCTGCACACACTATAACAGCCAGTACCTCTCTCTGCACGCACTATAACAGCCAGTGCTCCTCTCTCTCTGCACGCACTATAACAGCCAGTGCTCCTCTCTCTCTTCACACACTATAACAGCCAGTGCTCCTCTCTCTCTGCACACTATAACAGCCAGTGTCTCTCTCTGCACACACTATAACAGCCAGTGTGTCTCTCTGCACACACTATAACAGCCAGTGTGTCTCTCTGCACACACTAACAGCCAGTGTGTCTCTCTGCACACACTAACAGCCGGTGTCTCTCTCTGCACACACTATAACAGCCACTGTCTCTCTCTGCACACACTATAACAGCCAGTGTCTCTCTCTGCACACATTATATAACAGCCAGTGTCTCTCTCTGCACACACTAACAGCCAGTGTCTCTCTCTGCACACACTAACAGCCAGTGTCTCTCTCTGCACACACTATAACAGCCACTGTCTCTCTCTGCACACACTATAACAGCCACTGTCTCTCTCTGCACACACTATAACAGCCACTGTCTCTGCACACACTATCAGCCGGTGTGTCTGTCTGCACACACTATAACAGCCACTGTCTCTGCACACACTATAACAGCCAGTGCTCCTCTCTCTCTGCACACATTATATAACAGCCAGTGGCTCTCTCTCTGCACACACTATAACAGGCAGTGTCTCTCTCTGCACACACTATAACAGCCAGTGTCTCTCTCTGCACACACTATAACAGCCGGTGTGTCTGTATGCACACACTAACAGCCGGTGTCTCTCTCTGCACACACTATAACAGCTACTGTCTCTCTCTGCACACACTATAACAGCCACTGTCTCTGCACACACTATAACAGCCAGTGCTCCTCTCTCTCTGCACACATTATATATCAGCCAGTGGCTCTCTCTCTGCACACACTATAACAGCCAATGTCTCTCTCTGCACACACTATAACAGCCACTGTCTCTGCACACACTAACAGCCGGTGTGTCTCTCTGCACACACTATAACAGCCACTGTCTCTGCACACACTAACAGCCGGTGTGTCTCTCTGCACACACTATAACAGCCACTGTCTCTGCACACACTATAACAGCCAGTGCTCCTCTCTTTCTGCACACATTATATAACAGCCAGTGGCTCTCTCTCTGCACACACTATAACAGCCAGTGTCTCTCTCTGCACACACTATAACAGCCAGTGCCTCTCTCTCTCTGCACACACTATAACAGCCAGTGCCTCTCTCTCTGCACGCACTATAACAGCCAGTGCCTCTCTCTCTGCACGCACTATAACAGGCAGTGTCTCTCTCTGCACGCACTATAACAGCCACTGTCTCTCTCTGCACGCACTATAACAGCCACTGTCTCTGCACACACTAACAGCCGGTGTGTCTCTCTGCACACACTATAACAGCCAGTGCTCCTCTCTCTCTGCACACATTATATAACAGCCAGTGGCTCTCTCTCTGCACACACTATAACAGCCACTGTCTCTGCACACACTATAACAGCCAGTGCTCCTCTCTCTCTGCACACATTATATATCAGCCAGTGGCTCTCTCTCTGCACACACTATAACAGGCAGTGTCTCTCTCTGCACACACTAACAGCCAGTGTCTCTCTCTGCACACACTATAACAGCCACTGTCTCTCTCTGCACACACTATAACAGCCACTGTCTCTGCACACACTAACAGCCGGTGTGTCTCTCTGCACACACTATAACAGCCACTGTCTCTGCACACACCATAACAGCCAGTGCTCCTCTCTCTCTGCACACACTATAACAGCCAATGTCTCTCTCTGCACACACTATAACAGCCACTGTCTCTGCACACACTAACAGCCGGTGTGTCTCTCTGCACACACTATAACAGCCACTGTCTCTGCACACACTAACAGCCGGTGTGTCTCTCTGCACACACTATAACAGCCACTGTCTCTGCACACACTATAACAGCCAGTGCTCCTCTCTTTCTGCACACATTATATAACAGCCAGTGGCTCTCTCTCTGCACACACTATAACAGCCAGTGTCTCTCTCTGCACACACTATAACAGCCAGTGCCTCTCTCTCTGCACGCACTATAACAGCCAGTGCCTCTCTCTCTGCACGCACTATAACAGGCAGTGTCTCTCTCTGCACGCACTATAACAGCCACTGTCTCTCTCTGCACGCACTATAACAGCCACTGTCTCTGCACACACTAACAGCCGGTGTGTCTCTCTGCACACACTATAACAGCCAGTGCTCCTCTCTCTCTGCACACATTATATAACAGCCAGTGGCTCTCTCTCTGCACACACTATAACAGCCACTGTCTCTGCACACACTATAACAGCCAGTGCTCCTCTCTCTCTGCACACATTATATATCAGCCAGTGGCTCTCTCTCTGCACACACTATAACAGGCAGTGTCTCTCTCTGCACACACTAACAGCCAGTGTCTCTCTCTGCACACACTATAACAGCCACTGTCTCTCTCTGCACACACTATAACAGCCACTGTCTCTGCACACACTAACAGCCGGTGTGTCTCTCTGCACACACTATAACAGCCACTGTCTCTGCACACACCATAACAGCCAGTGCTCCTCTCTCTCTGCACACACCATAACAGCCAGTGTCTCTCTCTCTGCACACACTATAACAGTCAGTGCCTCTCTCTCTGCACACACTATAACAGCCAGTACCTCTCTCTGCACACACTATAACAGCCAGTGCCTCTCTCTCTGCACACACTATAACAGCCAGTGCTCCTCTCTCTCTGCACGCACTATAACAGCCAGTGCTCCTCTCTCTCTGCACACACTAACAGCCAGTGTCTCTCTCTGCACACACTATAACAGCCAGTGTCTCTCTCTGCACACACTGTAACAGCCAGTGTCTCTCTCTGCACACACCATAACAGCCAGTGTCTCTCTCTGCACACACCATAACAGCCAGTGTCTCTCTCTGCACACACTATAACAGCCAGTGTCTCTCTCTGCACACACTATAACAGCCACTGTCTCTGCACACACTAACAGCCGGTGTGTCTCTCTGCACACACTAACAGCCGGTGTGTCTCTCTGCACACACTATAACAGCCACTGTCTCTGCACACACTATAACAGCCAGTGCTCCTCTCTCTCTGCACACACTATAACAGCCAGTGCCTCTCTCTCTGCACACACTATAACAGCCAGTGTCTCTCTCTGCACACACTATAACAGGCAGTGTCTCTCTCTGCACACACTAAAACAGCCAGTGCTCCTCTCTCTCTGCACACACTATAACAGCCAGTGCTCCTCTCTCTCTGCACACTATAACAGCCAGTGTCTCTCTCTGCACACACTATAACAGCCAGTGTGTCTCTCTGCACACACTAACAGCCAGTGTGTCTCTCTGCACACACTAACAGCCAGTGTGTCTCTCTGCACACACTATAACAGCCACTGTCTCTGCACACACTATAACAGCCACTGTCTCTGCACACACTATAACAGCCACTGTCTCTGCACACACTATAACAGCCACTGTCTCTGCACACACTATAACAGCCAGTGCTCCTCTCTCTCTGCACACACTATAACAGCCAGTGCCTCTCTCTCTGCACACACTATAACAGCCAGTGTCTCTCTCTGCACACACTATAACAGGCAGTGTCTCTCTCTGCACACACTATAACAGGCAGTGTCTCTCTCTGCACACACTATAACAGCCAGTGTCTCTCTGCACACACCATAACAGCCAGTGTCTCTCTCTCTGCACACACCATAACAGCCACTGTCTCTCTCTGCACACACCATAACAGCCAGTGCTCCTCTCTCTTTGCACACACTATAACAGCCAGTGCTCCTCTCTCTCTGCACACTATAACAGCCAGTGTCTCTCTCTGCACACACTATAACAACCACTGTCTCTCTCTGCACACACTAACAGCCGTTGTGTCTCTCTGCACACACTATAACAGCCACTGTCTCTCTCTGCACACACTATAACAGCCACTGTCTCTGCACACACTAACAGCCGGTGTGTCTCTCTGCACACACTATAACAGCCACTGTCTCTGCACACACTAACAGCCGGTGTGTCTCTCTGCACACACTATAACAGCCACTGTCTCTCTCTGCACACACTATAAAAGCCACTGTCTCTGCACACACTAACAGCCGGTGTGTCTCTCTGCACACACTATAACAGCCACTGTCTCTCTCTGCACACACTATAACAGCCACTGTCTCTGCACACACTAACAGCCAGTGTCTCTCTCTGCACACACTATAACAGCCAGTGTCTCTCTCTGCACACACTATAACAGCCAGTGTCTCTCTCTGCACACACCATAACAGCCAGTGTCTCTCTCTGCACACACCATAACAGCCAGTGTCTCTCTCTGCACACACCATAACAGCCAGTGTCTCTCTCTGCACACACTATAACAGCCAGTGCTCCTCTCTCTCTGCACACACTATAACAGCCAGTGCTCCTCTCTCTCTGCACACACTATAACAGCCAGTGCTCCTCTCTCTCTGCACACACTATAACAGCCAGTGTGTCTCTCTGCACACACTAACAGCCAGTGTGTCTCTCTGCACACACTAACAGCCAGTGTGTCTCTCTGCACACACTAACAGCCGGTGTCTCTCTCTGCACACACTATAACAGCCACTGTCTCTCTCTGCACACACTATAACAGCCACTGTCTCTCTCTGCACACATTATATAACAGCCAGTGTCTCTCTCTGCACACATTATATAACAGCCAGTCTCTCTCTGCACACACTATAACAGCCAGTGTCTCTCTCTGCACACACTATAACAGCCAGTGCCTCTCTCTCTGCACACACTATAACAGCCAGTGCCTCTCTCTCTGCACGCACTATAACAGCCAGTGCCTCTCTCTCTGCACGCACTATAACAGGCAGTGTCTCTCTCTGCACGCACTATAACAGCCACTGTCTCTCTCTGCACGCACTATAACAGCCACTGTCTCTGCACGCACTAACAGCCGGTGTGTCTCTCTGCACACACTATAACAGCCAGTGCTCCTCTCTCTCTGCACACATTATATAACAGCCAGTGGCTCTCTCTCTGCACACACTATAACAGCCACTGTCTCTGCACACACTATAACAGCCAGTGCTCCTCTCTCTCTGCACACATTATATATCAGCCAGTGGCTCTCTCTCTGCACACACTATAACAGCCAGTGTCTCTCTCTGCACACACTATAACAGCCACTGTCTCTCTCTGCACACACTATAACAGCCACTGTCTCTGCACACACTAACAGCCGGTGTGTCTCTCTGCACACACTATAACAGCCACTGTCTCTGCACACACCATAACAGCCAGTGCTCCTCTCTCTCTGCACACACCATAACAGCCAGTGTCTCTCTCTCTGCACACACTATAACAGTCAGTGCCTCTCTCTCTGCACACACTATAACAGCCAGTACCTCTCTCTGCACACACTATAACAGCCAGTGCCTCTCTCTCTGCACACACTATAACAGCCAGTGCCTCTCTCTCTGCACGCACTATAACAGCCAGTGCTCCTCTCTCTCTGCACGCACTATAACAGCCAGTGCTCCTCTCTGCACACACTATAACAGCCAGTGTCTCTCTCTGCACACACTATAACAGCCAGTGTCTCTCTCTGCACACACCATAACAGCCAGTGTCTCTCTCTGCACACACCATAACAGCCAGTGTCTCTCTGCACACACTATAACAGCCAGTGTCTCTCTCTGCACACACTATAACAGCCACTGTCTCTGCACACACTAACAGCCGGTGTGTCTCTCTGCACACACTATAACAGCCAGTGCTCCTCTCTCTCTGCACACACTTTAACAGCCAGTGGCTCTCTCTCTGCACACACTATAACAGCCAGTGCCTCTCTCTCTGCACACACTATAACAGCCAGTGGCTCTCTCTCTGCACACACTATAACAGCCACTGTCTCTGCACACACTAACAGCCGGAGTGTCTCTCTGCACACACTAACAGCCGGTGTGTCTCTCTGCACACACTATAACAGCCACTGTCTCTGCACACACTATAACAGCCAGTGCTCCTCTCTCTCTGCACACACTATAACAGCCAGTGCCTCTCTCTCTGCACACACTATAACAGCCAGTGTCTCTCTCTGCACACACTATAACAGGCAGTGTCTCTCTCTGCACACACTATAACAGGCAGTGTCTCTCTCTGCACACACTATAACAGCCAGTGTCTCTCTGCACACACCATAACAGCCAGTGTCTCTCTCTCTGCACACACCATAACAGCCACTGTCTCTCTCTGCACACACCATAACAGCCAGTGCTCCTCTCTCTTTGCACACACTATAACAGCCAGTGCTCCTCTCTCTCTGCACACTATAACAGCCAGTGTCTCTCTCTGCACACACTATAACAGCCACTGTCTCTCTCTGCACACACTAACAGCCGTTGTGTCTCTCTGCACACACTATAACAGCCACTGTCTCTCTCTGCACACACTATAACAGCCACTGTCTCTGCACACACTAACAGCCGGTGTGTCTCTCTGCACACACTATAACAGCCACTGTCTCTGCACACACTAACAGCCGGTGTGTCTCTCTGCACACACTATAACAGCCACTGTCTCTCTCTGCACACACTATAACAGCCACTGTCTCTGCACACACTAACAGCCGGTGTGTCTCTCTGCA
The DNA here is from genome assembly GCA_031769625.1 of Taudactylus pleione. Classification (NCBI taxonomy): domain Eukaryota; kingdom Metazoa; phylum Chordata; class Amphibia; order Anura; family Myobatrachidae; genus Taudactylus; species Taudactylus pleione. Next base: position 2,119,279 of record JAUIMM010001300.1, read on the forward strand.
CACACTATAACAGCCACTGTCTCTCTCTGCACACACTATAACAGCCACTGTCTCTGCACACACTAACAGCCAGTGTCTCTCTCTGCACACACTAACAGCCAGTGTCTCTCTCTGCACACACCATAACAGCCAGTGTCTCTCTCTGCACACACCATAACAGCCAGTGTCTCTCTCTGCACACACCATAACAGCCAGTGTCTCTCTCTGCACACACTATAACAGCCAGTGCTCCTCTCTCTCTGCACACACTATAACAGCCAGTGCTCCTCTCTCTCTGCACACACTATAACAGCCAGTGCTCCTCTCTCTCTGCACACTATAACAGCCAGTGTCTCTCTCTGCACACACTATAACAGCCAGTGTCTCTCTCTGCACACACGAACAGCCAGTGTGTCTCTCTGCACACACTAACAGCCAGTGTGTCTCTCTGCACACACTAACAGCCGGTGTCTCTCTCTGCACACACTATAACAGCCACTGTCTCTCTCTGCACACACTATAACAGCCACTGTCTCTCTCTGCACACATTATATAACAGCCAGTGTCTCTCTCTGCACACATTATATAACAGCCAGTGTCTCTCTCTGCACACACTATAACAGCCAGTGTCTCTCTCTGCACACACTATAACAGCCAGTGTCTCTCTCTGCACACACTAACAGCCAGTGTCTCTCTCTGCACACACTATAACAGCCAGTGTCTCTCTCTGCACACACTATAACAGCCAGTGTCTCTCTCTGCACACACCATAACAGCTAGTGTCTCTCTCTGCACACACCATAACAGCCAGTGTCTCTCTCTGCACACACTATAACAGCCAGTGTCTCTCTCTGCACACACTATAACAGCCACTGTCTCTCTCTGCACACATTATATAACAGCCAGTGTCTCTCTCTGCACACATTATATAACAGCCAGTCTCTCTCTGCACACACTATAACAGCCAGTGTCTCTCTCTGCACACACTATAACAGCCAGTGCTCCTCTCTCTCTGCACACACTTTAACAGCCAGTGGCTCTCTCTCTGCACACACTATAACAGCCAGTGCCTCTCTCTCTGCACATACAATAACAGCCAGTGCCTCTCTCTCTGCACGCACTATAACAGCCAGTGCTCCTCTCTCTCTGCACGCACTATAACAGCCAGTGCTCCTCTCTCTCTGCACACACTATAACAGCCAGTGCTCCTCTCTCTCTGCACACACTTTAACAGCCAGTGGCTCTCTCTCTGCACACACTATAACAGCCAGTGCCTCTCTCTCTGCACATACAATAACAGCCAGTGCCTCTCTCTCTGCACGCACTATAACAGCCAGTGCTCCTCTCTCTCTGCACGCACTATAACAGCCAGTGCTCCTCTCTCTCTGCACACACTATAACAGCCAGTGCTCCTCTCTCTCTGCACACTATAACAGCCAGTGTCTCTCTCTGCACACACTATAACAGCCAGTGTGTCTCTCTGCACACACTAACAGCCACTGTCTCTCTCTGCACACACTATAACAGCCACTGTCTCTCTCTGCACACACTATAACAGCCACTGTCTCTCTCTGCACACACTATAACAGCCACTGTCTCTCTCTGCACACACTATAACAGCCACTGTCTCTCTCTGCACACACTATAACAGCCACTGTCTCTCTCTGCACACATTATATAACAGCCAGTGTCTCTCTCTGCACACATTATATAACAGCCAGTGTCTCTCTCTGCACACACTAACAGCCAGTGTCTCTCTCTGCACACACTAACAGCCAGTGTCTCTCTCTGCACACACTATAACAGCCACTGTCTCTCTCTGCACACACTATAACAGCCACTGTCTCTCTCTGCACACACTATAACAGCCACTGTCTCTGCACACACTATCAGCCGGTGTGTCTGTCTGCACACACTATAACAGCCACTGTCTCTGCACACACTATAACAGCCAGTGCTCCTCTCTCTCTGCACACATTATATAACAGCCAGTGGCTCTCTCTCTGCACACACTATAACAGGCAGTGTCTCTCTCTGCACACACTATAACAGCCAGTGTCTCTCTCTGCACACACTATAACAGCCGGTGTGTCTGTATGCACACACTAACAGCCGGTGTCTCTCTCTGCACACACTATAACAGCTACTGTCTCTCTCTGCACACACTATAACAGCCACTGTCTCTGCACACACTATAACAGCCAGTGCTCCTCTCTCTCTGCACACATTATATATCAGCCAGTGGCTCTCTCTCTGCACACACTATAACAGCCAATGTCTCTCTCTGCACACACTATAACAGCCACTGTCTCTGCACACACTAACAGCCAGTGTGTCTCTCTGCACACACTATAACAGCCACTGTCTCTGCACACACTAACAGCCGGTGTGTCTCTCTGCACACACTATAACAGCCACTGTCTCTGCACACACTATAACAGCCAGTGCTCCTCTCTCTCTGCACACATTATATAACAGCCAGTGGCTCTCTCTCTGCACACACTATAACAGCCAGTGTCTCTCTCTGCACACACTATAACAGCCAGTGCCTCTCTCTCTGCACACACTATAACAGCCAGTGCCTCTCTCTCTGCACGCACTATAACAGCCAGTGCCTCTCTCTCTGCACGCACTATAACAGGCAGTGTCTCTCTCTGCACGCACTATAACAGCCACTGTCTCTCTCTGCACGCACTATAACAGCCACTGTCTCTGCACACACTAACAGCCGGTGTGTCTCTCTGCACACACTATAACAGCCAGTGCTCCTCTCTCTCTGCACACATTATATAACAGCCAGTGGCTCTCTCTCTGCACACACTATAACAGCCACTGTCTCTGCACACACTATAAACAGCCAGTGCTCCTCTCTCTCTGCACACACCATAACAGCCAGTGTCTCTCTCTCTGCACACACTATAACAGTCAGTGCCTCTCTCTCTGCACACACTATAACAGCCAGTACCTCTCTCTGCACACACTATAACAGCCAGTGCCTCTCTCTCTGCACACACTATAACAGCCAGTGCCTCTCTCTCTGCACACACTATAACAGCCAGTGCTCCTCTCTCTCTGCACGCACTATAACAGCCAGTGCTCCTCTCTCTCTGCACACACTAACAGCCAGTGTCTCTCTCTGCACACACTATAACAGCCAGTGTCTCTCTCTGCACACACTATAACAGCCAGTGTCTCTCTCTGCACACACTATAACAGCCAGTGTCTCTCTCTGCACACACCATAACAGCCAGTGTCTCTCTCTGCACACACCATAACAGCCAGTGTCTCTCTCTGCACACACTATAACAGCCAGTGTCTCTCTCTGCACACACTATAACAGCCACTGTCTCTGCACACACTAACAGCCGGTGTGTCTCTCTGCACACACTATAACAGCCACTGTCTCTGCACACACTAACAGCCGGTGTGTCTCTCTGCACACACTATAACAGCCACTGTCTCTCTCTGCACACACTATAACAGCCACTGTCTCTCTCTGCACACACTATAACAGCCAGTGTCTCTCTCTGCACACACTATAACAGCCAGTGGCTCTCTCTCTGCACACACTATAACAGCCACTGTCTCTGCACACACTAACAGCCGGTGTGTCTCTCTGCACACACTAACAGCCGGTGTGTCTCTCTGCACACACTATAACAGCCACTGTCTCTCTCTGCACACACTATAACAGCCACTGTCTCTGCACAAACTAACAGCCAGTGTCTCTCTCTGCACACACTATAACAGCCAGTGTCTCTCTCTGCACACACCATAACAGCCAGTGTCTCTCTCTGCACACACCATAACAGCCAGTGTCTCTCTCTGCACACACCATAACAGCCAGTGTCTCTCTCTGCACACACCATAACAGCCAGTGTCTCTCTCTGCACACACTATAACAGCCAGTGCTCCTCTCTCTCTGCACACACTATAACAGCCAGTGCTCCTCTCTCTCTGCACACACTATAACAGCCAGTGCTCCTCTCTCTCTGCACACTATAACAGCCAGTGTCTCTCTCTGCACACACTATAACAGCCAGTGTGTCTCTCTGCACACACTATAACAGCCACTGTCTCTGCACACACTAACAGCCGGTGTGTCTCTCTGCACACACTAACAGCCGGTGTGTCTCTCTGCACACACTATAACAGCCACTGTCTCTCTCTGCACACACTATAACAGCCACTGTCTCTCTCTGCACACATTATATAACAGCCAGTGTCTCTCTCTGCACACATTATATAACAGCCAGTCTCTCTCTGCACACACTATAACAGCCAGTGTCTCTCTCTGCACACACTATAACAGCCAGTGCCTCTCTCTCTGCACACACTATAACAGCCAGTGCCTCTCTCTTTGCACGCACTATAACAGCCAGTGCCTCTCTCTCTGCACGCACTATAACAGGCAGTGTCTCTCTCTGCACGCACTATAACAGCCACTGTCTCTCTCTGCACGCACTATAACAGCCACTGTCTCTGCACGCACTAACAGCCGGTGTGTCTCTCTGCACACACTATAACAGCCAGTGCTCCTCTCTCTCTGCACACATTATATAACAGCCAGTGGCTCTCTCTCTGCACACACTATAACAGCCACTGTCTCTGCACACACTATAACAGCCAGTGCTCCTCTCTCTCTGCACACATTATATATCAGCCAGTGGCTCTCTCTCTGCACACACTATAACAGGCAGTGTCTCTCTCTGCACACACTAACAGCCAGTGTCTCTCTCTGCACACACTATAACAGCCACTGTCTCTCTCTGCACACACTATAACAGCCACTGTCTCTGCACACACTAACAGCCGGTGTGTCTCTCTGCACACACTATAACAGCCACTGTCTCTGCACACACCATAACAGCCAGTGCTCCTCTCTCTCTGCACACACCATAACAGCCAGTGTCTCTCTCTCTGCACACACTATAACAGTCAGTGCCTCTCTCTCTGCACACACTATAACAGCCAGTACCTCTCTCTGCACACACTGTAACAGCCAGTGCCTCTCTCTCTGCACACACTATAACAGCCAGTGCCTCTCTCTCTGCACGCACTATAACAGCCAGTGCTCCTCTCTCTCTGCACGCACTATAACAGCCAGTGCTCCTCTCTGCACACACTATAACAGCCAGTGTCTCTCTCTGCACACACTATAACAGCCAGTGTCTCTCTCTGCACACACCATAACAGCCAGTGTCTCTCTCTGCACACACCATAACAGCCAGTGTCTCTCTCTGCACACACTATAACAGCCAGTGTCTCTCTCTGCACACACTATAACAGCCACTGTCTCTGCACACACTAACAGCCGGTGTGTCTCTCTGCACACACTATAACAGCCAGTGCTCCTCTCTCTCTGCACACACTTTAACAGCCAGTGGCTCTCTCTCTGCACACACTATAACAGCCAGTGCCTCTCTCTCTGCACACACTATAACAGCCAGTGGCTCTCTCTCTGCACACACTATAACAGCCACTGTCTCTGCACACACTAACAGCCGGTGTGTCTCTCTGCACACACTAACAGCCGGTGTGTCTCTCTGCACACACTATAACAGCCACTGTCTCTGCACACACTATAACAGCATGTGCTCCTCTCTCTCTGCACACACTATAACAGCCAGTGCCTCTCTCTCTGCACACACTATAACAGCCAGTGTCTCTCTCTGCACACACTATAACAGGCAGTGTCTCTCTCTGCACACACTATAACAGGCAGTGTCTCTCTCTGCACACACTATAACAGCCAGTGTCTCTCTGCACACACCATAACAGCCAGTGTCTCTCTCTCTGCACACACCATAACAGCCACTGTCTCTCTCTGCACACACCATAACAGCCAGTGCTCCTCTCTCTTTGCACACACTATAACAGCCAGTGCTCCTCTCTCTCTGCACACTATAACAGCCAGTGTCTCTCTCTGCACACACTATAACAGCCACTGTCTCTGCACACACTAACAGCCGTTGTGTCTCTCTGCACACACTATAACAGCCACTGTCTCTCTCTGCACACACTATAACAGCCACTGTCTCTGCACACACTAACAGCCGTTGTGTCTCTCTGCACACACTATAACAGCCACTGTCTCTCTCTGCACACACTATAACAGCCACTGTCTCTGCACACACTAACAGCCGGTGTGTCTCTCTGCACACACTATAACAGCCACTGTCTCTGCACACACTATAACAGCCACTGTCTCTCTCTGCACACACTATAACAGCCACTGTCTCTGCACACACTAACAGCCGGTGTGTCTCTCTGCACACACTATAACAGCCACTGTCTCTGCACACACTAACAGCCAGTGTCTCTCTCTGCACACACTATAACAGCCAGTGTCTCTCTCTGCACACACCATAACAGCCAGTGTCTCTCTCTGCACACACCATAACAGCCAGTGTCTCTCTCTGCACACACTATAACAGCCAGTGCTCCTCTCTCTCTGCACACACTATAACAGCCAGTGCTCCTCTCTCTCTGCACACACTATAACAGCCAGTGCTCCTCTCTCTCTGCACACTATAACAGCCAGTGTCTCTCTCTGCACACACTATAACAGCCAGTGTGTCTCTCTGCACACACTAACAGCCAGTGTGTCTCTCTGCACACACTAACAGCCGGTGTCTCTCTCTGCACACACTATAACAGCCACTGTCTCTCTCTGCACACACTATAACAGCCACTGTCTCTCTCTGCACACATTATATAACAGCCAGTGTCTCTCTCTGCACACATTATATAACAGCCAGTGTCTCTCTCTGCACACATTATATAACAGCCAGTGTCTCTCTCTGCACACACTATAACAGCCAGTGTCTCTCTCTGCACACACTATAACAGCCAGTGTCTCTCTCTGCACACACTAACAGCCAGTGTCTCTCTCTGCACACACTATAACAGCCAGTGTCTCTCTCTGCACACACTATAACAGCCAGTGTCTCTCTCTGCACACACCATAACAGCCAGTGTCTCTCTCTGCACACACCATAACAGCCAGTGTCTCTCTCTGCACACACTATAACAGCCAGTGTCTCTCTCTGCACACACTATAACAGCCACTGTCTCTGCACACACTAACAGCCGGTGTGTCTCTCTGCACACACTATAACAGCCAGTGCTCCTCTCTCTCTGCACACACTTTAACAGCCAGTGGCTCTCTCTCTGCACACACTATAACAGCCAGTGCCTCTCTCTCTGCACACACTATAACAGCCAGTGCCTCTCTCTCTGCACGCACTATAACAGCCAGTGCTCCTCTCTCTCTGCACGCACTATAACAGCCAGTGCTCCTCTCTCTCTGCACACACTATAACAGCCAGTGCTCCTCTCTCTCTGCACACTATAACAGCCAGTGTCTCTCTCTGCACACACTATAACAGCCAGTGTGTCTCTCTGCACACACTAACAGCCAGTGTGTCTCTCTGCACACACTAACAGCCAGTGTGTCTCTCTGCAAACACTAACAGCCACTGTCTCTCTCTGCACACACTATAACAGCCACTGTCTCTCTCTGCACACACTATAACAGCCACTGTCTCTCTCTGCACACACTATAACAGCCACTGTCTCTCTCTGCACACATTATATAACAGCCAGTGTCTCTCTCTGCACACATTATATAACAGCCAGTGTCTCTCTCTGCACACACTAACAGCCAGTGTCTCTCTCTGCACACACTATAACAGCCACTGTCTCTCTCTGCACACACTATAACAGCCACTGTCTCTCTCTGCACACACTATAACAGCCACTGTCTCTCTCTGCACACACTATAACAGCCACTGTCTCTGCACACACTATCAGCCGGTGTGTCTGTCTGCACACACTATAACAGCCACTGTCTCTGCACACACTATAACAGCCAGTGCTCCTCTCTCTCTGCACACATTATATAACAGCCAGTGGCTCTCTCTCTGCACACACTATAACAGGCAGTGTCTCTCTCTGCACACACTATAACAGCCAGTGTCTCTCTCTGCACACACTATAACAGCCGGTGTGTCTGTATGCACACACTAACAGCCGGTGTCTCTCTCTGCACACACTATAACAGCTACTGTCTCTCTCTGCACACACACTATAACAGCCACTGTCTCTGCACACACTATAACAGCCAGTGTTCCTCTCTCTCTGCACACATTATATATCAGCCAGTGGCTCTCTCTCTGCACACACTATAACAGCCAATGTCTCTCTCTGCACACACTATAACAGCCACTGTCGCTGCACACACTAACAGCCGGTGTGTCTCTCTGCACACACTATAACAGCCACTGTCTCTGCACACACTAACAGCCGGTGTGTCTCTCTGCACACACTATAACAGCCACTGTCTCTGCACACACTATAACAGCCAGTGCTCCTCTCTCTCTGCACACATTATATAACAGCCAGTGGCTCTCTCTCTGCACACACTATAACAGCCAGTGTCTCTCTCTGCACACACTATAACAGCCAGTGCCTCTCTCTCTGCACACACTATAACAGCCAGTGCCTCTCTCTCTGCACGCACTATAACAGCCAGTGCCTCTCTCTCTGCACGCACTATAACAGGCAGTGTCTCTCTCTGCACGCACTATAACAGCCACTGTCTCTCTCTGCACGCACTATAACAGCCACTGTCTCTGCACACACTAACAGCCGGTGTGTCTCTCTGCACACACTATAACAGCCAGTGCTCCTCTCTCTCTGCACACATTATATAACAGCCAGTGGCTCTCTCTCTGCACACACTTTAACAGGCAGTGTCTCTCTCTGCACACACTAACAGCCAGTGTCTCTCTCTGCACACACTATAACAGCCACTGTCTCTCTCTGCACACACTATAACAGCCACTGTCTCTGCACACACTAACAGCCGGTGTGTCTCTCTGCACACACTATAACAGCCACTGTCTCTGCACACACCATAACAGCCAGTGCTCCTCTCTCTCTGCACACACCATAACAGCCAGTGTCTCTCTCTCTGCACACACTATAACAGTCAGTGCCTCTCTCTCTGCACACACTATAACAGCCAGTACCTCTCTCTGCACACACTATAACAGCCAGTGCCTCTCTCTCTGCACACACTATAACAGCCAGTGCATCTCTCTCTGCACACACTATAACAGCCAGTGCTCCTCTCTCTCTGCACGCACTATAACAGCCAGTGCTCCTCTCTCTCTGCACACACTAACAGCCAGTGTCTCTCTCTGCACACACTATAACAGCCAGTGTCTCTCTCTGCACACACTATAACAGCCAGTGTCTCTCTCTGCACACACTATAACAGCCAGTGTCTCTCTCTGCACACACCATAACAGCCAGTGTCTCTCTCTGCACACACCATAACAGCCAGTGTCTCTCTCTGCACACACCATAACAGCCAGTGTCTCTCTCTGCACACACTATAACAGCCAGTGTCTCTCTCTGCACACACTATAACAGCCAGTGTCTCTCTCTGCACACACCATAACAGCCAGTGTCTCTCTCTGCACACACTATAACAGCCAGTGTCTCTCTCTGCACACACTATAACAGCCACTGTCTCTGCACACACTAACAGCCGGTGTGTCTCTCTGCACACACTATAACAGCCAGTGCTCCTCTCTCTCTGCACACACTTTAACAGCCAGTGGCTCTCTCTCTGCACACACTATAACAGCCAGTGCCTCTCTCTCTGCACACACTATAACAGCCAGTGGCTCTCTCTCTGCACACACTATAACAGCCACTGTCTCTGCACACACTAACAGCCGGTGTGTCTCTCTGCACACACTATCAGCCGGTGTGTCTCTCTGCACACACTAACAGCCGGTGTGTCTCTCTGCACACACTATAACAGCCACTGTCTCTGCACACACTATAACAGCCAGTGCTCCTCTCTCTCTGCACACACTATAACAGCCAGTGCCTCTCTCTCTGCACACACTATAACAGCCAGTGTCTCTCTCTGCACACACTATACCAGGCAGTGTCTCTCTCTGCACACACTATACCAGGCAGTGTCTCTCTCTGCACACACTATAACAGCCAGTGTCTCTCTGCACACACCATAACAGCCAGTGTCTCTCTCTCTGCACACACCATAACAGCCACTGTCTCTCTCTGCACACACCATAACAGCCAGTGCTCCTCTCTCTTTGCACACTATAACAGCCAGTGTCTCTCTCTGCACACACTATAACAGCCACTGTCTCTCTCTGCACACACTAACAGCCGTTGTGTCTCTCTGCACACACTATAACAGCCACTGTCTCTCTCTGCACACACTATAACAGCCACTGTCTCTGCACACACTAACAGCCGGTGTGTCTCTCTGCACACACTATAACAGCCACTGTCTCTGCACACACTAACAGCCGGTGCGTCTCTCTGCACACACTATAACAGCCACTGTCTCTCTCTGCACACACTATAACAGCCACTGTCTCTGCACACACTAACAGCCGGTGTGTCTCTCTGCACACACTATAACAGCCACTGTCTCTCTCTGCACACACTATAACAGCCACTGTCTCTGCACACACTAACAGCCAGTGTCTCTCTCTGCACACACTATAACAGCCAGTGTCTCTCTCTGCACACACTATAACAGCCAGTGTCTCTCTCTGCACACACCATAACAGCCAGTGTCTCTCTGCACACACCATAACAGCCAGTGTCTCTCTCTGCACACACTATAACAGCCAGTGCTCCTCTCTCTGCACACACTATAACAGCCAGTGCTCCTCTCTCTCTGCACACACTATAACAGCCAGTGCTCCTCTCTCTCTGCACACTATAACAGCCAGTGTCTCTCTCTGCACACACTATAACAGCCAGTGTGTCTCTCTGCACACACTAACAGCCGGTGTGTCTCTCTGCACACACTATAACAGCCACTGTCTCTGCACACACTATAACAGCCAGTGCTCCTCTCTCTCTGCACACACTATAACAGCCAGTGCCTCTCTCTCTGCACACACTATAACAGCCAGTGTCTCTCTCTGCACACACTATAACAGGCAGTGTCTCTCTCTGCACACACTATACCAGGCAGTGTCTCTCTCTGCACACACTATAACAGCCAGTGTCTCTCTGCACACACCATAACAGCCAGTGTCTCTCTCTCTGCACACACCATAACAGCCACTGTCTCTCTCTGCACACACCATAACAGCCAGTGCTCCTCTCTCTTTGCACACACTATAACAGCCAGTGCTCCTCTCTCTCTGCACACTATAACAGCCAGTGTCTCTCTCTGCACACACTATAACAGCCACTGTCTCTCTCTGCACACACTAACAGCCGTTGTGTCTCTCTGCACACACTATAACAGCCACTGTCTCTCTCTGCACACACTATAACAGCCACTGTCTCTGCACACACTAACAGCCGGTGTGTCTCTCTGCACACACTATAACAGCCACTGTCTCTGCACACACTAACAGCCGGTGTGTCTCTCTGCACACACTATAACAGCCACTGTCTCTCTCTGCACACACTATAACAGCCACTGTCTCTGCACACACTAACAGCCGGTGTGTCTCTCTGCACACACTATAACAGCCACTGTCTCTCTCTGCACACACTATAACAGCCACTGTCTCTGCACACACTAACAGCCAGTGTCTCTCTCTGCACACACTATAACAGCCAGTGTCTCTCTCTGCACACACTATAACAGCCAGTGTCTCTCTCTGCACACACTATAACAGCCAGTGTCTCTCTCTGCACACACCATAACAGCCAGTGTCTCTCTGCACACACCATAACAGCCAGTGTCTCTCTCTGCACACACTATAACAGCCAGTGCTCCTCTCTCTCTGCACACACTATAACAGCCAGTGCTCCTCTCTCTCTGCACACACTATAACAGCCAGTGCTCCTCTCTCTCTGCACACTATAACAGCCAGTGTCTCTCTCTGCACACACTATAACAGCCAGTGTGTCTCTCTGCACACACTAACAGCCAGTGTGTCTCTCTGCACACACTAACAGCCAGTGTGTCTCTCTGCACACACTAACAGCCGGTGTCTCTCTCTGCACACACTATAACAGCCACTGTCTCTCTCTGCACACACTATAACAGCCACTGTCTCTCTCTGCACACATTATATAACAGCCACTGTCTCTCTCTGCACACATTATATAACAGCCAGTGTCTCTCTCTGCACACATTATATAACAGCCAGTGTCTCTCTCTGCACACACTATAACAGCCAGTGTCTCTCTCTGCACACACTATAACAGCCAGTGTCTCTCTCTGCACACACTAACAGCCAGTGTCTCTCTCTGCACACACTATAACAGCCACTGTCTCTCTCTGCACACACTATAACAGCCACTGTCTCTGCACACACTATCAGCCGGTGTGTCTGTCTGCACACACTATAACAGCCACTGTCTCTGCACACACTATAACAGCCAGTGCTCCTCTCTCTCTGCACACATTATATAACAGCCAGTGGCTCTCTCTCTGGACACACTATAACAGGCAGTGTCTCTCTCTGCACACACTATAACAGCCAGTGTCTCTCTCTGCACACACTATAACAGCCGGTGTGTCTGTATGCACACACTAACAGCCGGTGTCTCTCTCTGCACACACTATAACAGCTACTGTCTCTCTCTGCACACACTATAACAGCCACTGTCTCTGCACACACTATAACAGCCAGTGCTCCTCTCTCTCTGCACACATTATATATCAGCCAGTGGCTCTCTCTCTGCACACACTATAACAGCCAATGTCTCTCTCTGCACACACTATAACAGCCACTGTCTCTGCACACACTAACAGCCGGTGTGTCTCTCTGCACACACTATAACAGCCACTGTCTCTGCACACACTATAACAGCCAGTGCTCCTCTCTCTCTGCACACATTATATAACAGCCAGTGGCTCTCTCTCTGCACACGCTATAACAGCCAGTGCTCCTCTCTCTCTGCACACATTATATAACAGCCAGTGGCTCTCTCTCTGCACACACTATAACAGCCAGTGTCTCTCTCTGCACACACTATAACAGCCAGTGCCTCTCTCTCTGCACACACTATAACAGCCAGTGCCTCTCTCTCTGCACGCACTATAACAGCCAGTGCCTCTCTCTCTGCACGCACTATAACAGGCAGTGTCTCTCTCTGCACGCACTATAACAGCCACTGTCTCTCTCTGCACGCACTATAACAGCCACCGTCTCTGCACACACTAACAGCCGGTGTGTCTCTCTGCACACACTATAACAGCCAGTGCTCCTCTCTCTCTGCACACATTATATAACAGCCAGTGGCTCTCTCTCTGCACACACTATAACAGCCACTGTCTCTGCACACACTATAACAGCCAGTGCTCCTCTCTCTCTGCACACATTATATATCAGCCAGTGGCTCTCTCTCTGCACACACTATAACAGGCAGTGTCTCTCTCTGCACACACTAACAGCCAGTGTCTCTCTCTGCACACACTATAACAGCCACTGTCTCTCTCTGCACACACTATAACAGCCACTGTCTCTGCACACACTAACAGTCGGTGTGTCTCTCTGCACACACTATAACAGCCACTGTCTCTGCACACACCATAACAGCCAGTGCTCCTCTCTCTCTGCACACACCATAACAGCCAGTGTCTCTCTCTCTGCACACACTATAACAGTCAGTGCCTCTCTCTCTGCACACACTATAACAGCCAGTACCTCTCTCTGCACACACTATAACAGCCAGTGCCTCTCTCTCTGCACGCACTATAACAGCCAGTGCTCCTCTCTCTCTGCACGCACTATAACAGCCAGTGCTCCTCTCTCTCTGCACACACTAACAGCCAGTGTCTCTCTCTGCACACACCATAACAGCCAGTGTCTCTCTCTGCACACACCATAACAGCCAGTGTCTCTCTCTGCACACACCATAACAGCCAGTGTCTCTCTCTGCACACACCATAACAGCCAGTGTCTCTCTCTGCACACACTATAACAGCCAGTGCCTCTCTCTCTGCACACACTATAACAGCCAGTGCTCCTCTCTCTCTGCACACACTATAACAGCCAGTGCTCCTCTCTCTCTGCACACACTATAACAGCCAGTGCTCCTCTCTCTCTGCACACTATAACAGCCAGTGTCTCTATCTGCACACACTATAACAGCCAGTGTGTCTCTCTGCACACACTAACAGCCAGTGTGTCTCTCTGCACACACTAACAGCCAGTGTGTCTCTCTGCACACACTAACAGCCAGTGTCTCTCTCTGCACACACTAACAGCCAGTGTCTCTCTCTGCACACACTATAACAGCCAGTGTCTCTCTCTGCACACACTATAACAGCCAGTGTCTCTCTCTGCACACACTATAACAGCCAGTGTCTCTCTCTGCACACACTAACAGCCAGTGTCTCTCTCTGCACACACTATAACAGCCACTGTCTCTCTCTGCACACACTATAACAGCCACTGTCTCTGCACACACTATAACAGCCAGTGCTCCTCTCTCTCTGCACACATTATATAACAGCCAGTGGCTCTCTCTCTGCACACACTATAACAGGCAGTGTCTCTCTCTGCACACACTAACAGCCAGTGTCTCTCTCTGCACACACTATAACAGCCACTGTCTCTCTCTGCACACACTATAACAGCCACTGTCTCTGCACACACTAACAGTCGGTGTGTCTCTCTGCACACACTATAACAGCCACTGTCTCTGCACACACCATAACAGCCAGTGCTCCTCTCTCTCTGCACACACCATAACAGCCAGTGTCTCTCTCTCTGCACACACTATAACAGTCAGTGCCTCTCTCTCTGCACACACTATAACAGCCAGTACCTCTCTCTGCACACACTATAACAGCCAGTGCCTCTCTCTCTGCACACACTATAACAGCCAGTGCCTCTCTCTCTGCACGCACTATAACAGCCAGTGCTCCTCTCTCTCTGCACGCACTATAACAGCCAGTGCTCCTCTCTCTCTGCACACACCATAACAGCCAGTGTCTCTCTCTCTGCACACACTATAACAGTCAGTGCCTCTCTCTCTGCACACACTATAACAGCCACTGTCTCTCTCTGCACACACTATAACAGCCACTGTCTCTGCACACACTATCAGCCGGTGTGTCTGTCTGCACACACTAGAACAGCCACTGTCTCTGCACACACTATAACAGCCAGTGCTCCTCTCTCTCTGCACACATTATATATCAGCCAGTGGCTCTCTCTCTGCACACACTATAACAGGCAGTGTCTCTCTCTGCACACACTAACAGCCAGTGTCTCTCTCTGCACACACTATAACAGCCACAGTCTCTCTCTGCACACACTATAACAGCCATTGTCTCTGCACACACTAACAGCCGGTGTGTCTCTCTGCACACACTATAACAGCCACTGTCTCTGCACACACTAACAGCCGGTGTGTCTCTCTGCACACACTATAACAGCCAGTGCTCCTCTCTCTCTGCACACACTATAACAGCCAGTGCCTCTCTCTCTGCACACACTATAACAGCCAGTGCCTCTCTCTCTGCACACACTATAACAGCCAGTGCCTCTCTCTGCACACACTATAACAGCCAGTGCCTCTCTCTCTGCACACACTATAACAGCCACTGTCTCTGCACACACTAACAGCCGGTGTGTCTCTCTGCACACACTAATAGCCGGTGTGTCTCTCTGCACACACTATAACAGCCACTGTCTCTGCACACACTATAACAGCCAGTGCTCCTCTCTCTCTGCACACACTATAACAGCCAGTGCCTCTCTCTCTGCACACACTATAACAGCCAGTGTCTCTCTCTGCACACACTATAACAGCCAGTGTCTCTCTGCACACACCATAACAGCCAGTGTCTCTCTCTCTGCACACACCATAACAGCCACTGTCTCTCTCTGCACACACCATAACAGCCAGTGCTCCTCTCTCTTTGCACACACTATAACAGCCAGTGCTCCTCTCTCTCTGCACACTATAACAGCCAGTGTCTCTCTCTGCACACACTATAACAGCCACTGTCTCTCTCTGCACACACTAACAGCCGGTGTGTCTCTCTGCACACACTATAACAGCCACTGTCTCTCTCTGCACACACTATAACAGCCACTGTCTCTGCACACACTAACAGCCGGTGTGTCTCTCTGCACACACTATAACAGCCACTGTCTCTGCACACACTAACAGCCGGTGTGTCTCTCTGCACACACTATAACAGCCACTGTCTCTCTCTGCACACACTATAACAGCCACTGTCTCTGCACACACTAACAGCCGGTGTGTCTCTCTGCACACACTATAACAGCCACTGTCTCTCTCTGCACACACTATAACAGCCGGTGTGTCTCTCTGCACACACTAACAGCCGGTGTCTCTCTCTGCACACACTATAACAGCCAGTGTCTCTCTCTGCACACACTATAACAGCCAGTGTCTCTCTCTGCACACACCATAACAGCCAGTGTCTCTCTCTGCACACACCATAACAGCCAGTGTCTCTCTCTGCACACACTATAACAGCCAGTGCTCCTCTCTCTCTGCACACACTATAACAGCCAGTGCTCCTCTCTCTCTGCACACACTATAACAGCCAGTGCTCCTCTCTCTCTGCACACACTATAACAGCCAGTGTGTCTCTCTGCACACACTATAACAGCCAGTGTGTCTCTCTGCACACACTATAACAGCCAGTGTGTCTCTCTGCACACACTAACAGCCAGTGTGTCTCTCTGCACACACTAACAGCCAGTGTGTCTCTCTGCACACACTAACAGCCGGTGTCTCTCTCTGCACACACTATAACAGCCACTGTCTCTCTCTGCACACACTATAACAGCCACTGTCTCTCTCTGCACACATTATATAACAGCCAGTGTCTCTCTCTGCACACATTATATAACAGCCAGTGTCTCTCTCTGCACACACTATAACAGCCAGTGTCTCTCTCTGCACACACTATAACAGCCAGTGTCTCTCTCTGCACACACTATAACAGCCAGTGTCTCTCTCTGCACACACTAACAGCCAGTGTCTCTCTCTGCACACACTATAACAGCCACTGTCTCTCTCTGCACACACTATAACAGCCACTGTCTCTGCACACACTATCAGCCGGTGTGTCTGTCTGCACACACTATAACAGCCACTGTCTCTGCAAACACTATAACAGCCAGTGCTCCTCTCTCTCTGCACACATTATATAACAGCCAGTGGCTCTCTCTCTGCACACACTATAACAGGCAGTGTCTCTCTCTGCACACACTATAACAGCCAGTGTCTCTCTCTGCACACACTATAACAGCCGGTGTGTCTGTATGCACACACTAACAGCCGGTGTCTCTCTCTGCACACACTATAACAGCTACTGTCTCTCTCTGCACACACTATAACAGCCACTGTCTCTGCACACACTATAACAGCCAGTGCTCCTCTCTCTCTGCACACATTATATATCAGCCAGTGGCTCTCTCTCTGCACACACTATAACAGCCAATGTCTCTCTCTGCACACACTATAACAGCCACTGTCTCTGCACACACTAACAGCCGGTGTGTCTCTCTGCACACACTATAACAGCCACTGTCTCTGCACACACTAACAGCCGGTGTGTCTCTCTGCACACACTATAACAGCCACTGTCTCTGCACACACTATAACAGCCAGTGCTCCTCTCTCTCTGCACACATTATATAACAGCCAGTGGCTCTCTCTCTGCACACGCTATAACAGCCAGTGCTCCTCTCTCTCTGCACACATTATATAACAGCCAGTGGCTCTCTCTCTGCACACACTATAACAGCCAGTGTCTCTCTCTGCACACACTATAACAGCCAGTGCCTCTCTCTCTGCACACACTATAACAGCCAGTGCCTCTCTCTCTGCACGCACTATAACAGGCAGTGCCTCTCTCTCTGCACGCACTATAACAGGCAGTGTCTCTCTCTGCACGCACTATAACAGCCACTGTCTCTCTCTGCACGCACTATAACAGCCAGTGCTCCTCTCTCTCTGCACACATTATATAACAGCCAGTGGCTCTCTCTCTGCACACACTATAACAGCCACTGTCTCTGCACACACTATAACAGCCAGTGCTCCTCTCTCTCTGCACACATTATATATCAGCCAGTGGCTCTCTCTCTGCACACACTATAACAGGCAGTGTCTCTCTCTGCACACACTAACAGCCAGTGTCTCTCTCTGCACACACTATAACAGCCACTGTCTCTCTCTGCACACACTATAACAGCCACTGTCTCTGCACACACTAACAGTCGGTGTGTCTCTCTGCACACACTATAACAGCCACTGTCTCTGCACACACCATAACAGCCAGTGCTCCTCTCTCTCTGCACACACCATAACAGCCAGTGCCTCTCTCTCTGCACACACTATAACAGTCAGTGCCTCTCTCTCTGCACACACTATAACAGCCAGTACCTCTCTCTGCACACACTATAACAGCCAGTGCCTCTCTCTCTGCACACACTATAACAGCCAGTGCCTCTCTCTCTGCACGCACTATAACAGCCAGTGCTCCTCTCTCTCTGCACGCACTATAACAGCCAGTGCTCCTCTCTCTCTGCACACACTAACAGCCAGTGTCTCTCTCTGCACACACTAACAGCCAGTGTCTCTCTCTGCACACACTATAACAGCCAGTGTCTCTCTCTGCACACACCATAACAGCCAGTGTCTCTCTCTGCACACACCATAACAGCCAGTGTCTCTCTCTGCACACACCATAACAGCCAGTGTCTCTCTCTGCACACACTATAACAGCCAGTGCCTCTCTCTCTGCACACACTATAACAGCCAGTGCTCCTCTCTCTCTGCACACTATAACAGCCAGTGTCTCTCTCTGCACACATTATATAACAGCCAGTGTCTCTCTCTGCACACACTATAACAGCCAGTGTCTCTCTCTGCACACACTAACAGCCAGTGTGTCTCTCTGCACACACTATAACAGCCACTGTCTCTGCACACACTATCAGCCGGTGTGTCTGTCTGCACACACTATAACAGCCACTGTCTCTGCACACACTATAACAGCCAGTGCTCCTCTCTCTCTGCACACATTATATAACAGCCAGTGGCTCTCTCTCTGCACACACTATAACAGCCAGTGTCTCTCTCTGCACACACTAACAGCCAGTGTCTCTCTCTGCACACACTATAACAGCCACAGTCTCTCTCTGCACACACTATAACAGCCATTGTCTCTGCACACACTAACAGCCGGTGTGTCTCTCTGCACACACTATAACAGCCACTGTCTCTGCACACACTAACAGCCGGTGTGTCTCTCTGCACACACTGTAACAGCCAGTGCTCCTCTCTCTCTGCACACACTTTAACTGCCAGTGGCTCTCTCTCTGCACACACTATAACAGCCAGTGCCTCTCTCTCTGCACACACTATAACAGCCAGTGCCTCTCTCTCTGCACACACTATAACAGCCAGTGCCTCTCTCTCTGCACACACTATAACAGCCACTGTCTCTGCACACACTAACAGCCGGTGTGTCTCTCTGCACACACTAACAGCCGGTGTGTCTCTCTGCACACACTATAACAGCCACTGTCTCTGCACACACCATAACAGCCAGTGCTCCTCTCTCTCTGCACACACCATAACAGCCAGTGTCTCTCTCTCTGCACACACTATAACAGTCAGTGCCTCTCTCTCTGCACACACTATAACAGCCAGTACCTCTCTCTGCACACACTATAACAGCCAGTGCCTCTCTCTCTGCACACACTATAACAGCCAGTGCCTCTCTCTCTGCACGCACTATAACAGCCAGTGCTCCTCTCTCTCTGCACGCACTATAACAGCCACTGCTCCTCTCTCTCTGCACGCACTATAACAGCCAGTGCTCCTCTCTCTCTGCACGCACTAACAGCCAGTGCTCCTCTCTCTCTGCACACACTATAACAGCCAGTGTCTCTCTCTGCACACACTATAACAGCCAGTGTCTCTCTCTGCACACACCATAACAGCCAGTGTCTCTCTCTGCACACACTATAACAGCCAGTGCTCCTCTCTCTCTGCACACACTATAACAGCCAGTGCTCCTCTCTCTCTGCACACACTATAACAGCCAGTGCTCCTCTCTCTCTGCACACTATAACAGCCAGTGTCTCTCTCTGCACACACTATAACAGCCAGTGTGTCTCTCTGCACACACTAACAGCCAGTGTGTCTCTCTGCACACACTAACAGCCAGTGTGTCTCTCTGCACACACTAACAGCCAGTGTCTCTCTCTGCACACACTATAACAGCCACTGTCTCTCTCTGCACACATTATATAACAGCCACTGTCTCTCTCTGCACACATTATATAACAGCCAGTGTCTCTCTCTGCACACATTATATAACAGCCAGTGTCTCTCTCTGCACACACTAACAGCCAGTGTGTCTCTCTGCACACACTATAACAGCCACTGTCTCTCTCTGCACACACTATAACAGCCACTGTCTCTCTCTGCACACACTATAACAGCCACTGTCTCTGCACACACTATCAGCCGGTGTGTCTGTCTGCACACACTATAACAGCCACTGTCTCTGCACACACTATAACAGCCAGTGCTCCTCTCTCTCTGCACACATTATATAACAGCCAGTGGCTCTCTCTCTGCACACACTATAACAGGCAGTGTCTCTCTCTGCACACACTATAACAGCCAGTGTCTCTCTCTGCACACACTATAACAGCCGGTGTGTCTGTATGCACACACTAACAGCCGGTGTCTCTCTCTGCACACACTATAACAGCTACTGTCTCTCTCTGCACACACTATAACAGCCACTGTCTCTGCACACACTATAACAGCCAGTGCTCCTCTCTCTCTGCACACATTATATATCAGCCAGTGGCTCTCTCTCTGCACACACTATAACAGCCAATGTCTCTCTCTGCACACACTATAACAGCCACTGTCTCTGCACACACTAACAGCCGGTGTGTCTCTCTGCACACACTATAACAGCCACTGTCTCTGCACACACTAACAGCCGGTGTGTCTCTCTGCACACACTATAACAGCCACTGTCTCTGCACACACTATAACAGCCAGTGCTCCTCTCTCTCTGCACACATTATATAACAGCCAGTGGCTCTCTCTCTGCACACACTATAACAGCCAGTGTCTCTCTCTGCACACACTATAACAGCCAGTGCCTCTCTCTCTGCACGCACTATAACAGCCAGTGCCTCTCTCTCTGCACGCACTATAACAGGCAGTGTCTCTCTCTGCACGCACTATAACAGCCACTGTCTCTCTCTGCACGCACTATAACAGCCACTGTCTCTGCACACACTAACAGCCGGTGTGTCTCTCTGCACACACTATAACAGCCAGTGCTCCTCTCTCTCTGCACACATTATATAACAGCCAGTGGCTCTCTCTCTAAACACACTATAACAGCCACTGTCTCTGCACACACTATAACAGCCAGTGCTCCTCTCTCTCTGCACACATTATATATCAGCCAGTGGCTCTCTCTCTGCACACACTATAACAGGCAGTGTCTCTCTCTGCACACACTAACAGCCAGTGTCTCTCTCTGCACACACTATAACAGCCACTGTCTCTGCACACACTAACAGCCGGTGTGTCTCTCTGCACACACTATAACAGCCACTGTCTCTGCACACACCATAACAGCCAGTGCTCCTCTCTCTCTGCACACACCATAACAGCCAGTGTCTCTCTCTCTGCACACACTATAACAGCCAGTGCCTCTCTCTCTGCACACACTATAACAGCCAGTACCTCTCTCTGCACGCACTATAACAGCCAGTGCTCCTCTCTCTCTGCACGCACTATAACAGCCAGTGCTCCTCTCTCTCTTCACACACTATAACAGCCAGTGCTCCTCTCTCTCTGCACACTATAACAGCCAGTGTCTCTCTCTGCACACACTATAACAGCCAGTGTGTCTCTCTGCACACACTATAACAGCCAGTGTGTCTCTCTGCACACACTAACAGCCAGTGTGTCTCTCTGCACACACTAACAGCCGGTGTCTCTCTCTGCACACACTATAACAGCCACTGTCTCTCTCTGCACACACTATAACAGCCAGTGTCTCTCTCTGCACACATTATATAACAGCCAGTGTCTCTCTCTGCACACACTAACAGCCAGTGTCTCTCTCTGCACACACTAACAGCCAGTGTCTCTCTCTGCACACACTATAACAGCCACTGTCTCTCTCTGCACACACTATAACAGCCACTGTCTCTCTCTGCACACACTATAACAGCCACTGTCTCTGCACACACTATCAGCCGGTGTGTCTGTCTGCACACACTATAACAGCCACTGTCTCTGCACACACTATAACAGCCAGTGCTCCTCTCTCTCTGCACACATTATATAACAGCCAGTGGCTCTCTCTCTGCACACACTATAACAGGCAGTGTCTCTCTCTGCACACACTATAACAGCCAGTGTCTCTCTCTGCACACACTATAACAGCCGGTGTGTCTGTATGCACACACTAACAGCCGGTGTCTCTCTCTGCACACACTATAACAGCTACTGTCTCTCTCTGCACACACTATAACAGCCACTGTCTCTGCACACACTATAACAGCCAGTGCTCCTCTCTCTCTGCACACATTATATATCAGCCAGTGGCTCTCTCTCTGCACACACTATAACAGCCAATGTCTCTCTCTGCACACACTATAACAGCCACTGTCTCTGCACACACTAACAGCCGGTGTGTCTCTCTGCACACACTATAACAGCCACTGTCTCTGCACACACTAACAGCCGGTGTGTCTCTCTGCACACACTATAACAGCCACTGTCTCTGCACACACTATAACAGCCAGTGCTCCTCTCTTTCTGCACACATTATATAACAGCCAGTGGCTCTCTCTCTGCACACACTATAACAGCCAGTGTCTCTCTCTGCACACACTATAACAGCCAGTGCCTCTCTCTCTCTGCACACACTATAACAGCCAGTGCCTCTCTCTCTGCACGCACTATAACAGCCAGTGCCTCTCTCTCTGCACGCACTATAACAGGCAGTGTCTCTCTCTGCACGCACTATAACAGCCACTGTCTCTCTCTGCACGCACTATAACAGCCACTGTCTCTGCACACACTAACAGCCGGTGTGTCTCTCTGCACACACTATAACAGCCAGTGCTCCTCTCTCTCTGCACACATTATATAACAGCCAGTGGCTCTCTCTCTGCACACACTATAACAGCCACTGTCTCTGCACACACTATAACAGCCAGTGCTCCTCTCTCTCTGCACACATTATATATCAGCCAGTGGCTCTCTCTCTGCACACACTATAACAGGCAGTGTCTCTCTCTGCACACACTAACAGCCAGTGTCTCTCTCTGCACACACTATAACAGCCACTGTCTCTCTCTGCACACACTATAACAGCCACTGTCTCTGCACACACTAACAGCCGGTGTGTCTCTCTGCACACACTATAACAGCCACTGTCTCTGCACACACCATAACAGCCAGTGCTCCTCTCTCTCTGCACACACTATAACAGCCAATGTCTCTCTCTGCACACACTATAACAGCCACTGTCTCTGCACACACTAACAGCCGGTGTGTCTCTCTGCACACACTATAACAGCCACTGTCTCTGCACACACTAACAGCCGGTGTGTCTCTCTGCACACACTATAACAGCCACTGTCTCTGCACACACTATAACAGCCAGTGCTCCTCTCTTTCTGCACACATTATATAACAGCCAGTGGCTCTCTCTCTGCACACACTATAACAGCCAGTGTCTCTCTCTGCACACACTATAACAGCCAGTGCCTCTCTCTCTCTGCACACACTATAACAGCCAGTGCCTCTCTCTCTGCACGCACTATAACAGCCAGTGCCTCTCTCTCTGCACGCACTATAACAGGCAGTGTCTCTCTCTGCACGCACTATAACAGCCACTGTCTCTCTCTGCACGCACTATAACAGCCACTGTCTCTGCACACACTAACAGCCGGTGTGTCTCTCTGCACACACTATAACAGCCAGTGCTCCTCTCTCTCTGCACACATTATATAACAGCCAGTGGCTCTCTCTCTGCACACACTATAACAGCCACTGTCTCTGCACACACTATAACAGCCAGTGCTCCTCTCTCTCTGCACACATTATATATCAGCCAGTGGCTCTCTCTCTGCACACACTATAACAGGCAGTGTCTCTCTCTGCACACACTAACAGCCAGTGTCTCTCTCTGCACACACTATAACAGCCACTGTCTCTCTCTGCACACACTATAACAGCCACTGTCTCTGCACACACTAACAGCCGGTGTGTCTCTCTGCACACACTATAACAGCCACTGTCTCTGCACACACCATAACAGCCAGTGCTCCTCTCTCTCTGCACACACCATAACAGCCAGTGTCTCTCTCTCTGCACACACTATAACAGTCAGTGCCTCTCTCTCTGCACACACTATAACAGCCAGTACCTCTCTCTGCACACACTATAACAGCCAGTGCCTCTCTCTCTGCACACACTATAACAGCCAGTGCTCCTCTCTCTCTGCACGCACTATAACAGCCAGTGCTCCTCTCTCTCTGCACACACTAACAGCCAGTGTCTCTCTCTGCACACACTATAACAGCCAGTGTCTCTCTCTGCACACACTGTAACAGCCAGTGTCTCTCTCTGCACACACCATAACAGCCAGTGTCTCTCTCTGCACACACCATAACAGCCAGTGTCTCTCTCTGCACACACTATAACAGCCAGTGTCTCTCTCTGCACACACTATATCAGCCACTGTCTCTGCACACACTAACAGCCGGTGTGTCTCTCTGCACACACTAACAGCCGGTGTGTCTCTCTGCACACACTATAACAGCCACTGTCTCTGCACACACTATAACAGCCAGTGCTCCTCTCTCTCTGCACACACTATAACAGCCAGTGCCTCTCTCTCTGCACACACTATAACAGCCAGTGTCTCTCTCTGCACACACTATAACAGGCAGTGTCTCTCTCTGCACACACTAAAACAGCCAGTGCTCCTCTCTCTCTGCACACACTATAACAGCCAGTGCTCCTCTCTCTCTGCACACTATAACAGCCAGTGTCTCTCTCTGCACACACTATAACAGCCAGTGTGTCTCTCTGCACACACTAACAGCCAGTGTGTCTCTCTGCACACACTAACAGCCAGTGTGTCTCTCTGCACACACTATAACAGCCACTGTCTCTGCACACACTATAACAGCCACTGTCTCTGCACACACTATAACAGCCACTGTCTCTGCACACACTATAACAGCCACTGTCTCTGCACACACTATAACAGCCAGTGCTCCTCTCTCTCTGCACACACTATAACAGCCAGTGCCTCTCTCTCTGCACACACTATAACAGCCAGTGTCTCTCTCTGCACACACTATAACAGGCAGTGTCTCTCTCTGCACACACTATAACAGGCAGTGTCTCTCTCTGCACACACTATAACAGCCAGTGTCTCTCTGCACACACCATAACAGCCAGTGTCTCTCTCTCTGCACACACCATAACAGCCACTGTCTCTCTCTGCACACACCATAACAGCCAGTGCTCCTCTCTCTTTGCACACACTATAACAGCCAGTGCTCCTCTCTCTCTGCACACTATAACAGCCAGTGTCTCTCTCTGCACACACTATAACAACCACTGTCTCTCTCTGCACACACTAACAGCCGTTGTGTCTCTCTGCACACACTATAACAGCCACTGTCTCTCTCTGCACACACTATAACAGCCACTGTCTCTGCACACACTAACAGCCGGTGTGTCTCTCTGCACACACTATAACAGCCACTGTCTCTGCACACACTAACAGCCGGTGTGTCTCTCTGCACACACTATAACAGCCACTGTCTCTCTCTGCACACACTATAAAAGCCACTGTCTCTGCACACACTAACAGCCGGTGTGTCTCTCTGCACACACTATAACAGCCACTGTCTCTCTCTGCACACACTATAACAGCCACTGTCTCTGCACACACTAACAGCCAGTGTCTCTCTCTGCACACACTATAACAGCCAGTGTCTCTCTCTGCACACACTATAACAGCCAGTGTCTCTCTCTGCACACACCATAACAGCCAGTGTCTCTCTCTGCACACACCATAACAGCCAGTGTCTCTCTCTGCACACACCATAACAGCCAGTGTCTCTCTCTGCACACACTATAACAGCCAGTGCTCCTCTCTCTCTGCACACACTATAACAGCCAGTGCTCCTCTCTCTCTGCACACACTATAACAGCCAGTGCTCCTCTCTCTCTGCACACACTATAACAGCCAGTGTGTCTCTCTGCACACACTAACAGCCAGTGTGTCTCTCTGCACACACTAACAGCCAGTGTGTCTCTCTGCACACACTAACAGCCGGTGTCTCTCTCTGCACACACTATAACAGCCACTGTCTCTCTCTGCACACACTATAACAGCCACTGTCTCTCTCTGCACACATTATATAACAGCCAGTGTCTCTCTCTGCACACATTATATAACAGCCAGTCTCTCTCTGCACACACTATAACAGCCAGTGTCTCTCTCTGCACACACTATAACAGCCAGTGCCTCTCTCTCTGCACACACTATAACAGCCAGTGCCTCTCTCTCTGCACGCACTATAACAGCCAGTGCCTCTCTCTCTGCACGCACTATAACAGGCAGTGTCTCTCTCTGCACGCACTATAACAGCCACTGTCTCTCTCTGCACGCACTATAACAGCCACTGTCTCTGCACGCACTAACAGCCGGTGTGTCTCTCTGCACACACTATAACAGCCAGTGCTCCTCTCTCTCTGCACACATTATATAACAGCCAGTGGCTCTCTCTCTGCACACACTATAACAGCCACTGTCTCTGCACACACTATAACAGCCAGTGCTCCTCTCTCTCTGCACACATTATATATCAGCCAGTGGCTCTCTCTCTGCACACACTATAACAGCCAGTGTCTCTCTCTGCACACACTATAACAGCCACTGTCTCTCTCTGCACACACTATAACAGCCACTGTCTCTGCACACACTAACAGCCGGTGTGTCTCTCTGCACACACTATAACAGCCACTGTCTCTGCACACACCATAACAGCCAGTGCTCCTCTCTCTCTGCACACACCATAACAGCCAGTGTCTCTCTCTCTGCACACACTATAACAGTCAGTGCCTCTCTCTCTGCACACACTATAACAGCCAGTACCTCTCTCTGCACACACTATAACAGCCAGTGCCTCTCTCTCTGCACACACTATAACAGCCAGTGCCTCTCTCTCTGCACGCACTATAACAGCCAGTGCTCCTCTCTCTCTGCACGCACTATAACAGCCAGTGCTCCTCTCTGCACACACTATAACAGCCAGTGTCTCTCTCTGCACACACTATAACAGCCAGTGTCTCTCTCTGCACACACCATAACAGCCAGTGTCTCTCTCTGCACACACCATAACAGCCAGTGTCTCTCTCTGCACACACTATAACAGCCAGTGTCTCTCTCTGCACACACTATAACAGCCACTGTCTCTGCACACACTAACAGCCGGTGTGTCTCTCTGCACACACTATAACAGCCAGTGCTCCTCTCTCTCTGCACACACTTTAACAGCCAGTGGCTCTCTCTCTGCACACACTATAACAGCCAGTGCCTCTCTCTCTGCACACACTATAACAGCCAGTGGCTCTCTCTCTGCACACACTATAACAGCCACTGTCTCTGCACACACTAACAGCCGGAGTGTCTCTCTGCACACACTAACAGCCGGTGTGTCTCTCTGCACACACTATAACAGCCACTGTCTCTGCACACACTATAACAGCCAGTGCTCCTCTCTCTCTGCACACACTATAACAGCCAGTGCCTCTCTCTCTGCACACACTATAACAGCCAGTGTCTCTCTCTGCACACACTATAACAGGCAGTGTCTCTCTCTGCACACACTATAACAGGCAGTGTCTCTCTCTGCACACACTATAACAGCCAGTGTCTCTCTGCACACACCATAACAGCCAGTGTCTCTCTCTCTGCACACACCATAACAGCCACTGTCTCTCTCTGCACACACCATAACAGCCAGTGCTCCTCTCTCTTTGCACACACTATAACAGCCAGTGCTCCTCTCTCTCTGCACACTATAACAGCCAGTGTCTCTCTCTGCACACACTATAACAGCCACTGTCTCTCTCTGCACACACTAACAGCCGTTGTGTCTCTCTGCACACACTATAACAGCCACTGTCTCTCTCTGCACACACTATAACAGCCACTGTCTCTGCACACACTAACAGCCGGTGTGTCTCTCTGCACACACTATAACAGCCACTGTCTCTGCACACACTAACAGCCGGTGTGTCTCTCTGCACACACTATAACAGCCACTGTCTCTCTCTGCACACACTATAACAGCCACTGTCTCTGCACACACTAACAGCCGGTGTGTCTCTCTGCACACACTATAACAGCCACTGTCTCTCTCTGCACACACTATAACAGCCACTGTCTCTGCACACACTAACAGCCAGTGTCTCTCTCTGCACACACTAACAGCCAGTGTCTCTCTCTGCACACACCATAACAGCCAGTGTCTCTCTCTGCACACACCATAACAGCCAGTGTCTCTCTCTGCACACACCATAACAGCCAGTGTCTCTCTCTGCACACACTATAACAGCCAGTGCTCCTCTCTCTCTGCACACACTATAACAGCCAGTGCTCCTCTCTCTCTGCACACACTATAACAGCCAGTGCTCCTCTCTCTCTGCACACTATAACAGCCAGTGTCTCTCTCTGCACACACTATAACAGCCAGTGTGTCTCTCTGCACACACGAACAGCCAGTGTGTCTCTCTGCACACACTAACAGCCAGTGTGTCTCTCTGCACACACCATAACAGCCAGTGTCTCTCTCTGCACACACCATAACAGCCAGTGTCTCTCTCTGCACACACCATAACAGCCAGTGTCTCTCTCTGCACACACTATAACAGCCAGTGCTCCTCTCTCTCTGCACACACTATAACAGCCAGTGCTCCTCTCTCTCTGCACACACTATAACAGCCAGTGCTCCTCTCTCTCTGCACACACTAACAGCCAGTGTGTCTCTCTGCACACACTAACAGCCGGTGTCTCTCTCTGCACACACTATAACAGCCACTGTCTCTCTCTGCACACACTATAACAGCCACTGTCTCTCTCTGCACACATTATATAACAGCCAGTGTCTCTCTCTGCACACATTATATAACAGCCAGTGTCTCTCTCTGCACACACTATAACAGCCAGTGTCTCTCTCTGCACACACTATAACAGCCAGTGTCTCTCTCTGCACACACTAACAGCCAGTGTCTCTCTCTGCACACACTATAACAGCCAGTGTCTCTCTCTGCACACACTATAACAGCCAGTGTCTCTCTCTGCACACACCATAACAGCTAGTGTCTCTCTCTGCACACACCATAACAGCCAGTGTCTCTCTCTGCACACACTATAACAGCCAGTGTCTCTCTCTGCACACACTATAACAGCCACTGTCTCTCTCTGCACACATTATATAACAGCCAGTGTCTCTCTCTGCACACATTATATAACAGCCAGTCTCTCTCTGCACACACTATAACAGCCAGTGTCTCTCTCTGCACACACTATAACAGCCAGTGCTCCTCTCTCTCTGCACACACTTTAACAGCCAGTGGCTCTCTCTCTGCACACACTATAACAGCCAGTGCCTCTCTCTCTGCACATACAATAACAGCCAGTGCCTCTCTCTCTGCACGCACTATAACAGCCAGTGCTCCTCTCTCTCTGCACGCACTATAACAGCCAGTGCTCCTCTCTCTCTGCACACACTATAACAGCCAGTGCTCCTCTCTCTCTGCACACACTTTAACAGCCAGTGGCTCTCTCTCTGCACACACTATAACAGCCAGTGCCTCTCTCTCTGCACATACAATAACAGCCAGTGCCTCTCTCTCTGCACGCACTATAACAGCCAGTGCTCCTCTCTCTCTGCACGCACTATAACAGCCAGTGCTCCTCTCTCTCTGCACACACTATAACAGCCAGTGCTCCTCTCTCTCTGCACACTATAACAGCCAGTGTCTCTCTCTGCACACACTATAACAGCCAGTGTGTCTCTCTGCACACACTAACAGCCACTGTCTCTCTCTGCACACACTATAACAGCCACTGTCTCTCTCTGCACACACTATAACAGCCACTGTCTCTCTCTGCACACACTATAACAGCCACTGTCTCTCTCTGCACACACTATAACAGCCACTGTCTCTCTCTGCACACACTATAACAGCCACTGTCTCTCTCTGCACACATTATATAACAGCCAGTGTCTCTCTCTGCACACATTATATAACAGCCAGTGTCTCTCTCTGCACACACTAACAGCCAGTGTCTCTCTCTGCACACACTAACAGCCAGTGTCTCTCTCTGCACACACTATAACAGCCACTGTCTCTCTCTGCACACACTATAACAGCCACTGTCTCTCTCTGCACACACTATAACAGCCACTGTCTCTGCACACACTATCAGCCGGTGTGTCTGTCTGCACACACTATAACAGCCACTGTCTCTGCACACACTATAACAGCCAGTGCTCCTCTCTCTCTGCACACATTATATAACAGCCAGTGGCTCTCTCTCTGCACACACTATAACAGGCAGTGTCTCTCTCTGCACACACTATAACAGCCAGTGTCTCTCTCTGCACACACTATAACAGCCGGTGTGTCTGTATGCACACACTAACAGCCGGTGTCTCTCTCTGCACACACTATAACAGCTACTGTCTCTCTCTGCACACACTATAACAGCCACTGTCTCTGCACACACTATAACAGCCGGTGCTCCTCTCTCTCTGCACACATTATATATCAGCCAGTGGCTCTCTCTCTGCACACACTATAACAGCCAATGTCTCTCTCTGCACACACTATAACAGCCACTGTCTCTGCACACACTAACAGCCAGTGTGTCTCTCTGCACACACTATAACAGCCACTGTCTCTGCACACACTAACAGCCGGTGTGTCTCTCTGCACACACTATAACAGCCACTGTCTCTGCACACACTATAACAGCCAGTGCTCCTCTCTCTCTGCACACATTATATAACAGCCAGTGGCTCTCTCTCTGCACACACTATAACAGCCAGTGTCTCTCTCTGCACACACTATAACAGCCAGTGCCTCTCTCTCTGCACACACTATAACAGCCAGTGCCTCTCTCTCTGCACGCACTATAACAGCCAGTGCCTCTCTCTCTGCACGCACTATAACAGGCAGTGTCTCTCTCTGCACGCACTATAACAGCCACTGTCTCTCTCTGCACGCACTATAACAGCCACTGTCTCTGCACACACTAACAGCCGGTGTGTCTCTCTGCACACACTATAACAGCCAGTGCTCCTCTCTCTCTGCACACATTATATAACAGCCAGTGGCTCTCTCTCTGCACACACTATAACAGCCACTGTCTCTGCACACACTATAAACAGCCAGTGCTCCTCTCTCTCTGCACACACCATAACAGCCAGTGTCTCTCTCTCTGCACACACTATAACAGTCAGTGCCTCTCTCTCTGCACACACTATAACAGCCAGTACCTCTCTCTGCACACACTATAACAGCCAGTGCCTCTCTCTCTGCACACACTATAACAGCCAGTGCCTCTCTCTCTGCACACACTATAACAGCCAGTGCTCCTCTCTCTCTGCACGCACTATAACAGCCAGTGCTCCTCTCTCTCTGCACACACTAACAGCCAGTGTCTCTCTCTGCACACACTATAACAGCCAGTGTCTCTCTCTGCACACACTATAACAGCCAGTGTCTCTCTCTGCACACACTATAACAGCCAGTGTCTCTCTCTGCACACACCATAACAGCCAGTGTCTCTCTCTGCACACACCATAACAGCCAGTGTCTCTCTCTGCACACACTATAACAGCCAGTGTCTCTCTCTGCACACACTATAACAGCCACTGTCTCTGCACACACTAACAGCCGGTGTGTCTCTCTGCACACACTATAACAGCCACTGTCTCTGCACACACTAACAGCCGGTGTGTCTCTCTGCACACACTATAACAGCCACTGTCTCTCTCTGCACACACTATAACAGCCACTGTCTCTCTCTGCACACACTATAACAGCCAGTGTCTCTCTCTGCACACACTATAACAGCCAGTGGCTCTCTCTCTGCACACACTATAACAGCCACTGTCTCTGCACACACTAACAGCCGGTGTGTCTCTCTGCACACACTAACAGCCGGTGTGTCTCTCTGCACACACTATAACAGCCACTGTCTCTCTCTGCACACACTATAACAGCCACTGTCTCTGCACAAACTAACAGCCAGTGTCTCTCTCTGCACACACTATAACAGCCAGTGTCTCTCTCTGCACACACCATAACAGCCAGTGTCTCTCTCTGCACACACCATAACAGCCAGTGTCTCTCTCTGCACACACCATAACAGCCAGTGTCTCTCTCTGCACACACCATAACAGCCAGTGTCTCTCTCTGCACACACCATAACAGCCAGTGTCTCTCTCTGCACACACTATAACAGCCAGTGCTCCTCTCTCTCTGCACACACTATAACAGCCAGTGCTCCTCTCTCTCTGCACACACTATAACAGCCAGTGCTCCTCTCTCTCTGCACACTATAACAGCCAGTGTCTCTCTCTGCACACACTATAACAGCCAGTGTGTCTCTCTGCACACACTATAACAGCCACTGTCTCTGCACACACTAACAGCCGGTGTGTCTCTCTGCACACACTAACAGCCGGTGTGTCTCTCTGCACACACTATAACAGCCACTGTCTCTCTCTGCACACACTATAACAGCCACTGTCTCTGCACACACCATAACAGCCAGTGCTCCTCTCTCTCTGCACACACCATAACAGCCAGTGTCTCTCTCTCTGCACACACTATAACAGTCAGTGCCTCTCTCTCTGCACACACTATAACAGCCAGTACCTCTCTCTGCACACACTATAACAGCCAGTGCCTCTCTCTCTGCACACACTATAACAGCCAGTGCCTCTCTCTCTGCACGCACTATAACAGCCAGTGCTCCTCTCTCTCTGCACGCACTATAACAGCCACTGCTCCTCTCTCTCTGCACGCACTATAACAGCCAGTGCTCCTCTCTCTCTGCACGCACTAACAGCCAGTGCTCCTCTCTCTCTGCACACACTATAACAGCCAGTGTCTCTCTCTGCACACACTATAACAGCCAGTGTCTCTCTCTGCACACACCATAACAGCCAGTGTCTCTCTCTGCACACACTATAACAGCCAGTGCTCCTCTCTCTCTGCACACACTATAACAGCCAGTGCTCCTCTCTCTCTGCACACACTATAACAGCCAGTGCTCCTCTCTCTCTGCACACTATAACAGCCAGTGTCTCTCTCTGCACACACTATAACAGCCAGTGTGTCTCTCTGCACACACTAACAGCCAGTGTGTCTCTCTGCACACACTAACAGCCAGTGTGTCTCTCTGCACACACTAACAGCCAGTGTCTCTCTCTGCACACACTATAACAGCCACTGTCTCTCTCTGCACACATTATATAACAGCCACTGTCTCTCTCTGCACACATTATATAACAGCCAGTGTCTCTCTCTGCACACATTATATAACAGCCAGTGTCTCTCTCTGCACACACTAACAGCCAGTGTCTCTCTCTGCACACACTATAACAGCCACTGTCTCTCTCTGCACACACTATAACAGCCACTGTCTCTCTCTGCACACACTATAACAGCCACTGTCTCTGCACACACTATCAGCCGGTGTGTCTGTCTGCACACACTATAACAGCCACTGTCTCTGCACACACTATAACAGCCAGTGCTCCTCTCTCTCTGCACACATTATATAACAGCCAGTGGCTCTCTCTCTGCACACACTATAACAGGCAGTGTCTCTCTCTGCACACACTATAACAGCCAGTGTCTCTCTCTGCACACACTATAACAGCCGGTGTGTCTGTATGCACACACTAACAGCCGGTGTCTCTCTCTGCACACACTATAACAGCTACTGTCTCTCTCTGCACACACTATAACAGCCACTGTCTCTGCACACACTATAACAGCCAGTGCTCCTCTCTCTCTGCACACATTATATATCAGCCAGTGGCTCTCTCTCTGCACACACTATAACAGCCAATGTCTCTCTCTGCACACACTATAACAGCCACTGTCTCTGCACACACTAACAGCCGGTGTGTCTCTCTGCACACACTATAACAGCCACTGTCTCTGCACACACTAACAGCCGGTGTGTCTCTCTGCACACACTATAACAGCCACTGTCTCTGCACACACTATAACAGCCAGTGCTCCTCTCTCTCTGCACACATTATATAACAGCCAGTGGCTCTCTCTCTGCACACACTATAACAGCCAGTGTCTCTCTCTGCACACACTATAACAGCCAGTGCCTCTCTCTCTGCACGCACTATAACAGCCAGTGCCTCTCTCTCTGCACGCACTATAACAGGCAGTGTCTCTCTCTGCACGCACTATAACAGCCACTGTCTCTCTCTGCACGCACTATAACAGCCACTGTCTCTGCACACACTAACAGCCGGTGTGTCTCTCTGCACACACTATAACAGCCAGTGCTCCTCTCTCTCTGCACACATTATATAACAGCCAGTGGCTCTCTCTCTAAACACACTATAACAGCCACTGTCTCTGCACACACTATAACAGCCAGTGCTCCTCTCTCTCTGCACACATTATATATCAGCCAGTGGCTCTCTCTCTGCACACACTATAACAGGCAGTGTCTCTCTCTGCACACACTAACAGCCAGTGTCTCTCTCTGCACACACTATAACAGCCACTGTCTCTGCACACACTAACAGCCGGTGTGTCTCTCTGCACACACTATAACAGCCACTGTCTCTGCACACACCATAACAGCCAGTGCTCCTCTCTCTCTGCACACACCATAACAGCCAGTGTCTCTCTCTCTGCACACACTATAACAGCCAGTGCCTCTCTCTCTGCACACACTATAACAGCCAGTACCTCTCTCTGCACGCACTATAACAGCCAGTGCTCCTCTCTCTCTGCACGCACTATAACAGCCAGTGCTCCTCTCTCTCTTCACACACTATAACAGCCAGTGCTCCTCTCTCTCTGCACACTATAACAGCCAGTGTCTCTCTCTGCACACACTATAACAGCCAGTGTGTCTCTCTGCACACACTATAACAGCCAGTGTGTCTCTCTGCACACACTAACAGCCAGTGTGTCTCTCTGCACACACTAACAGCCGGTGTCTCTCTCTGCACACACTATAACAGCCACTGTCTCTCTCTGCACACACTATAACAGCCAGTGTCTCTCTCTGCACACATTATATAACAGCCAGTGTCTCTCTCTGCACACACTAACAGCCAGTGTCTCTCTCTGCACACACTAACAGCCAGTGTCTCTCTCTGCACACACTATAACAGCCACTGTCTCTCTCTGCACACACTATAACAGCCACTGTCTCTCTCTGCACACACTATAACAGCCACTGTCTCTGCACACACTATCAGCCGGTGTGTCTGTCTGCACACACTATAACAGCCACTGTCTCTGCACACACTATAACAGCCAGTGCTCCTCTCTCTCTGCACACATTATATAACAGCCAGTGGCTCTCTCTCTGCACACACTATAACAGGCAGTGTCTCTCTCTGCACACACTATAACAGCCAGTGTCTCTCTCTGCACACACTATAACAGCCGGTGTGTCTGTATGCACACACTAACAGCCGGTGTCTCTCTCTGCACACACTATAACAGCTACTGTCTCTCTCTGCACACACTATAACAGCCACTGTCTCTGCACACACTATAACAGCCAGTGCTCCTCTCTCTCTGCACACATTATATATCAGCCAGTGGCTCTCTCTCTGCACACACTATAACAGCCAATGTCTCTCTCTGCACACACTATAACAGCCACTGTCTCTGCACACACTAACAGCCGGTGTGTCTCTCTGCACACACTATAACAGCCACTGTCTCTGCACACACTAACAGCCGGTGTGTCTCTCTGCACACACTATAACAGCCACTGTCTCTGCACACACTATAACAGCCAGTGCTCCTCTCTTTCTGCACACATTATATAACAGCCAGTGGCTCTCTCTCTGCACACACTATAACAGCCAGTGTCTCTCTCTGCACACACTATAACAGCCAGTGCCTCTCTCTCTCTGCACACACTATAACAGCCAGTGCCTCTCTCTCTGCACGCACTATAACAGCCAGTGCCTCTCTCTCTGCACGCACTATAACAGGCAGTGTCTCTCTCTGCACGCACTATAACAGCCACTGTCTCTCTCTGCACGCACTATAACAGCCACTGTCTCTGCACACACTAACAGCCGGTGTGTCTCTCTGCACACACTATAACAGCCAGTGCTCCTCTCTCTCTGCACACATTATATAACAGCCAGTGGCTCTCTCTCTGCACACACTATAACAGCCACTGTCTCTGCACACACTATAACAGCCAGTGCTCCTCTCTCTCTGCACACATTATATATCAGCCAGTGGCTCTCTCTCTGCACACACTATAACAGGCAGTGTCTCTCTCTGCACACACTAACAGCCAGTGTCTCTCTCTGCACACACTATAACAGCCACTGTCTCTCTCTGCACACACTATAACAGCCACTGTCTCTGCACACACTAACAGCCGGTGTGTCTCTCTGCACACACTATAACAGCCACTGTCTCTGCACACACCATAACAGCCAGTGCTCCTCTCTCTCTGCACACACTATAACAGCCAATGTCTCTCTCTGCACACACTATAACAGCCACTGTCTCTGCACACACTAACAGCCGGTGTGTCTCTCTGCACACACTATAACAGCCACTGTCTCTGCACACACTAACAGCCGGTGTGTCTCTCTGCACACACTATAACAGCCACTGTCTCTGCACACACTATAACAGCCAGTGCTCCTCTCTTTCTGCACACATTATATAACAGCCAGTGGCTCTCTCTCTGCACACACTATAACAGCCAGTGTCTCTCTCTGCACACACTATAACAGCCAGTGCCTCTCTCTCTCTGCACACACTATAACAGCCAGTGCCTCTCTCTCTGCACGCACTATAACAGCCAGTGCCTCTCTCTCTGCACGCACTATAACAGGCAGTGTCTCTCTCTGCACGCACTATAACAGCCACTGTCTCTCTCTGCACGCACTATAACAGCCACTGTCTCTGCACACACTAACAGCCGGTGTGTCTCTCTGCACACACTATAACAGCCAGTGCTCCTCTCTCTCTGCACACATTATATAACAGCCAGTGGCTCTCTCTCTGCACACACTATAACAGCCACTGTCTCTGCACACACTATAACAGCCAGTGCTCCTCTCTCTCTGCACACATTATATATCAGCCAGTGGCTCTCTCTCTGCACACACTATAACAGGCAGTGTCTCTCTCTGCACACACTAACAGCCAGTGTCTCTCTCTGCACACACTATAACAGCCACTGTCTCTCTCTGCACACACTATAACAGCCACTGTCTCTGCACACACTAACAGCCGGTGTGTCTCTCTGCACACACTATAACAGCCACTGTCTCTGCACACACCATAACAGCCAGTGCTCCTCTCTCTCTGCACACACCATAACAGCCAGTGTCTCTCTCTCTGCACACACTATAACAGTCAGTGCCTCTCTCTCTGCACACACTATAACAGCCAGTACCTCTCTCTGCACACACTATAACAGCCAGTGCCTCTCTCTCTGCACACACTATAACAGCCAGTGCTCCTCTCTCTCTGCACGCACTATAACAGCCAGTGCTCCTCTCTCTCTGCACACACTAACAGCCAGTGTCTCTCTCTGCACACACTATAACAGCCAGTGTCTCTCTCTGCACACACTGTAACAGCCAGTGTCTCTCTCTGCACACACCATAACAGCCAGTGTCTCTCTCTGCACACACCATAACAGCCAGTGTCTCTCTCTGCACACACTATAACAGCCAGTGTCTCTCTCTGCACACACTATAACAGCCACTGTCTCTGCACACACTAACAGCCGGTGTGTCTCTCTGCACACACTAACAGCCGGTGTGTCTCTCTGCACACACTATAACAGCCACTGTCTCTGCACACACTATAACAGCCAGTGCTCCTCTCTCTCTGCACACACTATAACAGCCAGTGCCTCTCTCTCTGCACACACTATAACAGCCAGTGTCTCTCTCTGCACACACTATAACAGGCAGTGTCTCTCTCTGCACACACTAAAACAGCCAGTGCTCCTCTCTCTCTGCACACACTATAACAGCCAGTGCTCCTCTCTCTCTGCACACTATAACAGCCAGTGTCTCTCTCTGCACACACTATAACAGCCAGTGTGTCTCTCTGCACACACTAACAGCCAGTGTGTCTCTCTGCACACACTAACAGCCAGTGTGTCTCTCTGCACACACTATAACAGCCACTGTCTCTGCACACACTATAACAGCCACTGTCTCTGCACACACTATAACAGCCACTGTCTCTGCACACACTATAACAGCCACTGTCTCTGCACACACTATAACAGCCAGTGCTCCTCTCTCTCTGCACACACTATAACAGCCAGTGCCTCTCTCTCTGCACACACTATAACAGCCAGTGTCTCTCTCTGCACACACTATAACAGGCAGTGTCTCTCTCTGCACACACTATAACAGGCAGTGTCTCTCTCTGCACACACTATAACAGCCAGTGTCTCTCTGCACACACCATAACAGCCAGTGTCTCTCTCTCTGCACACACCATAACAGCCACTGTCTCTCTCTGCACACACCATAACAGCCAGTGCTCCTCTCTCTTTGCACACACTATAACAGCCAGTGCTCCTCTCTCTCTGCACACTATAACAGCCAGTGTCTCTCTCTGCACACACTATAACAACCACTGTCTCTCTCTGCACACACTAACAGCCGTTGTGTCTCTCTGCACACACTATAACAGCCACTGTCTCTCTCTGCACACACTATAACAGCCACTGTCTCTGCACACACTAACAGCCGGTGTGTCTCTCTGCACACACTATAACAGCCACTGTCTCTGCACACACTAACAGCCGGTGTGTCTCTCTGCACACACTATAACAGCCACTGTCTCTCTCTGCACACACTATAAAAGCCACTGTCTCTGCACACACTAACAGCCGGTGTGTCTCTCTGCACACACTATAACAGCCACTGTCTCTCTCTGCACACACTATAACAGCCACTGTCTCTGCACACACTAACAGCCAGTGTCTCTCTCTGCACACACTATAACAGCCAGTGTCTCTCTCTGCACACACTATAACAGCCAGTGTCTCTCTCTGCACACACCATAACAGCCAGTGTCTCTCTCTGCACACACCATAACAGCCAGTGTCTCTCTCTGCACACACCATAACAGCCAGTGTCTCTCTCTGCACACACTATAACAGCCAGTGCTCCTCTCTCTCTGCACACACTATAACAGCCAGTGCTCCTCTCTCTCTGCACACACTATAACAGCCAGTGCTCCTCTCTCTCTGCACACACTATAACAGCCAGTGTGTCTCTCTGCACACACTAACAGCCAGTGTGTCTCTCTGCACACACTAACAGCCAGTGTGTCTCTCTGCACACACTAACAGCCGGTGTCTCTCTCTGCACACACTATAACAGCCACTGTCTCTCTCTGCACACACTATAACAGCCACTGTCTCTCTCTGCACACATTATATAACAGCCAGTGTCTCTCTCTGCACACATTATATAACAGCCAGTCTCTCTCTGCACACACTATAACAGCCAGTGTCTCTCTCTGCACACACTATAACAGCCAGTGCCTCTCTCTCTGCACACACTATAACAGCCAGTGCCTCTCTCTCTGCACGCACTATAACAGCCAGTGCCTCTCTCTCTGCACGCACTATAACAGGC
This sequence comes from Taudactylus pleione, assembly GCA_031769625.1. Classification (NCBI taxonomy): domain Eukaryota; kingdom Metazoa; phylum Chordata; class Amphibia; order Anura; family Myobatrachidae; genus Taudactylus; species Taudactylus pleione. The sequence goes on from JAUIMM010001300.1 coordinate 2,159,247, forward strand.
AGTGTCTCTCTCTGCACGCACTATAACAGCCACTGTCTCTCTCTGCACGCACTATAACAGCCACTGTCTCTGCACGCACTAACAGCCGGTGTGTCTCTCTGCACACACTATAACAGCCAGTGCTCCTCTCTCTCTGCACACATTATATAACAGCCAGTGGCTCTCTCTCTGCACACACTATAACAGCCACTGTCTCTGCACACACTATAACAGCCAGTGCTCCTCTCTCTCTGCACACATTATATATCAGCCAGTGGCTCTCTCTCTGCACACACTATAACAGCCAGTGTCTCTCTCTGCACACACTATAACAGCCACTGTCTCTCTCTGCACACACTATAACAGCCACTGTCTCTGCACACACTAACAGCCGGTGTGTCTCTCTGCACACACTATAACAGCCACTGTCTCTGCACACACCATAACAGCCAGTGCTCCTCTCTCTCTGCACACACCATAACAGCCAGTGTCTCTCTCTCTGCACACACTATAACAGTCAGTGCCTCTCTCTCTGCACACACTATAACAGCCAGTACCTCTCTCTGCACACACTATAACAGCCAGTGCCTCTCTCTCTGCACACACTATAACAGCCAGTGCCTCTCTCTCTGCACGCACTATAACAGCCAGTGCTCCTCTCTCTCTGCACGCACTATAACAGCCAGTGCTCCTCTCTGCACACACTATAACAGCCAGTGTCTCTCTCTGCACACACTATAACAGCCAGTGTCTCTCTCTGCACACACCATAACAGCCAGTGTCTCTCTCTGCACACACCATAACAGCCAGTGTCTCTCTCTGCACACACTATAACAGCCAGTGTCTCTCTCTGCACACACTATAACAGCCACTGTCTCTGCACACACTAACAGCCGGTGTGTCTCTCTGCACACACTATAACAGCCAGTGCTCCTCTCTCTCTGCACACACTTTAACAGCCAGTGGCTCTCTCTCTGCACACACTATAACAGCCAGTGCCTCTCTCTCTGCACACACTATAACAGCCAGTGGCTCTCTCTCTGCACACACTATAACAGCCACTGTCTCTGCACACACTAACAGTCGGAGTGTCTCTCTGCACACACTAACAGCCGGTGTGTCTCTCTGCACACACTATAACAGCCACTGTCTCTGCACACACTATAACAGCCAGTGCTCCTCTCTCTCTGCACACACTATAACAGCCAGTGCCTCTCTCTCTGCACACACTATAACAGCCAGTGTCTCTCTCTGCACACACTATAACAGGCAGTGTCTCTCTCTGCACACACTATAACAGGCAGTGTCTCTCTCTGCACACACTATAACAGCCAGTGTCTCTCTGCACACACCATAACAGCCAGTGTCTCTCTCTCTGCACACACCATAACAGCCACTGTCTCTCTCTGCACACACCATAACAGCCAGTGCTCCTCTCTCTTTGCACACACTATAACAGCCAGTGCTCCTCTCTCTCTGCACACTATAACAGCCAGTGTCTCTCTCTGCACACACTATAACAGCCACTGTCTCTCTCTGCACACACTAACAGCCGTTGTGTCTCTCTGCACACACTATAACAGCCACTGTCTCTCTCTGCACACACTATAACAGCCACTGTCTCTGCACACACTAACAGCCGGTGTGTCTCTCTGCACACACTATAACAGCCACTGTCTCTGCACACACTAACAGCCGGTGTGTCTCTCTGCACACACTATAACAGCCACTGTCTCTCTCTGCACACACTATAACAGCCACTGTCTCTGCACACACTAACAGCCGGTGTGTCTCTCTGCACACACTATAACAGCCACTGTCTCTCTCTGCACACACTATAACAGCCACTGTCTCTGCACACACTAACAGCCAGTGTCTCTCTCTGCACACACTAACAGCCAGTGTCTCTCTCTGCACACACCATAACAGCCAGTGTCTCTCTCTGCACACACCATAACAGCCAGTGTCTCTCTCTGCACACACCATAACAGCCAGTGTCTCTCTCTGCACACACTATAACAGCCAGTGCTCCTCTCTCTCTGCACACACTATAACAGCCAGTGCTCCTCTCTCTCTGCACACACTATAACAGCCAGTGCTCCTCTCTCTCTGCACACTATAACAGCCAGTGTCTCTCTCTGCACACACTATAACAGCCAGTGTGTCTCTCTGCACACACGAACAGCCAGTGTGTCTCTCTGCACACACTAACAGCCAGTGTGTCTCTCTGCACACACTAACAGCCGGTGTCTCTCTCTGCACACACTATAACAGCCACTGTCTCTCTCTGCACACACTATAACAGCCACTGTCTCTCTCTGCACACATTATATAACAGCCAGTGTCTCTCTCTGCACACATTATATAACAGCCAGTGTCTCTCTCTGCACACACTATAACAGCCAGTGTCTCTCTCTGCACACACTATAACAGCCAGTGTCTCTCTCTGCACACACTAACAGCCAGTGTCTCTCTCTGCACACACTATAACAGCCAGTGTCTCTCTCTGCACACACTATAACAGCCAGTGTCTCTCTCTGCACACACCATAACAGCTAGTGTCTCTCTCTGCACACACCATAACAGCCAGTGTCTCTCTCTGCACACACTATAACAGCCAGTGTCTCTCTCTGCACACACTATAACAGCCACTGTCTCTCTCTGCACACATTATATAACAGCCAGTGTCTCTCTCTGCACACATTATATAACAGCCAGTCTCTCTCTGCACACACTATAACAGCCAGTGTCTCTCTCTGCACACACTATAACAGCCAGTGCTCCTCTCTCTCTGCACACACTTTAACAGCCAGTGGCTCTCTCTCTGCACACACTATAACAGCCAGTGCCTCTCTCTCTGCACATACAATAACAGCCAGTGCCTCTCTCTCTGCACGCACTATAACAGCCAGTGCTCCTCTCTCTCTGCACGCACTATAACAGCCAGTGCTCCTCTCTCTCTGCACACACTATAACAGCCAGTGCTCCTCTCTCTCTGCACACACTTTAACAGCCAGTGGCTCTCTCTCTGCACACACTATAACAGCCAGTGCCTCTCTCTCTGCACATACAATAACAGCCAGTGCCTCTCTCTCTGCACGCACTATAACAGCCAGTGCTCCTCTCTCTCTGCACGCACTATAACAGCCAGTGCTCCTCTCTCTCTGCACACACTATAACAGCCAGTGCTCCTCTCTCTCTGCACACTATAACAGCCAGTGTCTCTCTCTGCACACACTATAACAGCCAGTGTGTCTCTCTGCACACACTAACAGCCACTGTCTCTCTCTGCACACACTATAACAGCCACTGTCTCTCTCTGCACACACTATAACAGCCACTGTCTCTCTCTGCACACACTATAACAGCCACTGTCTCTCTCTGCACACACTATAACAGCCACTGTCTCTCTCTGCACACACTATAACAGCCACTGTCTCTCTCTGCACACATTATATAACAGCCAGTGTCTCTCTCTGCACACATTATATAACAGCCAGTGTCTCTCTCTGCACACACTAACAGCCAGTGTCTCTCTCTGCACACACTAACAGCCAGTGTCTCTCTCTGCACACACTATAACAGCCACTGTCTCTCTCTGCACACACTATAACAGCCACTGTCTCTCTCTGCACACACTATAACAGCCACTGTCTCTGCACACACTATCAGCCGGTGTGTCTGTCTGCACACACTATAACAGCCACTGTCTCTGCACACACTATAACAGCCAGTGCTCCTCTCTCTCTGCACACATTATATAACAGCCAGTGGCTCTCTCTCTGCACACACTATAACAGGCAGTGTCTCTCTCTGCACACACTATAACAGCCAGTGTCTCTCTCTGCACACACTATAACAGCCGGTGTGTCTGTATGCACACACTAACAGCCGGTGTCTCTCTCTGCACACACTATAACAGCTACTGTCTCTCTCTGCACACACTATAACAGCCACTGTCTCTGCACACACTATAACAGCCAGTGCTCCTCTCTCTCTGCACACATTATATATCAGCCAGTGGCTCTCTCTCTGCACACACTATAACAGCCAATGTCTCTCTCTGCACACACTATAACAGCCACTGTCTCTGCACACACTAACAGCCAGTGTGTCTCTCTGCACACACTATAACAGCCACTGTCTCTGCACACACTAACAGCCGGTGTGTCTCTCTGCACACACTATAACAGCCACTGTCTCTGCACACACTATAACAGCCAGTGCTCCTCTCTCTCTGCACACATTATATAACAGCCAGTGGCTCTCTCTCTGCACACACTATAACAGCCAGTGTCTCTCTCTGCACACACTATAACAGCCAGTGCCTCTCTCTCTGCACACACTATAACAGCCAGTGCCTCTCTCTCTGCACGCACTATAACAGCCAGTGCCTCTCTCTCTGCACGCACTATAACAGGCAGTGTCTCTCTCTGCACGCACTATAACAGCCACTGTCTCTCTCTGCACGCACTATAACAGCCACTGTCTCTGCACACACTAACAGCCGGTGTGTCTCTCTGCACACACTATAACAGCCAGTGCTCCTCTCTCTCTGCACACATTATATAACAGCCAGTGGCTCTCTCTCTGCACACACTATAACAGCCACTGTCTCTGCACACACTATAAACAGCCAGTGCTCCTCTCTCTCTGCACACACCATAACAGCCAGTGTCTCTCTCTCTGCACACACTATAACAGTCAGTGCCTCTCTCTCTGCACACACTATAACAGCCAGTACCTCTCTCTGCACACACTATAACAGCCAGTGCCTCTCTCTCTGCACACACTATAACAGCCAGTGCCTCTCTCTCTGCACACACTATAACAGCCAGTGCTCCTCTCTCTCTGCACGCACTATAACAGCCAGTGCTCCTCTCTCTCTGCACACACTAACAGCCAGTGTCTCTCTCTGCACACACTATAACAGCCAGTGTCTCTCTCTGCACACACTATAACAGCCAGTGTCTCTCTCTGCACACACTATAACAGCCAGTGTCTCTCTCTGCACACACCATAACAGCCAGTGTCTCTCTCTGCACACACCATAACAGCCAGTGTCTCTCTCTGCACACACTATAACAGCCAGTGTCTCTCTCTGCACACACTATAACAGCCACTGTCTCTGCACACACTAACAGCCGGTGTGTCTCTCTGCACACACTATAACAGCCACTGTCTCTGCACACACTAACAGCCGGTGTGTCTCTCTGCACACACTATAACAGCCACTGTCTCTCTCTGCACACACTATAACAGCCACTGTCTCTCTCTGCACACACTATAACAGCCAGTGTCTCTCTCTGCACACACTATAACAGCCAGTGGCTCTCTCTCTGCACACACTATAACAGCCACTGTCTCTGCACACACTAACAGCCGGTGTGTCTCTCTGCACACACTAACAGCCGGTGTGTCTCTCTGCACACACTATAACAGCCACTGTCTCTCTCTGCACACACTATAACAGCCACTGTCTCTGCACAAACTAACAGCCAGTGTCTCTCTCTGCACACACTATAACAGCCAGTGTCTCTCTCTGCACACACCATAACAGCCAGTGTCTCTCTCTGCACACACCATAACAGCCAGTGTCTCTCTCTGCACACACCATAACAGCCAGTGTCTCTCTCTGCACACACCATAACAGCCAGTGTCTCTCTCTGCACACACTATAACAGCCAGTGCTCCTCTCTCTCTGCACACACTATAACAGCCAGTGCTCCTCTCTCTCTGCACACACTATAACAGCCAGTGCTCCTCTCTCTCTGCACACTATAACAGCCAGTGTCTCTCTCTGCACACACTATAACAGCCAGTGTGTCTCTCTGCACACACTATAACAGCCACTGTCTCTGCACACACTAACAGCCGGTGTGTCTCTCTGCACACACTAACAGCCGGTGTGTCTCTCTGCACACACTATAACAGCCACTGTCTCTCTCTGCACACACTATAACAGCCACTGTCTCTCTCTGCACACATTATATAACAGCCAGTGTCTCTCTCTGCACACATTATATAACAGCCAGTCTCTCTCTGCACACACTATAACAGCCAGTGTCTCTCTCTGCACACACTATAACAGCCAGTGCCTCTCTCTCTGCACACACTATAACAGCCAGTGCCTCTCTCTTTGCACGCACTATAACAGCCAGTGCCTCTCTCTCTGCACGCACTATAACAGGCAGTGTCTCTCTCTGCACGCACTATAACAGCCACTGTCTCTCTCTGCACGCACTATAACAGCCACTGTCTCTGCACGCACTAACAGCCGGTGTGTCTCTCTGCACACACTATAACAGCCAGTGCTCCTCTCTCTCTGCACACATTATATAACAGCCAGTGGCTCTCTCTCTGCACACACTATAACAGCCACTGTCTCTGCACACACTATAACAGCCAGTGCTCCTCTCTCTCTGCACACATTATATATCAGCCAGTGGCTCTCTCTCTGCACACACTATAACAGGCAGTGTCTCTCTCTGCACACACTAACAGCCAGTGTCTCTCTCTGCACACACTATAACAGCCACTGTCTCTGCACACACTAACAGCCGGTGTGTCTCTCTGCACACACTATAACAGCCACTGTCTCTGCACACACCATAACAGCCAGTGCTCCTCTCTCTCTGCACACACCATAACAGCCAGTGTCTCTCTCTCTGCACACACTATAACAGTCAGTGCCTCTCTCTCTGCACACACTATAACAGCCAGTACCTCTCTCTGCACACACTGTAACAGCCAGTGCCTCTCTCTCTGCACACACTATAACAGCCAGTGCCTCTCTCTCTGCACGCACTATAACAGCCAGTGCTCCTCTCTCTCTGCACGCACTATAACAGCCAGTGCTCCTCTCTGCACACACTATAACAGCCAGTGTCTCTCTCTGCACACACCATAACAGCCAGTGTCTCTCTCTGCACACACCATAACAGCCAGTGTCTCTCTCTGCACACACCATAACAGCCAGTGTCTCTCTCTGCACACACTATAACAGCCAGTGTCTCTCTCTGCACACACTATAACAGCCACTGTCTCTGCACACACTAACAGCCGGTGTGTCTCTCTGCACACACTATAACAGCCAGTGCTCCTCTCTCTCTGCACACACTTTAACAGCCAGTGGCTCTCTCTCTGCACACACTATAACAGCCAGTGCCTCTCTCTCTGCACACACTATAACAGCCAGTGGCTCTCTCTCTGCACACACTATAACAGCCACTGTCTCTGCACACACTAACAGCCGGTGTGTCTCTCTGCACACACTAACAGCCGGTGTGTCTCTCTGCACACACTATAACAGCCACTGTCTCTGCACACACTATAACAGCCAGTACTCCTCTCTCTCTGCACACACTATAACAGCCAGTGCCTCTCTCTCTGCACACACTATAACAGCCAGTGTCTCTCTCTGCACACACTATAACAGGCAGTGTCTCTCTCTGCACACACTATAACAGGCAGTGTCTCTCTCTGCACACACTATAACAGCCAGTGTCTCTCTGCACACACCATAACAGCCAGTGTCTCTCTCTCTGCACACACCATAACAGCCACTGTCTCTCTCTGCACACACCATAACAGCCAGTGCTCCTCTCTCTTTGCACACACTATAACAGCCAGTGCTCCTCTCTCTCTGCACACTATAACAGCCAGTGTCTCTCTCTGCACACACTATAACAGCCACTGTCTCTGCACACACTAACAGCCGTTGTGTCTCTCTGCACACACTATAACAGCCACTGTCTCTCTCTGCACACACTATAACAGCCACTGTCTCTGCACACACTAACAGCCGTTGTGTCTCTCTGCACACACTATAACAGCCACTGTCTCTCTCTGCACACACTATAACAGCCACTGTCTCTGCACACACTAACAGCCGGTGTGTCTCTCTGCACACACTATAACAGCCACTGTCTCTGCACACACTATAACAGCCACTGTCTCTCTCTGCACACACTATAACAGCCACTGTCTCTGCACACACTAACAGCCGGTGTGTCTCTCTGCACACACTATAACAGCCACTGTCTCTGCACACACTAACAGCCAGTGTCTCTCTCTGCACACACTATAACAGCCAGTGTCTCTCTCTGCACACACCATAACAGCCAGTGTCTCTCTCTGCACACACCATAACAGCCAGTGTCTCTCTCTGCACACACTATAACAGCCAGTGCTCCTCTCTCTCTGCACACACTATAACAGCCAGTGCTCCTCTCTCTCTGCACACTATAACAGCCAGTGTCTCTCTCTGCACACACTATAACAGCCAGTGTGTCTCTCTGCACACACTAACAGCCAGTGTGTCTCTCTGCACACACTAACAGCCGGTGTCTCTCTCTGCACACACTATAACAGCCACTGTCTCTCTCTGCACACACTATAACAGCCACTGTCTCTCTCTGCACACATTATATAACAGCCAGTGTCTCTCTCTGCACACATTATATAACAGCCAGTGTCTCTCTCTGCACACATTATATAACAGCCAGTGTCTCTCTCTGCACACACTATAACAGCCAGTGTCTCTCTCTGCACACACTATAACAGCCAGTGTCTCTCTCTGCACACACTAACAGCCAGTGTCTCTCTCTGCACACACTATAACAGCCAGTGTCTCTCTCTGCACACACTATAACAGCCAGTGTCTCTCTCTGCACACACCATAACAGCCAGTGTCTCTCTCTGCACACACCATAACAGCCAGTGTCTCTCTCTGCACACACTATAACAGCCAGTGTCTCTCTCTGCACACACTATAACAGCCACTGTCTCTGCACACACTAACAGCCGGTGTGTCTCTCTGCACACACTATAACAGCCAGTGCTCCTCTCTCTCTGCACACACTTTAACAGCCAGTGGCTCTCTCTCTGCACACACTATAACAGCCAGTGCCTCTCTCTCTGCACACACTATAACAGCCAGTGCCTCTCTCTCTGCACGCACTATAACAGCCAGTGCTCCTCTCTCTCTGCACGCACTATAACAGCCAGTGCTCCTCTCTCTCTGCACACACTATAACAGCCAGTGCTCCTCTCTCTCTGCACACTATAACAGCCAGTGTCTCTCTCTGCACACACTATAACAGCCAGTGTGTCTCTCTGCACACACTAACAGCCAGTGTGTCTCTCTGCACACACTAACAGCCAGTGTGTCTCTCTGCAAACACTAACAGCCACTGTCTCTCTCTGCACACACTATAACAGCCACTGTCTCTCTCTGCACACACTATAACAGCCACTGTCTCTCTCTGCACACACTATAACAGCCACTGTCTCTCTCTGCACACATTATATAACAGCCAGTGTCTCTCTCTGCACACATTATATAACAGCCAGTGTCTCTCTCTGCACACACTAACAGCCAGTGTCTCTCTCTGCACACACTATAACAGCCACTGTCTCTCTCTGCACACACTATAACAGCCACTGTCTCTCTCTGCACACACTATAACAGCCACTGTCTCTCTCTGCACACACTATAACAGCCACTGTCTCTGCACACACTATCAGCCGGTGTGTCTGTCTGCACACACTATAACAGCCACTGTCTCTGCACACACTATAACAGCCAGTGCTCCTCTCTCTCTGCACACATTATATAACAGCCAGTGGCTCTCTCTCTGCACACACTATAACAGGCAGTGTCTCTCTCTGCACACACTATAACAGCCAGTGTCTCTCTCTGCACACACTATAACAGCCGGTGTGTCTGTATGCACACACTAACAGCCGGTGTCTCTCTCTGCACACACTATAACAGCTACTGTCTCTCTCTGCACACACTATAACAGCCACTGTCTCTGCACACACTATAACAGCCAGTGTTCCTCTCTCTCTGCACACATTATATATCAGCCAGTGGCTCTCTCTCTGCACACACTATAACAGCCAATGTCTCTCTCTGCACACACTATAACAGCCACTGTCGCTGCACACACTAACAGCCGGTGTGTCTCTCTGCACACACTATAACAGCCACTGTCTCTGCACACACTAACAGCCGGTGTGTCTCTCTGCACACACTATAACAGCCACTGTCTCTGCACACACTATAACAGCCAGTGCTCCTCTCTCTCTGCACACATTATATAACAGCCAGTGGCTCTCTCTCTGCACACACTATAACAGCCAGTGTCTCTCTCTGCACACACTATAACAGCCAGTGCCTCTCTCTCTGCACACACTATAACAGCCAGTGCCTCTCTCTCTGCACGCACTATAACAGCCAGTGCCTCTCTCTCTGCACGCACTATAACAGGCAGTGTCTCTCTCTGCACGCACTATAACAGCCACTGTCTCTCTCTGCACGCACTATAACAGCCACTGTCTCTGCACACACTAACAGCCGGTGTGTCTCTCTGCACACACTATAACAGCCAGTGCTCCTCTCTCTCTGCACACATTATATAACAGCCAGTGGCTCTCTCTCTGCACACACTTTAACAGGCAGTGTCTCTCTCTGCACACACTAACAGCCAGTGTCTCTCTCTGCACACACTATAACAGCCACTGTCTCTCTCTGCACACACTATAACAGCCACTGTCTCTGCACACACTAACAGCCGGTGTGTCTCTCTGCACACACTATAACAGCCACTGTCTCTGCACACACCATAACAGCCAGTGCTCCTCTCTCTCTGCACACACCATAACAGCCAGTGTCTCTCTCTCTGCACACACTATAACAGTCAGTGCCTCTCTCTCTGCACACACTATAACAGCCAGTACCTCTCTCTGCACACACTATAACAGCCAGTGCCTCTCTCTCTGCACACACTATAACAGCCAGTGCATCTCTCTCTGCACACACTATAACAGCCAGTGCTCCTCTCTCTCTGCACGCACTATAACAGCCAGTGCTCCTCTCTCTCTGCACACACTAACAGCCAGTGTCTCTCTCTGCACACACTATAACAGCCAGTGTCTCTCTCTGCACACACTATAACAGCCAGTGTCTCTCTCTGCACACACTATAACAGCCAGTGTCTCTCTCTGCACACACCATAACAGCCAGTGTCTCTCTCTGCACACACCATAACAGCCAGTGTCTCTCTCTGCACACACCATAACAGCCAGTGTCTCTCTCTGCACACACTATAACAGCCAGTGTCTCTCTCTGCACACACTATAACAGCCAGTGTCTCTCTCTGCACACACCATAACAGCCAGTGTCTCTCTCTGCACACACTATAACAGCCAGTGTCTCTCTCTGCACACACTATAACAGCCACTGTCTCTGCACACACTAACAGCCGGTGTGTCTCTCTGCACACACTATAACAGCCAGTGCTCCTCTCTCTCTGCACACACTTTAACAGCCAGTGGCTCTCTCTCTGCACACACTATAACAGCCAGTGCCTCTCTCTCTGCACACACTATAACAGCCAGTGGCTCTCTCTCTGCACACACTATAACAGCCACTGTCTCTGCACACACTAACAGCCGGTGTGTCTCTCTGCACACACTAACAGCCGGTGTGTCTCTCTGCACACACTAACAGCCGGTGTGTCTCTCTGCACACACTATAACAGCCACTGTCTCTGCACACACTATAACAGCCAGTGCTCCTCTCTCTCTGCACACACTATAACAGCCAGTGCCTCTCTCTCTGCACACACTATAACAGCCAGTGTCTCTCTCTGCACACACTATACCAGGCAGTGTCTCTCTCTGCACACACTATACCAGGCAGTGTCTCTCTCTGCACACACTATAACAGCCAGTGTCTCTCTGCACACACCATAACAGCCAGTGTCTCTCTCTCTGCACACACCATAACAGCCACTGTCTCTCTCTGCACACACCATAACAGCCAGTGCTCCTCTCTCTTTGCACACTATAACAGCCAGTGTCTCTCTCTGCACACACTATAACAGCCACTGTCTCTCTCTGCACACACTAACAGCCGTTGTGTCTCTCTGCACACACTATAACAGCCACTGTCTCTCTCTGCACACACTATAACAGCCACTGTCTCTGCACACACTAACAGCCGGTGTGTCTCTCTGCACACACTATAACAGCCACTGTCTCTGCACACACTAACAGCCGGTGCGTCTCTCTGCACACACTATAACAGCCACTGTCTCTCTCTGCACACACTATAACAGCCACTGTCTCTGCACACACTAACAGCCGGTGTGTCTCTCTGCACACACTATAACAGCCACTGTCTCTCTCTGCACACACTATAACAGCCACTGTCTCTGCACACACTAACAGCCAGTGTCTCTCTCTGCACACACTATAACAGCCAGTGTCTCTCTCTGCACACACTATAACAGCCAGTGTCTCTCTCTGCACACACCATAACAGCCAGTGTCTCTCTGCACACACCATAACAGCCAGTGTCTCTCTCTGCACACACTATAACAGCCAGTGCTCCTCTCTCTGCACACACTATAACAGCCAGTGCTCCTCTCTCTCTGCACACACTATAACAGCCAGTGCTCCTCTCTCTCTGCACACTATAACAGCCAGTGTCTCTCTCTGCACACACTATAACAGCCAGTGTGTCTCTCTGCACACACTAACAGCCGGTGTGTCTCTCTGCACACACTATAACAGCCACTGTCTCTGCACACACTATAACAGCCAGTGCTCCTCTCTCTCTGCACACACTATAACAGCCAGTGCCTCTCTCTCTGCACACACTATAACAGCCAGTGTCTCTCTCTGCACACACTATAACAGGCAGTGTCTCTCTCTGCACACACTATACCAGGCAGTGTCTCTCTCTGCACACACTATAACAGCCAGTGTCTCTCTGCACACACCATAACAGCCAGTGTCTCTCTCTCTGCACACACCATAACAGCCACTGTCTCTCTCTGCACACACCATAACAGCCAGTGCTCCTCTCTCTTTGCACACACTATAACAGCCAGTGCTCCTCTCTCTCTGCACACTATAACAGCCAGTGTCTCTCTCTGCACACACTATAACAGCCACTGTCTCTCTCTGCACACACTAACAGCCGTTGTGTCTCTCTGCACACACTATAACAGCCACTGTCTCTCTCTGCACACACTATAACAGCCACTGTCTCTGCACACACTAACAGCCGGTGTGTCTCTCTGCACACACTATAACAGCCACTGTCTCTGCACACACTAACAGCCGGTGTGTCTCTCTGCACACACTATAACAGCCACTGTCTCTCTCTGCACACACTATAACAGCCACTGTCTCTGCACACACTAACAGCCGGTGTGTCTCTCTGCACACACTATAACAGCCACTGTCTCTCTCTGCACACACTATAACAGCCACTGTCTCTGCACACACTAACAGCCAGTGTCTCTCTCTGCACACACTATAACAGCCAGTGTCTCTCTCTGCACACACTATAACAGCCAGTGTCTCTCTCTGCACACACTATAACAGCCAGTGTCTCTCTCTGCACACACCATAACAGCCAGTGTCTCTCTGCACACACCATAACAGCCAGTGTCTCTCTCTGCACACACTATAACAGCCAGTGCTCCTCTCTCTCTGCACACACTATAACAGCCAGTGCTCCTCTCTCTCTGCACACACTATAACAGCCAGTGCTCCTCTCTCTCTGCACACTATAACAGCCAGTGTCTCTCTCTGCACACACTATAACAGCCAGTGTGTCTCTCTGCACACACTAACAGCCAGTGTGTCTCTCTGCACACACTAACAGCCAGTGTGTCTCTCTGCACACACTAACAGCCGGTGTCTCTCTCTGCACACACTATAACAGCCACTGTCTCTCTCTGCACACACTATAACAGCCACTGTCTCTCTCTGCACACATTATATAACAGCCACTGTCTCTCTCTGCACACATTATATAACAGCCAGTGTCTCTCTCTGCACACATTATATAACAGCCAGTGTCTCTCTCTGCACACACTATAACAGCCAGTGTCTCTCTCTGCACACACTATAACAGCCAGTGTCTCTCTCTGCACACACTAACAGCCAGTGTCTCTCTCTGCACACACTATAACAGCCACTGTCTCTCTCTGCACACACTATAACAGCCACTGTCTCTGCACACACTATCAGCCGGTGTGTCTGTCTGCACACACTATAACAGCCACTGTCTCTGCACACACTATAACAGCCAGTGCTCCTCTCTCTCTGCACACATTATATAACAGCCAGTGGCTCTCTCTCTGGACACACTATAACAGGCAGTGTCTCTCTCTGCACACACTATAACAGCCAGTGTCTCTCTCTGCACACACTATAACAGCCGGTGTGTCTGTATGCACACACTAACAGCCGGTGTCTCTCTCTGCACACACTATAACAGCTACTGTCTCTCTCTGCACACACTATAACAGCCACTGTCTCTGCACACACTATAACAGCCAGTGCTCCTCTCTCTCTGCACACATTATATATCAGCCAGTGGCTCTCTCTCTGCACACACTATAACAGCCAATGTCTCTCTCTGCACACACTATAACAGCCACTGTCTCTGCACACACTAACAGCCGGTGTGTCTCTCTGCACACACTATAACAGCCACTGTCTCTGCACACACTATAACAGCCAGTGCTCCTCTCTCTCTGCACACATTATATAACAGCCAGTGGCTCTCTCTCTGCACACGCTATAACAGCCAGTGCTCCTCTCTCTCTGCACACATTATATAACAGCCAGTGGCTCTCTCTCTGCACACACTATAACAGCCAGTGTCTCTCTCTGCACACACTATAACAGCCAGTGCCTCTCTCTCTGCACACACTATAACAGCCAGTGCCTCTCTCTCTGCACGCACTATAACAGCCAGTGCCTCTCTCTCTGCACGCACTATAACAGGCAGTGTCTCTCTCTGCACGCACTATAACAGCCACTGTCTCTCTCTGCACGCACTATAACAGCCACCGTCTCTGCACACACTAACAGCCGGTGTGTCTCTCTGCACACACTATAACAGCCAGTGCTCCTCTCTCTCTGCACACATTATATAACAGCCAGTGGCTCTCTCTCTGCACACACTATAACAGCCACTGTCTCTGCACACACTATAACAGCCAGTGCTCCTCTCTCTCTGCACACATTATATATCAGCCAGTGGCTCTCTCTCTGCACACACTATAACAGGCAGTGTCTCTCTCTGCACACACTAACAGCCAGTGTCTCTCTCTGCACACACTATAACAGCCACTGTCTCTCTCTGCACACACTATAACAGCCACTGTCTCTGCACACACTAACAGTCGGTGTGTCTCTCTGCACACACTATAACAGCCACTGTCTCTGCACACACCATAACAGCCAGTGCTCCTCTCTCTCTGCACACACCATAACAGCCAGTGTCTCTCTCTCTGCACACACTATAACAGTCAGTGCCTCTCTCTCTGCACACACTATAACAGCCAGTACCTCTCTCTGCACACACTATAACAGCCAGTGCCTCTCTCTCTGCACGCACTATAACAGCCAGTGCTCCTCTCTCTCTGCACGCACTATAACAGCCAGTGCTCCTCTCTCTCTGCACACACTAACAGCCAGTGTCTCTCTCTGCACACACCATAACAGCCAGTGTCTCTCTCTGCACACACCATAACAGCCAGTGTCTCTCTCTGCACACACCATAACAGCCAGTGTCTCTCTCTGCACACACCATAACAGCCAGTGTCTCTCTCTGCACACACTATAACAGCCAGTGCCTCTCTCTCTGCACACACTATAACAGCCAGTGCTCCTCTCTCTCTGCACACACTATAACAGCCAGTGCTCCTCTCTCTCTGCACACACTATAACAGCCAGTGCTCCTCTCTCTCTGCACACTATAACAGCCAGTGTCTCTATCTGCACACACTATAACAGCCAGTGTGTCTCTCTGCACACACTAACAGCCAGTGTGTCTCTCTGCACACACTAACAGCCAGTGTGTCTCTCTGCACACACTAACAGCCAGTGTCTCTCTCTGCACACACTAACAGCCAGTGTCTCTCTCTGCACACACTATAACAGCCAGTGTCTCTCTCTGCACACACTATAACAGCCAGTGTCTCTCTCTGCACACACTATAACAGCCAGTGTCTCTCTCTGCACACACTAACAGCCAGTGTCTCTCTCTGCACACACTATAACAGCCACTGTCTCTCTCTGCACACACTATAACAGCCACTGTCTCTGCACACACTATAACAGCCAGTGCTCCTCTCTCTCTGCACACATTATATAACAGCCAGTGGCTCTCTCTCTGCACACACTATAACAGGCAGTGTCTCTCTCTGCACACACTAACAGCCAGTGTCTCTCTCTGCACACACTATAACAGCCACAGTCTCTCTCTGCACACACTATAACAGCCATTGTCTCTGCACACACTAACAGCCGGTGCGTCTCTCTGCACACACTATAACAGCCACTGTCTCTGCACACACTAACAGCCGGTGTGTCTCTCTGCACACACTATAACAGCCACTGTCTCTGCACACACTAACAGCCGGTGTGTCTCTCTGCACACACTATAACAGCCACTGTCTCTGCACACACTAACAGCCGGTGTGTCTCTCTGCACACACTATAACAGCCACTGTCTCTCTCTGCACACACTATAACAGCCACTGTCTCTGCACACACTAACAGCCAGTGTGTCTCTCTGCACACACTATAACAGCCAGTGTCTCTCTCTGCACACACTTTAACAGCCACTGTCTCTGCACACACTAACAGCCAGTGTGTCTCTCTGCACACACTATAACAGCCAGTGTCTCTCTCTGCACACACTATAACAGCCAGTGTCTCTCTCTGCACACACTATAACAGCCACTGTCTCTCTCTGCACACACTATAACAGCCACTGTCTCTCTCTGCACACACTATAACAGCCACTGTCTCTGCACACACTAACAGCCAGTGTCTCTCTCTGCACACACTATAACAGCCAGTATCTCTCTCTGCACACATTATATAACAGCCAGTGTCTCTCTCTGCACACACTATAACAGCCAGTGTCTCTCTCTGCACACACTAACAGCCAGTGTCTCTCTCTGCACACACTGTAACAGCCACTGTCTCTGCACACACTATAACAGCCAGTGCTCCTCTCTCTCTGCACACATTATATAACAGCCACTGTCTCTCTCTGCACACACTATAACAGCCACTGTCTCTCTCTGCACACACTATAACAGCCAATGTCTCTGCACACACTAACAGCCGGTGTGTCTCTCTGCACACACTATAACAGCCACTGTCTCTGCACACACTAACAGCCGGTGTGTCTCTCTGCACACACTATAACAGCCACTGTCTCTGCACACACTATAACAGCCAGTGGCTCTCTCTCTGCACACACTATAACAGCCAGTGCCTCTCTCTCTGCACACACTATAACAGCCAGTGCCTCTCTCTCTGCACACACTATAACAGCCAGTGCCTCTCTCTCTGCACACACTATAACAGCCAGTGCCTCTCTCTCTGCACACACTATAACAGCCAGTGCCTCTCTCTGCACACACTATAACAGCCAGTGCCTCTCTCTCTGCACACACTATAACAGCCAGTGCCTCTCTCTCTGCACACACTATAACAGCCAGTGCCTCTCTCTCTGCACACACTATAACAGCCAGTGCCTCTCTCTCTGCACACACTATAACAGCCAGTGCCTCTCTCTCTGCACACACTATAACAGCCAGTGCCTCTCTCTCTGCACACACTATAACAGCCAGTGCCTCTCTCTCTGCACACACTATAACAGCCAGTGCCTCTGCACACACTATAACAGCCAGTGCCTCTGCACACACTATAACAGCCAGTGCCTCTCTCTCTGCACACACTATAACAGCCAGTGCCTCTCTTTCTGCACACACTATAATAGCCAGTGCCTCTCTCTCTGCACACACTATAACAGCCAGTGTCTCTGCACACACTATAACAGCCAGTGCCTCTCTCTCTGCACACACTATAACAGCCAGTGCCTCTCTCTGCACACACTGTAACAGCCAGTGCCTCTCTCTGCACACACTATAACAGCCAGTGCCTCTCTCTCTGCACACACTATAACAGCCAGTGTCTCTGCACACACTATAACAGCCAGTGCCTCTCTCTCTGCACACACTATAACAGCCAGTGCCTCTCTCTCTGCACACACTATAACAGCCAGTGCCTCTCTCTCTGCACACACTATAACAGCCAGTGTCTCTCTCTCTGCACACACTATAACAGCCAGTGCTCCTCTCTCTCTGCACACTCCATAACAGCCAGTGTCTCTCTCTGCACACAATAACAGCCAGTGTCTCTCTCTCCATACGCCATAACAGCCAGTGTCTCTCTGCACACGCCATAACAGCCAGTGTCTCTCTGCACACGCCATAACAGCCAGTGTCTCTCTCTGCACACGCCATAACAGCCAGTGTCTCTCTGCACACGCCATAACAGCCAGTGTCTCTCTGCACACACTATAACAGCCAGTGTGTCTCTCTGCACACACTAACAGCCAGTGTGTCTCTCTGCACACACTAACAGCCAGTGTGTCTCTCTGCACACACTAACAGCCGGTGTCTCTCTCTGCACACACTATAACAGCCACTGTCTCTCTCTGCACACATTATATAACAGCCACTGTCTCTGCACACACTATCAGCCGGTGTGTCTGGCTGCACACACTATAACAGCCACTGTCTCTGCACACACTATAACAGCCAGTGCTCCTCTCTCTCTGCACACATTATATAACAGCCAGTGGCTCTCTCTCTGCACACACTATAACAGGCAGTGTCTCTCTCTGCACACACTAACAGCCAGTGTCTCTCTCTGCACACACTATAACAGCCACAGTCTCTCTCTGCACACACTATAACAGCCATTGTCTCTGCACACACTAACAGCCGGTGTGTCTCTCTGCACACACTATAACAGCCACTGTCTCTGCACACACTAACAGCCGGTGTGTCTCTCTGCACACACTATAACAGCCAGTGCTCCTCTCTCTCTGCACACACTTTAACAGCCAGTGGCTCTCTCTCTGCACACACTATAACAGCCAGTGCCTCTCTCTCTGCACACACTATAACAGCCAGTGCCTCTCTCTCTGCACACACTATAACAGCCACTGTCTCTGCACACACTAACAGCCGGTGTGTCTCTCTGCACACACTAACAGCCGGTGTGTCTCTCTGCACACACTATAACAGCCACTGTCTCTGCACACACTATAACAGCCAGTGCTCCTCTCTCTCTGCACACACTATAACAGCCAGTGCCTCTCTCTCTGCACACACTATAACAGCCAGTGTCTCTCTCTGCACACACTATAACAGGCAGTGTCTCTCTCTGCACACACTATAACAGCCAGTGTCTCTCTCTGCACACACTATAACAGCCAGTGTCTCTCTGCACACACCATAACAGCCAGTGTCTCTCTCTCTGCACACACCATAACAGCCACTGTCTCTCTCTGCACACACCATAACAGCCAGTGCTCCTCTCTCTTTGCACACACTATAACAGCCAGTGCTCCTCTCTCTCTGCACACTATAACAGCCAGTGTCTCTCTTTGCACACACTATAACAGCCAGTGCCTCTCTCTCTGCACACACTATAACAGCCAGTGCCTCTCTCTCTGCACACACTATAACAGCCAGTGTCTCTCTCTCTGCACACACTATAACAGCCAGTGCTCCTCTCTCTCTGCACACACCATAACAGCCAGTGTCTCTCTCTCTGCACACACCATAACAGCCAGTGCTCCTCTCTCTCTGCACACATTATATAACAGCCAGTGGCTCTCTCTCTGCACACGCTATAACAGCCAGTGCTCCTCTCTCTCTGCACACATTATATAACAGCCAGTGGCTCTCTCTCTGCACACACTATAACAGCCAGTGTCTCTCTCTGCACACACCATAACAGCCAGTGTCTCTCTCTGCACACACTATAACAGCCAGTGCCTCTCTCTCTGCACACACTATAACAGCCAGTGCTCCTCTCTCTCTGCACACACTATAACAGCCAGTGCTCCTCTCTCTCTGCACACACTATAACAGCCAGTGCTCCTCTCTCTCTGCACACTATAACAGCCAGTGTCTCTCTCTGCACACACTATAACAGCCAGTGTCTCTCTCTGCACACACTATAACAGCCAGTGACTCTCTCTGCACACACTAACAGCCACTGTCTCTCTCTGCACACACTAACAGCCGGTGTGTCTCTCTGCACACACTAACAGCCGGTGTGTCTCTCTGCACACACTATAACAGCCACTGTCTCTCTCTGCACACACTATAACAGCCACTGTCTCTGCACACACTAACAGCCGGTGTGTCTCTCTGCACACACTATAACAGCCACTGTCTCTGCACACACTAACAGCCGGAGTGTCTCTCTGCACACACTATAACAGCCACTGTCTCTCTCTGCACACACTATAACAGCCACTGTCTCTGCACACACTAACAGCCAGTGTCTCTCTCTGCACACACCATAACAGCCAGTGTCTCTCTCTGCACACACCATAACAGCCAGTGTCTCTCTCTGCACACACTATAACAGCCAGAGCTCCTCTCTCTCTGCACACACTATAACAGCCAGTGCTCCTCTCTCTCTGCACACACTATAACAGCCAGTGCTCCTCTCTCTCTGCACACACTATAACAGCCAGTGCTCCTCTCTCTCTGCACACTATAACAGCCAGTGTCTCTCTCTGCACACACTATAACAGCCAGTGCCTCTCTCTCTGCACACACTATAACAGCCAGTGCCTCTCTCTCTGCACACACTATAACAGCCAGTGCCTCTCTCTCTGCACACACTATAACAGCCAGTGTCTCTCTCTCTGCACACACTATAACAGCCAGTGCTCCTCTCTCTCTGCACACACCATAACAGCCAGTGTCTCTCTGCACACCATAACAGCCAGTGTCTCTCTCTGCACACACCATAACAGCCAGTGTCTCTCTGCACACGCCATAACAGCCAGTGTCTCTCTCTACACACACTATAACAGCCACTGTCTCTCTCTGCACACATTATATAACAGCCAGTGTCTCTCTCTGCACACATTATATAACAGCCAGTGTCTCTCTCTGCACACACTATAACAGCCAGTGTCTCTCTCTGCACACACTAACAGCCACTGTCTCTCTCTGCACACACTATAACAGCCACTGTCTCTCTCTGCACACACTATAACAGCCACTGTCTCTCTCTGCACACACTATAACAGCCACTGTCTCTGCACACACTATCAGCCGGTGTGTCTGTCTGCACACACTATAACAGCCACTGTCTCTGCACACACTATAACAGCCAGTGCTCCTCTCTCTCTGCACACATTATATAACAGCCAGTGGCTCTCTCTCTGCACACACTATAACAGCCAGTGTCTCTCTCTGCACACACCATAACAGCCAGTGTCTCTCTCTGCACACACCATAACAGCCAGTGTCTCTCTCTGCACACACTATAACAGCCAGTGCCTCTCTCTCTGCACACACTATAACAGCCAGTGCTCCTCTCTCTCTGCACACACTATAACAGCCAGTGCTCCTCTCTCTCTGCACACACTATAACAGCCAGTGCTCCTCTCTCTCTGCACACTATAACAGCCAGTGTCTCTCTCTGCACACACTATAACAGCCAGTGTGTCTCTCTGCACACACTAACAGCCAGTGTGTCTCTCTGCACACACTAACAGCCAGTGTGTCTCACTGCACACACTAACAGCCAGTGTGTCTCTCTGCACACACTATAACAGCCACTGTCTCTCTCTGCACACATTATATAACAGCCAGTGTCTCTCTCTGCACACATTATATAACAGCCAGTGTCTCTCTCTGCACACACTATAACAGCCAGTGTCTCTCTCTGCACACACTATAACAGCCAGTGTCTCTCTCTGCACACACTATAACAGCCACTGTCTCTGCACACACTATCAGCCGGTGTGTCTGTCTGCACACACTATAACAGCCACTGTCTCTGCACACACTATAACAGCCAGTGCTCCTCTCTCTCTGCACACATTATATAACAGCCAGTGGCTCTCTCTCTGCACACACTATAACAGGCAGTGTCTCTCTCTGCACACACTAACAGCCAGTGTCTCTCTCTGCACACACTATAACAGCCACAGTCTCTCTCTGCACACACTATAACAGCCATTGTCTCTGCACACACTAACAGCCGGTGTGTCTCTCTGCACACACTATAACAGCCACTGTCTCTGCACACACTAACAGCCGGTGTGTCTCTCTGCACACACTAACAGCCGGTGTGTCTCTCTGCACACACTATAACAGCCACTGTCTCTGCACACACTAACAGCCGGTGTGTCTCTCTGCACACACTATAACAGCCACTGTCTCTCTCTGCACACACTATAACAGCCACTGTCTCTGCACACACTAACAGCCAGTGTCTCTCTCTGCACACACTATAACAGCCACTGTCTCTCTCTGCACACACTATAACAGCCACTGTCTCTGCACACACTAACAGCCAGTGTCTCTCTCTGCACACACTATAACAGCCACTGTCTCTCTCTGCACACACTATAACAGCCAGTGTCTCTCTCTGCACACACTAACAGCCAGTGTCTCTCTCTGCACACACTATAACAGCCACTGTCTCTGCACACACTATAACAGCCAGTGCTCCTCTCTCTCTGCACACATTATATAACAGCCAGTGGCTCTCTCTCTGCACACACTATAACAGGCAGTGTCTCTCTCTGCACACACTAACAGCCAGTGTCTCTCTCTGCACACACTAACAGCCACTGTCTCTCTCTGCACACACTATAACAGCCGGTGTGTCTCTCTGCACACACTATAACAGCCACTGTCTCTGCACACACTAACGGCCGATGTGTCTCTCTGCACACACTATAACAGCCACTGTCTCTGCACACACTAACAGCCGGTGTGTCTCTCTGCACACACTATAACAGCCACTGTCTCTGCACACACTAACAGCCGATGTGTCTCTCTGCACACACTATAACAGCCACTGTCTCTGCACACACTATAACAGCCAGTGCTCCTCTCTCTCTGCACACACTATAACAGCCAGTGGCTCTCTCTCTGCACACACTATAGCAACCAGTGCCTCTCTCTCTGCACACACTATAACAGCCAGTGCCTCTCTCTGCACACACTATAACAGCCAGTGCCTCTCTCTCTGCACACACTATAACAGCCACTGTCTCTGCACACACTAACAGCCGGTGTGTCTCTCTGCACACACTATAACAGCCACTGTCTCTGCACACACTATAACAGCCAGTGCTCCTCTCTCTCTGCACACACTATAACAGCCAGTGGCTCTCTCTCTGCACACACTATAACAGCCAGTGCCTCTCTCTGCACACACTATAACAGCCAGTGCCTCTCTCTGCACACACTATAACAGCCAGTGCCTCTCTCTGCACACACTATAACAGCCAGTGCCTCTCTCTGCACACACTATAACAGCCACTGTCTCTGCACACACTAACAGCCAGTGGCTCTCTCTCTGCACACACTATAACAGCCAGTGCCTCTCTCTCTGCACACACTATAACAGCCAGTGCCTCTCTCTCTGCACACACTATAACAGCCAGTGCCTCTCTCTCTGCACACACTATAACAGCCAGTGCCTCTCTCTCTGCACACACTATAACAGCCAGTGTCTCTGCACACACTATAACAGCCAGTGCCTCTCTCTCTGCACACACTATAACAGCCAGTGTCTCTGCACACACTATAACAGCCAGTGCCTCTCTCTCTGCACACACTATAACAGCCAGTGCCTCTCTCTCTGCACACACTATAACAGCCAGTGCCTCTCTCTCTGCACACACTATAACAGCCAGTGTCTCTGCACACACTATAACAGCCAGTGCCTCTCTCTCTGCACACACTATAACAGCCAGTGCCTCTCTCTCTGCACACACTATAACAGCCAGTGCCTCTCTCTGCACACACTATAACAGCCAGTGCCTCTCTCTCTGCACACACTATAACAGCCAGTGTCTCTGCACACACTATAACAGCCAGTGCCTCTCTCTCTGCACACACTATAACAGCCAGTGCCTCTCTCTGCACACACTATAACAGCCAGTGCCTCTCTCTCTGCACACACTATAACAGCCAGTGCCTCTCTCTCTGCACAAACTATAACAGCCAGTGCCTCTCTCTCTGCACACAGTATAACAGCCAGTGTCTCTCTCTCTGCACACACCATAACAGCCAGTGCTCCTCTCTCTCTGCACACACCATAACAGCCAGTGTCTCTCTGCACACCATAACAGCCAGTGTCTCTCTCTGCACACGCCATAACAGCCAGTGTCTCTCTGCACACGCCATAACAGCCAGTGTCTCTCTGCACACGCCATAACAGCCAGTGTCTCTCTCTACACGCCATAACAGCCAGTGTCTCTCTCTACACGCCATAACAGCCAGTGCCTCTCTCTGCACACACCATAACAGCCAGTGCCTCTCTCTGCACACACCATAACAGCCAGTGCCTCTCTCTGCACACACCATAACAGCCAGTGCCTCTCTCTGCACACACCATAACAGCCAGTGCCTCTCTCTGCACACACCATAACAGCCAGTGTCTCTCTGCACACACTATAACAGCCAGTGCCTCTCTCTCTGCACACACTACAACAGCCAGTGCTCCTCTCTCTCTCTGCACACACTATAACAGCCAGTGCCTCTCTCTCTGCACACACTATAACAGCCAGTGCCTCTCTCTCTGCACACACTATAACAGCCAGTGCTCCTCTCTCTCTGCACACACTATAACAGCCAGTGCTCCTCTCTCTCTGCACACACTATAACAGCCAGTGGCTCTCTCTCTGCACACACTGTAACAGGCAGTGTCTCTCTCTGCACACACTAACAGCCAGTGTCTCTCTCTGCACACACTATAACAGCCATTGTCTCTGCACACACTATCAGCCGGTGTGTCTGTCTGCACACACTATAACAGCCACTGTCTCTGCACACACTATAACAGCCAGTGCTCCTCTCTCTCTGCACACATTATATAACAGCCAGTGGCTCTCTCTCTGCACACACTATAACAGGCAGTGTCTCTCTCTGCACACACTAACAGCCAGTGTCTCTCTCTGCACACACTATAACAGCCACAGTCTCTCTCTGCACACACTATAACAGCCATTGTCTCTGCACACACTAACAGCCGGTGTGTCTCTCTGCACACACTATAACAGCCACTGTCTCTGCACACACTAACAGCCGGTGTGTCTCTCTGCACACACTATAACAGCCAGTGCTCCTCTCTCTCTGCACACACTTTAACAGCCAGTGGCTCTCTCTCTGCACACACTATAACAGCCAGTGCCTCTCTCTCTGCACACACTATAACAGCCAGTGCCTCTCTCTCTGCACACACTATAACAGCCAGTGCCTCTCTCTGCACACACTATAACAGCCAGTGCCTCTCTCTCTGCACACACTATAACAGCCACTGTCTCTCTCTCTGCACACACTATAACAGCCACTGTCTCTGCACACACTATAACAGCCACTGTCTCTCTCTGCACACACTATAACAGCCACTGTCTCTGCACACACTAACAGCCGGTGTGTCTCTCTGCACACACTATAACAGCCACTGTCTCTCTCTGCACACACTATAACAGCCACTGTCTCTGCACACACTAACAGCCGGTGTGTCTCTCTGCACACACTATAACAGCCACTGTCTCTGCACACACTATAACAGCCAGTGCTCCTCTCTCTCTGCACACACTATAACAGCCAGTGGCTCTCTCTCTGCACACACTATAGCAGCCAGTGCCTCTCTCTCTGCACACACTATAACAGCCAGTGCCTCTCTCTCTGCACACACTATAACAGCCACTGTCTCTCTCTCTGCACACACTATAACAGCCACTGTCTCTCTCTGCACACACTATAACAGCCACTGTCTCTGCACACACTAACAGCCGGTGTGTCTCTCTGCACACACTATAACAGCCACTGTCTCTCTCTGCACACACTATAACAGACACTGTCTCTGCACACACCATAACAGCCAGTGTGTCTCTCTGCACACACCATAACAGCCAGTGTCTCTCTCTGCACACACCATAACAGCCAGTGCTCCTCTCTCTCTGCACACACCATAACAGCCAGTGCTCCTCTCTCTCTGCACACACTATAACAGCCAGTGCTCCTCTCTCTCTGCACACACTATAACAGCCAGTGTGTCTCTCTGCACACACTATAACAGCCAGTGTGTCTCTCTGCACACACTAACAGCCAGTGTGTCTCTCTGCACATACTAACAGCCAGTGTGTCTCTCTGCACACACTAACAGCCAGTGTCTCTCTCTGCACACACTATAACAGCCACTGTCTCTCTGTGCACACACTATAACAGCCACTGTCTCTCTCTGCACACATTATATAACAGCCAGTGTCTCTCTCTGCACACATTATATAACAGCCAGTGTCTCTCTCTGCACACACTATAACAGCCAGTGTCTCTCTCTGCACACACTAACAGCCAGTGTCTCTCTCTGCACACACTATAACAGCCACTGTCTCTCTCTGCACACACTATAACAGCCACTGTCTCTCTCTGCACACACTATAACAGCCACTGTCTCTGCACACACTATAACAGCCAGTGCTCCTCTCTCTCTGCACACATTATATATCAGCCAGTGGCTCTCTCTCTGCACACACTATAACAGCCAATGTCTCTCTCTGCACACACTATAACAGCCACTGTCTCTGCACACACTAACAGCCGATGTGTCTCTCTGCACACACTATAACAGCCACTGTCTCTGCACACACTAACAGCCGGTGTGTCTCTCTGCACACACTATAACAGCCACTGTCTCTGCACACACTAACAGCCAGTGTGTCTCTCTGCACACACTAACAGCCAGTGTGTCTCTCTGCACACACTAACAGCCAGTGTCTCTCTCTGCACACACTATAACAGCCACTGTCTCTCTCTGCACACACTATAACAGCCACTGTCTCTCTCTGCACACATTATATAACAGCCAGTGTCTCTCTCTGCACACACTATAACAGCCAGTGTCTCTCTCTGCACACACTAACAGCCAGTGTCTCTCTCTGCACACACTAACAGCCACTGTCTCTCTCTGCACACACTATAACAGCCACTGTCTCTCTCTGCACACACTATAACAGCCACTGTCTCTGCACACACTATCAGCCGGTGTGTCTGTCTGCACACACTATAACAGCCACTGTCTCTGCACACACTATAACAGCCAGTGCTCCTCTCTCTCTGCACACATTATATAACAGCCAGTGGCTCTCTCTCTGCACACACTATAACAGCCACTGTCTCTCTCTGCACACATTATATAACAGCCAGTGTCTCTCTCTGCACACACTATAACAGCCAGTGTCTCTCTCTGCACACACTAACAGGCAGTGTCTCTCTCTGCACACACTAACAGCCAGTGTCTCTCTCTGCACACACTATAACAGCCACAGTCTCTCTCTGCACACACTATAACAGCCATTCTCTCTGCACACACTAACAGCCGGTGTGTCTCTCTGCACACACTATAACAGCCACTGTCTCTGCACACACTAACAGCCGGTGTGTCTCTCTGCACACACTATAACAGCCAGTGGCTCTCTCTCTGCACACACTATAACAGCCAGTGTCTCTCTCTGCACACACTAACAGCCAGTGTCTCTCTCTGCACACACTATAACAGCCAGTGGCTCTCTCTCTGCACACACTATAACAGCCAGTGTCTCTCTCTGCACACACTATAACAGCCACTGTCTCTCTCTGCACACACTATAACAGCCACTGTCTCTCTCTGCACACACTATAACAGCCAATGTCTCTGCACACACTAACAGCCGGTGTGTCTCTCTGCACACACTATAACAGCCACTGTCTCTGCACACACTAACAGCCGGTGTGTCTCTCTGCACACACTATAACAGCCATTGTCTCTGCACACACTATAACAGCCAGTGCTCCTCTCTCTCTGCACACACTATAACAGCCAGTGGCTCTCTCTCTGCACACACTATAGCAGCCAGTGCCTCTCTCTCTGCACACACTATAACAGCCAGTGCCTCTCTCTGCACACACTATAACAGCCAGTGCCTCTCTCTCTGCACACACTATAACAGCCACTGTCTCTGCACACACTAACAGCCGGTGTGTCTCTCTGCACACACTATAACAGCCACTGTCTCTGCACACACTATAACAGCCAGTGCTCCTCTCTCTCTGCACACACTATAACAGCCAGTGGCTCTCTCTCTGCACACACTATAACAGCCAGTGCCTCTCTCTGCACACACTATAACAGCCAGTGCCTCTCTCTCTGCACACACTATAACAGCCAGTGCCACTCTCTGCACACACTATAACAGCCAGTGCCTCTCTCTGCACACACTATAACAGCCACTGTCTCTGCACACACTATAACAGCCAGTGGCTCTCTCTCTGCACACACTATAACAGCCAGTGCCTCTCTCTCTGCACACACTAACAGCCAGTGCCTCTCTCTCTGCACACACTATAACAGCCAGTGCCTCTCTCTCTGCACACACTATAACAGCCAGTGCCTCTCTCTCTGCACACACTATAACAGCCAGTGCCTCTCTCTGCACACACTATAACAGCCAGTGCCTCTCTCTCTGCACACACTAACAGCCAGTGCCTCTCTCTCTGCACACACTATAACAGCCAGTGCCTCTCTCTCTGCACACACTATAACAGCCAGTGTCTCTGCACACACTATAACAGCCAGTGCCTCTCTCTCTGCACACACTATAACAGCCAGTGTCTCTGCACACACTATAACAGCCAGTGCCTCTCTCTCTGCACACACTATAACAGCCAGTGCCTCTCTCTCTGCACACACTATAACAGCCAGTGTCTCTGCACACACTATAACAGCCAGTGCCTCTCTCTCTGCACACACTATAACAGCCAGTGCCTCTCTCTGCACACACTATAACAGCCAGTGCCTCTCTCTCTGCACACACTATAACAGCCAGTGTCTCTGCACACACTATAACAGCCAGTGCCTCTCTCTCTGCACACACTATAACAGCCAGTGCCTCTCTCTGCACACACTATAACAGCCAGTGCCTCTCTCTCTGCACACACTATAACAGCCAGTGCCTCTCTCTCTGCACACACTATAACAGCCAGTGTCTCTCTCTCTGCACACACTATAACAGCCAGTGCTCCTCTCTCTCTGCACACACCATAACAGCCAGTGCTCCTCTCTCTCTGCACACACTATATCAGCCAGTGGCTCTCTCTCTGCACACACTAACAGCCGGTGTGTCTCTCTGCACACACTATAACAGCCACTGTCTCTCTCTGCACACACTAACAGCCGTGTGTCTCTCTGCACACACTATAACAGCCACTGTCTCTCTCTGCACACACTATAACAGCCACTGTCTCTGCACACACTAACAGCCGGTGTGTCTCTCTGCACACACTATAACAGCCACTGTCTCTCTCTGCACACACTATAACAGCCACTGTCTCTCTCTGCACACACTAACAGCCACTGTCTCTCTCTGCACACACTATAACAGCCACTGTCTCTCTCTGCACACACTATAACAGCCAGTGTCTCTCTCTGCACACACTATAACAGCCAGTGCCTCTCTCTGCACGCACTATAACAGCCAGTGCCTCTCTCTCTGCACGCACTATAACAGCCAGTGTCTCTCTCTGCACGCACTATAACAGCCACTGTCTCTCTCTGCACACACTATAACAGCCACTGTCTCTGCACACACTAACAGCCGGTGTGTCTCTCTGCACACACTATAACAGCCAGTGCTCCTCTCTCTCTGCACACACTATAACAGCCAGTGTCTCTCTCTGCACACACTATAACAGCCAGTGTCTCTCTCTGCACACACTATAACAGCCAGTGTCTCTCTCTGCACACACTATAACAGCCAGTGTCTCTCTCTGCACACACTAACAGCCAGTGTCTCTCTCTGCACACACTATAACAGCCACTGTCTCTGCACACACTATAACAGCCAGTGCTCCTCTCTCTCTGCACACATTATATAACAGCCAGTGGCTCTCTCTCTGCACACACTATAACAGCCACTGTCTCTCTCTGCACACACTATAACAGCCACTGTCTCTCTCTGCACACACTATAACAGCCACTGTCTCTGCACACACTAACAGCCAGTGTCTCTCTCTGCACACACTATAACAGCCACTGTCTCTCTCTGCACACACTATAACAGCCACTGTCTCTCTCTGCACACATTATATAACAGCCAGTGTCTCTCTCTGCACACACTATAACAGCCAGTGTCTCTCTCTGCACACACTAACAGCCAGTGTCTCTCTCTGCACACACTATAACAGCCACTGTCTCTGCACACACTATAACAGCCAGTGCTCCTCTCTCTCTGCACACATTATATAACAGCCAGTGGCTCTCTCTCTGCACACACTATAACAGGCAGTGTCTCTCTCTGCACACACTAACAGCCAGTGTCTCTCTCTGCACACACTATAACAGCCACTGTCTCTCTCTGCACACACTATAACAGCCAATGTCTCTCTCTGCACACACTATAACAGCCAATGTCTCTGCACACACTAACAGCCGGTGTGTCTCTCTGCACACACTATAACAGCCACTGTCTCTGCACACACTAACAGCCGGTGTGTCTCTCTGCACACACTATAACAGCCACTGTCTCTGCACACACTATAACAGCCAGTGCTCCTCTCTCTCTGCACACACTATAACAGCCAGTGGCTCTCTCTCTGCACACACTATAGCAGCCAGTGCCTCTCTCTGCACACACTAACAGCCAGTGTCTCTCTCTGCACACACTATAACAGCCACTGTCTCTCTCTGCACACACTATAACAGCCAATGTCTCTCTCTGCACACACTATAACAGCCAATGTCTCTGCACACACTAACAGCCGGTGTGTCTCTCTGCACACACTATAACAGCCACTGTCTCTGCACACACTAACAGCCAGTGCCTCTCTCTCTGCACACACTATAACAGCCACTGTCTCTGCACACACTAACAGCCGGTGTGTCTCTTTGCACACACTATAACAGCCACTGTCTCTGCACACACTATAACAGCCAGTGCTCCTCTCTCTCTGCACACACTATAACAGCCAGTGGCTCTCTCTCTGCACACACTATAACAGCCAGTGCCTCTCTCTCTGCACACACTATAACAGCCAGTGCCTCTCTCTGCACACACTATAACAGCCACTGTCTCTGCACACACTAACAGCCAGTGGCTCTCTCTCTGCACACACTGTAACAGCCAGTGCCTCTCTCTCTGCACACACTATAACAGCCAGTGCCTCTCTCTCTGCACACACTATAACAGCCAGTGCCTCTCTCTGCACACACTATAACAGCCAGTGCCTCTCTCTCTGCACACACTAACAGCCAGTGTCTCTCTCTGCACACACTATAACAGCCACTGTCTCTCTCTGCACACACTATAACAGCCACTGTCTCTCTCTGCACACATTATATAACAGCCAGTGTCTCTCTCTGCACACACTATAACAGCCAGTGTCTCTCTCTGCACACACTAACAGCCAGTGTCTCTCTCTGCACACACTATAACAGCCACTGTCTCTGCACACACTAACAGCCAGTGCTCCTCTCTCTCTGCACACATTATATAACAGCCAGTGGCTCTCTCTCTGCACACACTATAACAGCCAGTGCCTCTCTCTCTGCACACACTATAACAGCCAGTGCCTCTCTCTCTGCACACACTATAACAGCCAGTGCCTCTCTCTCTGCACACACTATAACAGCCAGTGCCTCTCTCTGCACACACTATAACAGCCAGTGCCTCTCTCTCTGCACACACTAACAGCCAGTGCCTCTCTCTCTGCACACACTAACAGCCAGTGTCTCTGCACACACTATAACAGCCAGTGCCTCTCTCTCTGCACACACTATAACAGCCAGTGTCTCTGCACACACTATAACAGCCAGTGCCTCTCTCTCTGCACACACTATAACAGCCAGTGCCTCTCTCTCTGCACACAGTATAACAGCCAGTGCCTCTCTCTGTGCACACACTATAACAGCCAGTGTCTCTGCACACACTATAACAGCCAGTGCCTCTCTCTCTGCACACACTATAACAGCCAGTGCCTCTCTCTCTGCACACACTATAACAGCCAGTGTCTCTGCACACACTATAACAGCCAGTGCCTCTCTCTCTGCACACACTATAACAGCCAGTGCCTCTCTCTGCACACACCATAACAGCCAGTGCCTCTCTCTGCACACACCATAACAGCCAGTGCCTCTCTCTGCACACACCATAACAGCCAGTGCCTCTCTCTGCACACACCATAACAGCCAGTGTCTCTCTCTGCACAAACCATAACAGCCAGTGTCTCTCTCTGCACACACCATAACAGCCAGTGTCTCTCTCTGCACACACTATAACAGCCAGTGCCTCTCTCTCTGCACACTATAACAGCCAGTGCTCCTCTCTCTCTGCACACACTATAACAGCCAGTGCTCCTCTCTCTCTGCACACACTATAACAGCCAGTGCTCCTCTCTCTCTGCACACTATAACAGCCAGTGTCTCTCTCTGCACACACTATAACAGCCAGTGTCTCTCTCTGCACACACTAACAGCCAGTGTGTCTCTCTGCACACACTAACAGCCAGTGTGTCTCTCTGCACACACTAACAGCCGGTGTCTCTCTCTGCACACACTAACAGCCGGTGTCTCTCTCTGCACACACTATAACAGCCACTGTCTCTCTCTGCACACACTATAACAGCCACTGTCTCTCTCTGCACACATTATATAACAGCCAGTGTCTCTCTCTGCACACATTATATAACAGCCAGTGTCTCTCTCTGCACACACTATAACAGCCAGTGTCTCTCTCTGCACACACTATAACAGCCACTGTCTCTGCACACACTAACAGCCGGTGTGTCTCTCTGCACACACTATAACAGCCACTGTCTCTGCACACACTAACAGCCGGTGTGTCTCTCTGCACACACTAACAGCCGGTGTGTCTCTCTGCACACACTATAACAGCCACTGTCTCTGCACACACTAACAGCCGGTGTGTCTCTCTGCACACACTATAACAGCCACTGTCTCTCTCTGCACACACTATAACAGCCACTGTCTCTGCACACACTAACAGCCAGTGTCTCTCTCTGCACACACTATAACAGCCACTGTCTCTCTCTGCACACACTATAACAGCCACTGTCTCTCTCTGCACACACTAACAGCCAGTGTCTCTCTCTGCACACACTATAACAGCCAGTGTCTCTCTCTGCACACACTAACAGCCAGTGTCTCTCTCTGCACACACTATAACAGCCACTGTCTCTGCACACACTATAACAGCCAGTGCTCCTCTCTCTCTGCACACATTATATAACAGGCAGTGGCTCTCTCTCTGCACACACTATAACAGGCAGTGTCTCTCTCTGCACACACTAACAGCCAGTGTCTCTCTCTGCACACACTATAACAGCCACTGTCTCTCTCTGCACACACTATAACAGCCAATGTCTCTCTCTGCACACACTATAACAGCCAATGTCTCTCTCTGCACACACTATAACAGCCACTGTCTCTCTCTGCACACACTAACAGCCACTGTCTCTCTCTGCACACACTATAACAGCCACTGTCTCTCTCTGCACACACTATAACAGCCAGTGTCTCTCTCTGCACACACTATAACAGCCAGTGCCTCTCTCTGCACGCACTATAACAGCCAGTGCCTCTCTCTCTGCACGCACTATAACAGCCAGTGTCTCTCTCTGCACGCACTATAACAGCCACTGTCTCTCTCTGCACACACTATAACAGCCACTGTCTCTGCACACACTAACAGCCGGTGTGTCTCTCTGCACACACTATAACAGCCAGTGCTCCTCTCTCTCTGCACACACTATAACAGCCAGTGTCTCTCTCTGCACACACTATAACAGCCAGTGTCTCTCTCTGCACACACTATAACAGCCAGTGTCTCTCTCTGCACACACTATAACAGCCAGTGTCTCTCTCTGCACACACTAACAGCCAGTGTCTCTCTCTGCACACACTATAACAGCCACTGTCTCTGCACACACTATAACAGCCAGTGCTCCTCTCTCTCTGCACACATTATATAACAGCCAGTGGCTCTCTCTCTGCACACACTATAACAGCCACTGTCTCTCTCTGCACACACTATAACAGCCACTGTCTCTCTCTGCACACACTATAACAGCCACTGTCTCTGCACACACTAACAGCCAGTGTCTCTCTCTGCACACACTATAACAGCCACTGTCTCTCTCTGCACACACTATAACAGCCACTGTCTCTCTCTGCACACATTATATAACAGCCAGTGTCTCTCTCTGCACACACTATAACAGCCAGTGTCTCTCTCTGCACACACTAACAGCCAGTGTCTCTCTCTGCACACACTATAACAGCCACTGTCTCTGCACACACTATAACAGCCAGTGCTCCTCTCTCTCTGCACACATTATATAACAGCCAGTGGCTCTCTCTCTGCACACACTATAACAGGCAGTGTCTCTCTCTGCACACACTAACAGCCAGTGTCTCTCTCTGCACACACTATAACAGCCACTGTCTCTCTCTGCACACACTATAACAGCCAATGTCTCTCTCTGCACACACTATAACAGCCAATGTCTCTGCACACACTAACAGCCGGTGTGTCTCTCTGCACACACTATAACAGCCACTGTCTCTGCACACACTAACAGCCGGTGTGTCTCTCTGCACACACTATAACAGCCACTGTCTCTGCACACACTATAACAGCCAGTGCTCCTCTCTCTCTGCACACACTATAACAGCCAGTGGCTCTCTCTCTGCACACACTATAGCAGCCAGTGCCTCTCTCTGCACACACTAACAGCCAGTGTCTCTCTCTGCACACACTATAACAGCCACTGTCTCTCTCTGCACACACTATAACAGCCAATGTCTCTCTCTGCACACACTATAACAGCCAATGTCTCTGCACACACTAACAGCCGGTGTGTCTCTCTGCACACACTATAACAGCCACTGTCTCTGCACACACTAACAGCCAGTGCCTCTCTCTCTGCACACACTATAACAGCCACTGTCTCTGCACACACTAACAGCCGGTGTGTCTCTTTGCACACACTATAACAGCCACTGTCTCTGCACACACTATAACAGCCAGTGCTCCTCTCTCTCTGCACACACTATAACAGCCAGTGGCTCTCTCTCTGCACACACTATAACAGCCAGTGCCTCTCTCTCTGCACACACTATAACAGCCAGTGCCTCTCTCTGCACACACTATAACAGCCACTGTCTCTGCACACACTAACAGCCAGTGGCTCTCTCTCTGCACACACTGTAACAGCCAGTGCCTCTCTCTCTGCACACACTATAACAGCCAGTGCCTCTCTCTCTGCACACACTATAACAGCCAGTGCCTCTCTCTGCACACACTATAACAGCCAGTGCCTCTCTCTCTGCACACACTAACAGCCAGTGTCTCTCTCTGCACACACTATAACAGCCACTGTCTCTCTCTGCACACACTATAACAGCCACTGTCTCTCTCTGCACACATTATATAACAGCCAGTGTCTCTCTCTGCACACACTATAACAGCCAGTGTCTCTCTCTGCACACACTAACAGCCAGTGTCTCTCTCTGCACACACTATAACAGCCACTGTCTCTGCACACACTATAACAGCCACTGTCTCTGCACACACTAACAGCCAGTGCTCCTCTCTCTCTGCACACATTATATAACAGCCAGTGGCTCTCTCTCTGCACACACTATAACAGCCAGTGCCTCTCTCTCTGCACACACTATAACAGCCAGTGCCTCTCTCTCTGCACACACTATAACAGCCAGTGCCTCTCTCTCTGCACACACTATAACAGCCAGTGCCTCTCTCTGCACACACTATAACAGCCAGTGCCTCTCTCTCTGCACACACTAACAGCCAGTGCCTCTCTCTCTGCACACACTAACAGCCAGTGTCTCTGCACACACTATAACAGCCAGTGCCTCTCTCTCTGCACACACTATAACAGCCAGTGTCTCTGCACACACTATAACAGCCAGTGCCTCTCTCTCTGCACACACTATAACAGCCAGTGCCTCTCTCTCTGCACACAGTATAACAGCCAGTGCCTCTCTCTGTGCACACACTATAACAGCCAGTGTCTCTGCACACACTATAACAGCCAGTGCCTCTCTCTCTGCACACACTATAACAGCCAGTGCCTCTCTCTCTGCACACACTATAACAGCCAGTGTCTCTGCACACACTATAACAGCCAGTGCCTCTCTCTCTGCACACACTATAACAGCCAGTGCCTCTCTCTGCACACACCATAACAGCCAGTGCCTCTCTCTGCACACACCATAACAGCCAGTGCCTCTCTCTGCACACACCATAACAGCCAGTGCCTCTCTCTGCACACACCATAACAGCCAGTGTCTCTCTCTGCACAAACCATAACAGCCAGTGTCTCTCTCTGCACACACCATAACAGCCAGTGTCTCTCTCTGCACACACTATAACAGCCAGTGCCTCTCTCTCTGCACACTATAACAGCCAGTGCTCCTCTCTCTCTGCACACACTATAACAGCCAGTGCTCCTCTCTCTCTGCACACACTATAACAGCCAGTGCTCCTCTCTCTCTGCACACTATAACAGCCAGTGTCTCTCTCTGCACACACTATAACAGCCAGTGTCTCTCTCTGCACACACTAACAGCCAGTGTGTCTCTCTGCACACACTAACAGCCAGTGTGTCTCTCTGCACACACTAACAGCCGGTGTCTCTCTCTGCACACACTAACAGCCGGTGTCTCTCTCTGCACACACTATAACAGCCACTGTCTCTCTCTGCACACACTATAACAGCCACTGTCTCTCTCTGCACACATTATATAACAGCCAGTGTCTCTCTCTGCACACATTATATAACAGCCAGTGTCTCTCTCTGCACACACTATAACAGCCAGTGTCTCTCTCTGCACACACTATAACAGCCACTGTCTCTGCACACACTAACAGCCGGTGTGTCTCTCTGCACACACTATAACAGCCACTGTCTCTGCACACACTAACAGCCGGTGTGTCTCTCTGCACACACTAACAGCCGGTGTGTCTCTCTGCACACACTATAACAGCCACTGTCTCTGCACACACTAACAGCCGGTGTGTCTCTCTGCACACACTATAACAGCCACTGTCTCTCTCTGCACACACTATAACAGCCACTGTCTCTGCACACACTAACAGCCAGTGTCTCTCTCTGCACACACTATAACAGCCACTGTCTCTCTCTGCACACACTATAACAGCCACTGTCTCTCTCTGCACACACTAACAGCCAGTGTCTCTCTCTGCACACACTATAACAGCCAGTGTCTCTCTCTGCACACACTAACAGCCAGTGTCTCTCTCTGCACACACTATAACAGCCACTGTCTCTGCACACACTATAACAGCCAGTGCTCCTCTCTCTCTGCACACATTATATAACAGGCAGTGGCTCTCTCTCTGCACACACTATAACAGGCAGTGTCTCTCTCTGCACACACTAACAGCCAGTGTCTCTCTCTGCACACACTATAACAGCCACTGTCTCTCTCTGCACACACTATAACAGCCAATGTCTCTCTCTGCACACACTATAACAGCCAATGTCTCTGCACACACTAACAGCCGGTGTGTCTCTCTGCACACACTATAACAGCCACTGTCTCTGCACACACTAACAGCCGGTGTGTCTCTCTGCACACACTATAACAGCCACTGTCTCTGCACACACTATAACAGCCAGTGCTCCTCTCTCTCTGCACACACTATAACAGCCAGTGGCTCTCTCTCTGCACACACTATAGCAGCCAGTGCCTCTCTCTCTGCACACACTATAACAGCCAGTGCCTCTCTCTCTGCACACACTATAACAGCCAGTGCCTCTCTCTCTGCACACACTATAACAGCCACTGTCTCTGCACACACTAACAGCCGGTGTGTCTCTCTGCACACACTATAACAGCCACTGTCTCTGCACACACTATAACAGCCAGTGCTCCTCTCTCTCTGCACACACTATAACAGCCAGTGGCTCTCTCTCTGCACACACTATAACAGCCAGTGCCTCTCTCTGCACACACTATAACAGCCAGTGCCTCTCTCTGCACACACTATAACAGCCAGTGCCTCTCTCTGCACACACTATAACAGCCACTGTCTCTGCACACACTAACAGCCAGTGGCTCTCTCTCTCTGCACACACTATAACAGCCAGTGCCTCTCTCTCTGCACACACTATAACAGCCAGTGCCTCTCTCTCTGCACACACTATAACAGCCAGTGCCTCTCTCTCTGCACACACTATAACAGCCAGTGCCTCTCTCTCTGCACACACTATAACAGCCAGTGCCTCTCTCTCTGCACACACTAACAGCCAGTGCCTCTCTCTCTGCACACACTATAACAGCCAGTGCCTCTCTCTCTGCACACTATAACAGCCAGTGCCTCTCTCTCTGCACACACTATAACAGCCAGTGTCTCTGCACACACTATAACAGCCAGTGCCTCTCTCTCTGCACACACTATAACAGCCAGTGTCTCTGCACACACTATAACAGCCAGTGCCTCTCTCTCTGCACACTATAACAGCCAGTGCCTCTCTCTCTGCACACACTATAACAGCCAGTGCCTCTCTCTCTGCACACACTATAACAGCCAGTGTCTCTGCACACACTATAACAGCCAGTGCCTCTCTCTCTGCACACACTAACAGCCAGTGTCTCTCTCTGCACACACTATAACAGCCACTGTCTCTGCACACACTATAACAGCCAGTGCTCCTCTCTCTCTGCACACATTATATAACAGCCAGTGGCTCTCTCTCTGCACACACTATAACAGCCACTGTCTCTCTCTGCACACACTATAACAGCCACTGTCTCTCTCTGCACACACTATAACAGCCACTGTCTCTGCACACACTAACAGCCAGTGTCTCTCTCTGCACACACTATAACAGCCACTGTCTCTCTCTGCACACACTATAACAGCCACTGTCTCTCTCTGCACACATTATATAACAGCCAGTGTCTCTCTCTGCACACACTATAACAGCCAGTGTCTCTCTCTGCACACACTAACAGCCAGTGTCTCTCTCTGCACACACTATAACAGCCACTGTCTCTGCACACACTATAACAGCCAGTGCTCCTCTCTCTCTGCACACATTATATAACAGCCAGTGGCTCTCTCTCTGCACACACTATAACAGGCAGTGTCTCTCTCTGCACACACTAACAGCCAGTGTCTCTCTCTGCACACACTATAACAGCCACTGTCTCTCTCTGCACACACTATAACAGCCAATGTCTCTCTCTGCACACACTATAACAGCCAATGTCTCTGCACACACTAACAGCCGGTGTGTCTCTCTGCACACACTATAACAGCCACTGTCTCTGCACACACTAACAGCCGGTGTGTCTCTCTGCACACACTATAACAGCCACTGTCTCTGCACACACTATAACAGCCAGTGCTCCTCTCTCTCTGCACACACTATAACAGCCAGTGGCTCTCTCTCTGCACACACTATAGCAGCCAGTGCCTCTCTCTGCACACACTAACAGCCAGTGTCTCTCTCTGCACACACTATAACAGCCACTGTCTCTCTCTGCACACACTATAACAGCCAATGTCTCTCTCTGCACACACTATAACAGCCAATGTCTCTGCACACACTAACAGCCGGTGTGTCTCTCTGCACACACTATAACAGCCACTGTCTCTGCACACACTAACAGCCAGTGCCTCTCTCTCTGCACACACTATAACAGCCACTGTCTCTGCACACACTAACAGCCGGTGTGTCTCTTTGCACACACTATAACAGCCACTGTCTCTGCACACACTATAACAGCCAGTGCTCCTCTCTCTCTGCACACACTATAACAGCCAGTGGCTCTCTCTCTGCACACACTATAACAGCCAGTGCCTCTCTCTCTGCACACACTATAACAGCCAGTGCCTCTCTCTGCACACACTATAACAGCCACTGTCTCTGCACACACTAACAGCCAGTGGCTCTCTCTCTGCACACACTGTAACAGCCAGTGCCTCTCTCTCTGCACACACTATAACAGCCAGTGCCTCTCTCTCTGCACACACTATAACAGCCAGTGCCTCTCTCTGCACACACTATAACAGCCAGTGCCTCTCTCTCTGCACACACTAACAGCCAGTGTCTCTCTCTGCACACACTATAACAGCCACTGTCTCTCTCTGCACACACTATAACAGCCACTGTCTCTCTCTGCACACATTATATAACAGCCAGTGTCTCTCTCTGCACACACTATAACAGCCAGTGTCTCTCTCTGCACACACTAACAGCCAGTGTCTCTCTCTGCACACACTATAACAGCCACTGTCTCTGCACACACTAACAGCCAGTGCTCCTCTCTCTCTGCACACATTATATAACAGCCAGTGGCTCTCTCTCTGCACACACTATAACAGGCAGTGTCTCTCTCTGCACACACTATAACAGCCAGTGTCTCTCTCTGCACACACTATAACAGCCACTGTCTCTCTCTGCACACACTATAACAGCCAATGTCTCTCTCTGCACACACTATAACAGCCAGTGCCTCTCTCTCTGCACACACTATAACAGCCAGTGCCTCTCTCTCTGCACACACTATAACAGCCAGTGCCTCTCTCTCTGCACACACTATAACAGCCAGTGCCTCTCTCTGCACACACTATAACAGCCAGTGCCTCTCTCTCTGCACACACTAACAGCCAGTGCCTCTCTCTCTGCACACACTATAACAGCCAGTGCCTCTCTCTCTGCACACACTAACAGCCAGTGTCTCTGCACACACTATAACAGCCAGTGCCTCTCTCTCTGCACACACTATAACAGCCAGTGTCTCTGCACACACTATAACAGCCAGTGCCTCTCTCTCTGCACACACTATAACAGCCAGTGCCTCTCTCTCTGCACACAGTATAACAGCCAGTGCCTCTCTCTGTGCACACACTATAACAGCCAGTGTCTCTGCACACACTATAACAGCCAGTGCCTCTCTCTCTGCACACACTATAACAGCCAGTGCCTCTCTCTCTGCACACACTATAACAGCCAGTGTCTCTGCACACACTATAACAGCCAGTGCCTCTCTCTCTGCACACACTATAACAGCCAGTGCCTCTCTCTGCACACACCATAACAGCCAGTGTCTCTCTCTGCACACACCATAACAGCCAGTGCCTCTCTCTGCACACACCATAACAGCCAGTGCCTCTCTCTGCACACACCATAACAGCCAGTGTCTCTCTCTGCACAAACCATAACAGCCAGTGTCTCTCTCTGCACACACCATAACAGCCAGTGTCTCTCTCTGCACACACTATAACAGCCAGTGCCTCTCTCTCTGCACACTATAACAGCCAGTGCTCCTCTCTCTCTGCACACACTATAACAGCCAGTGCTCCTCTCTCTCTGCACACACTATAACAGCCAGTGCTCCTCTCTCTCTGCACACTATAACAGCCAGTGTCTCTCTCTGCACACACTATAACAGCCAGTGTCTCTCTCTGCACACACTAACAGCCAGTGTGTCTCTCTGCACACACTAACAGCCAGTGTGTCTCTCTGCACACACTAACAGCCGGTGTCTCTCTCTGCACACACTAACAGCCGGTGTCTCTCTCTGCACACACTATAACAGCCACTGTCTCTCTCTGCACACACTATAACAGCCACTGTCTCTCTCTGCACACATTATATAACAGCCAGTGTCTCTCTCTGCACACATTATATAACAGCCAGTGTCTCTCTCTGCACACACTATAACAGCCAGTGTCTCTCTCTGCACACACTATAACAGCCACTGTCTCTGCACACACTAACAGCCGGTGTGTCTCTCTGCACACACTATAACAGCCACTGTCTCTGCACACACTAACAGCCGGTGTGTCTCTCTGCACACACTAACAGCCGGTGTGTCTCTCTGCACACACTATAACAGCCACTGTCTCTGCACACACTAACAGCCGGTGTGTCTCTCTGCACACACTATAACAGCCACTGTCTCTCTCTGCACACACTATAACAGCCACTGTCTCTGCACACACTAACAGCCAGTGTCTCTCTCTGCACACACTATAACAGCCACTGTCTCTCTCTGCACACACTATAACAGCCACTGTCTCTCTCTGCACACACTAACAGCCAGTGTCTCTCTCTGCACACACTATAACAGCCAGTGTCTCTCTCTGCACACACTAACAGCCAGTGTCTCTCTCTGCACACACTATAACAGCCACTGTCTCTGCACACACTATAACAGCCAGTGCTCCTCTCTCTCTGCACACATTATATAACAGGCAGTGGCTCTCTCTCTGCACACACTATAACAGGCAGTGTCTCTCTCTGCACACACTAACAGCCAGTGTCTCTCTCTGCACACACTATAACAGCCACTGTCTCTCTCTGCACACACTATAACAGCCAATGTCTCTCTCTGCACACACTATAACAGCCAATGTCTCTGCACACACTAACAGCCGGTGTGTCTCTCTGCACACACTATAACAGCCACTGTCTCTGCACACACTAACAGCCGGTGTGTCTCTCTGCACACACTATAACAGCCACTGTCTCTGCACACACTATAACAGCCAGTGCTCCTCTCTCTCTGCACACACTATAACAGCCAGTGGCTCTCTCTCTGCACACACTATAGCAGCCAGTGCCTCTCTCTCTGCACACACTATAACAGCCAGTGCCTCTCTCTCTGCACACACTATAACAGCCAGTGCCTCTCTCTCTGCACACACTATAACAGCCACTGTCTCTGCACACACTAACAGCCGGTGTGTCTCTCTGCACACACTATAACAGCCACTGTCTCTGCACACACTATAACAGCCAGTGCTCCTCTCTCTCTGCACACACTATAACAGCCAGTGGCTCTCTCTCTGCACACACTATAACAGCCAGTGCCTCTCTCTGCACACACTATAACAGCCAGTGCCTCTCTCTGCACACACTATAACAGCCAGTGCCTCTCTCTGCACACACTATAACAGCCACTGTCTCTGCACACACTAACAGCCAGTGGCTCTCTCTCTCTGCACACACTATAACAGCCAGTGCCTCTCTCTCTGCACACACTATAACAGCCAGTGCCTCTCTCTCTGCACACACTATAACAGCCAGTGCCTCTCTCTCTGCACACACTATAACAGCCAGTGCCTCTCTCTCTGCACACACTATAACAGCCAGTGCCTCTCTCTCTGCACACACTAACAGCCAGTGCCTCTCTCTCTGCACACACTATAACAGCCAGTGCCTCTCTCTCTGCACACTATAACAGCCAGTGCCTCTCTCTCTGCACACACTATAACAGCCAGTGTCTCTGCACACACTATAACAGCCAGTGCCTCTCTCTCTGCACACACTATAACAGCCAGTGTCTCTGCACACACTATAACAGCCAGTGCCTCTCTCTCTGCACACTATAACAGCCAGTGCCTCTCTCTCTGCACACACTATAACAGCCAGTGCCTCTCTCTCTGCACACACTATAACAGCCAGTGTCTCTGCACACACTATAACAGCCAGTGCCTCTCTCTCTGCACACACTATAACAGCCAGTGCCTCTCTCTGCACACACTATAACAGCCAGTGCCTCTCTCTCTGCACACACTATAACAGCCAGTGTCTCTGCACACACTATAACAGCCAGTGCCTCTCTCTCTGCACACACTATAACAGCCAGTGCCTCTCTCTGCACACACTATAACAGCCAGTGCCTCTCTCT
Source organism: Taudactylus pleione (assembly GCA_031769625.1). Lineage (NCBI taxonomy): Eukaryota > Metazoa > Chordata > Amphibia > Anura > Myobatrachidae > Taudactylus > Taudactylus pleione. The sequence goes on from JAUIMM010001300.1 coordinate 2,203,092, forward strand.
CTGCACACACTATAACAGCCAGTGTCTCTCTCTCTGCACACACTATAACAGCCAGTGCCTCTCTCTGCACACACTATAACAGCCAGTGCCTCTCTCTCTGCACACACTATAACAGCCACTGTCTCTGCACACACTAACAGCCGGTGTGTCTCTCTGCACACACTATAACAGCCACTGTCTCTGCACACACTATAACAGCCAGTGGCTCTCTCTCTGCACACACTATAACAGCCAGTGCCTCTCTCTCTGCACACACTATAACAGCCAGTGCCTCTCTCTCTGCACACACTATAACAGCCAGTGTCTCTCTCTCTGCACACACTATAACAGCCAGTGCCTCTCTCTCTGCACACACTATAACAGCTAGTGCCTCTCTCTCTGCACACACTATAACAGCCAGTGCCTCTCTCTCTGCACACACTATAACAGCCAGTGTCTCTCTCTCTGCACACACTATAACAGCCAGTGCTCCTCTCTCTCTGCACACACCATAACAGCCAGTGTCTCTCTGCACACCATAACAGCCAGTGCCTCTCTCTGCACACACCATAACAGCCAGTGCCTCTCTCTGCACACACCATAACAGCCAGTGCCTCTCTCTGCACACACCATAACAGCCAGTGTCTCTCTCTGCACACACCATAACAGCCAGTGTCTCTCTCTGCACACACCATAACAGCCAGTGTCTCTCTCTGCACACACTAAAACAGCCAGTGCCTCTCTCTCTGCACACACTACAACAGCCAGTGCTCCTCTCTCTCTCTGCACACACTATAACAGCCAGTGCCTCTCTCTCTGCACACACTATAACAGCCAGTGCCTCTCTCTCTGCACACACTATAACAGCCAGTGCTCCTCTCTCTCTGCACACACTATAACAGCCAGTGGCTCTCTCTCTGCACACACTATAACAGGCAGTGTCTCTCTCTGCACACACTATAACAGCCATTGTCTCTGCACACACTATCAGCCGGTGTGTCTGTCTGCACACACTATAACAGCCACTGTCTCTGCACACACTATAACAGCCAGTGCTCCTCTCTCTCTGCACACATTATATAACAGCCAGTGGCTCTCTCTCTGCACACACTATAACAGGCAGTGTCTCTCTCTGCACACACTAACAGTCAGTGTCTCTCTCTGCACACACTATAACAGCCACAGTCTCTCTCTGCACACACTATAACAGCCATTGTCTCTGCACACACTAACAGCCGGTGTGTCTCTCTGCACACACTATAACAGCCACTGTCTCTGCACACACTAACAGCCGGTGTGTCTCTCTGCACACACTATAACAGCCAGTGCTCCTCTCTCTCTGCACACACATTAACAGCCAGTGCCTCTCTCTCTGCACACACTATAACAGCCAGTGCCTCTCTCTCTGCACACACTATAACAGCCAGTGCCTCTCTCTCTGCACACACTATAACAGCCAGTGCCTCTCTCTGCACACACTATAACAGCCAGTGCCTCTCTCTCTGCACACACTATAACAGCCACTGTCTCTCTCTCTGCACACACTATAACAGCCACTGTCTCTGCACACACTATAACAGCCACTGTCTCTCTCTGCACACACTATAACAGCCACTGTCTCTGCACACACTAACAGCCGGTGTGTCTCTCTGCACACACTATAACAGCCACTGTCTCTGCACACACTAACAGCCGGTGTGTCTCTCTGCACACACTATAACAGCCACTGTCTCTCTCTGCACACACTATAACAGTCACTGTCTCTGCACACACTAACAGCCGGTGTGTCTCTCTGCACACACCATAACAGCCAGTGTCTCTCTCTGCACACACCATAACAGCCAGTGTCTCTCTCTGCACACACCATAACAGCCAGTGCTCCTCTCTCTCTGCACACACTATAACAGCCAGTGCTCCTCTCTCTCTGCACACACTATAACAGCCAGTGCTCCTCTCTCTCTGCACACATTATAACAGCCAGTGTCTCTCTCTGCACACACTATAACAGCCAGTGTGTCTCTCTGCACACACTAACAGCCAGTGTGTCTCTCTGCACACACTATAACAGCCACTGTCTCTCTCTGCACACACTATAACAGCCAGTGTCTCTCTCTGCACACATTATATAACAGCCAGTGTCTCTCTCTGCACACATTATATAACAGCCAGTGTCTCTCTCTGCACACACTATAACAGCCAGTGCCTCTCTCTGCACACACTATAACAGCCAGTGCCTCTCTCTGCACACACTATAACAGCCGGTGTGTCTGTATGCACACACTAACAGCCGGTGTCTCTCTCTGCACACACTATAACAGCTACTGTCTCTCTCTGCACACACTATAACAGCCACTGTCTCTGCACACACTATAACAGCCAGTGCTCCTCTCTCTCTGCACACATTATATATCAGCCAGTGGCTCTCTCTCTGCACACACTATAACAGCCAATGTCTCTCTCTGCACACACTATAACAGCCACTGTCTCTGCACACACTAACAGCCGGTGTGTCTCTCTGCACACACTATAACAGCCACTGTCTCTGCACACACTAACAGCCGGTGTGTCTCTCTGCACACACTATAACAGCTACTGTCTCTCTCTGCACACACTATAACAGCCACTGTCTCTGCACAAACTATAACAGCCAGTGCTCCTCTCTCTCTGCACACATTATATAACAGCCAGTGGCTCTCTCTCTGCACACGCTATAACAGCCAGTGCTCCTCTCTCTCTGCACACACTATAACAGCCAGTGCCTCTCTCTCTGCACACACTATAACAGCCAGTGCCTCTCTCTCTGCACGCACTATAACAGCCAGTGCCTCTCTCTCTGCACGCACTATAACAGGCAGTGTCTCTCTCTGCACGCACTATAACAGCCACTGTCTCTCTCTGCACGCACTATAACAGCCACTGTCTCTGCACACACTAACAGCCGGTGTGTCTCTCTGCACACACTATAACAGCCAGTGCTCCTCTCTCTCTGCACACATTATATAACAGCCAGTGGCTCTCTCTCTGCACACACCATAACAGCCACTGTCTCTGCACACACTATAACAGCCAGTGCTCCTCTCTCTCTGCACACATTATATATCAGCCAGTGGCTCTCTCTCTGCACACACTATAACAGCCAGTGTCTCTCTCTGCACACACTATAACAGCCACTGTCTCTCTCTGCACACACTATAACAGCCATTGTCTCTGCACACACTAACAGCCGGTGTGTCTCTCTGCACACACTATAACAGCCACTGTCTCTGCACACACTATCAGCCGGTGTGTCTCTCTGCACACACTAACAGCCGGTGTGTCTCTCTGCACACACTATAACAGCCACTGTCTCTGCACACACTAACAGCCAGTGTCTCTCTCAGCACACACTATAACAGCCACTGTCTCTCTCTGCACACACTATAACAGCCACTGTCTCTCTCTGCACACACTATAACAGCCACTGTCTCTCTCTGCACACACTATAACAGCCACTGTCTCTCTCTGCACACACTATAACAGCCAATGTCTCTGCACACACTAACAGCCGGTGTGTCTCTCTGCACACACTATAACAGCCACTGTCTCTGCACACACTAACAGCCGGTGTGTCTCTCTGCACACACTATAACAGCCACTGTCTCTGCACACACTATAACAGCCAGTGCTCCTCTCTCTCTGCACACACTATAACAGCAAGTGGCTCTCTCTCTGCACACACTATAGCAGCCAGTGCCTCTCTCTCTGCACACACTATAGCAGCCAGTGCCTCTCTCTGCACACACTATAACAGCCAGTGCCTCTCTCTCTGCACACACTATAACAGCCACTGTCTCTGCACACACTAACAGCCGGTGTGTCTCTCTGCACACACTATAACAGCCACTGTCTCTGCACACACTATAACAGCCAGTGCTCCTCTCTCTCTGCACACACTATAACAGCCAGTGGCTCTCTCTCTGCACACACTATAACAGCCAGTGCCTCTCTCTGCACACACTATAACAGCCAGTGCCTCTCCCTCTGCACACACTATAACAGCCAGTGCCTCTCCCTCTGCACACACTATAACAGCCAGTGCCTCTCTCTGCACACACTATAACAGCCACTGTCTCTGCACACACTAACAGCCAGTGGCTCTCTCTCTGCACACACTATAACAGCCAGTGCCTCTCTCTCTGCACACACTATAACAGCCAGTGCCTCTCTCTCTGCACACACTATAACAGCCAGTGCCTCTCTCTCTGCACACACTATAACAGCCAGTGCCTCTCTCTGCACACACTATAACAGCCAGTGCCTCTCTCTCTGCACACACTAACAGCCAGTGCCTCTCTCTCTGCACACACTATAACAGCCAGTGCCTCTCTCTCTGCACACTATAACAGCCAGTGTCTCTCTCTGCACACATTATATAACAGCCAGTGTCTCTCTCTGCACACACTATAACAGCCAGTGCCTCTCTCTGCACACACTATAACAGCCAGTGCCTCTCTCTGCACACACTATAACAGCCGGTGTGTCTGTATGCACACACTAACAGCCGGTGTCTCTCTCTGCACACACTATAACAGCTACTGTCTCTCTCTGCACACACTATAACAGCCACTGTCTCTGCACACACTATAACAGCCAGTGCTCCTCTCTCTCTGCACACATTATATATCAGCCAGTGGCTCTCTCTCTGCACACACTATAACAGCCAATGTCTCTCTCTGCACACACTATAACAGCCACTGTCTCTGCACACACTAACAGCCGGTGTGTCTCTCTGCACACACTATAACAGCCACTGTCTCTGCACACACTAACAGCCGGTGTGTCTCTCTGCACACACTATAACAGCTACTGTCTCTCTCTGCACACACTATAACAGCCACTGTCTCTGCACAAACTATAACAGCCAGTGCTCCTCTCTCTCTGCACACATTATATAACAGCCAGTGGCTCTCTCTCTGCACACGCTATAACAGCCAGTGCTCCTCTCTCTCTGCACACACTATAACAGCCAGTGCCTCTCTCTCTGCACACACTATAACAGCCAGTGCCTCTCTCTCTGCACGCACTATAACAGCCAGTGCCTCTCTCTCTGCACGCACTATAACAGGCAGTGTCTCTCTCTGCACGCACTATAACAGCCACTGTCTCTCTCTGCACGCACTATAACAGCCATTGTCTCTGCACACACTAACAGCCGGTGTGTCTCTCTGCACACACTATAACAGCCAGTGCTCCTCTCTCTCTGCACACATTATATAACAGCCAGTGGCTCTCTCTCTGCACACACCATAACAGCCACTGTCTCTGCACACACTATAACAGCCAGTGCTCCTCTCTCTCTGCACACATTATATATCAGCCAGTGGCTCTCTCTCTGCACACACTATAACAGCCAGTGTCTCTCTCTGCACACACTATAACAGCCACTGTCTCTCTCTGCACACACTATAACAGCCATTGTCTCTGCACACACTAACAGCCGGTGTGTCTCTCTGCACACACTATAACAGCCACTGTCTCTGCACACACTATCAGCCGGTGTGTCTCTCTGCACACACTAACAGCCGGTGTGTCTCTCTGCACACACTATAACAGCCACTGTCTCTGCACACACTAACAGCCAGTGTCTCTCTCAGCACACACTATAACAGCCACTGTCTCTCTCTGCACACACTATAACAGCCACTGTCTCTCTCTGCACACACTATAACAGCCACTGTCTCTCTCTGCACACACTATAACAGCCACTGTCTCTCTCTGCACACACTATAACAGCCAATGTCTCTGCACACACTAACAGCCGGTGTGTCTCTCTGCACACACTATAACAGCCACTGTCTCTGCACACACTAACAGCCGGTGTGTCTCTCTGCACACACTATAACAGCCACTGTCTCTGCACACACTATAACAGCCAGTGCTCCTCTCTCTCTGCACACACTATAACAGCAAGTGGCTCTCTCTCTGCACACACTATAGCAGCCAGTGCCTCTCTCTCTGCACACACTATAGCAGCCAGTGCCTCTCTCTGCACACACTATAACAGCCAGTGCCTCTCTCTCTGCACACACTATAACAGCCACTGTCTCTGCACACACTAACAGCCGGTGTGTCTCTCTGCACACACTATAACAGCCACTGTCTCTGCACACACTATAACAGCCAGTGCTCCTCTCTCTCTGCACACACTATAACAGCCAGTGGCTCTCTCTCTGCACACACTATAACAGCCAGTGCCTCTCTCTGCACACACTATAACAGCCAGTGCCTCTCCCTCTGCACACACTATAACAGCCAGTGCCTCTCCCTCTGCACACACTATAACAGCCAGTGCCTCTCTCTGCACACACTATAACAGCCACTGTCTCTGCACACACTAACAGCCAGTGGCTCTCTCTCTGCACACACTATAACAGCCAGTGCCTCTCTCTCTGCACACACTATAACAGCCAGTGCCTCTCTCTCTGCACACACTATAACAGCCAGTGCCTCTCTCTCTGCACACACTATAACAGCCAGTGCCTCTCTCTCTGCACACACTATAACAGCCAGTGCCTCTCTCTGCACACACTATAACAGCCAGTGCCTCTCTCTCTGCACACACTAACAGCCAGTGCCTCTCTCTCTGCACACACTATAACAGCCAGTGCCTCTCTCTCTGCACACTATAACAGCCAGTGCCTCTCTCTCTGCACACACTATAACAGCCAGTGTCTCTGCACACACTATAACAGCCAGTGCCTCTCTCTCTGCACACACTATAACAGCCAGTGTCTCTGCACACACTAACAGCCAGTGCCTCTCTCTCTGCACACACTATAACAGCCAGTGCCTCTCTCTCTGCACACACTATAACAGCCAGTGCCTCTCTCTCTGCACACACTATAACAGCCAGTGTCTCTGCACACACTATAACAGCCAGTGCCTCTCTCTCTGCACACACTATAACAGCCAGTGCCTCTCTCTCTGCACACACTATAACAGCCAGTGCCTCTCTCTGCACACACTATAACAGCCAGTGCCTCTCTCTCTGCACACACTATAACAGCCAGTGTCTCTGCACACACTATAACAGCCAGTGCCTCTCTCTCTGCACACACTATAACAGCCAGTGCCTCTCTCTGCACACACTATAACAGCCAGTGCCTCTCTCTGCACACACTATAACAGCCAGTGCCTCTCTCTCTGCACACACTATAACAGCCAGTGCCTCTCTCTCTGCACACACTATAACAGCCAGTGCCTCTCTCTGCACACACTATAACAGCCAGTGCCTCTCTCTCTGCACACACTATAACAGCCACTGTCTCTGCACACACTAACAGCCGGTGTGTCTCTCTGCACACACTATAACAGCCACTGTCTCTGCACACACTATAACAGCCAGTGCTCCTCTCTCTCTGCACACACTATAACAGCCAGTGGCTCTCTCTCTGCACACACTATAACAGCCAGTGCCTCTCTCTCTCTGCACACACTATAACAGCCAGTGCCTCTCTCTGCACACACTATAACAGCCAGTGCCTCTCTCTCTGCACACACTAACAGCCAGTGCCTCTCTCTCTGCACACACTATAACAGCCAGTGCCTCTCTCTCTGCACACTATAACAGCCAGTGTCTCTCTCTCTCTGCACACACTATAACAGCCAGTGTCTCTGCACACACTATAACAGCCAGTGCCTCTCTCTCTGCACACACTATAACAGCCAGTGTCTCTGCACACACTATAACAGCCAGTGCCTCTCTCTCTGCACACACTATAACAGCCAGTGCCTCTCTCTCTGCACACACTATAACAGCCACTGTCTCTGCACACACTATAACAGCCAGTGCTCCTCTCTCTCTGCACACACTATAACAGCCAGTGGCTCTCTCTCTGCACACACTATAACAGCCAGTGCCTCTCTCTGCACACACTATAACAGCCAGTGCCTCTCTCTCTGCACACACTAACAGCCAGTGCCTCTCTCTGCACACACTATAACAGCCAGTGCTTCTCTCTGCACACACTATAACAGCCACTGTCTCTGCACACACTAACAGCCAGTGGCTCTCTCTCTGCACACACTATAACAGCCACTGTCTCTGCACACACTAACAGCCAGTGCCTCTCTCTCTGCACACACTATAACAGCCAGTGCCTCTCTCTCTGCACACACTATAACAGCCAGTGCCTCTCTCTCTGCACACACTATAACAGCCAGTGCCTCTGTCTCTGCACACACTATAACAGCCAGTGCCTCTCTCTCTGCACACACTATAACAGCCAGTGTCTCTGCACACACTATAACAGCCAGTGCCTCTCACTGCACACACTATAACAGCCAGTGCCTCTCTCTGCACACACTATAACAGCCAGTGTCTCTGCACACACTATAACAGCCAGTGCCTCTCTCTCTGCACACACTATAACAGCCAGTGCCTCTCTCTGCACACACTATAACAGCCAGTGCCTCTCTCTCTGCACACACTATAACAGCCAGTGCCTCTCTCTCTGCACACACTATAACAGCCAGTGCCTCTCTCTCTGCACACACTATAACAGCCAGTGTCTCTCTCTCTGCACACACTATAACAGCCAGTGCTCCTCTCTCTCTGCACACACCATAACAGCCAGTGTCTCTCTGCACACACCATAACAGCCAGTGTCTCTCTCTGCACACGCCATAACAGCCAGTGTCTCTCTGCACACGCCATAACAGCCAGTGTCTCTCTGCACACGCCATAACAGCCAGTGTCTCTCTCTACACGCCATAACAGCCAGTGTCTCTCTCTCTGCACACACTATAACAGCCAGTGCTCCTCTCTCTCTGCACACACTATAACAGCCAGTGGCTCTCTCTCTGCACACACTATAACAGCCAGTGGCTCTCTCTGCACACACTAACAGCCAGTGTCTCTCTCTGCACACACTATAACAGCCATTGTCTCTGCACACACTATCAGCCGGTGTGTCTGTCTGCACACACTATAACAGCCACTGTCTCTGCACACACTATAACAGCCAGTGCTCCTCTCTCTCTGCACACATTATATAACAGCCAGTGGCTCTCTCTCTGCACACACTATAACAGGCAGTGTCTCTCTCTGCACACACTAACAGCCAGTGTCTCTCTCTGCACACACTATAACAGCCACAGTCTCTCTCTGCACACACTATAACAGCCATTGTCTCTGCACACACTAACAGCCGGTGTGTCTCTCTGCACACACTATAACAGCCACTGTCTCTGCACACACTAACAGCCGGTGTGTCTCTCTGCACACACTATAACAGCCAGTGCTCCTCTCTCTCTGCACACACTTTAACAGCCAGTGGCTATCTCTCTGCACACACTATAACAGCCAGTGCCTCTCTCTCTGCACACACTATAACAGCCAGTGCCACTCTCTCTCTGCACACACTATAACAGCCAGTGCCTCTCTCTGCACACACTATAACAGCCAGTGCCTCTCTCTCTGCACACACTATAACAGCCACTGTCTCTCTCTCTGCACACACTATAACAGCCACTGTCTCTGCACACACTATAACAGCCACTGTCTCTCTCTGCACACACTATAACAGCCACTGTCTCTGCACACACTAACAGCCGGTGTGTCTCTCTGCACACACTATAACAGCCACTGTCTCTGCACACACTAACAGCCGGTGTGTCTCTCTGCACACACTATAACAGCCACTGTCTCTCTCTGCACACACTATAACAGCCACTGTCTCTGCACACACTAACAGCCGGTGTGTCTCTGCACACACTATAACAGCCACTGTCTCTCTCTGCACACACTATAACAGACACTGTCTCTGCACACACTAACAGCCGGTGTGTCTCTCTGCACACACCATAACAGCCAGTGTCTTTCTCTGCACACACCATAACAGCCAGTGTCTCTCTCTGCACACACCATAACAGCCAGTGCTCCTCTCTCTCTGCACACACTATAACAGCCAGTGCTCCTCTCTCTCTGCACACACTATAACAGCCAGTGCTCCTCTCTCTCTGCACACTATAACAGCCAGTGCTCCTCTCTCTCTGCACACACTATAACAGCCAGTGTGTCTCTCTGCACACACTAACAGCCAGTGTGTCTCTCTGCACACACTAACAGCCAGTGTGTCTCTCTGCACACACTAACAGCCAGTGTCTCTCTCTGCACACACTATAACAGCCACTGTCTCTCTCTGCACACACTATAACAGCCACTGTCTCTCTCTGCACACATTATATAACAGCCAGTGTCTCTCTCTGCACACATTATATAACAGCCAGTGTCTCTCTCTGCACACACTATAACAGCCAGTGTCTCTCTCTGCACACACTAACAGCCAGTGTCTCTCTCTGCACACACTATAACAGCCACTGTCTCTCTCTGCACACACTATAACAGCCACTGTCTCTCTCTGCACACACTATAACAGCCACTGTGTCTGCACACACTATAACAGCCAGTGCTCCTCTCTCTCTGCACACATTATATAACAGCCAGTGGCTCTCTCTCTCTGCACACACTATAACAGCCAGTGCCTCTCTCTGCACACACTATAACAGCCGGTGTGTCTGTATGCACACACTAACAGCCGGTGTCTCTCTCTGCACACACTATAACAGCTACTGTCTCTCTCTGCACACACTATAACAGCCACTGTCTCTGCACACACTATAACAGCCAGTGCTCCTCTCTCTCTGCACACATTATATATCAGCCAGTGGCTCTCTCTCTGCACACACTATAACAGCCAATGTCTCTCTCTGCACACACTATAACAGCCACTGTCTCTGCACACACTAACAGCCGGTGTGTCTCTCTGCACACACTATAACAGCCACTGTCTCTGCACACACTAACAGCCGGTGTGTCTCTCTGCACACACTAACAGCCACTGTCTCTGCACACACTATAACAGCCAGTGCTCCTCTCTCTCTGCACACATTATATAACAGCCAGTGGCTCTCTCTCTGCACACGCTATAACAGCCAGTGCTCCTCTCTCTCTGCACACATTATATAACAGCCAGTGGCTCTCTCTCTGCACACACTATAACAGCCAGTGTCTCTCTCTGCACACACTATAACAGCCAGTGCCTCTCTCTCTGCACGCACTATAACAGCCAGTGCCTCTCTCTCTGCACGCACTATAACAGGCAGTGTCTCTCTCTGCACGCACTATAACAGCCACTGTCTCTGCACACACTAACAGCCGGTGTGTCTCTCTGCACACACTATAACAGCCAGTGCTCCTCTCTCTCTGCACACATTATATAACAGCCAGTGGCTCTCTCTCTGCACACACTATAACAGCCACTGTCTCTGCACACACTATAACAGCCAGTGCTCCTCTCTCTCTGCACACATTATATATCAGCCAGTGGCTCTCTCTCTGCACACACTATAACAGGCAGTGTCTCTCTCTGCACACACTAACAGCCAGTGTCTCTCTCTGCACACACTATAACAGCCACTGTCTCTCTCTGCACACACTATAACAGCCACTGTCTCTCTCTGCACACACTATAACAGCCACTGTCTCTGCACACACTAACAGCCGGTGTGTCTCTCTGCACACACTATAACAGCCACTGTCTCTGCACACACCATAACAGCCAGTGCTCCTCTCTCTCTGCACACACCATAACAGCCAGTGTCTCTCTCTGCACACACTATAACAGTCAGTGCCTCTCTCTCTGCACACACTATAACAGCCAGTACCTCTCTCTGCACACACTATAACAGCCAGTGCCTCTCTCTCTGCACACACTATAACAGCCAGTGCCTCTCTCTCTGCACGCACTATAATAGCCAGTGCTCCTCTCTCTCTGCACGCACTATAAACTAACAGCCAGTGTCTCCCTCTGCACACACTATAACAGCCAGTGTCTCTCTCTGCACACACTATAACAGCCAGTGTCTCTCTCTGCACACACCATAACAGCCAGTGTCTCTCTCTGCACACACCATAACAGCCAGTGTCTCTCTCTGCACACACCATAACAGCCAGTGTCTCTCTCTGCACACACTATAACAGCCAGTGCTCCTCTCTCTCTGCACACACTATAACAGCCAGTGCTCCTCTCTCTCTGCAAACACTATAACAGCCAGTGTCTCTCTCTGCACACACTATAACAGCCAGTGTGTCTCTCTGCACACACTAACAGCCAGTGTGTCTCTCTGCACACACTAACAGCCGGTGTCTCTCTCTGCACACACTATAACAGCCGCTGTCTCTCTCTGCACACACTATAACAGCCACTGTCTCTCTCTGCACACATTATATAACAGCCAGTGTCTCTCTCTGCACACACTAACAGCCAGTGTCTCTCTCTGCACACACTATAACAGCCACTGTCTCTCTCTGCACACACTATAACAGCCACTGTCTCTCTCTGCACACACTATAACAGCCGGTGTGTCTGTCTGCACACACTATAACAGCCACTGTCTCTGCACACACTATAACAGCCAGTGCTCCTCTCTCTCTGCACACATTATATAACAGCCAGTGGCTCTCTCTCTGCACACACTATAACAGGCAGTGTCTCTCTCTGCACACACTATAACAGGCAGTGTCTCTCTCTGCACACACTAACAGCCAGTGTCTCTCTCTGCACACACTATAACAGCCACAGTCTCTCTCTGCACACACTATAACAGCCATTTTCTCTGCACACACTAACAGCCGGTGTGTCTCTCTGCACACACTATAACAGCCACTGTCTCTGCACACACTAACAGCCGGTGCGTCTCTCTGCACACACTAACAGCCGATGTGTCTCTCTGCACACACTATAACAGCCACTGTCTCTGCACACACTAACAGCCGGTGTGTCTCTCTGCACACACTATAACAGCCACTGTCTCTGCACACACTAACAGCCGGTGTGTCTCTCTGCACACACTATAACAGCCACTGTCTCTCTCTGCACACACAATAACAGCCACTGTCTCTGCACACACTAACAGCCAGTGTCTCTCTCTGCACACACTATAACAGCCACTGTCTCTTTCTGCACACACTATAACAGCCACTGTCTCTCTCTGCACACACTATAACAGCCACTGTCTCTCTCTGCACACATTATATAACAGCCAGTGTCTCTCTCTGCACACACTATAACAGCCAGTGTCTCTCTCTGCACACACTAACAGCCAGTGTCTCTCTCTGCACACACTATAACAGCCACTGTCTCTGCACACACTATAACAGCCAGTGCTCCTCTCTCTCTGCACACATTATATAACAGCCAGTGGCTCTCTCTCTGCACACACTATAACAGGCAGTGTCTCTCTCTGCACACACTAACAGCCAGTGTCTCTCTCTGCACACACTAACAGCCACTGTCTCTCTCTGCACACACTATAACAGCCACTGTCTCTCTCTGCACACACTATAACAGCCAATGTCTCTGCACACACTAACAGCCGGTGTATCTCTCTGCACACACTATAACAGCCAGTGGCTCTCTCTCTGCACACACTATAGCAGCCAGTGCCTCTCTCTCTGCACACACTATAACAGCCAGTGCCTCTCTCTGCACACACTATAACAGCCAGTGCCTCTCTCTCTGCACACACTATAACAGCCACTGTCTCTGCAAACACTAACAGCCGGTGTGTCTCTCTGCACACACTATAACAGCCACTGTCTCTGCACACACTATAACAGCCAGTGCTCCTCTCTCTCTGCACACACTATAACAGCCAGTGGCTCTCTCTCTGCACACACTATAACAGCCAGTGCCTCTCTCTGCACACACTATAACAGCCAGTGCCTCTCTCTGCACACACTATAACAGCCACTGTCTCTGCACACACTATAACAGCCAGTGGCTCTCTCTCTCTGCACACACTATAACAGCCAGTGCCTCTCTCTCTGCACACACTATAACAGCCAGTGCCTCTCTCTCTGCACACACTATAACAGCCAGTGCCTCTCTCTGCACACACTATAACAGCCAGTGCCTCTCTCTCTGCACACACTAACAGCCAGTGCCTCTCTCTCTGCACACACTATAACAGCCAGTGCCTCTCTCTCTGCACACACTATAACAGCCAGTGTCTCTGCACACACTATAACAGCCAGTGCCTCTCTCTCTGCACACACTATAACAGCCAGTGTCTCTGCACACACTATAACAGCCAGTGCCTCTCTCTCTGCACACACTATAACAGCCAGTGCCTCTCTCTCTGCACACACTATAACAGCCAGTGCCTCTCTCTCTGCACACACTATAACAGCCAGTGCCTCTCTCTCTGCACGCACTATAACAGCCAGTGCCTCTCTCTCTGCACGCACTATAACAGCCAGTGTCTCTGCACACACTATAACAGCCAGTGCCTCTCTCTCTGCACACACTATAACAGCCAGTGCCTCTCTCTCTGCACACACTATGACAGCCAGTGCCTCTCTCTGCACACACTATAACAGCCAGTGCCTCTCTCTCTGCACACACTATAACAGCCAGTGTCTCTGCACACACTATAACAGCCAGTGCCTCTCTCTCTGCACACACTATAACAGCCAGTGCCTCTCTCTGCACACACTATAACAGCCAGTGCCTCTCTCTCTGCACACACTATAACAGCCAGTGCCTCTCTCTCTGCACACACTATAACAGCCAGTGCTCCTCTCTCTCTGCACACACCATAACAGCCAGTGCTCCTCTCTCTCTGCACACACCATAACAGCCAGTGCTCCTCTCTCTCTGCACACACTATATCAGCCAGTGGCTCTCTCTCTGCACACACTAACAGCCGGTGTGTCTCTCTGCACACACTATAACAGCCACTGTCTCTCTCTGCACACACTAACAGCCGGTGTGTCTCTCTGCACACACTATAACAGCCACTGTCTCTCTCTGCACACACTATAACAGCCACTGTCTCTGCACACACTAACAGCCAGTGTCTCTCTCTGCACACACTATAACAGCCACTGTCTCTCTCTGCACACACTATAACAGCCACTGTCTCTCTCTGCACACACTATAACAGCCACTGTCTCTCTCTGCACACACTATAACAGCCACTGTCTCTCTCTGCACACACTATAACAGCCACTGTCTCCCTCTGCACACACTATAACAGCCAGTGCCTCTCTCTCTGCACACACTATAACAGCCAGTGCCTCTCTCTGCACGCACTATAACAGCCAGTGCCTCTCTCTCTGCACGCACTATAACAGCCAGTGTCTCTCTCTGCACGCACTATAACAACCACTGTCTCTCTCTGCACACACTATAACAGCCACTGTCTCTGCACACACTAACAGCCGGTGTGTCTCTCTGCACACACTATAACAGCCAGTGCTCCTCTCTCTCTGCACACACTATAACAGCCACTGTCTCTCTCTGCACACATTATATAACAGCCAGTGTCTCTCTCTGCACACACTATAACAGCCAGTGTCTCTCTCTGCACACACTAACAGCCAGTGTCTCTCTCTGCACACACTAACAGCCAGTGTCTCTCTCTGCACACACTATAACAGCCACTGTCTCTGCACACACTATAACAGCCAGTGCTCCTCTCTCTCTGCACACATTATATAACAGCCAGTGGCTCTCTCTCTGCACACACTATAACAGCCACTGTCTCTCTCTGCACACACTATAACAGCCACTGTCTCTGCACACACTAACAGCCAGTGTCTCTCTCTGCACACACTATAACAGCCACTGTCTCTCTCTGCACACACTATAACAGCCACTGTCTCTCTCTGCACACATTATATAACAGCCAGTGTCTCTCTCTGCACACACTATAACAGCCAGTGTCTCTCTCTGCACACACTAACAGCCAGTGTCTCTCTCTGCACACACTATAACAGCCACTGTCTCTGCACACACTATAACAGCCAGTGCTCCTCTCTCTCTGCACACATTATATAACAGCCAGTGGCTCTCTCTCTGCACACACTATAACAGGCAGTGTCTCTCTCTGCACACACTATAACAGCCACTGTCTCTCTCTGCACACACTATAACAGCCACTGTCTCTCTCTGCACACACTATAACAGCCACTGTCTCTGCACACACTATAACAGCCAGTGCTCCTCTCTCTCTGCACACATTATATAACAGCCAGTGTCTCTCTCTGCACACACTAACAGCCAGTGTCTCTCTCTGCACACACTATAACAGCCACTGTCTCTCTCTGCACACACTATAACAGCCACTGTCTCTCTCTGCACACACTATAACAGCCAATGTCTCTGCACACACTAACAGCCGGTGTGTCTCTCTGCACACACTATAACAGCCACTGTCTCTGCACACACTAACAGCCGGTGTGTCTCTCTGCACACACTATAACAGCCACTGTCTCTGCACACACTATAACAGCCAGTGCTCCTCTCTCTCTGCACACACTATAACAGCCAGTGGCTCTCTCTCTGCACACACTATAGCAGCCAGTGCCTCTCTCTGCACACACTATAACAGCCAGTGCCTCTCTCTCTGCACACACTATAACAGACACTGTCTCTGCACACACTAACAGCCGGTGTGTCTCTCTGCACACACCATAACAGCCAGTGTCTCTCTCTGCACACACCATAACAGCCAGTGTCTCTCTCTGCACACACCATAACAGCCAGTGCTCCTCTCTCTCTGCACACACCATAACAGCCAGTGCTCCTCTCTCTCTGCACACACTATAACAGCCAGTGCTCCTCTCTCTCTGCACACACTATAACAGCCAGTGCTCCTCTCTCTCTGCACACTATAACAGCCAGTGCTCCTCTCTCTCTGCACACACTAACAGCCAGTGTCTCTCTGCACACACTAACAGCCAGTGTCTCTCTCTGCACACACTAACAGCCAGTGTCTCTCTCTGCACACACTATAACAGCCACTGTCTCTCTCTGCACACACTATAACAGCCACTGTCTCTCTCTGCACACATTATATAACAGCCAGTGTCTCTCTCTGCACACATTATATAACAGCCAGTGTCTCTCTCTGCACACACTATAACAGCCAGTGTCTCTCTCTGCACACACTATAACAGCCACTGTCTCTCTCTGCACACACTATAACAGCCACTGTCTCTCTCTGCACACACTATAACAGCCACTGCCTCTGCACACACTATAACAGCCAGTGCTCCTCTCTCTCTGCACACATTATATAACAGCCAGTGTCTCTCTCTGCACACACTAACAGCCAGTGTCTCTCTCTGCACACACTATAACAGCCACTGTCTCTCTCTGCACACACTATAACAGCCACTGTCTCTCTCTGCACACACTATAACAGCCACTGTCTCTGCACACACTATAACAGCCAGTGCTCCTCTCTCTCTGCACACATTATATAACAGCCAGTGGCTCTCTCTCTGCACACACTATAACAGCCAGTGCCTCTCTCTGCACACACTATAACAGCCGGTGTGTCTGTATGCACACACTAACAGCCGGTGTCTCTCTCTGCACACACTATAACAGCTACTGTCTCTCTCTGCACACACTATAACAGCCACTGTCTCTGCACACACTATAACAGCCAGTGCTCCTCTCTCTCTGCACACATTATATATCAGCCAGTGGCTCTCTCTCTGCACACACTATAACAGCCAATGTCTCTCTCTGCACACACTATAACAGCCACTGTCTCTGCACACACTAACAGCCGGTGTGTCTCTCTGCACACACTATAACAGCCACTGTCTCTGCACACACTAACAGCCGGTGTGTCTCTCTGCACACACTATAACAGCCACTGTCTCTGCACACACTATAACAGCCAGTGCTCCTCTCTCTCTGCACACATTATATAACAGCCAGTGGCTCTCTCTCTGCACACGCTATAACAGCCAGTGCTCCTCTCTCTCTGCACACATTATATAACAGCCAGTGGCTCTCTCTCTGCACACACTATAACAGCCAGTGTCTCTCTCTGCACACACTATAACAGCCAGTGCCTCTCTCTCTGCACACACTATAACAGCCAGTGCCTCTCTCTCTGCACGCACTATAACAGCCAGTGCCTCTCTCTCTGCACGCACTATAACAGGCAGTGTCTCTCTCTGCACGCACTATAACAGCCACTGTCTCTGCACACACTAACAGCCGGTGTGTCTCTCTGCACACACTATAACAGCCAGTGCTCCTCTCTCTCTGCACACATTATATAACAGCCAGTGGCTCTCTCTCTGCACACACTATAACAGCCACTGTCTCTGCACACACTATAACAGCCAGTGCTCCTCTCTCTCTGCACACATTATATATCAGCCAGTGGCTCTCTCTCTGCACACACTATAACAGGCAGTGTCTCTCTCTGCACACACTAACAGCCAGTGTCTCTCTCTGCACACACTATAACAGCCACTGTCTCTCTCTGCACACACTATAACAGCCACTGTCTCTGCACACACTAACAGCCGGTGTGTCTCTCTGCACACACTATAACAGCCACTGTCTCTGCACACACCATAACAGCCAGTGCTCCTCTCTCTCTGCACACACCATAACAGCCAGTGTCTCTCTCTCTGCACACACTATAACAGTCAGTGCCTCTCTCTCTGCACACACTATAACAGCCAGTACCTCTCTCTGCACACACTATAACAGCCAGTGCCTCTCTCTCTGCACACACTATAACAGCCAGTGCCTCTCTCTCTGCACGCACTATAATAGCCAGTGCTCCTCTCTCTGCACGCACTATAAACTAACAGCCAGTGTCTCCCTCTGCACACACTATAACAGCCAGTGTCTCTCTCTGCACACACCATAACAGCCAGTGTCTCTCTCTGCACACACCATAACAGCCAGTGTCTCTCTCTGCACACACCATAACAGCCAGTGTCTCTCTCTGCACACACCATAACAGCCAGTGTCTCTCTCTGCACACACCATAACAGCCAGTGTCTCTCTCTGCACACACTATAACAGCCAGTGCTCCTCTCTCTCTGCACACACTATAACAGCCAGTGCTCCTCTCTCTCTGCAAACACTATAACAGCCAGTGTCTCTCTCTGCACACACTATAACAGCCAGTGTGTCTCTCTGCACACACTAACAGCCAGTGTGTCTCTCTGCACACACTAACAGCCGGTGTCTCTCTCTGCACACACTATAACAGCCACTGTCTCTCTCTGCACACACTATAACAGCCACTGTCTCTCTCTGCACACATTATATAACAGCCAGTGTCTCTCTCTGCACACATTATATAACAGCCAGTGTCTCTCTCTGCACACATTATATAACAGCCAGTGTCTCTCTCTGCACACACTATAACAGCCAGTGTCTCTCTCTGCACACACTAACAGCCAGTGTCTCTCTCTGCACACACTATAACAGCCACTGTCTCTCTCTGCACACACTATAACAGCCACTGTCTCTGCACACACTATCAGCCGGTGTGTCTGTCTGCACACACTATAACAGCCACTGTCTCTGCACACACTATAACAGCCAGTGCTCCTCTCTCTCTGCACACATTATATAACAGCCAGTGGCTCTCTCTCTGCACACACTATAACAGGCAGTGTCTCTCTCTGCACACACTAACAGCCAGTGTCTCTCTCTGCACACACTATAACAGCCACAGTCTCTCTCTGCACACACTATAACAGCCATTTTCTCTGCACACACTAACAGCTGGTGTGTCTCTCTGCACACACTATAACAGCCACTGTCTCTGCACACACTAACAGCCGGTGTGTCTCTCTGCACACACTAACAGCCGATGTGTCTCTCTGCACACACTATAACAGCCACTGTCTCTGCACACACTAACAGCCGGTGTGTCTCTCTGCACACACTATAACAGCCACTGTCTCTCTCTGCACACACTATAACAGCCACTGTCTCTGCACACACTAACAGCCAGTGTCTCTCTCTGCACACACTATAACAGCCACTGTCTCTCTCTGCACACACTATAACAGCCACTGTCTCTCTCTGCACACACTATAACAGCCACTGTCTCTCTCTGCACACATTATATAACAGCCAGTGTCTCTCTCTGCACACACTATAACAGCCAGTGTCTCTCTCTGCACACACTAACAGCCAGTGTCTCTCTCTGCACACACTATAACAGCCACTGTCTCTGCACACACTATAACAGCCAGTGCTCCTCTCTCTCTGCACACATTATATAACAGCCAGTGGCTCTCTCTCTGCACACACTATAACAGGCAGTGTCTCTCTCTGCACACACTAACAGCCAGTGTCTCTCTCTGCACACACTATAACAGCCACTGTCTCTCTCTGCACACACTATAACAGCCACTGTCTCTCTCTGCACACACTATAACAGCCAATGTCTCTGCACACACTAACAGCCGGTGTGTCTCTCTGCACACACTATAACAGCCAGTGGCTCTCTCTCTGCACACACTATAGCAGCCAGTGCCTCTCTCTGCACACACTATAACAGCCAGTGCCTCTCTCTGCACACACTATAACAGCCAGTGCCTCTCTCTCTGCACACACTATAACAGCCACTGTCTCTGCAAACACTAACAGCCGGTGTGTCTCTCTGCACACACTATAACAGCCACTGTCTCTGCACACACTATAACAGCCAGTGCTCCTCTCTCTCTGCACACACTATAACAGCCAGTGGCTCTCTCTCTGCACACACTATAACAGCCAGTGCCTCTCTCTGCACACACTATAACAGCCAGTGCCTCTCTCTCTGCACACACTATAACAGCCAGTGCCTCTCTCTCTGCACACACTATAACAGCCAGTGCCTCTCTCTGCACACACTATAACAGCCACTGTCTCTGCACACACTATAACAGCCAGTGGCTCTCTCTCTCTGCACACACTATAACAGCCAGTGCCTCTCTCTCTGCACACACTATAACAGCCAGTGCCTCTCTCTCTGCACACACTATAACAGCCAGTGCCTCTCTCTCTGCACACACTATAACAGCCAGTGCCTCTCTCTCTGCACACACTATAACAGCCAGTGCCTCTCTCTGCACACACTATAACAGCCAGTGCCTCTCTCTCTGCACACACTAACAGCCAGTGCCTCTCTCTCTGCACACACTATAACAGCCAGTGCCTCTCTCTCTGCACACACTATAACAGCCAGTGTCTCTGCACACACTATAACAGCCAGTGCCTCTCTCTCTGCACACACTATAACAGCCAGTGTCTCTGCACACACTATAACAGCCAGTGCCTCTCTCTCTGCACACACTATAACAGCCAGTGCCTCTCTCTCTGCACACACTATAACAGCCAGTGCCTCTCTCTCTGCACACACTATAACAGCCAGTGCCTCTCTCTCTGCACACACTATGACAGCCAGTGCCTCTCTCTGCACACACTATAACAGCCAGTGCCTCTCTCTCTGCACACACTATAACAGCCAGTGTCTCTGCACACACTATAACAGCCAGTGCCTCTCTCTCTGCACACACTATAACAGCCAGTGCCTCTCTCTGCACACACTATAACAGCCAGTGCCTCTCTCTCTGCACACACTATAACAGCCAGTGCCTCTCTCTCTGCACACACCATAACAGCCAGTGCTCCTCTCTCTCTGCACACACCATAACAGCCAGTGCTCCTCTCTCTCTGCACACACCATAACAGCCAGTGCTCCTCTCTCTCTGCACACACTATATCAGCCAGTGGCTCTCTCTCTGCACACACTATAACAGCCACTGTCTCTCTCTGCACACACTAACAGCCGGTGTGTCTCTCTGCACACACTATAACAGCCACTGTCTCTCTCTGCACACACTATAACAGCCACTGTCTCTGCACACACTAACAGCCAGTGTCTCTCTCTGCACACACTATAACAGCCACTGTCTCTCTCTGCACACACTATAACAGCCACTGTCTCTCTCTGCACACACTAACAGCCACTGTCTCTCTCTGCACACACTATAACAGCCACTGTCTCTCTCTCTGCACACACTATAACAGCCACTGTCTCCCTCTGCACACACTATAACAGCCACTGTCTCTCTCTGCACACACTAACAGCCAGTGTCTCTCTCTGCACACACTATAACAGCCACTGTCTCTCTCTGCACACACTATAACAGCCAGTGCCTCTCTCTCTGCACACACTATAACAGCCAGTGCCTCTCTCTGCACGCACTATAACAGCCAGTGCCTCTCTCTCTGCACGCACTATAACAGCCAGTGTCTCTCTCTGCACGCACTATAACAACCACTGTCTCTCTCTGCACACACTATAACAGCCAATGTCTCTGCACACACTAACAGCCGGTGTGTCTCTCTGCACACACTATAACAGCCAGTGGCTCTCTCTCTGCACACACTATAGCAGCCAGTGCCTCTCTCTCTGCACACACTATAACAGCCAGTGCCTCTCTCTGCACACACTATAACAGCCAGTGCCTCTCTCTCTGCACACACTATAACAGCCACTGTCTCTGCAAACACTAACAGCCGGTGTGTCTCTCTGCACACACTATAACAGCCACTGTCTCTGCACACACTATAACAGCCAGTGCTCCTCTCTCTCTGCACACACTATAACAGCCAGTGGCTCTCTCTCTGCACACACTATAACAGCCAGTGCCTCTCTCTCTGCACACACTATAACAGCCAGTGCCTCTCTCTGCACACACTATAACAGCCAGTGCCTCTCTCTGCACACACTATAACAGCCACGGTCTCTGCACACACTATAACAGCCAGTGGCTCTCTCTCTCTGCACACACTATAACAGCCAGTGCCTCTCTCTCTGCACACACTATAACAGCCAGTGCCTCTCTCTCTGCACACACTATAACAGCCAGTGCCTCTCTCTCTGCACACACTATAACAGCGAGTGCCTCTCTCTGCACACACTATAACAGCCAGTGCCTCTCTCTCTGCACACACTAACAGCCAGTGCCTCTCTCTCTGCACACACTATAACAGCCAGTGCCTCTCTCTCTGCACACACTATAACAGCCAGTGTCTCTGCACACACTATAACAGCCAGTGCCTCTCTCTCTGCACACACTATAACAGCCAGTGTCTCTGCACACACTATAACAGCCAGTGCCTCTCTCTCTGCACACACTATAACAGCCAGTGCCTCTCTCTCTGCACACACTATAACAGCCAGTGCCTCTCTCTCTGCACACACTATAACAGCCAGTGCCTCTCTCTCTGCACACACTATAACAGCCAGTGCCTCTCTCTCTGCACACACTATAACAGCCAGTGTCTCTGCACACACTATAACAGCCAGTGCCTCTCTCTCTGCACACACTATAACAGCCAGTGCCTCTCTCTCTGCACACACTATGACAGCCAGTGCCTCTCTCTGCACACACTATAACAGCCAGTGCCTCTCTCTCTGCACACACCATAACAGCCAGTGCTCCTCTCTCTCTGCACACACCATAACAGCCAGTGCTCCTCTCTCTCTGCACACACCATAACAGCCAGTGCTCCTCTCTCTCTGCACACACTATATCAGCCAGTGGCTCTCTCTCTGCACACACTATAACAGCCACTGTCTCTCTCTGCACACACTAACAGCCGGTGTGTCTCTCTGCACACACTATAACAGCCACTGTCTCTCTCTGCACACACTATAACAGCCACTGTCTCTGCACACACTAACAGCCAGTGTCTCTCTCTGCACACACTATAACAGCCACTGTCTCTCTCTGCACACACTATAACAGCCACTGTCTCTCTCTGCACACACTAACAGCCACTGTCTCTCTCTGCACACACTATAACAGCCACTGTCTCTCTCTGCACACACTATAACAGCCACTGTCTCCCTCTGCACACACTATAACAGCCACTGTCTCTCTCTGCACACACTAACAGCCAGTGTCTCTCTCTGCACACACTATAACAGCCACTGTCTCTCTCTGCACACACTATAACAGCCAGTGCCTCTCTCTCTGCACACACTATAACAGCCAGTGCCTCTCTCTGCACGCACTATAACAGCCAGTGCCTCTCTCTCTGCACGCACTATAACAGCCAGTGTCTCTCTCTGCACGCACTATAACAGCCACTGTCTCTCTCTGCACACACTATAACAGCCACTGTCTCTGCACACACTAACAGCCGGTGTGTCTCTCTGCACACACTAACAGCCAGTGTCTCTCTCTGCACACACTATAACAGCCACTGTCTCTCTCTGCACACACTATAACAGCCACTGTCTCTCTCTGCACACATTATATAACAGCCAGTGTCTCTCTCTGCACACACTATAACAGCCAGTGTCTCTCTCTGCACACACTAACAGCCAGTGTCTCTCTCTGCACACAGTATAACAGCCACTGTCTCTGCACACACTATAACAGCCAGTGCTCCTCTCTCTCTGCACACATTATATAACAGCCAGTGGCTCTCTCTCTGCACACACTATAACAGGCAGTGTCTCTCTCTGCACACACTAACAGCCAGTGTCTCTCTCTGCACACACTATAACAGCCACTGTCTCTCTCTGCACACACTATAACAGCCACTGTCTCTCTCTGCACACACTATAACAGCCAATGTCTCTGCACACACTAACAGCCGGTGTGTCTCTCTGCACACACTATAACAGCCACTGTCTCTGCACACACTAACAGCCGGTGTGTCTCTCTGCACACACTATAACAGCCACTGTCTCTGCACACACTATAACAGCCAGTGCTCCTCTCTCTCTGCACACACTATAACAGCCAGTGGCTCTCTCTCTGCACACACTATAGCAGCCAGTGCCTCTCTCTCTGCACACACTATAACAGCCAGTGCCTCTCTCTCTGCACACACTATAACAGCCAGTGCCTCTCTCTGCACACACTATAACAGCCAGTGCCACTCTCTCTGCACACACTATAACAGCCAGTGTCTCTGCACACACTATAACAGCCAGTGCCTCTCTCTCTGCACACACTATAACAGCCAGTGCCTCTCTCTCTGCACACACCATAACAGCCAGTGTCTCTCTCTCTGCACACACCATAACAGCCAGTGTCTCTCTGCACACACCATAACAGCCAGTGCCTCTCTCTGCACACACCATAACAGCCAGTGTCTCTCTCTGCACACACCATAACAGCCAGTGTCTCTCTCTGCACACACCATAACAGCCAGTGTCTCTCTCTGCACACACTATAACAGCCAGTGCCTCTCTCTCTGCACACACTATAACAGCCAGTGCCTCTACACACACTAACAGCCGGTGTGTGTCTCTGCACACACTATAACAGCCACTGTCTCTGCACACACTATAACAGCCAGTGCTCCTCTCTCTCTGCACACACCATAACAGCCAGTGCTCCTCTCTCTCTGCACACACCATAACAGCCAGTGTCTCTCTCTGCACACACCATAACAGCCAGTGCCTCTCTGCACACACCATAACAGCCAGTGTCTCTCTCTGCACACACTATAACAGCCAGTGCCTCTCTCTCTGCACACACTATAACAGCTACTGTCTCTCTCTCTGCACACACTATAACAGCCACTGTCTCTGCACACACTATAACAGCCAGTGCTCCTCTCTCTCTGCACACATTATATATCAGCCAGTGGCTCTCTCTCTGCACACACTATAACAAGCAGTGTCTCTCTCTGCACACACTAACAGCCAGTGTCTCTCTCTGCACACACTATAACAGCCACTGTCTCTGCACACACTAACAGCCGGTGTGTCTCTCTGCACACACTATAACAGCCACTGTCTCTGCACACACTAACAGCCGGTGTGTCTCTCTGCACACACTATAACAGCCACTGTCTCTGCACACACTATAACAGCCAGTGCTCCTCTCTCTCTGCACACACTATAACAGCCAGTGGCTCTCTCTCTGCACACACTATAGCAGCCAGTGCCTCTCTCTGCACACACTATAACAGCCAGTGCCTCTCTCTCTGCACACACTATAACAGCCACTGTCTCTGCACACACTAACAGCCGGTGTGTCTCTTTGCACACACTATAACAGCCACTGTCTCTGCACACACTATAACAGCCAGTGCTCCTCTCTCTCTGCACACACTATAACAGCCAGTGGCTCTCTCTCTGCACACACTATAACAGCCAGTGCCTCTCTCTGCACACACTATAACAGCCAGTGCCTCTCTCTCTGCACACACTATAACAGCCAGTGCCTCTCTCTGCACACACTATAACAGCCACTGTCTCTGCACACACTAACAGCCAGTGGCTCTCTCTCTGCACACACTATAACAGCCAGTGCCTCTCTCTCTGCACACACTATAACAGCCAGTGCCTCTCTCTCTGCACACACTATAACAGCCAGTGCCTCTCTCTCTGCACACACTATAACAGCCAGTGCCTCTCTCTGCACACACTATAACAGCCAGTGCCTCACTCTCTGCACACACTATAACAGCCAGTGCCTCTCTCTCTGCACACACTATAACAGCCAGTGCCTCTCTCTCTGCACACACTATAACAGCCAGTGCCTCTCTCTCTGCACACACTATAACAGCCAGTGTCTCTGCACACACTATAACAGCCAGTGTCTCTGCACACACTATAACAGCCAGTGCCTCTCTCTCTGCACACACTATAACAGCCAGTGCCTCTCTCTGTGCACACACTATAACAGCCAGTGTCTCTGCACACACTATAACAGCCAGTGCCTCTCTCTCTGCACACACTATAACAGCCAGTGCCTCTCTCTCTGCACACACTATAACAGCCAGTGCCTCTCTCTGCACACACTATAACAGCCAGTGCCACTCTCTCTGCACACACTATAACAGCCAGTGTCTCTGCACACACTATAACAGCCAGTGCCTCTCTCTCTGCACACACTATAACAGCCAGTGCCTCTCTCTCTGCACACACTATAACAGCCAGTGCCTCTCTCTCTGCACACACCATAACAGCCAGTGTCTCTCTGCACACACCATAACAGCCAGTGTCTCTCTCTGCACACACCATAACAGCCAGTGCCTCTCTCTGCACACACCATAACAGCCAGTGCCTCTCTCTGCACACACCATAACAGCCAGTGCCTCTCTCTGCACACACCATAACAGCCAGTGTCTCTCTCTGCACACACCATAACAGCCAGTGTCTCTCTCTGCACACACCATAACAGCCAGTGTCTCTCTCTGCACACACTATAACAGCCAGTGCCTCTCTCTCTGCACACACTATAACAGCCAGTGCCTCTCTCTCTGCACACACTATAACAGCCACTGTCTCTACACACACTAACAGCCGGTGTGTCTCTCTGCACACACTATAACAGCCACTGTCTCTGCACACACTATAACAGCCAGTGCTCCTCTCTCTCTGCACACAGCATAACAGCCAGTGCTCCTCTCTCTCTGCACACACCATAACAGCCAGTGTCTCTCTCTGCACACACCATAAAGGCCAGTGTCTCTCTCTGCACACACCATAACAGCCAGTGCCTCTCTGCACACACCATAACAGCCAGTGTCTCTCTCTGCACACACTATAACAGCCAGTGCCTCTCTCTCTGCACACACTATAACAGCTACTGTCTCTCTCTCTGCACACACTATAACAGCCACTGTCTCTGCACACACTATAACAGCCAGTGCTTCTCTCTCTCTGCACACATTATATATCAGCCAGTGGCTCTCTCTCTGCACACACTATAACAGGCAGTGTCTCTCTCTGCACACACTATAACAGCCACTGTCTCTGCAAACACTAACAGCCGGTGTGTCTCTCTGCACACACTATAACAGCCACTGTCTCTGCACACACTATAACAGCCAGTGCTCCTCTCTCTCTGCACACACTATAACAGCCAGTGGCTCTCTCTCTGCACACACTATAACAGCCAGTGCCTCTCTCTCTGCACACACTATAACAGCCAGTGCCTCTCTCTGCACACACTATAACAGCCAGTGCCTCTCTCTGCACACACTATAACAGCCACGGTCTCTGCACACACTATAACAGCCAGTGGCTCTCTCTCTCTGCACACACTATAACAGCCAGTGCCTCTCTCTCTGCACACACTATAACAGCCAGTGCCTCTCTCTCTGCACACACTATAACAGCCAGTGCCTCTCTCTCTGCACACACTATAACAGCCAGTGCCTCTCTCTGCACACACTATAACAGCCAGTGCCTCTCTCTCTGCACACACTAACAGCCAGTGCCTCTCTCTCTGCACACACTATAACAGCCAGTGCCTCTCTCTCTGCACACACTATAACAGCCAGTGTCTCTGCACACACTATAACAGCCAGTGCCTCTCTCTCTGCACACACTATAACAGCCAGTGTCTCTGCACACACTATAACAGCCAGTGCCTCTCTCTCTGCACACACTATAACAGCCAGTGCCTCTCTCTCTGCACACACTATAACAGCCAGTGCCTCTCTCTCTGCACACACTATAACAGCCAGTGCCTCTCTCTCTGCACACACTATAACAGCCAGTGCCTCTCTCTCTGCACACACTATAACAGCCAGTGTCTCTGCACACACTATAACAGCCAGTGCCTCTCTCTCTGCACACACTATAACAGCCAGTGCCTCTCTCTCTGCACACACTATGACAGCCAGTGCCTCTCTCTGCACACACTATAACAGCCAGTGCCTCTCTCTCTGCACACACTATAACAGCCAGTGCTCCTCTCTCTCTGCACACACCATAACAGCCAGTGCTCCTCTCTCTCTGCACACACCATAACAGCCAGTGCTCCTCTCTCTCTGCACACACTATATCAGCCAGTGGCTCTCTCTCTGCACACACTATAACAGCCACTGTCTCTCTCTGCACACACTAACAGCCGGTGTGTCTCTCTGCACACACTATAACAGCCACTGTCTCTCTCTGCACACACTATAACAGCCACTGTCTCTGCACACACTATAACAGCCAGTGTCTCTCTCTGCACACACTATAACAGCCACTGTCTCTCTCTGCACACACTATAACAGCCACTGTCTCTCTCTGCACACACTAACAGCCACTGTCTCTCTCTGCACACACTATAACAGCCACTGTCTCTCTCTGCACACACTATAACAGCCACTGTCTCCCTCTGCACACACTATAACAGCCACTGTCTCTCTCTGCACACACTAACAGCCAGTGTCTCTCTCTGCACACACTATAACAGCCACTGTCTCTCTCTGCACACACTATAACAGCCAGTGCCTCTCTCTCTGCACACACTATAACAGCCAGTGCCTCTCTCTGCACGCACTATAACAGCCAGTGCCTCTCTCTCTGCACGCACTATAACAGCCAGTGTCTCTCTCTGCACGCACTATAACAACCACTGTCTCTCTCTGCACACACTATAACAGCCACTGTCTCTGCACACACTAACAGCCGGTGTGTATCTCTGCACACACTAACAGCCAGTGTCTCTCTCTGCACACACTATAACAGCCACTGTCTCTGCACACACTATAACAGCCAGTGCTCCTCTCTCTCTGCACACATTATATAACAGCCAGTGGCTCTCTCTCTGCACACACTATAACAGCCACTGTCTCTGCACACACTAACAGCCAGTGTCTCTCTCTGCACACACTATAACAGCCACTGTCTCTCTCTGCACACACTATAACAGCCACTGTCTCTCTCTGCACACATTATATAACAGCCAGTGTCTCTCTCTGCACACACTATAACAGCCAGTGTCTCTCTCTGCACACACTAACAGCCAGTGTCTCTCTCTGCACACACTATAACAGCCACTGTCTCTGCACACACTATAACAGCCAGTGCTCCTCTCTCTCTGCACACATTATATAACAGCCAGTGGCTCTCTCTCTGCACACACTATAACAGGCAGTGTCTCTCTCTGCACACACTAACAGCCAGTGTCTCTCTCTGCACACACTATAACAGCCACTGTCTCTCTCTGCACACACTATAACAGCCACTGTCTCTCTCTGCACACACTATAACAGCCAATGTCTCTGCACACACTAACAGCCGGTGTGTCTCTCTGCACACACTATAACAGCCACTGTCTCTGAACACACTAACAGCCGGTGTGTCTCTCTGCACACACTATAACAGCCACTGTCTCTGCACACACTATAACAGCCAGTGCTCCTCTCTCTCTGCACACACTATAACAGCCAGTGGCTCTCTCTCTGCACACACTATAGCAGCCAGTGCCTCTCTCTCTGCACACACTATAACAGCCAGTGCCTCTCTCTCTGCACACACTATAACAGCCAGTGCCTCTCTCTGCACACACTATAACAGCCAGTGCCACTCTCTCTGCACACACTATAACAGCCAGTGTCTCTGCACACACTATAACAGCCAGTGCCTCTCTCTCTGCACACACTATAACAGCCAGTGCCTCTCTCTCTGCACACACCATAACAGCCAGTGTCTCTCTCTCTGCACACACCATAACAGCCAGTGTCTCTCTGCACACACCATAACAGCCAGTGCCTCTCTCTGCACACACCATAACAGCCAGTGTCTCTCTCTGCACACACCATAACAGCCAGTGTCTCTCTCTGCACACACCATAACAGCCAGTGTCTCTCTCTGCACACACTATAACAGCCAGTGCCTCTCTCTCTGCACACACTATAACAGCCAGTGCCTCTACACACACTAACAGCCGGTGTGTGTCTCTGCACACACTATAACAGCCACTGTCTCTGCACACACTATAACAGCCAGTGCTCCTCTCTCTCTGCACACACCATAACAGCCAGTGCTCCTCTCTCTCTGCACACACCATAACAGCCAGTGTCTCTCTCTGCACACACCATAACAGCCAGTGCCTCTCTGCACACACCATAACAGCCAGTGTCTCTCTCTGCACACACTATAACAGCCAGTGCCTCTCTCTCTGCACACACTATAACAGCTACTGTCTCTCTCTCTGCACACACTATAACAGCCACTGTCTCTGCACACACTATAACAGCCAGTGCTCCTCTCTCTCTGCACACATTATATATCAGCCAGTGGCTCTCTCTCTGCACACACTATAACAAGCAGTGTCTCTCTCTGCACACACTAACAGCCAGTGTCTCTCTCTGCACACACTATAACAGCCACTGTCTCTGCACACACTAACAGCCGGTGTGTCTCTCTGCACACACTATAACAGCCACTGTCTCTGCACACACTAACAGCCGGTGTGTCTCTCTGCACACACTATAACAGCCACTGTCTCTGCACACACTATAACAGCCAGTGCTCCTCTCTCTCTGCACACACTATAACAGCCAGTGGCTCTCTATCTGCACACACTATAGCAGCCAGTGCCTCTCTCTGCACACACTATAACAGCCAGTGCCTCTCTCTCTGCACACACTATAACAGCCACTGTCTCTGCACACACTAACAGCCGGTGTGTCTCTTTGCACACACTATAACAGCCACTGTCTCTGCACACACTATAACAGCCAGTGCTCCTCTCTCTCTGCACACACTATAACAGCCAGTGGCTCTCTCTCTGCACACACTATAACAGCCAGTGCCTCTCTCTGCACACACTATAACAGCCAGTGCCTCTCTCTCTGCACACACTATAACAGCCAGTGCCTCTCTCTGCACACACTATAACAGCCACTGTCTCTGCACACACTAACAGCCAGTGGCTCTCTCTCTGCACACACTATAACAGCCAGTGCCTCTCTCTCTGCACACACTATAACAGCCAGTGCCTCTCTCTCTGCACACACTATAACAGCCAGTGCCTCTCTCTCTGCACACACTATAACAGCCAGTGCCTCTCTCTGCACACACTATAACAGCCAGTGCCTCACTCTCTGCACACACTATAACAGCCAGTGCCTCTCTCTCTGCACACACTATAACAGCCAGTGCCTCTCTCTCTGCACACACTATAACAGCCAGTGTCTCTGCACACACTATAACAGCCAGTGCCTCTCTCTCTGCACACACTATAACAGCCAGTGTCTCTGCACACACTATAACAGCCAGTGCCTCTCTCTCTGCACACACTATAACAGCCAGTGCCTCTCTCTCTGCACACACTATAACAGCCAGTGTCTCTGCACACACTATAACAGCCAGTGCCTCTCTCTCTGCACACACTATAAGAGCCAGTGCCTCTCTCTGCACACACTATAACAGCCAGTGCCACTCTCTCTGCACACACTATAACAGCCAGTGTCTCTGCACACACTATAACAGCCAGTGCCTCTCTCTCTGCACACACTATAACAGCCAGTGCCCCTCTCTCTGCACACACTATAACAGCCAGTGCCTCTCTCTCTGCACACACTATAACAGCCAGTGCCTCTCTCTCTGCACACACCATAACAGCCAGTGTCTCTCTGCACACACCATAACAGCCAGTGCCTCTCTCTGCACACACCATAACAGCCAGTGCCTCTCTCTGCACACACCATAACAGCCAGTGCCTCTCTCTGCACACACCATAACAGCCAGTGCCTCTCTCTGCACACACCATAACAGCCAGTGTCTCTCTCTGCACACACCATAACAGCCAGTGTCTCTCTCTGCACACACCATAACAGCCAGTGTCTCTCTCTGCACACACTATAACAGCCAGTGCCTCTCTCTCTGCACACACTATAACAGCCAGTGCCTCTCTCTCTGCACACACTATAACAGCCACTGTCTCTACACACACTAACAGCCGGTGTGTCTCTCTGCACACACTATAACAGCCACTGTCTCTGCACACACTATAACAGCCAGTGCTCCTCTCTCTCTGCACACAGCATAACAGCCAGTGCTCCTCTCTCTCTGCACACACCATAACAGCCAGTGTCTCTCTCTGCACACACCATAAAGGCCAGTGTCTCTCTCTGCACACACCATAACAGCCAGTGCCTCTCTGCACACACCATAACAGCCAGTGTCTCTCTCTGCACACACTATAACAGCCAGTGCCTCTCTCTCTGCACACACTATAACAGCTACTGTCTCTCTCTCTGCACACACTATAACAGGCAGTGTCTCTGCACACACTATAACAGCCAGTGCTTCTCTCTCTCTGCACACATTATATATCAGCCAGCGGCTCTCTCTCTGCACACACTATAACAGGCAGTGTCTCTCTCTGCACACACTAACAGCCAGTGTCTCTCTCTGCACACACTATAACAGCCACTGTCTCTGCACACACTATAACAGCCAGTGCCTCTCTCTCTGCACACACTATAACAGCCACTGTCTCTGCACACACTATAACAGCCAGTGCTCCTCTCTCTCTGCACACATTATATATCAGCCAGTGGCTCTCTCTCTGCACACACTATAACAGGCAGTGTCTCTCTCTGCACACACTAACAGCCAGTGTCTCTCTCTGCACACACTATAACAGCCACTGTCTCTCTCTGCACACACTATAACAGCCACTGTCTCTGCACACACTATAACAGCCAGTGCCTCTCTCTCTGCACACACCATAACAGCCAGTGCCTCTCTCTCTGCACACACTATAACAGCCAGTGCCTCTCTCTCTGCACACACTATAACAGCTACTGTCTCTCTCTGCACACACTATAACAGCCACTGTCTCTGCACACACTATAACAGCCAGTGCTCCTCTCTCTCTGCACACATTATATATCAGCCAGTGGCTCTCTCTCTGCACACACTATAACAGGCAGTGTCTCTCTCTGCACACACTAACAGCCAGTGTCTCTCTCTGCACACACTATAACAGCCACTGTCTCTCTCTGCACACACTATAACAGCCACTGTCTCTCTCTGCACACACTATAACAGCCACTGTCTCTGCACACACTATAACAGCCAGTGCTCCTCTCTCTCTGCACACATTATATAACAGCCAGTGGCTCTCTCTCTGCACACACTATAACAGCCAGTGCCTCTCTCTCTGCACACACCATAACAGCCAGTGCTCCTCTCTCTCTGCACACACCATAACAGCCAGTGGCTCTCTCTCTGCACACACCATAACAGCCAGTGTCTCTCTCTGCGCACACCATAACAGCCAGTGTCTCTCTCTGCGCACACCATAACAGCCAGTGTCTCTCTCTGCGCACACTATAACAGCCAGTGCTCCTCTCTCTCTGCGCACACTATAACAGCCAGTGCTCCTCTCTCTCTGCAGACACTATAACAGCCAGTGCTCCTCTCTCTCTGCACACACTATAACAGCCAGTGTCTCTCTCTGCACACACTATAACAGCCAGTGTCTCTCTCTGCACACACTAACAGCCACTGTCTCTCTCTGCACACACTATAACAGCCACTGTCTCTCTCTGCACAAACTATAACAGCCAGTGCTCCTCTCTCTCTGCACACATTATATATCAGCCAGTGGCTCTCTCACTGCACACACTATAACAGGCAGTGTCTCTCTCTGCACACACTAACAGCCAGTGTCTCTCTCTGCACACACCATAACAGCCAGTGTCTCTCTCTGCACACACCATAACAGCCAGTGTCTCTCTCTGCACACACCATAACAGCCAGTGTCTCTCTCTGCACACACTATAACAGCCAGTGCCTCTCTCTCTGCACACACTATAACAGCCAGTGCCTCTCTCTCTGCACACACTATAACAGCCACTGTCTCTCTCTGCACACACTATAACAGCCACTGTCTCTCTCTGCACACACTATAACAGCCACTGTCTCTCTCTGCACACACTATAACAGCCGGTGTGTCTGTATGCACACACTAACAGCCGGTGTCTCTCTCTGCACACACTATAACAGCTACTGTCTCTCTCTGCACACACTAGAACAGCCACTGTCTCTGCACACACTATAACAGCCAGTGCTCCTCTCTCTCTGCACACATTATATATCAGCCAGTGGCTCTCTCTCTGCACACACTATAACAGCCAGTGTCTCTCTCTGCACACACTAACAGCCGGTGTGTCTCTCTGCACACACTATAACAGCCACTGTCTCTGCACACACTAACAGCCGGTGTGTCTCTCTGCACACACTATAACAGCCACTGTCTCTGCACACACTATAACAGCCAGTGCTCCTCTCTCTCTGCACACATTATATAACAGCCAGTGGCTCTCTCTCTGCACACACTATAACAGCCAGTGCTCCTCACTCTCTGCACACATTATATAACAGCCAGTGGCTCTCTCTCTGCACACACTATAACAGCCAGTGTCTCTCTCTGCACACACTATAACAGCCAGTGCCTCTCTCTCTGCACACACTATAACAGCCAGTGCCTCTCTCTCTGCACACACTACAACAGCCAGTGCCTCTCTCTCTGCACACACTATAACAGCCAGTGCCTCTCTCTGCACACACTATAACAGCCACTGTTTCTGCACACACTAACAGCCGGTGTGTCTCTCTGCACACACTATAACAGCCAGTGCCTCTCTCTCTGCACACACTATAACAGCCAGTGCCTCTCTCTCTGCACACACTATAACAGCCACTGTCTCTGCATACACTAACAGCCGGTGTGTCTCTCTGCACACACTATAACAGCCACTGTCTCTGCACACACTATAACAGCCAGTGCTCCTCTCTCTCTGCACACACTAGAACAGCCAGTGCCTCTCTCTGCACACACTATAACAGCCAGTGTCTCTCTCTGCACACACCATAACAGGCAGTGTCTCTCTCTGCACACACCATAACAGGCAGTGTCTCTCTCTGCACACACCATAACAGCCACTGTCTCTGCACACACTAACAACCGGTGTGTCTCTCTGCACACACTATAACAGCCACTGTCTCTCTCTGCACACACTAACAGCCGGTGTGTCTCTCTGCACACACTATAACAGCCACTGTCTCTCTCTGCACACACTATAACAGCCACTGTCTCTGCACACACTAACAGCCGGTGTGTCTCTCTGCACACACTATAACAGCCACTGTCTCTCTCTGCACACACACTAACAGCCGATGTGTCTCTCTGCACACACTATAACAGCCACTGTCTCTCTCTGCACACACCAAAACAGCCAGTGCCTCTCTCTCTGCACACACTATAACAGCCAGTGCCTCTCTCTCTGCACACACTATAACAGCCAGTGCCTCTCTCTCTGCACGCACTATAACAGCCAGTGTCTCTCTCTGCACGCACTATAACAGCCACTGTCTCTCTCTGCACGCACTATAACAGCCACTGTCTCTCTCTGCACGCACTATAACAGCCACTGTCTCTGCACACACTAACAGCCGGTGTGTCTCTCTGCACACACTATAACAGCCAGTGCTCCTCTCTCTCTGCACACATTATATAACAGCCAGTGGCTCTCTCTCTGCACACACTATAACAGCCAGTGCTCCTCACTCTCTGCACACATTATATAACAGCCAGTGGCTCTCTCTCTGCACACACTATAACAGCCAGTGTCTCTCTCTGCACACACTATAACAGCCAGTGCCTCTCTCTCTGCACACACTATAACAGCCAGTGCCTCTCTCTCTGCACACACTACAACAGCCAGTGCCTCTCTCTCTGCACACACTATAACAGCCAGTGCCTCTCTCTGCACACACTATAACAGCCACTGTTTCTGCACACACTAACAGCCGGTGTGTCTCTCTGCACACACTATAACAGCCACTGTCTCTGCACACACTATAACAGCCAGTGCCTCTCTCTCTGCACACACTATAACAGCCAGTGCCTCTCTCTGCACACACTATAACAGCCAGTGCCTCTCTCTCTGCACACACTATAACAGCCACTGTCTCTGCATACACTAACAGCCGGTGTGTCTCTCTGCACACACTATAACAGCCACTGTCTCTGCACACACTATAACAGCCAGTGCTCCTCTCTCTCTGCACACACTAGAACAGCCAGTGTCTCTCTCTGCACACACCATAACAGGCAGTGTCTCTCTCTGCACACACCATAACAGGCAGTGTCTCTCTCTGCACACACCATAACAGCCACTGTCTCTGCACACACTAACAACCGGTGTGTCTCTCTGCACACACTATAACAGCCACTGTCTCTCTCTGCACACACTAACAGCCGGTGTGTCTCTCTGCACACACTATAACAGCCACTGTCTCTCTCTGCACACACTATAACAGCCACTGTCTCTGCACACACTAACAGCCAGTGTGTCTCTCTGCACACACTATAACAGCCACTGTCTCTCTCTGCACACACACTAACAGCCGATGTGTCTCTCTGCACACACTATAACAGCCACTGTCTCTCTCTGCACACACCATAACAGCCAGTGCCTCTCTCTCTGCACACACTATAACAGCCAGTGCCTCTCTCTCTGCACACACTATAACAGCCAGTGCCTCTCTCTCTGCACGCACTATAACAGCCAGTGTCTCTCTCTGCACGCACTATAACAGCCACTGTCTCTCTCTGCACGCACTATAACAGCCACTGTCTCTGCACACACTAACAGCCGGTGTGTCTCTCTGCACACACTATAACAGCCAGTGCTCCTCTCTCTCTGCACACATTATATAACAGCCAGTGGCTCTCTCTCTGCACACACTATAACAGCCACTGTCTCTGCACACACTATAACAGCCAGTGCTCCTCTCTCTCTGCACACATTATATATCAGCCAGTGGCTCTCTCTCTGCACACACTATAACAGCCACTGTCTCTCTCTGCACACACTAACAGCCAGTGTCTCTCTCTGCACACACTATAACAGCCACTGTCTCTCTCTGCACACACTATAACAGCCAGTGCCTCTCTCTCTGCACACACTATAACAGCCAGTGCCTCTCTCTCTGCACGCACTATAACAGCCAGTGCCTCTCTCTCTGCACGCACTATAACAGCCAGTGTCTCTCTCTGCACGCACTATAACAGCCACTGTCTCTCTCTGCACGCACTATAACAGCCACTGTCTCTGCACACACTAACAGCCGGTGTGTCTCTCTGCACACACTATAACAGCCAGTGCTCCTCTCTCTCTGCACACATTATATAACAGTCAGTGGCTCTCTCTCTGCACACACTATAACAGCCACTGTCTCTGCACACACTATAACAGCCAGTGCTCCTCTCTCTCTGCACACATTATATATCAGCCAGTGGCTCTCTCTCTGCACACACTATAACAGCCAGTGTCTCTCTCTGCACACACTATAACAGCCACTGTCTCTCTCTGCACACACTATAACAGCCACTGTCTCTGCACACACTAACAGCCGGTGTGTCTCTCTGCACACACTATAACAGCCACTGTCTCTGCACACACTAACAGCCGGTGTCTCTCTGCACACACTATAACAGCCACTGTCTCTGCACACACCATAACAGCCAGTGCTCCTCTCTCTCTGCACACACCATAACAGCCAGTGTCTCTCTCTCTGCACACACTATAAACAGTCAGTGCCTCTCTCTCTGCACACACTAACAGCCAGTACCTCTCTCTGCACACACTATAACAGCCAGTGCCTCTCTCTCTGCACACACTATAACAGCCAGTGCCTCTCTCTCTGCACGCACTATAACAGCCAGTGCTCCTCTCTCTCTGCACGCACTATAACAGCCAGTGCTCCTCTCTCTCTGCACGCACTAACAGCCAGTGTCTCTCTGCACACACCATAACAGCCAGTGTCTCTCTCTGCACACACCATAACAGCCAGTGTCTCTCTCTGCACACACCATAACAGCCAGTGCTCCTCTCTCTCTGCACACACTATAACAGCCAGTGCTCCTCTCTCTCTGCACACACTATAACAGCCAGTGCTCCTCTCTCTCTGCACACACTAACAGCCAGTGTCTCTCTCTGCACACACTAACAGCCAGTGTGTCTCTCTGCACACACTAACAGCCGGTGTCTCTCTCTGCACACACTATAACAGCCACTGTCTCTCTCTGCACACACTATAACAGCCAGTGTCTCTCTCTGCACACACTATAACAGCCAGTGTCTCTCTCTGCACACATTATATAACAGCCAGTGTCTCTCTCTGCACACATTATATAACAGCCAGTGTCTCTCTCTGCACACACTATAACAGCCAGTGTCTCTCTCTGCACACACTAACAGCCAGTGTCTCTCTCTGCACACACTATAACAGCCACTGTCTCTCTCTGCACACACTATAACAGCCACTGTCTCTGCACACACTATCAGCCGGTGTGTCTGTCTGCACACACTATAACAGCCACTGTCTCTGCACACACTATAACAGCCAGTGCTCCTCTCTCTCTGCACACATTATATAACAGCCAGTGGCTCTCTCTCTGCACACACTATAACAGGCAGTGTCTCTCTCTGCACACACTAACAGCCAGAGTCTCTCTCTGCACACACTATAACAGCCAGTGTCTCTCTCTGCACACACTATAACAGCCATTGTCTCTGCACACACTAACAGCCGGTGTGTCTCTCTGCACACACTATAACAGCCACTGTCTCTGCACACACTAACAGCCGGTGTGTCTCTCTGCACACACGATAACAGCCACTGTCTCTGCACACACTAACAGCCGGTGTGTCTCTCTGCACACACTATAACAGCCAGTGCTCCTCTCTCTCTGCACACACTTAAACAGCCAGTGGCTCTCTCTCTGCACACACTATAACAGCCAGTGCCTCTCTCTCTGCACACACTATAACAGCCAGTGCCTCTCTCTCTGCACACACTATAACAGCCAGTGCCTCTCTCTCTGCACACACTATAACAGCCAGTGCCTCTCTCTCTGCACACACTATAACAGCCAGTGCCTCTCTCTGCAGACACTATAACAGCCAGTGCCTCTCTCTCTGCACACACTATAACAGCCACTGTCTCTGCATACACTAACAGCCGGTGTGTCTCTCTGCACACACTATAACAGCCACTGTCTCTGCACACACTATAACAGCCAGTGCTCCTCTCTCTCTGCACACACTAGAACAGCCAGTGCCTCTCTCTGCACACACTAGAACAGCCAGTGTCTCTCTCTGCACACACCATAACAGGCAGTGTCTCTCTCTGCACACACCATAACAGGCAGTGTCTCTCTCTGCACACACCATAACAGCCAGTGTCTCTCTCTGCACACACCATAACAGCCAGTGTCTCTCTCTGCACACACCATAACAGCCAGTGTCTCTCTGCACACACCATAACAGCCAGTGTCTCTCTCTCTGCACACACCATAACAGCCAGTGCTCCTCTCTCTTTGCACACACTATAACAGCCAGTGCTCCTCTCTCTCTGCACACTATAACAGCCAGTGTCTCTCTCTGCACACACTATAACAGCCAGTGTCTCTCTCTGCACACACTATAACAGCCACTGTCTCTCTCTGCACACACTATAACAGCCACTGTCTCTGCACACACTAACAGCCGGTGTGTCTCTCTGCACACACTATAACAGCCACTGTCTCTCTCTGCACACACTATAACAGCCACTGTCTCTGCACACACTAACAGCCGGTGTGTCTCTCTGCACACACTATAACAGCCACTGTCTCTGCACACACTAACAGCCGGTGTGTCTCTCTGCACACACTATAACAGCCACTGTCTCTCTCTGCACACACTATAACAGCCACTGTCTCTGCACACACTAACAGCCAGTGTCTCTCTCTGCACACACTATAACAGCCACTGTCTCTCTCTGCACACACTATAACAGCCACTGTCTCTGCACACACTAACAGCCAGTGTCTCTCTCTGCACACACTATAACAGCCACTGTCTCTCTCTGCACACACTATAACAGCCACTGTCTCTCTCTGCACACATTATATAACAGCCAGTGTCTCTCTCTGCACACACTATAACAGCCAGTGTCTCTCTCTGCACACACTATAACAGCCACTGTCTCTGCACACACTATAACAGCCAGTGCTCCTCTCTCTCTGCACACATTATATAACAGCCAGTGGCTCTCTCTCTGCACACACTATAACAGCCACTGTCTCTCTCTGCACACACTATAACAGCCACTGTCTCTCTCTGCACACACTAACAGCCGGTGTGTCTCTCTGCACACACTATAACAGCCACTGTCTCTGCACACACTAACAGCCGGTGTGTCTCTCTGCACACACTATAACAGCCACTGTCTCTGCACACACTATAACAGCCAGTGCTCCTCTCTCTCTGCACACACTATAACAGCCAGTGGCTCTCTCTCTGCACACACTATAACAGCCAGTGCCTCTCTCTGCACACACTATAACAGCCAGTGCCTCTCTCTCTGCACACACTATAACAGCCACTGTCTCTGCACACACTAACAGCCGGTGTGTCTCTCTGCACACACTATAACAGCCACTGTCTCTGCACACACTATAACAGCCAGTGCTCCTCTCTCTCTGCACACACTATAACAGCCAGTGGCTCTCTCTCTGCACACACTATAACAGCCAGTGCCTCTCTCTCTGCACACACTATAACAGCCAGTGCCTCTCTCTGCACACACTATAACAGCCAGTGCCTCTCTCTGCACACACTATAACAGCCACTGTCTCTCTCTGCACACACACTAAGAGCCGATGTATCTCTCTGCACACACTATAACAGCCACTGTCTCTCTCTGCACACACCATAACAGCCAGTGCCTCTCTCTCTGCACACACTATAACAGCCAGTGCCTCTCTCTCTGCACACACTATAACAGCCAGTGCCTCTCTCTCTGCACGCACTATAACAGCCAGTGTCTCTCTCTGCACGCACTATAACAGCCACTGTCTCTCTCTGCACGCACTATAACAGCCACTGTCTCTGCACACACTAACAGCCGGTGTGTCTCTCTGCACACACTATAACAGCCAGTGCTCCTCTCTCTCTGCACACATTATATAACAGCCAGTGGCTCTCTCTCTGCACACACTATAACAGCCACTGTCTCTGCACACACTATAACAGCCAGTGCTCCTCTCTCTCTGCACACATTATATATCAGCCAGTGGCTCTCTCTCTGCACACACTATAACAGCCACTGTCTCTCTCTGCACACACTAACAGCCAGTGTCTCTCTCTGCACACACTATAACAGCCACTGTCTCTCTCTGCACACACTATAAAAGCCAGTGCCTCTCTCTCTGCACACACTATAACAGCCAGTGCCTCTCTCTCTGCACACACTATAACAGCCACTGTCTCTGCACACACTATAACAGCCAGTGCCTCTCTCTCTGCACGCACTATAACAGCCAGTGTCTCTCTCTGCACGCACTATAACAGCCACTGTCTCTCTCTGCACGCACTATAACAGCCACTGTCTCTGCACACACTAACAGCCGGTGTGTCTCTCTGCACACACTATAACAGCCAGTGCTCCTCTCTCTCTGCACACATTATATAACAGTCAGTGGCTCTCTCTCTGCACACACTATAACAGCCACTGTCTCTGCACACACTATAACAGCCAGTGCTCCTCTCTCTCTGCACACACTATAACAGCCAGTGCTCCTCTCTCTCTGCACACATTATATAACAGTCAGTGGCTCTCTCTCTGCACACACTATAACAGCCACTGTCTCTGCACACACTATAACAGCCAGTGCTCCTCTCTCTCTGCACACACTAACAGCCAGTGTCTCTCTCTGCACACACTATAACAGCCACTGTCTCTGCACACACTAACAGCCGGTGTGTCTCTCTGCACACACTATAACAGCCACTGTCTCTGCACACACTAACAGCCGGTGTGTCTCTCTGCACACACTATAACAGCCACTGTCTCTGCACACACTATAACAGCCAGTGCTCCTCTCTCTCTGCACACACTATAACAGCCAGTGGCTCTCTCTCTGCACACACTATAGCAGCCAGTGCCTCTCTCTGCACACACTATAACAGCCAGTGCCTCTCTCTCTGCACACACTATAACAGCCACTGTCTCTGCACACACTAACAGCCGGTGTGTCTCTTTGCACACACTATAACAGCCACTGTCTCTGCACACACTATAACAGCCAGTGCTCCTATCTCTCTGCACACACTATAACAGCCAGTGGCTCTCTCTGCACACACTATAACAGCCAGTGCCTCTCTCTCTGCACACACTATAACAGCCAGTGCCTCTCTCTGCACACACTATAACAGCCACTGTCTCTGCACACACTAACAGCCAGTGGCTCTCTCTCTGCACACACTATAACAGCCAGTGCCTCTCTCTCTGCACACACTATAACAGCCAGTGCCTCTCTCTCTGCACACACTATAACAGCCAGTGCCTCTCTCTCTGCACACACTATAACAGCCAGTGCCTCTCTCTGCACACACTATAACAGCCAGTGCCTCACTCTCTGCACACACTATAACAGCCAGTGCCTCTCTCTCTGCACACACTATAACAGCCAGTGCCTCTCTCTCTGCACACACTATAACAGCCAGTGTCTCTGCACACACTATAACAGCCAGTGCCTCTCTCTCTGCACACACTATAACAGCCAGTGTCTCTGCACACACTATAACAGCCAGTGCCTCTCTCTCTGCACACACTATAACAGCCAGTGCCTCTCTCTGTGCACACACTATAACAGCCAGTGTCTCTGCACACACTATAACAGCCAGTGCCTCTCTCTCTGCACACACTATAACAGCCAGTGCCTCTCTCTGCACACACTATAACAGCCAGTGCCACTCTCTCTGCACACACTATAACAGCCAGTGTCTCTGCACACACTATAACAGCCAGTGCCTCTCTCTCTGCACACACTATAAC
Organism: Taudactylus pleione; assembly: GCA_031769625.1. NCBI lineage: Eukaryota > Metazoa > Chordata > Amphibia > Anura > Myobatrachidae > Taudactylus > Taudactylus pleione. The sequence continues at coordinate 2,246,547 of JAUIMM010001300.1, forward strand.
AGCCAGTGCCCCTCTCTCTGCACACACTATAACAGCCAGTGCCTCTCTCTCTGCACACACTATAACAGCCAGTGCCTCTCTCTCTGCACACACCATAACAGCCAGTGTCTCTCTGCACACACCATAACAGCCAGTGCCTCTCTCTGCACACACCATAACAGCCAGTGCCTCTCTCTGCACACACCATAACAGCCAGTGCCTCTCTCTGCACACACCATAACAGCCAGTGCCTCTCTCTGCACACACCATAACAGCCAGTGCCTCTCTCTGCACACACCATAACAGCCAGTGTCTCTCTCTGCACACACCATAACAGCCAGTGTCTCTCTCTGCACACACTATAACAGCCAGTGCCTCTCTCTCTGCACACACTATAACAGCCAGTGCCTCTCTCTCTGCACACACTATAACAGCCACTGTCTCTACACACACTAACAGCCGGTGTGTCTCTCTGCACACACTATAACAGCCACTGTCTCTGCACACACTATAACAGCCAGTGCTCCTCTCTCTCTGCACACAGCATAACAGCCAGTGCTCCTCTCTCTCTGCACACACCATAACAGCCAGTGTCTCTCTCTGCACACACCATAAAGGCCAGTGTCTCTCTCTGCACACACCATAACAGCCAGTGCCTCTCTGCACACACCATAACAGCCAGTGTCTCTCTCTGCACACACTATAACAGCCAGTGCCTCTCTCTCTGCACACACTATAACAGCTACTGTCTCTCTCTCTGCACACACTATAACAGGCAGTGTCTCTGCACACACTATAACAGCCAGTGCTTCTCTCTCTCTGCACACATTATATATCAGCCAGCGGCTCTCTCTCTGCACACACTATAACAGGCAGTGTCTCTCTCTGCACACACTAACAGCCAGTGTCTCTCTCTGCACACACTATAACAGCCACTGTCTCTGCACACACTATAACAGCCAGTGCCTCTCTCTCTGCACACACTATAACAGCCACTGTCTCTGCACACACTATAACAGCCAGTGCTCCTCTCTCTCTGCACACATTATATATCAGCCAGTGGCTCTCTCTCTGCACACACTATAACAGGCAGTGTCTCTCTCTGCACACACTAACAGCCAGTGTCTCTCTCTGCACACACTATAACAGCCACTGTCTCTCTCTGCACACACTATAACAGCCACTGTCTCTGCACACACTATAACAGCCAGTGCTCCTCTCTCTCTGCACACATTATATATCAGCCAGTGGCTCTCTCTCTGCACACACTATAACAGGCAGTGTCTCTCTCTGCACACAGTAACAGCCAGTGTCTCTCTCTGCACACACTATAACAGCCACTGTCTCTGCACACACTATAACAGCCAGTGCCTCTCTCTCTGCACACACCATAACAGCCAGTGCCTCTCTCTCTGCACACACTATAACAGCCAGTGCCTCTCTCTCTGCACACACTATAACAGCTACTGTCTCTCTCTGCACACACTATAACAGCCACTGTCTCTGCACACACTATAACAGCCAGTGCTCCTCTCTCTCTGCACACATTATATATCAGCCAGTGGCTCTCTCTCTGCACACACTATAACAGGCAGTGTCTCTCTCTGCACACACTAACAGCCAGTGTCTCTCTCTGCACACACTATAACAGCCACTGTCTCTCTCTGCACACACTATAACAGCCACTGTCTCTCTCTGCACACACTATAACAGCCACTGTCTCTGCACACACTATAACAGCCAGTGCTCCTCTCTCTCTGCACACATTATATAACAGCCAGTGGCTCTCTCTCTGCACACACTATAACAGCCAGTGCCTCTCTCTCTGCACACACCATAACAGCCACTGTCTCTGCACACACCATAACAGCCAGTGCTCCTCTCTCTCTGCACACACCATAACAGCCAGTGGCTCTCTCTCTGCACACACCATAACAGCCAGTGTCTCTCTCTGCGCACACCATAACAGCCAGTGTCTCTCTCTGCGCACACCATAACAGCCAGTGTCTCTCTCTGCGCACACTATAACAGCCAGTGCTCCTCTCTCTCTGCGCACACTATAACAGCCAGTGCTCCTCTCTCTCTGCAGACACTATAACAGCCAGTGCTCCTCTCTCTCTGCACACACTATAACAGCCAGTGTCTCTCTCTGCACACACTATAACAGCCAGTGTCTCTCTCTGCACACACTAACAGCCACTGTCTCTCTCTGCACACACTATAACAGCCACTGTCTCTCTCTGCACAAACTATAACAGCCAGTGCTCCTCTCTCTCTGCACACATTATATATCAGCCAGTGGCTCTCTCACTGCACACACTATAACAGGCAGTGTCTCTCTCTGCACACACTAACAGCCAGTGTCTCTCTCTGCACACACCATAACAGCCAGTGTCTCTCTCTGCACACACCATAACAGCCAGTGTCTCTCTCTGCACACACTATAACAGCCAGTGCCTCTCTCTCTGCACACACTATAACAGCCAGTGCCTCTCTCTCTGCACACACTATAACAGCCACTGTCTCTCTCTGCACACACTATAACAGCCACTGTCTCTCTCTGCACACACTATAACAGCCGGTGTGTCTGTATGCACACACTAACAGCCGGTGTCTCTCTCTGCACACACTATAACAGCTACTGTCTCTCTCTGCACACACTAGAACAGCCACTGTCTCTGCACACACTATAACAGCCAGTGCTCCTCTCTCTCTGCACACATTATATATCAGCCAGTGGCTCTCTCTCTGCACACACTATAACAGCCAGTGTCTCTCTCTGCACACACTAACAGCCGGTGTGTCTCTCTGCACACACTATAACAGCCACTGTCTCTGCACACACTAACAGCCGGTGTGTCTCTCTGCACACACTATAACAGCCACTGTCTCTGCACACACTATAACAGCCAGTGCTCCTCTCTCTCTGCACACATTATATAACAGCCAGTGGCTCTCTCTCTGCACACACTATAACAGCCAGTGCTCCTCACTCTCTGCACACATTATATAACAGCCAGTGGCTCTCTCTCTGCACACACTATAACAGCCAGTGTCTCTCTCTGCACACACTATAACAGCCAGTGCCTCTCTCTCTGCACACACTATAACAGCCAGTGCCTCTCTCTCTGCACACACTACAACAGCCAGTGCCTCTCTCTCTGCACACACTATAACAGCCAGTGCCTCTCTCTGCACACACTATAACAGCCACTGTTTCTGCACACACTAACAGCCGGTGTGTCTCTCTGCACACACTATAACAGCCACTGTCTCTGCACACACTATAACAGCCAGTGCCTCTCTCTCTGCACACACTATAACAGCCAGTGCCTCTCTCTCTGCACACACTATAACAGCCACTGTCTCTGCATACACTAACAGCCGGTGTGTCTCTCTGCACACACTATAACAGCCACTGTCTCTGCACACACTATAACAGCCAGTGCTCCTCTCTCTCTGCACACACTAGAACAGCCAGTGCCTCTCTCTGCACACACTATAACAGCCAGTGTCTCTCTCTGCACACACCATAACAGGCAGTGTCTCTCTCTGCACACACCATAACAGGCAGTGTCTCTCTCTGCACACACCATAACAGCCACTGTCTCTGCACACACTAACAACCGGTGTGTCTCTCTGCACACACTATAACAGCCACTGTCTCTCTCTGCACACACTAACAGCCGGTGTGTCTCTCTGCACACACTATAACAGCCACTGTCTCTCTCTGCACACACTATAACAGCCACTGTCTCTGCACACACTAACAGCCGGTGTGTCTCTCTGCACACACTATAACAGCCACTGTCTCTCTCTGCACACACACTAACAGCCGATGTGTCTCTCTGCACACACTATAACAGCCACTGTCTCTCTCTGCACACACCATAACAGCCAGTGCCTCTCTCTCTGCACACACTATAACAGCCAGTGCCTCTCTCTCTGCACACACTATAACAGCCAGTGCCTCTCTCTCTGCACGCACTATAACAGCCAGTGTCTCTCTCTGCACGCACTATAACAGCCACTGTCTCTCTCTGCACGCACTATAACAGCCACTGTCTCTGCACACACTAACAGCCGGTGTGTCTCTCTGCACACACTATAACAGCCAGTGCTCCTCTCTCTCTGCACACATTATATAACAGCCAGTGGCTCTCTCTCTGCACACACTATAACAGCCAGTGCTCCTCACTCTCTGCACACATTATATAACAGCCAGTGGCTCTCTCTCTGCACACACTATAACAGCCAGTGTCTCTCTCTGCACACACTATAACAGCCAGTGCCTCTCTCTCTGCACACACTATAACAGCCAGTGCCTCTCTCTCTGCACACACTACAACAGCCAGTGCCTCTCTCTCTGCACACACTATAACAGCCAGTGCCTCTCTCTGCACACACTATAACAGCCACTGTTTCTGCACACACTAACAGCCGGTGTGTCTCTCTGCACACACTATAACAGCCACTGTCTCTGCACACACTATAACAGCCAGTGCCTCTCTCTCTGCACACACTATAACAGCCAGTGCCTCTCTCTGCACACACTATAACAGCCAGTGCCTCTCTCTCTGCACACACTATAACAGCCACTGTCTCTGCATACACTAACAGCCGGTGTGTCTCTCTGCACACACTATAACAGCCACTGTCTCTGCACACACTATAACAGCCAGTGCTCCTCTCTCTCTGCACACACTAGAACAGCCAGTGTCTCTCTCTGCACACACCATAACAGGCAGTGTCTCTCTCTGCACACACCATAACAGGCAGTGTCTCTCTCTGCACACACCATAACAGCCACTGTCTCTGCACACACTAACAACCGGTGTGTCTCTCTGCACACACTATAACAGCCACTGTCTCTCTCTGCACACACTAACAGCCGGTGTGTCTCTCTGCACACACTATAACAGCCACTGTCTCTCTCTGCACACACTATAACAGCCACTGTCTCTGCACACACTAACAGCCAGTGTGTCTCTCTGCACACACTATAACAGCCACTGTCTCTCTCTGCACACACACTAACAGCCGATGTGTCTCTCTGCACACACTATAACAGCCACTGTCTCTCTCTGCACACACCATAACAGCCAGTGCCTCTCTCTCTGCACACACTATAACAGCCAGTGCCTCTCTCTCTGCACACACTATAACAGCCAGTGCCTCTCTCTCTGCACGCACTATAACAGCCAGTGTCTCTCTCTGCACGCACTATAACAGCCACTGTCTCTCTCTGCACGCACTATAACAGCCACTGTCTCTGCACACACTAACAGCCGGTGTGTCTCTCTGCACACACTATAACAGCCAGTGCTCCTCTCTCTCTGCACACATTATATAACAGCCAGTGGCTCTCTCTCTGCACACACTATAACAGCCACTGTCTCTGCACACACTATAACAGCCAGTGCTCCTCTCTCTCTGCACACATTATATATCAGCCAGTGGCTCTCTCTCTGCACACACTATAACAGCCACTGTCTCTCTCTGCACACACTAACAGCCAGTGTCTCTCTCTGCACACACTATAACAGCCACTGTCTCTCTCTGCACACACTATAACAGCCAGTGCCTCTCTCTCTGCACACACTATAACAGCCAGTGCCTCTCTCTCTGCACGCACTATAACAGCCAGTGCCTCTCTCTCTGCACGCACTATAACAGCCAGTGTCTCTCTCTGCACGCACTATAACAGCCACTGTCTCTCTCTGCACGCACTATAACAGCCACTGTCTCTGCACACACTAACAGCCGGTGTGTCTCTCTGCACACACTATAACAGCCAGTGCTCCTCTCTCTCTGCACACATTATATAACAGTCAGTGGCTCTCTCTCTGCACACACTATAACAGCCACTGTCTCTGCACACACTATAACAGCCAGTGCTCCTCTCTCTCTGCACACATTATATATCAGCCAGTGGCTCTCTCTCTGCACACACTATAACAGCCAGTGTCTCTCTCTGCACACACTATAACAGCCACTGTCTCTCTCTGCACACACTATAACAGCCACTGTCTCTGCACACACTAACAGCCGGTGTGTCTCTCTGCACACACTATAACAGCCACTGTCTCTGCACACACTAACAGCCGGTGTCTCTCTGCACACACTATAACAGCCACTGTCTCTGCACACACCATAACAGCCAGTGCTCCTCTCTCTCTGCACACACCATAACAGCCAGTGTCTCTCTCTCTGCACACACTATAAACAGTCAGTGCCTCTCTCTCTGCACACACTAACAGCCAGTACCTCTCTCTGCACACACTATAACAGCCAGTGCCTCTCTCTCTGCACACACTATAACAGCCAGTGCCTCTCTCTCTGCACGCACTATAACAGCCAGTGCTCCTCTCTCTCTGCACGCACTATAACAGCCAGTGCTCCTCTCTCTCTGCACGCACTAACAGCCAGTGTCTCTCTGCACACACCATAACAGCCAGTGTCTCTCTCTGCACACACCATAACAGCCAGTGTCTCTCTCTGCACACACCATAACAGCCAGTGCTCCTCTCTCTCTGCACACACTATAACAGCCAGTGCTCCTCTCTCTCTGCACACACTATAACAGCCAGTGCTCCTCTCTCTCTGCACACACTAACAGCCAGTGTCTCTCTCTGCACACACTAACAGCCAGTGTGTCTCTCTGCACACACTAACAGCCGGTGTCTCTCTCTGCACACACTATAACAGCCACTGTCTCTCTCTGCACACACTATAACAGCCAGTGTCTCTCTCTGCACACACTATAACAGCCAGTGTCTCTCTCTGCACACATTATATAACAGCCAGTGTCTCTCTCTGCACACATTATATAACAGCCAGTGTCTCTCTCTGCACACACTATAACAGCCAGTGTCTCTCTCTGCACACACTAACAGCCAGTGTCTCTCTCTGCACACACTATAACAGCCACTGTCTCTCTCTGCACACACTATAACAGCCACTGTCTCTGCACACACTATCAGCCGGTGTGTCTGTCTGCACACACTATAACAGCCACTGTCTCTGCACACACTATAACAGCCAGTGCTCCTCTCTCTCTGCACACATTATATAACAGCCAGTGGCTCTCTCTCTGCACACACTATAACAGGCAGTGTCTCTCTCTGCACACACTAACAGCCAGAGTCTCTCTCTGCACACACTATAACAGCCAGTGTCTCTCTCTGCACACACTATAACAGCCATTGTCTCTGCACACACTAACAGCCGGTGTGTCTCTCTGCACACACTATAACAGCCACTGTCTCTGCACACACTAACAGCCGGTGTGTCTCTCTGCACACACGATAACAGACACTGTCTCTGCACACACTAACAGCCGGTGTGTCTCTCTGCACACACTATAACAGCCAGTGCTCCTCTCTCTCTGCACACACTTAAACAGCCAGTGGCTCTCTCTCTGCACACACTATAACAGCCAGTGCCTCTCTCTCTGCACACACTATAACAGCCAGTGCCTCTCTCTCTGCACACACTATAACAGCCAGTGCCTCTCTCTTTGCACACACTATAACAGCCAGTGCCTCTCTCTGCAGACACTATAACAGCCAGTGCCTCTCTCTCTGCACACACTATAACAGCCACTGTCTCTGCATACACTAACAGCCGGTGTGTCTCTCTGCACACACTATAACAGCCACTGTCTCTGCACACACTATAACAGCCAGTGCTCCTCTCTCTCTGCACACACTAGAACAGCCAGTGCCTCTCTCTGCACACACTAGAACAGCCAGTGTCTCTCTCTGCACACACCATAACAGGCAGTGTCTCTCTCTGCACACACCATAACAGGCAGTGTCTCTCTCTGCACACACCATAACAGCCAGTGTCTCTCTCTGCACACACCATAACAGCCAGTGTCTCTCTGCACACACCATAACAGCCAGTGTCTCTCTCTCTGCACACACCATAACAGCCAGTGCTCCTCTCTCTTTGCACACACTATAACAGCCAGTGCTCCTCTCTCTCTGCACACTATAACAGCCAGTGTCTCTCTCTGCACACACTATAACAGCCAGTGTCTCTCTCTGCACACACTATAACAGCCACTGTCTCTCTCTGCACACACTATAACAGCCACTGTCTCTGCACACACTAACAGCCGGTGTGTCTCTCTGCACACACTATAACAGCCACTGTCTCTCTCTGCACACACTATAACAGCCACTGTCTCTGCACACACTAACAGCCGGTGTGTCTCTCTGCACACACTATAACAGCCACTGTCTCTCTCTGCACACACTATAACAGCCACTGTCTCTGCACACACTAACAGCCAGTGTCTCTCTCTGCACACACTATAACAGCCACTGTCTCTCTCTGCACACACTATAACAGCCACTGTCTCTGCACACACTAACAGCCAGTGTCTCTCTCTGCACACACTATAACAGCCACTGTCTCTCTCTGCACACACTATAACAGCCACTGTCTCTCTCTGCACACATTATATAACAGCCAGTGTCTCTCTCTGCACACACTATAACAGCCAGTGTCTCTCTCTGCACACACTATAACAGCCACTGTCTCTGCACACACTATAACAGCCAGTGCTCCTCTCTCTCTGCACACATTATATAACAGCCAGTGGCTCTCTCTCTGCACACACTATAACAGCCACTGTCTCTCTCTGCACACACTATAACAGCCACTGTCTCTCTCTGCACACACTAACAGCCGGTGTGTCTCTCTGCACACACTATAACAGCCACTGTCTCTGCACACACTAACAGCCGGTGTGTCTCTCTGCACACACTATAACAGCCACTGTCTCTGCACACACTATAACAGCCAGTGCTCCTCTCTCTCTGCACACACTATAACAGCCAGTGGCTCTCTCTCTGCACACACTATAACAGCCAGTGCCTCTCTCTGCACACACTATAACAGCCAGTGCCTCTCTCTCTGCACACACTATAACAGCCACTGTCTCTGCACACACTAACAGCCGGTGTGTCTCTCTGCACACACTATAACAGCCACTGTCTCTGCACACACTATAACAGCCAGTGCTCCTCTCTCTCTGCACACACTATAACAGCCAGTGGCTCTCTCTCTGCACACACTATAACAGCCAGTGCCTCTCTCTCTGCACACACTATAACAGCCAGTGCCTCTCTCTGCACACACTATAACAGCCAGTGCCTCTCTCTGCACACACTATAACAGCCACTGTCTCTCTCTGCACACACACTAAGAGCCGATGTATCTCTCTGCACACACTATAACAGCCACTGTCTCTCTCTGCACACACCATAACAGCCAGTGCCTCTCTCTCTGCACACACTATAACAGCCAGTGCCTCTCTCTCTGCACACACTATAACAGCCAGTGCCTCTCTCTCTGCACGCACTATAACAGCCAGTGTCTCTCTCTGCACGCACTATAACAGCCACTGTCTCTCTCTGCACGCACTATAACAGCCACTGTCTCTGCACACACTAACAGCCGGTGTGTCTCTCTGCACACACTATAACAGCCAGTGCTCCTCTCTCTCTGCACACATTATATAAGAGCCAGTGGCTCTCTCTCTGCACACACTATAACAGCCACTGTCTCTGCACACACTATAACAGCCAGTGCTCCTCTCTCTCTGCACACATTATATATCAGCCAGTGGCTCTCTCTCTGCACACACTATAACAGCCACTGTCTCTCTCTGCACACACTAACAGCCAGTGTCTCTCTCTGCACACACTATAACAGCCACTGTCTCTCTCTGCACACACTATAACAGCCACTGTCTCTCTCTGCACACACTATAACAGCCAGTGCCTCTCTCTCTGCACACACTATAACAGCCAGTGCCTCTCTCTCTGCACGCACTATAACAGCCAGTGCCTCTCTCTCTGCACGCACTATAACAGCCAGTGTCTCTCTCTGCACGCACTATAACAGCCACTGTCTCTCTCTGCACGCACTATAACAGCCACTGTCTCTGCACACACTAACAGCCGGTGTGTCTCTCTGCACACACTATAACAGCCAGTGCTCCTCTCTCTCTGCACACATTATATAACAGTCAGTGGCTCTCTCTCTGCACACACTATAACAGCCACTGTCTCTGCACACACTATAACAGCCAGTGCTCCTCTCTCTCTGCACAAATTATATATCAGCCAGTGGCTCTCTCTCTGCACACACTATAACAGCCAGTGTCTCTCTCTGCACACACTATAACAGCCACTGTCTCTCTCTGCACACACTATAACAGCCACTGTCTCTGCACACACTAACAGCCGGTGTGTCTCTCTGCACACACTATAACAGCCACTGTCTCTGCACACACTAACAGCCGGTGTCTCTCTGCACACACTATAACAGCCACTGTCTCTGCACACACCATAACAGCCAGTGCTCCTCTCTCTCTGCACACACCATAACAGCCAGTGTCTCTCTCTCTGCACACACTATAAACAGTCAGTGCCTCTCTCTCTGCACACACTATAACAGCCAGTACCTCTCTCTGCACACACTATAACAGCCAGTGCCTCTCTCTCTGCACACACTATAACAGCCAGTGCCTCTCTCTCTGCACGCACTATAACAGCCAGTGCTCCTCTCTCTCTGCACGCACTATAACAGCCAGTGCTCCTCTCTCTCTGCACGCACTAACAGCCAGTGTCTCTCTGCACACACCATAACAGCCAGTGTCTCTCTCTGCACACACCATAACAGCCAGTGTCTCTCTCTGCACACACCATAACAGCCAGTGCTCCTCTCTCTCTGCACACACTATAACAGCCAGTGCTCCTCTCTCTCTGCACACACTAACAGCCAGTGTCTCTCTCTGCACACACTAACAGCCAGTGTGTCTCTCTGCACACACTAACAGCCAGTGTGTCTCTCTGCACACACTAACAGCCGGTGTCTCTCTCTGCACACACTATAACAGCCACTGTCTCTCTCTGCACACACTATAACAGCCAGTGTCTCTCTCTGCACACACTATAACAGCCAGTGTCTCTCTCTGCACACATTATATAACAGCCAGTGTCTCTCTCTGCACACATTATATAACAGCCAGTGTCTCTCTCTGCACACACTATAACAGCCAGTGTCTCTCTCTGCACACACTAACAGCCAGTGTCTCTCTCTGCACACACTATAACAGCCACTGTCTCTCTCTGCACACACTATAACAGCCACTGTCTCTGCACACACTATCAGCCGGTGTGTCTGTCTGCACACACTATAACAGCCACTGTCTCTGCACACACTATAACAGCCAGTGCTCCTCTCTCTCTGCACACATTATATAACAGCCAGTGGCTCTCTCTCTGCACACACTATAACAGGCAGTGTCTCTCTCTGCACACACTAACAGCCAGAGTCTCTCTCTGCACACACTATAACAGCCAGTGTCTCTCTCTGCACACACTATAACAGCCATTGTCTCTGCACACACTAACAGCCGGTGTGTCTCTCTGCACACACTATAACAGCCACTGTCTCTGCACACACTAACAGCCGGTGTGTCTCTCTGCACACACGATAACAGCCACTGTCTCTGCACACACTAACAGCCGGTGTGTCTCTCTGCACACACTATAACAGCCAGTGCTCCTCTCTCTCTGCACACACTTAAACAGCCAGTGGCTCTCTCTCTGCACACACTATAACAGGCAGTGTCTCTCTCTGCACACACTAACAGCCAGAGTCTCTCTCTGCACACACCATAACAGCCAGTGTCTCTCTCTGCACACACCATAACAGCCAGTGTCTCTCTCTGCACACACCATAACAGCCAGTGTCTCTCTGCACACACCATAACAGCCAGTGTCTCTCTCTCTGCACACACCATAACAGCCAGTGCTCCTCTCTCTTTGCACACACTATAACAGCCAGTGCTCCTCTCTCTCTGCACACTATAACAGCCAGTGTCTCTCTCTGCACACACTATAACAGCCAGTGTCTCTCTCTGCACACACTATAACAGCCACTGTCTCTCTCTGCACACACTATAACAGCCACTGTCTCTGCACACACTAACAGCCGGTGTGTCTCTCTGCACACACTATAACAGCCACTGTCTCTGCACACACTATAACAGCCAGTGCCTCTCTCTCTGCACACACTATAACAGCCAGTGCCTCTCTCTGCAGACACTATAACAGCCAGTGCCTCTCTCTCTGCACACACTATAACAGCCACTGTCTCTGCATACACTAACAGCCGGTGTGTCTCTCTGCACACACTATAACAGCCACTGTCTCTGCACACACTATAACAGCCAGTGCTCCTCTCTCTCTGCACACACTAGAACAGCCAGTGCCTCTCTCTGCACACACTAGAACAGCCAGTGTCTCTCTCTGCACACACCATAACAGGCAGTGTCTCTCTCTGCACACACCATAACAGGCAGTGTCTCTCTCTGCACACACCATAACAGCCAGTGTCTCTCTCTGCACACACCATAACAGCCAGTGTCTCTCTCTGCACACACCATAACAGCCAGTGTCTCTCTCTGCACACACCATAACAGCCAGTGTCTCTCTGCACACACCATAACAGCCAGTGTCTCTCTCTCTGCACACACCATAACAGCCAGTGCTCCTCTCTCTTTGCACACACTATAACAGCCAGTGCTCCTCTCTCTCTGCACACTATAACAGCCAGTGTCTCTCTCTGCACACACTATAACAGCCAGTGTCTCTCTCTGCACACACTATAACAGCCACTGTCTCTCTCTGCACACACTATAACAGCCACTGTCTCTGCACACACTAACAGCCGGTGTGTCTCTCTGCACACACTATAACAGCCACTGTCTCTCTCTGCACACACTATAACAGCCACTGTCTCTGCACACACTAACAGCCGGTGTGTCTCTCTGCACACACTATAACAGCCACTGTCTCTGCACACACTAACAGCCGGTGTGTCTCTCTGCACACACTATAACAGCCACTGTCTCTCTCTGCACACACTATAACAGCCACTGTCTCTGCACACACTAACAGCCAGTGTCTCTCTCTGCACACACTATAACAGCCACTGTCTCTCTCTGCACACACTATAACAGCCACTGTCTCTGCACACACTAACAGCCAGTGTCTCTCTCTGCACACACTATAACAGCCACTGTCTCTCTCTGCACACACTATAACAGCCACTGTCTCTCTCTGCACACATTATATAACAGCCAGTGTCTCTCTCTGCACACACTATAACAGCCAGTGTCTCTCTCTGCACACACTATAACAGCCACTATCTCTGCACACACTATAACAGCCAGTGCTCCTCTCTCTCTGCACACATTATATAACAGCCAGTGGCTCTCTCTCTGCACACACTATAACAGCCACTGTCTCTCTCTGCACACACTATAACAGCCACTGTCTCTCTCTGCACACACTAACAGCCGGTGTGTCTCTCTGCACACACTATAACAGCCACTGTCTCTGCACACACTAACAGCCGGTGTGTCTCTCTGCACACACTATAACAGCCACTGTCTCTGCACACACTATAACAGCCAGTGCTCCTCTCTCTCTGCACACACTATAACAGCCAGTGGCTCTCTCTCTGCACACACTATAACAGCCAGTGCCTCTCTCTGCACACACTATAACAGCCAGTGCCTCTCTCTCTGCACACACTATAACAGCCACTGTCTCTGCACACACTAACAGCCGGTGTGTCTCTCTGCACACACTATAACAGCCACTGTCTCTGCACACACTATAACAGCCAGTGCTCCTCTCTCTCTGCACACACTATAACAGCCAGTGGCTCTCTCTCTGCACACACTATAACAGCCAGTGCCTCTCTCTCTGCACACACTATAACAGCCAGTGCCTCTCTCTGCACACACTATAACAGCCAGTGCCTCTCTCTGCACACACTAACAGCCAGTGCCTCTCTCTCTGCACACACTAGAACAGCCAGTGCCTCTCTCTCTGCACACACTAGAACAGCCAGTGCCTCTCTCTCTGCACACACTAGAACAGCCAGTGCCTCTCTCTCTGCACACACTAGAACAGCCAGTGCCTCTCTCTCTGCACACACTAAAACAGCCAGTGCCTCTCTCTCTGCACACACTAGAACAGCCAGTGCTCCTCTCTCTGCACACACTAGAACAGCCAGTTCTCCTCTCTCTCAACACACTATAACAGCCAGTGCCTCTCTCTCTGCACACACTATAACAGCCAGTGTCTCTGCACACACTATAACAGCCAGTGCCTCTCTCTCTGCACACACTATAACAGCTAGTGCCTCTCTCTCTGCACACACTATAACAGCCAGTGCTCCTCTCTCTGCACACACTATAACAGCCAGTGCTCCTCTCTCTCAACACACTATAACAGCCAGTGCCTCTCTCTCTGCACACACTAGAACAGCCAGTGTCTCTGCAAACACTAGAACAGCCAGTGCCTCTCTCTCTGCACACACTATAACAGCCAGTGCCTCTCTCTCTGCACACACTATAACAGCCAGTGCCTCTCTCTCTGCACACACTATAACAGCCAGTGCCTCTCTCTCTGCACACACTATAACAGCCAGTGCCTCTCTCTGCACACACTATAACAGCCAGTGCCTCTCTCTCTGCACACACTATAACAGCCAGTGTCTCTCTCTCTGCACACACTATAACAGCCAGTGTCTCTCTCTCTGCACACACTATAACAGCCAGTGCTCCTCTCTCTCTGCACACACCTTAACAGCCAGTGTCTCTCTGCACACCATAACAGCCAGTGTCTCTCTCTGCACACACCATAACAGCCAGTGTCTCTCTGCACACGCCATAACAGCCAGTGTCTCTCTCTGCACACGCCATAACAGCCAGTGTCTCTCTGCACACGCCATAACAGCCAGTGTCTCTCTCTACACGCCATAACAGCCAGTGTCTCTCTCTACACGCCATAACAGCCACTGTCTCTGCACACACTATAACAGCCAGTGCTCCTCTCTCTCTGCACACACCATAACAGCCAGTGCTCCTCTCTCTGCACACACCATAACAGCCAGTGCTCCTCTCTCTCTGCACACACCATAACAGCCAGTGCTCCTCTCTCTCTGCACACACCATAACAGCCAGTGTCTCTCTCTGCACACACCATAACAGCGTCTCTCTCTGCACACACCATAACAGCCAGTGTCTCTCTCTGCACACACCATAACAGCCAGTGCCTCTCTGCACACACCATAACAGCCAGTGTCTCTCTCTGCACACACTATAACAGCCAGTGCCTCTCTCTCTGCACACACTATAACAGCCAGTGCCTCTCTCTCTGCACACACTATAACAGCCAGTGTCTCTCTCTGCACACAGTATAACAGCCAGTGCTCCTCTCTCTCTGCACACACTATAACAGCCAGTGCTCCTCTCTCTCTGCACACACTATAACAGCCAGTGCTCCTCTCTCTCTGCACACACTATAACAGGCAGTGTCTCTCTCTGCACACACTAGAACAGGCAGTGTCTCTCTCTGCACACACTAGAACAGGCAGTGTCTCTCTCTGCACACACTATAACAGCCAGTGTCTCTCTCTGCACACACTATAACAGGCAGTGTCTCTCTCTGCACACACTATAACAGCCAGTGTCTCTCTCTGCACACACTATAACAGCCAGTGTCTCTCTGCACACACCATAACAGCCAGTGTCACTAGTGATGTCAGTGGGGCCGGCTTCAGACGGTAGGCGTCCCCATGGGACAGCACGCCCCCTTTGGTGCGAGATCCCAAGCAATGGAAAGCCCGTCGCTCGCCGGGTCTCGCGCATGCGCAGTGGGGAACATCGACTCACTTGCGAGCGTACTGCCGCTCGCGAGTGGGTCTGAATGACCCCCATAGGCTTAAGCTTGGTACACACTATTCAATAAATTGGACGATTTGACGATCCTGGACGACTCGGATCGACACATTGTCTAGTGCAGTGCGGGCAAAGCTGAGGATATCGCATGTGGTGCAGTGCATATTAATGAAAGACAGAATGACACGTTGTTTATTAAATGTTCCAGGGTGTACTGACAATCTTGCATGGCGTGAGGCGAAGGTAAATCACCCTGACCATCAGCAAAATTTGCTGGTCATCTAGGGTGTACCCAGCTTTAGTACGTTTATGCCCACTAATCGCTGGCCTCAGTGTACAGGAGACCTGTCCACAGAAGACATTGGATACGTGTCTTTGACATCAGTGTTTTACAAGGGTCAAGAGATGAATTGTGCTGTGAGTATTGTACTAAAAAAAAAAAAAAAAAGTTTACATACTCTGTGTGGTTGATTCTGTGCTGGACCCTACATGACAAGTAATACTGAGCATTTTCTAATATTACCTAATGTGGAAATTACATCTGGTGGCTTTCAGGCTTTTAATTAACAATCTAAAGCAGTGTTTCTCAGACTTGGTCCTCAAGGTGTACTAACAGTCCAGGTTTTAAGGATATCCATGCCTGAGCACAGATGACCGAGGTACTAATTTAAGTTATCTATGCTGAAGCATCAGGGGCGTATTAAGAGAGGAGGGGGCCCCTACTCTCTCTCCGGTTGCTGTCTGAGAAATTACAGCAACACTCTAGTGCCTGGAGTCTACTGCAGATGCGCAGTTCACCGGAAAAATGGAGCAGCAGCCATTTTCCGGGAGATTTCCTACTGCGCATATGACGCCTGGAAAATGGTGGCGTTTTCCAGGCATTTTCAGCAGCGCTACTTGAGGACTGAATTTGAGAAGCACTGATTTAAAGGAAAGCAGGTGCCAGTGAGGCGGTCTTCTGTCTCTTGCACCTGCCAGCACATATAAACCAACAGTGACCCAGATTAAACATCATTTGATGTCAGCCGCTATAAAAGCCAGGTTATCTATCAGTAGTGGTATTTATGGAACCTGAGACAGTCACTCCCAAAGTGAAAAATATAGAAAATAACAAACAAAACTAATTGTCAAACGTAAATTCTGCACCTTTGTCACACCAAAAATATTTGGCATCAATATGCCTGTCATAGGCAGCTGATTAATTATTGGTGTAACTTACAAGAATTTGCCAAACTTCGATTAAAAAAAAAAAATTCAAAGTGAATTTTTCAGGTCCACTCCTCACCTGCCCCCCACATAATGCATTTAAAATAAATCGATATTAGTTTTATTCTGTAAAATAAAAGCCAGGAACCACTACAGCAAAACTGTGAAATGTGTAGCTTTAAAATAAAAGCTGGCCACCCACTATACAATTTTCTGTCAGATATCTGTCCAATCTGGCTGGTTGGAATGAAAACCTGGTAATATATGGGAGTAAATGACAGTCGATCATATGGTTTTAAACACTGAAAAAGGACAAAAAAAATTGTTCAAACTGGTTAAATTTGTGCGTTTTAACCAATTTGTCTGAACAACCAGTTTTGGCTACTTTCAAATAGACGATTGTCATTAGCTCCCATATATTACCAGGTTTTCATTCCAACCAGACAGATTGGACAGATATCTGACAGATAATTGTATAGGGGATGGCCAGCTTCAGCCTGGTCATGTAAGACGAATTTAATAACGTCGCCTTGTACTGTAAATACTAAAAGTTACTAGGCTATTTGAAGACTAAGTGGAGAACAGTATGATACTAATACAGTATATAACATGGAATTCCAAAGTGACTGCCAATATCTCCCATAATAGGGGACGTAATATTTCTTCTGTAGAAGTGAAAAATCTTATAGGACTGAAAAAGGAACCTATATCTCTCCAGCTGTCGCAGAACAAACAAGTCCCTGTATATTGCTATTTTAGGACTTGTATATCCAAAGCAGCTGAAGAACCACAGATTGTGTTAGACCTGGTACTGTGCATCAGCCTTTATCTTCTTCTGTCCAGATGTGCAGGGTTAGCCGTAAACAGAGCACACGCAAAGCCGAGAGGGATCCGTGCACAGGAGAACACACAAGCTTGTGTATGACACACTATTGATGAGTGATAAAACAGTTCAGTGGTTCCCAAACTCTTAAATTACGGCAACCCAAGGCCAAATGTGCTTACTTGACTTCCTTAGCTTCAGCTACGTGCTGGTGGACAGGGTTGTCCACTGGTTGTTCATATATTTTATGATGGGCGGCCGCTAGCACTGGTTTTGCCTTGCACAATGACCATTGATTTGGTCTTGGACCATAAACCCATTGCACCCCCCTGCCTCCAGCCACCCGTTCTGCCTCTCTGATCGGGAGCGTAGTTATGATCAGGATGGGTCCCGCATCTGCTCATTCTCTCAGCATGCACAGTGCAAAAATACAAAGACTACGTATCACAAACAGGCACATGTTCAATTCTGCATCCAGCCCTTCATGAACAGAACAGATGAGGTGTTTGAGTCCTGTATGCTTTCAGAAGAGCTTAGACCCGGTATAAACGTTCTGTCATTATCTCAAGACATGTAGCACTTATACTGTTGCTGAACCAGAACTTCTCTGTGATCCGTTTTCATTTCTCCAGCAAGACCAAGAACTGTCAGTCCTGCGGGAAGAACTAGGCCTGATTCAGAGTTGGGAATAGAGAGAGAGAGAGAGAGAGCACTAAACTGTGTACCTGGACAAACCATGTTACAATGCAAGGGGTGTAAAACTGTAAATACATACATTTTTTTGCATGTAGGGTAAATACTGGCTGCTTTTAAATGTAGTTCACAAATACTGCACAGCTTTATTATTACTCTACAAATTAGATGTCAGTTTGGACACCTCCCTCCCAAATCTAAATCTCTCTGCACATTTTAAATCTGCCCCACCTGCAGTGCAGCATGGTGTCACCAAGATGATCAGTAGAGCGAGATCTCGCTCTCTCTCTCTGGGCACGATTCAGTGGCGCTCGCAAAAAGCGAGCGCTCGCTCTGAATCAGGGCGGGCGCTATTTTTTTTAGGAGTGGCCTCCTGGCCGCTCACATAGCTGTGGGTGACCACCCACAGCTATAGCGAGCGGCCATGATGATGGTCGCGATGGTCAAGACCATCAGGCTTGCGACGAGACCCTTGTGGTAAGGGTCTCGTTCATCGCAAGCCCCAGAGAGCTTTCGGCTCTAACAGAGCCGAAAGCTCTCCACTGACATCACTTGTGATGTCAGTGGGGTCGCCCCCAAACGGCAAGCGTTCCCTAGGGAACGCCTCCATTTGGGCAGCCACCCCCCCGGCCCGCCCACCAAACGGGGCGAGCTGTCACTCAACATCAACAGCTCGCCCCCTTTGGTGCGAGACATGGAGCGACGGATTGCCCATCGCTAGCCGGGTCTTGCGCATGCGCTGTGGGCCACCATCGACCATGTTGCGAGCGCTCTGAATCAGGCCCTCTATTCCCAGGTCTGAATTAGGCCCTAAAACCATATTGGTTTCCTGGCTTGTAGGACTTCAGTGCACGGCCAATAAAGGGTTTACCATAACCTCCGCCTTTTCCTTACTGGTGAAGATCGTTTAAAGCAAAATATACTGGGAATGCAAATTATGTAGATGGTAATTTATTACTAAAGACAGGGCTAGACAAATCCCAAGTGCCAGATGGCCAGTGCATCAAGACTGCAGCACCTGCATTTTCAGTCATTTCCATAGATGTGACTCTTTCCTGCGGCAGTATACTTACTTTCATATGCTAATACGACAATCCGCAAACCTAGGCTGCCCTCTGTTCTAGCATCCGCAGATGCAACCATCATCATCATTTGCATAGACACCTATACCAGCCCCACACTAGGTAAAGAGAGCCTTCAAAAACAGGTTTCCAATCTCCGTACATATGCCTCAGAATCGCTTGGAAGTTTAGATACATGCCCAGGACACTCCCATCTGAAACAGCTGCTCAGTGAGTCTTGAACCGCGTAAATCAGTGGTCTCCATTTGCACAAGATATGCGACACACATGCACCAACTTGTGACTTCAGACATATTGCGCAGCGCATGTGCACGCCATGTTTTGTCATTCAAACGCAATCGGCTCAAAATTGCAAAATGCGTGTAGACTACCCCTAATATTTGCTAGAGAAATCATTAAGTTGCTCTGACTACTTGGCCATATTTAAGAGAATGTTTCCCACATACCAAATTTATTGTATAAGTAAACTGCCCTGTAAGCAATGGCCTATAACTGATCTAACTTCTATAATCACGTTACACATTATAGGCAATCAGAAACGGATTTGAAAACCAGCTGTAAACAATTTCTTGTGTCATTAGTAGACAGAGCACCGAACCGTTCACTCACAGGGAAATAGTGTTAGCTCCTAGGCGGCAGGAGCGGACAGGTGGGACTGATAATAAATCTGCATAAGCAACCCATATATCGCTATGGCATAGGACAGCGTTTCCCAAATGCATTCCTCAGGGAGCACTAACAGTGCATGTTTTCCATTTTTCCTAGTTGCTGCACAGGTGGAGCTAAGTATTTCACTTGTGATTCTGTGAGGATAACTGGAAAACATGCACTGTCAGTGCTCCCTGAGGAATGAGTTTGGAAAACACTGGCATAGGACAATAAGCCTCTTACGCTGAGTTATCTAAAACATTTCCCTTCTCCGTGTTCAGTTGGACATATAGAAGCTCGCTGGTATGATGCAAGTCCTCACAGTCTCCAATGGCAGTAGAAGCAGCTCTGACCCCTGCTGGCTTAGAGAAGCGGTAATCTGACTGATCAGCACGTACCGCATGCAGGAGCCAGTGGATAAATGAAAACACAGATCCCATGCAGCCCATGTGCCTCACTCTGCTACTGCTGCTTTATCCGTTTTGTAGGTGGACTACTGGCAAACGTCCCATTCTTTACATCGTCATCATCGCTGTCGTCCTCATCATCATCATCATCATCGTTTCCCTCATCCGCATCCTCTTCATCGTCAACTTTTCAAAGATAAAATACCAGTCAGTATCAGTCATCCCAATGAGTCAGAATTGACAATTTTACTTGTATCAAAGTGCATCTTTCTGCATTGCCCCCATAGACATTTCCGAGGGACCGACCTGAATCCTAGGAGACCGCCAGTCACTGTTGTAGTACAGGAGGGCACTTTGCTCTTATTACAATCAGTTTTAGGACTATGACATAAAAGTCTTATAACTAAAGTAAAGAGTCTGCATTCCATACTGTCTAGTCCATAAAGTGAAGCAAGGGATGAATCCTACTGTACAGTATGGATGGTATTGTGTTACTGCAACAGTACTCTGCAATGTACAAATGAAGCCCAAACCTCATCTATACTCTTTCATTTTCTGATCAATGTTCATAAGGTGTATGAATTGGGGTAACAGATCTATAATTATCGGTGTATTGGATAACTTGGTAATCATGAAGCATTGTCCTAAATTATTATTATGAGTAGAAGACAAATCAGTCTACTGCTAGAGTAATTTATGGTTCTAATGCAATACATTCCTAGTTTGTTACTGATGTCAGTAGGGAAACAAAGGGTATAACTGGTGTCACTAATGCCCCTTTCACATCTCAAACCCGGGTCCGAACAGGGATATTGAACCCTGTTCCAACCCTTTCACACTGCACTTTTGACCTGGGTTGGCCCTTTTCCAAAACTCTGTGGATGTCATTTTAAATAGACTTTTAGGCTCAGAAAGATGAGGTGTCAGAAAGAGACCACTCTTTCTCTGTGTAGTGTGCTGGCAGGGCGCAGGCTTCCGATTTCATCAAGGCATACAAAAAGCAGCCAATCAGCACTTTTCCCTGAGTCCCAGGTTGAATAAACCCAGGTTAGACACTTTTAAGTGCACATAGATCCGAGTCCGACCAGTGTTTAACACCGCTTATAACCCAGTTTGCTCGACCCGAGTTATTCCAAAGTGGTTGAGAAATCTCAACACGGCAGTAACCAGGGTTATTTTGGAGATGTGAAAGGGGCATAAGATAACCAAGTGTATAACTGGTGTCAGATAGCAAAGTGTACAACTTGTGTATTTTGAGTAGGTTAATTGGAGAATCTGGATAGATAATTACCAAGTACCCGTACATTGAATTTTATACTGAGTACTCATTGTTCTGAGTAAATCCATACCAAGCTACTCCTCATGCATGTTTTAAAATAAGTCCTTCAGATTACTGTTTTAGGTGCTTATCCAGGATGCATATTCTTGTTTTACATTCATAATGTCCACAAGCAGGAAATCCGCAGCATGTTTACAGCTATGCTGCCGACACCGGTAAAATGTTGTAAGCTGCATTTTAACTTTGCCGGTATACTGGCGCCAGCATATCGCTGCCAATCTCCTGCTTGTAGACATTATGTATGTTGATATGAAGAATGCATACATATTGTTTATCCCTTATTATAAATGTAAGGTTAAATTGAGTTATAGTTAACAGC
This sequence comes from Taudactylus pleione, assembly GCA_031769625.1. NCBI lineage: Eukaryota > Metazoa > Chordata > Amphibia > Anura > Myobatrachidae > Taudactylus > Taudactylus pleione. Next base: position 2,268,821 of record JAUIMM010001300.1, read on the forward strand.
CTGACCTCCCTGGTGGGATACATGGACCACAGGCTGAGAAACTCTAAACTGGCAGACAGAGGCCAGTACCTAAACCACTACCATCAGCTCAGAGTTGGGTTAAAGAGGGGAGTGGGCATGTGCCCTGGTCCCTCTCTATCAGGAGTCCTTTGTATCAGGTATCCCCGTTCTTGCTGGCACCTGCTGCTGACCCTTCCTGTTGGCCTCTAACCTGCTGGATATTCCTACACTGCAGTAACTCTCATGCGGACATGAAGCATTCCAAATCACCCACCACAGGATCGCGTGCTGGTGAGCGGAGCAATCCTGCCTCCAGGTGCAGACACTAGTGATAAGCTGCACAGCTGCAGCATTCCTGCACTCCAGGAGCCTGTTTGGCGGCTCCCGTAGTCGTCTGACAGTTTCACAAAAAGGTCCCAAGCAAGGAGAAAGGAGACTGCACCAGTTATGCAAGTGATGTATATACCCCCCTCCGAATAGGGTAGTGTTTCCCAACTCCAGTCCTCGGGACACGCTAACGGTACATGTTTTCCAGATCTCCTCGGTATCACAGGTAAAACAATTAGCAATATCTGTGGATCTTTTAAAACGTATCAGCCGGTAGTGCGTACACCTGTGCACCAACTAAGAGATCTGGAAAACATGTACTGTTAGGGGCACTAAGGACTGGAGTTGGGAAACAATGCTAAGTATAGGGCTCGCTGGGACTTGTAGTCTCACAACAAGCTCAAACCTTTGCCGGACAGCAGACAGAGGTATAATAAATATATGGCGGGTGCTGTGCGGGCAGCAGATGGGACTGTACTGGGAACGCTCCCAATGGTATAGATGGGGAATGACCCCCCCCCCCCAGAGCACAGGCCAAGGGTGCATGTACACATTACCAAACAGGGAGGGGAGAACGGGTAACCGGGTCAGACCTGGGCTGCGGGCGGCTCCTCTCTCCTGTACCACCAGCTGGCTGAGCTCGGACGACACTTCGCCCTGCAGACGCTCCAGACCCCTCAGCAGCCCCTTCAGCGTCCGCTCACAGCTCACCCGGAACGGACGGCAGCTCCCAGCTCTGTCTGTCAGCTCCGCACTCAACTCCATGCTGGTTCCCGTCACGGACTGATTACGTCATTCCCTAGCGCCGCCGGCGCCACATTGAAGTCTGGCAAAAAAAAAAAAAAAAAGCCCCGTCGCCAAGCGTGACCTATGGTGACAGCGGGAAACTGGTCCATGGCTAAGCCCCGCCCCCGGCTGCCTGCGTACGCGATTGGTTGATCGGTTGCTATGACAGCACACTGTGGCGCCACACACAGGCTGCCGCCCGCGCTGACTAGTTCCGCCCGCCGCCAGCGGAAGTGTCTGTCTCTGTGTCTCCTCCTCTCTCTGGGCTGATGGCGGCAGAAGATGGGCAGCGGGAGAAGCTGAGCGCGGAGGAGGCGCTTGCCGAGGACCCGGTGCTGTGCCTGCAGGATGTGCTGGAGGAGGACGATGCCCTGGAGGATGAGGCCAGCGCCGTGCTGGCGGGAAGCGACGCCGAGAAGTGCTCTTACCCCGAGGTAACGAGGAGATCCCCAAATACCTAACCCTCTGCAACAAGCTCCTGTAATACAGACATTTCCCAATACTGGAGACCCCCCCCCATATCTCCTGACAAGGACCCCCTAATATTGGGGACACCCCTCACTCCATGTCCTGACCGGGATCCTCTAATACTGGGACCCCCTCCCCCCAATTTCCTGACCGGGTTCCTCTAATACTGGGACCCCCTCCCCCAATTTCCAGACCGGCATCCTCTAATACTGGGACCCCCTCCCCCAATTTCCAGACTGGCATCCTCTAATACTGGGACCCCCTCCCTCCATCTCCAGACCGGGATCCTCTAATACTGGGACCCCCTCCCTCCATCTCCAGACCGGGATCCTCTAATACTGGGACCCCCTCCCTCCATCTCCAGACCGGGATCCTCTAATACTGGGACCCCCTCCCTCCATCTCCAGACCGGGATCCTCTAATACTGGGACCCCCTCCCTCCATCTCCAGACCGGGATCCTCTAATACTGGGACCCCCTCCCTCCATCTCCAGACCGGGATCCTCTAATACTGGGACCCCCTCCCTCCATCTCCAGACCGGGATCCTCTAATACTGGGACCCCCTCCCTCCATCTCCAGACCGGGATCCTCTAATACTGGGACCCCCTCCCTCCATCTCCAGACCGGGATCCTCTAATACTGGGACCCCCTCCCTCCATCTCCAGACCGGGATCCTCTAATACTGGGACCCCCTCCCTCCATCTCCAGACCGGGATCCTCTAATACTGGGACCCCCTCCCTCCATCTCCAGACCGGGATCCTCTAATACTGGGACCCCCTCCCTCCATCTCCAGACCGGGATCCTCTAATACTGGGACCCCCTCCCTCCATCTCCAGACCGGGATCCTCTAATACTGGGACCCCCTCCCTCCATCTCCAGACCGGGATCCTCTAATACCGTGGACCCCCTCCCTCCATCTCCAGACCGGGATCCTCTAATACCGTGGACCCCCTCCCTCCATCTCCAGACCGGGATCCTCTAATACCGTGGACCCCCTCCCTCCATCTCCAGACCGGGATCCTCTAATACCGTGGACCCCCTCCCTCCATCTCCAGACCGGGATCCTCTAATACCGTGGACCCCCTCCCTCCATCTCCAGACCGGGATCCTCTAATACCGTGGACCCCCTCCCTCCATCTCCAGACCGGGATCCTCTAATACCGTGGACCCCCTCCCTCCATCTCCAGACCGGGATCCTCTAATACCGTGGACCCCCTCCCTCCATCTCCAGACCGGGATCCTCTAATACCGTGGACCCCCTCCCTCCATCTCCAGACCGGGATCCTCTAATACCGTGGACCCCCTCCCTCCATCTCCAGACCGGGATCCTCTAATACCGTGGACCCCCCTTCTCCAGACCGGGATCCTCTAATACCGTGGACCCCCCTTCTCCAGACCGGGATCCTCTAATACCGTGGACCCCCCTTCTCCAGACCAGGAAACACTGATATTGGAGACCCCCATTCCTCCATCTCCTGACCGGGATAAGCTAATACTGGGGAGCCTGGCTGGTTACTCTAATACTGGGGAACCCCTCCTTCCATCTCCTGACTGTGATTCTCTAATACTAGGGACTCATCTAATCTCTAGGCCAGGATACTAATACTGGAGAACCCCCTCCTGACCAGGATCCTCTAATACCAGAGCCCCCCCCCCAACTTTGGATCTCTGGTGCCTTGCTGTACCTGGATACTTGCGCTTACAGACCATAACACCATATTGTGCCCTGAGGGGCTCTCCTGCGGTCAGAGTGTCTATCAGCTGTGCATGACTGTGTATCCTAATTGCAGCTCCCTATTGTGTTTCTATAGAGCTATGTGAAGAGACAGGCCTTGTATGCGTGTAGCACATGCACCCCAGATAAAGAAGAGCCTGCCGGCATTTGCTTAGCGTGCTCCTACACGTGTCATGAAGGCCACGATCTGTTTGAGCTGTATACAAAGAGGTATGCATTGCATCCACCCTTTTATTTGCTGGTAGAACCTGTGTCCAACTTCTTAAATATTCATAATTATTATTTTTATTCTTTGCAGGAACTTTCGCTGCGACTGTGGAAATGACAAATTTAAACACTTAAAGTGCAAATTGTTTCCTGTACGTATATAGGTGTTTAATTTCTGCACCAAGATGCACACGCATTATATATCCATGTTTAGTATAGACTGTTATAGCACCTTTGACAGAACCGCATGAGACAAAGTTTTTGTATGATAGCAAAGGAAAGTTAAAGTACATCCCCCCCCACATTTATAGGCTATCCCCCAATGTGTCATTATTAGGTGAATGCTGTTCAGTCCACTGAGGATCCTGCAGACATGGGAGTGACACTCGTCATTACACAGCTCTTTCCTGACTGTGACATAGCAGAGAAGCTGTACCTTACCTGTGTGGACCTGAAGTGTCCATGTATAATATGATTATTTGTTTTGTCTTTAGGAGAAGGAGAAACTTAACACAGACAATAAATATAATGAGAACTTCTTTGGTTTGTACTGCACCTGCAAAAGGCCTTACCCCGACCCAGAAGATGAGGTGAGCAGTGTGGCGAATAGTGTGTCCCTTGTAGTGTTCTCTTGCTGTAGTAGTGTGTGTATGTATGTATGTGTTATATATATATATATCACAACCCTGTCCTGTAGCTTCCGCCATCTCCAGCGGTTTTCCCAAACGGATTCTTGTTTACGGTCAGGCCTGGTGGCGTTACCCTTTGAACAGTGCTTTAAAGAGGGTTTTGCGATTTCCTCCCATGGTCTGATGTTTTTTTCTTATCGCGTTCTACTGTAAGCAATAGGTGGCTGTGTTATCACTCATTTTTCTAATAGTGTTGTCTACACGGGATGCGGTGAGGTTCCCGACAAGCAGGATACCGTCTGCCGGAACCCCGGCATCGGATTCCCAAACGCCGAGACAACACAGGCGCCAAAATTCTGACATGACTTGGGATGCCGACGTTGGGATCCCGACAGACGGCATCCTGATCGTAAGGGCACTATGGAAAGGTATCAGCCGTGGGGGGGAAGGACTTGGGTTTAGGTGCCCTAGGGGGAGTTAGCGTTAGGCTCAGGGTAGGGGGGAGGTTAGGTTCAGGCACCACTGGGGGGGTGTTAGTTAGGCAATAAGGGGGGAGGGTTTAGGCACTTCCCAGGAGGGTTAGGCTGCGGGGTAAGGAGGGTTAGTATTAGGGTACAGGAAAGGAGGGTTAGGGGGTAAATAGGACTGGGGAGCATTACTTCCCGTTCCCCTGTCGGGATTTGAACCTTTGGGATGCTGCTGTCGGTGTGCTGACAGCCGGCATCCCGTCCATCGGTGTTTCATACCAATTCCGTCTATGCAGCCTGTGTTGTATGAGCCAGGCTTATTGAGTGACTGCTGATAACCAACTGCTGGGCATGACTCTTGTAGGGGCACTGTGGGTCTCGTGTATGAGCTGGAAAGAACATTCCCCGCAGCAAGGTTTCTGCAGGACTCTTGTCTGACTCGCTCCTACATTAGGTGCATGCCCACATTTGTTTTTGGGAGTTGCCCTGGAAAATGACGCTGCTCCTGCTTCTTGGAATTGTTGAGCTATACATTTGCTTGGTGGAAAAGAGTGAAATCACAACGTCCACACCAGCAAATTAGTTTAGTACAAACCCCCTTTCCTCCTGCAATAGGGGGGTGCACATGGCGGGTAATGCGCATCCTTCAGGTGGCAGGGTAATGGAAGTACACCTGACCCCATCACTCCTTTTAAAAACCCCTGTCCCAGTGGTCAGTTTTTCTAAGGCAGTCACCATGTGGCTTTGTGCCCTCCGCTTTTATATTCGGCTTGTGTTCTTTAACAATTCCTGATCACCTCCGTTCCTAAATCAAGGGACAGCCACAGCTTCAGCTCTAGTACTTTGTACCCTCTCTCCCTCCCCCTGTCATCAGTTGTACTGGTGAGTCGAACTTGAGGATGCCTCTGACTGCCAGGTTATGCTGGGATTGATAGTTCCACAACAACCGGTGGGGGTCACTGCTTGCTTTCCTGTTGTTAGGTGCTGATAGGGAGTTGTTAAGGTGATTTTATTTTGGAAGATAATACATATATGTAATATAGTTTTTTCTTTTAGACCCCGGATGAGATGATTCAGTGCATTATTTGTGAAGACTGGTTCCATGGACGGGTGAGTTCTGGGATTGATTGGCTTTACTGGTTTTCTTACTGGGTCTTGTTTAAAATCCTTTTGCTGGTGTTTGGTCTGTTTGTTACTGTGAATGTTAGAAATGTGGAATTAATTTTCTCCCTGTTTTGTCATGTAACATCAAATCTAAACCATTTACATACTGAAGTAACATTTTGAAGTGTAGTGTTCCCGCTAGGCTGTTTTAGCGGGGTGCGGCGCCCTGCCCTCCTTCTGGAGGGGAAAAAGCACCCTGCCCTCACAGCCTGCGGGTGCCGTTCTGACCCGTGGGACGCAGTGTCCCGCGGGTGGAGAAACATGCGGTGTCCCGGTCACCGCCGGAGAATAGACGTCGGGCGCGTGCGCCCGGCATTTATTCTCCCTTTCTGCAGTGCTTGGGGGCTGCCCGGCATGTCTGTAAGCGCCGGGCACGCCCCCAAGTATGACGAACAGGGGGGCGCCTCTTATAGACACGCCCCCTTTTCATGACCACGCCCCCTTTTCGGGCAAGGCGCGCGCATAAGGTTGCCCTCTCTAGCTCCGGCACCTGCCTGCCGCCGGAGCTAGAGTGAACACTAGAAGTGATTATATATGAATGTCATAAATGCTATATTAAACTTCTTTTGTTATATTATGTATGTAGTTGAATTTGTCAGTAAAACAATTTAGCCTGCTGTTGGCAGGGAGAGGATTTAGTGTTGCGTTGTCTTTGTTTCAGCATCTCGGGGAAATTCCACCTGAACATGTGGAGAGTCTGGAGATGGCGTGTCCGGGCTGTATGGGGCGATGTTCCTTCCTCAGGGCTTACTCTGCCAAGATAGGAGGTAAGACCCATACTGACTGGTAATGCAGCCTCCGTAGAGGAGCACTACCCTTGCTGTAGTTCCACTGGGTTTCTATCTAAACCCTGCACCCAGCTCATGACATCCAGGCAGTCATCCTACAGGACAAACCTTTATTTACCGATTCTTAAATGGTATGTAGTCATTGGGGGGAATTCAATTCAACGCGATGTTGAACAGCCGCGGGAGGGAGCTCTCGCAGCTATTCAATACACCGCACTGTTTGGGCACGCTAAGGATTTCTTCTCGCACCCCCCTGGGGATGTGAGGAGGAATCCAACCGAGGTGCCGGGTGCGTAGCTGTTTCTCTGCTTAGCGCGGCGCTAACGTGCGCCCGGCACTTTGGTCAGAGAATGCCAGTTAATGCGCCTTAACACCCTTGTTAAGGCGCGATAGGCGCTATAACCGGCATTCTCCGACCACATAGCGCACTGAATTGAAGAGCGCCGGGAGCTCGCTCCCGGCGCTATTCAATTCGTGTTGAATTGAATCTCCCCCATTATGTCCACAGTCAAAAAGTTGACACCATACTGTGAACAGTCAACATTTCAACAAAAGAAATGTGTTAGGCTGAACGGCGGTGGGTGTTGACATTCTTTACCTGTCTAGATAATGAACGTCTGCAAAACATACCCAGCTATTTTATATACAGAGGGGGGAATATAATGGTGTCTGATTTTTGCAAAAGAGACAACTTCTCTGCTGGATTTAAAAAAACAAAAAACAAAACCAGTTTTATCTAAAAGACAAATTGCTTGATCCTGCCGGAAAATCGGTAATTTATGCAAAACCAGACACTATTCCAATCCCCGCATAGACTCACCCAGTCATTATTGGGATGGATCAGCATGGCTTCTTTTATCAGGAGTTTGTTATATTACTGTTTATTTGATTTGTAATTGCATTGGCTTCAGCCCTGTACCTGTACCTCACCTGGTGATCTGTTACGTCATTGTCACCCATAGTCTTGTAACTGATATAGATGTAGCCATTATTTCTACATTTTATAAATATCTTACTGACACTTTTTCAGTTCCTGGCGTCACTAAGATCATCCCAGCAGACACGGGCCACGAGGACATTAAAGTTGATGAATGCCCAGAGGAAACGGCCAATATCGTGAATAATCCAGGTATAAAGAGAGAAGAGGAGAAGCCGGGAGAGGCCAGTCCACACGATGTAAAGAAGGAGGAGAAGCAGAGTTCCCCATCCAGCAGTGCCAATTGTAATCAGGTACTGCCAGGAGCCCCCGACATCTTCAGCAGGGACACACACTACTTGATTTTATAAAATGGATTATCCTTCGCATTACCATTGTTATAGATACATTAGCTGAAGTACCTGGCATTGTCTGGGTTTAAATCTTCAAGCTGTTAAGTATTATTTTTTTATAATATTTTATTTTTTTATATGATGTCGTCCAAATCCATCCAGTGGAAGCCCCAGAACAGGCTCCCTGGGTCAAAGTTCTGGCTGGTGCATTCTGCCATGAGGTCCGACTGGGATCCCAACCACGCCATTAGGCATCCCATATCAATTTGCGCTCACCTTTTGAAATGTCGCTGGGTGATAATAAGTGTGCAATAGTTAAATGATGACTATAATAGGTTAAAAATGGTGATTACATTTTATTTAAGCCCATTTAATATACATGTAAATAAGGACAGACAGACTGACTGACATGAATACAGTAGGGAGGGGAGGAGGGTGAATAAGAAACTAAATCTATATACATTTGTGGAAATATATTTATTTAAAAAAATGAAATCGATGATAAGAGATGGCAATAATGGTCCAATGTATAAAAAAATATACAAATTTATATAAAAAAAAAACAATAGTTTATACAGGTGTTCTTAGAGACCGGGAAGGATCCTGATTAACTATATGGGGACTAATAATGACAGTGAGGGAAAGACACAAGGGGGACAAACATATATTCTGAGAGTGGTGTTTAGTATTTCTACTTCAGGGTCCATAGGGTATCCACAGGATACCTTGGGGTATAGGTGTGACGTCAGTCGCAGGGCACCAAAGAGTTAAGCTTTCAGCCTCCCAGGATGCACTAGGTCCCCCTCCTATACCCCGCCCCCGGGCCAAGGCACCTCAGTTTAGTTTGGTGCCCGGCCGGAGTCGGGTGCACCTGTTGGAGTGGGGGCTAGAAGAGCCCCTGAAGCTTATTCTTCATGCAGCTGTGGCTGCACAACTGGATGTACAGCATGGACAGTCAGTCCTGACATCCATGCTGTCTTCCCTACACCCCGCCGGTACCAGAACGCCGGTACTGATCCGGGGATGCTGGTGGGCGTCTGGGGTCACAGCTAGCGGTGACCCCAGATGCTCCGGACCATGGCCGGATTCAAGGGGGACAGAGGTAAGCGGTGGGTCCCCGCTGATCACATGGTCCTAAGTCCCCAGGCAGGGGGCTCCCTGGGGACTGGCTGCAGCGTGGAGCCAGGCGACCAACCTGCGCTTCCACTACCCCCTGGGACAGCGGACCGCAGCAGAGCGGTAGCGCTGCGGCGTCCCAGGGGTTAAATGCATGCCAGGGGAGCGCGCCTTCCCTGTCTCACAGCCGGCGCCTCCCCCGCTGCACACAGCCCTCTCTGCATGCTGCCGACTGGTCCTGTGGCAGCGCTCCTCCCCCAGGCCAGCCTCCTCTCTGCTCCTCGGCGGCCATCTTCTCCAGAACGCATGGTGAACGCTGCTGGAAGCGCTGGACGGAAGCATCGTGGTCTGGGTCCCCCCGCATACCTCTCCTCCGCTGTGGTCAGGTCTGTGTATGCAGCGCTGTGTCCTACCAGGCCCTGTGTCTGTGTAGTTGAGTGATCAGCGCTGTTAGTGCAGGAATTGTTATTTCTCTGCATTGTATGTGACTGTGCTAGCGCTGCTGCCTGTAATCTTTTCTTCATCTAAACTGTCAGCTTTATTACTGTCCCTGTTCTTTCTGCTAAAGCCCTTGCGGTGCGGTGCTGCAGGGTGGTCTCTCGCCTATTTAATACTTAATTGGTGAGAGAGGTCACATACGTGGTGCCATCATGTCTGAAAGTGATTTTCCCCTCCGGCTACAGTGTACCACGTGCAAAGTACCGTTAGCGGAGGGGGAGGGTAGCGCGGAGGGCCTTTGCCGGCAGTGTTTGTCCATGGCGCGGCCTATTACGGTTACAGCACCGGTACAGGAGCCGCCCTGGGCTTGTTTCGCTCAGGCGTTAACAGCTTTAGTGGGCCAGTTAGCTCCGCAGCCCGCGTTTACTCCGATGGGTTTGTCCCAGCAGTCTGTGGTGTCGTCACCCATGCAGGGGTTCCCACGACAATTGGTGGTACCCCACAGTCTCCCTATTTCCCCGCTCCCGGGTTCTCAGGAGCCAGCGTGGGTTAACTCCCTGACGAGTTCTGTACAGCACTTGTCGGATGTGTTGCAAGGGGAGTCTGTGATGCGGTCTCCTAAAAGGCCGGTGGCGTCTCTGTCCGCTCCTTATGAGGATGACGAAGGGACGTCTGATGATGGGGAGATTCTAGATCCTTACGATCAGGAACCTCTCCATACTAAGGACGCTGATGCTAAGTCCAAAGTATATATTCCTGGACTTATTCGGGCGGTCCGCACAGCCTTGGTGATTGAGGACGAAGTTCCCCCAGCGGCTAAATCTAAGTATGCCTTTTTCAAAGATGTGAAGGGCGATGCCACAGTCTTTCCTCTTTCGGGTCAGTTGGTGGACCATTTAGAGGAGGCGTGGAAACAACCTGGCAAAAGATGCCAGCCGCAGAGACGCCTGGCGGTGGCTTATCCGTTCGCGGATAATTATTTTGCGAAGTGGGAATCCCCTCCACAGGTGGATTCTCACGTGACCCGTCTTGTCCGTAGTGCCACATTGCCGATGCCATCCATGTCCTCCCTTAAGGATGCTACGGACCGCAAGGTAGAAATCTGCCTGAAGTCCGCTTATTCCCTTGCAGGGGGGGCAGCACGGCCGGCTATGGCCATTTGCTGGGTTGCCAGAGCGATGGAGCGCTGGGCGGATTCATTAGAGGCTTCTTTTGAATCCGACTGTCCGGCCGATCAGGCGGAGTTGATTGGCAATCTCCGTGATTCGGCCACCTACATCAACGAGGCGGCTCTAGACATTAGTACTCTGGTGTCTAGAATTTCTTCAGCAGCGGTAGCTGCTCGTCGCACCTTGTGGCTGCGATCCTGGAAGGCGGACGCAGATTCCAAGAAAGGTCTGGAAGCGTTGCCGTTTACCGGAGAAGTTCTCTTCGGTCCGGATCTGGATAAGATTGTGGCCACGCTGGCGGCAGCCAAATCTGCCTGTCTCCCGTCGGCCGCTGCTCCTTCTGGTTCGGGACCATCGTCCTTTCGGTCATCTAGGGCCCAGGGCAGGCCCAAACCACAGTCGTTTCCTCGACAGGCTGGCCCTAAGAAATCGGTCAAGCCCCGGAAGCAGGCATGGAGTACCAGACGTCCGGCCCCCAAGCCAGATGACAAGCCTGCGGCCTGACGGTCCGGGCCTCCCTTTGGGGGATCCCAGGGTGGGAGGCCGCCTGCTACAGTTCGCCCAGTGTTGGTCGACCACTACAACAGACACTTGGGTTCTGGAGGTGGTTTCCCACGGATACGCCCTCTCCTTCCGGCACAGACCCCCGGCTCGCTTCTTCACCACGGGTCTCCCATCAGACCGGAACAAGGCTACGGAGCTGCGGAAGGTATTGCACACTATGCTCCAGGCTGGAGTTATAGTGGCGGTTCCATTCTCCCAGAGGGGCCAGGGTTTCTATTCAAATCTATTTTTGGTACAGAAACCCAATGGGTCATATCGTCCGATTCTCAACCTCAAAGCACTCAACAAGTCTTTGCGGGTCCCGAAGTTTCGGATGGAGACCCTACGGTCCATCATTCTGGCGCTGGAACCTGGGGACTACTTGGTGTCATTGGACATACAGGACGCTTACCTGCATGTCCCTATTCTTTGGCGCCATCAACAGTTTCTCAGGTTTGCAATCAGCAGCGACCACTTCCAGTTTCGGGCGTTACCTTTTGGCCTGGCAACAGCACCACGTGTTTTCACCAAGGTGATGGCGGTCATGGCGGCTTCTCTGCGGCTGCAGGGAGTCCGCATGTTGCCGTATTTGGACGACCTGTTATTGGTGGCAGGATCTCCAGAGCTCCTGTTACGCCACTTGGACCTGACCATTGCACTGCTGCAACGGCACGGCTGGCTAATCAACTGGCAGAAGTCCACTCTAATCCCGTCTCGGAGGATTCTGCATCTTGGAGCCTTATTGGACTCGGGACAGCAAAGGATCTTCGTGACGGAGGACAAGATCTCTGCTTTACAGTCAAGGGTGCGCAGTTGTCTGCACAGCCGCCGGGTGTCCTTACACTCGGCGATGAGGTTATTGGGCTCCATGGTGTCGGTGTTCGACATGGTGGAATACGCCCAGTTTCACTCCAGACCTCTGCAGCACCTGATCCTGTCCAAGTGGAACGGGCTGACTCAGTCTCTGAAGTCCCAGACGATTGTGCTCACCCAGGAGGTTCGCCTGTCCCTTACGTGGTGGTTACAGACGACCCACCTCAACAAGGGACGTCCGTTCTGGGTTCCAAATTGGGTCCTGTTGACAACGGACGCCAGTCTTCGGGGCTGGGGAGCAGTTTCGGGTCCACACTTGTTCCAGGGCAGGTGGACGCCGACAGAAGCGGAGCTTCCAATAAATATCTTGGAACTCCGTGCGGTCTTCAATGCTCTCCAGCAGGCACAGCGGTTTCTCCAGGGTCGCCCGGTGCAGGTCCAGTCGGACAACGCTACCACCGTGGCCTACATAAACAGGCAAGGAGGAACTCGCAGTCGGGCGGCTCTCGTAGAGGTCTCTCGGATCCTGGTTTGGGCGGAGCGCAATCTTCCGGCCATATCAGCGGTCTTCATCCCGGGAGTGCTCAATTGGGAGGCGGACTTTCTAAGTCGCCAGGACGTTCATCCGGGGGAATGGTCCCTGCACCCGGACGTTTTTCAACTACTGGTGGACAGGTGGGGTCTTCCAGAAATCGACCTCATGGCGTCCCGGCACAACAACAAGTTGCCGGTGTACGGGTCTCGCACAAGAGACGAAGGGGCGTCTCTGGTGGATGCTCTGTCCGTCCGGTGGACGTTCCGGTTCGCATACCTGTTCCCTCCGGTCTCCCTTCTTCCACGGGTAATCCGGAAATTCAAACAGGAAGGAGGGACGCTCCTGTTGATAGCTCCCGCGTGGCCCAGACGGCACTGGTTCTCAGACCTTCAGGGTCTGTCCGTGGACATTCCTCTGCGGTTGCCGCTACGACCGGACCTTCTGTCTCAGGGTCCTTGCCTTCACCCGGACCTGACTCGGCTGTCTTTGACGGCGTGGCTGTTGAGACGGCCATGCTGAGGTCCCGGGGGTTTTCCAGCTCTGTGGTGCGTACCATGTTACGAGCTCGGAAACCGTCTTCCGCGAGGATATACCATCGCGTGTGGCATACGTTCTTCCAGTGGTGTCGACCGAGAGGTTATGCACCGCAGGAGTTTCGTCTGTCTCGGATTCTCGCCTTCCTGCAAGCGGGACTAGATCATGGGCTTCGCCTTGCTTCTTTGAAGGTACAAGTTTCGGCCCTATCTGTCTGGTTTCACCGTAGGATTGCTACAATCCCGGATGTGCGCACCTTTATGCAGGGTGTTCTCCGCATTCAGCCGCCCTTTGTTCCACCTGTGGTGCCTTGGGATTTGGCTGTGGTCCTGAGGGCTCTCCAAGGACCGCCGTTTGAACCACTGGGCTCAGTGGATCTTAAATGGCTAACAGCTAAGACTGTTTTCCTTCTGGCCATTGCTTCGGCCAGACGTGTTTCTGAGTTAGGGGCTCTTTCTTGTAGACCCCCTTTCTTGGTTTTTTATGGGAACAGGGCAGTGCTCCGCACTCGGCCCGAGTTTCTTCCCAAAGTTGTTTCCCAGTTTCATATTAACGAGGAAATAGTTGTTCCGGCCTTTAACTCACCGGGTCTTTCCGTGGGTGAGGCCTCTTTGGATGTTGTGCGGGCCTTAAGGACTTATGTTGACCGCACTTCTTCGTTTAGGAAGTCGGACGCTTTGTTTGTCCTCTTTGGCTTCCGTAAAAAGGGTTGGCCTGCTTCAAAGCAAACTTTGGCAGCCTGGATCCGTATGGCTATTTCTGAAGCTTATCTTCATGAAGGCCTACCGGTCCCTCCTTCTCTGAAGGCTCATTCCACTAGGTCTGTGGGTCCTTCGTGGGCAGCTCGACGTGGTGCCTCGGCAGTTCAGATCTGCAAGGCTGCTACGTGGTCTTCTGTCCATACCTTCGTGAGGTATTACAGGTTTGACACCTTCGCCTCTCAGGATGCTTCCTTCGGGCGGCGGATTCTCCTTTCTGCACAGGAGCGTCCCCACCCTTAAAGGATACTGCTTTGGGACATCCCCAAGGTATCCTGTGGATACCCTATGGACCCTGAAGTAGAAAATATGAGATATGGTAAGAACTTACCCTTGTTATCTCTATTTCTACGAAGTCCATAGGGTTCCACAGGACTCCCGCCCTGTCGCACCTGTGCTGCAGATGGGCTTTGCTCTGGTCACCGGTTTTCCGTCTCCCTCTGGTGAGAATGTGATTCTTGTATGTGTCCAGATCTTTGTTCTCTCTCTTCCTTCTCCTCCTCCGGCCTATGGCTTGGTAACTAACTGAGGTGCCTTGGCCCGGGGGCGGGGTATAGGAGGGGGACCTAGTGCATCCTGGGAGGCTGAAAGCTTAACTCTTTGGTGCCCTGCGACTGACGTCACACCTATACCCCAAGGTATCCTGTGGAACCCTATGGACTTCGTAGAAATAGAGATAACAAGGGTAAGTTCTTACCATATCTCATATTATCACTTATATTGCCCACCCCACCGCCTCTGGGAGAGACTGCCAGCCTTCTTACATTAACTGCATGTGGGTAAAGTTCTCTTACGGATGATGCATATATATCTCAAATCCCTATCATTATAAACTACTAGCTGTATTGAGTGCACACCTGAACAGGAACTTTTATTGAAAGTAACTTTCAGACGTCTGAATACAATACTCTCGATTTATGTTTTTCCTTTAATTCTATTTTTCTGGATTCTTAATTTCAGTTTTTTTTTTTTTAAATTAGAAATTTTTTTATACTATTGGACCGCTATTGCTATATCATTTATCATCGATTTTTAGTTTGTACCTATTATTGTCAACATTTAACTATTGCACACTCATCACCCAGCAACATTAATTTCAAAAGGTGAGCGGAAGCTAATCTATATTCTTATCCTATTCCTATGGGAGAGTGGTGACCTCTCCTAGTCTTACAAGCTCCTATCTAGGCTCGTGTATTCCAGAAAGCGCACTGCAAATTTCTTTTCATCCCAAATCAATTGCCACCCTTCTGTGAAGTTTTCATCTAAATCCATCCAGTGAAAGGCCTGGAACAGGCTCCCTGGGTCAAAGTTCTGCCCAGTGTACACCAACAGGAGGTCTGACTGGGACCCTAAAACCCGCCCAGGATCCAACTGGACCCCTTCCCGTTGATTTCATCCCAGTCGGTGCAGGGGTATTTTATATATAAGATGCCTATAGAATTTATATAATATAATTTGTCTATCTTGTACTTTTTTGTTCTCTCTATGTATCCTGTGCATCCCTGTGTGACTTTTCCCTTCTATACTAGGGCCCGACAAATTTTTGTAAAATATAAGAACCAGACCATTGCCACCACTGCGAAATCCAGTTGATAGATTGGAAATCTCGGTTGCCATGGTGACCGGTATTTGTCGAGCCCGGTTCTATACTGTTATACATGGTTGGTTGTGAATAATGCTGTAATTATGTAATTCGGTGATAATCAGGAGTGTCCTCATCATGAGGTGGGTATGTGATAAGTGAATAAGTAACAGAAGTTTCTACTTCAGGGTCCATAGGGGGTCCACAGGGTTGACCTTGGGGGTATAGCTGGATCTGGATCCATGGGCACCACGCAGTTAAAGCTTTAGCTGCTCCCAGGATGCACTTGGGTCCGTCCTCCTCTATACCCCGGCCACAGCACCTCAGTTTAAGTTGGTGCCCGGCCGGAGTCGGGTCACCTGCGCAGGGGGGCTGCAGGAGCAGCCCCCAAAAGCTTTCTATTTTTATTTAAAAAAAAAAAAAAGAGCCTGTTAGATTTTTATTTTAAAACAGAGGCTCTAGTGTGGCAGCGACGGGCTGTCTATGCAGACGCCCACGCTGCCGCTCTCCTTCCCCGCTGGCGCCGCAACGCCAGTACTGCACTGGGGATCGCGGCGGGAGGCCAGAGTCCGTACTAGCCGGACTCTGGGTCCCTCCCTGGACTGCTGCCGGAGTCGCCGGGGACAAGGTAAGCCGCGAGTCGCCGATCAGCGGCGGCTCGCGGGTTTTGCCTGCAAATGCAGTCCTTTGCCCCCGGTCCTAGGGGACAGACCGGGGGCCGCTAGCGGTGGCGGCGGGCTCCCCCTCTGAGGAGGAATAACCCGTGGGGACCACTAGACCACCAGGGATATATGGCAAGCGGGATGTCGGCAAGCGCTGGGGTTAATATGCTAGCCAGGGGAGGAAGCCTTCCCTGTCAGCGGCTCCTCCCCTCAGCTCAGCGCGCCTTTCAGCACGGAGTCTGGCGTCGCTGAGCTGCAGATTCCTCGGCCACTCCTCCTCTGAGGTCTCTGGGGGCCATTTTCTACAAGTGGCAGCGCAGATCTTCAGGGAGCACGCGGACCGGTCCCCCTGTGTACCTCTCCCCTGATTAAGGACAGCGTACACAGCACTATAGCCCTCCCAGACACTGAATCTGGGCAGGTTGATTGTAGTGTAAAGGTGCAGTGAGTATATCTTCTGCATGGTATGTGACTTTTGCTAGTGCTGCCTGTCTGTGCTTATTTTCCGCTTACTGTCAGCTTATACCTGTCCCTTTACTTCTCCTACAAGCCCTACAGGTGTGTGGGGGAGGGGCGTTTCTACTGACCTCACTTATATAGATCACGTATTTGTGAGGTCCGTCACATACAGTTGTGTGCTACACAGTGCCGTATTGTGGGCTGTTGTTTAGCACACCGGTGAGTGCGTTTTCTTCTGCCCTGTTGCCAGATATATTTTTTGACTATATAATATATTCTGTCATGTCAGACGAGGAGGTTGAGCGCTCAGTGGCTCCGGTGTTGGCCTCCTGCGGACGCTGTTCTGCAGGAGTAGATAGGGAGGATTTGTCACAGGATGGCCTGTGTAGTCGATGCCAGGTGGCTCCTGGCCCATCCAGACCTTCTCTGGCGCAGGAACCACCGTGGGCGATGTTTTCTCAAGTGCTGGTGTCTATTGCGGACCGTCTGTCGGTCCTGACTGCTCTCCCTACTAGGGCGTTGCCCCAGCCGACCATCCCCCATTCCCCGGGTGTCCCGCAGTTATTGCGGAGTCCTCCTGGGTCTCAATCAGTAGGTCCCTATGCGGGGTTGCCTATGTATATACAGGCTTCCCCTGTGCCGCAGCAGCCTGTGGTTTCTTTTCAGGCCCCTATGGCGACTCCTCCACCATGGGTGGATGTGCTCTCCAACTCCGTGCAAAATTTGGCGGCCGCTTCCTCGGCTTTTCAGTCAATGTTGCAGACTGACATGCCTTCTAGGATTTCAAAACGCCCACTCATGACACGGGCTGCTCAGGTATCGGACTCAGAGGGTTCCTCAGATGATGGGGAGGTCCCTGATGACACTGACTCGGACGCCTCGGTCCAGGAAATGGATACCAAGTCGTCCATTAATGTGCGAGCACTAGTTAGGGCGGTGCGAGCTATTCTTCTTATAGAGGATGAGGCACTGGTTCCTAAGTCGAAGTTTCCTAGTTTCAAAAAAACTAAGGTGGCTTCTGCGGTGTTTCCCCTGTCGGATCAGTTGACTGATCATATGGCGGTAGCTTGGCAGGCGCCCAGTAAGAGATTCCTTCCTCAGAAGCGGTTGGCTTCTAATTACCCCTTTCCTGAGGCACATTGTAAAAAATGGGAAACTCCACCGGCGGTGGATTCCCATGTCACCCGTTTAACTCGGGGCGCCACCTTACCATTACCGTCGATATCCTCGCTGAAGGATCCCACGGACAGGAAAGTTGAGACTTGCTTAAAGTCTATTTACTCCCTCTCCGGGGCGGTGGCCCGACCGTCCATGGCCATCTCCTGGGTGGCCAAGGCCATTGAGGGGTGGGCCAATGCATTGGAAGATACCTTCCCAGACGACGCTCCGGATGTCCAGCGGGCGTTGTTGGGACAAATGAGGGACGCTGCTTCTTACATTGGAGAAGCTTCTTTAGATGCTAGTCTGCTGACCTCGTGGGTATCGGCTGCAGCGGTGTCTGCCCGCCGATCCTTATGGTTGCGGTCCTGGAGAGCGGACTCTGATTCAAAGAAAGGTCTGGAGGCCTTACCTTTCAATGGGGAATTACTATTTGGTCCGGACTTGGACAAAATAGTGGACACCCTGGCTAAATCCAAGTCGGCCTTCCTCCCTTCGGCGGCACTGCCTGCTAAGGTTCAGAGTTCGGCTTTTCGTTCCTTTCGGGTTCAGGGTAAGGCGAAAGGTCAGTCCTTCCCGAGACAGTCTGCGAGTAAGACGGCCTCTAAACCCAAGAAGCAAGCCTGGAGTGCTCGGCGCCCTTCTTCCAAGCAGGAAGATAAACCTGCGGCCTGATGGGACGGGCCTCCCTCTGGGGGACCTCAGAGTGGGAGGCCGACTTCTTCTATTTGCCCAGTGCTGGCACAATACCACCACGGATGCCTGGGTTCGAGAAGTGGTCTCCCAGGGGTACGCCCTGTCTTTTCGGCACAGACCACCCCACCAGTTTTTCTGCACAAGTCCTTCTCAGGACAAGACCAAGGCGTTACAGGTTCAGGAGGCTATAGAGTCCTTGCTGAAAGCAGGGGTCATTGTTCCCGTTCCTCTATCACAACGAGGGACGGGGTATTATTCGTCTCTGTTTCTGGTGCAGAAACCCAATGGTTCTCATCGCCCTATCCTCAACTTGAAGTCTCTGAACAAATTCCTCAGAGTTCCCAAGTTCAGGATGGAAACGTTACGTTCCATCATTCTGGCGATGGAACCGGGGGATTACATGGTGTCCCTGGACATCCAGGACGCCTACCTCCATGTTCCGATAGCATCTTCACACCAGCGGTATCTGAGGTTCGCTATCCTTCAACACCACTATCAGTTCCGGGCGCTACCCTTTGGTCTCTCCACGGCACCGAGGGTGTTCACGAAGATTATGGCTGTCATGGCCGCACATCTTCGGAACCAGAATGTACGGCTGCTGCCGTACCTGGACGACCTCCTGTTGCTGGCGAGCTCCCCGGAGGTACTGCTTCAACATCTCCACCTGACGATCGCTTGCCTGCAAGCACACGGGTGGTTGATAAACTGGAAAAAGTCCTCCCTGATTCCATCACAGCGGATGGTTCATTTGGGAGCCCTGCTGGATTCGCGTCAGCAAAGGATCTTCCTGACTCCGGAGAAGGTCGCCTCCCTACAGCTGCGGATACGCAGTTGCCGCCTGTCGGTCCATTCGGCTATGAGAGTTCTGGGGTCCATGGTGTCGACAATCGACATGGTGGAATTTGCCCAGTTCCATTCCCGGCCCCTGCAGGGGCTGATTCTATCAGGATGGAACGGGTTACCTCACCGGATCCGCTCTCAGGTGCTGGTGTTGTCTCCGGACGTTCGGCTATCTTTGGCTTGGTGGCTTCAGACAGCTCATCTGGTCGAGGGGCGCCCATTTTGGATCCCGGACTGGGTCCTGCTCACGACGGATGCCAGTCTCCGGGGTTGGGGGGCAGTGACCGGCTCTTTGTCGCTTCAGGGTCGTTGGTCAGCGGAAGAAGCACTTCTCCCCATCAACATCCTGGAACTGCGGGCAGTATTCAGGGCCCTGCAGTCGTCTGGCCCCGCTCTTCACGGAAGGGCGGTACAGGTGCAGTCCGACAACGCCACCACGGTGGCATATATCAACCACCAAGGCGGAACTCGCAGTCAGGCAGCGATGTCGGAGGTGTCTCGTATCCTGACTTGGGCGGAGGGTCACATTCCAGCGATCTCGGCGGTCTTCATCCCCGGAGTCCTCAATTGGGAGGCGGACTTCCTCAGCCGTCACGACGTGCATCCCGGGGAATGGTCGCTTCACCCAGAGGTGTTTCAGCTACTCGTGGACAGGTGGGGACTGCCGGAGCTGGACTTGATGGCCTCCCGTCACAATCACAAGTTGCCCGTTTACGGGTCAAGGACAAGAGACGCAGGTGCAAGTCTGGTGGACGCGCTGTCGGTGAAATGGACGTTTCACCTGGCGTATCTGTTTCCTCCGATATCCCTGCTTCCTCGGGTTCTGCGGAAATTCAAGCAGGACGGCGGCATGCTCGTGCTGGTAGCTCCGGCGTGGCCCAGACGTCCTTGGTACTCCGATCTCAGGAGCCTCTCCATCGACGCTCCGTACCTTCTTCCTCAGCGTCGGGACCTGTTGTCTCAGGGGCCCTGCCTTTACCCGGATCTGGGTCGGCTGTCTTTGACGGCGTGGCTCTTGAGACAGCCGTCTTGAGGTCTCGGGGCTTCTCCAGTTCGGTTATTGGTACCATGCTCAGGGCACGCAAGCCTGCTTCAGCACGGATTTATCACAGAGTGTGGCACACTTACTTTCAGTGGTGTGAGTCCAGACATTATGATCCTCAGGTGTTCCGAGTTTCTAGGATCTTGGAATTTCTTCAGTCAGGATTGGATCTCGGCTTACGCCTTGCATCTCTGAAGGTTCATGTGTCCGCCTTGTCCGTGTGGTTTCAACGGCGGATTGCAATACTACCAGACGTTCACACCTTTTTCCAAGGTGTTCTCAGGATCCAGCCTCCCTTTGTGCCTCCTGTGGCTCCTTGGGACTTGGCGGTGGTGCTACGGGTCCTGCAGGGTCCTCCGTTTGAGCCTCTTGAGGCGGTGGAGCTCAAGTGGCTGACATTTAAGACGGTTTTTCTCCTGGCAATTGCTTCGGCCAGGAGGGTGTCTGAATTGGGGGCGCTTTCCTGTCGCCCTCCTTTCCTGATTTTTCACCAGGACAGAGCGGTGCTCCGCACTCGTCCTGAGTTTTTGCCCAAAGTGGTCTCGAAGTTCCATATTACTCAGGAACTTGTTGTGCCAGCTTTTCAGTCCCCTGATCTTTCAGCTGGTGAGACTTCCTTAGATGTGGTCCGGGCGCTTAGAATTTATGTAGACCGGACGGCTTCGGTTAGGAAGTCTGATTCCTTGTTTATCCTCTTTGGTTTTCACAAGAGGGGTTGGCCTGCCAACAAACAAACGTTAGCCCGTTGGCTTCGTTCCGTTATTTGTGAGGCTTATGCACAGGAGGGCTTACCTGTGCCAGCCTCTGTTAAGGCTCATTCCACTCGTTCTGTGGGTCCCTCTTGGGCTGCTAGACGTGGCGCTTCTGCTGTTCAGCTGTGTAAGGCGGCCACTTGGTCTTCAATTCAAACGTTTTTGAGGTTCTATGCGTTTGACACCTTTGCCTCTCAGGATGCATCCTTTGGGCGCCGGGTACTCCTTTCAGCACAGTAGCGTCCCCGCCCTTAGTTGTACTGCTTTGGGACATCCCCAAGGTCAACCCTGTGGACCCCCTATGGACCCTGAAGTAGAAAACAAGAGATATGGTAAGAACTTACCTTTGTTATCTCTGTTTCTACGAAGTCCATAGGGTCCACAGGGCGCCCGCCCTGACGCACCTGGCTTCAAATGGGCTGTGTGGCTGGTCACCGGTTTTCCGTCTCCCATTTCTGTGAGTATGGTTTCTTGTGTGTTCCAGTCTTCCTTCTCTCTGTTTAGTCTCCTCCTCCGGCCTTGGCTGCTTACCAACTGAGGTGCTGTGGCCGGGGGCGGGGTATAGAGGAGGACGGACCCAAGTGCATCCTGGGAGCAGCTAAAGCTTTAACTGCGTGGTGCCCATGGATCCAGATATACCCCCAAGGTCAACCCTGTGGACCCTATGGACTTCGTAGAAACAGAGATAACAAAGGTAAGTTCTTACCATATCTCTTGTTGTCTGGAGACTGTAGATGTGTGTTATGCTGGAGCTCTCTGGAAGTGACATCACTGGACACAGGTGGGAAAGGTCACCTCACCAACTATGATTGCATGCCAACCTGAAGGAAAAAAAGTCCAAATATCCAACCTCAAACCTTGAGCGGCCTAGTGAAATTACTTGGATTAAGACCACAAAGCAATCCAAGAATATCTGAAGAACAAAAATAACAAGGGCACCTCTTGTGCACCAAGTGGGGGGGAGGAATATAGTTGGAAGTAATTGACCCCGTACCGTTAAGTTTTACTGATTCACATTATGCAAAAAAAATATTGCATAATTCACATTATCTCAGAAGGTGGATTTTTGTACTTGCCGAAAAATACTTTTCTCCAATTCCATGGGGAACACTAGGATATAGCTAGTGGTGTGAGGAGCTTCAAAACTGAAACTTGGTTCCTCTCCCGCTATACCCCAGCTGCCAGTAAGGTTCAGTTATTTTCTAACAAATCCCAAAAGACAGAGACGCGGAGTACAGTGTCCAAACAAGGACATTATGAACCTAAAGAGGGCATCCAGTGTCCTCCATGGAATCGGAGAAAAGTATTTGACGGTAAGTACAAAAATCCCACTTACTCCACATTCAATAGGGGAAACAAGAACACAGGGCATGTCCCAAAGCTGTTCTCAAGGGAGGGGAGCGCTTTATGGCTGTGTGGCACCATATGCCCACACTCTGCATCTTTGGACGCAAACGTTTTTAAACTTTGAAAAATGGCTCACAGACAACCAGGTGGGCATTGTGCACAAATGCCCAGTGAAGGCCTCATGTATGACTCGCCATCCTCAAAGCTCCCACAGTAGAATGAGCTGTTCTCTGGTTGTAAATTGTTCATCTTCTCCAATGTAAGAAAGATGGATAATGGCTGTAAATCACCAGCTTACAAACTGGCCATCCATGCTTAAGAATCTTATTAAAGACTGAAAGATTTCTTGTGTGATGAATATAAATCCTAAGCTCTTGTGTATATCCAGGAATGAAGAGAGCCCTCTTCAACCAAGGAAAGATTCTGGCCTACAGACAGAATCCTAATCTAATGGAAAACTTTGAGATCGCCTACAGCAATAATGCAGTCTTTGCCATCAATGCCACCCTATCCTCCCGAATACCCAGAAAAGGATAATGTCAGGACAAATCTCCCAAGTACTGAAAACCTTTCTAGTGAAAGATATAGCCAGGAGAAGATGGACTACTAGGTCCTATACTTCCAATCCAATGAGCCCAAGAGTTTAAACAGCTCCAACAGCAAGGGTCAAAGAACCAAAATAAGGTCCCAGTGGAACACTTAGTGTATACCTTGCAGTAACGTCTACAGTAACAGTGCTAACTTGAGCCACCATATGAAAAACTACCTCGCAGAAACTCCTGGACCTCTAAGGATCACAGTTGCATGTCAGTATCCATCTCCTGCAGAAAAAAAAGGGAAATCTGGCCAACCTGATGGTTGGAATAGAGAAATTCCATTAACTCCTGGAAATTTAGATCCACTAAACCCTCTGATAATACATGATAGAAACAGGTTTTACAGCTTGTAACATGGTGTGATCCAGACAATCGTGGACACCTTTTTGAGCCTCAAAATAACAGCCAATCCCGTTTAGCCAAACAAAGTAACGCCGGATGTCAGAAGATACTGGAAGACACAATGGAGAGGAGTCCACTATACTGAGGAGGTCCAAATACCAAGACCTCTGCTAATCTGGTGCCACTAGGATGAACCGGGCTTTCTTTTTATTTACTCTTTAAAGAACGCATCGTATGAAAGCCACCTGAGTAAACAAGTAGCATAGAGAAGAATCTCAAAGAAGATTCTAAAAGAAGAGGTATCAGGGTCTCCGGTCTGGGAACATAAGCTTTGCAACATCTGATTCAGCCGAGACACAATCCTATCAACATCCGGCTGACCTCTACCTGTCCACCAGAAGTTTGAAGACCTCTGGATTAAGATCTTGCCCACAGAGGTAGTTGTGGCGCAGGAGAGATGAACATGTCCAGTTCTGGGCCAAACAGAACATCCGTGTTACTGTCCGTATTGGCTACACAAGTCCTTTTGTTATGTTCCTAACAAGCAAAGCTGAAACCAGAGCACTGACCAGGTTGGCATCTGAGGCAGCCTCCTCCAGATTGCGCATATCTGGAAATTGCCAGGCTACCAGAGGTAACAAACTCAGCCTGCAGTTTTCCAGCACTCAGTACTTCTCCCAGCTGTTCTGCCTTTTCTTTTTACTTATTAACGATGCAGCAGACTAGGATGGATGAAAAGGCAAATCTCCCCAGCCGTAAATGTATTTATTTTTTTAAGGTGGCCCCCAACTTAAGGCCTGAGCTATCTCTAATGGAAGAGGTCAGAAGAAATAGCAGGCTGCAAGAAACCTGTAATGATGATGCAGTAAAATTGTCAGGTACCAGCACACACCCTGCTTGTCAGTTAGGGTAGTGTATGAGATCTGTGTAATCATTTACTCTGCCTCTGGCATTCTTCACATCTCGTTCTCCTTAAGGAGGAACAGATGCGTATCAGCCTCAGTGATCTAGAAAACCCACCAAGTAGAGGGAATCGCCATTGGTTTCCATTTCCTTTTAACAAGTGCAGAATCGGGACCGTCTGACTCCTTTTATCCTGTGTACGAATTAAAGCCTCAAACTCCCTGAACATTGTCTAGAGTTTTGAGACGTGAAGTCCAAGTTAAAATTTCCCAGGAATGAAGAATCCCAGACAACTGTGTTTGCTTCAGTGACTTTAGTAAAAGTGAAAGCTTTATTTGCTCTCAAGAGAAACCAGAGCATTCACCGCTCCCAATCCCAGGACTTCGAGTAGCTTCTGCAGATAGAGGGCAAAACAGAAACCGGAGAGGTCCAGAACCCTACCACCGGAGTTAGATGGTTCCACTGAGGAACCTAAGTGGATAATGCTTATACATTAGCGAAAGAGAGACGAATAGTCTCATGTTCCCTATTAAAACTATCTACATAGCGACACTATATAATGCTGCAGCCAGAGCACTAATTGAGGCCTGCTCGCTGTAGGCGTATGAACATATGAGCATAAAACTGGCCCTCTGCTGTTTTTGGGGCCTATGAGACAGTCTAGCCTGTTTCCAGGCACTTGTGCGTATAAAATTCCAGTTCTCTGGGGACTGTGACCTTCTGCTTGCACTTTATTGGACCGATGTCTTTAAGATTCTCATCAGATCAGTGATAATAGTACATCTGAATTGCATGTACTATTATGTATCGTTTTAGCTTTATTTAGAATGTATAATGAAATAAAGCTTTTTCCCACTGCGGGCCTCACTGGTGAGCTGTTTGGAAGCACTATTTGTAGATGCTTTATTGGTACAGGGCAAATCCCTTCCAATTATATTCCTGTTTTCTCTTTGATGGACAATATATTGTGTTACAGTAGGAGGTGCACTCGATTTTAGCTGTTTAAGCTAGAATTACAAGTAGGTAAATATATATTGTGAGGTGGGGTTACGGGTAAGTGGATGGGGCTTTATATCACCCAGAGAGCTCAGCAGATTTGATGAGACTTCCTGTCACTTATAGTGCTAGGTACGTTTTACTCCAATTGAATCATATTGCCAATGTCCCCCCAATACAGTGTTTTGCTAAAATCGTGTAGCTGTGATAAACCGTAATATTTCCCCCCATAGTTTGCTTTATACGCCTGCAAAATGCTTAATGTGCAAAAAGTGGGTATAACTGGACTCTTTATTAAACAGACGATTGGTTTGATTTGCTTCTAGAAGTATGAGGAAGGGTCCCATTCCATAAAGACGGAGGAAGTTAAACCCAGCACAGCATGCAAACTTCGGGAGTACCAAGACCACCAGGGACCTGCACAAGACGCTGCAACCTATTGGCCAAGCAACTGGCGCAGCAAGCTCTGCCGCTGTGAGGAGTGCATGGTAGGACACGCTCTTATTTATCGGGCTGTTTATAACGTCTGCTGTAAAATCTACCTCATTCGGGCTTACGGGTGTGTGACCATGTTCAGCAGCTAGCAGGGGTATCTCCTGACCCACAGATGTATGGGAGCCCCTAATTTATATTATGGTTTTATATGTGCCTTCAGGGCCGCCATCAGGGGGGGACTGCGGGGACTCCAGTCCCGGGCCCGCAGAGAGAGGGGGCCCGGGTAGCGGAAGTGTGAAGTTGTGAAATGCAGTGATGGGCGGTACCGCACATCACTGCTGGAATGCACCGGAGGCAGCCAAAGAAGTAAAGTGACTTGGTGGTATTTAATACATGGAGCCGTCCGCAAGCCAATCACAGCAGCTCGCGGAACGGCTGTCAGCCGCTGCTGATTGGCTGCAGTTCCGCGAGCCAATCACAGCTCATGGAACAGCAGCCAGCCAATCAGCAGCGGCCGCTGCTGATTGGCTGGCTGCCGTTCCGCGAGCTGTGATTGGTTTGCGACCGGCTCCATGTGTTAAATGCCACCGAGACTCTTCTCCTGTTCTCTGGCAGCTGCCGGTGCATTCCACCAGTGACAGGCGGTACCGCACATCACTCTGCGCTGAGGGAGCTCCCAGAGTCACGGAGATGGCCGAGTGTCCAGGTAAGTTTGGGCTCTGTTGTAGGGAGGGAGTGCCTAATTTATGTATGTGTATGTATGTATGTATGTATATATATATCATACATGTGGGTAAGTGCTGTTATATTACTTGCTGTGCTGACACTTACATTTGCATGTTTTTAATTTAATATAGCTAAGCACCAGAGGCTTTTGTTTGTTGTATGTGTGTGTGTGTATATATATATATATATATATATATATATATATATATATATATATATATATATTTACACACACACAAAACATCTTGTGCTTAGATATGTTAAATTAAAAACATGCAAATAAAAATGTCAGCACAGCAAGTAATATAACAGAATTTACGAACGATTAATCTGTGCCCCCAATAGGTCCAGCCCTCCCTGTCTCTCACCCCCAAAGTAGCTCCACCCACTTCTGCCCCATACTCCGGGGTGAGGGGGGCCCTGCCTAATTTGTCAATACCGGGCCCCACCATTTCTGATGGCAGCCCTGTGCGCCTTTACCTGGGCTCTCTGGTCACTGAAATATTTTGAAGTGGGTATTGCTAAAGTTTTTCTTTTTTTAAATTTGTTGCATGTTGAAGTGAGCCCTGGAAATGAGACACAATGTATGTTCTTTGTAGAAAATGTATGTAGAGCTGGACGTCCTCTTCCTGTTGGATGAAAGTGACACAGTGCAGGCTTATGAGAACAAGGGGAAACTGGAGGAAGCACGAGAAACCAGGGACCCCCTAATGACAGCTCTTAGCAATATGAACCGTATCCAGCAGGTGGAGCTCATCTGTGGTAAGATCAGTATAATCATGTTCCTGTTTGAGTTGGGTTTTAGTAACTTGTGGCTCTTCATCTGCTGTTGTACTACATTTTCCAGTATGCTCTGGTTGCCTAGGTTTGGCTCATAACCCTGTAAATCAGCAATACATTTTGATATATATAAAGAGGTGTCAAGTCATCCCAAATGACTGGTATGATTAGCAATGATGTGTCCGTTTTGGATGACATTCCTAATGCAGGGAGGTTCTATTTGAGAGTTCTGCTCTTCAGCTGGGTACACACTTACACAATGGATTGGTCAGTAGGCTGATCTGCCATATGAGCACTCGACTGGTAAGTGTTAGCTAATTGGCTGCTCAATGTCTGGGCTTACATCACAACTAGACAGGCATTTAAATTTGCCCGCCCAGTTGATGTCTGTCTGCGGTCCCTGCAGCCAGTGTAGGGGCAGTTGGCGGGTCGCCCATACAGTTATATCTGCATCGACTGTGCTGCACGGCCGACCTTGTATGTCTGGATGTGTCTAAATTACAGCGTTCAGTCTACACTCCCGCTGATGCAATAGTAATAAATCGTTGGTTGATCTAACGATAGGTCAACAAGTGTGTACCCAGTAGAAGTGTCAGCTGTGCAGTTTCTTGTGCTGATGTCGCAGTTTTAAAATTACCTAATTGCTTTATTGTTGAAACTATTCTAGCGATATTACTTCTATGGTTGACCTTTCTCTTTTCAGAATATAATGACCTAAAGTCGGAGTTGAGTGATTATCTGAAAAGATTTGCTGAGGAGGGGAAGGTAAGGTTTTGTCTGTCTGTTCATTGCGCACCTTTTTGGGGTGTTTTAAGGCTTTGCAAAGAATCTCACTAAGACTATTCGTCCCACCAGGTGGTCCAAACACAAGACATCCAGACATTCTTTGAAGACCTGCGTTCCAGGAAGCGAAGGCGACTGGACGGATTGCAGTATTACTGTAGTTAACAGCATTTAGACTGTTCTGCCATAATTACAACCTGTTCTATAAAACACAGAGCTGTCCATAACAACTTTCCCTTTCAGTTTTTATTATATATGACTACTGGTTAATATAATAAGTCATCGGTAGCGTTGAAGGGGCAACTGCCGACATCACCACCCATCTGTCATGTTCATAGGATTAATTGTGCTCGGTTCCACAGTCCATTCCAGTAGCATTTTATTTTTTAGTGAACTTGTAGCTGGTTTTATCATGAAGAAAAATAAATATATTGATTGTTTTATTCTTTTCTTCATTTGTAGGTATTTTTCATGCATTTTACCTAGAACAGCGCCATAGGTAGGAGTAAAGTTTTTCACGGAATAGTATCTTTACTAAAGTTGGTGGCATTCTGCCTAGGGCTACGTTAATTATGGCCACATTGTATATACAGTGCATCCGGAAAGTATTCACAACGCTTCACTTTTTATGTTACAGCCTTATTCCAAAATGGAATAAATTTTTTGTCCTCAAAATTCTACACACAATGCCCCATAATGACAATGTGTAAATTTTTTTTATTTTTTTTGCTAGTTAATTTTATTTAAAAAAAAAATAAATCACATGTACATAAGTATTCACAATACTCCTACCTATGGCGCTGGATGCACCTTTGGCAGCAATTACAGCCTCAAGTCTTTTTGAATATGATGCCATAAGCTTGGCACACCTATCTTTGGGCAGTTTTGCCCATTCCTCTTTGCAGCACCTCTCAAGCGCCATCAGGTTGGATGGGAAGCGTCGGTGCACAGCCATTTTCAGATGTTCAATTGGAGTAAAGTCTGGGCCACTCAAGGACATTCACACAGTTGTCCTGAAGCCACTCCTTTGATATCTTGGCTGTGTGCTTAGGGACGTTGTCCTGCTAAAAGTTGAACCGTTGCCCCAGTATGAGGTCAAGAGCGCTCTGGAGCAGGTTTTTAACCAGGAGGTCTCTGTACATTGCTGCAGTCATCTTTCCCTCTATCCTGACTAGTCTCCCAGTTCCTGCTACTGCGAAACATCCCCACAGCATGATGCTGCCACCACCATGCTTCACTGTAGGGATGGTATTGACCTGGTGACTGGCTTCCTCCAAACATAATGCCTGGCATTCACGCCAAAGATTTTAATCTTTGTTGCTCATGGTCAGAGTCCTTTAGGTGCATTTTGGCAAACTCCAGGTGGGCTGCCATGTGCTTTTTTACTAAGGAGTAGCTTCCGTCTGGCCACTCTACCATACAGGCCTGATTGGTGGGTTGTCCTTCTGGAAGGTTCTCTCTCCACAGAGGAATGCTGTAGCTCTGACAGAGTGACCATCGGGTTCTTGGTCACCTCCCTGACTAGGGCCCTTCTCACACGATTGCTCAGTTTAGACGGCCGGCCAACTCTAGGAAGAGTCCTGATTGTTTCGATCTTCTCCCATTTACGGATGATGGAGGCCACTGTGCTCATTGGGACCTTCAAAGCAGCAGATATTTTTCTGTACCCTTCCCAGATTTTTGCCTCGAGACAATCCTGTCTTTGAGGTCTATAACCAATTCCTTGAACTTCATGCTTTGTGCACTGTCAAGTGTGGCACCTTTATATAGACAGGTGTATGCCTTTCAAAATTATGTCCAATCAACTGAATATACCACAGGTGGACTCCAATTAAGCTGTAGGAACATCAAGGATGATCAGTGGAAACAGGATGTACCTGAGCTCAATTTTGAGCTTCATGGTAAAGGCCATGAATACTTATGTACATGTGATTTCTTAAGGTGCATACACGCGATTTAGTTAACGATTTTAGTAAACTATTTTCTACCTTGAAAAAAATGAACAAATCGTTTACTAAAGTTGAACGATTTTTATGAACTACAAACAATTTTTGCATATTAACTTAATGAAAATCGTTGAGTTGACAAGTCTGACTGAACTACAAACGTGAACGCGCATGAACAATAATCGTTCGTCGTTTGACTCAGTGAACGATTTTTTCAAATGATTATTGTTTAACAATAATCGTTCAAAAAATCGTGTGTGGATGCACCTTTAGTGTTTTTTAAAGTTAAATTTGCAAAAATCTCAGAAAAACTTAACGTGTTTTCATTATGGCGTATTGTGTGTAGAATTTTGAGGACAAAAATTAATTTGTTCCATTTTGGAATAAGGCTGTAACATAAAATGTGGAAAAAGTGAAGCGTTGTGAATACTTTCTGGATGCATTGTATGCTCCAGTGAAATTACACCATTAGATGTCCAGTTACAGGATGAGGCCACAACATACATGAACGATTGAATATTACACAGAGTTTTAGACACTGACACTGCTGTTTTGTAGACTGTCCCAAACCACTACATAGTGTAGGCTCTTAAGGTTGAATCAGAATGTTCCTGTACTGTCTCACTAACTGCATTTCTGTTGCAATTAAACTTTCTCCAGCCAACTCTGTGCAGTGACAAAGGCTATAAAAAGGGTTAATTGCATAAGGCGAGACAGTTCCACTCCCTGTGCGATAGGCTGGTCCTCTCACAGCCAATTCTAGGGGAGTGCTCACATAGAGAAGCCCAAAAGGTCATGGTCTTTCCTTTGTTTTCTAGTCTAAGCAAAACTCCCAAGGCCAAGCTAGAAATGATCTGCCAGTTAAAGTTGGGTTATTAAACATTCAGCCATCCAGTTGCTGTGGAACTACACATTCCAGCATGCCCTACCAGTTTTAAGCATGCCTTAATAGCAAGACTGGTAGAACATGCTGGGATGTGTTGTTCAACAGCTGGAGGGCAACAGGGACCCCCAGGCTTCATATTGGTTCACAGGGCCGCAACCCTTCCCCCACCTAGGCTTCATTGACCCCCATGTTATGAGTAGAAAGTAGGGGAATACACTGTGTGCAGGTAATATACTGCAATACCCCACCCCCATGGCAATTACATCTGGTCTACTGTAGTGGAAACAGATGTCAGATAAATGCTTTACATTTATACTGTTAGTACTTAACCCTTAATGGTTTGGTTTCCCTATCACTCACGTTTAAAAATAAAAAACAATTCAAATCTCCAGCTCAGGAAGTTTTATTACTATAACGTACAACAAAATAAACTGTATACATAACATGTCAAGAACAAAGTCATTTTACGTGAGTACATAATGCAGCAAAAGATTTGCGCAGATTGGCGAGAAGCGCTGAGAAGTTCTTGGTCTCCTGCACTTTCTTTTCGTATTCACTAATACACTCCAACGGCGGATCACACCCTGTGACTGCAAACGGAACACGTGCCGGTCAGTGCTCAGTACATCCACATTCTAATACAAACTTCAGCCAGTGTGAAGGAAAATGGTCACTTGTACAAATGTTTTTATAGTCTTGTACATATAATGTCAAATCTGGATGTTTTTCTGCCAACTTTAGATGGAAAGCTGTCCACACATGTAAAGATTATCTGTCCAACCAGCCAACTAGTTGATTGGTTGGAATGAAAATCTGGTAATGTATGGGAGTAACTGATGATCAGCAATTTGCTCCTAAATGCCAGAAAACAGATGAAAATGGCGTCAGACAAGTTTGAACAAATTGTTTAGATCAAACAGTTTTTGTCCATTTTCCGGCGTTTGGGAGCAAATTGCTGATTGTGTCATTTGCTTTTATACATTACCAGATATTCATTCCAACCAAACAACTTTAGATGTGTGGCCAGTTTACGTGTATTGTCACCAGATCTGATATTCTCTATAATTGGTTGATTGAGTAGGGGCTCAGTGGTGTGCAATAAGTAGACTAATTAGTTCACGTCTGCCAGCTCTCTACAACATACTTACACACAGCTAAACTATGTATTTTCTGACGGTGACTGAAGAATGGACAGAACAGTGTAGATTTCAGACACTACAAGATGCTCCTAAGACAATGGTTCTCAAACATGGTCCTCAGGACCCCACACAGGTCACATTTCCCAGGTCACCCAGCAGGTGCACATGTGTGTTCATTACTCACCGACACATTTTAAAAGATCCACAGGTGGAGCTAATTATTTCACTTGTGATTTTGTGAGGAGACCTGGAAAACATGCACTGTTTGGTGTCCTGAGGACAGAGTTTGAGAACATGTGCCTTAAGAGAACCTGCAGAAATGACCATAACACAGTTTGGCATCGGCACAAGACTGACCTGCCACAGCCGGTTGGTTCCAGCACTTAATGGTTCTATAAAAGGCACAGGTCAAATGTGTGATACTGTATTGCAAAACCCTCTATTAGCCATAATTAATGAGGGATGGAATAGAGCTTGTGGCCCTTGTAGTGGGAGGGGGGGTATAGGGCTTTATGTGCAAAATAATCGTGCTGACCAAAGTACTTTAATTAGCCATTCACATGACCTACGTTGATACTCTCCTTCCTCGTTAAAGTAAATGATACAGGAGTACGGCTCATCCATGTCCTGCGGATTAATGCACCTGAAGACAAACTGCAGTCGATCACCTGAGAAGGGAAACTCGCAATAAGTGCAGCTCTTAAATACATGGACATACTGAGTGTGACCAATAAGAGTTATAGAATAACTATACAAAGCAATAATATAGGGACAGATATACACATTTATTTTGCTGCTTTTAAGTATCTACTTGTATAACATGCTGGTCATCTGTACACAATGGGCTGAATGAGGCGCCTCGTGAACATTAGTTGAGCACACAAAATGGCCTTTGTGCGGTCAATAATGAATTTATACCATTCATTCCTTATTCAAGAGCCAGACCCACAGTCCACAGGGGGTCAGTTGCCCTCTACCCATTTCTGTCACCCCCTTTTCTGGATGGATATTTACCTTTCAGTTTCCGGATTTCCAGCCCCAGACGCTCCTTAAATAAAGCTGCAGATTTGTGCAGTTCCTTCAGTTTGTCCTTGTTGGCTCTCTTATTCGCGAAGGCAACTACAAGAGAGATTTAAATGCCATTATCCACCTGAGCTTACACACAGTGCAGGGTAGAAGACAGCACGGGGTCTTACGTTCCCTCTTCTGGTTCAATTCTTCCCGTAGTTTCTGGATGTGCTCGGACAGCCCAGCACTGACTTTCTCATTCTCCTTCATCTTGGTAATCTCCCTTAGGATATCTTCTTGCTTCTCCTGAATGCGCTTGTTCCGGACCTCTATTTCTAGGTGGACAAATGGTGTTACAACAATACATTTCCATTCACCCAAATTGGGAGACACTTCTGTACCTGGTGGTATAGAGGGCACTAGTGCAAGGCACAACTACACTACAGATTTGTTAGTCTCTGACTCCACCCCCTCAATGCCAGACCCCCTGGAACAGCTTCAGGTTTTAGGTTTGTGCCCGTGCAGTAGGGCACATTTTTCTCCTGTGTACAAATGTTATTTTTTATTTAAGTTGTTTTTACTAAGTTTTAGGAAAATAAAATAAACCCCATATATGTAACTAAATAATGTGGCAGACATTTAGATAAACATGTTATACATAAAAATATGTGGCAAAGGGTAATATAAGAGCAGAATATACATAGGACTACAAATCATATAAGTAAAGCTTGGCAAGCACCCGAAGGCACCATTCGGGTACTTGTGCCAAAAGAAAGAAGGAATTGTTACCAATCTAACAAAACTAAACAAAAAGTCTCCTTAACCCCCCCCACCCTGTCTAACCTCCTCCTCCAACTACCCACATTATTGCCCCTGTCAATTATCTAATGATCTTAAACATGGCCAACTCTCTGGCTGGAAAAAAAAAAAATGTATAATTAAGCCCACACCTTAAAACAAATTACAGATCGAGTCTCCCATATCCAAAATGCTTGGGACCAGGTGTATTTTGGATAATCAGAATATTCCATATTTTGGAATATTTGAAAATATCTTCGGAATGGGACCCAAATCTAAACACAGAATGCATTTATGTTCTATATACACTTTATACACAGCCTGAAGGTTATTTTATACAATATTTTTAATAATTTGTGCTTTAAACAAAGTTTGTGTACCTTGGACCATCAGAAAGCAAAAGGTTTCACTATCTCAGTCATGCTAAAAATATCCTGTATTTCGGGATATTCGGATATGGGAGACTCAACCTGTAAAATACAAACTCCTAACAAATCAGGATATACAGGTATAAGTATAAACAATACTATGCATTGAATATGCACCAAATAGACAAAAAAACTTTTCAAAACATTAAATCAGGCCAGGCCTCAGCCTCTTGAGAAAAAACATATAGTAAAAAGTCCCTGCATAGACCACCTGAAAACACATAGAAAATTACTGAAATGTAAAGTCCCAGAACATTGTTGTTGCCGATAGGAAGGGAAAACTGATTTAAAAAAAAAAAAAACTGGTGCAGATTTAGGGCCATATTCAATTATCAGCAAAAAGTCAGAATCTGCAAAAAAGTATTGCGAATGATGTCATTTCGGAGGCTTTACGCCGTATTCAATTGCAGAGACTGTTCGAGTACATTTAAAGTCAATACAGTGTAATAGGCAAAAAAGTTTTGCCTATGAATAGCAGGCAGAAAAAAAATGCAGAATTGCAGTTTTGGGGTGCAAAGGTGTAGAAACCACTCTACACCCTTGGGACAGCCCCCCAAAGGATAACTGCGTAAAAAAAAAACCACACCCCCTAAAAATTATTTTTAAAATGGGTGCGAATAAGTACAAAGTGGGGATACACACATGAACGGTAGCAAAATAGACTTTTTTTGGGGGGGGGGGTTGTCTGTTTTTTTTGATTGCAGGAGCTTGCTGAAGGTGAGTTTTTGACGTCACTTAAAACTTCACTTTATTTAAACCATGCTAACACCCATTTTCAAGCACCCCAAATTTGACAGGACTATTTATTTTCAACCAAAAAAAACGCTTAATGCCATTCTTCACCACATGTGCAAAAACGCTATATAGAGGTAATTGAAAGCACTTTAGCCCCACTGAAGCTATTTGGGGTACTTATCGGGGATATCTATACTGATCCCCAATGTTAGTGCATCTTTTGGGGGGGTGTTAGGCTGATTTCCCATCTGACAGCACTCTGCGCCTGTTTGAGTTTCGCAGGGATACGTCTTTGCGTCCTTTGGAATTGAATACGGCGAATAGCGGGGGCATGCACAAAAACTTATTGCATCCAAAACATGTGATGTAGGCGAAAAAGTATCGCGGGTGCGAAACTATTTGAATACGGCCCATAAAGTACCCAATAGCTGAGTGATCTTCAAACTTGAACATATTTACAGTACAACATAAAAAAACCCCGAAACTTCCACATCCTGTATACCTCCCCCAACCTAAGCATACTTATAACCCTAAACAAAAAATAATAAAAGTATATAAAAACTTAGCATACACCTGAATCCCTATAAACCGTATAGGGCTAAACATAAACCAACCAAAATAGAAACAAAACATAAAAAAGGCAAAAAAATATATAAATAATTGAAAGGCAATGAGAGCCCCTGAAATAGAAAAAGCTGGCAAACTTAATATACAACAAAAAATGTTGGTGATGCAGCAATAAGTATTATGCAAATCACTCAGAGGCAGGAGAAACGCTTGCGCTTCGTATGCAAGATGACAGCGAAAACCCGTAATCCAAGCTCCACCATCCAAAGATACAATAGTATTCCAAAGGAGAGTCAGAGGGTCAGTCCTCAGCGAGTTGCCATCTTCCTGGCGCGTATCGATCTAACCATGCCGATGCTTCTCTTAGGGTCGCAAAACCTTGGACAATTCTCCTGATATTAGTCACTAGATTTGCATGTAAAAGGAGCTCAACTGAACGCCTGCACCGAGTGAGGGGCTCCGGCGCCGATAGCTGCTCTTCTGCCGCTCCCGGCTCTCCATCAATAATAATTTAGGTCACCCTGGCCACCGAGTGATCTGAGACTAGGGACCGGTGACTTGTAAAAGCACCTAACGGCAGTGACAGAGTTTATCCTCCGATGTCCCAGTCACCTCCCTCCCATATGTGGCGGGGACGGGTAGGCAGGCATTTCCCCCCATAACATAAAGAGATAACTACCATTAATGCATAAGGAGTGCAGTTGTTCCACCTAAGGAAGGTGAGATCACTACAGCCACACCCTGATGATGGGGCTGACAGAGGGTCTCCCCGATCATGTTAAACATGGACCACCTCAGAGGGCGACTGCCACCTGTGGAGGTAAGACGGAAAGTAGATGGCATCCACATTGAGGTAAGCACCCACAGCATGATATAAGTAGAGGGAGCAGTTATACCCCCTGGAAGGAATCTTCCCTGACAGCTGCTGTACAGTATCCTGCCAAGATCACCTCAGCTTCTCCCTGTGTCTGGTGCTGCCGCTCCCGTTACAATCACACACTGCTGATAATAATGTGCCCTGTGGGTAATAGGGCAGAATGCTCAGTATACAGTGTGACTCTCCCTGTGTCTGGTACTGCCGCTCCCGTTACAATCACACACTGCTGATAATAATGTGCCCTGTGGGTAATAGGGCAGAATGCTCAGTATACAGTGTGACTCTCCCTGTGTCTGGTACTGCCGGTCCTGTTACAATCACACACTGCTGATAATAATGTGCCCTGTGGGTAAAAGGGGCAGAATGCTCAGTGTCTGGTACTGCCGCTCCTGTTACACTCACACACTGCTGATAATAATGTGCCCTGTGGGTAATACGGCAGAATGCTCAGTGTACGGTGTGACTCTGCCTGTGTCTGGTGCTACCGCTCCTGTTACAATCACACACTGCCGATAATAATGTGCCCTGTGGGTAAAAGGGGCAGAATTCTCAGTGTACAGTGTGACTCTCCCTGTGTCTGGTACTGCCGCTCCCGTTACAATCACACACTGCTGATAATAATGTGCCCTGTGGGTAATAGGGCAGAATGCTCAGTATACAGTGTGACTCTCCCTGTGTCTGGTACTGCCGCTCCCGTTACAATCACACACTGCTGATAATAATGTGCCCTGTGGGTAATAGGGCAGAATGCTCAGTATACAGTGTGACTCTCCCTGTGTCTGGTACTGCCGGTCCTGTTACAATCACACACTGCTGATAATAATGTGCCCTGTGGGTAAAAGGGGCAGAATGCTCAGTGTCTGGTACTGCCGCTCCTGTTACACTCACACACTGCTGATAATAATGTGCCCTGTGGGTAATACGGCAGAATGCTCAGTGTACGGTGTGACTCTGCCTGTGTCTGGTGCTACCGCTCCTGTTACAATCACACACTGCCGATAATAATGTGCCCTGTGGGTAAAAGGGGCAGAATTCTCAGTGTACAGTGTGACTCTCCCT
The DNA here is from genome assembly GCA_031769625.1 of Taudactylus pleione. Lineage (NCBI taxonomy): Eukaryota > Metazoa > Chordata > Amphibia > Anura > Myobatrachidae > Taudactylus > Taudactylus pleione. The sequence continues at coordinate 2,306,110 of JAUIMM010001300.1, forward strand.
GTGTCTGGTACTGCCGCTCCCGTTACAATCACACACTGCTGATAATAATGTGCCCTGTGGGTAATAGGGCAGAATGCTCAGTGTATAGTGTGACTCTCCATGTGTCTGGTGCTACCGCTCCTGTTACAATCACACACTGCTGATAATAATGTGCCCTGTGGGTAATAGGGCAGAATGCTCAGTGTATAGTGTGACTCTCCATGTGTCTGGTGCTACCGCTCCTGTTACACTCACACACTGCTGATAATAATGTGCCCGTGGGTAATAGGGCAGAATGCTCAGTATACAGTGTGACTCTCCCTGTGTCTGGTGCTACCGCTCCTGTTACAATCACACACTGCTGATAATAATGTGCCCTGTGTCTGGTGCTACCGCTCCTGTTACACTCACACACTGCTGATAATAATGTGCCCTGTGGGTAATAGGGCAGAATGCTCAGTGTACAGTGTGACTCTCCCTGTGTCTGGTGCTGCCGCTCCTGTTACAATCACACACTGCTGATAATAATGTGCCCTGTGGGTAAAAGGGGCAGAATGCTCAGTGTACAGTGTGACTCTCCCTGTGTCTGGTACTGCCGCTCCTGTTACAATCACACACTGCTGATAATAATGTGCCCCAGTGTCTGGTGCTACCACTCCTGTTACAATCACACACTGCTGATAATAATGTGCCCTGTGGGTAAAAGGGGCAGAATGCTCAGTATACAGTGTGACTCTCCCTGTGTCTGGTGCTACCGCTTCTGTTACAATCACACACTGCTGATAATAATGTGTCCTGTGGGTAATAGGACAGAGTTCTCAGTGTACAGTGTGACTCTCCCTATAACCTATATTGGTTATAAAAAAAAACGAGATATGGTAAGAACTTACCTTTGTTATCTCTGTTTCTACGAAGTCCATAGTGTCCACAGGGTTGACCTTGGGGGTATAGCTGGATCTGGATCCACGGGCACCACGCAGTTAAAGCTTTGCTGCTCCCAGGATGCACTTGGGTCCGTCCTCCTCTATACCCCGCCCCCGGCCACAGGCACCTCAGTTGGTAAGCAGCTAAGGCCGGAGGAGGAGACTAAACAGAGAGAAGGAAGACTGGAACACACAAGAACCATACTCAGAGAAATGGGAGACGGAAAACCGGTGACCAGTCACACAGCCCATTTGAAGCCAGGTGAGTCAGGGTGGGCGCCCTGTGGACCCTATGGACTTCGTAGAAACAGAGATAACAAAGGTAAGTTCTTACCATATCTCTTGTTTTCTACTTCAGGGTCCATAGGGGGTCCACAGGGTTGACCTTGGGGATGTCCCAAAGCAGTTCAACTAAGGGCGGGGACGCTCCTGTGCTGAAAGGAGTACCCAGCGCCCAAAGGATGCATCCTGAGAGGCGAAGGTGTCAAACGCATAGAACCTCAAAAACGTTTGAATTGAAGACCAAGTGGCCGCCTTACACAGCTGAACAGCGGAGGCGCCACGTCTAGCAGCCCAAGAGGGACCCACAGAACGAGTGGAATGAGCCTTAACAGAGGCTGGCACAGGTAAACCCTCCTGTGCAGAAGCCTCACAAATAACAGAACGAAGCCAACGGGCTAACGTTTGCTTGTTGGCAGGCCAACCCCTCTTGTGAAAACCGAAGAGGACAAACAATGAATCCGACTTCCTAACCGGAGCAGTCCGGTCCACATAGATTCTAAGTGCCCGGACTACATCTAAGGAAGCCTCACCAGCTGAAAGATCAGGTGACTAAAAAGCTGGCACAACAAGTTCCTGATTAATGTGGAACTTTGAGACCACTTTGGGCAAAAACTCAGGACGAGTGCGGAGCACCGCTCTGTCCTGATGAAAAATCAGAAAAGGGGGACGACAGGAAAGCGCCCCCAACTCTGACACCCTCCTGGCAGAAGCAATTGCTAGGAGAAAAACGGTCTTGAACGTCAGCCACTTGAGGTCCACCACCTCAAGAGGCTCAAAAGGAGGACCCTGCAAGACCCGTAGCACCACCGCCAAGTCCCAAGGAGCCACGAAGGGAGGCTGTATCCTGAGAACACCCTGGAAAAAGGTGTGAACATCCGGTAGTGTAGCAATCCGTCGCTGAAACCACACGGACAAAGCAGACACATGAACCTTCAGAGAGGCTAGGCGTAAGCCGAGGTCCAAACCTGATTGAAGGAACTCCAAGATTCTGGAAACCCGGAACACCTGAGGATCATAGTTTCTGGATTCACACCACTGAAAGTAAGTGCGCCACACCCTGTGGTAAATCCGTGCGGAGGCAGGCTTGCGTGCCCTAAGCATGGTACCAATGACCGAACTGGAGAAACCCCTAGACCTCAAGACGGCTGTCTCAAGAGCCACGCCGTCAAAGACAGCCGACCCAGATCCGGGTAAAGGCAGGGCCCTTGAGACAACAGGTCCCGACGCTGAGGAAGAAGGTACGGAGCGTCGATGGACAGACCTCAGATCGGAGTACCAAGGACGTCTGGGCCACGCCGGAGCAACCAGCACGAGCGTGCCGCCATCCTGCTTGAATTTCCGCAGAACCCGAGGAAGTAAGGATATCGGAGGAAACAGATATGCCAGGTGAAACGTCCATTTCACCGACAGCGCGTCTACCAGACTGGCGCCTGCGTCTCTTGTCCTTGACCCGTAAACGGGCAACTTGTGATTGTGACGGGAGGCCATCAAGTCCAGCTCCGGCAGCCCCCACCTGTCCACGAGTAGCTGAAACACCTCTGGGTGAAGCGACCATTCCCCGGGATGCACGTCGTGACGGCTGAGGAAGTCCGCCTCCCAATTGAGGACTCCGGGAATGAAGACTGCCGAGATCGCTGGAATGTGACACTCCGCCCAAGCAAGGATGCGAGACACCTCCGACATCGCTGCCCGACTTCGAGTTCCTCCTTGGTGGTTGATATACGCCACCGCGGTGGCGTTGTCGGACTGCACCTGAACCGCCCTTCCGTGAAGAGCGGGACCGGACGACTGCAGGGCCCGATAAACCGCCCGCAGTTCCAGAATGTTGATGGGAAGAAGAGCTTCTTCCGCAGACCAACGACCCTGAAGTGACAACGAGCCGGTCACTGCCCCCCAACCCCGAAGACTGGCATCCGTCGTGAGCAGGACCCAGTCCGGGATCCAAAAGGGGCGCCCCTCGACCAGATGAGCTGTCTGAAGCCACCAAGCCAAAGACTGCCGAACCTCCGGGGACAACACCGGCAACTGAGAGCGGATCCGGTGAGGTAATCCGTTCCATTCCGATAGAATCAGCCCCTGCAGGGGCCGGGAATGGAACTGGGCAAATTCCACCATGTCGAATGTCGACACCATGGAGCCCAAAACCCTCATAGCCGAATGGACCGACAGGCGGCAACTGCTCAGGCAACTGTGTATTCTCAGCTGCAGGGAGGAGACCTTCTCCGGAGTCAGGAAGATCCTTTGCTGACGAGAATCCAGCAGGGCTCCCAAATGAACCATCCGCTGAGATGGAATCAGGGAGGACTTTTTCCAATTTATCAGCCACCCGTGCGCTTGCAGGCAAGCGACCGTCAAGTGGAGATGATGAAGCAGTACCTCCGGGGAACTCGCCAGCAACAGGAGGTCGTCCAGATACGGTAGTAGCCGTACATTCTGGTTCCGAAGATGTGCGGCCATGACCGCCATAATCTTCGTGAACACCCTCGGTGCCGTGGAGAGACCAAAGGGTAGCGCCCGGAACTGGTAATGGTGTTGAAGGATAGCGAACCTCAGATACCGCTGGTGCGAAGGTGCTATCGGAACATGGAGGTAGGCTTCCTGGATATCCAGGGAAAACCATGTAATCCCCCGGTTCCATCGCCAGAATGATGGAACGTAACGTTTCCATCCTGAACTTGGGAACTCTGAGGAATTTGTTCAGAGACTTCAAGTTGAGGATAGGGCGATGCGAACCATTGGGTTTCCGCACCAGAAACAGAGAAGAATAGTACCCCGTCCCTCGTTGTAATTGAGGAACGGGAACAATGACCCCTGCTGTCAGCAAGGACTCTATAGCTTCCTGAATCTGTAAAGACTTGGTCGTATCCTGAGAAGGACTCGTGCAGAAAAACTGGTGGGGCGGTCTGTGCCGAAAAGACAGGGCGTACCCCTGGGAGACCACTTCTCGAACCCAGGCATCCGTGGTGGTATTGTGCCAGTACTGGGCAAATAGAAGAAGTCGGCCTCCCACTCTGGGGTCCCCCAGAGGGAGGCCCGTCCCATCAGGCAGAAGGTTTATCTTCCTGCTTGGAAGAAGGGCGCCTGGCACTCCAGGGCTGCTTCTTGGGCTTAGAAGCGGCCTTGGTCGTCGACTGCCTCGGGAAGGACTGACCTTTGGCCTTGCCCTGAACCCGAAAGGACCAAAAAGCAGAGCTCCATACCTTGGTAGGAGCAGAAGCCGAAGGGAGGAAGGCTGATTTAGACTTAGCCAGAGTGTCCACAATTTTGTTCAAGTCTGGACCAAAAAGCAACTCCCCATTAAAAGGTAAGGCCTCCAGTCCCTTTTTGGAGTCAGCGTCAGCTCTCCAAGACCTCAGCCACAAGGACCGACGCGCCGACACAGCTGCAGCCGACACCCGAGAGGTTAGCAGGCTTGCGTCTAACGATGCTTCCCCAATGTAGGAAGCCGCATCCCTCATTTGACCTATCAATGCTCTCTGGATCTCCGGAGCATCTTCCGGAAAGGTATCCTCTAAAGCATTGGCCCAGCTCTCGATGGCCTTAGCCACCCAAGAGATGGCCATGGACGGACGGGCCACCGCCCCCGAGAGAGAGTAGATAGACTTCAAACAAGTCTCCACCTTCCTGTCCGTGGGATCTTTCAGGGAGGAGATCGACGGCAAAGGCAGCGTAGCACTTTTAATTAAGCGGGTAACGTGGGAATCCACCGCTGGAGGAGTTTCCCACTTCCTGCAATGAGCCTCCGGAAACGAATAGTTCGAAGCCAACCGCTTCTGCGGTTGGAACCTCTTGCTGGGCAACTGCCAGGCCTCTGCCATATGATCCGTCAATTGATCGGACAGGGGAAAAACCGTCGAAGCTACCTTGGCCTTTTTAAAATTTGGGTATTTTGACCTGGGGAAGGGCACATCCTCCTCAATGTGAAGGATGGCCCGCACCGCCCTAACCAATGCCGGCACATTAATGGAAGACTTAGCCTCCATCTCCTGGGCCCCGGCATCCGAGTCAGAGTCCTCATGGATCTCCCCGTCATCCGAAGACACGTCCGTGTCCGTGAACTGAGCCGCCAGTGAAGCCGGAACGGAATGCTTGGACGCCCGTGGGGGCAAATCACTGTTCAACATATTTTGAAAAGCCAATGACGAAGCCGCCAGACTCTGAACAGAGCTGGAGAGGACGTCCACCCAAGGCAGGGGTACTGCCTGAGGATACCCCTGAAAAGGTACCATCGACTGCTGCGGCACAGTGGGGGATTGCACGTATACCGGCAAACCCGCATAAGGACCCACAGTCTGAGACCCGGGAGGAGACTGCACCAGACGAGTCACACCCGGGGAACGGGGGATGGTAGGCTGGGGCAACGCCCTAGAAGGGCCGCAGTCGGGACCGCAAGTCGGTCCGCGATTGACGCCAGCACTTGCGTAAACATCGCCCATGGAGGGTCCTGCGCCACCGGGGGATTAGAGGGTCCAGGTACCAACTGGCACCGCCCGCACAGACCGTCCTGAGACAAATCTGCCCCGTCAACCCCTGCCGAACAGCGTTGGCAGGAAAACAACACAGGAGCCTCGGAGCGCTCATTCCCCTCATCAGACATGACACAAACTTTTTTGCAAAAAAAGTGTCTCACCGAAACGAGGTAAGGCGTATAACACCCACGCACTCCCAAATATGCAACCCAAACAGCCCACAATATGGTACTGAGGAGCACACCGCAGTATGTGACGGACCTCACAAATACGTAGATTTATATAAGTGAGGTACCCAGAAAGAACACCCCTCCCCCACGCACCTGCGGCCCGTAGGAGAAGGAAAGGGATAGGTAAAAAGCTGACAGTAAGTAGAAAATAAGCACAGACAGCAGCACTAGCAATAGTCACATACCATGCAGAGAAGTTCTACTCACTGCACCTTCCGCTACAATCAACCTCCCAGATTCAGTGTCTGGGAGGGCTATAGCGCTGCGAACACCGTCCTGATCAGGGGAGAGGTACGCAGGGGGACTGGTCCACTGTAAGCCTGCCTGGGAGCTCTGCGATGCTGCCTGAGGAAGATGGCCGCCGGAGAGCTCTGAGGAGGAGTGGCCAGAAGATAACAGCCCAGCGACGCCAGCACACATGAGAGAAGGCGCGCTGGGCTGAGGGGAGGAGCGCTGAAGCAGGGAAGGCTGCCTCCCCTGCTAGTACTAAACCCCCGGGGAAGCCGGTTCCCCGCCGGTACTTACACCCCGGGGGCCAGCGGTCACGCGGGGTATTCCTGAAGAGGGGGAGCCCGCCGCCGCTACTAGCGCCGCCGGTCTGTCCCCAGAGACCGGCGGCATGAAGACTGCATTATCCCTGAGGTGCCTGTGGCCGGGGTATAGAGGAGGACGGACCCAAGTGCATCCTGGGAGCAGCAAAGCTTTAACTGCGTGGTGCCCGTGGATCCAGATCCAGTTATACCCCCAAGGTCAACCCTGTGGACCCCCTATGGACCCTGAAGTAGAAATAAAAAAACCCTCAAACCTCGTTCGCCTGGTTTTACATATCTAGAGGTAAATCAGAGGCATCACTTCACCAAGCGCGTACAAAATGGCCGCTAACAAGGAGGCTCAAATAAAATGCGCAGAGATACGTGCTACAAGCTTGTAAGGCACAGTGGAGTCCTATTTATACGGAAAAAGATATCCGAATGTAAGATAACTGGCATCACAGTAACTGGAGGAATTCTTGCTGGAGCCTACCAGGATACGCAGAATTACAGTGATTGAGGAATAATTGGTTCTTTTGTTTCTAGCTTGTCTGTAGCATAATCATTGCCACTGTATAGCCTGCTATGGTTGCACTGTGTCTATATAAGTACTCTGTAAGGCGCTGCAGACCCTTTGTGTCGCCCTAAATAATGTTTATTAATGATGATTATGACTAAGCTCTCACGAGCAGGGCCCTCTTCCCTCATGTGCTTTTTCTTCCCTCGCTTATACCATAATCTCCTCCCAGTATAGAAAATTGGATTAATTCTCACACTGAAACTGAATAACACAAACCTAGGCGCTATAGATAAAATAGGAATACAAGGAAAATGTATACAATACGTTCCTTTTCATAAAGGTATGGGCAATAGATGTTTGTAGTCTTCTTGTGCTCCTCGACTTCATTTAGTTGTTATGTCCATAGAACATGTGTGGAATAAGAATTAGTAGATACAATGTGTAGTACCGTCTCAAATGTCCATTAATATAAAGGAGAAGTATAGCTATAGGAATTCAATGTAGATGATGGGGATAGCATACCCAAACTCATAATTAGACACCTGATGTAAAAATCAAGAAAGAAACCTTTGAGCTTCACATCATGTGCAGCCTCCACCCAGAAGAAATAATGAGTGTTATGGTAAGAACTTAACTTGGTTAACTCTCTTTCTTCGAAGTCCATAGGGTCCACAGGGAGACCTTGGGGTGTAGGTTGGATCTGGATCCTGGCCACCATGCAGTTAAAGCTTTGCTCCCAGGTTGCACTGGTCCTTCCTCCCTATACCCCGCCCCCGAGCCAGAGGAGGAAAAAGAGAAGGAAGACTGGAACGCGCGAGAATCACACTCACAGAGGAGACGGGAAACCGGTGACCAGCAACATAGCCCATATGAAGCCAGGTGCGTCAGGGCGGGTGTCCTATGGACTCCGAAGAAAGTTAAGCAAGGTAAGTTCTTACCATAACTCATTTTCTTCTTCAGGGTCCATAGGCTCCACAGGGAGACCTTGGGGATGTCCTAAAGCAGTCCTTTTAAGGGTGGGGACGCTCCTACGCTGAGAGGAAAATCCGGCGCCCAAAGGAAGCATCAAGAGAGGTGAATGTATCAAATGCATATAACCTTAGAAAGGTCTGAATGGAAGACCACGTGGCCGCCTTACAAAGCTGAACAGCCGAGCTGCCCACGAGGGGACCACATACAGAGTAGAATGAGCAGTAACAGAAGCCGAAACAGGCAAGCCTGCCTGTGTGTAAACCTCTAATATACTTATACGAAGCCATCTGGCCTATGTTTGTTAAATGGCTGGCCATCCTTTCTTGTGAATTTCATAGAGCACAAATAAGGAGTCCGATTTCCGAAGGGAATAGGTCCGGTCCACATAAATCCGGAGAGCACGGACCATATCCAATGAGGCCTCACCTGCCGAGAGGTCAGTACAATAATTTCCTGATTAAAATTTAAATTAGAAACCATTTTAGGAAGAAATTCAGGGCGAGTGCGAAGCACAGCCCTGTCCAGGTGAAATATCAGAAAGGGAGGACAACAGGAGAGCGCCCCCAATTCTGACACCCTCCTGGCAGGAGCATTTGCCAGTAGAAAGAGTCTTAGCTGTTAACCACTTGAGATTCACAGAATCTAGTGGTTCAAATGGAGGACCCTGGAGGGCCTGAAGAACCGCTGCCAAATCCCAAGGAGCCACGGGGGACAAAGGGAGGTTGAATCCGGAGAACACCTTGTAGAAAGGTGTGGATATACGGGAGTGGAGTTATCCTTCGTTGGAACCACACTGTCAGTGCGAAGACATGTACTTTCAATGAGGCCAGGCGAAAGCAAAGGTCCAATCCTGCTTGAAGGAATGCCAGAATCCTTTAAATACGAAACACCTGAGGGTTGTAATCCAGAAAGCGACACCACTGGAAATATGTATGCCACACCCTGTGGTATATCCTGGCCGAAGCAGGTTTACGTGCTCAGAGCATTGTGCTGATGACTGAGCTCGAGAATCCCTTGGACCTTAGGATAGATGTCTCAAGAACCACGCCGTAAAAGACAGGCGATCCAGGTCCGGGTAAAGGCAAGGACCCCGAGACAACAAGTCCGGATGTTGAGGCAGCAGGAACGGAGTGTCGATGGAGAGACTCTGAAGATCTGAGTACCAATGACGTCTGGGCCAAGCTGGAGCCACCAGCAGGACATTGCCCCCGTCTTGCTTGAATTTCCGAAGAACCCGAGGAAGCAGGGATATCGGAGAAAAGAGGTATGCAAACTGGAAAGTCCACCTTCTTGACAGAGCGTCCACCAAGCTTGTGTCAGCATCCCTTGTTCTGGACCCGTACACTGGTAACTTGTATTTGTGTCGGGAGGCCACGAGGTTCACCTCTGGGAGGCCCCATTTGTCCACTAGAAGTTGAAAACACCTCTTGGTGAAGAGACCAATCACCTGGCTGCACGTTGTGATGGCTGAGGAAGTCCGCTTCCCAATTGAGAACTCCTGGAATGAACACTGACAAAATTGCCAGGTGGTGGCACTCCGCCCATGTTAGAATGCGTGACACTTCTGTCACTGCTGCCCGACTTCGAGCACCTCCTGGATGGTTGATGTAAGCCACTGTGGTGGCGTTATCGGACTGAACCTGCACAGGCTTTCCATGAAGAATGTGACTTACCATCCTGAGGGCCCTGTACACTGCCCGAAGTTCCAATATGTTGATGGGCAGGGCTGCTTCGACTGCTGTCTAATGCCCCTGAAATGAGTGCGGACCGGTCACTGCGCCTCAGCCCAGGAGACTGGCGTCCGTCGTGAGGAGTACCCAGTCCGGGATCCAAAAGGGGAGACTGTTGGTGGTTACTGACGCCTCATCTCACCAAGACAGAGACAGGCGCACCTCCGGAGAGAGCACCATCATCTGAACCTTGATCCGGTGGGCTAAGCTGTTCCATCTGGAGAGGATCAGCCCCTGCAGGGGCCTTGAATGAACTGAGCATATTCCACCATTTCGCATGTGGACACCATGGACCCTAGAACCTGCATCGCTGAGTGTACTGACACCCTACGACTGCGGAGCAATCTGCGCACTCGCAGTTGCAGCAAGGAGATCTTTTCTGGAGTTAGGAAGATTCTCTGTTAGTTAAATTAACCATCCTTTGTGAGGGAATTAGTGAGGACTTTTTCCAATTGATTAGCCACTCGTGGGCTTATAGATAATCGATTGTCAGGCATAGGTGGTGTTGAAGCACCTCTGGAGAACCCGCCTGCAAGAGGAGGTCGTCCAGGTATGGCAGGAGTCGTATACCCTGACAGATGGGCTGCCACGACAGCCATAACTTTTGTAAAGACCCTTGGAGCTGTGGATAGGCCAAAGGGCAGTGCCCGACCGAAACTGGAAGTGTTGGTGCAGAATAGAAAACCGAAGATAACGCTGGTGAGAAGACGTTATGGGGATATGCAGGTAAGCATCCTGAATGTCCAGGAATACCATGTAACCCCAGTTTCCATAGTCAGTATGAGGGAACGTAAAGTTTCCATCATGAACTTGGGCACCCCGAGGAACCAGAAAGAGTAGCATAATATCCAGTTCCTCTTTGAGATAGTGGAACTGGTACAATTACCCCTGCTTTCAGCAAGGACTCTATGGCTTCCTGGATCTGCAAGGCCTTGTTCCTGTCGGAATCTCCCCATTGTAGGGCAAGGCCCCTCCAAGCCCTTTTAGAGTCAGCGTCCGCCCCCCAGGAGTGTAGCCACAGGGAGCGGCGAGCAGACACTGCAGCGGCCGAGACACTGGAGGTCAGCAGACCGGCATCCAAAGAAGCCTCACCGATATCAGCAACCGCATCTCTAATGTGGCCCACCAAAGACCTCCGAGTCTCAGGAGCCTCCTCGTGTAAAGTTTCCTCCACAACATTTGCCCAACCTTCTATTGCCTTAGCCACCCATGAGATAGCCACAGACAGACAGGCAACCGCTCCTGAGAGAGAGTTAATCAATTTCAGGCACATCTCCTCCTTCCTATCCGTAGAATCCTTCAAGGAAGAAATGGAAGGCATGGGTAGCTGGGCACTTTTTATTAAGCAAGTAACATGAGAATCCACCGCAGGAGGATATTCCCACTTCTTACAGTGCCCCTCAGGGAATGGATAACATGAGGCCAAATGCTTTTTCGGCTGAAACCACTTACCAGGTACTTGTCAAGGCCTCCGCCACATGGTCTACCAGTTGTACAGAAAGAGGAAAAACTGCCGAAGTCACCTTTACTGTGCCTGTTTAAACTGAGGGTATTTGGATTTAGGGGCAGGAACGTCATCTTCTATCTCTAGTATGGATCGGAGTGCCAGCACCAAATCTGGAACATCAATACTTGATTTAGGCTCCACCTCCTGTGAAGGGGAATCAGACGCATCAGCCACTTCCTCATCATCCAACGACACTTCTGTGTCTGATAGTTGTGTAGACTGGGATGACAATACAGGGCGTTTAGCTGCCTTCTTAGGTCTTTCATTCCGCAACATGGTCTGAAAGGCCATAGAGGAAGCTGCCAAACTCTGAACTGAACTAGATAAAACATCCACCCAGGGTGGCTGCACAACTTGTGTTAGTCCTTGGAAGGGAATGACAGATTGTTGTGATACCGAAGGGGGTTGCATATACTGCAGTAATCCCTGCAGTATATTGGGGGGGGGGGGGGGGGGGAGAAGAGAGGGAGAGAGAGAGATATATATATATATATATATATATATATATATATACATACACACACACATACACACACACATATATAATCAGGAAGCGCTATACTGGACCTGACTAAAGCCAAAAATAGCTGCCAGACCCCACTCAATGTAATTTGAACAGAAAAGAAAGGAAAGAAGACGGCTCTTTTTGTGGGGCACTCTTGTATCAAATAGTATGTTAAAATATAGCTTTTATTTTCAACCTTTGAAATATAGTTCCTCAAAGGTAAATAGAAGGGTAAGCCCAGTATAAGTGGGACTACTATCGATCATACGAACATGTGACAATAACATATATAAAACACACACATATATATAAAAATTGGTGAAAATCTTTTTCAGTATTGGTTGAGAACATACTCATAATGTATGCAACTCACTGGTCCAAAAATATGGCACCGTGCAGCACACAACCATGTGTGGCAGACTTCACAAATATTGTAATCTATATATGAGAGGTAAAAGAACCACCCTAACTACACCTGTTAGGGCTGGTAGTAAAGGAAAGGGATAGATATAAACTGACAGATGAGAGAAAAGACACAGTCAGCGCTAGCATAAGTCACATACAATGCAGAATTATATTACATACTGCAAATTGGCACTACCATCAACTACACAGATGGCCGCCGGAGACCTCAGAGGGGGCGTGGCCGCAGGAGGAAACCGCTCAGCAAAGCCAGACCTCAGCAGAAAGACGCGCTGAGCTGAGGAGAAGAGCCGCTAAACAGGGAAGGCTGTCTCCCCTGGCTGGCAATTAACCCCTGGGACGCTGGCTCCCTCACCAACTACAAGTCCCTGGTGGTCTAGTGGAGTGCAGGGTATTGGGTGCCTGCTTCCACAGCCAGCCTCTCCGGTCTGTCCCCTGAGACCGGAGGTAGGACTGCTAATACGCGGGTCACCGCAAGCGGTGGCCCGCTCTTACCTGTTCCAGTACGCCTGGCAGCAGTCCGGGACGCCCCGCGGGGCCCAGCTAACACAGACCCCGTGTTCTCGCCGAGATCCCCAAATCGGTACTGGCGTTGCGGCAGTGCACACGTCCTATGGACAGTCTGCTGCTGCACGATCTGAAGAAAGAAAGAAAAAAAAAAACAAAACTACCAGATCATAAAAACAGCCCTCCTGCTTTTAACAGTGACCCGAATCAGGTTGGGCACCAACTATAACTGAGGTGCCTCTGGCTCGTGGGCGGGGTATAGGGAGAAGGGACCAGTGCATCCTGGGAGCAAAGCTTTAACTGCGTGTTGCCCGGGATCCAGATCCAACCTACACCCCAAGGTCTTCCTGTGGAGCCTATGGACCCTGGAGAAGAAATAACAAAGGGCAGCGTACTTCGGGGTGGAGGCTGCACATGATGTAAAATCAAGAAAGAAACCTTTGAGCTTCACATCAGGTGTCTAATTATGAGTTTGGCTACGCTGTCCCCATCATCTACATTGAATTCCTATACTTCTTTATATTAACGGACATTTGAGAGACAATACTACACATTGTATTTTTTTTCAATTCTTATTCCACATGTTCTATGGACACAACAACTAAAAGTCAAGAAGCACAAAAATAAGACTACAAACATCTATTGTCCCTACCTTTATGAAAAGCAATATATTGTATACATCACCTCCTCCCCACTGCCGACCTGCTGCGTATCTGGGTATTACTGCTGCTAATACAGCAATGGTTATAACCCTTGTCCTTATCCTGCTGTACTCTAAGGCGCTGCGGAGCCCTTGTGGTGCCATATAAAGAAAGGGTTAATAATAACCATGTTGGCAGTAGTATTTTCATAAACGCCGTACTAAGCACAGCATTTACTGGGAATGTATGATACATATAAAGGCCGTTGCAGATCTACAATTATAACAAATGGTTTCCCTGCACGGCCTTGAAGTTTTGGAAAAGAAAATTAAAAATCTTAAAAGTAAAAAGGGCACATCCAATAGGCAACAATGAAAAGACTGAAAAATATCGTTCATCGTACTGTGAAGTTCCTACACTGAACGATATATCGTTCAGTGTAGGCACCCTCCATCATCCCCGAACATGGCCAATCTGTCGTTATTGGCGGATTGACCGGCATGTTCGGGCGATGATTGATGTCGGAAACGCATTTTAGTGCACGATGAGCGAGAACGATATCGAATAATAGCTCATTAATATCGCCTAGAGGATGTGCACCATAAGAGGTGTTAAAGCTGCGAGGTAGAGAAAGCTTTCTCCTAAACAAGAGAGTATTTTATGTCATCAGGAGAAGGATTTTATTAAGTAGTTTCTACAGCATACTATTTATTTAGTTTTAATAAGTGTCTGTGTAGACACAGCCTAAAGCTACACTATTGGGACTATTACAAATGGTTGTTTAGAACGCCACTGCCTAGCACTGTACCCCACTATGTAGCGCCCAAGGGCCTGGTAAGCCTAGTTTAACTGATGGACAAAGATTCTGCCTCCTAGCTTTGGACAAGAGTAACAAGGTAAAGCAGCATGTGTACCTGGGCCTGCTAGTTACAGAAAGGGGAGACTAGCAGCTGACAGACAACTCAAAGTGCTGTACCATTTGGGTCACTTGTAATATCACCTACCAGTCTGGGAAATGAACCGATTGCAAAGGACTGACTTACCATTTCTGAATTCCCCAACTCTCTGGATCATCAGTTCCCCGTCTCTATATTTCTTAGCCGAAGCATCTGCAAAATAAAAAGATTTCAAAAGTAACAAAAACGAAATATCTAAAAGTAACCTAAATAATAATGTTCCGGCAATAGCATAGCTGGCAGCTGACAAATGTTCACCCTGGTACTTTAGTTTATAGTTCCTTGTGCACTAGAATTTCCATGACCCTGTGCACCTGCACCTAGAGTGCATTCAATACAGTGTGCCCTCTATGCACTTGGTTCTGCCTATCCCCACCTAATAGACTTCATTATAACTGCTAGAGTGCTGTCAAATTGGGAGGGGAGACACACACAAAATATAGTGCACTACGTGCGGTGGCACCCTACTCAGTAGCTGAACGGGGGATGTTGGCATACGTCATGCTGCTTTCACCTATGCCGGCCTCCTCTGTATCGCACAGCTCTCCCAGGCAGGGGGGCACGGAATACTCCCTCCATATTTATACTGCACTCTTAGAGTTATAATGAAGGCAGGTAGGTTACGTTTATTTGTGTCTTTGCTTTTAAATGACCCGATGGAATTTTACAGTCACAAAGGCCAAGCAACTAGCTTGCAAGGGGAGATTCTGCCTTTGAAACTACAGTATAGGTGATTTGCCTTCGTAGGACACCAAAGGTTCGCAAGCGATGGCACACCAAATCACCTCGAATTTGCAGGTCCCTTAGGTGCTTCTGTACACATAATTGGGATATTACAGAACAGAGGTGTGAGAAAGCAATGGTTTGTACGGTCAAGTCTCACGGGAGCACCTTTTGCTTGGCTGGATCTCCCCATTGGGGTTATTGCTTCTATCTACTACTAGAAATTTTATCGTGATGGTATTTTTCACTTAACATTTTACAACTGTGAAATCTAGTCATCTTGTAAATATTAACTGTAAAGTATATTATATATATATATACACACACACACACACATATATACACACACATACACACACTGTATACTGCTAATATTTCTACAAATGCATTAGCACAGGGCTGTGTATTCTTACCCATAAGATCTTTCAGAGACTCTTTGTATAAATCCTTTATTTCCTGTGATGAGCTGGTCTCCTCGCTGCCCTGACTGATGAAACGGGTTCGGAAATCCTGCATGCAGGCGTATAGTCCCTGCTCGTCATCCAACTTTATAGTGGACATGCTGGTCCAATAGAGAAGGTTATCTGCTTTGAAACATACAGAAGAAAGGAAGCTTATTGTCACCCTTTCTTATTCACAATCATGAGCAATTATTATTACACTGATGAAAAAAAATATTTTACTCTGGTGAATCAATAACTGCTGTTTTCTACACTTGGGGTGGGAACAATACAGCCCGCAATTTGTAACAGACCGCTGCCTCTATCTCATACACAGCCTGCAATCAGCCTGTTCCTCTCAGCTACCTCGAAACTCCAGGCAGGTCAGTCAGCGTAGCGTGCTCTAGTGAGGAGGCAAGTGTGCAGTCCCACCTCTGCCTGGGCTCCACCGGCAAAGGGAAGTCACTGGGCTGGCACTGGGAGGAATTCTGATGGATATAACTGGATTATAAATGGCATGTGGAGTAGATCCCACACAAGGAGCATGCAGAGGAGTGCGATGGCCTATAAGGGGCATGTGGGGGGGGTCTGATGGCATTTTAGAGGCATGTCCATCCATTCTATATGCTATTTTTATTCATAGATATTGTAAATATAAAACATTTTACGTGTGGCCTTGACTGCTTACTAAAACTCATTCAATGGCCCCACATCTGTCAATCCCTGCTCTACAGCATACAATCTAATTTCCCTACTTTAGGTACACAAACACTAGGGCAAGAAACAGCCAGAAGTAACTTATCCTTATGGTATGTACTTATAGCATGGGGGAAATACATTAGTTCCAGAGAAAACTATAAAAACACTATATGATAGGACCCTCTTCTAAACTAAACACAAAGACCCCAGCATGGCAAAGCCGAGCACCCAGGAAGATAGAACGTGAGATATAGAATATACAGTATAGCTCAGATCTGTAGAGGCAGGAAGAAAGCTCAGCATCACATTTTATTTCCAGATATTTTCTCTTTGCCACCATGTATTAAATGTTTCCCTCTCAACGTCACTTAAAAGCACTTAAAATAAAAGCACAAAACCTTTAGGTCCTAAAGATTGTACTAAGATGCTGCAATTCTCTGGTGTGGGTATATAATCAGTTTGTGAATCATTCAAGTTCTGTTTCTGTATCAATCCAATCAAAACAATGACACCGTCAGAACCCTGCTTGTAGTGTATCAGTACGCAAACTGGAAGAGGTGTCTTCAGCACACCAGCATTGCGCATGCACACCGAATAACCATCGATGGTTACCTTGGGATAGCTACATGCCACTGCAAACCATGTTTTGATGGTGACATTTCCACTACTATCTGATGGCAGCTTCCACCTTTATAACATCTCCAGCCTACAGGTTCTCAAACTCGGTCCTCAGGACCCCAGACAGTGCATGTTTTCCAGGTCTCCTCACAGAATCACAAGGGAAATAATTGGCTCCACCTGTAAATCTTTTAAAATGTGTCAGTGAGTAATGAAACACCTGTGCACCTGCTGGGTGACTGGAAAATATGAACTGTGTGGGGTCCTGAGCACAGAGTTTGAGAACCACTGCTCTAGCCTATCCAGAACTAGTCACCACTGCCCAACTTCAGGACTTCTCCAGTGCTGCTCCTAACCCCTGGAATAACCTCCCACGCCCAACCAACTAGTCTTTCAACCAGTCTCAAAATGTGCCCTCAAAAATAGTCTTTTCATTCAAGCCTACCACCCCTGCCTCCTAAATCTCCAGCCTCTGTATTCCCCAAATCTGCTCCCATTGCCCTCCTTGTGTCTGCCCTCTAGAATGTAAGCTCTTGTGAGTAGAGCCCAATTTACTATTGTCTTTGCTATGTAATTTGTGGGTTGTATTTATGAAATTATGTATAATATAATATATACGTAAGTTTTTAACGGCCTAATGTACTTTGAATGTTTTATCCCGTGTACCCTTCTGGTGCCATATAAGAAGATAAACCAAACAAATGGATAGGAGCAGGTGCACCATAATAATATGTACTCATTATGAAACATATGAAATTAAACTGTCACATTTAATTAAGCAGCAAGACCCCTCAAAAGCCCCAATTTACACAGAATAGTGCCCAAAAGACCCCCAATTTACTAATACAGGACAGAGCCCGAGAGACCCCAACTTACTACTAACAGGACAGAGCCCAAGAGGCCCCCCAACTTACTACTAATACAGGACAGAGCCCAAGACACCCCAACTTACTACTAATACAGGACAGAGCCCAAGAGGCCCCCCAACGTACTACTAATACAGGGCAGATGCCAAGAGACCCCAACTTACTACTAACACAGGACAGAGCCCCCCAACTTACTACTAATACAGGACAGAGTCCAGAGACCCCAACTTACTAACACAGGACAGAGACCCCCAACTTACTACTAATACAGGACAGAGCCCGAGAGACCCCAACTTACTACTAATACAGGGCAGAGCCCACCAACTTACTAATACAGGACAGAGCCCAGAGACCCCAACTTACTACTAACACAGGACAGAGCCCCCCAACTTACTACTAATACAGGGCAGAGCCCGAGAGACCCCAACTTACTACTAATACAGGGCAGAGCCCAAGAGACCCCAACTTACTACTAATACAGGGCAGAGCCCAAGAGACCCCAACTTACTACTAATACAGGGCAGAGCCCAAGAGACACCCCAACTTACTACTAATACAGGGCAGAGGCCAAGAGACCCCAACTTACTACTAACACAGGGCAGAGCCCAAAAGACACCCCAATTTACTAATACAGGACAGAGCCCAGAGACCCCAACTTACTACTAATACAGGACAGAGCCCCCCAACTTACTACTAATACAGGACAGAGCCCCCCAACTTACTAATACAGGACAGAGCCCCCCAACTTGCTACTAACACAGGACAGAGCCCGAGAGATCCCCAACTTACTACTAACACAGGACAGAGCCCAGAGACCCCAACTTACTACTAATACAGGACAGAGCCCAGAGACCCCAACTTACTACTAATACAGGACAGAGCCCAGAGACCCCCAACTTACTACTAATACAGGACAGAGCCCAGAGACCCCAACTTACTACTAATACAGCACAGAGCCCAGAGACCCCAACTTACTACTAAAACAGGACAGAGCCCAGAGACCCCAACTTACTACTAATACAGGACAGAGCCCAGAGACCCCAACTTACTACTAACACAGGACAGAGCCCAGAAACCCCAACTTACTACTAACACAGGACAGAGCCCGAGAGACCCCCAACTTACTACTAATACAGGACAGAGCCCCCCAACTTACTACTAATACAGGACAGAGCCCCCCAACTTACTACTAATACAGGACAGAGCCCCCCAGCTTACTACTACTACAGGACAGAGCCCAGAGACCCCAACTTACTACTAACACAGGACAGAGCCCGAGAGACCCCCAACTTACTACTAACACAGGACAGAGCCCAAGAGCCCCCCAACTTACTACTAATACAGGACAGATCCCGAGACCCCCAACTTACTACTAACACAGGACAGAGCCGGAGAGACCCCAACTTACTACTAACACAGGACAGAGTCCAAGAGCCCCAACTTACTACTAACACAGGACAGAGCCCAGAGACCCCAACTTATTACTAACACAGGACAGAGCCCAGAAACCCCAACTTACTACTAATACAGGACAGAGCCCAGAGACCCCAACTTACTACTAATACAGGACAGAGCCCAGAGACCCCAACTTACTACTAACACAGGACAGAGCCCAGAGACCCCAACTTACTACTAACACAGGACAGAGCCCAGAGACCCCAACTTACTACTAACACAGGACAGAGCCCAGAGACCCCAACTTACTACTAATACAGGACAGAGCCCCCCAACTTACTACTAATACAGGACAGAGCCCCCCAACTTACTACTAATACAGGATAGAGCCCCCCAACTTACTACTAATACAGGACAGAGCCCAGAGACCCCAACTTACTACTAATATAGGACAGAGCCCCCCAACTTACTACTAATACAGGGCAGAGCCCGAGAGACCCCAACTTACTACTACTACAGGACAGAGCCCCCCAACTTACTAATACAGGGCAGAGCCCGAGAGACCCCAACTTACTACTACTACAGGACAGAGCCCCCCAACTTACTAATACAGGGCAGAGCCCGAGAGACCCTAACTTACTACTAATACAGGACAGAGCCCAGAGACCACAACTTACTACTAACACAGGACAGAGCCCAGAGACCCCAACTTACTACTAATACAGGACAGAGCCCAGAGACCCCAACTTACTACTAATACAGGACAGAGCCCCCCAACTTACTACTAATACAGGACAGAGCCCCCCAACTTACTACTAATACAGGACAGAGCCCCCCAACTTACTACTAATACAGGACAGAGCCCCCCAACTTACTACTAATACAGGACAGAGCCCCCCAGCTTACTACTAATACAGGACAGAGCCCCCCAACTTACTACTAATACAGGACAGAGCCCCCCAACTTACTACTAACACAGGACAGAGCCCCCCAACTTACTACTAACACAGGACAGAGCCCAGAGACCCCAACTTACTACTAACACAGGACAGAGCCCAGAGACCCCAACTTACTACTAACACAGGACAGAGCCCAAGAGACCCCAACTGACTACTAATACAGGACAGAGCCCAGACACCCCAACTTACTACTAAAACAGGACAGGGCACAGAGACCCCAACTTACTACTAACACAGGACAGAGCCCAAGAGCCCCCCAACTTACTAATACAGGACAGAGCCCAGAGACCCCAACTTACTACTAATACAGGACAGAGCCCAGAAACCCCCAACTTACTACTAACACAGGACAGAGCCCAGAGACCCCAACTTACTACTAATATAGGACAGAGCCCAGAGACCCCAACTTACTACTAATACAGGACAGAGCCCAGAGACCCCAACTTACTACTAACACAGGACAGAGCCCAGAGACCCCAACTTACTACTAATACAGGACAGAGCCCAGAGACCCCAACTTACTAACACAGGACAGAGCCCAGAGACCCCAACTTACTACTAACACAGGACAGAGCCCAAGAGCCCCCCAACTTACTAATACAGGACAGAGCCCAGAGACCCCAACTTACTACTAATACAGGACAGAGCCCAGAAACCCCCAACTTACTACTAACACAGGACAGAGCCCAGAGACCCCAACTTACTACTAATATAGGACAGAGCCCAGAGACCCCAACTTACTACTAATACAGGACAGAGCCCAGAGACCCCAACTTACTACTAACACAGCACAGAGCCCAGAGACCCCAACTTACTACTAATACAGGACAGAGCCCAGAGACCCCAACTTACTAACACAGGACAGAGCCCAGAGACCCCAACTTACTACTAACACAGGACAGAGCCCAAGAGCCCCCCAACTTACTAATACAGGACAGAGCCCAGAGACCCCAACTTACTACTAATACAGGACAGAGCCCAGAAACCCCCAACTTACTACTAACACAGGACAGAGCCCAGAGACCCCAACTTACTACTAATATAGGACAGAGCCCAGAGACCCCAACTTACTACTAATACAGGACAGAGCCCAGAGACCCCAACTTACTACTAACACAGGACAGAGCCCAGAGACCCCAACTTACTACTAATACAGGACAGAGCCCAGAGACCCCAACTTACTAACACAGGACAGAGACCCCCAACTGACTACTAACACAGGACAGAGCCCAAGAGCCCCAACTTACTACTAATACAGGACAGAGCCCAGACACCCCAACTTACTAACACAGGACAGAGCCCAGAGACCCCAACTTACTACTAACACAGGACAGAGCCCAAGAGCCCCCCAACTTACTAATACAGGACAGAGCCCAGAGACCCCAACTTACTACTAATACAGGACAGAGCCCAGAAACCCCCAACTTACTACTAACACAGGACAGAGCCCAGAGACCCCAACTTACTACTAATATAGGACAGAGCCCAGAGACCCCAACTTACTACTAATACAGGACAGAGCCCAGAGACCCCAACTTACTACTAACACAGGACAGAGCCCAGAGACCCCAACTTACTACTAATACAGGACAGAGCCCAGAGACCCCAACTTACTAACACAGGACAGAGACCCCCAACTGACTACTAACACAGGACAGAGCCCAAGAGCCCCAACTTACTACTAATACAGGACAGAGCCCAGAGACCCCAACTTACTACTAATACAGGACAGAGCCCAGAAACCCCAACTTACTACTAACACAGGACAGAGCTCAGAGACCCCAACTTACTACTAACACAGGACAGAGCCCAGAGACCCCAACTTACTACTAACACAGGACAGAGCCCAGAGACCCCAACTTACTACTAACACAGGACAGAGCCCAGAGCCTCCAACTTACTACTAATACAGGACAGAGCCCAGAGACCCCAACTTACTACTAATACAGGACAGAGCCCAGAGACCCCAACTTACTACTAACACAGGACAGAGCCCAGAGACCCCAACTTACTACTAACACAGGACAGAGCCCAGAGACCCCAACTTACTACTAATACAGGACAGAGCCCCCCAACTTACTACTAATACAGGACAGAGCCCAGAGACCCCAACTTACTAATACAGGACAGAGCCCAGAGACCCCAACTTACTACTAACACAGGACAGAGCCCAGAGACCCCAACTTACTACTAATACAGGACAGATCCCGAGAGACCCCCAACTTACTACTAATACAGGACAGAGCCCAGAGACCCCAACTTACTACTAACACAGGACAGATCCCGAGAGACCCCCAACTTACTACTAATACAGGACAGAGCCCAGAGACCCCAACTTACTACTAACACAGGACAGAGCCCAGAGACCCCAACTTACTACTAACACAGGACAGAGCCCAGAGACCCCAACTTACTACTAATACAGGACAGAGCCCCCCAACTTACTACTAATACAGGACAGAGCCCAGAGACCCCAACTTACTAATACAGGACAGAGCCCAGAGACCCCAACTTACTACTAACACAGGACAGAGCCCAGAGACCCCAACTTACTACTAATACAGGACAGATCCCGAGAGACCCCCAACTTACTACTAATACAGGACAGAGCCCAGAGACCCCAACTTACTACTAACACAGGACAGATCCCGAGAGACCCCCAACTTACTACTAATACAGGACAGAGCCCAGAGACCCCAACTTACTACTAACACAGGACAGAGCCCAGAGACCCCAACTTACTACTAATACAGGACAGATCCCGAGAGACCCCCAACTTACTACTAATACAGGACAGAGCCCAGAGACCCCAACTTACTACTAACACAGGACAGATCCCGAGAGACCCCCAACTTACTAATACAGGACAGAGCCCAGAGACCCCAACTTACTACTAACACAGGACAGAGCCCAGAGACCCCAACTTACTACTAGCACAGGACAGAGCCCAGAGACCCCAACTTACTACTAATACAGGACAGAGCCCAGAGACCCCAACTTACTACTAATACAGGACAGATCCCGAGAGACCCCCAACTTACTACTAATACAGGACAGAGCCCGAGAGACCCCAACTTACTACTAACACAGGACAGAGCCCGAGACCCCAACTTACTACTAATACAGGACAGAGCCCAGAAACCCCAACTTACTACTAATACAGGACAGAGCCCAGAGACCCCAACTTACTACTAATACAGGACAGAGCCCAGAGACCCCAACTTACTACTAACACAGGACAGAGCCCAGAGACCCCAACTTACTACTAACACAGGACAGAGCCCAGAGACCCCAACTTACTACTAACACAGGACAGAGCCCAGAGACCCCAACTTACTACTAATACAGGACAGAGCCCCCCAACTTACTACTAATACAGGACAGAGCCCAGAGACCCCAACTTACTAATACAGGACAGAGCCCAGAGACCCCAACTTACTACTAATACAGGACAGAGCCCAGAGACCCCAACTTACTACTAACACAGGACAGAGCCCAGAGACCCCAACTTACTACTAACACAGGACAGAGCCCAGAGACCCCAACTTACTACTAATACAGGACAGAGCCCCCCAACTTACTACTAATACAGGACAGAGCCCAGAGACCCCAACTTACTAATACAGGACAGAGCCCAGAGACCCCAACTTACTACTAACACAGGACAGAGCCCAGAGACCCCAACTTACTACTAATACAGGACAGATCCCGAGAGACCCCCAACTTACTACTAATACAGGACAGAGCCCAGAGACCCCAACTTACTACTAACACAGGACAGATCCCGAGAGACCCCCAACTTACTAATACAGGACAGAGCCCAGAGACCCCAACTTACTACTAACACAGGACAGAGCCCAGAGACCCCAACTTACTACTAGCACAGGACAGAGCCCAGAGACCCCAACTTACTACTAATACAGGACAGAGCCCAGAGACCCCAACTTACTACTAATACAGGACAGATCCCGAGAGACCCCCAACTTACTACTAATACAGGACAGAGCCCGAGAGACCCCAACTTACTACTAACACAGGACAGATCCCGAGAGACCCCCAACTTACTACTAACACAGGACAGAGCCCGAGACCCCAACTTACTACTAATACAGGACAGAGCCCAGAAACCCCAACTTACTACTAACACAGGACAGAGCCCAGAGACCCCAACTTACTACTAATACAGGACAGAGCTCAGAGACCCCAACTTACTACTAATACAGGACAGAGCCCAGAGACCCCAACTTACTAGCACAGGACAAAGCCCCCACCTAATAACATAGAACTCTAGAGGGAACCACATAATGAAGCAGTACAAACGCCTCCTGGGGGGCCACCATCTTCCCCCGTTACTCACGTCAGGTCCTCGGTGTGGGATCGGTCGCCCCGCCCCTGCCCGATGTCACCGATTTGAACGTTGCCGCGCAGCAAGAATGATCAATGACGTCTTCTCAGACCAGCAGATCGACCACCTATCAGTACTCCAGGCTCAAGCTGATTACCGACATCAGGATGCAGAAACGCGGCCGCCATCTTTGTTGCGGGCAAGGTCCGTTTTTTTTTTTTTAAGTCGATTGGTTTTTTAAATAAAACGTGGGTGGGAAAACCAACAAAAAACAACAACCTTCAGACATATACTGTGCAGATGCTTTGGGAACAGAAGAATCCTGCACGGCTCATGCATGCATGGTGGTTCTGTGATCCTGAAAACAGCTGGCACCATATGGGCATAGTCAGTGGCTGCTGTAATCAAATGGTTATATTACACTGGCCTACTAATGTTATATTCACAATTAGTGTAGCCCTGCGTAGAGTACAGCATAGGACAAAGTGGTTCTGAGCCTGTGTGAGGGATCTGGCACCAATGTGGGCCCCCCTGGCCAATTGTGCCCATTGGGTACTGAGGTGTAATTCGAATAGTTTAAAAGACTTTCGGTCACTATTTTAATGGTCCACATGCTCTGTATATAATACAGTCGAATCCAGGCCGACAAAAGCAGTCCTGGAATATAGAGATGTAGACATGTTGGATTTCACAGATATGACAATCACCATCAAAAAATGATCGCGATTGTCTAAATCTGTGAAATTTTCCATGTGAAATATCAGCGATCCTGCAACGGATCGCTGAACATCGATGGTCCGACCGGCGGATCAGCGATCCTGCGATCAGATGTATGGGGGCCTTAATACATCAAATGCAAACCCTCCAACACAGTGGCAAACGCAGGATTCCTAGAGGGGGGTTTCCAAATGCTGGATTTTAGAGTGCGTATGGCCAGTCCATGAATAGGGCATAATTAACACTTATCCAGCTTTAATATGCGACATACAAAGTGTATTGTGAGTCATAACTCCAGCATATACAGGACCAGCGATCACAGTAACCCATTAGATGCAGCAGTAGGGCCATCCTGCCTGAACTGAGTGTTTTTATTTCAGATGTGGGCACCATTTCAGAGCATGGGGGCAAGTCCGGGAGTCTGGAGGAGCAGCAGAAGAACCTAGCACTGCCCTGGACATACAGTATATGTACTTATTGGTATCATCATGCACTGGATAGTGTATTATTATATGGTATTAATAATTAAGCCTATTGATGGTCTATACATAGCAGTGTACCCCTAACAGTGCATGTTTTCCAGATCTAATTAGCGCACAGGTGTATTTATTACTGGCTGACATATGTTAATAGATCCACAGGTGGTGCTAACTATTTCATTTGTGATAGTGAGAAGAACATGCAGCACTAGTAACATTTTATGTTACTATTTCTAATGTGGGCTGGGGAGGGGGGTTTCCAGGCAACCGGAAACCCCCCCTGCGTTTGCCTATGCAACATGACCCCTTCCACCAGGTAGAAAATTATCTGATTCCGGATTTCCCATGTAATTACTTTATGATTGCAGTCACCTGTATTATAACACTCTTCTCATCAATCTTTTAGTTCAACATAGGTGACTACAGTTTGTTAAGTAAGAGGGAAGTCCAGGTTCAGAGTTTGTACATGACGGAAGGGGTCATGTTGGAGGGTCTGCAAATGTATGGAAAGCTTCATGAAATATAAAGTGAGACGCACGCTGTAGAGCAGGGGTGGCCAACTTCGGTCCTCGTGAGCTACCAACAGTTCACGTTTTCCAGACCACACAGCAGGTGCACAGGTCTATTCATTACTACACAGGTGGAGCCAATTATATCACTTGTGATTCTGTGAGGAGACCGGCAAAACATGCACCGTTCTTAGCTCTTGAGGACCAGGGTTGGCTTCCACTGCTCTAGAGACACTAAGAACACTCTAAAGCTGGGTACACTCATAAAGATTTTCTGTCCAACCATCCAACTAGTTGATTGGTTGGAATGAAAACCCGGCTAAGGTATGAAAGCAAACAACAAACCGCAATTTGCTCCCAAATGCCGGAAAAATGGACAAAAAGTGATGTTTTAACAAATTGTTTAGGTCAAACATTTAAGAAACTTGTCTGACGTCATTTTCATCTGTTTTCTGTCATTTAGGAGCAAATTGCTGATCATCAGTTACTCCCATACGTTACCAGATTCTCATTCCAACCAATCAACTAGTTGGATGGTTGGATAGAAAATCTTTACGTGTGTAGCTTGAGTGTGATTGGACACAATAAATGTAGCGAGAAGTGATCTCAGGCGCCTAGCACTTTAAATTTGGCTGCAGGAAAATTAGCAAAAATGGTAACACCACTGAATACTCCAACATGTTAACTAAGTAATTGTTGTGACAATTCAAGTGCGCACGGTACTAATAAATAGAAATGATAATTGAATACTTCCCAACTGTAATAGATATTGGGATCCTGTGTATAACTGTCGATCTCCGGCGGTGGTATTCTTGTTTATATGAAAAACATAAACATCATACAAGACATACAGGGGTATTCAATTTGGAGCGAAAAGTCCGTTTTTGCGATAATTTTGCACCGATGACGTCATTTTCGCTGGTTTTGGTTTTACACCGTATTCAATTTCAAAGACTTTTCGCAGGTTCGAAAAGTCTTTGAAAAAAAACGGGGATAACTTTTCACCACTGAATAGGTGGCGAAAAAAAGTGCTGAATTGGGGTTTAGGGGTGCAGGCTTAAAAAAAATAGCCTGCACCCTTCAAACGATCTGTGTAAAAAAAAAAAAAAATTGGGACACCCCAAAAAAAGCACTTTGAATTTGGGTGCCAAAAAAAAAAAAATGTTGGGGGACAAAGTTAAAAAATAGCAAACTTGACTCTGGGGGGGTCCCCAAGTATGCCTCAGATGTTTTTTTCATTGCAGCTGCTTGCGGCAGGTGGGTTTTTTCACGATTTTTTTCAAGTCACTTTAGCAACTTTAAAATATGCCCTTCCGCCCCCTGCAACATCATAACAGTTAATACATTTTGTTGCTTGAAGTCTCTGCGGTCCATAACTTGAGAATGCATGATGCGATCTCCCCACCGATATCACTGGAATATTGTGGAAAGAGTACGCATCACTACAAAACCAAACACCGCTTTCTTAGCATGTATAAAACCTTATTTATCAAATATCCTTATTTCACAGCATTTATATTAACTGAACCAACTTAAATCTTATACCTTAAAGCTAATGGAACCTTGTAAGTGAATATGTAATGTGTGAGTGTACGGGGTTTGATATGAAGACGCTAGTTAACTGGGGACAGATACGTGCGCATTTAGCTACTAAACATTGTTTTTCTTATGCATTAGCTAATATGCGACTAGTTAACAGCACTATTATGCGTATTATTGTGTATATGAGAAATGATGGAAGATGCAATCGCATGGTGCTATTAGCATTATCGCCACATGTACTAAAATGTGAGTTTATCTAAAATGGCGCTTAGGCGGTCATTCGCAAAATGGCATCTTGCGATCTCATTTCCAAGATGGCGTCTTGCGGCCAGTCGCAAGATGGCGTTGCTGCGATTCAATTTTAAACTGAACTTGTCTCAGCCAATACTCAGCTTCGACAGTCCACCCTTTGATAGCAAACAACATGCAATCACAATCTGCTATCAGAATTAAATTTAGGCTTACATTTACATATTATTTAGTGTTATTGTGGGATGGCACAAGGTGGTTCTTAATCCATCAAAAATGCGTCTCTGGGTGGGGACATAAAACTACTATTATACGCACACCGCGGATCTTGGAAGATCATGTGAAAGGTGTAGGAATGCACCAGTCTTATAAAAGCAGTCTTGAAGGGGAATTTAAACTTTACATTATCTGGGGTGTTCTAAAAATAACATTTCAATAATACATTCTATGCACGTCTAAATATAATTTGTCAAATGATAGTATTTCCTAGTTCAGGGTTGTAATGCAGTTCTACATTTACCTCGGTATACATATTGTCATTACTGACCACAATCATAGTTTCGTTCTTACGTTTTACTCTATTTTTACATTTTCCTAACTTCAACACAATAGGAACACACCGGATGCATATGCCAATTATTATGATGACAATTAGTATAAGGATCAAGAATTTGCCTATGCTGGCGATCACTTCCTGGGCCCATACCCCTAGACCTGAGAACCATTTTACTGGGTTCAGCCATGACACCCATTCTTCTATCTTTTCTTCTACTTCAGCCACTGAAGCATTATGGTTCTTACGGAACTCCCATTTTAGCTGCAGAATTTCATCTATCTTTCGGTCTATCACCTCCTTGGGGTCGCTGGTATCATTGGTGACATAGGTGCAACATTTTACTCCAAATTGGGTGGCCAACGTTACGCAATACCCTCCAGTAACAGCAGTTAAATAATTCAACACTAGCCTATGTTGCACCAGTTCTTTCTTGTACGCTTGCAATTCTTTCCCTGTATACCTGAATGTGTCATCGTACATCTCGGTGATATTATCTATCAATTTAGCAAGTTCCTGGATATAGCTAAAATTGAATGTACCCCGAGCGATCCTGGTGGGATCCAATGCGACTAAAACTTGAAAGTCAGTTGTCTCACTGATTAACTGAGTGGCTTTATGCACGTCACCAGGTATCATATTTCTTTTGTCTCTATGTTCATATTGTGTGTGAAGGTATTGTGATGGTGTGTTTTTATGTATACCCAGCATTTCAACATGTGTGAGGGTCATAACTTCTGGTACTACTCTTCCCAGGTAACACAAACCTTCGGAACTTGGGGAGAGCCATTTATACGATATTCTTCCACATATGAAATATACATTATCAGGGAGAACATAAGAAATGGTATGCATCATTATCATTAAGCACATTTCCCTTGCAAACAATCCTATTTCTGGGTCTTCGATCTGGTACATGCAAGTTTCTGGTTGTATTATCTTAGCACAATAACCATTTGGCACCTTACCAATAATTTCTTTGGTGGAACTCAATGTATACCGATACCTAAAATGTTTCCCACCAGACTTAATGGAGCGTAACAGATCATGGTTTATGGACTCATTATCAGCTCTTTGTGAGAAGGTCATCGTCTGATTATTCCCCATCACTTCCCAACTCCCGGGTTTATTGGGGTTGGTTATGTTCAAACACAAAAGTGATCTATCTACTTGGAATTGATAGAGTTTGAAATGAGGTGGTTTGGATGAGAGGAATTTTCCATTCAATGTTTTCCCCTTTTGTAATTCTAAAATTTCCGTGATATTCAGCGGAAATGGCACCAACCCTACATTATGCTGTCCCTGTGGCACATGTGAACACACCCAGCAATCAGTTTGATTTAACACTTTGCCTACCATACTATGATAATCCTCTAAAGGATACCCATCCCTGTACGGGCTATATTTAGGTTGGCACCGTTGGATACAGTTCTCATCAACTAGGGACCCACAAAGCTTACAAATACAGGAATCTTCAGACGATAAACCTCCACACCTTCCCCGAGTATCCAGAATGATAGCTCTCTTAACAATAACAATACTGAGGTTGGTCAGACACTCCCCTGATTGGCATTGCACTCCTCCTGACTCCACTCCATCAGCACTGCCATCAGCTCCCATTTCCTCGATCGGTCTCCCATCGCAGAAACTGGATATTCCCGAATCGACCAAGATGGTGAACACTCTAAAAGAGAATATGATAATGAACACAGCAGGCCCGTCCATTGTCACAACAAGACCTGCAGATTTCTTTTAGTTCAGGTATCTCACTACAACTTTTTCAATCCTCCAGGAACAAGCTCGCGAGCGACAGGTCCACACTATCAGCCTTGTCACCGACTTGTTTCTCCACTGGTTGATTGACCTTTTTGCAGTGAGTGGAATGGACCCAAGTATCTCTCTTGGCCACCTTCAAAGATGTAGTACTCGTCAGCAGCACCTGGTACGGACCTTCCCACCGATCAGTCAAACAACCTGAATGCAAGAAATTTCTTATCATTACATATTCTCCTTGTTCAACATCATGACAGTTAGTTTCAGGCATATCATTAGACAACAATTTCAGTTTCTGCTGCTGTTGCTTTAACTGCTTACTCATTGATATAAGATACTTTACAGTTACCTCGTTGTTACCCTTCAGGTCTTCCTGTGGACTTATAATCAAATGAGGTTGTCTACCAAACAATATTTCAAATGGGGACAGATTCAGAGGGGTTCTAGGAGTGGTCCTTATGCTATGTAGGACCAAAGGTAACGCTTCTGGCCATCCTAGTCCCATCTCTGCCATAATTTTACTTAACTTATTTTTAATAGTCCCGTTCATCCTCTCTACCTTGGCACTGGATTGCGGTTGGTAGGGGGTGTGAAGTCGGCTATTAATACCCATCAGCTTACACATATTTTGAAAAACATCACCTGTGAAATGGGTACCCCTATCACTCTCGATGATTTTAGGGATACCGTACCTGCATACAAATTCCTGAACTATTTTCTTGGCAGTAAACGCAGCAATATTAGTGGCCGCTGGGTAGGCCTCAACCCACATAGAATATACGTCTGTGCACACTAATACATACTTAAGGTTCCTGCAGGGTGGTAATTGGATGAAATCAATTTGTATCACCTGGAAAGGTCCATCAGTCGGTGGAATGTGGGACGGTTCGGTAGGGATCGCTTTCCCTATATTCTTTCTCAAGCAGGTCAGACAGGACATTGCTATCTTTTCTGCTTGTGAAGAAAAACCTGGTGCGCACCAGTATGCTCTCACCAACTTGCACATACTTTGTTTGCCCAGATGAGTCAGACCGTGTGCTGCCTCAGCCAGGCTGGGGTAATATGCCTTGGGGGCTACTGGCTTACCATGTCCGTCCCTCCAGAGCCCGAAGGACTCTTGCCCACATCTAATGGACTTCCAGATGAATTTTTCCTGAGTTGAACACAAATTTTGCATCTCAATTAATTTCAGCATATCAATTGTTTGGAATGACATAGTTGTTTCAGTTGGAGAAAACATTTTTAATCCTGCTGCCCATTTTGTAGCTTCATCGGCTCTGTTGTTGCCCAGTGACACCAGGTCATCCTCACATGTATGGGCTTTGCATTTAATTACTGCCACCGCTTTGGGCAGTTGGATTGCTTCTAAAAGATGTTTTATGTGTCGGGAATGTGCAACTGGTGTGCCTGTGCGCCATAGAGCCCCAATATCATGCACCACCCCGAACGCATACCTCGAGTCAGTGTAAATGTTAGCAGATTTGCCTGCTGCCAGTTCACATGCTCTAGTTAGTGCTACTAACTCTGCCACCTGGGCTGAATATGGAGGACCAAGAGGTTTAGCTTTATGATGTCTGTGTCATTTACAACAGCATAACCTGTACATAATTCACCTGTGTCTGTTTGTCTATGACAACTCCCATCCGTGTAAAAAGTCACATCTACATTCTCTAAAGGTGTGTCATGTATGTCAGGTCTAGCAGTGAAGGTCTAGTTCAGATATGTCATACAATCGTGCGTATCATTATGTCTGCTGAACTCACCTCCCACCAGCAACTACTCTCCTTCCACCCTTTGTACATCATGTTGTACATATGGTAGGTATGTTGCTGGATTCAGCGTACTGCAACGTTTAACAGTAATATTTGCAGGAGCAATTAGAGCTAGTTCCCATTTGGTGAACCTAGCCGAGGAGACGTGTCTGGTTTGAGCTGATTTCAACAGATCAGATACAGCATGGGGAGTGTAGACAATCATATCATGACCCAATACTACGTCCTCACTTTTATTCACCAATAGAACGGTAGCTGCCACACTTCTCAAACAGGTGGGGAGTGATCTTGCCACAGTGTCCAATTGGGCACTGTAGTATGCTACGGGCCTACTGGCATCACCATGTTTTTGTGTAGGGACACCTGCAGCACAACCATCGGCTTCCGTACAATACAAATCAAAAGGTTTTTCATAATCAGGTATTCCCAATGCAGGAGTGCTTGTCAGACTATCCTTAAGATTAAGGAAAGCCTGCTCTGATTCCTCTGTGTGTATGACACGATCGGGCTTTGAGGAAGAGACTAATTCCTGTAAAGGCCAAAATAGAAAAACCTGGGATCCACATTCTACAGTATCCACACATTCCCAAGAAGGTACGAATTTGCTTTTGATTCTGCGGCAGTGTCATGTTTTGTATGGCCTGGATTCTATCTGTTGTAAGATGTCGTAACCCCTGGGTTAGGCAGTGTCCCAAATATTTTACTCTGGATTGGCACGGCTGTAGTTTGTCCATAGCCACCTTGTGTCCTGTTTGCGAGAGATGAAGTAACAAAAGTTTAGTATCATTCAAACATGACATAAATGAGTCAGAACATAGCAATAAATCGTCCACATATTAAATAAGAACAGATCCATTGGCAGGTTGAAAAGATTGTAAACAGTCTTGCAATGCCTGGGAGAAGATACTGGGGCTGTCTATGAAACCTTGGGCTAACCGTGTCCATGTGTATTGTAAACCTCTGTATGTAAATGCGAATAGATACTGACAGTCAGGATGGAGAGGCACAGAGAAGAAAGCAGAACAGAGGTCAATAACAGTGAAATGGGTTGCATTTGGTCTGATCTGCATTAGAATGACAGCTGGTTTTGGCACTACAGGGAATTGGCTCTCTACTACCTTATTAACACCTCTAAGGTCTTGTACCAGCCTATAACCCCTCCCACCACTCTTCTTCACTGGAAAGATGGGACTGTTGGCTACACTAGCTGTACAAACTAAAATTCCCTGTTGCAATAATCGCTCAATTATTGGAAAAACCCCTAATTCTACCTCCTGTTTTAGTGGATACTGGGGAATTTTTGGAGCTTGCCTACCGCTTTTTAAATTTACCATTACAGGGCTTACGTTTGCCATTAATCCAGTGTCCTGTCCATCTTTAGTCCAAAGGGAATCTGGAATTAGGGACAACATTTCATCTATCTGAGATGGATTTTCATTTAAACTTGTAGAGTGATACATTATCCTTTGGGGAGTGTTCAATATATCCCACACCTCGTGTGCCACTCTCTCTGGGATATCTAAAAATACACCATCAGGGGTGCAATATATAACACATCCCATCTTACACAACAAGTCCCTGCCCAGTAGGTTAATAGGAGCCGCAGCAGCCAGGAGAAAAGAATGCCTGTTATGCAACGGCCCAATAGTAACCTCTGTGGACTTTGTTAAAGGATAATGTTCCACTTTACCTGTCACACCCATTGTTGGTACTGTCTCGTTGGTCACCTGTAAATTAACGGGAGATTTTATCACTGACCTGGTCGCCCCTGTGTCTACAAGAAAAGGATATTCAGTACCAGCTACATCAACCATCATGACCGGTTCTTCCCTAGTACTTCCCGTTAACCTGACTATCCGTAGACTACAGGTATGACCTGACCCCTAACGTTGGCTACCATTCTCCAATAAAGCATTTACGGCTACAATTGGAGCTGGTGCCTGCTGGACATTTGCTGGCCTCTGTGCGTATCCCTTATGGGGATATCCAGGTCTTCCCTGATTTGGGGTTCCTACTCTTTTTACTGTACAGTTTCTACTTAAGTGTCCTGTTTGTTTACAGTTAAAACATGTTCGTGTATCGGGTGAAGACATGTGCTGTTGTGAGGTTTGCTCAGAGGGTAAAGGTGGTGGATATGGGTAAGGATAGGGAGGGTAAGGGTATTGTGGGGGATAAGAAGTTGGTGGGTAGTATGGGACCTGTGGTCACATCGGGTTAGTGGGATAGAGTTGTGTTTGTTGTTGCGTGGGGTTAGTGAGAGCACATACTTGTTCAGATGTGAGTGTGTGTGCAAGTGTGTCTGTTGGCTGTGATGTTACCGTCAATCCCTCCAGAGCTTGTATACTGACAGCCATTAGTTTTTCGCTCTGGGCTTCTCTCTTCTTGGAGATGTTTTTATCATGTTCGATGGCGGTTTCTATGAGGGCATCTATTGTGAGTCCCCACCAACCAGGCTGTGAGGTCTGAACCCGAGTTTTTAAACTCTCTTTCAGACCGTCCACGAGTACCGTGACTATCATTCCCCTGTGGTGAGTACTATCTTTAATATCCTCTATCCCAGTGTACTGGGTGATAGCCTACAGAGCCCGGTCACAATAATCTTCTGCAGTTTCACTCTCCTTTTGCTTAATGGTGAAAATTTTGTTCCAGTTAACTACCACCGGAAAATATATACCCAATTGAGTTACGATGCGGGAAATGTTACCTTGGTTTACTTGGTCTGTTAAGGGAACGTCACCATCCAATACACAATCCGTGATAAATTTTGTCACGTCGGTATTGCGTAGTAGACAGGCCCTTAACACTACTCGCCAATCTTTATTAGTGGGCTCATGTGAACTACCCAAATTCCTCAAAAATCTTTGACATTTGGCTAGTTCCTTTTTGGGATCGGGGAAATCATTTATGATGGAATTTAGTTCTGCTCTTGTCCAAGGACAATGCATTACTACTTCCCTCGTTGGTACTATACCGTTCGCATCTGCATTTCCATTTGGAACGGTTATTGTCCGAATGAGATGCAGACCGGTAGCGCTGCTACCTTGGACCTGGTTACCTGGCTGGGGGTTTAGTCTGCTGCTACGTATGGTGTGAACAACTTCCTCTACGGGTGCAAAGGGCATTAACACTTCCCTTGCTGTTACCGATGGAGATGGCGACACCACTCGTGATTGTGGTGATGCAGCATCTATCATCTGCACAGCATGGGAAATGGCAGACATTACAATAAGCTCATCATCCACATCATGAACATTTTCTTTATAGTTGCTTAAGAGAGGGTACAAGTTGCTTGTTACATTTTTATGGGTATTTTTGGTAACTGTACTTCCACCTCCATCCACATAAAGTGGGGGAGGTGAGCGTGAACTGCTGGCAATACTCTCCACTACGCTACCTTGCCGCACAGGCGCTCCATTTTGCGGCTCGCCCGTATTGCAATTTAGCATCGCAGATGTATTTTCTGGCAATGTGCTCGAGACGCTAGTTTGCGTCGTTTGCACATTTTTAAGCCAAGCATCCCCTTCATGCTGCCACAGTTTTAAACATTCAAAATATTTAACCTTTTTCTCTCGGGAGCGCATCAGACTGATGTGATCCCGGACATTATCTAATACATTTTTATCAAAACTACCAATTCTGGGAAACGGTCTAACACTCTTCATCGTCATTTTAAACCATACATCACAGTACCTTATTGTATAAGTACCGTACTTAGTATGCATAATACGACAAGCCGATCTGATCGGTGCCTCCATTAGCAGCACATCATTGTCTGACATCTCTACTGTTTGCGCGGCTCCCATTCTGAGACACAATCCTACGCTTTTCAATGAAGATTTAAACTGGTGAAAGACAATCAAGATACTCTCACTTACCTGTGGACGATTTAAGTCGGCGGCGCCCACACACCTGGATAAGATTTGAAAAAGGCAACTTCCACACCCGAATAAGATTTAGTAAGACAACTTCCACACCTATGGAAGTTTATATGTCGGCCACTTCCACGCACCTCTCTACAACAAAGACAACATGTACACCTGCTACTGTGTATAGAACGGTAAAGCTACTTACCGAGCGACTAGCACTTAGCCCTTAAAGGTCATATGGTACCTTTAACTGTAGGGAACAAGTTATCCCTACCAACAAAACATTCACTGTTACACACTTTTTTCCTGCTCAGAAAAATACACGTTAACCCAGATACTGATAATAATTGAAAAATGTAAACATCAACGGCTTTGTTCAAACACGTGGCAGCACAACCGGAAGTACGTATACGCTATTGTGCGACCAGTCGCATGCACAATAATGCGACTACCACACAACCGTATGACAACCTTTAGCTGCATACGCAAAAGTGCGTCTTTGCTGTGCGCAAACCTGCGACTTAGCTGCATACTCAGTACTGCGGCACCCCTTTAAACATAAGGTTCTATCAACAGAGGAAAAACTTTTTCCTCTCTTGTCCCTGGATTCTAGTCAGCTTCCTTGATTCACACGGAGACGGATAACAATCTTTCAGCACAAAGCGGTTGCAGGCAAACCCTGCATGCGGCCACTCCACCCTTTGCTGAAATATCGATAGCTGTATGTACCGTGTGAGCAGGTAAGTGACTTCACTACGAGCCCCCAACTAACGATACTGGATCAGAACCTCTATACACACCTTCCTATACCTTCTAATGTCCTTCCTATACCTTCTAAGGATGACGCTAATTTGCGTACGCAGTCATACAGTAAATAAAGACTTAGACCTGGAATCTGTGGTTCCAAAGCACAAGTATTATTCAGGTAAAAGTACAGTCAGTTACACGCAATTGATCCAGACACAATTTAGGCGCAAAGGAATTATACAGACCCAAGTACAGTATACATACGCAGCGCTTCCGGTACCAGGTGTTAGGCATCAGCAAGAAACCCCTCGTCTATCAGCATTCGGCACGAAGACTAAAAACCCAGTGTTGGAGCACACATATTTATACCCCCCAGGAATAGACAAAACAATAGAGACGTTTGTTGCTGATGCTATTGGTTCCCACAGGGGATCCATCTGTTACGGAGCATTTAACAGGCTGGTTCAAATAGACTCACCCAGTCTCTAACAACTGGGGGTCTCTGCCCTTCCGCCCCCTGCAACATCATAACAGTTAATACATTTTGTTGCTTGAAGTCTCTGCGGTCCATAACTTGAGAATGCATGATGCGATCTCCCCACCGATATCACCGGAATACTGTGGAAAGAGTACGCATCAGTACAAAACCAAACACGGCTTTCTTAGCATGTATAAAACCTTAGTTATCAAATATCCTTATTTCACAGCATTTATATTAACTGAACCAACTTAAATCTTATACCTTAAAGCTAATGGAACCTTGTAAGTGAATATGTAATGTGTGAGCGTACGGGGTTTGATACGAAGATGCTAGTTAACTGGGGACAGATGTGTGCGCATTTAGCTACTAAACAGTTTTTCTTATGCATTCGCTAATTTGCGACTAGTTAACAGCGCTATTATGCGTATTATTGTGTATATGAGAAATGATGGAAGATGCAATCGCATGGTGCTATTAGTATTATCGTCACATGTACTAAAATGTGAGTTTATTTAAAATGGCGCTTAGGCGGTCATTCGCAAGATGACGTCTTGCGATCTCATTTCCAAGATGGTGTCTTGTGGCCAGTCGCAAGATGGCGTCGCTGCGATTCAATTTTAAACTGAACTTGTCTCAGCCGATTACTCAGCTTCGACAAACCAAAACCAGCGAAAATGACGTCATCGGTGCGAAATTATCGCAAAAACGGACTTTTCACTCCAAATTGAATACCCCTGATAGTGTGATATAGTAAAACAACAAATTTATTTCGACTCTCCAAGATAAAAAATTGGTGTGTCTTCCACAACACACTTCACATGCATAGAAAATATATAATGCAACAGGCAATATATCTAACTTCACAAAGGAAATGTATACACAGGCACATTCATGTGCAGGGGCTACTGCCTCTTATTTCCAGTAAAAAATGGGGAATTACCATAAGTCCCTCATATAAGGGCCTGTAGATGTAAAGGTGGAGGTCTCCGGATAACCTCTCCCTCGGATCCTTATTAGGGGGTCTCCAGTGTGCAATTCCTCCTGGGTAAGTGATCCTGTCACTATATACCAACGTGTTTCGGGAGCTTACCTCCCTTCTTCAAGGCTGTTGTGTAACTACCCCAACTCTCCCCTCCCCTAACCCTCCTTTTGGGGTGCCTGACCCTAACCTCCCGCCTAGTGACCAACCTCCCCCCTGGGGTGCCTAAACCTAACCCCCCCTTCCCGCTCCCTAAGCCTAACCCTCCCGGGGGATTGCCTGACCCTAATCCCCCTTCCCCTAGCCTAACCCTAAGTCTCCCCGGGGATCCCTAAACCAGACCCCCCTCCCCCCGCGGCTAACAGGTCCTGACGCCCGGCTTACCAACATTCGGTATGCCGGGCGACGGGGATTTCGGCATAGGGCTGATGATAGGGGTTGGTATTTAGACGCCTATCATTAGTCCCATGCCGGGATTTCAGTCGAGAAGCCGGCGGTCTGCATTCCGACCACCGGCTTCCTAACTACATACCCTTTTACAATGCACAGTAACCCGGGTTGCTACGCATTCATGTGATGGCACTGTTAAAGTGGCATTTGTAGGCTTACCATACTATCCCTTTAAACCAGGACACTGATAAATTACACAGGGTTTGTGGCTGGTTAAAACCAGGTGGTATGCAGGCTTGAAGTCAGCCAGCCACAGAACCTGTGTAATTGATGAGTGTCACAGTTTAAAGGGATAGTATGGTAAACCTCTGCATTTGCCTACTTACTACAAATAATGGGCCTGATTCAGATCCGCACACAAATGCCATTGCAGGTGCGATGTATCTCATAGATCGCAATTGCGAAAATATGCTAATGACCCACCTGCTGCCCAGTGCTTAGAGACGCCCACTGAATGCATCTCACATATGCCGCTCACACACAAACCTGGAAGCATCGAAAACATTGAGCGCAGATCCGGAGGCCATCAGCCTTCTGAGTAAGTAAGAACTCTCCTGCTGCCAGCAAGGATGCAATGGCTAATTTATGCATGCCCTGAATACAGTGTTTAAATGGTCAGACACACCTGCGTTATTCTAACCACCCCAATTGTCCTTTATGCATGGCTAAAGTTTTGTACCTAGCTCCACAAACTTTAGCAGGGTGGTGTAGTTTGACAAGGATTAGGTTTGTGCCTAGGTTTGAACTTCACCAGGGCCACATACTGTCAGGGTTGTCTTAACAGCAGTGTGGGCCCTGGGCAAAGCAAAGCACTGGGGCCCCTACCCACCCATTCACGGGAAAAAAATGTAAATGGCAAATAAAATTAAACCCTCCTGCATGCCCATCAGACCTCCCACATATGCAGAGAGACTCTGTCTGACTGGTATAAAGCCAGCGGATGAAGTGAAACTGGGACTGAGGTGAGTACTCGTCACAGGGGGTGGAGGTTAGATCAGAATACAGTGCATCGGCGGCCGGCTTATAAAAATATCACAACTTTACCAACTGGCCACGTCTGCAGGGGGGTGGGTTGGCGGGCCCCTACAAGCTTCGGGTCCTTGGGCAACTACTCAACAAGCCCAATGGAAGAGATGGCCCTGCATACTGTCACACAATCCCTTACAACCGGGACACTCTTAAATTAGACAGGTTCTGGGGCTGAGGGGCTGGCTTCATACACACTGTCAAGGTGAATACACACAGGCAATATTTTACACGATTCGCCCGATTTGGACACATTGGAACAACAAATCGTGTAAAATATGTCCAAATCGTGAGTGTCCACTCACAATCACGATGCCGAAACTCGTACCCGCTTGTCGTACATCGCATCTTCAGATCTCGCCTGCTGCAGGTAAGATCTGGCAATCTCGGACACGATGTGGTGCAGATCGTACGTGTGTTTGCACTCACGATCTATCGTCAATTCCGTCACTTGACTGACATATCCCTGTCTCCATTTTGTGCAGCATCGTGACTTGGATGAAGATGGACGCGATTCCTTCATCATTCCTGATCGCGCGACCTGACCTATTTTTTGGTATTTATTACGCTAGTGCTGCTGAACACCAATTTATATACAAACACTGACCACCTATGTGTATAATGCATGACCCACCCACCCACCCACTGACCACCTATGTGTATAATGCATCACCCACCCACCCACCCACTGACCACCTATGTGTATAATGCATCACCCACCCACCCACCCACTGACCACCTATGTGTATAATGCATCACCCACCCACCCACCCACTGACCACCTATGTGTATAATGCATGACCCACCCACCCACCCACCCACTGGCCACCTATGTGTATAATGCATGACCCACCCACCCACCGACCACCTATGTGTATAATGCATCACCCACCCACCCACTGACCACCTATGTGTATAATGCATCACCCACCCACCCACCCACTGACCACCTATGTGTATAATGCATGACCCACCCACCCACCCACTGACCACCTATGTGTATAATGCATCACCCACCCACCCACCGACCACCTATGTGTATAATGCATGACCCACCCACCCACCCACTGACCACCTATGTGTATAATGCATGACCCACCCACCCACTGACCACCTATGTGTATAATGCATCACCCACCCACTGACCACCTATGTGTATAATGCATCACCCACCCACCCACTGACCACCTATGTGTATAATGCATGACCCACCCACCCACTGACCACCTATGTGTATAATGCATGACCCAACTGACCACCTATGTGTATAATGCATCACCCACCCACTGACCACCTATGTGTATAATGCATGACCCACCCACCCACTGACCACCTATGTGTATAATGCATGACCCACCCACCCACTGACCACCTATGTGTATAATGCATGACCCACCCACCCACCCACTGACCACCTATGTGTACAATGCATCACCCACCCACCCACTGACCACCTATGTGTACAATGCATCACCCACCCACCCACTGACCACCTATGTGTACAATGCATCACCCACCCACCCACTGACCACCTATGTGTATAATGCATGACCCACCCACCCACTGACCACCTATGTGTATAATGCATCACCCACCCACCCACTGACCACCTATGTGTATAATGCATCACCCACCCACCCACTGACCACCTATGTGTATAATGCATCACCCACCCACCGGCTTCCTGGAGCGTTTGGAGGCAAAGGAGTGTCTATGGAGGGTTAGCTGTCTCGACTATTCCAATAAGTCGAAAAAAACTATTGGTATTGGAGGAATTGGTGGAATATAGTCGTCACTACTGTAGTGACGCATCCGTGAAATGGGTGATAAATAAAATCCGAAATCTCTATACAGTCTTTGTCAAAGAACGGAAGAAGGTGGAGGAGTCGAAACGTTCAGGAGCGTCCACTGATGACATGTATCGGCCCACCCTTTGGTACTATCCTTTATTATGGACCAAGAACCACAGTGTCAGTCTCAGCCAGTGGCAGGTTTGGTAAGTAGAGACACAGGGTCCCATTCAGACCCGCTGGCAAGCGCTGAGCACTCACAATCGGGTTGATGCTGAGACCCTGAGACCCTCGCTCCAGGGCTCACTACAAAAGGGGCGACTGTCGATGGTGATCGACAGCTCGCACCGTTTTGTAGGCGGGGTGGGGGGGTGGCTTGCCAAACTGAGGCGTTCCCAAAGGAACGCCTGCCATTTGGGGGCGGCCCCACTGACATCACTCGTGATGTCAGTAGGTGGACTTCCTGCTCTATTAGAGCCGAAAGCTCACTGGGGCTTGCGACAGACGAGACCCTACCACAAGGGTCTCGTCGCAAGCCCCGATGGTTGCAATAGTCTTGACCATCGCAACCATCAACCTGGCCGCTCGCTAAAGCTGTGGGTGGTCACCCACAGCTTAGCGAGCGGCAGCTCATTATAGAGAAGCGGCCGCCCTCATTCAGAGCGAGCGGCTCTGAATGAGGGCCACATACATACACACCATGTTTTTTTTAACAAAAAAATACTCCTTTTTTTTAACTTACCACAAATGTCCACTTAATTGTCATTTATCTGAGACAGTCCTCCTGCCATGGCACTGCACCCGGCCCAT
This sequence comes from Taudactylus pleione, assembly GCA_031769625.1. Taxonomy (NCBI): domain Eukaryota; kingdom Metazoa; phylum Chordata; class Amphibia; order Anura; family Myobatrachidae; genus Taudactylus; species Taudactylus pleione. The sequence goes on from JAUIMM010001300.1 coordinate 2,348,072, forward strand.
TAAAACAGGCCATATACTCCTCCCTCACCTGTTTGGCCCGTGCAGTCCCTGTGGTTTGCATTGGAGGTGCAGCCACTGATGAAAACTGGGCAATCTCCTCTGGATGGTCTGGGTCTTCTGGCATAGCTGTGCCTTATGCCCTTTGTTTTGCGCTATGAGAAAGTTATGTAGAACACAGCATGCCAACACGACCTAGTCTATCTTGTCCACACGCAGGTCTCTGGTGGTGTGGAAAATGCGGAACCGGTTTCTCACAATTCCAAACGCATTTTCCACAATACGGCATGTCCTAGAAAGCAGATAGTTGTAGATGTGTTTTTCTCTGGTCAAGCACCTTTAAGCATATGGCTTCATCACATTTTTGTGTAACGCAAAGTCTTGTCAGCCATAAAAGCGTAGTTTAGGCCGTACTTCGTCTCCTCCACTGACGGCAAGTTGAGGGTATTGGAGGTGAGCCTCTGGTTGAATTCCGGCTGTTTGAAGGACCCACCATCCGAAGCACGGCCATTCTTGCCAACATCCACAAAGACAAACTCGTAATTTGCATTCACCAACACTATGAGAACTATGCTGAAGTACCCCTTGTAGTTGTAATAGTAGGATCCGCTGCTGGCAGGTGGGGTGATGCGGATATGTTTCCCATCGATAGCTCCCCCGCAGTTAGGGAAATTCCAACGCCGTTCAAAGTCTTCAGCGATGGTTTTCCACTCATTGACAGTTGTTGGAAACTAGAAATAAAATGTCAGAATTGGTTAAAACATGAACATTATTATTTTTTTTTTTCCATACAACTCCAACCCAAGAACTGCAATTGGCGTCTGCCTGATTTGATCATCATTGGTGACAGTGAGGGGGATGTGCCAATTTCCCCATGCCAACCACCAACCGCACCACCCCCAGCACCTACCACACCTTCCCAACGAAAGAGAAAGCGCCCAGGGTTAAAACAGCATAGCACGGACCCTGCAGATGATTTTTAAAAGGCACTACAACCACCTAGATCACTTCACCTCTCATATAAATAGCACCATGCGGCAAATGAGTGTTGAAACCCAAACAGAATTCCAGTGTCTGGTCCATGAGTTGCTCATCAGGGCGCTGCATAATAATTTATATCAACCTATATTGGTGACCCTGTGCCCTGCCCACCTGCACCAACCACTTCTTTGATGCCTCCATCCCAGTCACAGCCTACTCCCCCACCCACTAACCCTCCCGCCACAAGCCAGGCTATATATATTGCCCTTTTAGAAGCAGAGGAGGATATTGTTGTTGTTGCCGGCAGTATCACCAAATCTTATCTCTCCCAATAGCGACTTTATGGTAGACGGTGGTGACTGCGCTGGTTGGACACGGTCACTACACACTTGGTGCAAGGACATATTGTTGGAAGCTGGGGCCACAATATGTACTTGCACCATGTGTTTATTGGCCTAATCAATCCGGCGTCTGACCCGCCGTATACCATAGAGCTGCCTAGCTATTGGGACTGATACAATTTGGTGATAATGCAGTTTTACATTGTAAATGCATATCGGAGACTTTAAAAAACATTTTTGCAAAGTTATTTATTCCATGTTTGAAATGCAAATGTTATACTGTTGTCATAAAGACAGTGTTATTACTCGCAGCCATATTGGCAGCAATTTTACACTGTTTCAAAGTGTCTATACAGTGGTTTTCTACATTTAATATAGCCTTACAGCTCTCCGGGATGCTGACGCCAAAGCCTGAGGGGATACGAGGGTCCCACACTTCAGGTCTCCTAGTGACCTTCCTGTAGCTAGGTACCTCCAGCCTCTCCTCAGCAGGGATTGCCCTCCACAGCTTAGTATATTGCTTCCGGATATAGGGGGTCACCAGACGCAGCAACTCCTGGAAGATGTCATCATCCATGAGCAGGAAGTCGCAATAGACGTCCGGATTGTTCTCCGAAATCTCCATCAGCAGGGACATAGCGAGTATCCCTCTGCAGCAGCCACTCCTTGGTCCAGCATGCTCTCCTCCTTTGCTGGGCCCCTCCTTCAACACCTTATCCCCAGCATAGGCGAGCAGAACGCTATACCGATAGGGATCCATCAGCACAGAATACAGGATAGAATGCAGGTAACACACACTTTGGTGAGCCAGGCTAAACAGAGCAGAGCACAATAGCAATGTACAGCGTTCAGCAGGTATGCACCAAGCCTCACTAGTCACACAGCAGAAGTGCACAAACCTAAAATGGCTCCTGCGTTATATACCCCTAGGTAAGCCCGCCCATTATTTAAATTTAGTTTAAATCTTGCAGCTCATCGTGAGGTGTTTGGTAAGCTGACGATTTATCGTTGCACGATCTCACGATTTGAACATCGGACACGATGCATGATAGATGATGAGGTCATGTGTCAAATTGGACACTGTTTACACTAAATCCTGTCCAGGAGCGCCGGGGAGAGTTCAAGGGAAATCGGACACGATATCGCATCGTGAGCACATCGCGTAGTGTGTAGGCACCTTCACACTCTGGCAGGCACATGAGCAGCTCTGTGCATGCGCAGTCCGGCACGAGACGGTCAGTCTGCTGCCGTTTCTGGGTGTGGAGGAGACGGCCCCCATTTCCCAAAACAAAGGAGTGTCGTCACTGTTTGGGGGAAGTGGAGATGCCAGGATCACCGTCGTCTGACTGATATTTCCTGGCCTCTTTTAGTCATTTGCGGCGGCCGGCTTGCGCGACCACATGGTCACTCAGCCAGCCGAAGGCAACGCAGATGATCTGATGCTGCGTCCTTGGATGCAGCTCGGATCAGTAATGCAGCAGGAGGCGTCGTAAGCGTCTGCAGCTGAATCACCCCCTCTGTTCTAAAGTGATTTCTGAAACGCAAGTGATATTGGAAGCTATATTAATTTCTGTTCTGTAAGTCAGTCTGCTCCTGATATTCCCCATTCCAAACAGCATGAGAATACGCTGCCTGCACTGTCACTTACTCCTAATGTACATAGTTATCCAGGTTATAGGTGAGGACAATGTAATCAGTCTGCTCCTGATATTCCCCATTATACACTGTATGAGAATACGCTGCCTGCACTGTCACTTACTCCTAATGTACATAGTTATCCAGGTTATAGGTGAGGACAATGTAATCAGTCTGCTCCTGATATTCCCCATTATACACTGTATGAGACTACGCTGCCTGTACTGTCACTTACTCCTAATGTACATAGTTATCCAGGTTATAGGTGAGGACAATGTAATCACTCTGCTCCTGATATTCCCCATTATACACTGTATGAGACTACGCTGCCTGCACTGTCACTTACTCCTAATGTACATAGTTATCCAGGTTATAGGTGAGGACAATGTAATCAGTCTGCTCCTGATATTCCCCATTATACACTGTATGAGACTACACTGCCTGCACTGTCACTTACTCCTAATGTACATAGTTATCCAGGTTATAGGTGAGGACAATGCAATAAGTCTGCTCCTGATATTCCCCATTATACACTGTATGAGAATACACTGCCTGCACTGTCACTTACTCCTAATGTACATAGTTATCCAGGTTATAGGTGAGGACAATGTAATCACTCTGCTCCTGATATTCCCCATTATACACTGTATGAGACTATGCTGCCTGTACTGTCACTTACTCCTAATGTACATAGTTATCCAGGTTATAGGTGAGGACAATGTAATCAGTCTGCTCCTGATATTCCCCATTATACACTGTATGAGACTACGCTGCCTGCACTGTCACTTACTCCTAATGTACATAGTTATCCAGGTTATAGGTGAGGACAATGTAATCACTCTGCTCCTGATATTCCCCATTATACACTGTATGAGACTACACTGCCTGTACTGTCACTTACTCCTAATGTACATAGTTATCCAGGTTATAGGGGAGGACAATGTAATCAGTCTGCTCCTGATATTCCCCATTATACACTGTATGAGACTACGCTGCCTGTACTGTCACTTACTCCTAATGTACATAGTTATCCAGGTTATAGGTGAGGACAATGTAATCACTGCTCCTGATATTCCCCATTATACACTGTATGAGACTACGCTGCCTGCACTGTCACTTACTCCTAATGTACATAGTTATCCAGGTTATAGGTGAGGACAATGTAATCACTCTGCTCCTGATATTCCCCATTATACACTGTATGAGACTACGCTGCCTGTACTGTCACTTACTCCTAATGTACATAGTTATCCAGGTTATAGGTGAGGACAATCTAATCAGTCTGCTCCTGATATTCCCCATTATACACTGTATGAGACTACGCTGCCTGCACTGTCACTTACTCCTAATGTACATAGTTATCCAGGTTATAGGTGAGGACAATGTAATCAGTCTGCTCCTGATATTCCCCATTATACACTGTATGAGACTACGCTGCCTGCACTGTCACTTACTCCTAATGTACATAGTTATCCAGGTTATAGGTGAGGACAATGTAATCAGTCTGCTCCTGATATTCCCCATTATACACTGTATGAGAATACGCTGCCTGTACTGTCACTTACTCCTAATGTACATAGTTATCCAGGTTATAGGTGAGGACAATGTAATCAGTCTGCTCCTGATATTCCCCATTATACACTGTATGAGAATACGCTGCCTGTACTGTCACTTACTCCTAATGTACATAGTTATCCAGGTTATAGGTGAGGACAATGTAATCAGTCTGCTCCTGATATTCCCCATTATACACTGTATGAGACTACGCTGCCTGCACTGTCACTTACTCCTAATGTACATAGTTATCCAGGTTATAGGTGAGGACAATGTAATCACTGCTCCTGATATTCCCCATTATACACTGTATGAGACTACGCTGCCTGCACTGTCACTTACTCCTAATGTACATAGTTATCCAGGTTATAGGTGAGGACAATGTAATCAGTCTGCTCCTGATATTCCCCATTATACACTGTATGAGACTACGCTGCCTGTACTGTCACTTACTCCTAATGTACATAGTTACCCAGGTTATAGGTGAGGACAATGTAATCAGTCTGCTCCTGATATTCCCCATTATACACGGTATGAGACTACGCTGCCTGCACTGTCACTTACTCCTAATGTACATAGTTATCCTGGTTATAGGTGAGGACAATGTAATCACTCTGCTCCTGATATTCCCCATTATACACTGTATGAGACTACGCTGCCTGTACTGTCACTTACTCCTAATGTACATAGTTATCCAGGTTATAGGTGAGGACAATGTTATCAGTCTGCTCCTGATAATCCCCATTATACACTGTATGAGACTACGCTGCCTGTACTGTCACTTACTCCTAATGTACATAGTTATCCAGGTTATAGGTGAGGACAATGTAATCACTGCTCCTGATATTCCCCATTATACACTGTATGAGACTACGCTGCCTGTACTGTCACTTACTCCTAATGTACATAGTTATCCAGGTTATAGGTGAGGACAATGTAATCAGTCTGCTCCTGATATTCCCCATTATACACTGTATGAGACTACGCTGCCTGCACTGTCACTTACTCCTAATGTGCATAGTTATCCAGGTTATAGGTGAGGACAATGTAATCAGTTTGCTCCTGATATGCCCCATTATACACTGTATGAGACTACGCTGCCTGCACTGTCACTTACTCCTAATGTACATAGTTATCCAGGTTATAGGTGAGGACAATGTAATCACTGCTCCTGATATTCCCCATTATACACTGTATGAGACTACGCTGCCTGTACTGTCACTTACTCCTAATGTACATAGTTATCCTGGTTATAGGTGAGGACAATGTAATCAGTCTGCTCCTGATATTCCCCATTATACACTGTATGAGACTACGCTGCCTGCACTGTCTGTGTTTATTACACAAAATGCAACCGTATAATTTATACATAAAACACTTTTACAGTATTTACATATTTACATATAATACAATATATATTCCATCAAATCAACAATGCATCTCAATACCTTATGTCAATAACCCTTATTCCTACCTTCACCGCCCCCAACTTCACACCCAATGACCATCCCCCCTCCCTCTCACCCCCCACCACCAACTCCTCCCACCATCACCAACCCAAGTATCGAAAAGGTAAGTCAATCATCCAGATGTATGTAAACCATTCCTCTGTAATTTAGTTAATACAAAATGAAGGACAGGAAACGACAGAAACCAGTTACCAAGGACTCCGGACCGAACTTTCGCTACCCATTCAAGGGGGCCTCAGATGTCGCCACAACCGTGACCAACTGACGGCGTCCATTCTTCCTTTGTCCATGTCCATCATCCGCCTCACCTCATGCAAGATTTCCCCAACAACCGATATCCAGGGAAGGACTTTACCCCTAATACCCAATTGACACCGTGCGTTCTATGTGTAATACCGTACTACTAAGCTATCTAAAAAAATAGTGCACAAATCAAATCTACCATACCCCTTGAATGCCCCATAAGCCCATTCAGGGTAACTCAGCCCCGAAAGGCAGGGGATACGCAAGCGCCTTGAAACTCCTTTATAAACCTCTATGTTATAGGGACACTTACAGAAGAAGTGGTCCATTGTCTCCTCCTCCCCTAGACACTCCTCACGTAGACAACCACGATCATCGGCACTTCTTACTTTAAGGTTACCTCTAACGTAGGGCCTTCCATGGAAGGAGAGCCAGGTGATGTCTCTAAATTTCAGAGGAATCCTCTGAGAATTAATCAGAGCCAATCCCTCCGAACACATCTCACCCGGGCAATCCTTTAGGGCCAGCGGAACATAGAAGTAGTTCTGCAGAATTCTTAGCCCCATCTCCCTCCTGGCCAAGCCTCTCACATCACCAACCTCCAAGCCCCACCGTCTCATCACTTTCAGACACAGGACCACGTAGATCGGGAGGTAGCCTCGCCTAACTCGGGGTATCTTAATTCGACCTCCCTCCATCCATTCTTTGAGAAAGGGAAACGCCCATTCCCCGAGACCTTCTACCCATTGAGGGGGAGTCTCTAAAAACAGACTCCCTATGTTTAGCTTACAAAAAGTTGTCACAAAAAATACTACGGGGTTGACCATACTCTGGCCTCCCTCTTCCCTCAATTTGTAGGTGATGCCTCTTTTTGATAATATTCATCCCATTTCCCCAAAACATCAGGAAAAACAATGAATTCATCTTGGACCACATGGACTGAGGCAAAAAACAGACATAACTGACATACAGAAACACTGGAATCAAGTAGGTTTTGCATAAATCAACCCTTTCCCTATAGGAAGACTTCCATCTTCTCCAAACAGATACCTTCCTGGATGCAATCTCCAACTTTTTCTCCCAATTTAGGGTGCCATAATCACCGTGGTTGAAATAAATGCCTAGAATTTTTATCTGTGGACTGGCCCGAGGGAGGTTGTCCGGAAGGTCAAATTCTGTCCCTTCCTCCCCCATCCAGAAAGCCTCACACTTCTCTTGGTTTATCCTGGAGCACGATGCCTCAGAATACATCCTGATGAGTTCTTCCACCCGCCGTGCCTCTGCCTCTTCAGACAGAAACACCGTGACATCATCAGCGTAGGCTACCACCTTCAGTGCAGGTCCAGGGCCCAGCTGCACCCCCTCCACTGCACCATACTCTAACCTCCTTATAAAGGGGTCAATAGCAAATACATATAGAAGAGGGCTCAAGGGGCACCCCTGACGAACCCCAGAACCTACACCAAAAGTAGCACCCACCCAACCATTCACAAGTGGGAAGCTTTCGGCCTTGCTGTATATTGTTTTTAGCCAATTCACCACCCTCGCTGGAAATCCATACCATTCCAGTACCCTCCATAGGTATTCATGATTGACTCTGTCAAAAGCCTTGGATTGATCCAATGCTAGCAAATACTTTCCCCACCTCTCAGCACGGCACCGCTCAATGACCTCCCGGACACCAAGGACAGCACTAAAGGTACTACGGCCTTTCACCGTACAATGCTGAGAGGCTGAAAGCAGCCATTCTGTGAATTCAGTCAGTCTGTTAAATATTATTTTTGCCAAAATCTTCCTATCTGTGTTGAGAAGAGCTATGGGGCGCCAATTCTCAACACACAGGGGATCCTTACCCTTGGAGAGCAATATAAGTGCAGACAACCTCATGGAAGGGGGAAGACATTCTTCACCCAAACACTCATTAAACACTTCCACAAGGCGCGGGGCCAAAATATCTGAAAATGTTTTATAAAACTCTGACGTTAACCCATCCGGCCCCGGAGATTTTTTAACAGATAACCCTTCAATCGCTATCCTCACCTCCTCTACCCCTATATCACTCTCCAAGCAGTCGAAAGAGACATCAGGCCTCACAAGCCCAGGCGTTCCCCTCAGAAAGACCTCCATCCTTTCTCTAATAAGTGATTTCTCCGATAAAAGGTCAGAGTAATAGTCCACAATGACCCCCAAAATACCCTCCTTTGTTTCCTGAAGGGTACCCTGGTTATCACGCAAACCTCTGATCTCTCTCATCTCAGACGTCATCCTACAGTTCTGGTAGGGATCTGGTGAGTGGTAATTCCCATAATCCCTCTCCAAAACCAAAGATGCCAACCGGTTGTACTGAAAATCTTTCATCAGAGCCTTCACTCGGGAGATTTCCCCACTATCTCCCTCTTCAGAGATTAAGAGGTCCAATTTCCTTCTCAAAAAATAGTAGGAACTATTATTTCTCAAGTTCTTTTTCGCTACAGATCGCCTAAAGAAACTCCGAGTTCTCTTTTTGACCTCCTCCCACCACTCCGATCTACTCCATCCTGCCTCCAACAGCGATTCCTGTGCCTGGAAGAAATCTCTAAAGGATTGTCTAACTCCCTCCTCCTTTAGGAGGTCTGAGTTAAGACGCCACATCCCCCTGCCCTTCTGAAGGGATTGTGCCGCATTCAAGGTTACACTCAGAAAACAGTGATCCGAAAACTCCACCAACCTTACCTCAGGAGGCAAGGTCTTCAGAGTCTCCTTAACAAAAAACCTATCTATTCTTGACCTACGACTACCACTGAAATATGTGTACCCGGTGAGATCTGGGAAATGGCGAATATGCACATCGACCAGACCAGCCTCCCTAATCATCCTAACTAAATAATTTGAATCATAGCTCAACGTTGTCCTTGCGCCTCCCCTGTCCTTAGGCCGAATCACGGTGTTAAAATCACCTCCAAAGACAATTTACTGAGCTGTGAACAGGAATGGTTTTATCTCTCTAAAGAGGCACTTCCTATCATATGGCTTTTGAGGACCATAGATGTTAATCAACCTTAGGTCATGCCCCCTCAGAGTGACATCCAAAATGATACACCTGCCTACCTGTAACTCTATAACCTTGTGTATGGTTACCATGTCAGTAAAAAGCACTGCCACCCCACCGTACGGCTCGGCCGCAAGAGACCAGTAAGATGGACCCCTCCTCCACTCCCTCTTAATCCTATGGAGGGCATCCAACTTACTTATCCTTGTCTCCTGCAAAAATAAAAAATCAACCTCAACTGTGTTGAAAAAATCAAAGGCCATAAAGCGAGCACGATCGGAAATAACGGAAGCCACATTAATCGTGGCACATCGTATGGGCTGGGGATCCATGTTTCTAAGTTATAGAAAGCAGAACCGACCTTACCTTTTCCTTACTTTTCCCTAGGGGAATCCCCCTCCCCCACACCCTCCACTCTCATACCATCACCATCACCATCACCACCCCCCTCCCCATCCCCAACACACATCACCACTCCCAGCCCTCCTGGATCTGGAGGCTTAGGGACTACTGACCCTTGAGGAACTTCCTCGACAGGATCTACATCAATTCCTTCCTCGTTCCTTTTTTGAGGGAAAGCCTCCTCCTCCTCCCCTTCTGCCACTTGACTTTCCCTTCTTCTTACCTCACCCTGCAGCTCTGTTCCCATTTCATCCCATTCTAATTCTTGTGGTTCTTCTTCCGCCCTCCCCTTCTTCCCCTGGCTTTTTTCCTCCATCTCCCCTTCCTTCCTTCTTTTCCCAGTCCCTGATCCTTACCCCACACTCTCTTTCAAACCACTTTTCTTCACCCTCCTTCTAGCTACTTTAGGAGAAAAAACTAACTCCCCCTTCTGTCTTACTATTTCCCCCTCCTCTTCCTCATCTGTTGAGAACACATCAAATCTATTTGCCAACACTAGACCCTCGTCCACCTTCCTTTTCTTCTTATTTTTCTTCTTAACTTCCTGAAACCCTTCCTCCACCTTACTTTCTTCTTTCCTCTGCTCCGCTATCCTCCACCTCGTTACCCTCCTTTCTTGAACCTCCACCGACCCTCTTACCTTCCTACCTTCTACCTCTACCTCTTGTTCTGACCCTACTTCCTCACATATGTCTGCCTCTGGGCACCTGCTGTATGGATGTCCCTCCTGCCCGCACAAGTTACATCTGACATTGTTACACATCCTCGAAGTATGCCCTATTTTCCCACACAGTGTACATTTGGTTACACCACAGTCTCCACTCAAATGACGTGTATCTCCGCATCTAAAACACGTTTTAGGTTGGCCTTGATAGAATACCTGGATTCTGTCCCTTCCTATATAAGTGGCAGATGGTAAATGGTTTGCCCCAAAAGCCGTGCTTAAAATTCTCACCTGGACCATATAGGCACCTCCCCACACCCCTTTTGTATAGTCTATTTTCGTTAACCCTGACAGAACCTCACAGTGCCTAGACAACCAATATTTAATATCATTTTCCGGAATTGATTCATTCCGGACTAGTACTGTCAGTTTCACAACATCCTGCCTAGAAATCAGCGTTGCAACGTAATCACAATACGGTTTCTCAGTTTTCTCAGTCATCCACATACCCCAAAACTTTTGCATACCATAATTAGTTTGAAAACTAACGTCAAAGTCTCTCGACCTGGGGGGATGAATACATGCAAACAGATCCATAGCAGAGATATTCAATGTAAATAGCATGTTTAAAAAAACTTCCTTCCCCGGTACCTCCCCCTCCCCTTCCCATTTGAACTGAATTACGTTCCTTCTCTTTATTCCCTTCCCGCTCTCAACTCTGGAGAAAAATTTCCTCCCTTCACTTTTCTCCCCTGATAATACACCAGCATAAGATTTTTTGTTCATATTTTGTCCATTCATGGAATCACCAGCCCCAGCATGCTGCCCCACATCAGTCTTATTTAAACCAGACGTAGATGCTCCTTTATTAATGTCACTGCTGCTCATCTCTTTCCGTGCTTGGTTTTTACCAATAAGTTCTAAAGCAGCCTTAACTCTTGCTGGGGTCTCCAACTCCCCGTACATTATATCCAGCAGGGCCCTTTCCTTGGGCTGTAATAGTTCCTTCACCATACATGGCATTCCTTGCGCCAAACTACCAGATTTTGTTTTACTTGCCAACTTCAATGTATCTTTAACTGTCCCCGTAGCCACCACGGACCCTGAGGAAACCACAGGACCCGTTGGCCCAATAGGGAAACCAGTCTCCACATCTGCCTGCGCCCTTCTCGTCCCCTCTCCCCCGGTCCGCACCGGGCGCCCTTGCCCACCTATCGGAATCACAGCAGAGGTATTCAGACCCTGGAAAACATCCCCTAGCACGGTGGAGACACCCTCCGCAATCCAAGCGGACCTCTCCACCGTGCCACGGGGGTCCCCCACTCCTCCACCTACCTGCTGTTCTGCCGCGACGCCCTTCACGATCAGCCGCTCCAGACCACCAGCTTCACTGGAAACCTCCGCACCTCCGCTACCACCGCTGCCATCAGGACCTTGGACGCCAGATACTCCCCCAGCGTCAGGCTCTCTCATTGCTGCTGTTTCATCACCGGGAACAGGTATGTTTAAACCGCTGCTGCTGCTCCCCAGGATCTCCGTCCCGACTTCCACCTTGACTGGATCACCTGCCGCAACAGCGCACACACTCGGGGTCCCCCTCACGTCTCCATCCTCCTCTAACCGCTTGATTTCAGTCATCAAGGGGTTCTCCTCCTGGGATGCTGTACTTAGCTCCCCCGCTGTCAGTTCACTTGAAGCGGCTATACTCCGCTTCTCCTGCCTCAGGGACTTCACTCTCTCCTTCACCCTTTCCAGGGTATCAGTGAGCTCCACAATTAACCCCCGCAGCCGCGGTTTCTCCCAGGTATGTGCCTTATTCCTCTTTTTTTTTGTGTAGCCAATTTTTGTATTGAGCCTCCTGGCTTCTACAACAGCCTCTTCCAGGCTCATCTGTGCCACATAGTCCTCGTCACCACTGGTAACAGGGGACTCCTCTCCTTCCTCCTCTCCCGCCGAAAGCATGAGGGCTACAGTCTCCCCCTCCGCACTGTCCTGCAGATTATCGGCAGTACAAGCCTCTGCTCTACCCGTGGTTACCTCACCACGGGGAGCCTCCGCAGACAGTTTGGGGAATCCCGCTCGCGGCTGCCTCTGCCTCGCGGCCGCCGCGCTCCCGCCAATGCTCTCCGACTTCAGCACCTCGGGCTGGCTGGAATCATCAGCGCGATCTTCCGCCCGGGTGTCCAGCTGTAAGGTAGCTTTTTTCCTCACAGGTTGGGTCCGCGATCCCTTCTTCAAGGGACCTTTCCCCTTCCCTGCCCCAGGAGGGCGCATCTTTCCTGGGGAAGCCCGCAGAACCGCTGGCTGTAATTTGACACTCCTATGGAAGTCAGGAGCTCAACAGCACACGTCCTGCCTGCACTGTCACTTACTCCTAATGTACATAGTTATCCAGGTTATAGGGGAGGACAATGTAATCAGTCTGCTCTTGATATTCCCCATTATACACTGTATGAGACTACGCTGCCTGCACTGTCACTTACTCCTAATGTACATAGTTATCCAGGTTATAGGTGAGGACAATGTAATCACTGCTCCTGATATTCCCCATTATACACTGTATGAGACTACTCTGCCTGCACTGTCACTTACTCCTAATGTACATAGTTATCCAGGTTATAGGTGAGGACAATGTAATCACTCTGCTCCTGATATTCCCCATTATACACTGTATGAGAATACGCTGCCTGTACTGTCACTTACTCCTAATGTACATAGTTATCCAGGTTATAGGTGAGGACAATGTAATCACTGCTCCTGATATTCCCCATTATACACTGTATGAGACTACGCTGCCTGTACTGTCACTTACTCCTAATGTACATAGTTATCCAGGTTATAGGTGAGGACAATGTAATCAGTCTGCTCCTGATATTCCCCATTATACACTGTATGAGACTACGCTGCCTGCACTGTCACTTACTCCTAATGTACATAGTTATCCAGGTTATAGGGGAGGACAATGTAATCAGTCTGCTCTTGATATTCCCCATTATACACTGTATGAGACTACGCTGCCTGCACTGTCACTTACTCCTAATGTACATAGTTATCCAGGTTATAGGTGAGGACAATGTAATCACTGCTCCTGATATTCCCCATTATACACTGTATGAGACTACTCTGCCTGCACTGTCACTTACTCCTAATGTACATAGTTATCCAGGTTATAGGTGAGGACAATGTAATCACTCTGCTCCTGATATTCCCCATTATACACTGTATGAGAATACGCTGCCTGTACTGTCACTTACTCCTAATGTACATAGTTATCCAGGTTATAGGTGAGGACAATGTAATCACTGCTCCTGATATTCCCCATTATACACTGTATGAGACTACGCTGCCTGTACTGTCACTTACTCCTAATGTACATAGTTATCCAGGTTATAGGTGAGGACAATGTAATCAGTCTGCTCCTGATATTCCCCATTATACACTGTATGAGAATACGCTGCCTGCACTGTCACTTACTCCTAATGTACATAGTTATCCAGGTTATAGGTGAGGACAATGTAATCAGTCTGCTCCTGATATTCCCCATTACACACTGTATGAGACTACGCTGCCTGTACTGTCACTTACTCCTAATGTACATAGTTATCCAGGTTATAGGTGAGGACAATGTAATCAGTCTGCTCCTGATATTCCCCATTATACACTGTATGAGACTACGCTGCCTGCACTGTCACTTACTCCTAATGTGCATAGTTATCCAGGTTGTAGGTGAGGACAATGTAATCAGTCTGCTCCTGATATTCCCCATTATACACTGTATGAGACTATGCTGCCTGCACTGTCACTTACTCCTAATGTACATAGTTATCCAGGTTATAGGTGAGGACAATGTAATCACTCTGCTTCTGATATTCCCCATTATACACTGTATGAGAATACGCTGCCTGTACTGTCACTTACTCCTAATGTACATAGTTATCCAGGTTATAGGTGAGGACAATGTAATCACTGCTTCTGATATTCCCCATTATACACTGTATGAGACTACGCTGCCTGTACTGTCACTTACTCCTAATGTACATAGTTATCCAGGTTATAGGTGAGGACAATGTAATCAGTCTGCTCCTAATATTCCCCATTATACACTGTATGAGAATACGCTGCCTGCACTGTCACTTACTCCTAATGTACATAGTTATCCAGGTTATAGGTGAGGACAATGTAATCACTGCTCCTGATATTCCCCATTATACACTGTATGAGAATACGCTGCCTGTACTGTCACTTACTCCTAATGTACATAGTTATCCAGGTTATAGGTGAGGACAATGTAATCACTGCTCCTGATATTCCCCATTATACACTGTATGAGACTACGCTGCCTGCACTGTCACTTACTCCTAATGTACATAGTTATCCAGGTTATAGGTGAGGACAATGTAATCAGTCTGCTCCTGATATTCCCCATTATACACTGTATGAGACTATGCTGCCTGCACTGTCACTTACTCCTAATGTACATAGTTATCCAGGTTATAGGTGAGGACAATGTAATCACTCTGCTTCTGATATTCCCCATTATACACTGTATGAGAATACGCTGCCTGTACTGTCACTTACTCCTAATGTACATAGTTATCCAGGTTATAGGTGAGGACAATGTAATCACTGCTTCTGATATTCCCCATTATACACTGTATGAGACTACGCTGCCTGTACTGTCACTTACTCCTAATGTACATAGTTATCCAGGTTATAGGTGAGGACAATGTAATCAGTCTGCTCCTAATATTCCCCATTATACACTGTATGAAAATACGCTGCCTGCACTGTCACTTACTCCTAATGTACATAGTTATCCAGGTTATAGGTGAGGACAATGTAATCACTGCTCCTGATATTCCCCATTATACACTGTATGAGACTACGCTGCCTGTACTGTCACTTACTCCTAATGTACATAGTTATCCAGGTTATAGGTGAGGACAATGTAATCAGTCTGCTCCTAATATTCCCCATTATACACTGTATGAGAATACGCTGCCTGCACTGTCACTTACTCCTAATGTACATAGTTATCCAGGTTATAGGTGAGGACAATGTAATCACTGCTCCTGATATTCCCCATTATACACTGTATGAGAATACGCTGCCTGTACTGTCACTTACTCCTAATGTACATAGTTATCCAGGTTATAGGTGAGGACAATGTAATTTGTCTGCTCCTGATATTCCCCATTATACACTGTATGAGAATACGCTGCCTGTACTGTCACTTACTCCTAATGTACATAGTTATCCAGGTTATAGGTGAGGACAATGTAATCAGTCTGCTCCTGATATTCCCCATTATACACTGTATGAGAATACGCTGCCTGCACTATCACTTGCTCCTAATGTACATAGTTTTCCAGGTTATAAGCGAGGACAATGTAAAAAAAATGAAGGCTGCATGTGTACTTCAGGGTCCAGTCTTCAACCAGTGCAACGACAGGTATCCCACCTAGTGTGTTAATATAATTTTAATTCATTATAAAAAATACCACACAAATAATTGATATACATAATTTTATATTATATTACATTTTATGCTGTTATTAGATTGGAATTTCAAGCATATACATTATATATTTATGGGTGTGGCTGGTAAGCAGGGGCCGATTGGGAATTTAAAGTGGCCCTGGAAAAAAATGTCAAAGCAGCCCCATGTGAGCGCGCCGAAGGTGCGCAAAAAATGTGGGTGTGGCCTTGTGGCAGGGGTGTGGCCTAATGTGAAATGCCATGCCCACAAGCCACTCCCCCATTTTCATCATACTGGGGGCATGCCCGCCACTCCAGGAGCTGATAGCCATGACCACAGTCCTTCTCTCTAGTGAATAAGCACAGCAAGCATGTGAATGAGTTTTCTTACCTATATGATTACTCTGCAGTGGGGAACCTCTGGAGAAATTTCTCCTCCCTGGACAGGCAGTGTCTTGAGTCAGTATTCACTATTCATGCACGAGATCCCATGGTATGGAAGCCGCCTGTTTGTGTTGTAATAATGCCAATGTCATCGTTATGCACCATAGGTTCATCCAGATAGTAACAGAAATTTTTGGGCAGAACAAAATATGAGTTTCCCATATCAAACTATTTTATATTAATAAAATATATTTGCTAATTTGGTACCATTTGCATCAGTAATATGAATTAATTAGAATTGTTGTCTTACTGATGATTACTGTGCCCCAGCCTTTTCTTCTAATAGTACCAGTGGTCCGACCATCCTCTATGTGTGTCTCCAGCACCCTCGCCTTGGTGTGTCTTCAGCCCATCCTCCCCCTATGTGTCTCTTCAGAGCTGTCCCCCTGCTTCTCTCTAGCACCATCCTTCTGTGTCTCCCCAATGCCATCATGCTGTATATCCCCAGCTCCATCATCCTGCATCTCCCCAGCGCTATCTTCCTGCATCTCCCCAGCGCTATCTTCCTGCATCTCCCCAGCGCTATCTTCCTGCATCTCC
Source organism: Taudactylus pleione (assembly GCA_031769625.1). NCBI lineage: Eukaryota > Metazoa > Chordata > Amphibia > Anura > Myobatrachidae > Taudactylus > Taudactylus pleione. The sequence continues at coordinate 2,364,848 of JAUIMM010001300.1, forward strand.
CCAGCGCCATTATGCTACATCTTCTCAGCATCATCCTCCTGCCCTAGCACATAATAGCCCCCCTCCCTCACAGACAAATCAACATCTCCCCTTAGCACGAAATAGTCCCTCTCCCCCACAGATCATAATCTCCCCTTAGCACAGAGTAGCCCCTTCTTCACACAAATAATCTTCCCTGAGCAGAGAATAGCCCCCTCCCCACAGACAGATCATCTCCCCCTAGCACAGAATAACCCCCCTCAGACAGATCATCATCTCCCCATAGTACAACAGACCCCCCTCCCCGAGACAGATCATCTCCCCATAGTACAACAGACCCCCCCCTCCCCCACAGACAGATCATCATCTCCCCATAGTACAACAGACCCCCCTCCCCGAGACAGATCATCTCCCCATAGTACAACAGACCCCCCCTCCCCCACAGACAGATCATCATCTCCCCATAGTACAACAGACCCCCCCTCCCCCACAGACAGATCATCATCTCCCCATAGTACAACAGACCCCCCCTCCCCCACAGACAGATCATCATCTCCCCATAGTACAACAGACCCCCCTCCCCGAGACAGATCATCTCCCCATAGTACAACAGACCCCCCTCCCCGAGACAGATCATCTCCCCTTAGTACAAAAGACCCCCCTCCCCGAGACAGATCATCATCTCCCCATAGTACAACAGACCCCCCTCCCCCACAGACAGATCATCTCAAATAGTGCTCAATAACGCCCCCCTCAGATCATTATTAATCCCCCCAGGGCCACCACCCCAGACATTCCCCCTGATATAGATGAGAGATATATCTCTCCAGACTCCATCTCCCTATGATCAGACTGGCCCCGACTTGTCATTTCACAGGACAGAGAGTCCTGCATGCAGCGCTGCTGTGTCTCTCAGTCCCAGTCTCCCAGCAGCCAGCCCAGCCCCATTGCCATTGTCCTTCCCCGGCTGGGTATAATCTCTTCATGAATTGTAATTTCAATAAACCCCCAGCCCAGCCCAGGTCTACCTGACCTGAATCCTCTAGCTAGCCTACTACCAGTCCACTGTTACCGTGCTACCAGCTACTGACTGCAGCCAGCCCAAATGTCTCCTCTCCACTCTGCTCCCTCCCCAGGCTGTGAGATTAAACTTTAACTTCACAAGTCACAGCCTGGGGAGGAAACAGAGTGGAGAGGAGACAATCAGGCTGACTGCCTGGATGGCCCCCGACCCCGCAACTTACCGCAAGCCAGCCGCCAACACACGGGGACCCGCGCCTGCTGGTGTGCTCTCCGCACTTTCGTAGATGGCGTGCCGGGTGGGGCTTTAATAGGCTAGCTGGCCTCTCTTCTCGCGGGCAGGCACTGACAGCCGGGCTGCAAGGGAATACAGGTGACGCAAATCAGTGGGCAGGGCCACAGTTGAGAAGCGGCCCCACAACCAATCGGCCCACCGGGATTTATCCCGCAAAATATAATGGCCAATCCGCCCCTGCTGGTAAGTGCGGAAAAATGGGCATGGCTTGTAATGTCATGCCTGTGGCTGGTGGGCAGATGTAATAGATACCTGTGACATCATAATACCGATAAGCATAAAATGCTGACAGATGTCACCAACTGCCACTTCCCTAGAGGAGGAAAAGAGAGTAACTGCTCGTTACAGTGTTCTCATCAACTACATATATAGTTATACGGCATACCAAAAAATGGCTGAAATGGTGAGTAGTACCAAAGAGGGTGGCAAGGTGGGCAGTGCCCATTAAGGCACAGAGGGTTATAGACCAAAAGGGTTGTTACCCTAGGCATAAGTACGGTGGATGGCTCCCATGGCATGTTTATATATATATATATATATATATATATATATACATACATACATACATACATACACACACACACACACACACAGTGCATCCAGAAAGTATTCACAACGCTTCACTTTTTCCATATTTTGTTATGTTACAGCCTTATTCCAAAATGGAATAAATTCATTTTGTCCTCAAAATTCTACACACAATACCCCATAAAGACAAAGTGTAAAAAGTTTTATTTGCAATTTTTGCAAATTTAATAAAATAATAAACTAAGAAATCACATGTACAGTACATAAGTATTCACAACCTTTGCTCAATACTTTGTTGATGCACTTTTGGCAGCAATTACAGCCTCAAGTCTTTTTGAATATGATGCCACAAGCTTGGCACACCTATCTTTGGGCAGTTTCGCCCATTCCTCTTCGCAGCACCTCTCAAGCTCCATCAGGTTGGATGGGAAGCGTCAGTGCACATCCATTTTCCGATCTCTCCAGAGATGTTCAATTGGAGTCAAGTCTGGGCCACTCAAGGACATTCACAGAGGTGTCCTGAAGCCACTTTGATATCTTGGCTGTGTGCTTAGGGTCGTTGTCCTGCTGAAAGATGAACCGTCACCCCAGTCTGAGGTCAAGAGCACTCTGGAGCAAGTTTTCATCCAGGATGTGTCTGTACATTGCTGCATTCATCTTTCCCTCTATCCTGACTAGTCTCCCAGTTCCTGCCGCTGAAAAACATCCCCACAGCATGATGCTGCCATCACCATGCTTCAATTTAGGGATGGTATTAACCTGGTGATGAGAGGTGACTGGTTTACTCCAAACATAATGCCTGGCATTCACGCCAAAGAGTTCAATCTTTGTCTCTCATGGTCTGAGAGTCCTTCAGGTGCATTTTGGCAAACTCCAGGTGGGCTGCCATCTGGCCACTCTACCATACAGGCTTGATTGGTGGATTGTTGCAGAGACGGTTGTCCTTCTGGAAGGTTCTTCTCTCTCCACAGAGGAATGCTGTAGCTCTGACAGAGTGACAATTGGGTTCTTTGTCACCTCTCTAACTAGAGCCCTTCTCCCCCCGTTCGCTCAGTTTAGACGGCCGGCCAACTCTAGGAAGAGTCCTGGTGGTTCAGAACTTCTTCCATTTACGGATAATGGAGGCCACTGTGCTCATTGGGACCTTCAAAGCAGCAGATATTTTTCTGTACCCTTCCCCAGATTTTTGCGCCTCGAGACAATTCTGTCTCGGAGGTCCACAGACAATTCCTTGGACTTCATGCTTAGTTTCTGCTCTAACAAACACTGTCAAGTGTGGGACCTTATATAGACAGGTGTATGCCTTTCAAAATCATGTCCAATCAACTGAATTTACCAAAGGTGGACTCCAATTAAGCTATAGGAACATCTCAAGGATGATCAGTGGAAAAAGGATGAACCTGAGCTCAATTTTGAGCTTCATGGCAAAGGCCGTGAATACTTATGTACATGTGATTTCTTAATGTTTTTTTATTAAATTTGCAAAAATCTAAAAAAAATCTTTACACATTGTCATTATGGGGTATTGTGTGTAGAATTTTGAGAACAAATATGAATTTATTCCATTTGGAATATGGCTGTAACATAACAAATTGTGGAAAAAGTGAAGCGTAGTGAATGCTTTCCGAATGAACTGTATACACACACACGTATAAACATACATATTGTATGTAGTGTGGGCCTGTTTCAGAGATATTCACAATGCCGATGTTTACGCAGTTGAGAGATTATCAGCAAACTGCGCACGCATCTAAATAGCACTGCACATGTGTCAAAGTACATTACTGTAGTCGTTCGCAGGCACTTTTTACTTGCAGTGTGATTGTCAGGGAGCGTTTGAGGGATATAACGGGGAGTGGCAGGAAAAAACCCAGACGTGTCACCTCCATTTTCGGGGCGTGTTATAGCCTGAGTCTGCGATCCCGCAAGCTATAAAAATGTCCCCGGCGTCTCAGTTCCCGCGGCCATTCTGAGAAGCCATAGTTGCGCAGAACTGTGATTATCAAAAGACCAGCGATGGATCATTGTACGCAGATGCTTGGATTGCAAAGACGCTCAATATGATCCTCGGCGTCTGCAACATTTGCATACGAATGCACAGCAGCTGTGATGACATTAGTGTGCAACCCTAAATCATGCCCTCTGTGTATACATGCGTAGTCTATGTGATGTAAGCCACCATGTAACGTCACCTATGGAACATACTGACACTTACTTCTTTTCCGGGAGCAGCCCGGTCATCTCAGTTTCGGAGGGCGGGGCCAGGCTTCAGTTGTCATTAGGCCATGTCCCTTTGCTAGAAAGCCTGTGATTTGCAGGTCCGCAATGTCGAGAATCGCACCATTTAGCCCTGCCCCCTGCACACAGACCCGCAAATTGGTCCTAAAATCTCCCCCATCCTGCCCACTTCACTAGGAAGTGGGCGGGATATATGCCTACTCTTTTGGGATTGCGGGGGGTTACCTGAAATATCGGGAGCCTCCCGGGAGAGTAGGCATGTATGCTATGGAAGGGTCTCCAGGTACTAGTAGCCCCAGTCTCTGATCAGTCCATGTTTTGATGCATAGGGGCCAGTCATTGTTAAACCGCACATTCTCCCCCTACACTGTGTAATGATATTGCCTTCTTGTATCTGGTGCCTCAGGCTACAGAATTCAGCATAAAGATAATGGGAGAAGCATGGCCGGGACAACTGTACCAGCGCCGCTTTGAGGTATCTTCTCCATTCTATAATAAGTCCCCCCCAGTGGGAATAGGTCGTCCAACTTGTTGCCCCCCCATAGCTATAACATGGTTACACGCTTCCCCGATGCATAGGCCTCTGGGCCTGATCAGACCCGGTTGCGAGTGATGGTGGCCCACAGCGCATGTGCACGACGGATCCGGCTCCGTCGTGCGCATGCGTGAGACCCGGCTAGCGAGGGGCAATCTGTCGCTCTGGGTCTCGCACCAAAGGGGGCATGCTCTCGATGTTGAGTGACAGCTCGCCCACTTTGGTGGGCGGGCCGGGGGGGGTGGTTGCCCAAACGGAGGCGTTCCCGAGGGAACGCTTGCCGTTTGGGGGCGGCCCCACTGACATCACAAGTGATGTCAGTGGAGAGTTTACGGCTCGGTCAGACCCGAAAGCTCTCTGGGGCTTGCGATGAACGAGATCCTACCACAAGAGTCTCGTCGCAAGCCCGATGGTCTTGACCATCGCGACCATCATCATGGCCGCTTGCTATAGTGGTCACACATAGCTATGCAAGAGGCCGCTCCCAAAAAAAAAAAGCCCGGCCCTGATTCAGAGCGAGCGGCTCTGAATCAGGCCCTCTGTATGACTCATTTACAATAACATGTAATGATCCTGAATGATATGTAAGCTGGATGGTCTGCCAGGTCCCTGTAACGGCGGATGAGAAGCTGTCCTGTATAATAAGGGCCGGTCACTCTCACACCCCACACTATTCCCCTCCCCGCAGTATGTGTCATGACGTTTCTCTCCTTTGCTCTCGTCTCAGCGACGTCGATTTATCGAGATGATTAATAAGCTGCCGCGGTATGAGGACTGGATGCTCCAGGTATTTCTATGTTTACCTCGTCATTCACAATCGTGTCCCTCAGTAGGGGATAGGGCCGTACAAGTGACAGCGTCGCACAGTATAAAAAGATTTCACGTCATAGTACTGTCGTTGCTGATATCAATGTCCTTTACTTGTTTCTGTATCAGACGACCGATACACTGCCGATAGTACTGAAGGAAGAGGCAAGAGCAGTACAGATCCTCAGACGCATATGGTGGCAGACTAAAGGGACGGTCATGCTCGTGGGCAGAAGCATCTACCGGATGATCAGGAGACTCTGCATGAGATTCTGCCGAAACCACCCATACAATGTTTTCTATTAAACATTCATAGTGTTCAGATGTGCTTCTTCATAGATAGCATCTCACCTCTCATCATGGCCAGGGCCAAGGTGACATCACTTTCATTTTACAGACGGGAATCATTAGAGACATGATATAATCTGAATACAGTCAGGTCCATAAATATTGGGACATTGACAGAATTTTCATATTTTGGCCTCTAGTCACCACCACAATGGCTTTGAAATGAAACAAACAAGATGTGATTTAACTGCAGACTTTCAGATTTAATTTGAGGGTAATTACATCCAAATCGGGTGAACGGTGTAGGAATTACAACGGTTTCTATATGTGCCTCACACTTTTTAAGGGGCCAAAAGTAATGGGACAAACTAAACAATCCTAAATCTAACTTTCACTTTTTAATACTTTGTTGCAAATCCTTTGCAGGCAATTACAGCCTGAAGTCTGGAACGCATAGACATCACCAGACGCTGGGTTTCATCCCTGGTGATGCTCAATCGGATTCAGGTCAGGGGATTGACTTGGCCATTGCATAACATTCCACTTTTTAGCCTTAAAAAACTCTTTGGTTGCTTCTGCAGTATGCTTCGCATTTATTGTCCATCTGCACTGTGAAGCGCCGTCCAATGAGTTCTGAAGCATTTGACTAAATATGAGCATATAATATTGCCCGAAACACTTCAGAATTAATTCTGCTGCTTTTGTCAGCAGTCGCATCATCAATAAATACAAGGGAACCAGTTCCATTGGCAGCCATACATGCCCACGCCATGACACTACCACCACCATGCTTCACTGATGAGGTGGTATGTTTTGGATCATGAGCAGTTCCTTTCCTTCTCCATACTCTTCTCTTCCCATCACTCTGGTACAAGTTGATCTTTGTCTCATCTGTCCATAGGATGTTGTTCCAGAACTGTAATGGCTTTTTTTAGATTTTGTTTGGCAAACTCTAATCTGGTCTTCCTGTTTTTGTGGCTCATCAATGGTTTGCATCTTGTGGTGAACCCTCTATATTCACTCTTGTGAAGTCTTCTCTTGATTGTTAACTTTGACACATATACATCTACCTCCTGGAGAGTGTTCTTGATTTGGCCAACTGTTGTGAAGGGGTTTTTCTTCACCAGGGAAATAATTCTTCTGTCATCCACCACAGTTGTTTTCCGTGGTCTTCCGGGTCTTTTGGTGTTGCTGAGCTCTCCGGTGCGTTCTTTCTTTTTAAGAATGTTCCAAACAGTTGATTTAGCCACACCTAATGTTTTTGCTATCTCTCTGATGGGTTTGTTTTGATTTTTCAGCCTAATGATGGCTTGCTTCACTGATAGTGACAGCTCTTTGGATCTCATATTGAGAGTCGACAGCAACTGATTCCAAATGCAAATGTCACACCTAGAATCAACTCCAGACCTTTTACCTGCTTAATTGATAATGAAATAACGAGGGAATAGCCCACACCTGTCCATGAAATAGCTTTTGAGTTGATAGTCCCATTACTTTTGGCCCCTTAAAAAGTGGGAGGCACATATTGAAACCGTTGTAATTCCTACACCATTCACCCGATTTGGATGTAATTACCCTCAAATTAAATCTGAAAGTCTGCAGGTAAAGCACATCTTGTTTGTTTAATTTCAAAACCATTGTGGTGGTGAATAGAGGAAAAAATCTGAAAATTCTTTCAATGTCCCAATATTTATGGACCTGACTGTATATATCCTGAGCAGGATTAGGTACAGACCTGGGGCAGAACTATGGGAGACAATGGAGAAGCCTGCCGCTGGCGCCAGCACTGAAGCAGCACCACCTCAATTGGCCACAATATATTCACCCCACTTAGGGCTGTAACTATGTACCCAGGGTGTTCCACCATGGCCGGCAAATACATGGCACCTCTTCCCGGCGCCTGAGAAGCCACCATAACCATATACTAGTGTAGGGCTCCGTGACAGACTATCAAATGCCGCTTCCGTCTATCTATAGTCTGTCCCCGCTCATTGATGTTGCTGCTCCTCAGCAGCAACTCATGCCAGTGTGACACGTCTGGCGCCCACCATCACCCACAACTCCCCGTCCCACTCCTCCCTGGTGGTAGCTCTAGCCGCAGACCTGTGTGGTGGGCCCAAGCATAAGAGCGGCTACAGGTCTTCTAAGAGCTGGATGTCAACAAAGATGCACCAGACGGAGCCGCAGGTAAGAGGGCATGAGAGGCGGGGGCCTGGGACACCATCGACTGAGTCTGGGGGACAGATCTGTGGTGGAGCAACTTCCCGGGATGTGAAGCAGTCGGCAGTAAACTGGGTTAGAGTCTATAATCCCGTGAACTGTATGGTAACTACAGACTCTAGCCTGGAGGTTAGTAATCCACAGTGTGTCCTAGCTGGAGACCGCTGCAGAGAGAACTCTTCAGACTGCTAGACTTCCCCATTATAAACACCATCAGCTTGGGCACAGAGGAATAGTCCAGGACGAAGAGGTGCACCACCACATAGAGAAGCCATCGTCCTAAAGTGTACCTACACTGAATCAACCAAGATTTTTTTTTCACCTTGTTACACTAGTAAGAATTGAACATAAGAGTGCATAACATGCAGTGGACAGGTCTGCAACAGGACTGCTTATATAGAAGTTGCACAGACAACCTGTAATTTTGCTGTGTAGACATGCAAACATGTTTACACAATAGAACACTCAACAAAGTGTATGTTGTATATTAACACTAAGAATAAAAACCATTGAAAGTAACATCTATATCACCACGATTATTTCTGCATTACACATACCACCACAAGGGCTGAGCGCAGATAGAATCCTCTAATTATGTAATACTAGGTTGAGGCGGCCTTTACTTTCTGCAGAACACCCTGAAAGAATAGGCTCAATCCAGTGCGTCATATTGCTATACACAAACTTAATGCAAACCCTTCACTTCTCCTTCAGCACTACTGTCCATGCGTGGTCTGAGTGGAGAGAGCCATGGAGGGTTGCTATGAATCCAGAGGCACTTTAAGAGAAGAGGGGGGGAGGGGCCTGTGCAGGCTCCAATCAGGCCCCCTCAGGCAGCGCAGTAGACTCTGTTATTGTGGCAAAGTCTACTGTGCATGCGCAAGTCTCCGGGAACATGGCGTCCACCCCACATTCCCGGGACATCTCTACTGCGCGAATCACCGGGGAAATGGCCATGGTGGCCATTTTCTCAGTGATTTCTGCAGCCAGCGTTGGGCCGATGGAGGGGAGAATATTTAATTGGATGCAGGGGGGAGTGTGCACCGCACGCCCTGCACCCATTATAAATACGCCCCTGTACACATCCTTCTCCTGGTACTTTTTGTGATCTGTAGCCCATACGCAACAGCAGCAAACTTCACTTTGAGATAGTGTTAGCTACCAAAGCCAGTATACAGATACATTCAAGCGATTCTATAAATTAAGATTTCTCTTGAAAAAGGGTGTTTTTAGGGGATATTCTGCAAATTTACTTTAGCAAATAGGCCTAATAGAAACAAATTCACATTCTTTATTAGTGTTTTTGTGCGTGTGTAGAAATAAATAGATATGCACCATATTCAGTTTCCCTTTTTTTGGGGGGGGGGGGAAGTGGGGGGGTCGGGGCACCAAATCCTAACTTGCCTCCAGGCATTTGGGATGAACTTGTGCCACTAGTACAGACAGAGGGGTCTGTCAGGTCACTGAAAGGTGTTCTAGTAATGGGTGCACTGCCAGAGATGATTTCAATAGGGAGCCGCTGTTCCTGACCGGCGGACAAGTTGAGCAACCTGTTAGGCAGGCAGGTGATAGCGGCCATGCTCTGCCGGCTCAAGAGATGACTCCAGGAAGGTGACAACCACCTCACTGGTTTGCAGGTATGAAACTCAGGGATGTTTTGTGTGGCCAGCAGGAGCACCAACAGGCATGAGGTGGCACCGCCAGGTCAGGTAATGGGGCCTGTAACCCCCAAAGTGTAACAAAAAGTCTAGAAACATTAGAAACCAAAAGAACATAAGAATATTTAGCAGCAACACTAACATGCTGAGGTCACAATGGGAGACTCCTGTGGCTATAGGGTTATGGGCGCACACGTGCAGAAATGACTGGCACATGGCCGGAAGACGGCGCATTAATTCCTAACGAGCATTTTAGTGAATGAAATCATTTACAATGCTGGTCAGATGAAGGCCTATGGCTCCAGCTCAGTCAGGGACTTTCAGGTGCATACCACGAGTCTTGGCTCTATGTTTGCTAGGGAAGTAGGCCAAGAAGACGGACATGCTAAGATGGCGGATGCCTAAGATCTGAGCTCCGCTATAGACCTCGCAGGATTAACCCCGGGTCCCGCACTACCCTTATCCCCGGCCGCCGGAGTGAACCCTTTCTCCCCCTTACCGCTTGGGCCACCTGACAGGGCCGCTAGCCTGAGGTGGGGAGTCCCCGAACGGACCTAATCCACGCGCCGAGTGCTCACTGCGGCACCCGCCGGCGCCATCTTGTGACTCCCATCTCTCCTCTTCAGGCTGCCTCCTGCTCCTTACCGCGGTCCCCACCCTCTGGCTGAAGGCTCGGACGAGTGCTCGGAGGTTGGCGCTACTGCCGGCAACCTAGAAATACCTGTGGGGAGCATTCTAGTGGAGCCTGTATACCGCGGCCTAGCGCTGACCTGAAGCCGGGGACTGCAGTAAATAGAGCAACCCGCAGCGCGCATGCGCGATTTCATACAAAGAGCCCTGAAATCCAGAAAACCAGTGTAAAAGAGGTACCCCTATATCACTGAGTAAAGCTTTGCCTGCCTTTATCCAGAGGTGAGAGTATACGCTAATCTTCATGATATCATGCCACCTCTGAAGACATAGAACTACAGGCAGACATTGTGAGAACAGCCCCTGACATACTCCTGTGATTCCTCAGTGAAAGTCTTCAGGTTATTGGATCTTCTATACTTGCTCCATTGAATATTGAATATGCGATCATCCAAAATAACGCCCGATGAGCGGGTCCGGCACTGGATGTCTCCTATAATGGACTGATTAACTCACCCAAGTAGTAACGTACTAAAGCCCGGATCTAACACTATCATCCCAGGTGCTCTATCTGCCCGAATCTACTCCTGGTGTTTTGATATTAAATCTATTTAATACCATGCCGACGAAGAATGGGGGGAAAACCCCCCGCCAGCCAGCCCCTATTCAATTCGCTAAATCAGTTATATCCAGGAATGAAACACTCACAACAACTCCAGTGAAACTCTCAGGATCTACGGTAATGCCTTTAACAATGGGATCCTCTCCACAGGCAGGAGTGAGCCTGGATTTAGACCCGTCAGCTCCCCTCACTACCCAGACAATGCTTCAGCTGTTCACCACTTTTCGTACGGACATCCTCACAGGTTTGGAAACATCAGTCCAATCTCTCTGAGCAGATCTTATGGGAATTGCGGGACGTACAGATCATTTGGAGTGCAAGATGCATGAGTTGGTGGAATCCCACAATGACCTTCTCACAGTTCATTCTGAGCTACAGACTGAGAGGACTTCCACCAGAGATAAGTTGGCAGACCTCGAGGACAGATCGAGAAGAAACAATTTAAAGATCAGAGGCATTCCAGACTCGGTCGCGCCTGGTGAGCTCCAGGAATACGTGATCAAGCTCTTCCAGAAACTACTCCCATTAGCGTCTGAGCATGATCTGCTTATCGATCGAATACACCACTTACCGAGACCAAGGGGGGGATCCTCTATTTTTCCCAGAGACACCGTTTGGGTGGATTACAAATTTTTCCAGATTTATCCCCCTACACTTTAGCTAAAAGGCGCTCATATGACGCCATCACTGCTGCTCTCTGAGAGAACGACATTCCTTATCGCTGGGGATTCCCTGTCAAGATTTTGATACAATATGAGTCCTCCACATATGTGATTTCTTCTATTGAAGCGGGAGTCAAGCTTCTGGCAGACTGGGACATTCCTATATCAGCTACTAAATCTACCTCTTCAGATTGAGTCCTCCCAGACTGAAGTGTCATCTAAAAGACACTGGTATGACGACTCCAGTTCTTGGCTAAGATACCTTCGGGTATGCGTCTATAGTGTTTAACATGTGATGCACACACGATGACGTATATAGATATTGTAAGTTGTTTAACTACAAATAGATATATCAATATCTTTTCATTATTTGCTATTTTTACCTTTCTAGCGCCATTATACATGTCATATTTTTAGGTTATGGGATCCTGATATAGAAATCGAAATCCCGATGATGCTGAAAACTGCCAATCATTTTTCTATTGAGATCTAGATCTACTCAATTTAGTTAGGTACTTATTATGTTTATAGATATTGGATAATATTTCATTATCTAGCCAGTTTCAAGTTAATATCGGTAGTGGTGTTATCGCTACTTTTCACTGCCTCATATTATATAGGATTGCTTTGTTAAATAACAGAAACGGTCATATGTTTATTTTGATCTTTATATTTCTCAATTATTACAGTTATATACGATGGTTTGATTACTGTATGGGTGAGCCCTATGGCGGCCACCACCCCATTGTTCTTTTTTTTTTTTTTTTGGTTTTGTCTCCAAGGTTTCCCGGAGACAAACACTATGAGCCAAATTTTTTTTATGGGTCATTTCAGTTTCTCTATACCCTATCCCACTACCCCCTACATCCCGTGTTGCCCTCATACCCACCCTCCCCCTTCCTTTTGGGAATCTGGACTTTTAAAATTTTTATGTCTATATAAGCTACTCACCATATCCCATGGTTAAGTTTTTCAGTTTAAACACACATGGCCTTAATTCCCCCAATAAACGACGTCTTGCTCTTGATACATTTCATAAAGAAAAAGCTAAAGTAGTCGCTCTCCCGGAAACCCATTTCTCTTCACTAGCCCCCCCCCAGTCATTAGCAATACCAGATATCCCACTGCTTACTATGCTAATGGCCCTTTTAAAAGGAATGGAGTGGCCATTTGGTTTCATCGGTCAGTGCAGTTTGAACTAATATCTAAGATAGCAGATAAAGATGGCCGATACCTTATTGTAGTCGGGAAATGAGAGGATATAATGATGACATTAGTTTCGATCTATGCCCCCAACTCACGTCAAGCGTCTTTTTTACGCAAATTTCTAGAAATGCTTCAAAAGGTTCGACAGGGACATTTTGTACTAATGGGTGACCTTAATCTGGTGCTGGATGATAAGCTCGACAGAACACCAATGGCTCAGGGTTACTCTGGGAGGGGGAGTCCTGCTGGTGCCCTGCGGCGTCTACTCGCTGAGTTTGATTTATACGACGCATGGAGGACATACTCTCCTCAAGTTAAAGATTACACGTATTTCTCACACGTACACAATTCTTACTCTCGAATCGACTACATATTAACGGATAAGTGGACGTTGCAGCACACCCTTAGATCTACTATTGTCCCAGTAGTATGGTCAGACCATGCCGCAGTGACATGGACGTGGAATCTCTCCCAATCTACAATGCCCCCTAGACAGTGGAGATTCCTAGCTTATTATCCTCCCCTGAGGCGGTTAGTGCACTGTCCGAAGCCATGTCAACCTATCTAGTGACTAACTCTCCCCTTGATACCTCATGCCCTACATTTTGGTGTGCCTTGAAAGCTGTTTTAAGAGGAATAGCCATCCAGACGGGAGCTAGACTTCGAAGGCAATATCTTAACCAACAGAATAGGACTCAACCCTCCCGTGTGCTCAAGAGAGAATTAGTCTCTATCTGAAATCAATTACATAAGATGTTTCTAGCCCGAATGCAATCGGCCTATACTAAAATGCAACAAAGGTTTTATACCTTGGGAAACAGATCTGGCAAGTTTTTAGCTAGTAAACTTCGGGCTAGACACGCTAGAAATAGAATCAAATTTTTACGATCCCGACGGACGAACCCTTCTAAATCCCTCAGATATAGCTAGAGAGTTTTCTAGGTACTATGGGAAGTTGTATAACTTAAAAGATGACTCCTCAATTCCTCAACCAAGCGCCACCCTTATTTCTTCTTTTCTGAAGGACTTGGAGCTCCCTGCATTGAGCGAGGAGGATCTTGAATCCCTTAACTCGGCATGGTCTACTGAGGAGATTTTGGGGGTGATTGGTTCGCTGCCTTCAGAAAGGGCTCCTGGTCCGGCTGGATTCACAAACTCTTTCTACAAGAAATTCGCAACAGAGCTTTCCCCTATACTTAGAGATCTTTTTTTGTATGTTACTAAAACGGGCTCCCTCCCTAAGGAAATGCTCCAAGCCCAAATAATTACTATCCATAAACAGGGAAAGGATCCTTCTCTATGCCAGAGTTATAGACCCATTGCACTACTCAATACTGACGTGAAAATTTATTCAAAATTAATCGCTAATAGACTATCCCCCTATATCCCAAAACTAATCCATCTGGACCAGGCAGGATTCGTTCATGGTAGACAAACATCCGACAATACCCGTAGAGTATACAACCTTGCCGAACTCTTGCTAAGGGAAAAACGCGAAGTTGTACTTCTTTCCCTAGATGCCGAAAAGGCGTTTGATCGTCTAAACTGGGATTTCCTTAAAGCTGTTTTAGTAAGATTTGGGTTCCAGGGTGAAATAGCGACCTCCATCGCGGCACTGTATAGTTGCCCATCGGCATCTGTCTTGAGTAATGGCTTTTCATCTCCAATTTTTGAAATAACAAATGGCACTAGACAAGGCTGCCCCCTCTCCCCATTTATGTATATTCTTGCTGTCGAGCCATTTGCCGCTACAATTCGAGGTTCTAGTGCATTCCCGGGAATAAAAGTGGGTTCTTCAATACACAAACTGAGTTTGTATGCAGATGACGTAATTTTATTCGTCACAGATCCCTGCTCTTCATTACAAACCTTACACAATATCATAGATCAATATAGCGCTTTGTCTTTCTATAAACTTAACACTACTAAAACAGAGGCCTTGCCTTTCCATATCCCACCTGAAACATTGACAAGATTTAAAACAATTTTTAAATACATATGGAAGGAGAACTCCATATCATATCTAGGGATCCACATATCTAACACTATGTCTAACATAGCAGAAATAAATTTTAAGCCCCTTTTGACCCATATAGATGACCTATTGAAATGTTGGTTAAGTTTTGAAATATCATGGTTGGGTAGACTTGCTGTGTTCAAAATGTCGATTTTACCATAGCTTATGTATTTGTTCCGAGCAATCCCTTATCTAGTCCAAAAAAATTATATTAGACAGATCCACTCTTTAATTTTGAAATATATATGGAAGGGAAAGACCCCTAGGATCGCTTATTCTCGGTTAGCTAGACAGCGCAGGTTGGGTGGGCTTGAAGTCCCCGATCTGTTAGCTTACCATTATGCTTGTCTGGTGGCTCAGATGGGCGACTGGTCCCTTCCCCCTGGGACCAAACCATGGGTAGATTTGGAGAAGGAACTATGCTCATACCCTCTATGGGAGTTTCTGTGAACCCCCAAACAACTACGTCCTGTGGCGAAAGATACTCCCCGTGCCGTTGTAGTCTCATTAATGGCTTGGGATCTTACAGCAATCTCTACTAGGGGACTCTCTCTACCGGCCTGTAACCTCTCTTTAGGAACCCTCTCACATTTAATAGCAGATCTAAACATTTCTCGATGGCAAACCTGCGGCATCTCTTCTATCTCTGATCTGATTAATAATAGATCAGAACTTTTTCCTCTCTTCAGTTACAATACAATCTACCACATAGGGAATTATTTACGTATACTCGTATACACCATTGGTTATTGAGTATGTTTAAAATCCCGGGCTCTTTACACTTTCCGCCTGCTCACATCCTATCTAGATTGTCATCAGGGAATTCCAGAGGTTCAATATGGTTTTGGTACTCCATATACCAAGATAGAGAGGAAATGAGTAAATCTCCCACGCAACTTCAATGGGAAGCTGACTTACAAACCACATTTACACCCCATCAATGGGAATCCATATACTTAACAGCCCACCGCTTCTCCAGATGCCATAACCACCTTGAAATGCAATATAAATTGCTGCAGAGACTTTACTTCACACCAGCTAAACTACATAAGATTTGGCATTCCCAATCAAAGTTTTGCTGGAGGAACTGTATGGAAATTAGGGATGTGCGCCGGACCATTTTTGCCGGATTTGGATTTGGATTTGGTTCTAATTCGTCGTCCGGCTTTGGATTTGGATTTGCCAAACTGCGGTGACTGGCTTTGGATTTGGATTTGGATTTTTTTACAAAAATTGACAAAAAAAGCTAAAATCACATAAATTGGTCTTTTTTTTCTTCCTAGAGTATTATTAACCTCAATAACATTAATTTCCAGTCAATTTAGACCATATCACAGCTTATAATATTGTTTTCAACATTATTGGCCAAAGGTTGCAGTGAGCTGACTGGTTACTAAGCGACAAAGCAGCGGCACAACGACACCACAGTATAAAGCACATCTATGACACATTGCCACACAGCAGTGGCAGAAATGAAAAGTAGTGCACCCACCCAGTGGGGTACGGCCAGCAGAGTCACAGTACTTGTTTACAAAGTGGGCTACGGCCCTAGGAGTCACAGTGCACAATCTTATTAGCATTACACCGCACATAGGGCCTGATTCACATTACACCATAAAGTAGTGTCTCTTATTTATGTTACGACACACAGTAGTGCCCCTTTTACACAATGCCCACAGTAGTGACCCTTTTACACAATGCCCACAGTAGCGGTGTCCCTTACACAATGTCCCCCAGCAGTGGTGCCCCCTATGCAGTCCCCTTAGTAGTAGGGTCCACTATGCAGTGCCCCCAGTAGAATGCCCCCCAGTAGTATGCCCCCCATTAGCAGGCCCCCCCCAGTAGTATGCCCCCCATTAGCAGCCCCCCCCAGTAGTATGCCCCCCATTAGCATGCCACCCAGTAGTATGCCCCCCCAGTAGTATGGCTCCCCCAGTAGTAGGCTGCCCCAGTAGCAGGCCCCCCCAGTAGTAGCCCCCCTGTAGTATGGGCCCCCCTTGTAGTATGGCCCCCCCTGTAGTAGGCTGCCCCA
Organism: Taudactylus pleione; assembly: GCA_031769625.1. NCBI lineage: Eukaryota > Metazoa > Chordata > Amphibia > Anura > Myobatrachidae > Taudactylus > Taudactylus pleione. Next base: position 2,381,585 of record JAUIMM010001300.1, read on the forward strand.
GTAGCAGCCCCCCCAGTAGTAGTAGTAAGCCCCCCCAGTAGCAGGCCCCTCTGTAGTATAGCCCCCCCAGTAGTATAGCCCCGCCTAGTAGCAGACCCCCCCAGTAGTGCAGACCCCCCCAGTAGTATAGCCCCCCCCCCAGTAGCAGGCCCCTCTGTAGTATGGCCCCCCAATAGTGCAGATCCCCCCAGTAGTATGGCCCCCCCAGTAGCAGACCCCCCCCAGTAGTATAGCCCCCCCCAGTAGCAGGTCCTTCTGTAGTATGGCCCCCCCAGTAGTACTGCCCCCCCCAGTAGCAGACCCCCCCCAGTAGTGCAGACCCCCCCCAGTAGTATAGCCCCCCCCAGTAGCAGGCCCCTCTGTAGTATGGCCCCCCCCAGTAGTATAGCCCCCCCAGTAGCAGACCCCCCCAGTAGTGCAGACCCCCCCCCAGTAGCGCCCCCGGACCTTTGACAAGTAAAAAAATAAAAATAATAAAACTTACCTGATTCCCCGCTCCCGCGCCGTCCGCTCTGTCACACGCTGAGGAGGGAGCCGGAAGACGGAGCTCATGTGTGAGCTCCAGCCGGCTCCCTCCGTGCAGCAGCCAATGAGAGTCTGTGTGACTCTCATTGGCTGCTGTAACAAACACACAGCTGCCGCTGGCGGCTGTGTATCTGTGTCTGTGTAGGGCAGAGCGCTATCACTGCTCTCTGCCCTACACGCGAGGAGACCTGATGTCGGATTCTCTAGTGAGAATCCGACATCAGGCGGCCGCCGTTCGGCCCCGAACGGGGATCCGAGTCAGGCGGTGAACACCCGAACAGGGTTCGGGTGGACTCGGATCCCCAATGTTCGGAGCGGTTCGGATTCCACAGAATCCGAACCGCTCATCTCTAATGGAAATAGGCGATTTATTCCATATTTTCTGGAGCTGCACTCACATACGACATCTATGGAACGAGGTGTTCACATTAGCCTATAAAGTTTTACAGGTACGCCTCCAGGAATTCCCTGCTTTGGCACTGTTACATATATACCCTTCGGGTCTATCTAAGGCGGATTGTTACGTTCTAGGACATATATTTATTGCCACAAGAGCAGCTATTGCTCAGAATTGGAAATGTTCATCTCCTCCCCCCCTCTCTAAAATAATTTGTAAGATTCATTTTGCCTTTTTAATGGAAACTGTAGGATTACCATATTCCTCTTCGATCTCTTCCCCTTTAGTGAATTGGTCCAGTTGGTCCAAGTTTACTACAGCTGGGGAAGGAGCACTACTTCTCCTGGAAACCCCTTCATTTTCTATTTTATTGAAAGGTTTGTTGCTGTTTCTTTTCCCTATGTTATTTAATTATAATGTAATTATGAGGTATGAGATAAGTCTGTTGTTAATACTATTTGCTTTTTATATACTGCCTGATTCCCTCCCCTCCTAGCCCCCCCCTCGTCCCCCTCCTTTTCTCCTTTCTGTACTCCTTCCCCTCCGTGGTTCACGGACAAAATTCTAATTAAAGACTATAGATGGAAAAAAAAAAGAAGACGGACATGCTGCAGGCTTGAGAGTTGCCAGAGTGTGTGTGTAGGAATAGTGTGGGTAAGCAGATCATGTGATCAGCAGCGCTCAGTTCCCGTGATGGCCAGACGTGCTGTGTAGCGTCTGTTATTCAGTCTTAGATAATGTGGCCGATATTAAATGTAGAACACGTCACATTAAGTAGATCATCGTTCTCATCAAATGTAATTTAAGTGGCACCACAGATTTTGCAGCGCCGTACAGTTAACAGTCCATACATAGGACCAGGACAGACAAAGTGGTACCTGGTGCTAAAACCATCAGGCAATAGAGAATGACTGCTCTGCCCATGAGAGCTTACCATCTAGAGGGGAGTGCAATGTGAGACATGTAACTGCAAATCCTCCCCCCCCCCCACTGATACACTTGTAGGCTAATTTAATGGGAGGTTTCCATGGCAACCCAGAAGGTGCTGTACATAGCAGTGAGGACAGCAGAGTGACAGTTGGTCAGAGGTAGCAGTGAGGACAGCAGAGTGACAGTTGGTCAGAGGTAGCAGTGAGGACAGCAGAGTGACAGTTGGTCAGAGGTAACTGACTATACAGGTAGAGTCCTGTCAGCTCCCCTGCATCTGGTGCAGGATGGGCAGTTTCTGTGGTAACAGCCTGAGTGAGAGTTCAGGCTCCAGTTCTGGTAAAACCTGCAGCTGTAAAATAGATATGTAAGGGAGAGGGGTGGTGACCTGTAGGAGGAGGATCTAAGAAAAATGCAGAAATGGCTGCCACAGAGTGGGAACAACAGTATTTTCATGTACCTGACAGGATAACAGGGCATCTGTTGCCAGCTGTGGTCCAGGAGAGGGACTGATGTTACTGGGGGAGATGTATCAAACCTTGGAGAGATAAAAGTACCATCCAATCAGCTTTTGTCATTTTTCAAACACAGCCTCTAAAATGGCAGTTAGAAGCTGATTGGTTAGTACATTGTCTCTATCCAAGGTTTGATACATCTCCCCCCCATGTAAGATATAGCAGTGATACTCAGGTAGCTGCAGGGAGAGAGTCCAGAAAACTAAAGCCATGTACACACTAGACGATAATTATGAACTATACGGACGATAACAATATTGTTCAAATCGTCCAATGTGTATGCAGTGAATGATCAATGATGCGCGCTCCCGTGGGTCATTAATGATATCCCAGTCGGCTGAACATGCAGCTCAATCTGGGGATATTATTAACGATGCCACGCTGCCAAATGTAGCATGGCGCCGTTCGCAGTAGCCGACATCGGCAAGTGTGTATACTTACCGATGTCGACACCCCTACCGGGCCCGCTGCATCCAATATCACTCATCACACACATCGTCTAGTGAGCCTTAAGCGAGATGTGGAGGACCAAAGAGTGACCTATCTGTAAATGTGATTCCCATTACTCTCAGCAAGTCTCCTAACGTCTGGCTTCCATCTGGAACTAATACCAGCCTATGGGAAAGGAGACATTATTGTGCATACGCCGATATTATACTCTGTACAGTATTACTACTCTATGCGCTGACTTGACTGGTCCTTGATGGAGGAAGAAAGAGTGAGAAACTTTGGAACACCTATTATCTACATTAATATAAAAGTCCCTAAATAAGGAACTTAGGTTGTTTAAAATAAAAAGAATAAACTATTCTTACCATACTACAGTGACAGAGATAACTAATGTAACTATGTTAAAGTGAAGGAAAGTCTAAGAATAATAAAATCCATACGAGCACCACAGGAAGAATGGCCATTTGTGTATTACTAACGTGGTTATTTCATCTAAAGCTCAAAAATGATCTTCTGAGGTTGGCTATTCTCAAACTTTTTTGAATCACAGCACCCTGAAGTAACAGCATTTTTTTTTTTCACAGCACCCCTAGGCCAAAAGTTTCTGATATCCCTTTCAGACTTAAGCCTAAAACCCGAGTTTTTGCGCATGAACATATGTCAACCCGGGTCTGGCGCAAGTCTCAAAGGTGCAACCCAGGTTGACAGTCCCAGGTCTGTGACTATGCCCACTAGCAAGGTTTTTCCTGGGACTTGCAACCCGGGTCGACTACCCGGCTCGAGTGTGAAAGGTGCGGCCCGGGGCTTGATGACCCGGGTCATGCCTAAAACAAACTGATTGGCCGGGGACAGTGGTGCTTGGAGAAAAGATAATTTCCATGCTGAAAGACCCATGTCAGGGGTGAAGGGTGACGACCCGGGAAGAAGTGTGAAAGGGGTAGCCCGGCTTCAACTCATGCTCAGTGTCCCGGGTCAGAGCTGGGTTGAAGCCGGGATTTTAAGTCTGAAAGTGGTATTATTGAAAGATTCACAAAAAAAATAAAAATAAAATTATGAAACTAAGTAAATTGTGCTCATCTATCATCGTTAGGGTCAGTTACGTGGTGCTGTACAGGGCTGTGCTTCTGTTTGTCCACATATGTTATGATAGGCAAAATCAGTGCTTGTGGCTGCCAGTCACAATGACCATAAATAATTTGATCTGGCCCTGGACCAGCAACCTGTGGCGCCCCCGAAAGTACCCCGCGGCACCCAGTTTGGGAACCATGGGTCTAGGCTAATCCCATATGTAACATTTTCATTGTTTTAAGAGTATTGATATAAACAAACCCCCTACATTTGTGAGATTTAAGTAAACATTTACAATTATTTAAAAAAAAATAATAAAATGTAATAAAGCTGGGCATGAACTATGCAATTATCTGTCAGATATCTGTCCAATCTGGCTGGTTGGAATGAAAACCTGGTAATATATGGGAGCAAATGACAGTCGTCCATTTCCTCACAAACACTGGAAAATAGCCAAAAATGGTCGTTCAGACAAATTGGTTAAAACGCAAATTTAAACAATTTTTTTTGTCCTTTTTTCAGTGTTTAAAACCATATGAACGACTGTCATTTACCCCCATACATTACCAGGTTTTCATTCCAACCATAGAACTATAAAGATAGTAAATAGGGCGCTGTGGTGAGGAGTCTTCCCAGCAGCTGCAAAAAAGGGGAGGTAGTCAGCCTCCTATATGACAATATAGAAAAGAAAATATGCAGCGCTGATAATAGATGCAGTTTAATATAAATAGAAAAACAATACAATCATAGAAATAAAAACATATCAAAATGTATTTTTGGGTGGTAATATTGTGGATCCACTGTGATAGTAGATGGAGGTCCAAATAACAACCTCATAAAGCATGCATAATATCCTATAGGCACTATTGCTGCAGCAATATACTGGATGGGCACTGATGTAATGTCTCGCAAGGTAACTTGGGATACAGTTGTAAATCCAACAATGGGAAAGATTTTACCAGCTTATGTCCAGATGAAACGAGGGTCCCAAAATTAGCGATGGTATCACACCGGCGAACATCCAACGCACGGAAAGACCTCTGAAAGATTGATGCTGGAACCAGGGATGGCGTCCCAAGTTGAGAAAACTCCAATGCAGTTCCTGAATAGTGTCCAAATGATGAGTGCCTGATAGGAAGAACCACCAACGCGTTTCACTACCACCTTTCAGAGGTCTTTCCGTGCGTTGGAGTTCGCCGGTGTGATACCATCGCTAATTTTGGGACCCTCGTTTCATCTGGACATAAGCTGGTAAAATCTTTCCCATTGTTGGATTTACAACTATATCCCAAGTTACCTTGCGAGACATTACATCAGTGCCCATCCAGTATATTACTGCAGCAATAGTGCCTATAGGATATTATGCATGCTTTATGAGGTTGTTATTTGGACCTCCATCTACTATCGCAGTGGATCCACAATATTACCACCCAAAAATACATTTTGATATGTTTTTATTTCTATGATTGTATTGTTTTTCTATTTATATTAAACTGCATCTATTATCAGCGCTGCATATTTTCTTTTCTATATTGTCATTCCAAGCAGCCAGATTGGACAGATAACTGACAGATAATTGTATAGTGGATGCCCAGCGTAAATCATTTGCCAAAGATACATAAACCTAAAACTCGCACAGGTCTGAACTACTGTAGCAGCTATAGGCTCCCCGAAATAAAGCTGTCTCATGATGGTTATGAGTAATTACTATAGACTGAATTCACGTTACACTTGTGACTTTAAGATCATCATGTTTTTATTATATAATGAGCTGCGCAGACCCTCGTGAGCCAGTGGCAGAGCCTATGCCGGGGAATGCAGCTGACCAGTACGTTATAAACCAGCGGCTGCACTGGTCAGCAAAGAGATACTAATGAATGAGCGTCTGGAAATCTCTAACGCCATTATCTGTAAGGAACGATGCACTTTAATATTAAATCGCTTATTTGTGCTCAGATACATTTACTCCTATGAGACGACGTGCTTGCAATTTGCTTGATTACGTTTAATATATTTTCTGCTCGATGAGTCCTCTCACGCGACACACTCTTGTCCATGAGTTTTAAATTTTCCAGCCGTAAGGAATTAATCTGAAAAATAAAAAAAAACTTAATTAGTTTCTGGATAGAGTCAGGAGAATGAAGAATATTATGTAATGAATGGATACATTCACAGGAGTAAAGAAAAAAATTCTGTTACAGGAAGAGGTAAAATATCTGAAAATCCAGAAGTTGGACACGGCCATGTTTCTGGGGAAAAACACACCGCACCAGGAAAAACCGCCCTGCTCACAGCCATGGGTACCGCAGGTTTACATTTCCTAATAATAATAATGTTATATCTTCATCTAGTCACAATTGCCTCATTAGATTTAATTTTCTTTTTTTAGACATCTATAATCACCATAGTAACTCCCAGAAAGATTCCCAAATGCTTTCACAGATATGAATTGTGGGGTCTATTTACTACACAGTGTTAGGAGACAGAGTGAAAAGTGATAAGGTACCAGCCAATCAGCTCCCAACTGCCATGTCACAGGCTGTGTTTGAAAAATGACAGTTGGGAGCTGATTGGCTGGTACCTTATCACTTTGTCTCCTAACACTGCTTAGTAAATAGACCCCTATGTATTAAAACATTAATTTAGGAGGTTTTCTTCTACACAAGCATTTCTTCGTTACATTGTATTAAATACTTCTCCGTATATCCATCATGATTTGTCACACAGACAGAAGTAATGGAAACCTGAAGTACAGACTTATCGGGAGATGGGGCACTTGATCTTCAATCTCGCTTGGAACTCGGATGTCTGGAGCAGACTGTGAAACGACTGCACGATTACGACATCCCCGAACATGGCCAATCTGTCGTTATCGGCAGATTGACCAGCATGTTCGGGCGATAATAGATATCAAAAACTACCAGCTGGAGTGCGCATTGCTGATAGTTTCTGACGACATGCTGCCCGATTAACAAGCGTTTGAACGATAATGATGTCATTACCGTTGAATCGCTCTGTTTCATCGGGTAGTGGATGTGCGCCTTTACATGCTCTTTCTTAAGCTGGGTTCACACTAAGCAATGTGTTTACCCAGCGATGCGACGACCCTGCCCTGCCAACGGGCCGACATATCAGGCGGCCCATACACACTAGACGATCTGGTGCCGGACAGCCCGATATGTCCTCCCCTGCTGAATGGAGTCATCAGCTGCATCGTAAGGTCGGTCCTACATGCAGGCCAACGACCCCACGGGAGCGTGCACAGGACAACAGAACATACACATTAGATGATTTTGAACGATATGTCGCTTTGATATATCGGAATTGGGCAGATCGTTCAAAAAAAAAAAGGAGATATGGTAAGAACTTACCTTTGTTATCTCTATTTCTACGAAGTCCATAGGGTTCCACAGGATACCTTGGGGTATAGGTGATGACGTCAGGCATCGGGCACCATAGAGTTAAAGTTTTCAGCCTCCCAGGATGTACTAGGGTCCCCCTCATATACCCCGCCCCCGAGCCAAGGCATCTCAGTTACGTACCAAGCAATAGGCCGGAGGAGGAGAAGGAAGAGAGAGAAAAAAGATCTGGAAACACACAAGAATCACATTCTCACCAGAGGGAGACGGAAAAACCGGTCACCAGAGTAAAGCCCATCTGCAGCACAGGTGCGACAGGGCGGGAGTCCTGTGGAACCCTATGGACTTTGTAGAAATAGAGATAACAAAGGTAAGTTCTTACCATATCTCCTATTTTCTACATCAGGGTCCATAGGGTATCCACAGGATACCTTGGGGATGTCCCAAAGCAGTATCCTTTAAGGGTGGGGACGCTACTGTGCTGAAAGGAGAATCCGCCGCCCGAAGGAAACATCATGAGAGGCAAAGGTGTCATACGCGTAATACCTCACAAAGGTATGGACCGAGGACCATGTGGCAGCCTTGCAGATCTGGACTGCAGAGGCACCACGTCGAGCAGCCCACGAAGGACCCACAGACCTAGTGGAATGAGCCCTCACAGAGGAAGGAACCGGAAGGCCTTCATGAAGATAAGCTTCTGAAATGGCCATACGAATCCAGCCTGCCAAAATCTGCTTTGAAGCAGGCAAACCCTTTTTACAGAAGCCATAGAGGACAAACAAGGCGTCCAACTTCCTAAACGAAGAAGTGCGGTCAACATAAATCCTTAAGGCCCGCACAACATCCAAAGTGGCCCCACCCACTGAAAGATCAGGTGAGTTAAAAGCCGGCACAACGATTTCCTCGTTGATGTGAAAACTGGAAACAACTTTAGGAAGGAAACCAGGACGAGTGCGCAGCACCGCCCTGTTCCTATGAAAAATCAGAAAAGGGGGTCTACAGGAGAGAGCCCCTAAGTCAGAAACACATCTGGCCGAAGCAATGGCCAGAAGGAAAATTGTTTTAGCTGTCAGCCATCTGAGGTCCACTGAGCCCAGTGGTTCAAACGGTCCCTGGAGAGCCCTCAGGACCATAGGTAAATCCCAAGGCGCCATCGGTGGAACAAAAGGTGGCTGAATTCTGAGAAAACCTCGCATAAAAGTGTGCACATCAGGGATTGCAGCAATCCTACGATGGAACCAGACGGACAGGGCAGACACCTGCACCTTCAGAGACGCAAGGCGAAGCCCATGGTCCAGTCCCGCCTGTAGGAAAGCCAACACTCTAGACAGACGGAACTCCCGAGGAGCATAACCTCTCGGCCGACACCACTGGAAGAACGTATGCCACACACGATGGTATATCCTTGCAGAGGATGGTTTCCGAGCCCTTAGCATTGTTTGCACTACAGAGCTGGAAAACCCCCTGGACCTTAACATGGCCGTCTCAACAGCCACGCCATCAAAGACAGCCGAGTCAGGTCCGGGTGAAGACAGGGACCCTGTGACAGGAGGTCCGGACGTAACGGCAACCGCAGAGGAATGTCCACGGACAGTCCCTGGAGGTCTGAGAACCAGTGCCTCCGGGGCCACGCGGGAGCTATCAACAGGAGCGTCCCTCCTTCCTGTTTGAATTTACGGATTACCCGTGGAAGAAGGGAAAACGGAGGAAACAGATAAGCAAACCGGAACGTCCACCGGACGGGCAGAGCATCCACCAGAGACCCGTACACCGGCAACTTGTTATTGTGCCGTGACGTCATGAGGTCGATCTCTGGAAGACCCCACCTGTCCACCAGAAGTTGAAAGACGTCCTGGTGCAGACACCATTCCCCCGGATGAACGTCCTGGCGACTGAGAAAGTCCGCCTCCCAGTTTAGGACTCCCGGGATGAAAACTGCTGATATGGCCGGGAGATTGCGCTCCGCCCAAACCAGGATTCGGGACACCTCTACGAGAGCCGCCCGACTTCGGGTTCCTCCTTGACGATTTATGTAGGCCACGGTGGTAGCGTTGTCCGACTGGACCTGCACTGGGTGACCTTGGAGAACCCGATGTGCCTGCTGGAGAGCATTGAATACCGCGCGGAGCTCCAAGATGTTTATTGGAAGCCCTGTTTACGCCCGAGTCCACCTGCCCTGGAACAAGTGTGGACCCGTGACTGCTCCCCAGCCTCGCAGACTGGCGTCCGTTGTCAACAGGACCCAATTCGCCACCCAGAACGGACGACCCCTGTTGAGATGGGTCGTCTGCAACCACCAGGCTAGGGACAGGCGAACCTCCGGAGTGAGCACCATCATTTTTTAGACATTTTTTAGATTTTAGACTCTGAGGCAGTCCATTCCATTTGGACAGGATCAATTGCTGCAGAGGTCTGGAGTGAAACTGGGCATATTCCACCATGTCGAATACCGACACCATGGAGCCCAGTAACCTCATCGCCGAGTGCAGAGACACATGGCGATTCTGCAGACAACTGCGCACCCTCAACTGCAAGGCAGAGATCTTTTCCCCCGTCACAAAGATCCTTTGCTGTCCGGAGTCTAATAAGGCTCCGAGGTGCAGAATCCTCTGAGACGGGATCAGGGTGGACTTCTGCCAGTTTATCAACCAGCCATGCCGTTGCAGTACCGCAATGGTCAGGTCCAAGTGGCGTAGAAGGAGCTCTGGAGATCCTGCCACCAACAGAAGGTCGTCCAAGTACGGTAACATGCGGACTCCCTGCAGCCGCAGAGAAGCCGCCATGACCGCCATCACCTTGGTGAATACACGTGGTGCTGTCGCCAGCCCAAAAGGTAACGCCCGGAACTGAAAGTGGTCGTTGCGGATTGCAAACCTGAGGAACTGTTGATGGCGTAAAAGAATAGGGACATGCAGGTAAGAGTCCTATATGTCCAACGACACCATGTAATCCCCAGGTTCCAGCGCCAGAATGATGGACCGTAGGGTCTCCATCCGAAACCTGGGCACCCGCAAGGACTTGTTGAGTGCTTTGAGGATGAGGATCGGACAAAACAACCCATTGGGTTTCTGCGCCAAAAACAGATTGGAATAGAAACCCTGGCCCTTCTGGGAGAATGGAACAGGCACTATAACTCCAGCCTGGAGCATAGTGTGCAACACTTTCCGCAGTTCCAAGGCTTTGTTCCGATCTGATGGAAGACCCGTGGTGAAGAATCGAGAAGGGGGCCTGTGCCGAAAGGAGAGGGCGTACCCGTGAGAAACCACCTCGAGAACCCAAGTGTCTGTCATGGTAACCGACCAACACTGGGCGAACTGCAGCAGGCAGCCTCCCACTTTAGGATCCACCCAAAGGGAGGCCCGGACCGTCAGGCCGCAGGCTTGTCATCTGGCTTAGGGGCCGGACGTCTGGTACTCCAGGCCTGCTGCCGGGGCTTGGCCGATTTTTTGGGGCCAGCCTGTCGGGGAAAGGACTGTGCTTTAGGCCTACCCTGGGCCCTATAAGGCCGAAAGGACGATGTACCTGAACTGGAAGGAACTGCAGCAGATTTGGCTGCCGCCAGCGTGGCTACAATTTTGTCCAGGTCCGGACCAAATAGAACCTCTCCATTAAAAGGCAAAGCTTCCAAGCCCTTTTTGGAATCAGCGTCCGCCTTCCAAGATCGCAACCATAAGGTGCGAGGAGCAGCTACAGCTGCCGAAGAAATCCGAGACGCCAGGGTACTGATATCCAAGGCCGCTTCATTGATATAAGTGGCCGAGTCCCGGAGATTGCCTATCAACTCGGTCTGCTCAGCCGAACAGTTGGAATCGAAAGACGCCTCCAAAGTATCAGCCCAGCGCTCCATAGCTCTGGCTACCCAACAAATGGCCATAGCTGGCCTAGCTGCCCCCCCCCGCAAGAGAATAAACGGACTTTAGGCAGATCTCCACCTTACGGTCCTTAGCATCCTTCAGGGAAGACATGGAGGGCATGGGCAACGTGGCACTCCGGACTAGGCGTGTCACATGAGAATCCACCTGTGGAGGGGATTCCCACTTAGAAAAATAAATATCCGCAAACGGATAATCCACCGCCAAACGTCTCTGCGGCTGATATCGTTTGCCAGGCTGTTTCTACGCTTCCTCTAAAGGGTCTACTAACTGACCCGAAAGAGGAAATACTGTGGAGTCACCCTTAATATCCTTAAAAAAGGCATATTTAGATTTGGACACCAGAGGATCTTTGTCCTCAATCACTAAAGCTGTGCGGACTGCCCGAATAAGTCCAGGAATATATACCCTGGACCTAGCGTCCGACTCTTTAGTACGGAGAGGTTCCTGGTCCGAAAGATCCAGAATCTCCCCATCATCAGACATCACGTCGTCATCCTCATAAGGAGCAGACAGAGACGCCACCGGCCGCTTATGTGGCCGCAACACAGACTCCCCTTGTAACATATCCGACAAGTGCTGTACAGAACTAGTCAGGGAATTAACCCACACAGGCTCCTGAGAGACCTGGGGAGGGGAAATAGGGAGACTGTGGGGTACCATCAATTGCCTCGGGAAACCCTGCATGGGTGACGACACCACTGACTGCTGGGACAATCCCATCTGTGAGAACGCAGGCTGCGGAGCTAACTGGCCCACCAGGGTTGTAAGCGCTTTGGCGAAACAAGCCCAGGGCGGCTCCTGTACCGGTGTCGTGACAGTAATTGGCCGAGCCAATAAATAACACTGCCGACATAGCTCCTCCGCTATTGGTACCTTACACGTAGTGCACAGAAGCTGGAGAGGAAAGTCACTCTCAGACATGATGGTAAGTATGTGACCCCTCTCACAGATACTTGTTAGTATAGTGGGAGACCACCCTGCAATCACCGCACAGCAAGGGCTTTAGCAGAAAGATCAGGGACAGTGAAAAGGCTGACAGTAGAAAATGAAAGTACAGGCAGCAGACGCTAGCAGAAGTCACATACAATGCAAAGAAATCAATTCCTGCACTATCAGCGCTGATCCTCAACTACGCAGACACAGGGCCTGGTAGGACACAGCGCTGCATACACAGACCTGACCAAGCGGAGGAGAGGTATGCAGGGGGACCCAGACCGCGATGCCTCCGTTTCAAGCTTCCAGCAGCGTTCACCATGCGTTGAGAAAGATGGCCACCAAGGAGCATAGAGGAGGCTGGCCTTGGGGAGGAGCGCTGCCACAGGGCCAGTCGGCGTGTGCAGAGAGGGCTGTGTGCAGCGGGGGAGGCGACGGCTGTGAGACAGGGAAGGTGCGCTCCCCTGGCATGCATTTAACCCCTGGGATGCCGCAGCGCTACGGCACTGCCGCGTTCCGCTGTCCCAGTGGGGTAGTGGAAGCGCAGGTTAGTACCTGGCTCCACGCTGCAGCCAGTCCCCAGGGAGCCCCCTGTCTGGGGACTCTGGCCTATGTTCAGCAGGGTCCCACCGCAGGACCCCGCTGCTTACCTTCTTGTACCCCTTAGATCTGGCCATGGTCCCAAACATCTGGGGTCACCGCTAGCTGTGATCCCAGATGCTTGCCAGCATCCCCGGACGGTACCGGCGTTCTGGTACCGGCGGGGGTGTAGGGAAGACAGCATGGACTTCCAGATGTGCAGCCACAGCTGCATTGTAGAAAACTTCAGGGGCTCTTCTTAGCCCCCCTCTAACAGGTGTATCCCACTCCGGCCAGGCACCAAACGAAACTGAGATGCCTTGGCTCGGGCGATAGGAGGGGGAACCCTAGTGCATCCTGGTAGACTGAAAACTTTAACTCTATGGTGCCCGATGCCTGACGTCATCACCTATATCCCAAGGTATCCTGTGGATACCCTATGGACCCTGATGTAGAAATTGTCTAGTGTGTAGGCACCTTTACTCTATTCCCAAATCTAAATCAGGACCAAAGTACAACAGGCAGGCCTTTGTGGGAGGGGAAAAAGAAAATGAATAAAGTTATAAATTTACAAGCAGTTGTGCTGATCACCAAGGGATTTCTAAAAGCACAGACCAGATAGCCACCGTCCTGTCCTATATAACATACCTGCAGCTTCCGAAATCATGACCAATACTAAAATGTTAGTTCTGTTATTTAGGAACACGAGACTGTAGCACTATCTAGGCCGACGATACAGCAACAAAAGGGTCCAAAAAGGGCTCTACTGCAGCACAGCCAAGAATTGGTACTGAGCACAACTGCATCATGGATCCTAGGCGCCTGGGAGGAGGGTCCCAGGGCTGAGATATTTACTTTACTACAGCACTGTGCTGAATATATTAAGAGTACAAATATGGTAGAAGATACCTGCTCTCAGGGAAATAACTTGTGTTCCAGGTTGTAAACAACAAAAATAAGGAAAAAAACAACCAAACAAGATGCAAAATAATTACCCGTCATGTAGCTTCCCACCCACGTCTATCAGACAGCTTGATCCCATTTGACCAGTGAGATCTGAATTTAAAACACAACATAAACATAAATCATGTAGACATTAATTCCCAGAGTGGAAACTAAGCTGAAAAGAGCACGGTTCTGACAGACTATGGGGTCCTTAAGACTCCTGCCCATTGCACGATAGAGAATTAATAAAAATAGACTGAAGCCCCCACCCCCCATAAAATAAATAAATAAAATAAAAAAAGGTTAAAAACATCCCCCACCTCCAAATTTTAAAGTCATTTAATACTTTCTGATCTTTATAAATTAATATATTACTGTAATCTTGCTCTGACATCTGATTGGATGCTCTTTTCTACCAATCAGATGAATGGGAGTTGGTATATACTAGAGAAATATACTCCGATTCGGTGAAGCTATGTAAGAGCGCAGCCACAATGCACATCCCAGCTATGAGACACACACAGAAGAGGCCTCTGTTCTGCCTTATTATACCTCCGGTTCTTACGTGCCAGCCCACAGTAACGGCCAGCACGCCTTTGTGGGAGGATTTCCATTACACGCGTGACATGTAGATATAGAGAAATAAGACCAGATCAATTATTACATAGTTAAAACACTGAATAATATAATCTATAACTAAAATGCTAGTTGTGTTGTTTACGAACACGAGTGAGACTGTAGCACTATCTAGGCTGTCGATACAGCAACAGAAGGGGACAAAAAAAGGGGATGTAGTCAGGAAGCTGACGTTCGAAATGTTGACCGCTAACTTCCCGACTGTCAAATCCAAGCAGGGTACTAATGACAGGCGTCGAAATCCCGATGCCTGTCATTAGACCTACCCCGGGAGCCCGATGCCCGGCATACCGAACTAAGGTAAGCCGGGCGCAGAAAGCCGCAGGGGGGGATTTCTAGGGTTAGGTTTCAGGGCTCCCGGGGGAACTTAGGGTTAGGCACCCCCCACGGGAGGGTTAGGCTAGGCATCCTTCTGGGAGGCTTAGGTTTAGGCACTTAGCAGGGGGTTAGGCACCCCTAAGGGAGTGTTGGGGGTGGGTTAGCATTACTTACCTAAATCCGCTGTCGGGATCTTCACACGTCGGGCTTAAAGCGTCGGTAGTTGAACTGCCGGCCACGGTTCATACGGATACCGATTCCCAAAAAAGGCTCTACCGCAGCACAGCCAAGAATTGGTACTAAGCACAACTGCATCATGGAACCTAGTCGTGTGGGAAGAGGGTTCACCTTTAAAATAGGATTCTACTACCGCATGGTGCTGAATACATGACACGTACAAATATGGTAGACGATAGCGGTTCTCAGTGAATGAATCTGTATTTCAGGCTGTAATGGACGTATACAATAATACTAAGGGAAAAGGACAAGGTGCAAAATAATTACCAGTCATGTAGCTTCCCACCCACTTCTATCAGACAGGTTGATCCCATTCTGACCAGTGAGACCTGAATTTAAAACACAACATAAACCAAAAAAAAAAAAAAAAAGAAAGATAATTAGTCTAATCAACCCCCTCCCTCAAAGCTTAAAACATCCCCCACCACCAAATTTTAAAGTAGTTTAAGATATTTTGCTCTGACATCTGATTGGATGCTCTTTTCTACCAATCAGATGAATGGGAGATGGTATATACTAGAGAAATATACTCTGATTCGGTGAAGCTATGTAAGAGCGCAGCCACAATGCACATCCCAGCTATGAGACACACACAGAAGAGGCCTCCGTTCTGCCTTATTATACCTCCGGATCTTACGTGCCAGCCCACAGTAACGGCCAGCACGCCTTTGTGGGAGGATTTCCATTACATGCGTGACATGTAGATATAGAGAAATAAGACCATGCACATTATAGACTGAGCAGTAAATGGTAAGTTACTCAGATCTTTGTGTTACCTGCTTTGTTCATCAGCAACTTTCAACTGCACGACAGAAGATTTCCACTGCAATGAGAAACCGCACAGGTTTAGGGAGGCCATGGGAAGGGCACCATAGAATTGTTGCAGCGCTGACCAGATCACACCATGCCGGTGATGGCGTGCACCCATCATTCCTAATCCATTGGCTGGTGCAGTTGTGCACAGGTACAGGAGGCAGGGCTGGTGTGTGCATGCACATAGGAACACAGCCGCTTGGTCAGGGATTCCCCCTGTAGTGTTTTACATCACCACACAAGGATTAGTACATAGCAATTACATATAAGGGCTTTTTATTCTACACACAAATTGTAAGATGGGAGAAACCAGCGTAATGTCCATTGGACAGCTGCAAACACAATGATCGCCCATCTCTTAGTCTTCCTCCAGTTCTTACGCACCTGCAAACATAGTACTACAGGCACGCCTTTGTGGGAGGGGGTATCACATCACAGGCAATTCTGCTGATCAACAAGGAACTTCTAATAGCAAAGTCCAAATAGTCTCCGTCTTGTCCTGTATAATATATCTGCAGCTTCTGACATCACAAATACCAACATTGCTGAGACTATAGCACTATTTAGGCTCTTCTAGAGAGGCAGCCTGCCCCAACTTCTGTTCCCCGAGACAGCCTGTCGAACTTCTGTGTCCCCAGCCAGGACCCCCCTTCTGTGTCCCCAAAGAGCCAGCCTGCCCCCTTCTGTGTCCCAAAAAGCCAGCCTGCCCCCCTTCAGAGCCATCTCTGGGCTATTTATATATCCCCTATTCAGTAGCATATCTGGGGTCTGCTATATGTATATATCCCCTCCCTGGCAGCATTTCTGGGGTTTGCTATATGTATATATCCCCTCTCTGGCAGTATGCCTCGGGTCTGCTATATGTATGTATCCCCTCTCTGGCAGCATCTCTGGGGTCTGCTATAACAAGAGATATGGTAAGAACTTACCTTTGTTATCTCTGTTTCTACGAAGTCCATAGGGTCCACAGGGTTGACCTTGGGGTATAGCTGGATCTGGATCCACAGGCACCACGCAGTTAAAGCTTTGCTGCTCCCAGGATGCACTTGGGTCCGTCCTCCTCTATACCCCGCCCCGGCCACAGGCACCTCAGTTGGTAAGCAGCTAAGGCCGGAGGAGGAGACTAAACAGAGAGAAGGAAGACTGGAACACACAAGAAACCATACTCACAGAAATGGGAGACGGAAAACCGGTGACCAGCCACACAGCCCATTTGAAGCCAGGTGCGTCAGGGCGGGCGCCCTGTGGACCCTATGGACTTCGTAGAAACAGAGATAACAAAGGTAAGTTCTTACCATATCTCTTGTTTTCTACTTCAGGGTCCATAGGGGATCCACAGGGTTGACCTTGGGGATGTCCCAAAGCAGTTCAACTAAGGGCGGGGACGCTCCTGTGCTGAAAGGAGTACCCGGCGCCCAAAGGATGCATCCTGAGAGGCGAAGGTGTCAAACGCATAAAACCTCAAAAACGTCTGAATTGAAGACCAAGTAGCCGCCTTACACAGCTGAACAGCGGAGGCGCCACGTCTAGCAGCCCAAGAGGGACCCACAGAACGAGTGGAATGAGCCTTAACAGAGGCTGGCACAGGTAAACCCTCCTGCGCATAAGCCTCACAAATAACTGAACGAAGCCAACGGGCTAACGTTTGCTTGTTGGCAGGCCAACCCCTCTTGTGAAAACCGAAGAGGACAAACAAAGAATCCGACTTCCTAACCGAAGCAGTCCGGTCCACATAGATTCTAAGTGCCCGGAGCACATCCAAGGAAGCCTCACCAGCAGAAAGATCAGGTGACTGAAAAGCTGGCACAACAAGTTCCTGCTTAATGTGGAACTTTGAAACCACTTTGGGCAAAAACTCAGGACGCGTGCGGAGCACTGCCCTGTCCTGGTGAAAAATCAGAAAAGGAGGGCGACAGGAAAGCGCCCCCAATTCTGAAACCCTCCTGGCCGAAGCAATTGCCAGGAGAAAAATGGTCTTAAACGTCAGCCACTTGAGCTCCACCGACTCAAGCGGCTCAAAAGGAGGACCCTGCAAGACCCTCAGTACCACCGTCAAGTCCCACGGAGCCACCGGAGGCACGAAGGGAGGCTGGATCCTGAGAACACCTTGGAAAAAGGTGTAAACATCTGGCAGTGTAGCAATCCGTCGCTGAAACCACACAGACAAAGCAGACACATGAACCTTCAGAGAGGCCAGGCGTAAGCCGAGGTCCAAACCCGATTGAAGAAATTCCAAGATTCTGGAAACCCGGAACACCTGCGGATCATAGTTTCTGGATTCACACCACTGAAAATAAGTGCGCCACACCCTGTGGTAAATCCGCGCGGAGGCAGGCTTGCGTGCCCTAAGCATGGTACCAATCACTGAACTGGAGAAACCCCTAGACCTCAAGACGGCTGTCTCAAGAGCCACGCCGTCAAAGACAGCCGACCCAGATCCGGGTAAAGGCAGGGCCCCTGAAACAACAGGTCCCGACGCTGAGGAAGAAGGTACGGAGCGTCGATGGAGAGGCACCTCAGATCGGAGTACCAAGGACGTCTGGGCCACGCCGGAGCCACCAGCACGAGCGTGCCGCCGTCCTGCTTGAATTTCCGCAGAACCCGAGGAAGTAAGGATATCGGAGGAAACAGATACGCCAGGTGAAACGTCCATTTCACCGACAGAGCATCTACCAGACAGGCGCCTGCGTCTCTTGTCCTTGACCCGTAAACGGGCAACTTGTGATTGTGACGGGAGGCCATCAAGTCCAGCTCCGGCAGCCCCCACCTGTCCACGAGTAGCTGAAACACCTCTGGGTGAAGCGACCATTCCCCGGGATGCACATCGTGACGGCTGAGGAAGTCCGCCTCCCAATTGAGGACTCCGGGAATGAAGACTGCCGAGATCGCTGGAACGTGACACTCCGCCCAAGCAAGAATGCGAGACACCTCCGACATTGCTGCCCGACTGCGAGTTCCCCCTTGGTGGTTGATGTACACCACCGTGGTAGCGTTGTCGGACTGCACCTGAACCGCCCTTCCGTGAAGAGCGGGGCCGGACGACTGCAGGGCCCTGTACACAGCCCGCAGTTCCAGGATGTTGATGGGGAGAAGTGCTTCTTCCGCGGACCAACGACCCTGAAGCGATAATGAGCCGGTCACTGCCCCCCAACCCCGAAGACTGGCATCCGTCGTGAGCAGGACCCAGTCCGGGATCCAAAAGGGGCGCCCCTCGACCAGATGCACCGTCTGAAGCCACCAAGCCAAAGACTGCCGAACCTCCGCGGACAACACCAGCATCTGAGAGCGGATCCGGTGAGGTAACCCGTTCCATTCCGATAGAATCAGCGCCTGCAGGGGCCGGGAATGGAACTGGGCAAATTCCACCATGTCGAATGTCGACACCATGGACCCCAGAACTCTCATAGCTGAATGAACCGACAGGCGGCAACTGCTCAGGCAACTGTGTATCCGCAGCTGCAGGGAGGAGACCTTCTCTGGAGTCAGGAAAATCCGCTGCTGACGAGAATCCAGCAGGGCTCCCAAATGAACCATCCGCTGTGATGGAATCAGGGAGGACTTCTTCCAGTTTATCAACCACCCGTGTGCTTGAAGACAAGCAATGGTCAGGTGGAGATGTCGAAGAAGCACCTCCGGGGAGCTCGCCAGCAGCAGAAGATCGTCCAGGTACGGCAACAGACGTAGACCCTGACCCCGAAGGTGGGCAGCCATAACCGCCATCACCTTGGTGAACACCCTCGGAGCCGTGGAAAGGCCAAAAGGCAACGCCCGAAATTGGTAGTGATGGTTCAGGATAGCAAACCTCAGATACCGCTGATGTGCCGGTGCTATGGGCACATGGAGATAGGCGTCCTGGATATCGAGGGAGACCATATAATCCCCGGGTTCCATCGCCAGAATGATGGAACGTAACGTTTCCATCCTGAACCTGGGAACTCTGAGGTATCTGTTCAGAGACTTCAAATTCAGGATAGGGCGATGAGAACCATTGGGTTTCTGTACCAGAAACAGAGTAGAATAGTACCCCATCCCGCGCTGAGACTGCGGAACGGGAACAATGACCCCTGCTTGTAGCAAGGATTCTATAGCTACCTGAATCTGACCAGCTTTGGTCTTGTCCAGAGAAGGACTCGTACAGAAAAACTGGTGGGGCGGCCTGAACCGAAAAGACAGGGCGTACCCCTGAGAGACTACTTCTCGAACCCAGGCATCCGTGGTGGTATTGTGCCAACACTGGGCGAATTGGAGAAGTCGGCCTCCCACTCTGGGGTCCCCCAGAGAGAGGCCCGTCCCATCAGGCAGCAGGCTTATCCTCCTGCTTGGAAGAAGGGCGTCGAGCACTCCATGCTTGCTTCTTGGGCTTGGGTGCGGCCTTGGTCGCCGAATGTCTCGGGAAGGACTGGCCCTTGGCCTTACCCTGAACCCGAAAGGACCGAAAGGCAGAGCTCCTCACTTTAGCCGGCGCAGAGGCCGAAGGGAGAAAAGCCGACTTGGACTTAGCCAAAGTATCCACTATTCTGTCCAAATCCGGACCAAATAGTAAATCACCATTAAAAGGCAAGGCCTCCAGACCCTTTTTTGAATCTGCATCAGCCCTCCAGGACCTCAGCCACAGGGAGCGCCGAGCAGATACCGCTGCAGCCGACACCCTAGAAGTGAGCAGGCTGGCATCCAAAGACGCTTCCCCAATATAGGAAGCTGCATCCCGCATCTGTCCCACTAACGCTCTCTGGATATCCGGAGCCTCATCAGGAAAGGTATCCTCCAAGGCATTGGCCCATGCCTCAATGGCTTTAGCCACCCAGGAGATAGCCATGGACGGACGAGCCACCGCCCCGGAAAGAGAATAAATGGACTTTAAACAAGTCTCCACCTTCCTGTCCGTGGGATCCTTCAAAGAGGAGATAGACGGCAATGGCAACGTCGCGCTTTTGATCAAGCGGGTAACGTGGGAATCCACCGCCGGCAGAGTTTCCCATTTCCTGCAATGAGCTTCAGGAAAAGGATAGTTCGCCGCCAACCTCTTCTGTGGATGGAACCTCTTACTAGGTAATTGCCAGGCCGCCGCCATATGATCCGATAATTGATCAGACAGGGGGAACACAGTTGAGGTCACCTTGGCCTTTTTAAAATTAGGAAACTTCGACCTAGGAGCCGGCGCATCATCCTCAACATGTAGGATAGCCCGCACCGCCCTAACCAAGGCTGGAACATTAATGGAGGACTTAGCTTCCACCTCCTGCCCCATGACATCAGAGTCAGAGTCCTCATGGATTTCTCCATCATCTGAGGACACTTCCGAGTCCGACAACTGCGCAGCTAGTGAACTCACAACCGGACGTTTAGACACCCTTGGTGGCACATCACCTTGCAACATGGACTGAAACGCCGAGGATGAAGCCGCCAGACTCTGTACGGAGCTGGATAGAACATCCACCCAAGGCGGAGGAGCCGTCGGAGCAAAACTCTGCAAAGGCACTACAGACTGACGCGTCCCTGGGGAAGACTGCACATACACAGGCAGTCCCGAGTAAGGACCCACAGTCTGGGCCCCGGGGGAAGACCGCAACATTTGTGGAACCCTCGGGGAATGGGGGATGGTGGGCTGCGGTAACGCCCTAGAAGGGACCGCTGATGGGACCGATAACCGGTCCGCAATAGACGCCAGCACCTGTGAAACATCGCCCAAGGAGGGTCCTGTGATACAGGGGGGTTGGAGGGGCCCGGTACCAGCTGGCACCGCCCGCACAGACCATCCTGAGATAAGTCCTCCCCATCAACTCCAGCAGCACAGCGTCTCCTCATCAGACATGATACCGTAAATCACAAGAAACAGGTATCACCAGAGGAATTACGGTTTTAACACCCGCGCACTCACCAGTATGCAACACAACAGCCCAGATATGGTACTGTGTAGCACACAACAGTATGTGACTGACCCCACAAATACGTGTTTTATATAAGTGAGGGTCTCAGAAAAACGCCCTTCCCCCACACACCTGCCGGGCCGTAGGAGAAGGAAAGGGATAGGTATAAGCTGACAGTAAAGGAGAATAAGTCACAGACAGGCAGCACTAGCAATAGTCACATACAATGCAGAAAAGTTATACTCACTGCACCTTCCGCTACAATCAACCGCCCAGATTCAGTGTCTGGGAGGGCTATAGCGCTGTGTACACTGTCCTTTAGCAGGGGAGAGGTACACAGGGGGACCGGTCCACTTGATACCGCCTGGGAGTCTGCGATGTGCCAGTAAAGATGGCCGCCGGAGACCTCAGAGGAGGAGTGGCCGTAAGATAAGAGCAGCTCAGCGACGCCAGACTCCTAGTTGAAAGGCGCGCTGAGCTGAGGGGAGGAGCCGCTAGACAGGGAAGGCTGCCTCCCCTGGCTAGCAATTAACCCCCGGGTTGCCGGTCCCGCTACCAGCCTGATACCCTGGTGGTCTAGCGGACACGCGGGGTATTCCTCAATTGAGGGGGAGCCCGCCGCCGCCGCTAGCGCCTCCGGTCTGTCCCCAGAGACCGGAGGCTCCTGACTGCATTGAAGTATCCGCGGGCCGCCGCACGCGGCGACCCGCGGCTTACCTGATCCCCGTCGCGTCCGGCAGCAGTCAAGGGAGTCCCCAGAGCCCGGCTAGAACAGGCTCTGGGGTCCCGCCGCGATCCCCAGAGCTGTACTGGCGTCGCGGCGCCAGCGGGGAGAAGGAGCGGCAGCGTGGACGTCCTAAAGGACAGTCTGATGCTGCCGCTCTAACAGTGTAAAAAAAGAAGAAAAAAATAAAAAATTTCTCTTTTAAAATAAAGCTTAGGGGCTGCTCCTGCAGCCCCACTGCGACAGGGTGACCCGACTCCGGCCGGGCACCAACTAAAACTGAGGTGCCTGTGGCCGGGGCGGGGTATAGAGGAGGACGGACCCAAGTGCATCCTGGGAGCAGCAAAGCTTTAACTGCGTGGTGCCCGTGGATCCAGATCCAGCTATACCCCAAGGTCAACCCTGTGGACCCCCTATGGACCCTGAAGTAGAAATGTATATATCCCCTCTCTGGCAGCATCTCTGGGGTCTGCTATATGTATATATCCCCTCTCTGGCAGCATCTCTGGGGCCTGCTATATGTATATATCCCCTCTCTGCCAGTATGCATGGGGTCTGCTATATGTATATATCCCCTCTCTGGCAGTATGCCTGGGGTCTGCTATATGTATATATCCCCTCTCTGGCAGTATGCCTGGGGTCTGCTATATGTATATATCCCCTCTCTGGCAGTATGTCTGGGGTCTGCTATATGTATATATCCCCTCTCTGGCAGTATCTCTGGGGTCTGCTATATGTATATATCCCCTCTCTGGCAGTATGCCTGGGGTCTGCTATATGTATATATCCCCTCTCTGGCAGTATGCCTGGGGTCTGCTATATGTATATATCCCCACTCTGGCAGCATCTCTGGGGTCTGCTATATGTATATATCCCCTCTCTGGCAGTATGCCTGGGGTCTGCTATATGCATATATCCCCTCTCTGGCAGCATCTCTGGGGTCTGCTATATGTATATATCCCCTCTCTGGCAGCATCTCTGGGGTCTGCTATATGTATATATCCCCTCTATGGCATCATCTCTGGGCTCTGCTATAAGTATGTATCCCCTCTCTTGCAGTATGCATGGGGTCTGCTATATGTATATATCCCCTCTCTGGCAGTATGCCTGGGGTCTGCTATATGTATATATCCCCTCTCTGGCAGTATGCCTGGGTTCTGCTATATGTATATATCCCCTCTCTGGCAGTATGCCTGGGGTCTGCTATATATATATATCCCCTCTCTGGCAGTATCTCTGGGGTCTGCTATATGTATATATCCCCTCTCTGGCAGTATACCTGGGGTCTGCTATATGTATATATCCCCTCTCTGGCAGTATGCCTGGGGTCTGCTATATGTATATATCCCCTCTCTGGCAGCATCTCTGGGGTCTGCTATATGTATATATCCCCTCTCTGGCAGCATCTCTGGGGTCTGCTATATGTATATATCCCCTCTCTGGCAGTATGCCTGGGGTCTGCTATATGCAATATCCCCTCTCTGGCAGCATCTCTGGGGTCTGCTATATGTATATATCCCCTCTCTGGCAGCATCTCTGGGGTCTGCTATATGTATATATCCC
Organism: Taudactylus pleione; assembly: GCA_031769625.1. Lineage (NCBI taxonomy): Eukaryota > Metazoa > Chordata > Amphibia > Anura > Myobatrachidae > Taudactylus > Taudactylus pleione. Next base: position 2,405,316 of record JAUIMM010001300.1, read on the forward strand.
CTCTATGGCATCATCTCTGGGGTCTGCTATATGTATATATCCCCTTTCTGGCAGTATGCCTCGGGTCTGCTATATGTATATATCCCCTTTCTGGCAGTATGCCTGGGGTCTGCTATATGTATATATCCCCTCTCTGGCAGTATGTCTGGGGTCTGCTATATGTATATATATCCCCTCTCTGGCAGTATGTCTGGGGTCTGCTATATGTATATATCCCCTCTCTGGCAGCATCTCTGGGGTCTGCTATATGTATATATCCCCTCTCTGGCAGTATGCCTGGGGTCTGCTATATGTATGTATCCCCTCTCTGGCAGTATGCCTGGGGTCTGCTATATGTATGTATCCCCTCTCTGGCAGTATCTCTGGGGTCTGCTATATGTATGTATCCCCTCTATGGCAGTATGCCTGGGGTCTGCTATATGTATATATCCCCTCCCTGGGAGTATCTCTGGGGTCTGCTATATGTATATATCCCCTCTCTGGCAGCATCTCTGGGGTATGCTATATGTATATATCCCCTCTCTGGCAGCATCATTGGGGTCTGCTATATGTATATATCCCCTCTCTGGCAGCATCTCTGGGGTCTGCTATATGTATATATCCCCTCCCTGGGAGCATCTCTGGGGTCTGCTATATGTATATATCCCCTCTCTGGCAGCATCTCTGGGGTCTGCTATATGTATATATCCCCTCTCTGGCAGCATCATTGGGGTCTGCTATATGTATATATCCCCTCTCTGGCAGCATCATTGGGGTCTGCTATATGTATATATCCCCTCTCTGGCAGCATCTCTGGGGTCTGCTATATGTATATATCCCCTCCCTGGGAGCATCTCTGGGGTCTGCTATATGTATATATCCCCTACTCATCATCTTCTGATGCTGCTCTGCTGCTAAGTGCGTCCTCATTGAAGGCTTTTCATATAGGTTGGAGGTAACCAGCAGCTTCTGTGACCATTAGTCTCCGAGAACATGGCCGCGCTTTGTAAGCCTGTCACCTGACTACGCGGCTCCGTACACATGGCGGCTGGGGCTACAGATCACGTGAGCTCTACAGATCCTCCCTGGTGCCGCCTACAGTGTGAGACGGCGGCAACTAAGTTATATTTTACTTTGACAGCTCAATTATTACACAGTGAAAACCCTGAATAATATAATATATAACTAAAATGCTAGTTGTTACTTAAGAACACCAATAAGAATGTACTGTAGCACTATCTAGGCTGATACAGCAACAGAAGGGGCTAAAAAAGGCTCCAGCGCAGCACAGCCAAGAATTGGTACTAAGCACAACTGCATCATGGATCCTAGTCGTCTGGGAAGAGGGTTCTAGGGGTGAGATATTTACTTTATGGGCAAAATCAGAATTTGTCTTTAAAATAGGAATTCTACTACCGCGCGGTGCTGAACACATGACACGTACAAATATGGTAGACGATAGCGGTTCTCAGTGAATGAATCTGTATTTCAGGCTGTAATGGACGTATACAATAAAACTAAGGGAAAAAGGACAAGGTGCAAAATAATTACCCGTCATGTAGCTTCCCACCCACTTCTATCAGACGGGTTGATCCCATTTTGACCAGTGAGACCTGAATTTAAAACACAACATAAACAAAAAAAAAAAGAAATCATGTAAATATTTCCCAGAGTGGAAACAGAGCTGAAAACAGCAAAATAGTAAAAAAAAAAAAAAAAAAATGAATTAGTCTAAACATCCCCCACCACCAAATTTTAAAGTAGTTTAAGATATTTCTGATCCTTTTTAATTAATGTATTACGCTAATCTTGCTCTGACATCTGATTGGATGATCTTTTCTACCAATCAGATGAATGGGAGTTGGTATATACTAGAGAAATATACTCTGATTCGGTGAAGCTATGTAAGAGCGCAGCCACAATGCACATCCCAGCTATGAGATACACACAGAAGAGGCCTCTGTTCTGCCTTATTATACCTCCGGTTCTTACGTGCCAGCCCACAGTAACGGCCAGCACGCCTTTGTGGGAGGATTTCCATTACACGCGTGACATGTAGATATAGAGAAATAAGACCATGCACATTATAGACTGAGCAGTAAATGGTAAGTTACTCAGATCTTTGTGTTACCTGCTTTGTTCATCAGCAACTTTCAACTGCACGACAGAAGATTTCCACTGCAATGAGAAACCGCACAGGTTTAGGGACGGCCATGGGAAGGGCACCATAGAATTGTTGCAGCGCTGACCAGATCACACCATGCCGGTGATGGCGTGCACCCATCATTCCTAATCCATTGGCTGGTGCAGTTGTGCACAGGTACAGGAGGCAGGGCTGGTGTGTGCATGCACATAGGAACACAGCCGCTTGGTCAGGGATTCCCCCTGTAGTGTTTTACATCACCACACAAGGATTAGTACATAGCAATTACATATAAGGGCTTTTTATTCTACACACAAATTGTAAGATGGGAGAAACCAGCGTAATGTCCATTGGACAGCTGCAAACACAATGATCGCCCATCTCTTAGTCTTCCTCCAGTTCTTACGCACCTGCAAACATAGTACTACAGGCACGCCTTTGTGGGAGGGGGTATCACATCACAGGCAATTCTGCTGATCAACAAGGAACTTCTAATAGCAAAGTCCAAATAGCCTCTGTCTTGTCCTGTATAATATATCTGCAGCTTCTGACATCACAAATACTAACATTGCTGAGACTATAGCACTATTTAGGCTCTTCTAGAGAGGCAGCCTGCCCCCACTTCTGTTCCCAGAGACAGCCTGTCGAACTTCTGTGTCCCCAGCCAGGACCCCCCTTCTGTGTCCCCAAAGAGCCAGCCTGCCCCCTTCTGTGTCCCCAAAGAGCCAGCCTGTCCCCTTCTGTGTCCCAAAAAGCCAGCCTGCCCCCCTTCACAGCCATCTCTGGGCTATTTATATATCCCCTATTCAGTAGCATATCTGGGGTCTGCTATATGTATATATCCCCTCCCTGGCAGCATTTCTGGGGTCTGCTATATGTATATATCCCCTCTCTGGCAGCATCTCTGGGGTATGCTATATGTATATATCCCCTCTCTGGCAGCATCTCTGGGGCCTGCTATATGTATATATCCCCTCTCTGGCAGTATGCATGGGGTCTGCAATATGTATATATCCCCTCTCTGGCAGTATGCCAGGGGTCTGCTATATGTATATATCCCCTCTCTGGCAGTATGTCTGGGGTCTGCTATATGTATATATCCCCTCTCTGGCAGTATCTCTGGGATCTGCTATATGTATATATCCCCTCTCTGGCAGTATGCCTGGGGTCTGCTATATGTATATATCCCCTCTCTGGCAGCATCTCTGGGGTCTGCTATATGTATATATCCCCTCTCTGGCAGCATCTCTGGGGTCTGCTATATGTATATATCCCCTCTCTGGCAGCATCTCTGGGGTCTGCTATATGCATATATCCCCTCTCTGGTAGCATCTCTGGGGACTGCTATATGTATATATCCCCTCTCTGGCAGTATGCCTGGGGTCTGCTATATGTATATATCCCCTCTCTGGCAGTATGCCTGGGGTCTGCTATATGCATATATCCCCTCTCTGGCAGCATCTCTGGGGACTGCTATATGTATATATCCCCTCTCTGGCAGCATCTCTGGGGTCTGCTATATGTATATATCCCCTCTATGGCATCATCTCTGGGGTCTGCTATATGTATATATCCTCTTTCTGGCAGTATGCCTGGGGTCTGCTATATGTATATATCCCCTTTCTGGCAGTATGCCTGGGGTCTGCTATATATATATATCCCCTCTCTGGCAGTATGTATGGGGTCTGCTATATGTATATATATACCCTCTCTGGCAGTATGTCTGGGGTCTGCTATATGTATATATCCCCTCTCTGGCAGCATCTCTGGGGTCTGCTATATGTGTATATCCCCTCTCTGGCAGTATGCCTGGGGTCTGCTATATGTATGTATCTCCCCTCTGGCAGCATCTCTGGGGTCTGCAATATGTATATATCCCCTCTCTGGCAGTATGCCTGGGGTCTGCTATATGTATGTATCTCCCCTCTGGCAGCATCTCTGGGGACTGCTATATGCATATATCCCCTCTCTGGCAGCATCTCTGGGGTCTGCTATATGTATATATCCCCTCTCTGGCAGTATGCCTGGGGTCTGCTATATGCATATATCCCCTCTCTCGCAGCATGCCTGGGGTCTGCTATATGAATATATCCCCTCTCTGGCAGCATCTCTGGGGTCTGCTATATGTATATATCCCCTCTATGGCATCATCTCTGGGGTCTGCTATATGTATATATCCCATTTCTGGCAGTATGCCTGGGGTCTGCTATATGTATATATCCCCTTTCTGGCAGTATGCCTGGGGTCTGCTATATGTATATATCCCCTCTCTGGCAGTATGTCTGGGGTCTGCTATATGTATATATCCCCTCTCTGGCAGCATCTCTGGGGTCTGCTATATGTGTATATCCCCTCTCTGGCAGTATGCCTGGGGTCTGCTATATGTAGGTATCTCCCCTCTGGCAGCATCTCTGGGGCCTGCTATATGTATATATCCCCTCTCTGGCAGTATGCCTGGGGTCTGCTATATGTATATATCCCCTCTCTGGCAGCATCTCTGGGGTCTGCTATATGTATATATCCCCTCTCTGGCAGTATGCCTGGGGTCTGCTATATGTATGTATCCCCTCTCTGGCAGTATGCCTGGGGTCTGCTATATGTATATATCCCCTCTCTGGCAGTATTCCTGGGGTCTGCTATATGTATATATCCCCTCCCTGGGAGTATCTCTGGGGTCTGCTATATGTATATATCCCCTCTCTGGCAGCATCTCTGGGGTCTGCTATATGCATATATCCCCTCTCTGGCAGCATCTCTGGGGTCTGCTATATGTATATATCCCCTCTATGGCATCATCTCTGGGGTCTGCTATATGTATATATCCCCTTTCTGGCAGTATGCCTGGGGTCTGCTATATGTATATATCCCCTCTCTGGCAGTATGCCTGGGGTCTGCTATATGTATATATCCCCTCTCTGGCAGCATCTCTGGGGTCTGCTATATGTATATATCCCCTGTCTGGCAGCATCTCTGGGGCCTGCTATATGTATATATCCCCTCTCTGGCAGAATGCCTGGGGTCTGCTATATGTATATATCCCCTCTCTGGCAGCATCTCTGGGGTCTGCTATATGTATATATCCCCTCTCTGGCAGTATGCCTGGGGTCTGCTATATGTATATATCCCCTCTCTGGCAGCATCTCTGGGGTCTGCTATATGTATATATCCCCTCTCTGGCAGTATGCCTGGGGTCTGCTATATGTATGTATCCCCTCTCTGGCAGTATGCCTGGGGTCTGCTATATGTATGTATCCCCTCTCTGGCAGTATCTCTGGGGTCTGCTATATGTATATATCCCCTCTCTGGCAGCATCTCTGGGGTCTGCTATATGCATATATCCCCTCTCTGGCAGCATCTCTGGGGTCTGCTATATGTATATATCCCCTCTATGGCATCATCTCTGGGGTGTGCTATATGTATATATCCCCTTTCTGGCAGTATGCCTGGGGTCTGCTATATGTATATATCCCCTCTCTGGCAGTATGCCTGGGGTCTGCTATATGTATATATCCCCTCTCTGGCAGCATCTCTGGGGTATGCTATATGTATATATCCCCTCTCTGGCAGCATCTCTGGGGTATGCTATATGTATATATCCCCTCTCTGGCAGCATCTCTGGGGTCTGCTATATGTATATATCCCCTCTCTGGCAGCATCTCTGGGGTCTGCTATATGTATGTATCCCCTCTCTGGCAGCATCTCTGGGGTCTGCTATATGTATATATCCCCTCTCTGGCAGTATCTCTGGGGTCTGCTATATGTATATATCCCCTCTCTGGCAGCATCATTGGGGTCTGCTATATGTATATATCCCCTCTCTGGCAGCATCATTGGGGTCTGCTATATGTATATATCCCCTCCCTGGGAGCATCTCTGGGGTCTGCTATATGTATATATCCCCTACTCATCATCTTCTGACGCTGCTCTGCTTCTAAGTGCGTCCTCATTGAAGGCTTTTCATATAGGTTGGAGGTAACCTGCAGCTTCTGTGACCATTAGTCTCCGAGAACATGGCCGCGCTTTGTAAGCCTGTCACATGACTACGCGGCTCCGTACACATGGCTGCTGGGGCTACAGATCACGTGAGCTCTACAGATCCTCCCTGGTGCCGCCTACAGTGTGAGACGGCGGCAACTAAGTTATATTTTACTTTGACAGCTCAATTATTACACAGTGAAAACCCTGAAAAATATAATATATAACTAAAATGCTAGTTGTTACTTAAGAACACCAATAAGAATGTACTGTAGCACTATCTAGGCTGATACAGCAACAGAAGGGGCCAAAAAAGGCTCCAGCGCAGCACAGCCAAGAACTGGTACTAAGCACAACTGCATCATGGATCCTAGTCGTCTGGGAAGAGGGTTCTAGGGGTGAGATATTTACTTTATGGGCAAAATCAGAATTTGTCTTTAAAAGAGGAATTCTACTACCGCGCGGTGCTGAACACATGACACGTACAAATATGGTAGACGATAGCGGTTCTCAGTGAATGAATCTGTATTTCAGGCTGTAATGGACGTATACAATAAAACTAAGGGAAAAAGGACAAGGTGCAAAATAATTACCCGTCATGTAGCTTCCCACCCACTTCTATCAGACAGGTTGATCCCATTTTGACCAGTGAGACCTGAATTTAAAACACAACATAAACAAAAAAAAAAAAGAAATCATGTAGATATTATTTCCCAGAGTGGAAACAGAGCTGAAAAGAGCAAAATAGTAAAAAAAAAAAAAAAAAATGAATTAGTCTAAACATCCCCCACCACCAAATTTTAAAGTAGTTTAAGATATTTCTGATCCTTTTTAATTAATGTATTACGCTAATCTTGCTCTGACATCTGATTGGATGATCTTTTCTACCAATCAGATGAATGGGAGTTGGTATATACTAGAGAAATATACTCTGATTCGGTGAAGCTATGTAAGAGCGCAGCCACAATGCACATCCCAGCTATGAGATACACACAGAAGAGGCCTCTGTTCTGCCTTATTATACCTCCGGTTCTTACGTGCCAGCCCACAGTAACGGCCAGCACGCCTTTGTGGGAGGATTTCCATTACACGCGTGACATGTAGATATAGAGAAATAAGACCATGCACATTATAGACTGAGCAGTAAATGGTAAGTTACTCAGATCTTTGTGTTACCTGCTTTGTTCATCAGCAACTTTCAACTGCACGACAGAAGATTTCCACTGCAATGAGAAACCGCACAGGTTTAGGGACGGCCATGGGAAGGGCACCATAGAATTGTTGCAGCGCTGACCAGATCACACCATGCCGGTGATGGCGTGCACCCATCATTCCTAATCCATTGGCTGGTGCAGTTGTGCACAGGTACAGGAGGCAGGGCTGGTGTGTGCATGCACATAGGAACACAGCCGCTTGGTCAGGGATTCCCCCTGTAGTGTTTTACATCACCACACAAGGATTAGTACATAGCAATTACATATAAGGGCTTTTTATTCTACACACAAATTGTAAGATGGGAGAAACCAGCGTAATGTCCATTGGACAGCTGCAAACACAATGATCGCCCATCTCTTAGTCTTCCTCCAGTTCTTACGCACCTGCAAACATAGTACTACAGGCACGCCTTTGTGGGAGGGGGTATCACATCACAGGCAATTCTGCTGATCAACAAGGAACTTCTAATAGCAAAGTCCAAATAGCCTCTGTCTTGTCCTGTATAATATATCTGCAGCTTCTGACATCACAAATACTAACATTGCTGAGACTATAGCACTATTTAGGCTCTTCTAGAGAGGCAGCCTGCCCCCACTTCTGTTCCCAGAGACAGCCTGTCGAACTTCTGTGTCCCCAGCCAGGACCCCCCTTCTGTGTCCCCAAAGAGCCAGCCTGCCCCCTTCTGTGTCCCCAAAGAGCCAGCCTGCCCCCTTCTGTGTCCCAAAAAGCCAGCCTGCCCCCCTTCACAGCCATCTCTGGGCTATTTATATATCCCCTATTCAGTAGCATATCTGGGGTCTGCTATATGTATATATCCCCTCCCTGGCAGCATTTCTGGGGTTTGCTATATGTATATATCCCCTCTCTGGCAGTATGCCTGGGGTCTGCTATATGTATGTATCCCCTCTCTGGCAGCATCTCTGGGGTCTGCTATATGTATATATCCCCTCTCTGGCAGCATCTATGGGGTATGCTATATGTATATATCCCCTCTCTGGCAGCATCTCTGGGGCCTGCTATATGTATATATCCCCTCTCTGGCAGTATGCATGGGGTCTGCTATATGTATATATCCCCTCTCTGGCAGTATGCCTGGGGTCTGCTATATGTATATATCCCCTCTCTGGCAGTATGCCTGGGGTCTGCAATATGTATATATCCCCTCTCTGGCAGTATGCCTGGGGTCTGCAATATGTATATATCCCCTCTCTGGCAGTATGCCTGGGGTCTGCTATATGTATATATCCCCTCTCTGGCAGCATCTCTGGGGTCTGCTATATGTATATATCCCCTCTCTGGCAGCATCTCTGGGGTCTGCTATATGTATATATCCCCTCTCTGGCAGCATCTCTGGGGTCTGCTATATGCATATATCCCCTCTCTGGCAGCATCTCTGGGGACTGCTATATGTATATATCCCCTCTCTGGCAGTATGCCTGGGGTCTGCTATATGCATATATCCCCTCTCTGGCAGCATCTCTGGGGACTGCTATATGTATATATCCCCTCTCTGGCAGCATCTCTGGGGTCTGCTATATGTATATATCCCCTCTATGGCATCATCTCTGGGGTCTGCTATATGTATATATCCCCTTTCTGGCAGTATGCCTGGGGTCTGCTATATGTATATATCCCCTTTCTGGCAGTATGCCTGGGGTCTGCTATATATATATATCCCCTCTCTGGCAGTATGTCTGGGGTCTGCTATATGTATATATATACCCTCTCTGGCAGAATGTCTGGGGTCTGCTATATGTATATATCCCCTCTCTGGCAGCATCTCTGGGGTCTGCTATATGTATATATCCCCTCTCTGGCAGTATGCCTGGGGTCTGCTATATGTATGTATCCCCTCTCTGGCAGTATGCCTGGGGTCTGCTATATGTATATATCCCCTCTCTGGCAGTATTCCTGGGGTCTGCTATATGTATATATCCCCTCCCTGGGAGTATCTCTGGGGTCTGCTATATGTATATATCCCCTCTCTGGCAGCATCTCTGGGGTCTGCTATATGCATATATCCCCTCTCTGGCAGCATCTCTGGGGTCTGCTATATGTATATATCCCCTCTATGGCATCATCTCTGGGGTCTGCTATATGTATATATCCCCTTTCTGGCAGTATGCCTGGGGTCTGCTATATGTATATATCCCCTCTCTGGCAGTATGCCTGGGGTCTGCTATATGTATATATCCCCTCTCTGGCAGCATCTCTGGGGTCTGCTATATGTATATATCCCCTCTCTGGCAGCATCTCTGGGGCCTGCTATATGTATATATCCCCTCTCTGGCAGTATGCCTGGGGTCTGCTATATGTATATATCCCCTCTCTGGCAGCATCTCTGGGGTCTGCTATATGTATATATCCCCTCTCTGGCAGTATGCCTGGGGTCTGCTATATGTATGTATCCCCTCTCTGGCAGTATGCCTGGGGTCTGCTATATGTATGTATCCCCTCTCTGGCAGTATCTCTGGGGTCTGCTATATGTATATATCCCCTCTCTGGCAGCATCTCTGGGGTCTGCTATATGCATATATCCCCTCTCTGGCAGCATCTCTGGGGTCTGCTATATGTATATATCCCCTCTATGGCGTCATCTCTGGGGTCTGCTATATGTATATATCCCCTTTCTGGCAGTATGCCTGGGGTCTGCTATATGTATATATCCCCTCTCTGGCAGTATGCCTGGGGTCTGCTATATGTATATATCCCCTCTCTGGCAGCATCTCTGGGGTATGCTATATGTATATATCCCCTCTCTGGCAGCATCTCTGGGGTATGCTATATGTATATATCCCCTCTCTGGCAGCATCTCTGGGGTCTGCTATATGTATATATCCCCTCTCTGGCAGCATCTCTGGGGTCTGCTATATGTATGTATCCCCTCTCTGGCAGCATCTCTGGGGTCTGCTATATGTATATATCCCCTCTCTGGCAGTATCTCTGGGGTCTGCTATATGTATATATCCCCTCTCTGGCAGCATCATTGGGGTCTGCTATATGTATATATCCCCTCTCTGGCAGCATCATTGGGGTCTGCTATATGTATATATCCCCTCCCTGGGAGCATCTCTGGGGTCTGCTATATGTATATATCCCCTACTCATCATCTTCTGACGCTGCTCTGCTGCTAAGTGCGTCCTCATTGAATGCTTTTCATATAGGTTGGAGGTAACCTGCAGCTTCTGTGACCATTAGTCTCCGAGAACATGGCCGCGCTTTGTAAGCCTGTCATATGACTACGCGGCTCCGTACACATGGCTGCTGGGGCTACAGATCACGTGAGCTCTACAGATCCTCCCTGGTGCCGCCTACAGTGTGAGACGGCGGCAACTAAGTTATATTTTACTTTGACAGCTCAATTATTACACAGTGAAAACCCTGAAAAATATAATATATAACTAAAATGCTAGTTGTTACTTAAGAACACCAATAAGAATGTACTGTAGCACTATCTAGGCTGATACAGCAACAGAAGGGGCCAAAAAAGGCTCCAGCGCAGCACAGCCAAGAACTGGTACTAAGCACAACTGCATCATGGACCCTAGTCGTCTGGGAAGAGGGTTCTAGGGGTGAGATATTTACTTTATGGGCAAAATCAGAATTTGTCTTTAAAAGAGGAATTCTACTACCGCGCGGTGCTGAACACATGACACGTACAAATATGGTAGACGATAGCGGTTCTCAGTGAATGAATCTGTATTTCAGGCTGTAATGGACGTATACAATAAAACTAAGGGAAAAAGGACAAGGTGCAAAATAATTACCCGTCATGTAGCTTCCCACCCACTTCTATCAGACAGGTTGATCCCATTTTGACCAGTGAGACCTGAATTTAAAACACAACATAAACAAAAAAAAAAAAGAAATCATGTAGATATTATTTCCCAGAGTGGAAACAGAGCTGAAAAGAGCAAAATAGTAAAAAAAAAAAAAAAAAATGAATTAGTCTAAACATCCCCCACCACCAAATTTTAAAGTAGTTTAAGATATTTCTGATCCTTTTTAATTAATGTATTACGCTAATCTTGCTCTGACATCTGATTGGATGATCTTTTCTACCAATCAGATGAATGGGAGTTGGTATATACTAGAGAAATATACTCTGATTCGGTGAAGCTATGTAAGAGCGCAGCCACAATGCACATCCCAGCTATGAGATACACACAGAAGAGGCCTCTGTTCTGCCTTATTATACCTCCGGTTCTTACGTGCCAGCCCACAGTAACGGCCAGCACGCCTTTGTGGGAGGATTTCCATTACACGCGTGACATGTAGATATAGAGAAATAAGACCATGCACATTATAGACTGAGCAGTAAATGGTAAGTTACTCAGATCTTTGTGTTACCTGCTTTGTTCATCAGCAACTTTCAACTGCACGACAGAAGATTTCCACTGCAATGAGAAACCGCACAGGTTTAGGGACGGCCATGGGAAGGGCACCATAGAATTGTTGCAGCGCTGACCAGATCACACCATGCCGGTGATGGCGTGCACCCATCATTCCTAATCCATTGGCTGGTGCAGTTGTGCACAGGTACAGGAGGCAGGGCTGGTGTGTGCATGCACATAGGAACACAGCCGCTTGGTCAGGGATTCCCCCTGTAGTGTTTTACATCACCACACAAGGATTAGTACATAGCAATTACATATAAGGGCTTTTTATTCTACACACAAATTGTAAGATGGGAGAAACCAGCGTAATGTCCATTGGACAGCTGCAAACACAATGATCGCCCATCTCTTAGTCTTCCTCCAGTTCTTACGCACCTGCAAACATAGTACTACAGGCACGCCTTTGTGGGAGGGGGTATCACATCACAGGCAATTCTGCTGATCAACAAGGAACTTCTAATAGCAAAGTCCAAATAGCCTCTGTCTTGTCCTGTATAATATATCTGCAGCTTCTGACATCACAAATACTAACATTGCTGAGACTATAGCACTATTTAGGCTCTTCTAGAGAGGCAGCCTGCCCCCACTTCTGTTCCCAGAGACAGCCTGTCGAACTTCTGTGTCCCCAGCCAGGACCCCCCTTCTGTGTCCCCAAAGAGCCAGCCTGCCCCCTTCTGTGTCCCCAAAGAGCCAGCCTGCCCCCTTCTGTGTCCCAAAAAGCCAGCCTGCCCCCCTTCACAGCCATCTCTGGGCTATTTATATATCCCCTATTCAGTAGCATATCTGGGGTCTGCTATATGTATATATCCCCTCCCTGGCAGCATTTCTGGGGTTTGCTATATGTATATATCCCCTCTCTGGCAGTATGCCTGGGGTCTGCTATATGTATGTATCCCCTCTCTGGCAGCATCTCTGGGGTCTGCTATATGTATATATCCCCTCTCTGGCAGCATCTCTGGGGTATGCTATATGTATATATCCCCTCTCTGGCAGCATCTCTGGGGCCTGCTATATGTATATATCCCCTCTCTGGCAGTATGCATGGGGTCTGCTATATGTATATATCCCCTCTCTGGCAGTATGCCTGGGGTCTGCTATATGTATATATCCCCTCTATGGCAGTATGCCTGGGGTCTGCAATATGTATATATCCCCTCTCTGGCAGTATGCCTGGGGTCTGCAATATGTATATATCCCCTCTCTGGCAGTATGCCTGGGGTCTGCTATATGTATATATCCCCTCTCTGGCAGCATCTCTGGGGTCTGCTATATGTATATATCCCCTCTCTGGCAGCATCTCTGGGGTCTGCTATATGTATATATCCCCTCTCTGGCAGCATCTCTGGGGTCTGCTATATGCATATATCCCCTCTCTGGCAGCATCTCTGGGGACTGCTATATGTATATATCCCCTCTCTGGCAGTATGCCTGGGGTCTGCTATATGTATATATCCCCTCTCTGGCAGTATGCCTGGGGTCTGCTATATGTATATATCCCCTCTCTGGCAGCATCTCTGGGGACTGCTATATGTATATATCCCCTCTCTGGCAGCATCTCTGGGGTCTGCTATATGTATATATCCCCTCTATGGCATCATCTCTGGGGTCTGCTATATGTATATATCCCCTTTCTGGCAGTATGCCTGGGGTCTGCTATATGTATATATCCCCTTTCTGGCAGTATGCCTGGGGTCTGCTAGATATATATATCCCCTCTCTGGCAGTATGTCTGGGGTCTGCTATATGTATATATATATACCCTCTCTGGCAGTATGTCTGGGGTCTGCTATATGTATATATCCCCTCTCTGGCAGCATCTCTGGGGTCTGCTATATGTGTATATCCCCTCTCTGGCAGTATGCCTGGGGTCTGCTATATGTATGTATCTCCCCTCTGGCAGCATCTCTGGGGTCTGCATTATGTATATATCCCCTCTCTGGCAGTATGCCTGGGGTCTGCTATATGTATGTATCTCCCCTCTGGCAGCATCTCTGGGGACTGCTATATGCATATATCCCCTCTCTGGCAGCATCTCTGGGGTCTGCTATATGTATATATCCCCTCTCTGGCAGTATGCCTGGGGTCTGCTATATGCATATATCCCCTCTCTCGCAGCATGCCTGGGGTCTGCTATATGTATATATCCCCTCTCTGGCAGCATCTCTGGGGTCTGCTATATGTATATATCCCCTCTATGGCATCATCTCTGGGGTCTGCTATATGTATATATCCCATTTCTGGCAGTATGCCTGGGGTCTGCTATATGTATATATCCCCTTTCTGGCAGTATGCCTGGGGTCTGCTATATGTATATATCCCCTCTCTGGCAGTATGTCTGGGGTCTGCTATATGTATATATCCCCTCTCTGGCAGCATCTCTGGGGTCTGCTATATGTGTATATCCCCTCTCTGGCAGTATGCCTGGGGTCTGCTATATGTATATATCCCCTCTCTGGCAGCATCTCTGGGGTCTGCTATATGTATATATCCCCTCTCTGGCAGTATGCCTGGGGTCTGCTATATGTATGTATCCCCTCTCTGGCAGTATGCCTGGGGTCTGCTATATGTATGTATCCCCTCTCTGGCAGTATCTCTGGGGTCTGCTATATGTATGTATCCCCTCTCTGGCAGTATTCCTGGGGTCTGCTATATGTATATATCCCCTCCCTGGGAGTATCTCTGGGGTCTGCTATATGTATATATCCCCTCTCTGGCAGCATCTCTGGGGTCTGCTATATGCATATATCCCCTCTCTGGCAGCATCTCTGGGGTCTGCTATATGTATATATCCCCTCTATGGCATCATCTCTGGGGTCTGCTATATGTATATATCCCCTTTCTGGCAGTATGCCTGGGGTCTGCTATATGTATATATCCCCTCTCTGGCAGTATGCCTGGGGTCTGCTATATGTATATATCCCCTCTCTGGCAGCATCTCTGGGGTCTGCTATATGTATATATCCCCTCTCTGGCAGCATCTCTGGGGCCTGCTATATGTATATATCCCCTCTCTGGCAGTATGCCTGGGGTCTGCTATATGTATATATCCCCTCTCTGGCAGCATCTCTGGGGTCTGCTATATGTATATATCCCCTCTCTGGCAGTATGCCTGGGGTCTGCTATATGTATGTATCCCCTCTCTGGCAGTATGCCTGGGGTCTGCTATATGTATGTATCCCCTCTCTGGCAGAATCTCTGGGGTCTGCTATATGTATATATCCCCTCTCTGGCAGCATCTCTGGGGTCTGCTATATGCATATATCCCCTCTCTGGCAGCATCTCTGGGGTCTGCTATATGTATATATCCCCTCTCTGGCATCATCTCTGGGGTCTGCTATATGTATATATCCCCTTTCTGGCAGTATGCCTGGGGTCTGCTATATGTATATATCCCCTCTCTGGCAGTATGCCTGGGGTCTGCTATATGTATATATCCCCTCTCTGGCAGCATCTCTGGGGTATGCTATATGTATATATCCCCTCTCTGGCAGCATCTCTGGGGTCTGCTATATGTATATATCCCCTCTCTGGCAGCATCTCTGGGGTCTGCTATATGTATATATCCCCTCTCTGGCAGCATCTCTGGGGTCTGCTATATGTATATATCCCCTCTCTGGCAGCATCTCTGGGGTCTGCTATATGTATATATCCCCTCTCTGGCAGCATCTCTGGGGTCTGCTATATGTATATATCCCCTCTCTGGCAGCATCATTGGGGTCTGCTATATGTATATATCCCCTCTCTGGCAGCATCATTGGGGTCTGCTATATGTATATATCCCCTCCCTGGGAGCATCTCTGGGGTCTGCTATATGTATATATCCCCTACTCATCATCTTCTGACGCTGCTCTGCTGCTAAGTGCGTCCTCATTGAAGGCTTTTCATATAGGTTGGAGGTAACCTGCAGCTTCTGTGACCATTAGTCTCCGAGAACATGGCCGCGCTTTGTAAGCCTGTCACATGACTACGCGGCTCCGTACACATGGCTGCTGGGGCTACAGATCACGTGAGCTCTACAGATCCTCCCTGGTGCCGCCTACAGTGTGAGACGGCGGCAACTAAGTTATATTTTACTTTGACAGCTCAATTATTACACAGTGAAAACCCTGAATAATATAATATATAACTAAAATGCTAGTTGTTACTTAAGAACACCAATAAGAATGTACTGTAGCACTATCTAGGCTGATACAGCAACAGAAGGGGCCAAAAAAGGCTCCAGCGCAGCACAGCCAAGAACTGGTACTAAGCACAACTGCATCATGGATCCTAGTCGTCTGGGAAGAGGGTTCTAGGGGTGAGATATTTACTTTATGGGCAAAATCAGAATTTGTCTTTTAAATAGGAATTCTACTACCGCACTGTGCTGAACACATGACACGTACAAATATGGTAGACGATAGCGGTTCTCAGTGAATGAATCTGTATTTCAGGCTGTAATGGACGTATACAATAAAACTAAGGGAAAAAGGACAAGGTGCAAAATAATTACCCGTCATGTAGCTTCCCACCCACTTCTATCAGACAGGTTGATCCCATTTTGACCAGTGAGACCTGAATTTAAAACACAACATAAACAAAACAAAAAAAGAAATCATGTAAATATTTCCCAGAGTGGAAACAGAGCTGAAAACAGCAAAATAGTAAAAAAAAAATAAAAAATGAATTAGTCTAAACATCCCCCACCACCAAATTTTAAAGTAGTTTAAGATATTTCTGATCCTTTTTAATTAATGTATTACGCTAATCTTGCTCTGACATCTGATTGGATGATCTTTTCTCCAATCAGATGAATGGGAGATGGTATATACTAGAGAAATATACTCTGATTCGGTGAAGCTATGTAAGAGCGCAGCCACAATGCACATCCCAGCTATGAGACACACACAGAAGAGGCCTCTGTTCTGCCTTATTATACCTCCGGATCTTACGTGCCAGCCCACAGTAACGGCCAGCACGCCTTTGTGGGAGGATTTCCATTACACGCGTGACATGTAGATATAGAGAAATAAGACCATGCACATTATAGACTGAGCAGTAAATGGTAAGTTACTCAGATCTTTGTGTTACCTGCTTTGTTCATCAGCAACTTTCAACTGCACGACAGAAGATTTCCACTGCAAGAGAAACCGCACAGATTTAGGGACGGCCATGGGAAGGGCACCATAGAATTGTTACAGCGCTGACCAGATCACACCATGCCGGTGATGGCGTGCACCCATCATTCCTAATCCATTGGCTGGTGCAGTTGTGCACAGGTACAGGAGGCAGGGCTGGTGTGTGCATGCACATAGGAACACAGCAGCTTGGTCAGGGATTCCCCCTGTAGTGTTTTACATCACCACACAAGGATTAGTACATAGCAATTACATATAAGGGCTTTTTATTCTATACACAAATTGTAAGATGGGAGAAACCAGCGTAATGTCCATGGGACAGCTGCAAACACAATGATCGCCCATCTCTTAGTCTTCCTCCAGTTCTTACGCACCTGCAAACATAGTACTACAGGCACGCCTTTGTGGGAGGGGGTATCACATCACAGGCAATTCTGCTGATCAACAAGGAACTTCTAATAGCAAAGTCCAAATAGCCTCTGTCTTGTCCTGTATAATATATCTGCAGCTTCTGACATCACAAATACTAACATTGCTGAGACTATAGCACTATTTAGGCTCTTCTAGAGAGGCAGCCTGCCCCCACGTCTGTTCCCAGAGACAGCCTGTCGAACTTCTGTGTCCCCAGGCAGGACCCCCCTTCTGTGTCCCCAAAGAGCCAGCCTGCCCCCTTCTGTGTCCCAAAAAGCCAGCCAGCCCCCCTTCAGAGCCATCTCTGGGCTATTTATATATCCCCTATTCAGTAGCATATCTGGAGTCTGCTATATGTATATATCCCCTCCCTGGCAGCATTTCTGGGGTTTGCTATATGTATATATCTCCTCTCTGGCAGTATGCCTGGGGTCTGCTATATGTATGTATCCCCTCTCTGGCAGCATCTCTGGGGTCTGCTATATGTATATATCCCCTCTCTGGCAGCATCTCTGGGGTCTGCTATATGTATATATCCCCTCTCTGGCAGCATCTCTGGGGCCTGCTATATGTATATATCCCCTCTCTGGCAGTATGCCTGGGGCCTGCTATATGTATATATCCCCTCTCTGGCAGTATGCCTGGGGCCTGCTATATGTATATATCCCCTCTCTGGCAGTATGCCTGGGGTCTGCTATATGTATATATCCCCTCTCTGGCAGTATGCCTGGGGTCTGCTATATGTATATATCCCCTCTCTGGCAGTATGCCTGGGGCCTGCTATATGTATATATCCCCTCTCTGGCAGTATGCCTGGGGTCTGCTATATGTATATATCCCCTCTCTGGCAGTATGCCTGGGGTCTGCTATATGTATATATCCCCTCTCTGGCAGTATGCCTGGGGTCTGCTATATGTATATATCCCCTCTCTGGCAGTATGCCTGGGGTCTGCTATATGTATATATCCCCTCTCTGGCAGTATCTCTGGGGTCTGCTATATGTATATATCCCCTCTCTGGCAGTATGCCTGGGGTCTGCTATATGTATATATCCCCTCTATGGCATCATCTCTGGGGTCTGCTATATGTATATATCCCCTCTCTGGCAGTATGCCTGGGGTCTGCTATATGTATATATCCCCTCTCTGGCAGCATCTCTGGGGTCTGCTATATGTATATATCCCCTCTCTGGCAGCATCTCTGGGGTCTGCTATATGCATATATCCCCTCTCTGGCAGTATGCCTGGGGTCTGCTATATGTATATATCCCCTTTCTGGCAGTATGCCTGGGGTCTGCTATATGTATATATCCCCTCTCTGGCAGTATGTCTGGGGTCTGCTATATGTATATATCCCCTCTCTGGCAGTATGTCTGGGGTCTGCTATATGTATATATCCCCTCTCTGGCAGCATCTCTGGGGTCTGCTATATGTGTATATCCCCTCTCTGGCAGTATGCCTGGGGTCTGCTATATGTATATATACCCTCTCTGGCAGTATGCCTGGGGTCTGCTATATGTATGTATCTCCCCTCTGGCAGCATCTCTGGGGTCTGCTATATGTATATATTCACTCTCTGGCAGTATGCCTGAGGTCTGCTATATGTATATATCCCCTCTCTGGCAGTATCTCTGGGGTCTGCTATATGCATATATCCCTCTCTGGCAGTATGCCTGGGGTCTGCTATATGTATATATCCCCTCTCTGGCAGTATGCCTGGGGTCTGCTATATGTATGTATCCCCCCTCTCGGAACATCTCTGGGGTCTGCTATATGTATGTATCCCCTCCCTGGCAGTATGCCTGGGGTCTGCTATATGTATGTATCCCCCCTCTGGGAGCATCTCTGGGGTCTGCTATATGTATATATCCCCTCTCTGGCAGTATGCCTGGGGTCTGCTATATGTATATATCCCCTCTCTGGCAGTATGCCTGGGGTCTGCTATATGTATCTATCCCCTCTCTGGCAGTATCTCTGGGGTCAGCTATATGCATATATCCCCTCTCTGGCAGCATCTCTGGGGTCTGCAATATGTATATATCCCCTCTCTGGCAGTATGCCTGGGGTCTGCTATATGTATATATCCCCTCTCTGGCAGCATCTCTGGGGTCTGCTATATGCATATATCCCCTCTCTGGCAGCATCTCTGGGGTCTGCTATATGTATGTATCCCCTCTGGCAGTATGCCTGGGGTCTGCTAGATGTATGTATCCCCTCTCTGGCAGTATGTCTGGGGTCTGCTATATGTATGTATCCCCTCTCTGGCAGTATGCCTGGGGTCTGCTATATGTATGTATCCCCTCTCTGGCAGTATGCCTGGGGTCTGCTATATGTATGTATCCCCTCTCTGGCAGTATGCCTGGGGTCTGCTATATGTATGTATCCCCTCTCTGGCAGTATGCCTGGGGTCTGCTATATGTATGTATCCCCTCTCTGGCAGTATGCCTGGGGTCTGCTATATGTATGTATCCCCTTTCTGGCAGTATGCCTGGGGTCTGCTATATGTATATATCCCCTCTCTAGCAGTATGTCTGGGGTCTGCTATATGTATATATATCCCCTCTCTGGCAGTATGTCTGGGGTCTGCTATATGTATATATCCCCTCTCTGGCAGCATCTCTGGGGTCTGCTATATGTGTATATCCCCTCTCTGGCAGTATGCCTGGGGTCTGCTATATGTATATATCCCCTCTGGCAGCATCTCTGGGGTCTGCAATATGTATATATCCCCTCTCTGGCAGTATGCCTGGGGTCTGCTATATGTATGTATCTCCCCTCTGGCAGCATCTCTGGGGACTGCTATATGCATATATCCCCTCTCTGGCAGTATGCCTGGGGTCTGCTATATGTATATATCCCCTCTCTGGCAGTATGCCTGGGGTCTGCTATATGTATGTATCTCCCCTCTGGCAGCATCTCTGGGGACTGCTATATGTATATATCCCCTCTCTGGCAGTATGCCTGGGGTCTGCTATATGTATATATCCCCTCTCTTGCAGCATCTCTGGGGTCTGCTATATGTATATATCCCCTCTCTGGCAGTATGCCTGGGGTCTGCTATATGTATGTATCCCCTCTCTGGCAGTATGCCTGGGGTCTGCTCTATGTATGTATCCCCTCTCTGGCAGTATCTCTGGGGTCTGCTATATGTATGTATCCCCTCTCTGGCAGTATGCCTGGGGTCTGCTATATGTATGTATCCCCTCTCTGGCAGTATGCCTGGGGTCTGCTCTATGTATGTATCCCCTCTCTGGCAATATCTCTGGGGTCTGCTATATGTATGTATCCCCTCTCTGGCAGTATGCCTGGGGTCTGCTATATGTATATATCCCCTCCCTGGGAGTATCTCTGGGGTCTGCTATATGTATATATCCCCTCTCTGGCAGCATCTCTGGGGTCTGCTATATGCATATATCCCCTCTCTGGCAGCATCTCTGGGGTCTGCTATATGTATATATCCCCTTTCTGGCAGTATGCCTGGGGTCTGCTATATGTATATATCCCCTCTCTGGCAGTATGTCTGGGGTCTGCTATATGTATATATCCCCTCTCTGGCAGCATCTCTGGGGTCTGCTATATATATATATCCCCTCTCTGGCAGCATCTCTGGGGTCTGCTATATGTATATATCCCCTCTCTGGCAGCATCTCTGGGGTCTGCTATATGCATATATCCCCTCTCTGGCAGCATCTCTGGGGTCTGCTATATGTATATATCCCCTCTCTGGCAGCATCATTGGGGTCTGCTATATGTATATATCCCCTCTCTGGCAGCATCATTGGGGTCTGCTATATGTATATATCCCCTCCCTGGGAGCATCTCTGGGGTCTGCTATATGTATATATCCCCTACTCATCATCTTCTGACGCTGCTCTGCTGCTAAGTGCGTCCTCATTGAAGGCTTTTCATATAGGTTGGAGGTAACCTGCAGCTTCTGTGACCATTAGTCTCCGAGAACATGGCAGCGCTTTGTAAGCCTGTCACATGACTACGCGGCTCCGTACACATGGCGGCTGGGGCTACAGATCACGTGAGCTCTACAGATCCTCCCTGGTTCCGCCTACAGTGTGAGACGGCGGCAACTAAGTTATATTTTACTTTGACAGCTCAATTATTACACAGTGAAAACCCTGAATAATATAATATATAACTAAAATGCTAGTTGTTACTTAAGAACACCAATAAGAATGTACTGTAGCACTATCTAGGCTGATACAGCAACAGAAGGGGCCAAAAAAGGCTCCAGCGCAGCACAGCCAAGAACTGGTACTAAGCACAACTGCATCATGGACCCTAGTCATCTGGGAAGAGGGTTCTAGGGGTGAGATATTTACTTTATGGGCAAAATCAGAATTTGTCTTTTAAATAGGAATTCTACTACCGCACTGTGCTGAACACATGACACGTACAAATATGGTAGACGATAGCGGTTCTCAGTGAATGAATCTGTATTTCAGGCTGTAATGGACGTATACAATAAAACTAAGGGAAAAAGGACAAGGTGCAAAATAATTACCCGTCATGTAGCTTCCCACCCACTTCTATCAGACAGGTTGATCCCATTTTGACCAGTGAGACCTGAATTTAAAACACAACATAAACAAAACAAAAAAAGAAATCATGTAAATATTTCCCAGAGTGGAAACAGAGCTGAAAAGAGCAAAATAGTAAAAAAAAAATAAAAAATGAATTAGTCTAAACATCCCCCACCACCAAATTTTAAAGTAGTTTAAGATATTTCTGATCCTTTTTAATTAATGTATTACGCTAATCTTGCTCTGACATCTGATTGGATGATCTTTTCTCCAATCAGATGAATGGGAGATGGTATATACTAGAGAAATATACTCTGATTCGGTGAAGCTATGTAAGAGCGCAGCCACAATGCACATCCCAGCTATGAGACACACACAGAAGAGGCCTCTGTTCTGCCTTATTATACCTCCGGATCTTACGTGCCAGCCCACAGTAACGGCCAGCACGCCTTTGTGGGAGGATTTCCATTACACGCGTGACATGTAGATATAGAGAAATAAGACCATGCACATTATAGACTGAGCAGTAAATGGTAAGTTACTCAGATCTTTGTGTTACCTGCTTTGTTCATCAGCAACTTTCAACTGCACGACAGAAGATTTCCACTGCAAGAGAAACCGCACAGATTTAGGGACGGCCATGGGAAGGGCACCATAGAATTGTTACAGCGCTGACCAGATCACACCATGCCGGTGATGGCGTGCACCCATCATTCCTAATCCATTGGCTGGTGCAGTTGTGCACAGGTACAGGAGGCAGGGCTGGTGTGTGCATGCACATAGGAACACAGCAGCTTGGTCAGGGATTCCCCCTGTAGTGTTTTACATCACCACACAAGGATTAGTACATAGCAATTACATATAAGGGCTTTTTATTCTATACACAAATTGTAAGATGGGAGAAACCAGCGTAATGTCCATGGGACAGCTGCAAACACAATGATCGCCCATCTCTTAGTCTTCCTCCAGTTCTTACGCACCTGCAAACATAGTACTACAGGCACGCCTTTGTGGGAGGGGGTATCACATCACAGGCAATTCTGCTGATCAACAAGGAACTTCTAATAGCAAAGTCCAAATAGCCTCTGTCTTGTCCTGTATAATATATCTGCAGCTTCTGACATCACAAATACTAACATTGCTGAGACTATAGCACTATTTAGGCTCTTCTAGAGAGGCAGCCTGCCCCCACGTCTGTTCCCAGAGACAGCCTGTCGAACTTCTGTGTCCCCAGGCAGGACCCCCCTTCTGTGTCCCCAAAGAGCCAGCCTGCCCCCTTCTGTGTCCCAAAAAGCCAGCCAGCCCCCCTTCAGAGCCATCTCTGGGCTATTTATATATCCCCTATTCAGTAGCATATCTGGAGTCTGCTATATGTATATATCCCCTCCCTGGCAGCATTTCTGGGGTTTGCTATATGTATATATCTCCTCTCTGGCAGTATGCCTGGGGTCTGCTATATGTATGTATCCCCTCTCTGGCAGCATCTCTGGGGTCTGCTATATGTATATATCCCCTCTCTGGCAGCATCTCTGGGGTCTGCTATATGTATATATCCCCTCTCTGGCAGCATCTCTGGGGCCTGCTATATGTATATATCCCCTCTCTGGCAGTATGCCTGGGGTCTGCTATATGTATATATCCCCTCTCTGGCAGTATGCCTGGGGTCTGCTATATGTATATATCCCCTCTCTGGCAGTATGCCTGGGGCCTGCTATATGTATATATCCCCTCTCTGGCAGTATGCCTGGGGTCTGCTATATGTATATATCCCCTCTCTGGCAGTATGCCTGGGGTCTGCTATATGTATATATCCCCTCTCTGGCAGTATGCCTGGGGTCTGCTATATGTATATATCCCCTCTCTGGCAGTATGCCTGGGGTCTGCTATATGTATATATCCCCTCTCTGGCAGTATCTCTGGGGTCTGCTATATGTATATATCCCCTCTCTGGCAGTATGCCTGGGGTCTGCTATATGTATATATCCCCTCTATGGCATCATCTCTGGGGTCTGCTATATGTATATATCCCCTCTCTGGCAGTATGCCTGGGGTCTGCTATATGTATATATCCCCTCTCTGGCAGCATCTCTGGGGTCTGCTATATGTATATATCCCCTCTCTGGCAGCATCTCTGGGGTCTGCTATATGCATATATCCCCTCTCTGGCAGTATGCCTGGGGTCTGCTATATGTATATATCCCCTTTCTGGCAGTATGCCTGGGGTCTGCTATATGTATATATCCCCTCTCTGGCAGTATGTCTGGGGTCTGCTATATGTATATATCCCCTCTCTGGCAGTATGTCTGGGGTCTGCTATATGTATATATCCCCTCTCTGGCAGCATCTCTGGGGTCTGCTATATGTGTATATCCCCTCTCTGGCAGTATGCCTGGGGTCTGCTATATGTATATATACCCTCTCTGGCAGTATGCCTGGGGTCTGCTATATGTATGTATCTCCCCTCTGGCAGCATCTCTGGGGTCTGCTATATGTATATATTCACTCTCTGGCAGTATGCCTGAGGTCTGCTATATGTATATATCCCCTCTCTGGCAGTATCTCTGGGGTCTGCTATATGCATATATCCCTCTCTGGCAGTATGCCTGGGGTCTGCTATATGTATATATCCCCTCTCTGGCAGTATGCCTGGGGTCTGCTATATGTATGTATCCCCCCTCTCGGAACATCTCTGGGGTCTGCTATATGTATGTATCCCCTCCCTGGCAGTATGCCTGGGGTCTGCTATATGTATGTATCCCCCCTCTGGGAGCATCTCTGGGGTCTGCTATATGTATATATCCCCTCTCTGGCAGTATGCCTGGGGTCTGCTATATGTATATATCCCCTCTCTGGCAGTATGCCTGGGGTCTGCTATATGTATCTATCCCCTCTCTGGCAGTATCTCTGGGGTCAGCTATATGCATATATCCCCTCTCTGGCAGCATCTCTGGGGTCTGCAATATGTATATATCCCCTCTCTGGCAGTATGCCTGGGGTCTGCTATATGTATATATCCCCTCTCTGGCAGCATCTCTGGGGTCTGCTATATGCATATATCCCCTCTCTGGCAGCATCTCTGGGGTCTGCTATATGTATGTATCCCCTCTGGCAGTATGCCTGGGGTCTGCTAGATGTATGTATCCCCTCTCTGGCAGTATGTCTGGGGTCTGCTATATGTATGTATCCCCTCTCTGGCAGTATGCCTGGGGTCTGCTATATGTATGTATCCCCTCTCTGGCAGTATGCCTGGGGTCTGCTATATGTATGTATCCCCTCTCTGGCAGTATGCCTGGGGTCTGCTATATGTATGTATCCCCTCTCTGGCAGTATGCCTGGGGTCTGCTATATGTATGTATCCCCTCTCTGGCAGTATGCCTGGGGTCTGCTATATGTATGTATCCCCTTTCTGGCAGTATGCCTGGGGTCTGCTATATGTATATATCCCCTCTCTAGCAGTATGTCTGGGGTCTGCTATATGTATATATATCCCCTCTCTGGCAGTATGTCTGGGGTCTGCTATATGTATATATCCCCTCTCTGGCAGCATCTCTGGGGTCTGCTATATGTGTATATCCCCTCTCTGGCAGTATGCCTGGGGTCTGCTATATGTATATATCCCCTCTGGCAGCATCTCTGGGGTCTGCAATATGTATATATCCCCTCTCTGGCAGTATGCCTGGGGTCTGCTATATGTATGTATCTCCCCTCTGGCAGCATCTCTGGGGACTGCTATATGCATATATCCCCTCTCTGGCAGTATGCCTGGGGTCTGCTATATGTATATATCCCCTCTCTGGCAGTATGCCTGGGGTCTGCTATATGTATGTATCTCCCCTCTGGCAGCATCTCTGGGGCCTGCTATATGTATATATCCCCTCTCTGGCAGTATGCCTGGGGTCTGCTATATGTATATATCCCCTCTCTTGCAGCATCTCTGGGGTCTGCTATATGTATATATCCCCTCTCTGGCAGTATGCCTGGGGTCTGCTATATGTATGTATCCCCTCTCTGGCAGTATGCCTGGGGTCTGCTCTATGTATGTATCCCCTCTCTGGCAGTATCTCTGGGGTCTGCTATATGTATGTATCCCCTCTCTGGCAGTATGCCTGGGGTCTGCTATATGTATGTATCCCCTCTCTGGCAGTATGCCTGGGGTCTGCTATATGTATATATCCCCTCCCTGGGAGTATCTCTGGGGTCTGCTATATGTATATATCCCCTCTCTGGCAGCATCTCTGGGGTCTGCTATATGCATATATCCCCTCTCTGGCAGCATCTCTGGGGTCTGCTATATGTATATATCCCCTTTCTGGCAGTATGCCTGGGGTCTGCTATATGTATATATCCCCTCTCTGGCAGTATGTCTGGGGTCTGCTATATGTATATATCCCCTCTCTGGCAGCATCTCTGGGGTCTGCTATATATATATATCCCCTCTCTGGCAGCATCTCTGGGGTCTGCTATATGTATATATCCCCTCTCTGGCAGCATCTCTGGGGTCTGCTATATGCATATATCCCCTCTCTGGCAGCATCTCTGGGGTCTGCTATATGTATATATCCCCTCTCTGGCAGCATCATTGGGGTCTGCTATATGTATATATCCCCTCTCTGGCAGCATCATTGGGGTCTGCTATATGTATATATCCCCTCCCTGGGAGCATCTCTGGGGTCTGCTATATGTATATATCCCCTACTCATCATCTTCTGACGCTGCTCTGCTGCTAAGTGCGTCCTCATTGAAGGCTTTTCATATAGGTTGGAGGTAACCTGCAGCTTCTGTGACCATTAGTCTCCGAGAACATGGCAGCGCTTTGTAAGCCTGTCACATGACTACGCGGCTCCGTACACATGGCGGCTGGGGCTACAGATCACGTGAGCTCTACAGATCCTCCCTGGTTCCGCCTACAGTGTGAGACGGCGGCAACTAAGTTATATTTTACTTTGACAGCTCAATTATTACACAGTGAAAACCCTGAATAATATAATATATAACTAAAATGCTAGTTGTTACTTAAGAACACCAATAAGAATGTACTGTAGCACTATCTAGGCTGATACAGCAACAGAAGGGGCCAAAAAAGGCTCCAGCGCAGCACAGCCAAGAACTGGTACTAAGCACAACTGCATCATGGACCCTAGTCATCTGGGAAGAGGGTTCTAGGGGTGAGATATTTACTTTATGGGCAAAATCAGAATTTGTCTTTTAAATAGGAATTCTACTACCGCACTGTGCTGAACACATGACACGTACAAATATGGTAGACGATAGCGGTTCTCAGTGAATGAATCTGTATTTCAGGCTGTAATGGACGTATACAATAAAACTAAGGGAAAAAGGACAAGGTGCAAAATAATTACCCGTCATGTAGCTTCCCACCCACTTCTATCAGACAGGTTGATCCCATTTTGACCAGTGAGACCTGAATTTAAAACACAACATAAACAAAACAAAAAAAGAAATCATGTAAATATTTCCCAGAGTGGAAACAGAGCTGAAAAGAGCAAAATAGTAAAAAAAAAATAAAAAATGAATTAGTCTAAACATCCCCCACCACCAAATTTTAAAGTAGTTTAAGATATTTCTGATCCTTTTTAATTAATGTATTACGCTAATCTTGCTCTGACATCTGATTGGATGATCTTTTCTCCAATCAGATGAATGGGAGATGGTATATACTAGAGAAATATACTCTGATTCGGTGAAGCTATGTAAGAGCGCAGCCACAATGCACATCCCAGCTATGAGACACACACAGAAGAGGCCTCTGTTCTGCCTTATTATACCTCCGGATCTTACGTGCCAGCCCACAGTAACGGCCAGCACGCCTTTGTGGGAGGATTTCCATTACACGCGTGACATGTAGATATAGAGAAATAAGACCATGCACATTATAGACTGAGCAGTAAATGGTAAGTTACTCAGATCTTTGTGTTACCTGCTTTGTTCATCAGCAACTTTCAACTGCACGACAGAAGATTTCCACTGCAAGAGAAACCGCACAGATTTAGGGACGGCCATGGGAAGGGCACCATAGAATTGTTACAGCGCTGACCAGATCACACCATGCCGGTGATGGCGTGCACCCATCATTCCTAATCCATTGGCTGGTGCAGTTGTGCACAGGTACAGGAGGCAGGGCTGGTGTGTGCATGCACATAGGAACACAGCAGCTTGGTCAGGGATTCCCCCTGTAGTGTTTTACATCACCACACAAGGATTAGTACATAGCAATTACATATAAGGGCTTTTTATTCTATACACAAATTGTAAGATGGGAGAAACCAGCGTAATGTCCATGGGACAGCTGCAAACACAATGATCGCCCATCTCTTAGTCTTCCTCCAGTTCTTACGCACCTGCAAACATAGTACTACAGGCACGCCTTTGTGGGAGGGGGTATCACATCACAGGCAATTCTGCTGATCAACAAGGAACTTCTAATAGCAAAGTCCAAATAGCCTCTGTCTTGTCCTGTATAATATATCTGCAGCTTCTGACATCACAAATACTAACATTGCTGAGACTATAGCACTATTTAGGCTCTTCTAGAGAGGCAGCCTGCCCCCACGTCTGTTCCCAGAGACAGCCTGTCGAACTTCTGTGTCCCCAGGCAGGACCCCCCTTCTGTGTCCCCAAAGAGCCAGCCTGCCCCCTTCTGTGTCCCAAAAAGCCAGCCAGCCCCCCTTCAGAGCCATCTCTGGGCTATTTATATATCCCCTATTCAGTAGCATATCTGGAGTCTGCTATATGTATATATCCCCTCCCTGGCAGCATTTCTGGGGTTTGCTATATGTATATATCTCCTCTCTGGCAGTATGCCTGGGGTCTGCTATATGTATGTATCCCCTCTCTGGCAGCATCTCTGGGGTCTGCTATATGTATATATCCCCTCTCTGGCAGCATCTCTGGGGTCTGCTATATGTATATATCCCCTCTCTGGCAGCATCTCTGGGGCCTGCTATATGTATATATCCCCTCTCTGGCAGTATGCCTGGGGCCTGCTATATGTATATATCCCCTCTCTGGCAGTATGCCTGGGGCCTGCTATATGTATATATCCCCTCTCTGGCAGTATGCCTGGGGTCTGCTATATGTATATATCCCCTCTCTGGCAGTATGCCTGGGGTCTGCTATATGTATATATCCCCTCTCTGGCAGTATGCCTGGGGCCTGCTATATGTATATATCCCCTCTCTGGCAGTATGCCTGGGGTCTGCTATATGTATATATCCCCTCTCTGGCAGTATGCCTGGGGTCTGCTATATGTATATATCCCCTCTCTGGCAGTATGCCTGGGGTCTGCTATATGTATATATCCCCTCTCTGGCAGTATGCCTGGGGTCTGCTATATGTATATATCCCCTCTCTGGCAGTATCTCTGGGGTCTGCTATATGTATATATCCCCTCTCTGGCAGTATGCCTGGGGTCTGCTATATGTATATATCCCCTCTATGGCATCATCTCTGGGGTCTGCTATATGTATATATCCCCTCTCTGGCAGTATGCCTGGGGTCTGCTATATGTATATATCCCCTCTCTGGCAGCATCTCTGGGGTCTGCTATATGTATATATCCCCTCTCTGGCAGCATCTCTGGGGTCTGCTATATGCATATATCCCCTCTCTGGCAGTATGCCTGGGGTCTGCTATATGTATATATCCCCTTTCTGGCAGTATGCCTGGGGTCTGCTATATGTATATATCCCCTCTCTGGCAGTATGTCTGGGGTCTGCTATATGTATATATCCCCTCTCTGGCAGTATGTCTGGGGTCTGCTATATGTATATATCCCCTCTCTGGCAGCATCTCTGGGGTCTGCTATATGTGTATATCCCCTCTCTGGCAGTATGCCTGGGGTCTGCTATATGTATATATACCCTCTCTGGCAGTATGCCTGGGGTCTGCTATATGTATGTATCTCCCCTCTGGCAGCATCTCTGGGGTCTGCTATATGTATATATTCACTCTCTGGCAGTATGCCTGAGGTCTGCTATATGTATATATCCCCTCTCTGGCAGTATCTCTGGGGTCTGCTATATGCATATATCCCTCTCTGGCAGTATGCCTGGGGTCTGCTATATGTATATATCCCCTCTCTGGCAGTATGCCTGGGGTCTGCTATATGTATGTATCCCCCCTCTCGGAACATCTCTGGGGTCTGCTATATGTATGTATCCCCTCCCTGGCAGTATGCCTGGGGTCTGCTATATGTATGTATCCCCCCTCTGGGAGCATCTCTGGGGTCTGCTATATGTATATATCCCCTCTCTGGCAGTATGCCTGGGGTCTGCTATATGTATATATCCCCTCTCTGGCAGTATGCCTGGGGTCTGCTATATGTATCTATCCCCTCTCTGGCAGTATCTCTGGGGTCAGCTATATGCATATATCCCCTCTCTGGCAGCATCTCTGGGGTCTGCAATATGTATATATCCCCTCTCTGGCAGTATGCCTGGGGTCTGCTATATGTATATATCCCCTCTCTGGCAGCATCTCTGGGGTCTGCTATATGCATATATCCCCTCTCTGGCAGCATCTCTGGGGTCTGCTATATGTATGTATCCCCTCTGGCAGTATGCCTGGGGTCTGCTAGATGTATGTATCCCCTCTCTGGCAGTATGTCTGGGGTCTGCTATATGTATGTATCCCCTCTCTGGCAGTATGCCTGGGGTCTGCTATATGTATGTATCCCCTCTCTGGCAGTATGCCTGGGGTCTGCTATATGTATGTATCCCCTCTCTGGCAGTATGCCTGGGGTCTGCTATATGTATGTATCCCCTCTCTGGCAGTATGCCTGGGGTCTGCTATATGTATGTATCCCCTCTCTGGCAGTATGCCTGGGGTCTGCTATATGTATGTATCCCCTCTCTGGCAGTATGCCTGGGGTCTGCTATATGTATGTATGTATCCCCTCTCTGGCAGTATGCCTGGGGTCTGCTATATGTATATATCCCCTCCCTGGGAGTATCTCTGGGGTCTGCTATATGTATATATCCCCTCTCTGGCAGCATCTCTGGGGTCTGCTATATGTATATATACCCTCTCTGGCAGTATGCCTGGCGTCTGCTATATGTATATATCCCCTCTCTGGCAGTATGCCTGGGGTCTGCTATATGTATATATACCCTCTCTGGCAGTATGCCTGGGGTCTGCTATATGTATATATCCCCTCTCTGGCAGTATGCCTGGGGTCTCCTTGTTATACATCCCCTGCTTGCAGTATAAGTGGAGGAAAGGAAGTACAGACAGCTGAGTTCTAGCGGGTGCAACAACACCACAATAAAGCAGATCCCCCCTCGGATAACGCCTGTCCATGTAGATGGGAACAGATTCACTCACCATGTGACTTACATACCGGTACAGTTACAGGAGCTGTGCGGGGGCTGCGGCCGTCTCCCGAGTCCTTCCCCAGCAGCATCATGTGATGTTACATACATGTGCTCACGCTACGTCACCTCCTCCCCCCTGTAGCTCAGTCACTTCCGCTCTGACGCTGCTCTGCTGCTAAATGCGTCCTCATTGAAGGCTTTTCATATAGGATGGAGGTAACCTGCAGCTTCTGTGACCATTAGTCTCCGAGAACATGGCCGCGCTTTGTAAGCCTGTCACATGACTACGCGTCTCCGTACACATGGCGGCTGGGGCTACAGATCACGTGAGCTCTGCAGATCCTCCCTGGTGCCGCCCACAATGTGAGACGGCGGAAACTAAGTTATATTTTACTTTGACAGCTCAATTATTACACAGTGAAAACCCTGATTATAATATATAACTAAAATGCTATTTCTATTATTTAACATCACGAGTGAGACTGTAGCACTATCTAGCATGACGATACAGCAACAGAAGGGGCCAAAAAAAGGCTCTACCGCAGCACAGCCAAGAACTGGTACTAAGCACAACTGCATCATGGATACTAGTCGTCTGGGAAGAGGGTTCTAGGGGTGAGATACTTTATGGGCAAAACTAAGACTTAGGTAACTTTACCATATGTTAACTCTCTTTCTTCAAAGTCCATAGGATACACAGGGATACCATGGGGTGTGTGGTTGGCGTGATCCAGGCACCAAACAATTAAGCTTTAGCTCCCAGGATGCATCGGTCCTCCACCACATATACCCCACCCCCAGCCACACACAGTTTTGTCAACAAGAGCAAGGCAGGAGAAAGAAAGAAGAGGAGGAAGAACATTACTCTCAAGAAACACTCTCCCAGAAGATGAAGGAAGCAGTGATCAAGAAAAATACCCATTTAGGCCAGGTGCCCTGTGGAGCCTATGGACTTCGAAGAAAGTTAACAAAGGTAAGTCTACCACCACTCTTAATTTCTTCTTCAGGGTCCATAGGAGGATCCACAGGGATACCGTGGGGATGTCCCATAGCAGTTTCCTTAAGGGTAGGAAGCTCCTGAGCAGAAAGGAGAATCAAACACCAACGGAAGTATCCTAAGACGCATTGGTATCAAAGGTGTAAATCGGAGAAAGTTGTGGACGGAAGACCACGTGGCCACTTTGCACAATGTTCAGCAGAAGCGCCACGTCGAACTGCCCACGGGGGTCCCACAGACAGAGTAGAATAGCTGTAATAAGAGGAAGATCAGCTTGCATATAGGCCTGAGAGATCGTCACGTGAAGCAGTCGAGCCAGAGTCTGTCTGTTAGCTGGTCAGTCTCGCTTGTGAAAACCATACAACACAAAAAGATATCTGATTTCCTCAAGGAATTAATACAATCCACGTGGATCTGAAGAGCACAAACCACATACAAAGGAAGCTTCACCTGCAGAAACATCTGGGGACTGGAAGGCCAGAACCACAATCTCTTCAAATGGAACAGGGATACCACTTTAGGGAGGTTCCCAGCCCTGGTACGGAGGACAGCTCTGTCCGGATGAAAGATCAAAAAATGGGGAGTGACAGGAAAGCGCTACCAAATCAGATACCCTGCGGGTAAAGATAGCGAGGAGAAAGAGCGTCTTCGCTGTCAGCCACTTAAGCTCTACTGAGTCCAGAGGTTCAAACAGAGGAGCCTGTAGAGCCCTGATGAGAACCAAGGACAAATACCACGGAGCCACCGGAGGGACAAAAGGAGATTGAATGCAGAGGACACCCTGAAAGAATGTTCTGACATCAGGCATTGGAGCAATCCTTCGCTAGAACCAGATTTACAAAGCAGAAACCTGAACTCTAAGGGAGGCCAGGCTGAGACCACAGTCTAACCCAGCCTGGAGAAAGGCAAGCACCCGGGAGACCCTAAAAACTGTAGGGTCACAGCCTTTGGGGGAGCACCATTGGAAGTGAGAGTGCCAAACTCTGTTATAAATGCGGGCTGAGGCAGACTTACGCGCCCTTAGCATCAGCTGGACCACAGAGTGAGAGAAACCCTTGGCTCTTAAGAGGGAAAACTCAAGAGCCACACCATCAAAGACAGACGAGGTAGGTCCGGGTGCAGGCAAGGGCCCTGTGTCAACAGGTCCTGCCGTAGAGGAAGTGGAAACAGAATGTCTATGAAGAGACTTAGTAGGTCGGTGAAGCAATGTGGGCTGGGCCAGACCGGGGCTGTTCGTATCACCGTGCCGCTTTCTTGTTTGAATTTCCTTAGCACCGTCTGGAGGAGGGAGATCGGAGGAAAGAGGTATGCGGGATTGAAGTCCCACCTCGCAGCCAGAGCATCCACGAAGGCAGCTGAGGGTTCTCTCGTCCTTGACCTGTACCTGGGGTCCTTATGGTTGTGACGTGAGGCCATGAGGTCTGTGTCTGGCAGGCCCCATTTGTCCACCAGGAGTTGAAAGACCTCTGGGTGGAGAACCAATTCGCCGGCGTGTATGCCCTGATGGCTTAGGAAGTCTGCTTCCCAGTTGAGGATTCCTAGAATGAACACTGCCGAGATTGCTGGTAAATGACCTTTGGCCCAGACCAAAATGTTTGCCACTTCCCACATGTCTCCCCGACTTCGCGTTCCTTCCTCATGGTTGAGGTACGCTACCGCAGTTGTGTTGTCGGACTGGATCTGGACCGGACTGCCGTGGAGGAAATCCTGCGCCTAAGTGCTCTGTACACTGCTTGTAGCTGCAGAATGTTTATGGGCAGGTGACTTTCCCGAATTGTCCACAGTTCCTGAAATGATAACAGACTACCGTGCCCCATCCACGAAGGTTGGCATCTGTCCTGAGAAGTACCCAATATGGAATCCAGAATGGGCGACCTTGTCCAGATGGGAAGTCTGTAGCCACCATGAGGGGGAAAGCCGAACCTCCGGAGAGAGGAGGATCGTCTGGGACCGTATCAGATAATACTGTCCGTTCCAATGGGAGAGAATCAGTTGTTGCAGAGGCCTGGAGTGGAACTTGGCGTATTCCACCATATCGAAGGTCAGACACCATGGACCCCAGGACCTGTATTGCTGAGTGAATGGATACCCTCCAATTGTGAAGCAAGCTGTGCACATGCAAGTGTAGTGTCAAAATCTTGTCTGCTGGTAGAAAGATCCTCTGTATTCGAGAAGAGTTCCCCTAGATGTATTATCCGCTGTGTCGGAAATAGGGAGGACTTTTTCCAATTGATGTGTGTTTGCAGACAGTGCACGGTCCGCTGGAGATGGCGTTGTAACAAAACTGGTGAGTCTGCCAAGATTAAGAGGTTGTCTAGATATGGCAGAATTCTGAAATCTGAGGTGTGCCGCCATAACCGCAATTATTTTGGTAAAGACCCAGGGGGTAATAAAAACAAATTCCTATCTGAGCCAAAGACACCGGTATAATCACTCCTAAACGCAACAGGGAGTGAATGGCTTCCTGGAGGGACAGGGCCTTGATAGGGTCTACTGGGGGACCTGAACAAAAAATAGTTGGGGAGGGCACCTCAAGAAAGTGATGGTGTACCCCTGAGAAACCACTTCTCAGACCCAGGTGTCAGATGCTGTTTGACACCAAGAGTCGCATATTGAAGAAGTCGGCCTCCCACCCTAGGTTCCCCAGGAGGAGGCCCACCCCATCAGGTGGAAGGTTTGTCGCCAGGCTTAGAAGCTGCTTGACTCGTAGCTTGGTGGTCTTAGACTGCCTGGGATAAGACTGTCCTCTTGCCTTACCCTGGGGGCTTAAGGACCGATGAGAGTACAGCCTAGGCTTAGAGTCAGATTTAAAGGCTGCCATGGTAGCCACAATCTTGTCCAATTCTTCGCCGAACAGCCTGTCTCCAAAGAAGGGTAAGGATATGAGTGCCTTCTTGGATCCCAGGTCCGCCTTCCAGGACCATAGCCAAAAGGAACCGGCATGTGACTAGCCGCAGATGTCTGAGAGGCAAGGAGCCCAGTATCCAACGCAGCTTCTCCCAAATAAGAGGCAGCTTCCTGAATATGTGAGATATAGGCCAGTTGTTCCCTTGTAGCGTCTGATGGCAGGCTCTCTTCCAGTGCCCCTGCCCACCCTTCGATAGACGTAACCACCCAGGCCGCAGTCATAGCTGGCCTAGTGATAGTGCCAGAAAGAGTAGACTGATTTTAGATACGTTTCTATCCATGGTTTCCTTAAGGGAGGATGTAGACTGTAATGGCAGCAGAGAGTTTCTAACTAAGCGTGCCACATGAGAATCAACAGTGGGAGGGACTTCTCACTTAGTACACGCCTTAGTAGGAAGAGAGTAAAAAGACGCTAGTCCCTTTGGGACCTGGAATCGCTTGCCAGGAGTACCCCAAGCTTCTCCCATGAGCTGAGTGAGCTGTTCTGATTGACAGAATTCAGCCTTTATCACCTTCTGACGTTTAAACAACAGGGTTAGGTTTAGGGGCCGGTTTATCATTCTCTCTATTCAAGATTGATTTAACCGCCCCCACTAAAACTGGAACATCCACTGTTAATTGACGGTGCGCCTCACCAGTGTGTGACTCGGAGAGAGAACCTTGTGCGTCATCTGCCTCCTCAGATGTTGCGTCCGAATCTGAAAGCTGGGTAGACTGAGAGGATAATACAGTCTGCCTATGTGCTTTAGTGGCTAATGGTCTGCCCGTCTGTATCTTTTGTTGAGAGGCGGCAGACATTTGAGCCATATTCTGATGGCCATAAACATCCATCCAAGAAGACTGCATAGGGGGTACAGACATTGTAGGATCATATACCAGGGCTGGTAATGTGGACTGGTGAGTAAATCTATAAATAATTAGTACACAAACCATCCTGTATAGAATCCTGAAAGGACAAACCCTCAAGACAGGACTTGCAGGTAATCAGCACAGGGGCCTTCAGCCTCCTGTTTATCCTCATCTACAGAAGACATAGGCAGTGAATAGGACACAATAAGCGTAATGTAAAGCTAACAATGCAAAGTGACAGCCTTCACAAGTACAAGTAAATGTGAAGTACTATTGAACCCCTACACACCTGGTAGTTGAGGGTTAAGGAGAAACGGCAGTGATAGGAATAACTGACAGTCATAAAGTCAAAGTGTATAACCACAGCAGAGCTAGCACAAGTCACATAAAATGCATATAAATATATTACAATGGGCTCTGAACCAACTACACAAGCACATAGGTTGGTAGGATTTGAGCGCTGTATAACCTGGCCCTTTGGGAGAAGTATACAGGGAGACTGGACCCAAACCAGCAGCTTCAGCAGAGCACAGAATAATGGTTACTGAGCATCTCAGGGAGGAGCGTAGGAGAAGCAGCAGCCTAGAAGCGGGAAAGCTCTTAATGGAGGGATCGCCGTCTGGGCTGGGGGAGGGGCTGCCGGGGTAAAGCATACCTCCCCTGTGCTGCATTCACCCCCAGGTGAGCTGGCCTCGTAAAAAAATGGCCACCGCCAGTCTACCTTGCCCCGGTGGTCTAGTGGGGGAGCAGACAAACCTGTCGTCCCACTGCAGTGCCCTCCGGCAGGTCCCCAACGTCAGAGGTAAGGGCTGCCACTTACATGCGTCTCTGCTGCCCGGCTGCAGTCATGGGTCCCCAGTGGCGCCACTAACAAAGCCCCACTGGCGCCCGCCAAAGTCACTGGACCAGTTAATGGTGTAGCGGCGCCGGTGGAAGTAGATGGAGCAGCAACATAGGCATCCATTAGGACACCTAGCGCTGCTTGCTCTGTGCTAAAAATAAAATAACTCAAAATTAAAAGGTTGGGACTGCTAAAGCAGTCTCCGTTATCAAAAGGTGCGACTGATCCCGTCCAGCACCAAACGAAAAACTGTTTGCCTGTGGCTGGGGTATATGTGGAGGCGGACCGATGCATACTGGGAGCTAAAGCTTAACTGTTTGGTGCCTGGATCACGCCAAATACATACCCCAATGTATTCTCAGTGAATGAATCTCTGTTTCAGGTTGTAATGGACGTATACAATACTACTAAGGGAAAAAGGACAAGGTGCAAAATAATTACCAGTCATGTAGCTTCCCACCCACTTCTATCAGACAGGTTGATCTCATTTTGACCAGTGAGACCTGAATTTAAAACACAGCATAAAAAAAACAAAACAAAAAAATTATGTAGATATTAATTGCCAGAGTGGAAACTAAGCTGAAAAGTCATTTAGACTCCTGCTCATTATACAATGCAGCACAATAGTTGAAAAAAAAGTCTAAACAACCCCCTTCCTCAAAGTTTAAAACAGACCCCACCACCAAATTTTCAAGTTGAGATATTTCTGATAATTTTTAATGAATTTATTTCTCTAATCTTGCTCTGACATCCGATTGGATGATCTTTTCTACCAATCAGATGAATAGGAGATGGTATAGACTAGAGAAATTAAGAGTTATGGTATAACATAACTTTAACTCTTAATCTTCAAGGTCCACCACATAAGTTACCTTGGGGTATGTGGTTGGAGTGATTCAGGCACCAAACCATTAAAAGCTTCAGCGCCCAGGATACACTGGGTCCTCCTCGATATATTCCCCCCGCCCCTTGCTCCAGGCATTTAGTTTGCTACCAAGCCCAAAACAGGAGAAGGAAAAGATGAGAAGGAAGGATAATTGTACTTCAGAAACTCTCTAGGAAGAGGGAATCAGAAATACAAAAAAGGATTACCCAATAATACCAACTGGAAAAACACTTGGCTCTTAGGATGGAAGTTTCAAGAGCCACGCCGTCAAAGACAGATGGGGAAGGTCCGGATACAGGCAGGAACCCTGTGTTAACAGGTCCGGCCTTAGAGGAAGAGGCCACGGAGTGTCTATGGAGAGACTCTGAAGGTCGGTGAACCAATGGCGTCTGGGCCAAGCAGGTGCTATCAAGTATTACTGTTCCACCCTCCTGTTTAAATTTCCTGATGACCCTTGGGAGAAGGGAAACTGGAGGAAACATGTATGCTAGCTTGAAGTTCCAATTCACTGCTAGTGCGTCCACAAATTCGGCTGCGGGATCCCTGATTCTGGACCCGTACCTGGGGACCCTGAGGCCATGAGGTCTACCTCTGGTAGTCTTCACATGTCCACAAGGCTCCTGAATACTTGTGGATGAAGAGCCCAGTCTCCGGCATGTATATCCTTCCGACTTAGGAAGTCCGCTTCCCAGTTGAGGACTCCTGGTATGAACACTGCCGAGATTGCTGGAAGATGACATTCTGCCCAGACCAGAATGTTTGATACTTCCGCCATGGCAGCTTGACTTCGCGTGCCTCATGATGGTTGAGGTAGGCTACTGCGGTGGCATTGTCGGACTGTACCTGAACAGGCCTGCCCTTCAGTACATCTTGACCCTGAACGAGTGCTCTGAACACTGCACGTAGTTCTAGGACGTTTATGGACAGGAGACTTTCCCTGGTCGTCCATCTTCCCTGAAATGTATGCCGACCTGTTGCTGCTCCCTATCCGTGGAAGCTGGCATCGGTAGTGAGGAGCACCCAATCTGGAATCCAGAATGGAAGATCCCTGTTCAGACGAAACATCTGTAACCACCGAGAGGGACAGCCGCAGCTCTGGAGAAAGACGGATCGTCTGTGACTGAGTGTTACTCCCTGTTCCAGCAGGAGATGATTAGTCGTTGCAGTGGTCTGGAGTGGAATGGAGCATATTCCACCATATCGAAAGTGGAATGGATCCCAGAACCTGCATAGCTGAGTGAACAGACACTGACTGGTTGTGGAGAAACCTGCGAATCCGCAAATGAAGTGCCACAATCTTGTCTTCTGGGAGATATATCCTCTGCGCCATATAATCCAAGCATGCACCATCTGTTGTACTGGAAGAAGCGATGACTTCTTCCAATTTATGATCCAGTCGTGTCTGTGTAGACAGACAATTGTCAGTCTGAGATGCTGCAACACCTGTGGAGATTGTGCCAATATTAGGAGATTGTACAGGTATGGCAGTATTCTGACTCCCTCATGCCTGAGGCAAGCCATCATTACTGCGATTATCTTGGTAAACCCCTAGGGCAGCGCTTGAAATTGGAAATGTTCCTGCAAAACCGCAAACCGTAGAAACCGTTGGTGGGACGGTGTATTTGGCACATGCAGCTATGTGTATTGAATGTCCAAGGACACCATAAAATCCCCTGGTTCCATTGCCAATACAATTGACCGCAGGGTTTCCATACGGAACCTGGGTAACCGGATAAATGTGTTGAGACTTTTTTAGATTCAGAATAGGCCAGTGAGATCCATTGGGTGTTTGGACAAAAATCGGTTGGAAAAATAACCCTTTCCTAGTTAATTCACTGGAACCCGGATTATTACCCCCGACTCCAGCAGGGAATGAATGGACTGCTGGAGGGCCAAGGCCTCTGCAGACTCCTCTGAAGGAGTTGTGCAGCAGAATCTCTGCAGGGGACTTCTCCAGAAGGTAAGGGCGTACCCCTGAGAGACCACCTCCTGAACCCAGGCATCTGTTGCGAGATGCCAGGTGTCCGAAAACAGAAGAAGTCTGCCTCCTACTCTGGGATTCCCCAGTGGGTGGCCTGCCCTCTCAGGCCGCGGGTTTATCGTCTGATCTGGAAGCCGGACGTCTCTGTTTGGCCAAGGTTTCTTAGATTGCGGTCTCTTACGAGAACTGGTTCTAGTGGAAAACTGACCCCTTGCTCTTTATTGTGGCCGAAAGGACGACTGCCTAGGTCTAGAGGTAGCTGTTGGAAGACAGACCAGCTGCCATTGAGGCTGCTACCGTAGCTACAATCTTATCCAATTCTGTGCCAAACAGAATGCTTCCCGCAAACAGAAGGAATTCCAGGGCTTTCCCTTAACCATAGAGCTCTGCGATCCACAACTGAGGCAGCTGAAGCCCTAGAGGACAGAATACCGGCATCCAATGCCGGCTCTCCTGGATAGGAGATAGCCTCCTTAATATAGGAGATAATTGTCAGCTGTTCTCTGGAGGCCTATGGAAGTGTATATTCCAGTGCCTTTGTCCATTCCTCAATGGCCTCAGAAATCCAGGCCGTAGCCATGGCCGAGCAGGTAACAGCTCCTGACAGAGAAAAGACCGCCTTGAGAAAGGCTTCAAGTCTCCTATCTGTGGAATCCTTAAGGGAGGATGCAGATGGTAAGGGCAATGTGGTGGTCCTGACCAGATGTGCCACATGCCCGTCTACAGTTGGTGGAACTTTCCACTTAGTGCACTCGTCCGGTGGGAGGTGGGTATACTGCTGTAACCTCCTTTGTAACATGGAATAGTCTATCTGGAGAACTCCATGCTTATCCCATAAGTTCAGAGAGGTGCTCAGATTTGGGAAATTCTGCTTTTACCACTTTCTGGTGTTTAAACACAGGAGCCTTTCTTAGTTCAGGCTCCTCATATCTATGTTTAGCACAATTTTGACCGCCCTAATCAAGGAGGAGACATCCACTGTTGTAAAATGGTCCCCCCTCTCCTGAAAGAGACTCTTGAGAGGAGTCCTGTTCCTCATACGAAGATGCACCAGAGTTTACAGGCTGGACGGAGTGATAGGAAGAAGCTGACCGCCCTCTGGGATGTACCGGCCTAGCTGCTTGTTGAAATGCAGCAGGGGACAAAGTCATACTCTGACCTGAGTGGGCATAAACTTCCATCCAAGATGGATGCATGGGGGGCATAAGCATAGTAGTTGTAGCTGCTGAGGGTACCCCATAGAAGGGTCCGGATCCAGGAGCAAATAACCGGTCTACAATGTGTGCCATGATCTGGGAAAAGTAAGCCCAAGGGGGTTCCTGCCCAAGGGCTGGTATATTTGACTGATGTGGTGACTCATAACAGTGACCACATAATCCATTCTGCATGAAATCCTGAGGGTATAACCCCGCTTTACAGGCCATGCATGACACCAGCACACAGGAGCTACAGCCACCTGCTTTTCAGTTTCTTTAGACATAATATCTCTAATGTTATGCAAAGTATTACATGATGTTTCACACCCACAATAACCCACCCACCTGTAGAAGAGGGCTTATGAGGAGAAACAGCAGTGATCGTTATAACGGAGTCATTTCAGAAAATAAAAAGGCAGTATAACAGCAGATTTCACCAGTCACATGCAACGCAAAGATGTAAAAAATATACTAATATACCTGCAACCCTGATGTTTCTGCTTGCAGTCCCGGGATCAGTGTCACCCCGCTGACCTCAGTCGAAATCACCAGTTCCTGCACTGGTGTTGCGGCGCCGGTAGACTGAGCAGCAGCACGAGCGTCCATCCGGACGCCTAGTCTGCTTACTCCTAATTGAAAAAAATAAATAAAAAACAACTTGCTTGGGACTGCCGAGGGAGACCCCTGTTCAGTACGGTGCACTCCTGCGAACCAAACAAACAACAATGCTTGGAGCCAGGGGCGGGGTATACATGGAGGAGGACCCAGTGCATCCTGGGAACTGAAGGTTTTAACTCTTTGGTGCCTGGATCACTCCAACCACATACCCCAAGGTAAC
The DNA here is from genome assembly GCA_031769625.1 of Taudactylus pleione. Lineage (NCBI taxonomy): Eukaryota > Metazoa > Chordata > Amphibia > Anura > Myobatrachidae > Taudactylus > Taudactylus pleione. The sequence continues at coordinate 2,446,914 of JAUIMM010001300.1, forward strand.
TTCTGTGGACTCCGAAGAAGAAATATACTCCGATTCGGTGAAGCTATGTAAGAGCGCAACCACAATCCACATCCCAGCTATGAGACACACACAGAAGAGGCCTCTGTTCTGCCTTATTATACCTCCGGTTCTTACGTGCCAGCCCACAGTAACGGCCAGCACGCCTTTGTGGGAGGATTTCCATTACATGCGTGACATGTAGATATAGAGAAATAAGACCATGCACATTATAGACTGAGCAGTAAATGGTAAGTTACTCAGATCTTTGTGTTACCTGCTTTGTTCATCAGCAACTTTCAACTGCACGACAGAAGATTCCACTGCAGTGAGAAACCGCACAGGTTTAGGGACGGCCATGGGAAGGGCACCATCACATTGTTGCAGCGCTGACCAGATCACACCATGCCGGTGATGGCGTGCACCCATCATTCCTAATCCATTGGCTGGTGCAGTTGTGCACAGGTACAGGAGGCAGGGCTGGTGTGTGCATGCACATAGGAACACAGCCGCTTGGTCAGGGATTCCCCCTGTAGTGTTTTACATCACCACACAAGGATTAGTACATAGCAATTACATATAAGGGCTTTTTATTCTACACACAAATTGTAAGATGGGAGAAACCAGCGTAATGTCCATTGGACAGCTGCAAACACAATGATCGCCCATCTCTTAGTCTTCCTCCAGTTCTTACGCACCTGCAAACATAGTACTACAGGCACGCCTTTGTGGGAGGGGGTATCACATCACAGGCAATTCTGCTGATCAACAAGGAACTTCTAATAGCAAAGTCCAAATAGCCTCTGTCTTGTCCTGTATAATATATCTGCAGCTTCTGACATCACAAATACTAACATTGCTGAGACTATAGCACTATTTAGGCTCTTCTATTTGTGTCTATCTCCTCCCTGGCAGCATCTCCGGGGTCTGCTATACGTATATATCCCCTATTCATCAGCATCTCTGGGGTCTGCTATATGTATCCCCTCCATGGAAGCATCTCTGGGGTCTGCTATATGTATATATCCCCTCTCTGGCAGTATGCCTGGGGTCTGCTATATGTATGTATCCCCTCTCTGGCAGTATGCCTGGGGTCTGCTATATGTATATATCCCCTCTCTGGCAGTATGCCTGGGGTCTGCTATATGAATGTACCCGCTCTCTGGCAGTATGCCTGGGGTCTGCTATATGAATGTACCCGCTCTCTGGCAGTATGCCTGGGGTCTGCTATATGAATGTACCCGCTCTCTGGCAGTATGCCTGGGGTCTCCTTGTTATACATCCCCTGTGGAGGAAAGGAAGCACAGACAGCTGCATTCTAGCGGGTGCAATAACAGCACAATAAAGGAGACCCCCCCCCTCAGATAACTCCTGCCCTGTCTATGTAGATGGCAACAGATTCACTCACCATGTGACCTACATACCGGTACGGTTACAGGAGCAGTGCGGTGGCTTGCGTCCGTCTCCAGAGCCCTTCCCCAGCAGCATCATGTATGTAACATCACATGTGCTCATGCTACGTCACCTCCTCCCCCCTCTAGCTCAGTCACTTCCGCTCTGACGCTGCTCTGCTGCTAAGTGCGTCCTCATTGAAGGCTTTTCATATAGGATGGAGGTAACCTGCAGCTTCTGTGACCATTAGTCTCCGAGAACATGGCCGCACTTTGTAAGCCTGTCACATGACTACGCGGCTCCGTACACATGGCGGCTGAGGCTACTACTTAATATACTTAACCATCTCCCCAGTTTTCCTGTGGAACAAAAAAATCTCGTTAACGGAAGGACGGACACTCAGTCTTTCTATACAAGCCATTTATTTTGAAATGCCAATTATATGTAGGATAAGGTCCGTGTTACATGCTCGTCAGTAACAGTAGAAAAATAGAACCAGTGAAAACTTTTGTACAACAACAAATAGTACTTGAAAGATAGGTGTTATACAATGTATCACACGAGACACAAATTCAAGTCTGGAAGTACCTAAATAAAAATACTATTCTTTAAAAACACTATGTACAATTGAATCATAAAGAAATCTTACAAAGTACTGGTTATGCAGGCTGTAGAAAACACTTGCATAGGACGTGAAAATCAGTTCGTAAAGTTTGTTTTTAGTTCATTTTCTGAGCCTCAAGCGATGAAGGCACTTGACTTTATATCCGATTTAAAACTGCAAGGAGTTACAGACATTCAAAATGAAAACACACCTCTCTACACCATGTATATATAAAGTATCCCTCAGCATCTCACAGATTTTATGGTCCTCGATTCATCAGCCTTCCCACAAAGACAGGACATCCGATGACATGAATAATTCGGCTACTCTACCAGCGCTGGCAGACCAAGGGCTAATGGGGGGTCACGCTATTCCACTTGGGAACCAAAGGGTAAAACTTATGCATCCAAGGATATATATCCAGTGCCTCATTATGGGGCTGGATCTGAGTTGGAAGCACCCGGGTAAAACCATATTGCACTTAAAAGGTGGGGGAAGATGTAAAATGTGAAGTTTAGCTTTCAGAGGATGTGCACAAACTGAAATGTAAATTGCAAAAATAAAGCCACCCAGTATTTGTGGGCTACATGCAAAAGCAGCCAGTATTTACCCTGCATGCAAAAACAAAAACAAAAAAAATACATTATGTGCACCCCCTTTGCAATGCAAAATGGTTTGATCTAGGTGCAACGCTACTTCCTGTTATTGCTTTGCTCCCAACTCAGAATTAGCAGCTATATGTGCATTGGCTATACACCATATATAGGAAAACATGGCTGTCCTTTTAAATCAGGAATGCACAGTTGATGTCATTACGTTTGTGCACGTCATTAAACAAAGAAGCAGGAGAGGATTAGTTATAACAAAGTACATAGCAAGGGCCGACGGTGTAAATGGCAAAGATCTTGAGTTGGTTTCATTGTAACATCTGCATATTCAGGTTTATGTTATTTTCCAGTATACAGTTAATATTCTTTAGAAACCACCTTGATCTAAAGCAGTGGTTCTGCAACAGTCAAGCTGGATTTCATGCTAATTAAGGCTTCATTGCCTCATAGTAAATAAGGTAGACATAAGACGCGGAGAGGGTACATAGAAGATTAACAAAACATACATAAGCAGCTAGACATATATGCATAATTTATTTTGCCCGTGTCTAAGAGCCCAGTTTGTCATTTTGCCCATAAACGTCTCTTAAAGATAAACTACTAAGATACCAGGACCACTGCAACTTGCAGACTAGTGTACCTGCCAGGCACACTGTGGTATCCGCACATATTTCAGGAATGCAATTTACTTTTATATATAGATTATCATTGGTTCTTGCTGGTATTGAGTATATAAAGCCCAGTGTAAATAAGTTTGACAACCACTGACTTCAAAAAGGTAAAAACACTCAAAACCAAATCAGGCAAGAAGCTAGTATTAGCAGTTGCCAATCTACCATTGTGGACTCAATTGGTAACATACTACATGCAACCTACGCCAAGAACCAGACATTATGGTAAGATGTACTATACCCAGCAAAAACACACAGAGGAATCCCAAACAGCTTCACTAGAAATCACTTTTCTGTAAAGCAGAAACCAGTAACAGCATTTTGTTAAAACAAAACATTTCCAAGCCTTGGCTAAACTAGACGTTGCATGCATTATTATTATTTTTTTTTGTTGAGGAGCACATAGGTCTTTAAAAAAGGAATAAAAGGATATTTCAATGACCCAGTGAGGAGCACAACGACCACTCACGGGAATTTGGGGCTATGTAAGGAAAATGCAGGACCCAGCACAGATGAAAGGTGGAATACAAAATAGCACAAGTCGCCTCTAATTCCCTAAAGGTCTCCGATTGGCCCATGAGCTCTTCATAAAGGGACAGTGATCCCTATTCCAAGTCTTGTCTACGAGTTTCAGCTCAGACGGTTGGACAACCTTCTGTGCAAAAGGACGGCTTAAGCGTAGTGTCCCCATTGGTTTATGCTGGTGGAATGTGCAAGAAAACATTCAGTTTTCTTTGGTGCAACGATTACTACACAAATGGCCATCATCACTGACTCGTTCTGACTGGGGGTTAAGTTATCATTACACACGGTAACTGGATTGTCAGGACATAAGTTTGCCCAAATGCACACAATTATACTGCAGATTAGATATTGGTTTACAACATATGTGTGGTGATCCTCCAAATGTTCTTATAGTGTCTCATAGGATTCAGATACTCGGCCCAAACAGCTTATTTCAGATTTCACAGACGCAAGAGGTTGCATTTTTAATATATTAAATCAATATAGAACGTGATGTGTCTGGCCTCCAGATAAAGCTGAAAGTTGGAGTATGGATAATTAATCAGTAGACTTGGACTTGGTTTGGCATGAAACATTTGATTGTAAAATCCAGACAAAGGAATGTAATGCACTAGACAACCAAGTAGATGGATGATCAAGAACAGGCAGATGAGCTAGGACTCAAATGTTAGAACACTAAGGGGTCTATTTACTAAGCAGTGTTAGGAGAAGTGAAAAGTGATAAGGTACCAGGCAATCAGCTCCCAACTGTCATTTTACAAACACAGCCTGTGACATGGCAGTTGGGAGCTGATTGGCTGGCACCTTCTCCTAACACTGCTTAGTAAATAGACCCCTAATGCACAGAGCGATACGAGTTGGGAGGGAGGCAGTGGTGGGGAACGGTGGTGGTTATATAATGTTTAAATGAAGAAAATAAATAATTTAATTGAAAGAAAATTCCTTAAAAAAAAAAAAGAAAAGAAGGAGATGGAAGGGTTAACGCATGGATAAGTTCGAAAAATGAGGCTGGTTTACTTTTGGAACAAATGCACCACAGGTGGTTACCTAATTCATACGTACAGAAATATATTCAGTTAACAAAGATTTGTCTAACAAACTTTTCGTACCAAGAACCATATAGAAGAAACAGGCGTACAGTGGAATTCCTTACCCAACGGCCCCTGTCCTTTTAAGAGAACGCTGTAGCATTGTACTAGGAATTATTTTACTGTGGTATAGCTTGAAAGCTGCAGTGTTATTACATATGACTGAATGCAGAAATTCCGGCTGTTGCGGGTAAGACCCCCAATCCCAATTTCACTGGTAAAAGTGGTCACAATGCACGCTGCTCTTTTAGATGCGGTCATTTGGCCTGATCTTCAGACCAGCTACGTATTTCATGGCTCAGTAACCAAACCCCATCTATTGCGTGGATTCCCTCGCTTGTGCTCACGCAAAAGGGCCATTCATGCAGTTTGGCGTCAGGACGGGAACGGTGGCACAGTGCTGTCTAGAGGAATCATGCAGGACATGTAACGGGGTGCAAGCAGAAATGACCGAAACTTGGGCCGATCCATTCCATACAGACGCCATAATGCAGCATCTACAGAATGGAGGATAATCCTCTGCACTATAAATGTGATCAACGATCTATCATCCTGTACATTGAGTAGATTTGCTAGGAAGACAACTGACCTAACCAATTACAGAGGCATGGTACATATAGGCTGAGCGACATCCTTTCAGTCTCTATCAAGACACCAACCAGCAGTTTCTACCAAGTTAAAACGAGCCGTAAGTTTTACATAAAGAGGTCTCAGCGATCTTGTGAAACCAAAATATAAAACGATAATGTTTCTTTTTCATTCACCCAATGGGGGACACGGACTCTGGGTGTAGGGTGAGATGAAGGCGCAAATAAAACAAACAAATATACTGTAATCCAGAATAGGTATTTTGGGAATATAATATAGTTTAAAAAGAAGCAAACAATGAATCGATATAGAATTTGATTCATTTAAATTATTTGTTGCGTTTCTGCATATTAATAACACAAAACACTGCAACTAAGGACGTCTACAACAGCAAATGTCTAACATGCAATCATATTATGGTCTGTAACAGTCTACGATTGTCGAAGGTCCTGATTGTCAGGGGGGGGGGGGGGGGATTCTTTTTATACTCCATCTTCTCTGAGATATTAGAGGATAGGGCTTTAAATCCAGCCAATTTTTTCTTTGTTATTAAGGGGGGTGGGGCCTGTACAATTAATTGGGGACCTGCACAAAACGGACATTCTTGTAAATCACCTTTCACATACAGAAACCAGATCACGGTCACAAGACGTGCACTTATATACACACACAGCATAACATAGTTCCTCCACGTAACAAACACCACAAGTGAAAATACCTTCGAAAATAATGCAGAATATAAAATCGACAGTCTGTGTCACATTACACCAACCTGTTCACAACACACACATTCATTTGGTAACCGTATGGAAAGCAAATCTTTTTTAAAAAATAGACCTCTCACTGGTGATTGGACTGAGGAACTTTTCATGCCCCAGTGAGGTCTCTAGGCCCTAGTGAACGACAGACTAGATATTGGTTCCCTCCACAGCATAGAGACCTGCTGTCAAGTCTGCCAAACACCTCATACATGGTAACTTGTGAGACTAGACTGAAGCCCTTTAATTTTCCCCTCATCACAGGGATATTGAAGGCAATGCAGTAATGTTAGCACCTCAGATGGAAAAATAAAATACATCCTACGCTCTCTCACTACAAGCTCACAAGAGGTGGCAGCAAAAGGCAATTCTGTCATGCACACAACTTACAGCCCCCCTGTACAATGTCCCTTAGTGGGTTTGCAATCATGGTCAAGGAGCAAAAATAACAAAAAAGTCACATGAAGCAGACGTGGAACAAGCACAAGAGTGCTGACTCCCTGGTTCTGGGAAGTAATAGATATCAGCTCGCATAGGTGCTCACTGCACTGGCGTGTATAACTTCATCACGGTATAGGAACACTTTATTCCATAAATAAGCCAATGTTACAAGAAAAATCCAATCTTTTCTTACATATTTCTAAGTATTAAGTGCATCCATCATCTGCACACAGTAGCGGCGGCCATTTTACGGGCTGGATTAATGTTCATAAGCAAGCAGTATGACATCACAGAAGCAGGATTATGACTGTGATGTCATTACTTCCCAGTAATTTAATAGCCGAATAGTCATCTGGCCCACAAAATGGCTGCCTCCACTCAATCATACTCTTTTAATGCAGTTTTATTAAACAGGACTGTATAGGGCATGTTATGATGTTTCTGCTATGAGGGAACAATATGCAATGTATTGTAATGCACAATTGGAACATTGTTCCTTAAACATTAATTTAACGCTATTCATAGAGCAGATAAAATATTTCCTTTACTGGGATACTGCAGCTTTTTTTTTTTTTTTTCAGTAGGATAATGCAAATATAGGTATAAGGCCATTTGACACCTAGGGGGGAATTCAATAGTCTTTTGGGCACCTGTTAGTAATGGGCACCCAATGGAGCTATTCAGCTGTTACTTTGATTGGGCGCGAGTGTCACGGTAATCACACCCAAATACAACAGGTTTGGCAGCGAAAAGGAGGCTAAACTTGTCTAAATTACTATGCAGCACATGAAACTGATGAGTGCGTGCAAAAATTTGGACGCCAGCGGTACTCACACTTGATCGGAGCAACAATTTAATTCCATCGGGCGCCCAAAAAACGATTGAACAACGCCCCCTGCAGTGCATCTAGATATTACACTTTAATAGGCTGCGAAATGGACACATAGGGGTTTATCTAATAGGGTCAGAGTTCTGGAAAGCAGTGTGATTTCAGTGGTCTCTTTTGCAGATTTAAAGCGGCGAAACCAACCTGGTTTTGACTATTACATTGTTGCCGCTTTAAATCTGCATCCAAGATTGCCGAAATCAAGCTGCTTCACAGAACTCGGACTTTATTACGTAAATCCCATAGAACTCAGAACAATCTTCAAAACCCATAGTAGACAAAACCAGAAATCAGGGAACGACTGCAGAATAAACTTGCTTAAGCACAGGTGGTTTAGCCAGGAGCTCACACATTTTATGACCATACATGACGTGGGGTCCATCTAAATGGTCCACTCAGCGGCTTTCCAGGACACAGCCTCTACTGTAAACATTGGTCACAGGACCACACAAAGTGGTATTTAGCAAAGATTACACTGAGGTATATTTTGCCCAGAACATCTATAATGACAAATGTGTTTTGGCCGGATACAGATGTCCTTCATCAGGCACCTGGTCCTACAGGCTCAGTAACATGGATTAGCTGTAGTCCTGCCCATCTTTGCTGCTACTCGGGGACAGGAGTGCATTGCAAGAACTACTGGTGACGTATTCTCTGTCCAAAGTAGAAATGAACACGCAGGACTATGAATTGTACAAAGACTGATACCTCTCAAACTTATTGCTGATAAACAAGAGGTCGCAAAAGGTTCTTCCGGACTTGCACATGGATAGAAGATGGATATACTACACGCAGGGCATTTGCAAAGTGCCCTATAAGTCCATAGGAGGTAGGTCATGTGGCCTCTACTGCATGGAAAATACTGCGGTTTTAACGGTGAAATTAAATTATGTAGAACATATCGGATATAATCTGCATATATCTGGGAATGTCTGAAGTGCATGGGGAGTTATTAGGTATATGAATATATGAAGTAGAAGTTAGGACGTGGCTGGAACTATTGTAGCGTACCTGTCATCCGCAAACAATGGAGGCAATTTGTGTGTGTATATATATATCCAGGCTATCAATTCACTAGGAACATCAAATCACTAACTGCCTTGTGCCTCAGTGCTGTCAGTTCCTATTGGATATCAGTATATAGTGCCCACACACCAGTGTGCACAAGAACGTTACACATTGCTCTCCCGTATGGAAATGGACAAGGTTTGCAAACTGGTGACGTTTAAAAAATGGCGTCCGTCTTGCACATGGTCATAAGGTGAATAAATGACCCAGTCATAGAGCAACTTGCTTTAGACGGATTACCAATTATGTACGATTGGCTTCTGCAGGTTACAACAACTTTGAAATTAAATCAGTATTTTTGTATTGTAGTGACTTACTTGGATACAGTTACCTGAATGTTTTAACTTATTCAAGTGAGGATTAGTGGGATAAAGCCTACCAGGTGCGTACGATGTCAGGGAATGCTAAAATAACATCGGTGTAAGAATAGAATTCTACGTGTGCTTCTTTGGATTATTTGATTATCAAAAAAAAAAAAAAAAGAGCAAATGCTGTCTCAAGATTACAAAATACTTTTCGGAAAATGTTAAACCCACTGGAAATGGAACATGAGAAGTTAATGTAGGATCAGAAAAAAAAAAAATGAAAAAAAAATTAATTATATATATATATAAATATAACTGCAAATAGAATGCAAGAAAATCAAGGTGCCAGCTAAATTATTTCGCTACAAATAAAACCATTGCAAAAGTCTATAACAAAAAAAAAAAAAAAAAAAAAGAAGCAACTGTAAGTAGCGTGGAAAAAAGTGTGACGTATGCAGCCACGGATAACGCAAGAGAAATGAAATGGAAAGAATACAGACCGGGTTATTTTTCTGGCAAAGCATAAATTGACAGAATAAAGCCATGGAAAATGATGTACTCCACAAGTTTTAGGCACAGATTATGTTGAGAGGTTATTGTTTTCAGAGTGCTGATTTCTTGTACAGAAAGTCAGGCTTGTTAGGAGACCTCCGTTCTCTGCCCACGGTGTCCTCTCGCTCTAGGTCCATATTCCTCTGTGCAGCATGATCCAGGAGGTCGCCATCTGCGATTCTCCTGAAAGAGCGCTCGTCCTGCCGTTCGGAGCTGTAAGCAGAGTGGGAGGCTCGGTTAGAGGTCAGGCCGTACGTCAGGTCACTTTCCACTTTCGTACGCCCCCGGCCCAGGTGAGAGCCGTGGTTGGCGCCTTCCTGGGCCGCGAGCGCCAAATCTAGTCTTTGAGGAGGTTGTTCTAAGACATCAAGGTGCAACGGTTCATTCTTTTGCCTGTGATGACTGTCCTGGGGGAAAAAGTAATCTCTCCTGGAATCCTCTTGCTTTTTTGGCGAGATCTGGTTGGAAAGGTAGGTGGATTTTAATCCACTTGGTGGCGGTTTGCTGTGACTGTACAAATCGGGACCAAAATAAATGCCCTGCGAAGCCAGAGGAGAGTGTCTGCTCGGGACTGGGGTGGACGGCCGGCAAGCAGAGTTGGAGAAGTCATAGAACTCCGGATATTCCGTCTGGCTTTCCCGGGAGTCCATTTTCTGTTCCACAATTGGCTTCTTTCTAGAACTGTGCATATGCCTGCTGGGGATGCATGAATGGTGCTGGGCGGGGGCCGGCATCATATCAGACACTTGCTGGCTCAGTTGGGTGTCGATGGTTAATTCTGGCAGCCTCCTGTCTTTCAGCGACATAGTGGATACACCCATTGCAATATCTGGCATGAACTCATTTAGAACTGGCTCGCCACACTGGTAAACACAATAAAGAAGAAAACAAGTTAAAAGCACTACATGGGACTCTGCACAGCGCTCCTCGGTGGAAAGCAACACAGTTAAAAGGCATATGTATAGAGAACCGACCCATTTCACAGTACTGTACAATCATGGGTAATTGCAGTATTAACAAACAAGGAAACTATAATATACACAGAGATCTACCCAAACACGCCTACAGTCTATAAGGGTACAGGCGGCTATACACTATGGAATTATTGGCCTGATCGCCCAATTATGGGTTGATGGCTGCGACCATTGGCTGCATAGTGTAAGCCTACGACCAAGTAACAATTATTGCTCTGTCGAACATGAGAAATCTTTCAGCACGCCGGACAGATGCGATGTCTACTGCGCAGATTGGACAGTGGATATACTCACCATCGGACATCAATAGACCGATTATCTGACCGTGTATGACAATGTGAGATCAAGCTCGCTATCAGACAGGGTTATACAGTGCAGAATATGTAAGAGAGAGGTATAAACTGAAAAGGAAATTATGAGACATGGGACCTCATTCAGAGTCGGTCGTCGCGGCCGCACGCCACCGATGTCGGCAATACTGCGCACGCGTAAAGTTCGCAATGCGCGTGCACAAACTAGCCGCTACGATCAGAAATTTCTCTCTCCTTGAACACAGCCAGGTCGGTAGTTTGAGTGACAGGATGAGGCGTTTGTGGGTGGTAACAGGGGAAGGTGCTTGAAAACGGGGGAGTGGAGATCCGAATGCAGGCGTGCCTCATTATGCGAACGGCGTTTTATGGGAGTGCATACGGTTTATGGGAGTGCATAATTAACAAATTAACAAACATGATCGTAGAGCTTAAGAGAGGGTATGGTCAACCTTAAGCTCTACGACCAGTTCCGATGGTTCCCGATGGTCTCGATTAATCCTTATATGCCCGGAGATGACGTGCAATGCGTACGAGAAGGGGGCGTAATTTTTTTTAAATTCTGAGCGCTTCCTCCCCTTGGTCGGCCAGCTACCGATCGGAACTTAGGGACGCAACTTGCGAGGGAATCAGTTGCATATCCGGCCCCTTTTCCCGTACGACCGCTTCGACCGACTCTGAATGAGGTCCATGATGTGAAGTCTGTAAATTGTTAAGAAACTTCAGGGAAACCCAAGAACCATGAACTTTAACATAACTCTTTTATGGGGCAGTTTATGGTCCTCTTCATCCCGTGTGGGACCAGTATGTGAGATTTGTTGAACTCTGCTTTACCCTGAAATTATGGGGAAAGGGGGGGCATCACCAAGCTGACGTTTCCCAGGATTAGGGGGAAATATATCCCTAGAGCAGGACCAGAAGTAATAAGGGGGCAGGGAGGTCATACAGTGCAGGATAGTTACTAAAGAGGTGTGCTCCGAAAAGGAAATTACGAGGGTGGTTCAATAGATAAGGTAACAAGACCTCTCATTGTGAAAAAGTATTCAACTTGTACATATAAATCAATAGTATGGCCTTGGTACAGATTATTTTTCCACAGCCCCCATACTTGTCTAAGCATTTGTTCCAACGTTACGCCAAGGCATCTATCCCGGCATAGAAGAAATCAGTGTCCAGCTCCTGAAGCCAGGACATGACGTTTTGCTGAACTTCACCCTCTGTTGCGAATCACCCTCCACCCAGGAGCTTCTTCAATGGTCTAAGAGATAGAAATCACTCGGTGCCAGGTCAGGGCTGTAGGGAGGACGGTCAAGGACCTCCTCGTAACAACTCAGGCCTGCCCATGTGCCCTGGTGTTATCGTGCAGCAATAAAACGCATGTTGGCAGCAGCCCAGGTAGTTTTTGATGTATTGCCCTCTGCAACCAGCTCAATGGAGTCACAATAGCAGACTGCATTCACAGGATCGCCCTCAGTGAGGAAATACACAAGAAGCAGCACAGGCTTGTGGTTCCAAAACATGGACGCCATGGCCTGTATCATGTACGCTGGCTTAGTCTCTGGTGTCACGTGATGCACCCACTTTTCATCACCTGTAATAAGCTGCAGGAACTGCACTCCCTCCTCATGGGCAAGTAGGGTACACCCTGTTCTTTACCAATATTAAATAAGAGTTTAAAATGAAGATTATTCCTCGGTGGAGGAAGATACCTTGATATGATTGACACACCCGCTTTTATAGTGAGTGGGGTTCGCGTTATGTATTAACTAGTTTATGACTGCTCTAAAACTGTCTTCAAACATTATTGCTGATGTCTGTTTGTTTTCCCTTTCATTTGTATAATATATTACCGTGAGGGTCCCACACAACAGTGAAAATTCAAGCGGGCACACTACACGAAAATGGAAGTATTTTTTCATACATGACCTATATTACGTCAGCGCCTTCCTACCGACAGAAATAATTTATTTTCTATAATGTATCTTACAACTGATGTTGGGACAGTATGATTGATATGAGGCGCAATCTAAGGGCTACCTGCTCCGACCTGGTGGGAAATTGGAATAAAAATCGAGAACATTACACCTGTGAGAGGGTACTAATATTTTACTTATTTAACCACCCTACGACGCATGATGTGAATTCTGTAAAATGTAAAGAAAATTTAGGAAAAACCAACAGGATAAACATGAATAACCCAAAAATAAATCTTTTATGGGGCAGTTTACGATCCTCCTATTCATCCTGTGAGGGACCCAAAATGTGAAATTTGTTAAGTTCCGCTTTTCCCCAAAACTATGAGGATGTTATAAAAAATTAATCGAAACCGTTGAAAGCCAACTACAGGTTGTAGGGTCCGTCTCAAAGGGCAATGACGTACACATGTTCAGTTGTGGTCAGCTAGAAACTGAAATCTAAAGAACCACACGGCAATACAATGTCTCACTGTCTCGGATTACTACAGATCGCCTTTGATCTGCTCGCACGGTTTATGTAATTGCACATTTCAGAAGACTTGTAACGCACACTCGGAAGAACTTATACTCACCGCTTGCTGTTCCGCCGCCAAGGCTGCGGCTGCTGCTGCCGCCACCGTCTGCCTCCCAAAGCCAGTGTTGTTAGTGCAATCAGGGGGTGCGGTTTTGACACCAGGTAGATAGGCGGGCGGTGTAGCTTTAGGGATAGTCCTGGAGTGGAACACTGAATGGTTGCAGGGGTAGGAGAAGGAGCGGGATGGGTGCTGGCTGGGAACCCTGTGCTTCCAGCCCACTTTGAACTGGTTGTGTATAGGAGTAGCTGGTGGGTGATAAGGTGGTGGTGGTGGGGGCAGAGGAGGATGGAAGGCCACGTAAGAGTCAGTAAACAGAGTTTCTGTAGCAGGGGTGCTGTTAATTCTACATCGCCCAGACTGGCGCAGAGTCAGAAGCGGGCTTTCATCCCCGAACCGCTCGTCCGGAAAGAACTTGTGAGGATTCTGCAAATTGGAAGAGTGCAATTGTTACTTTCTTCAGTTTGACTCCTAAATATACAAATCGCATCTAAAAATCTTCCTTAAAAACAGGAGACTGGCTTAGAGATCACGCACCTTAGACCAGTGGTCAGGGAACAGGGGGGTAAAAATTAAATTCATGGGGTAATGGACGGACAGCCGGGCATGCATATGAATCATTCTATAATATGCTCAGGGAGGCTCTAAGGCGGACGCTCGGTGAGATGTTATTACCAGCGGGCGCCCGGCTCCTTCCCTGCAGCGCCGCGTTAGCCGGAGGCTGGAGTTCTCTTCTGAACTAGCTTCCGGCTCTTCCCATGCGCACTATGGGAGAGATGTCATGACGTCTCTCCCATAGTTCCAAGGAGCAGCTGGGCGGACAGGACGGCGGCGGATGCAGGAGCGGGGATTAAGGCAAGTGTTTTTTTGTACAAGCGGCACTACAGGGGCACTATATGGGGGCACAACTATAGGATGTCCTTCCTTTCAAATCAAGGGTATAACGTCAGCGTATCTAAATATATTTTGGGGTAAAAGGTAAAAAAGTTCCCTGACCCCTGGCTTAGACAAAACTCAAAACCATTTAAGGAGATTTTCCAGATAGGTTCTCAAAAGACACAAAAATACGTTGGGTGCATTTGATACATCAGGTAAATTACCTGCAACAGCTCTGCCGCAGAATCAGACAGACCAAATTCCCTCAACACTCGGATCTGAATCTCGTAGCTGACGGTAGCACCTTCTCCACAATTTAAAGCGTACGCCCGCTGGACCTGCTCGGTGTGACGCAGCTCCAGGAGGCGCCTGACCATCTCCTTCACAACGGCAAGCCGAGGGACTGAAATAAAGGGGAACACAGCAAGAAGCATTCAGGACAAAGCTTTATTTCATGCACTGGACAATACATATAATTGGTGATGATATATCGGCCACACATGCACAAGGACCTACGAGGACTATTATATTCCGTGCCAAAGGATTATGGATTACCTGGTATTTCATTTGCTACGACAGTAGGAGGGCTTGTCTGGCTGCTGCTCATATGCTGGTGGGTGATCATGTGACAGCACTGCGGCACGGCGTTGTTTACCATGTACAGCGTGTCTGGTACGTTGGACATTCGAACCATCCTCAAACGAACCAGGTCCGTCTGCTCCACCATCATCTCATCCAGCACAGACTGCAGAAAACCGCTTTCTATTACTTACATTTTCTCTACACAATACATTTTATAGAGTCATTACCCCAGAAAGTGGTCTCATATGAACCGTACCCCAACATTCAATGCAGCTCTGTTTAAAAGGTAAAACCTGATGGGTAATTTAATGCCTCTAATACCAGTTAAATTGCTGACCTAGTAGAACATACCATGTGCCAGTTCTCCTCCATAAAGCCGGCTACACACTGTACGATGTGAAGCCGTCATTGCGCCGGTGATCAGATGGCCGACCTATTGGGCGGTCCCCACACACGAAGCGATCCAGTGCCTGACCGCCTGATATGCCGACACTCCCGGCCTGACCCCCCCCCCCCCTCCCCCTGCATAGCACTGCATGAGATCATGTATAGCAGGGGTCATCAAACCTTGGCCCCCCAGCTACTGTGGAACTACACATCCCAGCATGCACTGCCAGTTTTAGCATGCTGTTAAAGGTGCATGTGTAGTTCCACAGCAGCTGGAGGGCCAAGGTTGAAGACCCCTGATGTATAGCTTCTCCAGATCTCTTGTGCAGACAAAGATCTGGAGGAGCGATAGACGACCTCACGGGAGCGCGCACCGGACAATAACGCACCAAAACACGGAATGATATAGCGATGACATCATTCCAATCCGTCGGATCGGCCTCTATATCGCTCCGTGCATGGGGCCCTTAACACATGCAGTGACATCACTGGCAATGCTCTGCGCTTAAACCCACCAGTCCCAGGGGAGTATTCCCACTACCTGTGAGATTCAGATCCATCAACCCTCACACTGTCCCTGTTACACAGTGATGTGTGACAGCAGATTAAACATATCAGCTATCACCAAGGGAATGGGACAGATATTAAGATGGACATGCTTCGTAAAGAAAAATCTATAATAATCTGGTATATTATTTACCTAAAATACACATTTGTGTTTTAGGTATGTTGTTAAATTATGGTTCTAGTTATATAAGAAAAGAAAAAAACCTATATCTGACATGCCTAAGTATCCCAGCGACCCTGTATACAAAAACGTACTGATTAATGCCTGAGGTGTCCATTACTTGTGATCTCTTCATACAAAAATAATAAATTATTACTCTATAGTGTATATGTAGGCAGATTTTTTTAATGAAACTGATATACTGGACCCCTGCAGCATCCCCACTGGAGAGAAATCAAACTCACTCCAGCTTTCTAACTGCAGCGACTTGAGCTCCTACAATGTCAAGACTCGCAGCAGCAGGCGAGTGTTATAATGGTCAGGTTATGCCCCCGCCGTGGGGATGAGCCAGGATGCTGCGGGGGTACCAAAGCAGGGAGGCAAAGCTACGTTTCTAGAAAACTGCCCCAGATGCAGAGAGCGCCGAACGTCCGCGGAAAGAGACGAGAGGACGTCACCCAACTCTGGCCACTGAGCACAAGCAGGTCTAGAACACTGTAGCGTGAGAATCATTCCCTTCCATTCATGCCTATGGAGTTACCAGCATTACCTTAGCCTCCTCCACATAGGGCGAGAACAGTCTTGGCCTGACGTATATGCCGGCATTCTTTTGGCGTAACCAGGAGTTTGACTTTCCACTCTCTGAAGTTGGCAACATATCTGCGGGCGGAGTGCTGATCAGTCCCCTTTTCATCTAAAAATAAGAATATAGGATAACATAACATTTCCATCAGAGCAAAGCCAGAAAAGGACATCGCTAATTCAAAACAGACACAACCGTTAATCATAACCTACGGTGATTATTCATTTTATTAGACTATTCCGTCTTAACCTCTGTGTGTCCAGAGTCTGATCGCACATTATCACATAAGACCATTTATCTTTGCTGCTTTTATGTACTGGCCTATGGGAGCACAAAGATGATGATGATTTTAAGGAACCTTAGGGCGAGCATTGGAATAAATACATTTTAATTTGATGATCATTAGATAAAAAGAAACAGATGAAGCATAGAAAGACACTTTCCTTATTTCTTCCTATAGTAATTGTTATGTGGTTAATTCAAATCCAGAAAATGACCTCAAACTTTATTCTAAATCAGGGAGACAATCAACATGCAGCCCCTCCAGCTGCTGAGAAACTACATATCCCAGCATGCCCTGCTGCAGGTTTAGCATGCCGTAATAGCAAAACTGTGGCAGGGCATGCTGGGATATGTAGTTCCACGGCAACTGGAGGGCTGCATATGTTGAATACCCCTGATCTAGATCCTTCAAACAGCAGGTTATTAGATCGATAAACTGGTTCATATAATATAGCAGATATCACCCAATTCAGATTATATAGGTGATTGGGATTATTAGTATAATCTTCCTTTTGAGGTTTGACAAAAGCCTCCGATGCAACTAGTAAGGAATGTCCAGTGCATGGGTAAATTAGAGGGTATTCCTGCTAAAATTACTAATATTGGGTAAACTCAGAAGGTAAATCCCCTCCCCCCCACACTTCCTGAAGCTACAGGTATATTTTTGCTATTGTCCTAGAAGTTAGGTACAGAGAGTTTGAGTGACTATTTAAACATCAGATTCCTGTGTTTGGCTTTATATTTGAAGTCACATTACTATGGTGATCAGTTTTTAGGGCTGCTGTCCTGATTGTGTGACACTGGACTGTAGGGGGACTAAGCTGGTTTTACAGTGATCATCTGCCTACAGTGACATGTAGCACAGTACAGGGAGGCCGATGGAGGGGTATGGCGGTAAGGTACACGGGTCACTTCTGCAGTAAAACACCCCTGGTATCCCAATTTACATTGTGTAATTGGCAGCGACATCCATATTTGGTAGCCAGACACCTCAGGATCCATTGCGATTCAGGAGGTGGATGCTGTGTGGATTGGTGCTGCGTCTTCAGACCCGAGTGCGTTATGCTTAAGGTGCAGATCGTCTTTTGTTAAGACACGCCCAACTGCTGGATTCTCAGATCCACTGCCTACGCCCAAAGACGCAGCATCGGATCCACAGCGCAAACATCGGTCAGTCCATCGGACATCCGAGTAACCTCGGGTTACTTGGGTTCTCAGTCAAAACTACGCTGCCGGCGCCAAGGAAACTGTGTCCGAGAACGCAGTAACGCCACAGTTTTCTGCAACGCTCCACGTCGCCACTCCAAAAAGCCTACAAACCTGTCAATCAGGCTGCGGCTAACAGGGCACTGCGCAGCACTATCAAGTCACATGCGTACTACATATCTGACGCACGCGCAGCCCTCAAAACATCACCATCAGCGTTAGAATCAGAATAGCGTCCACCAGCACCTTTGGGCGATCCAGAGATGTATGAATGCAATACTTGGGCTTCTACTCTTCAATGGCGAAGTGCCGCTGTCATGAGTCAGCATGTCCACAGATGAACCGGGAGACCAGCACTGATCCTGCCAGGCACCAACCGGGCACCTGGGATGGACAATAAAGTTCCCACTGCCAAATACATTTTATTGATGTGATGGTCATTACCTGACCAACCAGTGCTCAGCAGGTGCAGGATTATATGAAGGGGCTACTTAGAGCCACAAATACAGGAACATTGTATTTAGGCATCAGCCATTAAGATATAAAGTGGGGGGGGGGGGAATCCGGTGGAGTTTTGCATTTTGGTAGAAATCATCGGACAATGTCCCTGGTCCAGGCTTCCATTTTGGAAGTTCCTTACAAATGAAAGCTACATACAGTACATACCATCACTCATCAAATCATCTGACTGATATTGTTTTACTACTTCAATTTGGATTACGCAATGGTTGATCAAACGTGTTTGGTGAAATGCGCCAGTTCAAGAGAGTATGGTACATGATAGAACCAACGCATTTTACACTCTTTGCAGTAGTTTTAGAGATCTGACCGTTTATAATTCAAGACATTTCTAAAACACAAGATGAAAGGAAAGGACAAAAGCACTTGCCGGGACCCAGAGTCAGACACTAGGATGGGCTTTGAAAGAACTAGTGTAACTTTACAGAATACTGTCCCATGCAGTTGATACCTTGCGATGCCAACACTGAAGTATTAACAACTACAATAAAGTCTTTTTGTAATGACCATTATCCTCCTGTGTGCTGAGATTCGCCCTGGAATGCAGGAAAGTTACTGAAAGGAACAAAACAAAGCTTCCTATACTGGTGCATACTTGGATTTCATGCATTCCCAGTTGACCATATCATTGGGAGAAGGCACTTACAGGGTCACACAGCACATCACTGTTCATGGGTAAGATGTGTTCAATGCGGACGAAAGGCAGCAGGGGAGATAAGATCTCTTTTAACTCCTCAACATCCAGGTCCCTCCGTTTAACCCCTCGCTTATTCACGCTGTGCGCTGTCCCGCTCAACAGATTAGGCTCTGAAATAAAAGAGAAGATAGTCCAAGCTTACTGCCAGGTCAATCAGTGTAACAAAAGTAACGGGATGTATGTTTGAGCGTGTTTTGTAGAGAAATATTGGGACAGATTCTGACATGGACTTTTCCGTGTGCTTCCCGTCATGTGCTAATGCAACAATCTGCCAAAGCGAGCTGCAAAACAGAGCGTCTGAAAATGCAAGCCGTTACCGACCACTGTTCTAGCTTCCACAGGCGCAACCATCATCACTAGTATCTACATGTGCACCAGCTCCATTCTAAGTGTATCAGAAACAGCTGCTCCGTGTGTCTTGACACTCGCCGCCCAGAAATGCCTACTTCATATCAGTGTCCGTTTACACAAGATGATGCGGCACGTACACACACACGTTTTGTTATCAAGATACTAAAATAATTTTTATATTCAAAGCGCTTGTGTTTTAGGGATGAACTTCTCACTAGCTCGTCAACTATACAAGCAGGAGGAGATTGGTTTTAACAGGTTGCGTTTTACTACAAGTGGCGAAACGCGCAGAAATTCATACAGTGTTTTTAGGAATGCAAATTATCTTGGTGAAGTTTTATAACGCCCATCTTCCCACACCTGCTATATAAAACCTTGGTGGATGAAACGAACACAGGAAGGTATTATACATATCAGCCACCAGTGGCACTTACGTGGACCATCAGTGGCGTGTTAGACTTCATTTGAGAAAGTGCCATCATGACAGAGATTGGCAATATGGTGTAAGCTGGCACAGTTATGTGAGAACTAGATCTAAGCTGCTCACGTTTTTTATAAATATTTCAAATGACATTTCTATATTCTGTGATACAATCCGACTGTATACATGCAGGGAGTAATCTCAGTGCATTATGTAAGTGGCCTACATTCTTTTGCTATAGACAGGTAACAGTAATAAACACACTATAGAGATTCAGAGACAGACACGTGACCAGTGCATAGTATCTCACCTCTGTCTGCAATCCGCTTCATCAGCTGAAATTCTCCCCATTTAATGAGATATTTCAAAATATCCTGCTCACTTGCCTTAGAAATTAAAAAAAAAAAAAAAAAAAGGGAAATATGAACATTGGGACCTCTGCTCTGTTATCATAGCAAGCATGCACATACAGAAGGTTGCTGCAGAAGAAAATGTTTATACCTATATATTGCAAAGCGCAAAGGACTATGCTGGCGCTATACACGTAAATGTACAGTTGTGGCCAAAAGTTTTGAGAATGACAAGTATTGGTTATCACAAAGTTTGCTGCTTCAGTGTTTTTAGACCTTTTTGTCAGATGTTACTATGGTATACTGAAGTAAAATTACAAGCATTTCATAAGTGTCACAGGATTTTATTGTCAATTACATTAAGTTTAAAGAGTCAATATTCGCAGCGTTGACCCTTCTTTTTCAAGACCTCTTCAGTTCGCCCTGGCATGCTGTCACTCAACGTCTGGGCCACATACTGACTGATGGCCGCCCATTCTTGCCTAATCAATGCTTGGAGTTTGTCAGAATTTGTGGGTATTTGTTTGTCCACCCGCCTC
The DNA here is from genome assembly GCA_031769625.1 of Taudactylus pleione. Taxonomy (NCBI): domain Eukaryota; kingdom Metazoa; phylum Chordata; class Amphibia; order Anura; family Myobatrachidae; genus Taudactylus; species Taudactylus pleione. Next base: position 2,467,747 of record JAUIMM010001300.1, read on the forward strand.
TTGAGGATTGACCACAAGTTCTCAATGGGATTAAAGGTCTGGGGAGACCCCTGGTCATGGACCCAAAATTTCGATGTTTTGTTCCCCGAGCCACTTAGTTATCACTTTTGCCTTAGGGCAAGGTGCGCCATCATGCTGGAAAAAGCATTGTTCTTCACCAAACTGTTGGATAATTGGGAGACGTTGCTCTTGGAGGATGGTTTGGTAAGATTCTTTATTCATGGCTGTGTTCTTAGGCAAAATTATGAGTGAGCCCACTCCCTTGGCTGAGAAGCAACCCCACACATGAATGGTCTCAGGATGCATTACTGTTGGCATGACAGAACTGATGGTGGCGCTCACCTTTCCTTCTCCGGACAAGCGTTTTTCAAGATGCCCCAAACAGTCTGAAAGGGGTTTCATCAGAGAAAATAACTTTACCCCAGTCCTCAGCAGTCCAATCCCTGTACCTTTTGCAGAATATCAGTCTGTCTCTAAGCAACTACCATATATTTTTTGAAAACATCAATCAGCTTAATATACTACAGGTGCTTGTAAAGGGCGGGGTTTACACTAAACACAGAAAAAAGAAAATTACCCCCCAGCACACTGCAGATAAATCAAAAATACTTGAATCCTACATGATAATAGAAATTCAGAGGTATTGGTTTACATACATTTGCAAATATATGAATAAGCGCTGGGCCGTCGTCAAGGCTCCTCTATACCAGCGTCCCTAAAATTAAGGGGTTCACGTCCGAGAAGCAAGGGGTGCCTTACTTCTCGGACGTGAACCCCTTAATTTTAGGGACGCTGGTATAGAGGAGCCTTGACGACGGCCCAGCGCTTATTCATATATTTGCAAATGTATGTAAACCAATACCTCTGAATTTCTATTATCATGTAGGATTCAAGTATTTTTGATTTATCTGCAGTGTGCTGGGGGGCAATTTTCTTTTTTCTGTGTCTCTGATGTTTTTCCTGGAGAGAAGTGGCTCATTTGCTACCCTTCTTGACACCAGGCCATCCTCCAAAAGCCTTCGCCTCAGTGTGCATGAAGATGCACTCACACCTGCCTGCTGCCATTCCTGAGCATGCTCTGCACTGATTGTGTCCCGATCCCACAGCTGAACCAACTTTAGTAGACAGTCCTGGCACTTGCTGGACGTTTGTGGGTTGAATGGTTGATTTAGGTGCAATCTTACTAGCAGCAATATCCTTGCCTGTGAAGCCCTTTTTGTGCAAAGCAATGACTGCATGTGTTTCCTTGCAGGTAACCATGGTTAACATAGGAAGAACAATGATTTCAAGCTTCTAGTCTGTTATTCTAACTCAGTCAGCATGACAGAGTGATCTCCAGCATTGTCCTCGTCAACACTCACCTGTGTTGACGAGAGAATCACTGACATGATGTCAGCTGGTCACTTTGTGGCTGGGCTGAAATGCAGTGGAAATCTTTTTGGGATTAAGTTCATTGTCATGGCAAAGAGGGACTTTGTAATTAATTGCAATTCATCTGATCACTTCATGACATTCTGGAGGATATGCAAATTGCCATCATAAAGACTGAAGCAGCAGACTTTGTGAAAACCAATACTTGCGTCATCCTCAAAACTTCTGACCATGGCTGTATACTGTATAGATAATTTGCATTTAATAGGAAAACAGTTTTGGGATGCAGGGACATCCTTTTTTGCATGTAGCACTCAAATACTAGAAAGCCTTTTTTTTTTTAAACACATTGCGTATTGGACTTGATGCAGAAGGAGCCATCCTCTTTTCTAACCTCCCCCGTGGTGCAAGATTGCATCTTCAAACAAAGTCACTGTTAAATGAGGCCCATTAGATTCATGGAGCTGTAGACAAGTCTGATTCTGGAATTTACACTTTACAGCATTCTTGGTCCTCTGTAATGTATTAAATTATGTAAATCTAATTTTCCTGCTTTCCTCTAACGTCTTACATCAAACTTGGCCAGACATGGTATTTTGTGACGTATTATTGGAATTATTCGGTACAGTAATTCGTGTTTTAGTAATATGGTACACACAGCATAAAAAGGCTTGGATATGTTTACCCAGATCTTGGACTTCTCTCATTTCACACCGATTTTGAACCTAATTTTTCATGGCCCCTTAAGTTAAAATGCATCAGAGTCACAGTACCTGGAGGTAGTCAGATTGGATCACAGTCAGCAGATGGTCCTTGTTTAGCTCATAGAACACGTCTGATATCATGACCTGGCTGAACTCCTCGCACAGGAAGTGCAAAGCCTGACGGTGAACCCAGTTGGATCCGTAGGGCTGAGAGCTCCACTTCAAGATGGCAATTAAGGTGTCCAGGGAGATGCTCTCTGCGACGATATCTTCACAGCCTGGGGGTGACGGAGGAAATGAGATGCGCACGGTATAGTCCATCACAGCTAGAACACATCCCCCATCACTTACACTGTACAAATCCCTTATGCACAGGTATAATGGCTTATTGCTTACCATTATAACGGTGTATGTGTATATATGTATATATATATATATATATATATATCACACCCCACTGTCCCCCAAATTGGTTGTATGAATTTACTTCGACGTGACTAAAACAAATGCTAGCACGAGCCACAGTTAAGTTACAGACTAAATCAACCTAAAAAATACCCAAATTAGAATGACTGAAAAGCAGCATTTATATGAAGTGCCCACAAATGAGCAGTTATCGGATCCTAAAGCCTCAGTGTGATGGTTGGAAACGCGCAAAGCTCTCCATCTGGAAACACAATTTTCACTGATCCGAATTAGTAACGGCTACAAGATAATCAACCGCATCAGGATGTGTACCGTGGCCATGTACCTCCGTCCGCTGCTCAAAATAACCACCACCACGAAGGGGTCATCTCATTGCCAGCAAACATCCAAGGGGCCAGTTTAGTTACATAATGCTGTAAGTAACATCACAGTCAGATGGCGATGTAGTCAGTCAATAAGTTTGTAAATGAACAACTTAATGTGCCCATACACACTGTGATTTTCACGTTAGGCCCAATGGGAAACAAACAGCAGCGTGTGGGGGTAATTCATACACAATTTCAGACATATAAATAACTACACCAGTAAACACATTAACAATTATGACAAACAGAGGAGAAGGTGACAGAGTGAGTTTACATTCTAATGGGAAAGGTAGGAGCGGTGGTAATGGGGAGACACGAAGGGGGGGGGTCTTCTAGCTTTGACAGCTGACTGCACGGCCATCTAATAGAAAACAGATGGCTTATATAAAGAGAAAGCTGGTCATTTGTACAGGAGCTTATTGGAACTGGAGATCCAGTTTAGTTTGTGGATGCACACGACGGCTTTCCTGTCCAGTCATCTCAGTGGCGGACGTTACCGTCACCCAACTACCCACCTAAAAAGCCTGATACCCCTAACTCAGAGGTTCCCAAACTCTGCCATTCCAATCCGGGTTTAAGGATATGCATGCTTGAGCACAGGTGACTTAATTAGTACCTCTGCCCTAATTTATGGAGGACACTGTCCACTCCAGCTTTACACACATCTGAGAAAGTTATTAATAGCTCCACTACATAACTTGTGTTACTAAGCTGTTACCTGTATAACAATCTGCAAACAAGCGTGTAACAGCTTTCCGTCATCACATCATTGTAAAATAGTTCTTCCACCTCATCTGTGATAGCCTGATATGGGTCCAGAATGTTAAAACTATTAAAAAGGTGCTACAGATGTGTCCAGCTAGTTTGTTGCTCCATACAGCCGTGTAGTGCGCTAAGCATCTCGCGCCACACAGTAGGCTTGAGTCGCGCCACTCATAGCGTAGCACTGGAAAAAAGTTATATACAACTTTTTGTCCACCAGGTGCCACTTTTCCTAAACTGCACAGCACATGCGTCAAGAGTTCCAATGCATTTTCTGCATCACCGCCCGATGGCTGACTGACAGAAGCTGTGATTGGGTACACTATAGTATAGCATTTTGGTCATGGAATCAGGGCTGTAGAAGAACGTGTAATAAAAGTATTAAATAACAGTACAGTATGTGTGCGAGTCCTGTACTGTTAAAAAAAAATAAAAAATATATTATATTATATATATATCTATCTATCTCATGGGCTCACAGGCATGCACAGCTTTCACTAAGACATGATGACTCGGTAGCGTGAGCCTCTTTTTTGCGACTTTTTACCTTCAAATGCATCTGAATCAAACAGTGAATCGAATTGATAGCACAAGCAGCTTCTGCAGCATGCCTATATTCTGTCAGCCAGTTCTGGTGTATCTGCACGCAAAATGTTACGTTACACTAATAGCGACTAACACTTTAACGTAGTGATTTGCTTGCAGATACACCCGTACTGGCTCACAGAACATAGGCATGCTGCATATCATTTTAATCAGCAGAAGCGGCTTGTGCTAATAAGACGCATTTAGGGTAAAAAGACGCATAAAAGACGCTCTGCGCTACAGAGTCACACAGCACTCCTGTGACCTTAGACTCAAAATATTTCTCTCGACATCCCACCACTTGGCATTTCTGCTATAGAGTAGACATTGTATTGTACACATAACAGGGGGCAAGTTTTTCCATAAAGAGAGATCATGTCAGATTCAATACTTTTAAAATACACTACTTTGCACTTCCCTTCTCCCTTCCTCTCTGTGTATGGCCACCAAATTTCCTTCACCACCTCCCCCCACCATCACATAATTACTACTCAACTCCATTGAGCTTATTGTATGGCTCACCCCCACCACCACCATCATTCGCTTCTATTCAATGCTGACACATGCTGAGCCCGCTACTGATATTGTACACATTGCCTGCTTTAATTTGCACACTTCACATCACATACATGACAGGTGCAGCTCTCAACATGGCTAGTGGGTAAGGTCTGCGCCTTGCACCTCGGGGTCCGGGGTTCGAATTATGGAAGTGGAGTTTTTTCTTTTGAATCTTCATTACTAGATTAAAAATAAATCACTTGGTGGTGTGTGTGAATTCTGTTATGGCATGGCGTGACTCTGTAGCGCGAGCGTCTTTTATGCAACTTTTTACCTTCAAATGCATCTGAATCATAGTGAATCGAATTGATAGCACAAGCAGCTTCTGCTGATTAAAATGATAAGCAGCATGCCTATATTCTGTGAGCCAGTTCTGGTGTATCTGCAAGCGAAACGTTTCACTAATAGCGACTAACACTTTAACGTAGTGATTTGTTTGCAGATACACCCGTACTGGCTCACAGAACAGGCATGCTGCATATCATTTTAATCAGCAGAAGCTGTTTGTGCTAATAAGACATTCAGGGTAAAAAGACGCATACAAGATGCTAGGCGCTACCGAATCACACAGCACTCCTGCGCTGTGTGTGGAGCAACTTGCAGCGCACAGAGGATAGATGTATGTGGTCTAATCTCATTCTGGCTTCCCCTCCACCTCCCTTCCCTTTGTGGTATCCGCTATATTACTGCCATGTGCAGATTTGTGCTCACATTACATAGTGAAGTGTTTGCCCATGCTTGGTAATCTATTACATAGAACAGGGTTTCCCAAACTTCAGGGTAAATTTAAAGTGCGGGTTTTAGAAGTGGAGATGTTGCCCATAGCAACCAGATTCTACTTATCATTTAGCACCTTCTAGAAGAGAATAGCTAGCATCTGATTGGTTTCTATTTGCAACATCTCCACTTAAACTCACACATTAGTAAATACACCCCTTGGTCTTCAAGGCACCCCAACAGACCAGGTTTTAATTATATAAATTCTTGTGCACAGATGGTATAATTAAACTGACTTAGGTACCAATTAAGTCACCTGTGCTTAAGCCATACATGCCTACTCTCCTGGAATGGCAGAGAGGCTCCCGAAAAATCGGTGGTGCTCCTGGCCACCCAGAAAAGTGGGCAAGTCTCCCGGCCGGCCGTCTGGCCTCGGACCACACCCCCGCAGCACGTGGGGCGAGGAATGACAATGCCTGTTATCTCGGCATTGTGTAGCGGGGACGGGTCCATGATGAGGTGATTGTGTGGTCACGCCCCCTATAAAGCATCATAACATGTCCCTGACACGCCCCCCGCTATGCTGACCTGACTGCCCCATCCCGGAGGGGGCAGCTAGAATGCCGGCAAGCATGGTTATCCTTAAAACCTGGACTGTTAGGGTGCATTGAGAACATAGTTAGGGAACCAATGACATAGAAGCCTTCAGCATGGCTGTTCTTCACCTAGGCAACCTGCCAACTATGGCTTCCTTATGGCTGCTCCATTTGCCGGGTATTTTAAGGGACAGAGAGAGGATTCAAACACCCGGATCGGACCTGACCCGGGAGGACTCAGGGACAGCCAGCTGCAGACAGGAGCTCGCCATTCCCCTGCTATTGTAGCAGCTGCAGATGTGTGTATATATCACTCAGTGAGGGACATGGACAATGTTCACATTGGACTTCAACACACAGTAACCATACATATTATACTTGTTATTACTATATTAAAGTGTTAATGTTATCGTTATAACTTGGATAAAACTACACATAAACCCCCCCCCCCCCCAAAAAAGCCATTCTTCTCTTCAACAAACGCATTAGATACCGCCAAGTGTTTTACTATGGCCTCGATACAGTCACAGTGATGTAGAATGGAGCATTTCATAGACATTGCTGTGTGCCATGGTCATCTAGCTGCCAGCAATCACCTCTAATGGCCAACTGGGTCCTGTGCTAAGGGAACACACACATGCCAAGGAAGCACACAACACTGGGGGAATCAAGATGCAAACTAATGCAACACAATGTAAGCTAGGATCTAGACATACAGTACCCAATGCAATCACTAGACTAACATTTAATCAGACGGGATATAATGAGAGGAAAAGTCAATTAATCAGAAAGTATTCCTATTACCACCGCTTCACAGTGACCAAGACTAATCTTAGCAAATATACAGCACTGTACCTTGCCCACAACCACCTGGAAACAACAGAAGGTGAATAGATAACATGCTCCACTATACAAGGTGCCAGATTAGGATGACCGGCTTTTATATAAAGTTTGTGTAGCTTTCACACAGCAAAGAACATAATCAGGCAGAAATTATATTCCTTCCCACCACTGACTAGTAAGTGTCACTTGTTATTCATACTGGCCCAGCGATGATCCCAGCCCCCTGCAGTACAGACAGCGTGCACTGCCCTGCTCCCAGCCTGCATGGGGACGTGATGGTCCTGTACAGCTGTGTGGCTCCCTGATACACTAATGTACTATGTGTGATAGGAATGGGTTAACATATAGGAAAATCCGGTCACCTTGACCTGCGGAGCAGTATTTTAGGACAGGGCTAAGTCACAGCCCCAAAGCAACCCATCCAAATCTATTAGGGGGGGCAAACACAAAACTATTCACTGCGGTGTAGTCTCCCACCCAGCGAGGGGAAACCAGGGCTGTCACTGATCAGAAAGACGCCCAGGACTGAGTGCAGGCATTCACTGCTCCATACGGGGGACGTTTATTTGTCCGGATGTCTCCTTGCACTACCTCCATGTGCTGTTTATTATAAGCTGCAGTCTGCACGCCAATCTCTCCCATGTGTTTTCACTCAATATACAGAGCAGGTTCAAAGCATGGGAGTGTACTCATCACTTTATACTGCCAACAATGTACGTTGTGCTCAATCCTTACCCCGAGTACTGAATTATTCCAACGCAGGGCAAAGTGTAGCAGACCCGGACGCTTAGTTCTTAGGCCGAGTGTCTGGATCGTGTCCAGCTTTCACAGGAGGCAGGCATTGTGACAATGGAAAAGGAAATGTATAACGTTTACCCGGAACGATCAGACTGGTCAGAGCCTGTAGGATGTTGTACGCATTCAGAAAACACAGAAGATGTGCAATTGCTCTCTCATTCTCTCAGCACTGCGCGCGCACACACACGCACACACACGCGCACGCACACACACGCGCACGCACACTAGTACAGCTATGGCTTATAGTAACACTGATTTCACTCGTGATGAATTGGACATGAATCTCAAAACCTGAGTTGTGGAGTAAATAGGCCAAACGTTGCCGTCACGCTCCTATTTCATTACTGTCCAACTCCTTCCTAAATGGCAAATGAAGGTATATGTATATTAATTAGTATTAACAAATTTGCAGCTAGTTATTTCCAGTTATTGTTTTCAGAACAGATCACACACCGCCGCTGTTCTGGTCTTTGGTTATTTTTTTTTTGTCTTTGTCAATAACAGATAGGGGATGACTTAATTAGAAGCAAATTCTGCCCTGTAAAAAGCAGCGTAGAATTTGCATGGACATTTTATAAAGCTCGCTCCTGCAACTTCCCTAGTTAAATTGAGAACGCAATTTGCTGGCATTGCAGCAGTAGTTCTACAGGTGGCGACTTAGGTCATGTGCATGAAAGAGTGGGGAAGACATCCTGAACCCCCAAAATAGTGAGAAATAAGATAGGACAGTGCAGAAGGCTGTCAGTAGACTTGGGGCCATATTCAATATGGGGCGAAAAATCTGTAATTTTCGTCCATTTCTAATATCCCCGTATTCAAATTACATTGACTTTTCATCAGTGCGAAAAGTCAATGTAAAAAAAAAAAAAAAACAAACAGAAAAAAAAACTGGGGATAATTTTTCGCCAGCCTTTAGCAGGCGAAAAAAAGTGCAGAATTGGGGTTTAGGGGTGCAGGCTTAAAAATAAATAAAGTCTGCACCCCTGGGAATGGTCCTTAAAAATGAACGTTGTCAAAAAAAGTTACAAAATAAAATGGGACACCCCAAAAAAGTAAGTTCAATTTTGGGGTAAAAAAAAAAAATAATAATATGGGGGACAAGTTTTAAACTAACTAAATTTATTCTGGAGGGGTTCCCAATTATGCGGCAGGTGTTTTAAAGAATGCGGGTGGTAGCGGCAGGTGCATTTTTTAAGAATTTTAAAAAATGCACCTTAGGGACTTAAAAATAGGCTTGCACCCATTTTCATGTACCCCAAATTTAGATGCACCTAGCTTTTTTTTTTACAAAAAAAAAAAAACTAAGTGCTCTTCATCACACCTTCCGCAGCTATTTAAAAACCATACTTACCTTCCGCAGGCCAAAATGGGGGTACCCATAATGATCCTCCATGTCAGGACATCATTAGGGGGGTCCCTGGGTGCTTTCCCGAAAATTCACACATTTTTTCCGATACTTACCTTTCTGCCGGGTCCCGTTTTCACAGCTTTCAAATTGAATACGGGGATAAAGCGGGCGCACGCCTGATACTTTATCCCCGTCAAACCTCCGATATGGAGCGAAAAGTCCAGCACGGACTTTTCGCTCACATATTGAATACTGTTAAAAGATATGAAATGGATAATTTTGACAGGCTTCATTAACAGTGGAAAAATAATTGTAAGCAAGTGAATATAAGCAAATTAAATTTAAGTGTATTAAAGGGTGTTCATTAATATTAATGTGATTTTTACAGGTTTTTAAGACATTTTGAAAAATATATTGGAAAAAACAAAAAACTTTCCCATCAATACAAAACCTCTACATACACGTCTCACAGTATTAACAACATTTTGGGGCTTTTTAGAGAAAATCACCTGAAAACACACATCTGTATATTTTATTATCTAAATGTCTCAGAGCGCATTGTTATTCATGCACACGAAAAAAAAAACATGTAAATCGGCCACTGACCGTCTTGTAATTGAACTGCTAAAAATTTGATGACCTGCACTGACAATCCCCCCCCTACCACTACTCACTGCATCTTTTTTGCAAGATACAGATCAGGCTCGTGTTCAGAGACGCATGAGAGTGATCGGGAAGAGAGCCTGGGAAATGGGGGGTGAAGGACTCAGCGATGCCTCAACATGCGTTAATGCGATCACTGGAATTTATACCTATTATATAAATGTGCAGTGGCCAACATACATACAGATGCCCCCTTTTAGCGAAAGTTAAGAGAAGGGTGCACACCTCCGCAACAGCTCTTCGAGCAACAAGATATAGCACTGGGCGGCCACCCCCACTCACCAACCCAACGTAGCAACAATCTCTAGATGTCCAGAGCCTGCATGACCCATGTATGCGCACATTGATCCCCTGTGGTGGTGCTACATGGTTAATTATAGGCAAGTGCACTCCCCATACCACCCCGTGGCTTCCTGAGCTCCAACAGGCAGCATTAAAGTAAGCAGCCCTGCGGAACTAGAGGACAAAGAAGGTAATCCGTGACCAACTGGTGCAGATGGAGGGTAATCCGTGACCAACTGGTGCAGATGGAGGGTAATCAGTGACCAATAGCTGTCCACATATTTATTGATTAGCAGCAGCCAACACTGGTTTTGCCTATCACACTGACTGAAAATAATTTTATTTGTACTGGACCACCAACCCAAGGCACCCCCTGCAAGTGCCCTGCGGCACCCCAGGGTGCCACGACACCCAGTTTGGGAACTACTGGGTTAGGCGCTCCAGTGTGGATGGGAGCAGGAGGAGCGGGACACAGGTGCACAGGTGCTTTCCGGTCACACTCCGCTGTACCTTCTGTGTGAGGCTGCAGTCAGACGGAGAGAGGGACAGCGGCCAGGACATGGGAGCTGCGGAGATGAGGTGACCCCATAGCAGAGGAGCTTATTCAACTTATAGTGACTTCTTCCCAGCGAGTTCCTTCCACTCCCATCCTGTCCCCTGCTTCCCACAACTACTCTCATCCTGTCGCCTTGCTTCCCACTGTTACTCCCATCCTGTCCACTGCTACTCACATCACTATTCCCATCCTGCCCACTGCTACTCCCATCCGTTCTCCTGCTTCCCATTATTTCCATTACTACGCCTATCCTGTCCAAAAGCACCCAGCTACCCACCACTACTCCCATCCCATCTCCTGCTTCCCACCACTATTGCCATCCTGACCCCGCTACTCCCATCCAGTCTCCTGCTTCCCAACGCTTCCCCCGTCCAGTCTCCTGCTTCCCCCGTCCAGTCTCCTGCTTCCCACCACTACTCCAATCCTGCCCATTGCTATTCCCTTCTAGTATCCTGCTTCCCACCACTACTCCCATTCCATCTCCTGCTTCCCACCACTATTCCCATCCTGCCCATTGCTACTCCCTTCTAGTATCATGCTTCTCACCGCTACTCCCATCCAGTCTCCTGCTTCCCACCACTACTCCCATCTCATCTCCTGCTTCCCTCCACTACTCCCATTCCATCTCCTGCTTCCCACCACTACTCCCATCTCATCTCCTGCTTCCCACCACTACTCCCATCTCATCTCCTGCTTCCCACCACTACTCCCATCCCATCTCCTGCTTCCCACCACTACTCCCATCCCATCTCCTGCTTCCCACCACTACTCCCATCCAGTCTCCTGCTTCCCACCACTACTCCCATCTCATCTCCTGCTTCTCACCACTACTCCCATCTCATCTCCTGCTTCCCACCACTACTCCCATCCCATCTCCTGCTTCCCACCACTACTCCCATCCCATCTCCTGCTTCTCACCACTACTCCCATCTCATCTCCTGCTTCCCACCTCTACTCCCATCCCATCTCCTGATTCTTACTGCTACTCCCATCTTGTCTCCTGCTTCCAGCCACTTTTCCCATCCTGTCTACTGCTTCACACTACTACTCCCATCCTGCCCCGCTTCCCACTAGTACTCCCTTCCTGTGTCATAGCACCCTGCTTCTCACCACTACTCCCATTCTGCCCGCTGCTCTGCACTACTAATACTCCCATCCTTCCCCTGCTTCCCACTACTACCCCCCAATCTCTTAGACCCCTGCTTTCCACTACTACCATCCTGCTCCCTACTCCGCACTACTACTCCCATCCTGCCCCCTGCTTACCATTACTACTCCCATCCTGCCCCCTGCTTCTTCCCTCTACTACTCCCATCCTGCCCCCCCGCTTCTTCCCTCTACTACTTCCATCCTGCCCCCCGGTTCTTCCCTCTACTACACAGATCCTGTCCCCTGCTCTGCACCACTACTCCCATCCTGACCCGCACTACTACATCCTGCCAACAGCGGCAGCTAATTTTGAGCTCGGTCAGGTGGGGGGGGGGTGTCAGTGATGAGCTAACTAGCCCTATCCCCTGACCTCACAGTACAGTGCCCACCACCTCCGGAACATACCTGTAACCCAACCTGCCCCCTAGGCATATAGTACCCCCGGGGCAGGGGCATACACTATCCACCCAATACCCACACTCCTGGCCCCAGTGACTAATTGCCCACCCTACTCTTTTCGTCTACGCATGTGTCTAATTGCACTGAGCATACGTCTCGATCGTGTTTGTACAGAGTTGCAGTACAGATTCAGAGGCGCTCTCCACCCCAGACTCCCTTTAAAGAATTTGGTGTGCTTTGTTGAAAAATAATCAAATTCAAGAAGGTTTAAATAATATGCAATGGTTCAATTTACACATCAAAAATGCTTGAAGATAACCGTATATATTAGCTTAAGCGTCGCACCCATAATTCTGCCATTCAAAACTAAAATACGCCCTCCTCCGTGACCAGCAACCTGCCCGAAAAAATCCTACAGTGAACCCTACAGTCACATTCTGTTCTACAAGCCCGGAACATTCCTTTTAAAATGAGAGACTGCCACTTCCACTAAAGTGCCTTTTTTTGTTTATTTAGCCCCTTGAAGTATTAAAAGAATAAAAATTAAATGTATTTTTGTTTGTCTGTAAGCCCTCCTATTGGCAGAGCAGGTAAAAGAGGGTTTTCCAGCCACCTACCTTGTGCCAGCATGTTGAACTCGAGGAACAGTGCTATGTGGTAGAGTTCCATTGCTTCCTCAGCCCGAGTCATATTTGGCTTTCCTGCTACCAGAGCCTGAACTTCACTTAGGCTCCCTATCGACGGGCTACAGTGCAAGACATAGGACAAGTCCACTACGTCTGTGTACATGCAATGCAAAATGACTTTTGCATATTTTTTTGGTATTATGGATTCATCAAGGATGATTCTGGTGGGAGTCCTTAATGTCCGGTCTGTGATCTCCTCCCCAGTCCGTATTCGCCTTTGCAGCAGGTTGCGGAAGAACGGAGACCGCGCTGAGAGGATCGCTTTGTGAGCTCGGAGCTCCTCGTCTAAGCAGCTCTGAGCACCGTACGTTTCCACCAGCTCGGAGTCGGTGGAAAAGCTAAGCACCGCATCATAGTAGCACATGTAATCAAACAGCCCACGCATGTCAATGTCCAATGAGTTTGGTGTACCGAATTCCTCGCTCAGTTGCACCAGTATATCCACATTCTGGAATCTGGAGTCCTCAATGCCAAACTCCCCGGTGTACAGGTAGTGTAACAAGGCAGAAAACATCGGCATGTCAATGCCGGCGGTATTGATATCCATGATGATTTCTGCGCCGTACTCTGGGGACGAGGAGAGCAACTTCTTGAAAAACGGACACCTTGCTGCCAATATGGCACGGTGCACGGGAAAGCAGGTCTCCTGGAATATGAGATCCACATCGGTACAATATTTATATTCGTAAAGGTCGCCCATATCTTTCGGCAAAGTCCTAGTTTCTGGCCGGGACACGTTGGCCTGCAGAGACAGCTCTTTTAAGGCCGCCGTTCCCTCGTACTCCTCCACCAGTGCGTTGACGTCTCGGACATCCCACCCAGAGAGCAGCTCTCTCATCTGCTTGGCGTGATCTGCCGACCTGCTGGATTTCCGACGCTTGATGAATTTCTTTTTGAGCGTGGCCAGGCCAGACGTTTTCTTCTTCTTGTCTTGGGGTTTCTCATGCCCGTGTTCAAGGCTGTACAACTTGGACTCGTAGCCATAACCTTGATGTGAGTAAGAGGATGTTCCTAAAGAGGACAACAAACATCAGTGACTTAATACGTTTAGAATATTCTCACATATGTACCTTCGTGCAGAATACTAAAAACAAAAAGGAACACATATTCCAAATAATGATGTTAACCACTATTTTAGGCCCATTCTCACCCAGATCACCCAACGCACCATGTGTGGATATAAACGGATACGGGGACATCAGATGGGTCAGAGAATAGAGCTGGACAAAATCTTGCAGGGAGGTAGATGATGATGTCATTTACAATGTCAAACATCTCATCTCTTATCATAAATTCCCTGCAGCTACAATACACCAGCTAGGACGCATTTGTGTTTGGTAGTTCACCCTATATAGAAATGTATGTATAGATGTTATTCAGTAGTTCATTTCAGCAGGAACTTTGGTATCAGATGGTACCTCAGCTGGCCAGCTCCATAATCCTATCCGAGCGCTGGTGGGAAACTAGGTGGTGGGTAAAAACAGCTGGACCCTGAGGTTATACGCACAATATATTGAATTAAGCAAAGTGAAGAAGCAGCCAAAGAAGTAGTAAGGAGGATGGGGCTTAGAATTTTTTTTTTAAAAAAGTGTTAAACTTGTCAAATTACTAACAGCTCTTTTATATACTATTATTATATTGTAATTGTTCTTCAAGCTATTTGTGAACTCTATGTAATAGTAATTTCTAGTCAGTACCATTGGATCCTACCCGAGTGCTCAGCAGCAGGCAGGCAGAGAACCCCATCTGTGTTCATTCTATGTATAGGTTCATTCTAGAAGCACTTCTCCGCTTAAACAAATTTGGAATATAAGCAGCCAGTTGAAAAGTTCTAGCGAGGATCTACATACACTGGTGTAAGTCGCTCAGAGACTATAGGCCTGGTTCAAAGGTGTACGTTCATCCGAGAATGAACGCACAACTCCCATGTTAAAGGGTCTGCGCAAGTGCAGAACCCGTTCTGCTATCTCGTTCGCAGACCCCCCCCAAGCGTCAGCCTGGTCGCTGATACTGGAAACAGAAGCGTGTCGCCTCCGTTTTCCAGCAGGGACGAGGCCAGTGTCTGCGTATGCAGGTTCCTTGCCTCTTGCGTGAGCAGGTACTGGCTGAAGCTTCCCGCAGCCTGTGCAAAAGAGCAACGGTCGGTGATCCCAGACTGCAACGTCGGTCGCAGTGCCCGGGATCGCAAATGCAGCAAGGCGGTGTCCGACACCTCCTCCTGCATTTGTATGCGAGATGGACGGAATTGCGCAGTCGTTTGTGTGCGGCTGTGTAAATCCATCCATCTCTGAATCAGGCACTATGAGCGTTGGCATTACATGGGCGTGGACACTATTCTTAAGAACATCCCAAATTCTTAATACCAGTGGAATTACACACAACAAGGTTCAGGAAGAGAGACCCCCCTTACCTATGAAGGTCTGCTGCGTCTGTGCGTTTCCCCCTACCCTCGGGGAACACGAGTGGGGGTAGCTTGAAGCATTCACACCCATGTCGTCAGTCACTCAGACACTCTGCCTGACCGCTATCCAAACTATAATCCCGCATGGTCGTGTAATCCCGAATTCCAGGTTCTCCCACAGAAAGCTCATCCATGTCTGAAAAATACAAGCAAATAGGCTTATGAAAGAAATTCTACATAACAGGTGACCAAATGCAATACAAATAATTCATAGAAAAATACTTAAATGCATTAAAAAAACCACTACGGACTCATGGGAGGGGATTCAAATTGTTTACTCGCGCACATGGCCCCCCGACTAAATTCACAGGAGCTATTCAATTATTTGCGGCCATTATTTCTGTCCGCTTGCTCTGCTCTGGCTGCCCAACTCATTACGCCCAGTGGTTTGCACGAGTTTTGCCGCTTTACATGGCCAATCCAGGTGCATTTGAGCGCAACTTGCGCAATAAGTAATCAACGAAACAATTAAATATCGCCCATCGGGCACCCAAAAACAATTGTATTCCCCCCATACAGTAGCAATAGGGGAAAAGTGAAAATAAAACTGTTCTTCAATATTATTTTCCAAAAATATTCACAAAATGTTATAGTTACATCAATTACCCTAATCTTTCCACTAGGAGACCACAGACTAACCAACACACTTAGGGGGTCATTCAGACCCACTCGCAAGCGGCAGTACGCTCGCAAGTGGGTCGATGGTCCCCACTGCGCATGACGGAGGGAGCTCCGTCGGGCGCATGCGCGAGATCCGGACTGCGACAGCCAAGCTGTCGCTCCGGGTCTCGCACCAAAGGGGGCGTGCTGTCGATGGTGACTGACAGCACGCCCCCTTTGGTGGGCGGGCCAGGGGCGTGGCGGCCAGACGGAGGCGTTCCCATGGGAACGCCTACCGTCTGAAGCCGGCCCCACTGACATCACTAGTGATGTCAGTGGGAGTGATTTTGGCTCTGATAGAGCCAAAATCACTCTAGGACTTGTGGCTGGGAAACCCTACCGCAGGGTTTCCGTCGCAAGTCCGATGGTCAAGACCATCGCGACCATCTTTTTGGACGCTCGTATATGCTGTGGGTGGTCACCCACAGCTATACGAGCGTCCAGGAGGACGCTCCATTTTAATGGAGGAGGGCCCTGATTCAGAGCGAGCGCTCTGGTCAGAGCGAGCGGCTCTAAATCAGGGCCTTATTCCGCACACTCAGGACAGTACGGCAGGGAAGAACAGATTTTTAAATGTAGGATACACGGCTGTGTGTGACACGGGGAGAAAGGCCATTTAAACCCTCATTTCCCTTATTGCAGATCCTCTCTTGTTAAGTAAATAATCTCCAACGACTGACCCTATGAATCCTTCTTCCAAAGTTGCAGTATCTTTATTCAACAGGAGCTTGAAAGAGTATCGGTAAACGTTCTCACACCTTGACAGAACTTGAGACGTTTGACGCTATATTGACATGTGCTATGGCTGTAGTGCAGACATTCGCGGTGCCATCGGCCATTACAGAAAGCATGGGATCACACTATCTTTTCTTAAACCATCTGTAAGGATATCAGATGCACATAGGAGAAGATTAACCTCTATTTTACTCAGTTCTGAGAAGCTTCGGACTCTTACGTTAATTTCTGTGCATTTTACCAGATGTGTTTGGGGGGGGGGGGGTCTAGTGACTATTTATTTACATGCTCAGTACAGTTATATGGATGTACACAGCCTAGCAACTGTTGCGCAGATCAGACGCAAATGCCGCAGGCGCCAACATTCTGCTCGCAGCGTCCTTAGGTGGTGAACAGAAATGTACAAAGAAGTCTGTTTTGGACGCCCAAACTACCAGTACATTAGATGGGTTTAGCAACTGTACGCGACAATTACAGGGCGTCCAAACAACAGAATGAATTGCTGTGTCTGTTGACCATTATCATCGCCCCCAAAAAAACAATTGAATCGCTCCCTATTGAGCGTAATAAACATTTTTCTCAAAACCTACATTAAAAAGTGCTCTCTCTCCTACTAGACACTAGGCTACAGCTCATGCAGCCCGCACTAGAATGTCAGTTAGGACCGGTGTTCTTAGCTGGCGTAGTATTGGCGTATTCCAGCATAAAACTAAGCAATAATGGTTTTATATTTTACTTCTTAGCTAGATTGAAGCTGCAAACAGATTTGGCGTTTATAAAGTTCTAACAAGATAGTTAAAAAGGTGAGAGAATTAGTGGTAATAGAACTATTAATAGCTTTTAGTTGTTTCGGGATGTAGTTTAGAAGCAGACGGTCTAAATGCCGACCGCCGGCTTCCAGACTTTCTAATCCCGGCGTGGTACTAATGACAGGTGTTGAAAACTCGACGCCTGTCATTAACCAGATGCCGGAAGACCGACGCCCGGCAAACCGAACAAAGGTAAGCCGGGCGCGTGGTTTTAGGTTTAGGGCTCCCAGGGGCCGATTTAGGATTAGGCACCCCCCGGGGGACTTAGGTCTAGGCTGCGGGGAAGGGGGAGGTTAGGGTTAGGCACACCCCCAGGGGGACTTAGGTTTAGGCACTTGGGGAGGAGGTTAGGTTTAGGCACCCTTAAGGGAGGGTTAGGGGGTGGAATTAGGTTAGCGACACTTACCTTAGGGATGATCGGGATCTTCACCCCTGTCGGCGGTAATACCTACTACACCCGTTGTTTCTGGGTTTTGCTTCATTGGATTTTTATTTTTTATTTTTTAGGTAGGGCAAGGCATGCAATCTAATATAAATCCATTCGCTTCCGTGCATTAACCTCCAATTACGGTAGTCAGATTCTGTTTGTGGCTCCATAGGCTGCGAGCAGAAGACGTCTACTGTAGCTGGCAGATAAATGCGCAACGCAGGATGCTGATGGGAGCTTGGCTGAATGGAATCTGCCTCAAAACATTCGAAAATATAGAGAACCATTTTTGAAAATAAATAAATAAATTATATATATATATATATATATATATATATATATATATATATAGTGTCATATACGGAAAGCGGGAGTAAACAGGTAAGTCTTGAGTATGTTTCTGAAGATTTCTAGAGCGTGTGGCCTGTTGAACGGGCAAAGGAATATGTATACTGGTTCTGTGTGCGGAGCAGCCTCCATTCTGCGTACAGGCAAAATAAACTTTTGTACAACCTGACAAATATGAAAACTAGTTAACTTGCACGACTACAAGTATATACAAGTCATGTCCACAACCTCAGCCAGAATAGTCTGTAAACCAGTACACCGATACCAGAAATGAAGCATGAGGCGTTTGCATGCAGCAGTAACGACTTACATGTGCCGCTGTGAGCTCACGTACCATGTTGTGCAACAGAAACATGTATGACAGGAAGAGAGCTGAGAATTTACCATGCACTTCTGTTTCAAGATGAGTTTTTCTGGAAGAGCAGCTTTTCCCCATACACAGCCTATAATTAGGGTGTAAACTTGTAACCTTATAACAAGCTCAGTCCAGCTGACGCTGTACCTAAGACGCCAACACTACATAATACATTAACAGACTTACACTTATGGTGCGTACACACTGGCCGATAAAGTGGACGACTGAACGATAATGATATCGTTAGTCGTCCACTTTATCGTCCATTTTTAAGCCCAAAAAGATGAACGATGACGACGACGCGCGTTCCCGCGGGTCGTTCGTCATCATCGTTCATCGGGCTGACATGCAGGCCAACCTGACGATCTCGTCAGGTTGCTGCATGTCAGGGAATGGGGGAGAGAGCCCGGCGCTGAACGATATCGTTAATGATATAGTTCAGCGGCTGTGCTCAATGTCATAAACGACATTGAGCACAGCCTGCCGGGGACACACTACACGATATCGCTCAGGGAGCATATCGTGTAGTGTGTATTACTTTACATGGCCAACACTACATAATACACTAACAGACTTACACTTACTTTACATGGCCAACACTACATAATACACTAACAGACTTACACTTACTTTACATGGCCAACACTACATAATACACTAATAGACTTACACTTACTTTACATGGCCAACTCGTGGCATCTAATGAATAACATTCCCGATGTATTTTAATCCAACTTTTCTTTTTTTTTCCCCCCCTCAAGATTTTCAAAAGTATGGAGATTATGTGCATCTATTATAAGAAAGTAAACGTTAGAAGTCTCCTGAATGCACGTTTTGAAAACTATGGAGGACATTTATGAAAACTGGTGCACATGAAAATAATGCTGTAACCCATAGCAACTGGATTTCCATTTCAGAAACAGTGACCCCGTGGTAAGTGGTTCATAATTTATTCTTGGTTTTTTTTTTGGTTCGACAAGCCAGAATACAGCTACAACTCCTGTTTACTGGAAGGAACAGGTGCAAGACACTGGCAGAAATGTTAATATTAGGGGGGTTAAAATACAGATCAATAATAGGGATCCAAATATAAAAATCAGGATGCACAATGTCTCAAAAGTGAAATCAATAAACAACCCATCTTGAGTAGATGTCACCAGGGGTTAAAGTGGGCCGGAACGGGGCGGAATTGCGTTTCGACACTTCTATTTGGAGACGGAACCAGTTCCGCCTCCTCTGACCCTCTATAGCCAGACACCGCAGGGAGGCTTCATTTGACGGGCGCCCGCTGAGATTTTGCTACCAGCGGCACCCGGCACCCTCGCCGCAGCGGCACCCAGAGACTGGAGTTCACTCGAGCTCTGGCTTCCGGCTTCGCTCCCCCCACGGGCACTATAGTTCAGAGCCAGGCGGACCGGAGGCACGCAGGAGCGGGGTTTAATGTCAGTATTGTTTTTTTATTTTTGTGCAAGAGGCACTATAGGGGACATAACTACAGGAGGCATTACCATTAGGGGCACCACCACCACTTGGGCCCCCCTTTTTTTCCAAAAAGCGTTTAGTGGGAGGGGGTGGGGTTTGGGGGCAGGGGACGAGTACCACCACTTCTCTAGGACCATTTTAAGTACTGGATGTCACAGTTTACTGCCCTATGGGGGGAATTCCATTCATAGAGATGTGCTGCCAGGCACCGTGGAGATGCCCTGCAGCACACATACTGTATCGTCCATTGACGGTAGTGCCAACAACGCACCTCTATGGGTTGCGAGGGAAAACTTGCGATCCCAGTGGGCATTATTTGCCGTTCCAAAAAGACACGTTGCATCAATCAATTCGATGTGCATTAGTGATGCCATCTGTACCACCATTGTCAGCAGAGAGTAAGGGCATGCATTTAATAGAATAGAAAACAACTAGGTCCTTGGATCATGGCGATTAGTTTTGTAAATGCATGTAATAATTAATGGCTATCCACAAGCAATGGATTTAGTCCATGGTGAAAAAAAAGCATAATAAGAGAAAAACAAATAGACGAGAACTAAAATAGAAGACGCAAAACAACCACCCCCCTTCCCAAAAAAACCCACATTTCAACCTTCTGTTTGCATTAGCCAATCGTTAGATGTGACATGCTGTATAAGAAAACATGACAGCGGAGAAGCCAAACTTCATTAGCTAAGCTGAATAAGAGAGACCCGTCAAACCCCAGCACTCTATTAGGCTTTTATTTCCAAACTCAATTAGCACACTGAAAAGTCTGCTTAGTGTCTGGGAGGCCCTGTGTTCATTTGCATTTCACTAGAGTACAAAGCAGAACTGCACATACAGGACGGGCAAGGATCTGATGGAGCCCTCAGACAGCAAATAGCAGCGTCTGCTGAAAGGATGGAGATCCTGGCCCTTGTTTGACTCAAACGTCACATCTGGGGCAAGAATAAATGATTACAAGAAGTGGCAGGTCCCATGGGTGGTGAGTAGGCCAACATGTGCTTTCCCGTCTACTGAAGAGAACAACACTCAAATAGGAACTTAAAAGTAACCTTGTTGCCTCAACACAGTGGAAATGACACTTCATGAAAGTTTTACTTGTACAAAAATAAGGCATAGAAGAATTCTGTGTATACTAAATGATAACATCGCTGAAGGTGCAATAGTACTAGGTGTTTAGATAGAGGGGTCATAAGAGGAGAATCAGACTTACCTGCTGGCATACCAGGGATATCCCTGCTTGGCTCTGCACAAACCCCCTACGTCACCTAAGCTCTGACTCAAGGGCAGGGTACCAGCTCTGTGATGCTGCTCATACTCTGCCTCATGGGATAAGAGTGGTTGAAAAGACTGAAGAATGAACATAATGACTTCACGTCACACTAAATTATACACTTTATAAAGAATTCTTCACTAGACTATGACACTATCCAATTTTAGCCATATCCCAGATTAAGCAAATAAACAGAGATCGTTTTCTTAAAGCAGCAATCCCATACGGGTGTTATTATGTTTTTATCCTTTTTAATGAGCAAGTTAAGTATTGTTTAAGCGGGAATCATATGCTTGATAGACATTCATGATGTTGACAACAAAACATTGACAG
This sequence comes from Taudactylus pleione, assembly GCA_031769625.1. Classification (NCBI taxonomy): domain Eukaryota; kingdom Metazoa; phylum Chordata; class Amphibia; order Anura; family Myobatrachidae; genus Taudactylus; species Taudactylus pleione. Next base: position 2,489,444 of record JAUIMM010001300.1, read on the forward strand.
TGGCTCAATGCATACAAAATTATAATACAGCTTAAAGCATTTTAATGGTCTCAGCAGTGATAACATGTATGGCGGAGTCTCACACGGAGCATGTCATGTGTGAAGGCAGAGATGGGCGATTTTACAATACAGAGCTCAAAGGGCAATTCCAAAGCCACTCTGCTCATAACATGTGCCATGTGACTGTGGTTGCCATGGTACTCACATGACACTGAGTAAACTGCAGAATAGTAGCCTGATGAAACAAACCAAGAAAAAATATATATAACAGCTAAGCTTCTTACAGCCTGCTAGAGTTAATGGTTAAAAAGAAAACAAAAAAACAAAACACACATTTTGGGACTGCTGCTTAATTAGCACACAGATGTTGTGATAATTGTAAGCACAGTTTATGCATATATCCAATTAAGCTATTTGCGTCATTTCATAGCCTTCTTTTAATGTGATAGATCTCATATTAAACCATTTTCACATAACAACTCTGTACATTAGGAGGCTATTTGTAACGCACTGATTGGCTATGCTGTCCTTCGTAGAGTTCAATTCAGCCCGTTAGAGCACATCATGCCCACCCCATAAAAGTGCAAGGTAAAACTTGCGATGTTGGCACTACAGTACAGTGATCTCCCCACACTATTTCTCAGGCGATCCACCCAGCAAAATTGAGCTACACTGATGTTTAGTATAAAAACATCACAGCAACTTATTGGTTGGGTCACAGGTCACAGTCTGGAGGACAGAGCAGATACCGCCCTCAGTGTAAAAGGAAGAGTGCGAGGTTGCCAGCAGGAACAGTCAGCGTTGAACAGTGACTGGTCTGTGTCTCAGCGGGTGAGTGTTTGTTACTGGGGAGGACTTCTGTGTAACCAGCAAGTGGCAGAGTCTGAGCCGGCTATTAGTTCAGACAGCAAGTGGGGCAGTATCCTGGCAGCGCTGCCATCTGTGTCCAGCCAGCAAGTGGCGCAAAATCTAGACTGGCTATTAGTCCAGACAGCAAGTGGGGCAATATCTGGGCAGTGCTGCCATCTGTGCCCACCCAGCAAGAGTGGCTGTCTATCTGTGTCCAGATAGCAAGTGGGGCAGTATCTGGGTAGTGCTGCCATCTGTGTCCAGATAGCAAGTGGGGCAGTATTTGGGCTGCTCTTAAGAAAAAATGTATGTGTGTCCAAAAAGTAAGTGGGCAGTATCTGGTCAGCTCTAAGGATTTTATACTCTAAAACCAATTAGAAGCCGTTTAAAGAATCGCATGAAGCAGAGCAAACAAAATAACCTGATGCTGATGTCACTAGAGGGACCCGATCAAGACTTTCATTATGAAAAAGCTGCAGACAACTGGGCCTCTTCGAAGAGAAGAATATATTAAATGTTAATCTCAAGTTTAAATATAAAAGGTAAAAATGTAAACATTTAATTATTGCCAAGGCCGCCACCCAGCTTCTTCTTGATGCCACCCTGCTGGCAACATTTTCTGGGGAGAACACTGCGGTATATGGCTAATATGTGCACATCCGGGCATCGCGCTAAATTGAATAGGCCCCAGAGAGCTTTCTTGTTGTCTCAGAACAATTAAGACTGTATATAGGCGCATTAAATAAAATATACTGTGCATGTCCCTGTCTATGACTAACCAAAGCATTAAGCAAAGTAAAAAAAAATTGCCACATCTTTTCAGTTTACACATTTGTGGATATTACACCAACCTGATTTCTGAAGAAGTGTAAAATATTGTGGGGAAGTTTGACTGTTTCACTGTTAAATAACTACCCCCTCAATATATGATGTAACTACCTCGTCCCACTAGAACTGCATCTGACTAACACCTCCTGCCTTTTGCAACATTTATTAACATTTTCCAGTTGCAGGGAGATTTACACTGGGTACACATTAAGCAGTGTGTGTACCCAGCGATGCGACCGACACCCCCCCCCCCCCCGATGGACCAACAGGTACACAGTAGAAAATTTGTGCTCAACCGCCCGATATGTCAGCCCCTGCTGCACGGGGTCTTCAGTCTCATCGTCAGATTAGGCTGCATGTAGGGCCGACCAGACGATGGTGCTGACAACCCTGCGGGACCCCACGGCTGACATAGTGGGTACACACTAGACGATATGTCGGCCCAATTCGTCAGATCGGGCGAAATATCGCCTCATGTGTACCCAGCTTTAGAATCCCATTGCACTAATGCAGGGGGTGGGCAATAAGCCTCCCTCCAGCTGTTGTTGAACTTCAAATCCCAGCATGCCTTGCAACAGTTTTAGCATGGCCAAATAGTTTCACAACATCTGGGGGGCCGCTCATTGCCCCCCCCCCCTGCTAATGACAGCATATTGTTGTGACTACATCCCTAATCAAAAACAGGAAACACAAAAAAATAAATAAATAACCACAGGAAGTAAACATGATGGTGTGTTCTATAAAAATGAGCTGCTTATGTTTTCATTTTGCCATATTAAGGCACACATCATGCTTCTGCCACATGGAAATGAAAGAGCACAAATTGTATTGACAATCGTAGATCCACACTGGACACTTTCGCCGGAACTAAAATAACTTATTTTGTCCTGAATCACATTTACGTGAGTGCTGGTTACGGTTAGCAAATGCCTGTATACGTTATTATATATAAAAAGAATAAAAGACACAGCCAAACTAAACGGTCTGATGGTTTTTATACACTTCTGTTTACTGATGTCCTATAAGAAGTTTTGGGTGTATGATGCAAATCAGCGCATGAAAGGTAATAACGGATTTACTCTGCATGTTCAGCTCACCTCCGCCAATGGAGAGAGATCGCAGTTACAAAGAAGCAGCCTGTTAAATCACAATTGCTGCTCAGGAACACAGTTTTTCAATAGGGACACATAAAACCAATCCCACTAACATGCTGCCAATGGGAACAGATGAGCACCCTTATTATAGGCAGACAGCCTGTCCTTGTGGAAACAATGCAGGTGATACTAGAGTACACCTTACTCCTGCCACAGATGCATGCTCAATATGATAAATAATTATAACCTAGAACAAAGCCATTAACCAGCACAACCCAGTAACACTACGGCTTGTTTGTTGCTAGCGAAAACTGACACAATGGAAAAAATAAATAAAAAATGGTGTTTTGTACAAACAATTATCGGGCCCATCCGTCTGATATCCGCGGATCACCCTGATAATTGTAGTGTGCGTGTCCGACCGAGGGTTAAATGTCGATAGGTTGGGCATGCTGGATCGCCTAGCATGCCCGTCCGATGCGATACCTGCAAAGGAAAACGTTAGCCGCATCGGGCAGTGTATGCCCAGCCGTGGCCGACTAACAGACATTTCCCTGCCCCCCCCCCATGGAGTGCCAATCATCCTCCGTCACATCACATCATATTGCACTAACATCCAGCTGACAATTACCCCAATAGTTCATGTTATGAATATTTCCCTCCAATGGAACAGGTGACCCAATGAATTCACCTCTAATCCTAAAGAAGAGTTTCCAAAACTCGGTCCTCAAGGCACCGTAAAGGTGGCCACACACATGGCGATGTGCACACGATCAGCCGATGTGTACGATTTCCATTGAAACTCTCCCCAGCAGCTCTGTACACGATCTCTCCTGCAGTCAGACTGTCACAGTGCATCGCGTCCTAGATTGTCAGATCTGCCCTACTGCACGGCAGATCTGACGATGCGATGTGCGACCAGCAGGGACACGCATCGTGTCGTGATTGTGAGTGGGGACTCACGATTTACTCACGATTTGCCCATATTTTACACGATCTGTCGTACCAATGTGTCAGAATCGGCCAGATCGGATAAAAATATCACTATGTGCGCAGCCACCATAATAGTCCAGGTATTAAAGATATCAAGGCTTGATTAGAGATGGTTCAATTAAGCGGACTTTTGTAATAATTATGCCACCTGTACATAAAGTATGGATATCCTTAAAACCTGACCTTGAAGACCAAGGGGGTCATTCAGACCCGCTCGCGAGCAGCAGTACGCTCGCAAGCGGGGCGATGTTCCCCACTGCGCATGACGGAGGGAGCTCCGTCGTGCGCATGCGCGAGACCCGGGGAGCGACGGGCTTTCCATCGCTCCGGGGAGCGACGGGCTTTCCATCGCTCCGGGGGTGTGCTGTCGATGTTGACAGCACGCCCCCTTTGGTGGGCGTGCCTGCCAGACGGAGGCGTTCCCATGGGAACGCCTACCGTCTGAAGCTGGCCCCACTGACATCACTAGTGATGTCAGTGGGAGTGATTTTGGCTCTGATAGAGCCAAAATCACTCCAGGGCTTGTGGCAGGGAGACCCTACCGCAGGGTCTCCGTCGCAAGTCCGATGGTCAAGACCATCGCGACCATCTTTTTGGCCGCTCGCATATGCTGATGCGAGCGGCCAGGAGGCCGCTCCATTTTCATGGAGGAGGGTCCTGATTCAGAGCGAGCGCTCTGGTAGGAGCGTCCGGCTCTGAATCAGGTCCCAAGTGTGGAAAACACTGCCCTAAAAGAAATGACCCAAATCCGTCTCACTACCCTATTAAATGCACATGTACACACTATGGCGGGTATCCAATTAGATGCAATATTTTCACTATTCTCCCGATATTTTTGTTTTCGCGGCCATCGTGAAAAGACTACTACTTTCAGTTGTGATGTTTTCATGGTATCCATCTGCAAGCGAGATTCCGGAAAAATCTCCTGAATACAGACCAATCCTGCGAGTGGGGGGTGGGAACTTATTGCTTTCCTGCCGTTACCTCACCCCGCTATTTAAGAGTTACTGGGAAGTAGTCCTGACACCATTTTGACCAGGGTGCAGCTTTGCGAGACTGGTGGAGCAGAGTTTGGAATTGCCTGCTACAGCAGGAGAAGAGGAGACCAAAGACAGCACACCGGAGAGCAGCAAAGATAGAGAAAAAATATAAATATGTCGTAAAGGTCATAAAAACCTTAAAAAAAAAAAATAAAAAAAAAATGTTGAGAATTACTATTACATACAGAAACCAAAAATATGTTGATAGTCAAGATTCCTGAAACTAGATTGTACTTTTCACCACGTCAGAGTAGGCGAAAAGAAATCAGCAACGAGAGCCAGCCCAAACCCAGTTATCTCATGAACCTTGTACCACATAAACTGGTTATCATATCTAATTGGATACCACCTTCAGTATTTACTCTACACATAATAGATTCTTATTAGCTTGGTCAATTTTAGAGCACATTCACATCTATCTGGTCTTATGTATTGTAATGTTGCATTAAGCATTTACGCAGCCCACCTTATTTCTCATGTGTTATACCACGGCAATAAAGGCCCTAATACATCAGCGACAGATTGTCGCAATACCCCGATCGCCAGATCAGATCATCAGCAGGCAGATGTGCGGAGTCCTTAAATTGTATTGGTAAAATCAAGGGTATTTATTTCAAAACATTGATTTTACTAATCACTAATAATGTCAAAAAAGTACACTCGCTGGTAAGCGTTTTTCAACATTTTGCTAGCATATAGTTGTAAACAAACCGTCATTTTATAGTTTTTTTTCTAGATCCTCTTTTTGACATAAGCCTAATACCCAGGTTTTTGTGCATGAACGTACATCAACCCGGGTCTGATGCAAGACTGACAGGTGCAACCCGAGTTGACAGTCCCGGGTCCGCGACTTTGCACGCTAGTGCGTTTTTTCCTGGGGACTTGCAACCCAGGTCGATGACCCGGCTCGAGTGTGAAAGGTGCGGCCCTGGGCTTGATGACCCGGGGTAATGCCTAAAACAAAACGGATTGGCTGGGTACAGTGGCGCTTGGAGACAAGATCATCTCCAAGAGCCCACTGAATGCCGAAAGACCCAGGTCAGGTGTGAAGGGTGATGACCCGGGAACAACCTGGGTCGCCCCCCCTTAGTGTGAAAGGGGTAGCCCGGCTTCAACACGTGTCAAGTGTTCCGGGTTGAAGGATTTTAAGCCTGAAAGTGGTATAAGTTATGGTAATGTTAAAACTTTAGTACAAGGGCAGGACACAATAAGAAGTTGTATTTGGTAACCAACACACTGGCATTCTGCAACAATTTACAGAAGAAAAACAGTCAGACGATAAACTACCAGGTACTAGATTTCAAATGTAGAAATATATTTCTATTGTATACACCAAGGGTGGGGAACCTTTTTTTTTGCCTAGGGCAATTTTGATATATATAACATTATTCACGGGTTGGTGCAGGCCACGACCCCTCCATGTGACATCACACAGGGGTGGGGTCACAAACGCTGGTGATTACAGCAATGCCCGGAGCATCCTGAGGATGTTCCGGGGAGCTGTAAGGGCAGCGATGTGACTGCCTGAAGCGTCTTATGGCAGCTCCATGCGGCACAGATTCTGGCTGCAGGCTGCCATTCTAGGGACCCTGCTAGCCAGATGAGGCTAGCAGAAAAAAGCTCAGAGGGCAAGAGCAAATGATTCCACGGGCTTTATACAGCCCCCGGGCCTGGAGGTTCCCCATCCCTGGTATACACAATGCTGCAAGAAATACTGCTTAAGAAATACATGGCTTTATATACTGATGCTAAATCTATCACTTAGGTAAGGTATTTAGAGAATGCAGACATGAAACTCATTTACGTCAGGTCAAAACATGCCAATTGTGATCATAGCTCACATTACTGTGGAGAAAAGCAGTGGCATGAGATTGGCATCTGTCTCACAGAGCCACCAATAGTCATTAATAACAAACACTACAATATACCGTCATGTCCTGACTGCATGCACCAGGCAGCAAATAGACTAATGCCGCACATCCACTACCGGACCCAGGGAAGACATCGTAATCGTACCGTCGTTCCCCATCTCCTGCAGTGCCTACACTGAACGATGAGTCGCTCAGTGTAGGCACCCTCCATCATCCCCGAACATGGTCAATTTGTCGTTATCGGCAGACTGACCAGCATGTTCGGGCGATGATTGATGTCTGAAACGACCAGCAGGAGCGCTCATCGCTGGTCTTTTCCAACATTTGCATACCCGATTTGTGCCCGATTAACGAGCGATTGAACGAGAATGATGTCGTTATCGTTCAATCACTCTGTTTAATCAGGCAGTGAATACCCGCCAGATAAACATTGCTAAATATAAAAGATCTTTATGCTCCTTATCAGATTGTTCACAGAGTACTTAGAACATGACCAAACTCAACACTTAGGGCCTGATTCAGAGCCACTCGTAAGCGGCAGCTCGTTCGCTCCGAGCGATGCTTGCCAAACTGCGCATGCGTACGGATCGATATAAGCATGCGCGAACCAGTCAGTGCGGCCGAAATTCATGTGCTCGCAAAATAGCGAATGCCTGCTAATTTGAGTGACAGAATGAGGCGTATGTGGGTGGTAACAGGGGAAGGTGCTTGAAAACGGGGAGTGGAGATCCGATCGCAGGCGTGCCTAAAGGTCAAAACTGGCGTTTTATGGGTGTGCATATTTAAAACAGCAGCGTCATTGACCACGTCATTGGGTTATTTTATAGCCAGAACTGCTCGCAAAATTGTGGTAGCAAAAACCAACCACAAGAATAGCGAGCAGCTCATACCCTGTTCGATGTACTCGATTAATCTAATAAATAGCGGACATGACGTAGGATGCGAGCGGCCAGGGGGCGTAGTTTCCCAAAAAACGACCGCAAGTTTTGTTCGCTCGTTCAGACCTAGAGGCGTGAACAGACCGCAAACAGCGAACGGTTCATTTGAATAGCCACCCCTATTTTCTGGACGAGCGAGCGCAAATAGCGACCGGCTCTGAATCAGGCCCTTAATTGTTCCTTACTTCTTCAAATGTAACAAATTTAAAGTATGTTTGACAACCCACATCTTCAACACCAATTGTAAGCTGTAATATATCTTGCTGGCACATGTTGCTGCAATATGAAGAAATGATCATAAAACTATGAAACCATCTTTACATACATACATACATACATACATACATACATACTATATAGGGGAATGAGAAAAGCACAAGGGGCCGCTAGATGCTAGTAAGTGGTGGGTGTGGATAATAATATAAGGGTTACTTCGTATGGGAGGTAAGTGGGATCACTTGAGGATAGGAGTTGGAAGGGCAGGGCAACATTCAATTGACCAGGTTGTTAAGTCTGACTAGGACCACTTAAGTCAGAGAACGCCAGTTACCGCGCCTTAAGCTGTGTGTTTAGTCACCCAGCATTCTCCGACTAAAGTGCCGGCCACGAGGCTGTTAGCACCGCGTTAAGCCAGAAACCAGCAGCGAGGCCGGTACTTATGTTGGATTTCTGCTCGCACCTTAGGAGGGTGAAGCACAATTCCTGTAGTCGGACTTTACAGCGCAGTCATTTCAATAACTCTGGGAATTCCTTTCCGGGGCTATTCCACATCGCGCTGAATTGAATCGCCCCCTTAGAGTTGATGCTAGTGTCATCAGTTACAGCTAATATACCTTATATTAGTAACTGACCACCCTCCTCAAGCTCTTTATCCAACAACATATTGCCCATTATTTTTGTTAAAGACATAGTAGCATAACAAAAAAAAAAAAACATTTATATACTGCTATAGGCCAGTAGCTAATTTGCCTATATGGTAAATGACGTAAAAGCTAGCAGGGGTGCCGGTCGGCATTAAAGGGCATGATAGCAGGGACTGCTATGGGGATAGAGGGCAGCGCAGCAGGGATGTCTGGAGGGTTCTAGAGGGCAACGTAGTACGGGTTGCTGGGGCAGCGTAGAGGACACCTCAGTGTTGCAGGAATAGACAGCAGTTAAGCAGGAGTTGCTGGGGACAGGGTAGAGGGTATGCCGGGTGCTGGAGGGCAGCATAGCGGGGGTTGCTGGGTGGCGGAGGACATCATAACGGGGGTTGCTGGGTGGCGGAAGCAAGCATAGCGGGGGTAGCTGGGTGGCGGAGGGCAGCATAGCGGGGGTAGCTGGGTGGCGGCATAGCGGGGGTAGCTGGGTGGCGGCATAGCGGGGGTAGCTGGGTGGCGGCATAGCGGGGGTAGCTGGGTGGCGGCATAGCGGGGGTAGCTGGGTGGCGGAGGGCAGCATAGCGGGGGTAGCTGGGTGGCGGAGGGCAGCATAGCGGGGGTAGCTGGGTGGCGGAGGGCAGCATAGCGGGGGTAGCTGGGTGGCGGAGGGCAGCATAGCGGGGGTAGCTGGGTGGCGGAGGGCAGCATAGCGGGGGTAGCTGGGTGGCGGAGGGCAGCATAGCGGGGGTAGCTGGGTGGCGGAGGGCAGCATAGCGGGGTAGCTGGGTGGCGGAGGGCAGCATAGCGGGGTAGCTGGGTGGCGGAGGGCAGCATAGCGGGGTAGCTGGGTGGCGGAGGGCAGCATAGCGGGGTAGCTGGGTGGCGGAGGGCAGCATAGCGGGGGTAGCTGGGTGGCGGAGGGCAGCATAGCGGGGGTAGCTGGGTGGCGGAGGGCAGCATAGCGGGGGTAGCTGGGTGGCGGAGGGCAGCATAGCGGGGGTAGCTGGGTGGCGGAGGGCAGCATAGCGGGGGTAGCTGGGTGGCGGAGGGCAGCATAGCGGGGTAGCTGGGTGGCGGAGGGCAGCATAGCGGGGTAGCTGGGTGGCGGAGGGCAGCATAGCGGGGGTAGCTGGGTGGCGGAGGGCAGCATAGCGGGGGTAGCTGGGTGGCGGAGGGCAGCATAGCGGGGGTAGCTGGGTGGCGGAGGGCAGCATAGCGGGGGTAGCTGGGTGGCGGAGGGCAGCATAGCGGGGGTAGCTGGGTGGCGGAGGGCAGCATAGCGGGGGTAGCTGGGTGGCGGAGGGCAGCATAGCGGGGGTAGCTGGGTGGCGGAGGGCAGCATAGCGGGGGTAGCTGGGTGGCGGAGGGCAGCATAGCGGGGGTAGCTGGGTGGCGGAGGGCAGCATAGCGGGGGTAGCTGGGTGGCGGAGGGCAGCATAGCGGGGGTAGCTGGGTGGCGGAGGGCAGCATAGCGGGGGTAGCTGGGTGGCGGAGGGCAGCATAGCGGGGGTAGCTGGGTGGCGGAGGGCAGCATAGCGGGGGTAGCTGGGTGGCGGAGGGCAGCATAGCGGGGGTAGCTGGGTGGCGGAGGGCAGCATAGCGGGGGTAGCTGGGTGGCGGAGGGCAGCATAGCGGGGGTAGCTGGGTGGCGGAGGGCAGCATAGCGGGGGTAGCTGGGTGGCGGAGGGCAGCATAGCGGGGGTAGCTGGGTGGCGGAGGGCAGCATAGCGGGGGTAGCTGGGTGGCGGAGGGCAGCATAGCGGGGGTAGCTGGGTGGCGGAGGGCAGCATAGCGGGGGTAGCTGGGTGGCGGAGGGCAGCATAGCGGGGGTAGCTGGGTGGCGGAGGGCAGCATAGCGGGGGTAGCTGGGTGGCGGAGGGCAGCATAGCGGGGGTAGCTGGGTGGCGGAGGGCAGCATAGCGGGGGTAGCTGGGTGGCGGAGGGCAGCATAGCGGGGGTAGCTGGGTGGCGGAGGGCAGCATAGCGGGGGTAGCTGGGTGGCGGAGGGCAGCATAGCGGGGGTAGCTGGGTGGCGGAGGGCAGCATAGCGGGGGTAGCTGGGTGGCGGAGGGCAGCATAGCGGGGGTAGCTGGGTGGCGGAGGGCAGCATAGCGGGGGTAGCTGGGTGGCGGAGGGCAGCATAGCGGGGGTAGCTGGGTGGCGGAGGGCAGCATAGCGGGGGTAGCTGGGTGGCGGAGGGCAGCATAGCGGGGGTAGCTGGGTGGCGGAGGGCAGCATAGCGGGGGTAGCTGGGTGGCGGAGGGCAGCATAGCGGGGGTAGCTGGGTGGCGGAGGGCAGCATAGCGGGGGTAGCTGGGTGGCGGAGGGCAGCATAGCGGGGGTAGCTGGGTGGCGGAGGGCAGCATAGCGGGGGTAGCTGGGTTGCGGAGGGCAGCATAGCGGGGGTAGCTGGGTGGCGGAGGGCAGCATAGCGGGGGTAGCTGGGTGGCGGAGGGCAGCATAGCGGGGGTAGCTGGGTGGCGGAGGGCAGCATAGCGGGGGTAGCTGGGTGGCGGAGGGCAGCATAGCGGGGGTAGCTGGGTGGCGGAGGGCAGCATAGCGGGGTTGCTGGGTGGTGGAGGGCAGCATAGTGGGGGTAGTGGAGGGCAGCATAGTGTGGGTTGCTAAGTGACAAGGGGTGGTACTTGGAGTATAATGCCAGGATGCTAGACAGGTGACCCCCTCCCCAGGTGTAGTCAGGGTGAGTGACAGGGCCACCCGTACTCCTGCTGTATCCCACATAGGAAATCTCCATAGGCAGAGGCCCTGTTACCCTGCGGCCACCAGCTCCATCCTATCAGGGTACCACTCACTTCCAGGCGGGTCACCACGTCCGGCCTCCTCCCGCCGCTCCTGTCTGCTCCACCGCGGCCATGCTCCCGGTGATGGGCGGCCCTATGCTCCCCCCTCCGCTCAGATCCTCGTCGCCGCCATCTTGTCTCTTCCCCCTCCCTCAGCATACGTCACCGGGCAGGGGCCACGTGACACTGCGTGACGTCACCCGCTGATCCCGCCCCCTCCGCGTGTCTCCCTCCCTCAGTCAGTGACAGTCAGTGCTGCTGCTGCTGGTATTGCACAGATGTTATGTGTGCATTACTCCTGTACATTATATTTCTCTACTCAGTTTCCCTCTGGAGAACTTGTGGATTATAAGGGATATTGCTGCCCCCTACTCTGTAGTATTATACATTAGTCGGAGTAATGAGAGAGCAGTAGGTGTGCTGCCTTGTGCATTATAAGGGATATTGCTGCCCCCTGCTCTGTAGTATTATACATTAGTCGGAGTAATGAGAGAGCAGTAGGTGTGCTGCCTTGTGCATTATAAGGGATATTGCTGCCCCCTGCTCTGTAGTATTATACATTAGTCGGAGTAATGAGAGAGCAGTAGGTGTGCTGCCTTGTGCATTATAAGGGATATTGCTGCCCCCTGCTCTGTAGTATTATACATTAGTCGGAGTAATGAGAGAGCAGTAGGTGTGCTGCCTTGTGCATTATAAGGGATATTGCTGCCCCCTGCTCTGTAGTATTATACATTAGTCGGAGTAATGAGAGAGCAGTAGGTGTGCTGCCTTGTGCATTATAAGGGATATTGCTGCCCCCCTGCTCTGTAGTATTATACATTAGTCGGAGTAATGAGAGAGCAGTAGGTGTGCTGCCTTGTGCATTATAAGGGATATTGCTGCCCCCTGCTCTGTAGTATTATACATTAGTCGGAGTAATGAGAGAGCAGTAGGTGTGCTGCCTTGTGGATTATAAGGGATATTGCTGCCCCCTGCTCTGTAGTATTATACATTAGTCGGAGTAATGAGAGAGCAGTAGGTGTGCTGCCTTGTGCATTATAAGGGATATTGATGCCCCCTGCTCTGTAGTATTATACATTAGTCGGAGTAATGAGAGAGCAGTAGGTGTGCTGCCTTGTGCATTATAAGGGATATTGCTGCCCCCTGCTCTGTAGTATTATACATTAGTCGGAGTAATGAGAGAGCAGTAGGTGTGCTGCCTTGTGCATTATAAGGGATATTGCTGCCCCCTGCTCTGTAGTATTATACATTAGTCGGAGTAATGAGAGAGCAGTAGGTGTGCTGCCTTGTGCATTATAAGGGATATTGCTGCCCCCTGCTCTGTAGTATTATACATTAGTCGGAGTAATGAGAGAGCAGTAGGTGTGCTGCCTTGTGCATTATAAGGGATATTGCTGCCCCCTGCTCTGTAGTATTATACATTAGTCGGAGTAATGAGAGAGCAGTAGGTGTGCTGCCTTGTGCATTATAAGGGATATTGCTGCCCCCTGCTCTGTAGTATTATACATTAGTCGGAGTAATGAGAGAGCAGTAGGTGTGCTGCCTTGTGCATTATAAGGGATATTGCTGCCCCCTGCTCTGTAGTATTATACATTAGTCGGAGTAATGAGAGAGCAGTAGGTGTGCTGCCTTGTGGATTATAAGGGATATTGCTGCCCCCTGCTCTGTAGTATTATACATTAGTCGGAGTAATGAGAGAGCAGTAGGTGTGCTGCCGTGTGCATTATAAGGGATATTGCTGCCCCCTGCTCTGTAGTATTATACATTAGTCGGAGTAATGAGAGAGCAGTAGGTGTGCTGCCGTGTGCATTATAAGGGATATTGCTGCCCCCTGCTCTGTAGTATTATACATTAGTCGGAGTAATGAGAGAGCAGTAGGTGTGCTGCCGTGTGCATTATAAGGGATATTGCTGCCCCCTGCTCTGTAGTATTATACATTAGTCGGAGTAATGAGAGAGCAGTAGGTGTGCTGCCGTGTGCATTATAAGGGATATTGCTGCCCCCTGCTCTGTAGTATTATACATTAGTCGGAGTAATGAGAGAGCAGTAGGTGTGCTGCCTTGTGCATTATAAGGGATATTGCTGCCCCCTGCTCTGTAGTATTATACATTAGTCGGAGTAATGAGAGAGCAGTAGGTGTGCTGCCTTGTGCATTATAAGGGATATTGCTGCCCCCTGCTCTGTAGTATTATACATTAGTCGGAGTAATGAGAGAGCAGTAGGTGTGCTGCCTTGTGCATTATAAGGGATATTGCTGCCCCCTGCTCTGTAGTATTATACATTAGTCGGAGTAATGAGAGAGCAGTAGGTGTGCTGCCTTGTGCATTATAAGGGATATTGCTTGCCCCCTGCTCTGTAGTATTATACATTAGTCGGAGTAATGAGAGAGCAGTAGGTGTGCTGCCTTGTGCATTATAAGGGATATTGCTGCCCCCTGCTCTGTAGTATTATACATTAGTCGGAGTAATGAGAGAGCAGTAGGTGTGCTGCCTTGTGCATTATAAGGGATATTGCTGCCCCCTGCTCTGTAGTATTATACATTAGTCGGAGTAATGAGAGAGCAGTAGGTGTGCTGCCTTGTGCATTATAAGGGATATTGCTGCCCCCTGCTCTGTAGTATTATACATTAGTCGGAGTAATGAGAGAGCAGTAGGTGTGCTGCCTTGTGCATTATAAGGGATATTGCTGCCCCCTGCTCTGTAGTATTATACATTAGTCGGAGTAATGAGAGAGCAGTAGGTGTGCTGCCTTGTGCATTATAAGGGATATTGCTGCCCCCTGCTCTGTAGTATTATACATTAGTCGGAGTAATGAGAGAGCAGTAGGTGTGCTGCCTTGTGCATTATAAGGGATATTGCTGCCCCCTGCTCTGTAGTATTATACATTAGTCGGAGTAATGAGAGAGCAGTAGGTGTGCTGCCTTGTGCATTATAAGGGATATTGCTGCCCCCTGCTCTGTAGTATTATACATTAGTCGGAGTAATGAGAGAGCAGTAGGTGTGCTGCCTTGTGCATTATAAGGGATATTGCTGCCCCCTGCTCTGTAGTATTATACATTAGTCGGAGTAATGAGAGAGCAGTAGGTGTGCTGCCTTGTGCATTATAAGGGATATTGCTGCCCCCTGCTCTGTAGTATTATACATTAGTCGGAGTAATGAGAGAGCAGTAGGTGTGCTGCCTTGTGGCATTATAAGGGATATTGCTGCCCCCTGCTCTGTAGTATTATACATTAGTCGGAGTAATGAGAGAGCAGTAGGTGTGCTGCCTTGTGGATTATAAGGGATATTGCTGCCCCCTGCTCTGTAGTATTATACATTAGTCGGAGTAATGAGAGAGCAGTAGTGCTGCTTGCCCTTGTGATTATAAGGGATATTGCTGCCCCCTGCTCTGTAGTATTATACATTAGTCGGAGT